>OX463814.1:0-2500000 GCA_949825045.1 Argyresthia goedartella
AACCCAACCCAACCCAACCCAACCCAACCCAACCCAACCCAACCCAACCCAACCCAACCCAACCCAACCCAACCCAACCCAACCCAACCCAACCCAACCCAACCCAACCCAACCTAACCTAACCCAACCTAACCTAACCTAACCTAACCTAAAATGATGGTTCCTAATTCCATATATAGCTATTCTACGTCAAAGTCAACAAGTTTCAATTAAACTATTACTCAATATAGGTTAACAGTATAAATGTCCTGAACTAATGAAATTTATACTTATTATCTAACAATTTTAGTCGTTTTGCAAGTGTTGTGATGATCAGCTGTGAAGTGAGTACCTAATATGTCTCTAGAATCACCTACAAGCTTACATTGTATTCGCACTAATTGCCAAGGTCTAACCTACCAGTGCACTTGTGTATATCGTGTAATAATTATGAGTGAACAGCTAGTTTTATCGTCAAAAGTACTTCCACAGATTGTCAAGTGCTCAGAGACAAAACAAAGACGCTGCGGTGTGAGTATGGACGTTTCTCACAATAGTGAGAGTTGAGCAGTATGTAGTGTATAAGTATATAGTTAAGTTCAAGTCATATACTTGTAAAATATGAATAAGCAACCGTAAGACCCAAACAACTATCGACCAATTTCACTATTACCAACATCAACAAAGATATTTGAAACAGTAATGGTTAAACGTATTTATTCCTTTTATGAAAAATTTAACATCTTTGATAAAAGCCAAAATGGATTTAGAAAAAATCATTCCACAACCCTAGCGATATATAAATATTTGTAAAAAATTCTTGAAGCTCTAAATAACAAAAAAATATGCCGTGGGCCTACTACTCGATATGAGTAAAGCGTATGATAGAGTCTGCCATAAAACACTGTTATCTAAACTGTATAAAACTGGAATTAGAGGAGTCGCGCATAAGTGGTTTAAATCATATCTTGAAAATCGTGTTCAATTTGTAGAAATAGAAAATACTAACCTCGAGACTTGTCAAATCCAACACGTTAGATCCGACAAAATCCTTGCCAAAGGCTCTATCCTGCAAGGTAGCGTTTTAGGATGTATATTATTTCTGATATATATAAACGACCTTCCAAGTATAATAGACGACCACTGTATACTATTCGCTGATGACATCTCGGTTATTATACCTTGCTCAAACACAAATGAACTACAAACTAAATTAGATACACTACTAAATACAATTATAAATTGGCTAGAATGTCATAATTTGCAACTAAACCTAAATAAAACCAAGTTAATCCAGTTTAAACCATACCAAAAAACTGCACTAAAAATAACATACAATTACAAAGATAAAAAATTAGAAACTGTAACCTCTGCTACGCTGCTAGGAATAGACCTTGACACACATATAAATTGGAAACCGTATATGCAAAAATTAACAAATAAGCTGTCGTCCTTTATATATGCCCTCCGACATTTGAAGCGTGTAACAGACTTTAAAACTGCCTTAACTGCATATTATGCATACGCCCATTCAAGACTATCTTATGGCATAGTTTTGTGGGGAAATTGTACCGATGTAAATGACATTTTCATTTTGCAGAAGAAATGTTTAAGAATACTGGTAAATATTGACCAAACGATGTCTTGTAAACCATTTTTGAGAAACATGAAATATTAACCCTTACATCTATCTACATTTTTGAAGCCTGCAAATTTGTCAGAAAACATCCCAACCTGTACTCCCCAATACATACTATAAAACGAAATGACCGAAACCTACATAAATTAAAAGTACCATTCTCTAAACTAAAATTAATATCCTCAGGGCCGCATTCCATGGTAATAAAAATATACAACCACATACCAAATAGTATAAAAAATATAGATAAAGCTACGCTATTTAACAAACATTTAAAAAATTTCCTAATACACAAAAGCTACTACAATATAAAAGAATTTTTTGACGATAAGATGACATAATGACAAATCGACAAGACAATAATAATAATATTTAGGAGCATGCCGTAATATAATTTAACATTGATCTTGTTTGATTTAATTTAATTTAAATATAAGGGACTTGTTATAAACTGTTATAGATTAATGTAGATGTTACTTTTTAATTTTGAATTCTATTGTCGTTGGAATATAAATATTTATTAATGTTCAAGTTAACATGAACATTTTAAATGTAATAGAAATAAGTAATTAATTAAGTAATATTAAGTAAAACCTGTATCTCTCAAAATTGCAACGCCTCTACGAGGCGTCACATGTATACCTGTATCCTGCCTGTACCACCTTTTTTAATGTAATGTGACAGCAATAAATGATTTGAATTTGAATTTTAATTTGAATTTTAATTAGTATACACAATTTGTATCCTTATAATAGTAATATAGACATGAATGATATTGTATATAGTAAAAAAAAAAACGATTGGAAGAAAAGAGCAACTTCCACGGTAAAAATTATAAAAAGAATTGATTACAATAAAAAGTTTCACAAGGACTCTGACTCCTGTCAGAGGAAAAAGATTATGGGTACTATGGTGTTTTTTAGTCGGTAGGAGTCCGACACTGCCAGGGCATCCCTTCCCTGGCGTCCATGATGGATTTTTCACCGTATGCCCAGAAAAAAAAAAAAAAACCTAACCTAACCTAACCTAACCTAGCCTAGCCTAAACGTAAATAAAAGTGTTTACGCCAATACCTAATTTAAATTTAAATTACGGATATGCACTCGAATCCTTCCTATATCCACCTCTCCTTCCTACTCACTCATCGCACAACGCGCCGAACGAGATAGAAGACTCGAGTGGCGCCTGCGGTGTCAAAAACTGGAACTACTAAGAAGAAAAAAAAATATGGACGTCTGAACACTTTGCTTCCGTGTCGTCTACCGCTAATAAATTAATTATCCGCTTTACTGTGAATCTAACGATTGCCAAAGTGATAGTGCATCTGTGGGAGCTGGCCAGCTATATTTGTGCAAAGGATTTGGGACCTGGGCGTCTCGTCTCGAAGCATACAAATTCCCTCTGCATCGAAGCAGGTGAAGGAAGCCGCTATATCCGGATTGCTGATTGCTGACCGCTGGTGAGTCCCTTCCCAATCTGTTCTGTCTCTCTGTCTTCTAATTCCTCAGGCAGGACCGTTTCCCCTATCAATACGAGTGCATCTCCGATTCAACCGCGATAATATTTCAACCCCTTCTAATAGGATTATATACCGCCCCGCGATACAGTCCACTTAAAATTAATAAAAATAACTAATGAACCAACCCAAATATTGAACATTTTTGGTCCTTCGAGCCGGATCAGTTATTTCATTGTAATTTTGTGTCAAAACTCCGATAGTTTTACACGTAATTCATCCGCCATATTGGACGCTAATCGTTCTCCCGCTCATAACCGCCGCCACCGCAGCCATAGGTACCTACCTGCGCTGTTAGTATTTATTTATTTACATACCCACCTATCTAGGTACTCATACTCATAACGCAACCCGCTTGTCGTACTATCCTACCGATATAGGCAACTCACAATTAGTTAGCCGCTCGAATTCTACCTTGTGTTGTACTTATTTACCCACAGGTACGCGATACCGCATATTAGTATTTACGTACGTTACACGTTTTCGCTTGTCTGAATTCCATTCGTTGTTTATCAACTATGGCCGCTGTCAAAATAACTGTATTACAAGCAAAAAATAACGCGATCTTCTCTCGTTTGACTAGTCTAAATGACGTCGCTCAGAAAATAAATATTACGGAGGTAGAATTGCGTTCCACTGAGACTTTTATGGCTGAGAGTGAGACGCTGCAAGCCATTCGCTCGGACTTTAGTTCGAATCTGGATTCGATAAATGAGTTAGGTTTTCAGGGAAATCCGAACTTTGTACCTAACTATAGCGCGCTTAACGCTTTCGAAGATATTTACGCCAGGATACAGAGAGTACGTTCTCGCATATTATCAAAAAACAAACCGCATCACTCAAACGAGACCAAAGGTTCGTCTTCACCGTTCAAACTCCCGCCAATTAACCTTCCTGCGTTTGATGAAAAGATTGATAGTTGGCCTGTGTTTTACGAATCGTTTAAGGCGAATATACACTTGAACCAAGCTTTAAGTGACGCTCAGAGAATTCAATATTTAACCGGTAAATTGTCCGGTCCCGCATTGAAAATAATCGCTGGTATTATTCCGTCAGGTGAGAATTATACTTCCATCTGGGAAAGTCTAGTTAAAAAGTACCAAGATAAAAGAGCTCTTGGAAGTCATTACGCATCTATTCTTTTGAATATCAAACCCGCGTCGAATAATTCTACGTCATTAAATACGTTTATAGAAACATTCGATTCCGCGGTTTCGGCTTTAGAATTATTAAAATTCAAGGACTTAAAGGATTTTATTTTGATGTCTATGGCCATACGTAAAATTGATTCAGCCACCGCGCACGCCTTTGAAACATTTATCAGAGACAAGGAAATTCCTTCCTATAAGGAGTTCGTTGACTTCATGAAAAGCCAAGTTAAAATATTAGAGCGGACCGCTGCTGCTCCGTCGAACCGCGCTCCCACGTCAGTGGAGAACAACCCTAATAATAATAATACAAAACCGAATCGCCCGCGCAATACCTACCAATCACAAACGTTTCTAACGAGTGACAGTAACGGTGTTGGTCCCTGTTTGATGTGTCATAAATCTGATCATCATCAGTTATATAAATGTACCGCCTTTAAATCTCTTCCCGCCAAAGGCCGTTTTGATTTCATAAAATCTAAACGTGCTTGTGTGAACTGTCTCAGTTTATCTCATACCGCTTCTCAGTGTAACTCCACATATACATGCAAGTCCTGTAACAAGGCTCACCATACTTTGTTGCACCTTGGAGGTACCAGCAAAATAACCTCTTCCGCTTCCGCGCCTCACGCGCCGCCGCCGCCGCCGCCGCCGCCCGCTCAGAACAACGATGCCACTAGCGGAGACGTAATGTCGTCTCGCTCGCACCCACAGGAGAGCGCGTTGCCTAACGTGTCGCTTTGTGCTCACGCTCGCTCTGACTCTGGCCAATCGTTTATTCCGTCTACACCGCATACGACTATATTACTTTCAACCGCTGAAGTTAATGTTTTAAATCATGACAAACAGAATGCTTCTGTCCGATGTTTGATCGACAACGCCTCTCAAAACAATCTAATTACGTCCGCTTGCTGTGATCAGCTCGGTCTAAAGCCCATTCCGCTTGCGAATTCATTCATAAAGGGCGTCGGATCCGCTTCCCAAACGGTTCACGGGTACGTTTCGCTACTCGTTACCGCGAAAAATAAAAAATACTCATATAATATTACCGCTTTGGTTGTCAATAAAATAACTGACCGCATGCCCTCCGAATATGTTGACACTTCTATAGTGCAACATTTGGTTGACTTACCGCTCGCAGATCCACTTTGGCACATTCCGGGTGAGATCCATCTGATCCTCGGCGCTCAGCTGTTTCCGCATCTACTGCTAGGGGGCAGGGTTGTCGCTCCTCCCGCTCCACCCGCTATTGAAACCGTATTCGGATACATTTTAATGGGTGATGTACCTGCCGCTTCTAGCTATAATAAAAATTATAATACCGCTTCCGCATCTAAACAAATAAATACCGCGACCTTCTTCACTTGCTCTAATAGCATGGAGATGAGTGACCGCTTTGATAACCTCCACCTTGATAAATCTTTAACTAAGTTTTGGGAAATGGAGGAAATGCCTTCTAAGAAGTTCCTTAGCCCAGAGGAAAGTCAATGTGAGGAAATATATCGCTCCACTGTATCACGTGACTCGTCTGGTCGCTACTGTACCGCCTTACCTTTTTGTCGAGATCCGTCCGAGTTAGGTGACTCTCGCTCCATCGCTGTTCGCCGGCTGCTGTCGCTGGAACGTAAACTGCAGGATCCTGAGTTGAGAGCTAGCTATAATGAAGTTGTGCAGGACTACATAGATAATGATTATCTGTCCGAAGTGCCGCCTGACAGTGAGGACTCCCAGGGATATTACATACCGCATCATGCCGTCGTTAGACGCGATAAAACAACTACTAAAGTACGTGTCGTGCTCGACGCTAGTGCTAAATGCCATAATGGTATTTCACTCAATGACACTCTTCACGCAGGGCCGAATCTACAGGCTGATATTTTCGTCCTTTTACTTAATTTCCGCTTGTTTGAGGTAGCGATGGCGGCCGACATAAAACAAATGTATCTTAGAATTCTTCTCCAGCCGCAGCACCGCAAATATCAGAAGATATTATTCCGCTTTGACCCTTCGCAACCTATACGCGAATTTCAATTTAATCGAGTTGCCTTTGGATTAAAATGTAGTCCTTTCTTAGCTATGCGCACTGTGCGACAGCTGGCACTTGATGAACAAAATCAATTCCCGCACGCTGCGGACATAGCCGCTCGTGAGCTGTACATGGATGATTTGACCACTTCGGTCCCTACGGTAGATGAGGGAATTTCAGTCTCACGCGAACTCATCGACTTCTTTAAGACTGGTGGATTTAATTTAACTAAATGGATTAGTAACTCGATGGAGTTATTAAATTCCGTACCGGAATCGAACCGAGCCTCGCTCGAATTCTCCGACGATACGAAGATATTGGGCCTTAAATGGCTACCCGCTAAAGATATTCTTACTTTTTCGACTGCTCCTATAAAGGATACGTTCACTAAACGAACTATTCTGTCGAGCATCGCCTGCTTGTGGGATGTTCTTGGTTTCGCGGCTCCCGTCATATTGTATGCTAAACTCTTAATTAAAGAGCTCTGGCTACTTAAAGTCGACTGGGACGAACCCCTGCCCGACGATATAAATGTTTTATTTCATGACTTTAATCAGCAATTGCCTCTACTTTCCAGTTGTGAAATTCCGCGTCACTTGGGTGTACGTACGGGCTGCAGCACAAATATTGTTGCTTTCGCGGACGCAAGCATGAAAGCATACGGTTGCGTCGTGTATCTCCATGTCACGGACGATGACAGAAACGTGCACGTCAATATCGTTTGCGCCAAATCCAAAGTCGCCCCCGTAAAGGTTGTGTCACTAGCACGACTCGAATTGTGCGCCGCTGTCCTTATGACTAAACTAGTTCGCCTCGTTCATGAGACATACAGCACGCGTACCAAAATTGACAACATCTTCGCATACTCTGATTCAAAAATTGCTCTTTCATGGATTAACTCTTCACCACATAGATGGGATATTTATGTTAGTAACCGCGTCGCGAAATGTCAAGAAAATCTCGATCCGCGCCACTTCTATCATGTCAGGGGGAAAGAAAATCCCAGTGATTGCCTCTCTCGAGGTCTCTTACCTGACCAGTTGCTGTCTCACCCATTATGGTGGCACGGCCCTACTTGGCTCCGCTCTCAGGTGTCTCACTGGCCGGTTACTCCATTCATTCCGGAGGCCTGTGAGACATTACCTGAATTTAAGACCAAAACTCTAGTTTGCTCTTCCGCTAGTACTGTCGCTTCGAGTTTGCTCTATGAACTAGCTCAGAAGTTTTCCTCGTATAATAAAATTCTGAGAATTATTGCTTTTGTACTTAAATTTATGAAAATTATACCGCGTGACTATACGGTATCGGTTTCACAGCTCACAGTAGCTGAACGATATCTTATCCGCGCTGTTCAGAGTTCCCATTTTACGCAAATGAAACAGGACTTAAAATCTAACAAACTTATATCTTCACCGCTTAGAAAACTTGATTTATTTATTGATGAACATGATATTATACGAGTAGGAGGTAGGCTGTCGAACAGCAATCTACCATACGAAGCTAAACATCCCGCAGTGTTACCAAAACACGATCATGTTACTCATATTTTAATTGACTATTATCACCGCTTACATTGCCACACTGGTGCCAATGTCCTCAGTGCTCTGTTGAGACAAAAATATTGGATTTTGTCTTCACGAAACGTGATTAGACAACGCATTCACGCTTGCAATGCGTGCTTCAAAAATTCTCCTTCTCCGCTTCATACTAAAATGGCCGATTTACCTTCTTATCGTGTCCAAGAAACTAAAGCTTTCGTTCATACAGGTGTCGATTATGCTGGCCCTATTAATATTACACTATGTAGACGCCGTGGGCAAAAGAGCCAAAAGGCCTACATTTGTTTATTTATCTGTTTAGTGACTAAAGCGGTTCACGTTGAACTGACTACAGATCTGTCATCAGATACGTTTCTATCCGCCTTTAAGCGTTTCATTTCCAGGCGTGGCCCTGTTTCCCACATGTATTCCGATAACGGAACTAATTTTGTGGGAGCTAAGTCTCAACTAAACGATTTATTTACTGACCATCGTATTGAATGGCATATGATACCGCCCCGCGCTCCACATTTCGGGGGACTGTGGGAATCCAATATTAAAAGTATTAAATTTCATTTATACCGCGTAATTGGCTCGCAATTACTTACTTATGAGGAGCTTTTAACTGTTTTGACGCAGATTGAAACTATATTAAATTCTCGACCGCTTTGTGTCCTCACAGAGGATCCACATCCGGAGCCATTGACTCCAGCTCACTTCATAATGGCTTCTCCTTTAACATACCTACCTTCCGCGAATATCTCCGAGGAATCTAAATCCCTGCGTCATCGCAAACAGTTGCTCGATCAAATGGTCCATAGCTATTGGAGAAGGTGGCGTTTGGAATATTTAAATTCATTACAAGCGAGAGAAAAGTGGCTTAAGGACACAGACAATGTGAAACCGGGTACTGTCGTACTAATACATCAGGATGATGTTCCCCCGCTTCGCTGGCCGTTAGGCACTATTCAAGAGGTTTACCCGGGTAAAGATGGTAGAGTTCGAGTTGCTCTAGTTAAAACTGCGACAAGCACTTTCAAACGACCTATCGTCAAACTTTGTCCATTGCCATCTCAGTAAATACATAAATTAAAAATAGACTAATAACTCTTCTTAAATAATAGGTAGGTAGATTATATACTCATATAACATAACATAAATACTTAAATCAATATATTTTTCATAACCGTTTTTTTTTTTTGATAATACTATGTATACGTATTCTCAAGGCCGGGAGGATGTTTACGCCAATACCTAATTTAAATTTAAATTACGGATATGCACTCGAATCCTTCCTATATCCACCTCTCCTTCCTACTCACTCATCGCACAACGCGCCGAACGAGATAGAAGACTCGAGTGGCGCCTGCGGTGTCAAAAACTGGAACTACTAAGAAGAAAAAAAAATATGGACGTCTGAACACTTTGCTTCCGTGTCGTCTACCGCTAATAAATTAATTATCCGCTTTACTGTGAATCTAACGATTGCCAAAGTGATAGTGCATCTGTGGGAGCTGGCCAGCTATATTTGTGCAAAGGATTTGGGACCTGGGCGTCTCGTCTCGAAGCATACAAATTCCCTCTGCATCGAAGCAGGTGAAGGAAGCCGCTATATCCGGATTGCTGATTGCTGACCGCTGGTGAGTCCCTTCCCAATCTGTTCTGTCTCTCTGTCTTCTAATTCCTCAGGCAGGACCGTTTCCCCTATCAATACGAGTGCATCTCCGATTCAACCGCGATAATATTTCAACCCCTTCTAATAGGATTATATACCGCCCCGCGATACAGTCCACTTAAAATTAATAAAAATAACTAATGAACCAACCCAAATATTGAACAAAAAGAAATAAGTAGAATTAAGGAAACCATGATATTATCATATTCTGATGATATGAGAAAATATCATAGAGATAAATATAAAGACAAAGTGTGAAAGGTAGGTTATTATAAGTGCTCAAATATGTCGTACAAAATAGTTTAATTTATGGAAAAAAAAAAAAAAAAAAAAAAAAAAAAAAAAAAAGAAAGAAAAAAGGAAAAAGGAAAGAAAGAAAAAAAAAAGGGAAAAGGAAAAAAAAAATATTATATATATATATATATATATATATATATATATAAAAAGAAAAAGAACAAACAAGTATCTCCTAGATTAGTTAGTTATAGTAGTTTTGTTATAGTAAGATAAATAATTATAAGATATAATAACATAAACGTAATAAAAAAGGCCTTGTCTAAGATAAGGGTAAAATGTAAAGGGTGTGCATCAGGGTTTTTTAGTCGGTAAGAGTCCGACACTGTCTGGGTCTCCCCTCCCAGACGTCCATGAGGATTTTTCCCAGGTGCAACCCTACTATAAAATAAAAAAAAAAAAAAAAACCTAGCCTAGCCTAGCCTAGCCTAGCCTAGCCTAGCCTAGCCTAGCCAAGACTAGCATAGCCTAGCCTAGCCTAGCCTAGCCTAGCCTAGCCTAGCCTAGCCTAGCCTAGCCTAGCCTAGCCTAGCCTAGCCTAGCCTAGCCTAGCCTAGCCTAACCTAGCCTAACCTAACCTAGCCTAACCTAACCTAACCTTACCTAGCCTAACCTAACCTTTTTTTTTTTTTTTTGATGCCCGGGGGAAAATCCCTGACGGATACCGCCGAGGCGCGGGGGCGCCAGGGCGGTTATGTGGGGCTTGCACCCACTAAAAACCCCCGGGGTGGCCGTTATGGTGCATGGTGAGGGCAGCTCCGGGACCGCTGGTGACACGCACCGGAACTGTCCCCAGCACCCAGGGAGGAAGCATCTCAACTTCCTCCCACTTCACGACGGGAACGGCCACAACCAATCCCGTCGTAAACTCCTCGCGGTGCACTGTTGCAATCAAGGGCCCCCGCCCCGACCGCTTGCGACCGCCAGCGACCGCCCTGGGAGAGCTTCAGGTGCCCTCCCAGTCGTCGTCTTGGAGTCATAGGCGTTCAGAGTTGGAAGTCTGAACGCCCATAACTCCGGTTCCCTTTTAGGGGCCTCTTACGCCAAGCAGGGATTACTGTGGATGTATTCTTTCTCCCGACCTACAGGGATAGCCATAAGGCTCAAGGGCGGCCCACGCCACCGCCCCTGCGTCGTCTGCGCCTACGAGCGGGATCAGCCCTCTCCCGATCCCGCTCCGCGTCCTTCTTCTGGAGCATTACTGCTTCGCAGAAGGAGACCACTGCGCTCCACGACTCTTGATCCGCCAGCATAGCCGCAACTACTGCTGACGGAGAGAGGTCTCGCCCGATCCGGGCCACCAGGACTTCTCGCTCGGAGGCCCACGCGGGGCATTCCTCCAGCGTGTGCTGGGCTGAGTCCTGGTCGCTCCCGCAATGGTGACACTGCGCCGTCGGTTCGCGTCCGATCCGATACAGGTACTCACCGAAACAACCGTGTCCGGTAAGCACCTGCGTCAGCCGGAAGGTGACGTACGTCTTTCTTTCGAGCCAGGCTTCGAGGTTCGGCAGGATAGCGCCTACGGCGCGCTGGCGCGGGATCCATGGCTCAGAAAGCCTCTCGCGCCACTTCGCTATTGCGGCTCGCTGCTCTTCCTGCCGAATTTCCGTCGGCGTTCTATCCTCCGCCTCCTCCCGGTGGAGACGCGCATACACCCGCGCGTCCATCTCTGCCAGGAGGTCCAGCGGAAGAAAGCGCGCCAGGATAGTGGCCGCCTCAAAGGATACCGTCCGGTAACCTCTTGCGATCCGAATGGCCACCCTACGTTGGACGCTACAGAGAGGTGCTCTGTTGCGCCGGACGCCCGTCAGTCGAGGTGACCAGACGGGCGCCCCGTAAAGGGCCATGGACCGCAGTACGCCCCCGTAGAGGCGGCGGACTCCCTCCTCAGGGCCCCCAAGGTTTGGCAGCAGTCGGTGTAGAGCACCAGTTGTCCGCTCAAGCCGGGGGACCAGGCGACGGAAATGTTCCTCGAAGCCCCATCGACTGTCCAGGATGAGGCCCAAGTACTTCATGTACTGCCCCACCTGGACCAGTACGTCACCCACGCGAATCGAGGAGCTGGGCGGTTCCTTCCCTCGCGGGAGTTTGTGGAACCAGATCGCCTCAGTCTTCTGAGGCGCCACACGCAATCCCAGCCCCTCGATCTCCTCGACGACGCGAAACACTCCGGTTTCGGCGAGCCTGATGGTACTCTGGAAGTCGTCACCCTCGGCGAGCACCAGGGTATCGTCTGCATAGCAGACCAGGTGCACGCCGACCGTGACCTCGACCCGCAGTACTTTATCGTATGCGAGATTCCACAGGAGTGGGCCTAGAACCGACCCCTGGGGAACCCCGCACTCGACCTCTCTCTGATGACTTTCGCCATCCCGACCCGGGAACGTAATGTCCCTGTTGCACAGGTATGCTCCGACAACTTGCTCCAGGTATGGGGGCACTCGGTGATAGTTGAGCGCCTCCCTGATGCTCGACCAAGGCAGGGAGTTAAAGGCGTTAACAATATCGAGCGATACCGCTAACGCCACCCTACCCTGTGAGACGACCTGGGTCGACAGTGTTCGGACGCGTAGTATCGCGTCCACCGTCGACCGTGCACGGCGGAAGCCGAACTGGGCTTCCGACAGGTCGGGACCTGTGCAAGCTAGATGCCCGTTGAGTCGCTCGGCAACGACTCTCTCAAAGAGTTTGCCGACTTCACTCAACAGGCATATGGGTCGGTAGGCAGAGGGTGAGTCTGCGGGCCGACCTGACTTCCATATGAGTACCAACTTCGCCAGCTTCCAGCCGGAAGGGAAGACGCCATTTTGGAGACAGCTGGTGAACAGCTGCCTCAGGTAGTCACCCAATCCAGCGGCGAGAGCTAAACCCAGCGCCTTGCCGGGAACTCCATCTGGCCCGGACGCTGTGTTCTTCGCCATGAGACGCTTCACGGCTCGGTCCAACTCCTCGACCGTCACCCCCAACCTGTCGGAATCGAATTCAATCGAATCCGCTTCGGTTAGAGGTGGCGGATGATCCTGGAGCCTTGGGAAGAGCGTGTCTACCACCCTCCCCACGAAGCCGGGCTCCAGGGTCATCGTCAATGGAGGGACCCATGGTCTGAGCTTGCCCAGTACCATTTTGTACGGGCGCCCCCATGGATCCCTGTTCAGCTCGTCGAGGAGTTCATTCCAGGACCGAGACCTTGCACTAGCGATAGCATCGCTGAGTGCTTTGGAAGCGTCTCGATAGACCACGTAGCTCTCGTCTCGTTCGCTGGCGGTGGCTCGCCGTCGTCTTCGGGATCTTTGGTACTGGCGGCGGGTACGCAGGCATGCCTCGCGCAGCTGCGCAATCTCCTCCGACCACCAGTACGCCCCTTTTCCATCGGAGTGTCTGATTCGGGGCATCGAGGCGTCGCAAATAGACGCCAACGTTTCCCCGAATCTACCCGCCTCCCTTTCAGGATCGGGCGAGACCTCTTCGTGTCCTAACGACCACGAAGCAACGATGGCAGCAGTCTCGAGCAGATCTCTGTCAAGCCGCTTGAGGGACCACCGTTGCGGTGGGCCGCTTCGTCGATCAGGCCACAGGGCCCTGTTGTGGCGGCGGATTTCCACATTAATTATAATGTGGCGGTGGTCAGAGAGCGTGACCATCTCCTCCGCCACTCTCCAGCCTGTCACCAAGCGCAGTGCAGAAGGAGACGCCCATGATAGATCGACTATCGACTCCCCCTGCACGCGCACGCACGTGTTTGTTGACCCCCGATTTAACAAACGGAGGTCGAGTCCTGCCGCCCATTCCAGCACCGTATCTCCCCTAACATTGTCCCGGGCATCCCCCCACGCGCTAGACCGCGCGTTAAAGTTGCCCAGGACAATGACCGGCTGTGTTGACCAGCGACGGGCGGAGGCCGCTAGCCGGTCAAGGAACCCTTCGAACTGTGCGAGGGGTATGTTTGGGGAGATATAGCAGCCGATAATGGCAAGGGCGCCCCACTCCACTGCGATGAATCCCTGTCCTTGCTCAAGCAAGGCGCAGTGAGGGTCCCCCTCACCACCCCTCCAGTGGATTGCGACTGAGCCCGTCGAGTCACCGAACCAACGAGGATGGTCCGGGACCTGGTAGGGATCTGCCGCGACAGCCAGAGCAACCCGATGTTCTGCAAGGGTGTGCAGTAGCAAGTCCTGCGAACTCCTGCAGTGATTCAGGTTGCATTGGAGGACGTAGCTGTTGAATTTTACGTCTCCATGGCCGCCTCCGCTAGAGCAGGGCTTGCGCCCTGTCCAGCTGGTGCTCCTGACGGCACCGCCTCATTGGTGGGGGTTGCAGAGCCAGGGCCTTGCTTGCCCCTCCGCTTTCTCCTTGGAGGATTGCACGCCTTTGCACCCATCCTGTGGTTTGCGGGCCTGTTCAAATCTGCACAGACTGGGCACCTTGGAACAGCCGCTTTGCAGTCCCTGGCCTTGTGACCTCTTTGGCCACAGGCAAAGCAGCATCCCGAGCGGTCAACCCCCGTGGAGCAGTTCCTGCTTACGTGGCCAACCTCAAGGCATAGGAAGCATCGCATTGGACGCTTCTCTAATGCCTCTACCTTGACGGAGGCCCATCCCACGTCGATGCGCTTTGCTGTGGCCAGCTTGCGCATCGCCACGATAGGGCCATTTACTACTGTGGTACCGAGTCCGCCAGTAGAGCGTCGGATCTCACCAGCCTTGATGTCTGCAGCTTCGCAGCCCCCAACTGCAGCTATCGCCGCAATCAGCTCTTCTTGGGTGATGGAGTCATCGAGATCCATCACCCGAACGTCTGCCGTCGCGATGGGTCGTGCCACGCGCACTGGCATGTCAGCCAGTGCTACCCGCAGACGTCCGCAGAGCGCCTCTGCTTTTGTAGAGCTGTCCGGGCCGGGAACCTCTAAAATGAGGCCCCCCGTTTGGGCCTGGCGCATACGCAAGCCCGTCACAATGCCACAGTCTGGGAGGTTTACCCGCTCCTTAGCGGCTCTCATAACTGTGGCATACGTCACCTCAGCGCCTTCGTCTATGGTGACGGTGACAACGACACTTGTAGGCGGCCTCGGCAGCTTAACTGCAGCTGATGCAGGCATTCGGGGTCGATGCGAAGCCGGTGGCGCAGACGCAGTCTGTGGCAGCGCTTTGCGCCTCACAACCTGCGTCCAGGTGTCCTCCGCCTCGGCTGCAGCCTCCCTTTGGGTGGCTGCCTGCGGGGATTGCGCAGACTGCAGCTGCTGTCGGTTTACATCGACAGGCGGTGCCTGGCTCCCATCACTGGTTTCCCCCTTTTTCTTCTTCCTCCTTTTTGACCTCTTCTGTTTAGTTTGTGCCGAGGTTTCCGGGGCTAATCGAGCTTGCGTCGTCGATCTCTTCCCGAGTCTTTCATCAATTAAGGCGCCGATGCGCTCCATCAGCCGGGCTTCCCAGGCCGCTGCCGGGGTCCTCGGTTCGGTCAGTATTGCCACCGTCGCCGGAGCTGGCACAACGGATGACAGCGTTTCTGCGGGACCTTACCTAACCTAACCTAACCTAACCTAACCTAGCCTAACCTAACCTAATCTAACCTAACGTGAAAAGCATTAGTGTTTGGACGATCGGACTCTACATTATAATTTGTTTAGCTCTATGTATCCTTACTTGTTATTATACTTATAACCGTTTAAAGGTATATTTTCGAAGTTCTGCTTCTAGGAAAGAGAACTTCGAATTTAAGGAGGAAGGAGTTAAATGCCGTGAGGCTTTTCACATACCGATGACGCCATATTTGGCTGAGCCCTGGAAGTGCGATATGATGAGGAGCTGACAAAACGTGAGCAGGGGGGACCTCTCTGCTTTCTGCCCTCAGTCTTGAGGCAGTGATTAAGTAAAATAGTCGTATTAAGAGCTCTAAGACATTGTAATCGATCTTATCTCAATTAAATCTTTATTTTTTAAAACGTCGTTTACGTGCGCTAAAACTTATCTACCTAGTGTCAATGTAAATTGTTTAAAGTAGATGCGCGGAGCCTGAGGTAGTTCTATGGTTCTACAGTTCTCTAAACTTTTGTACACACCTGTTTAAATAACATATAGTCACACCTTTAAGGCTAGCAGAATTTTTGTAAACCTTATCACTGCAGAACTTTATCACCTGGCTTAAAAGTTTCACTATCCCTTCTGAGGTCATCATACACAACATAGGTAGTATAAAAATAGCAACATTAAGACTAATTAGAATAAAAAATTAATAGTTTACTGAGAAGAATAAAAATGTACCTCAATTTTATAACACCACTTTAATTTAGTTAGGTAATAGAATAACAATAAAAAACTTAGTATCTATTAAGTATAAAGTCCATTTATTAAATTCCACTTAGTCTGACTAATTTGTTATTATAGAATAAATATGTACATTAACGTTTTGTGTAGTTATTAGGTAAAATATTTTTCACATGAACGGGTTGCCACAACACACAGCACATATACAAATCGCCTCCCTTAAACTCTATATTGTTGTACCCTGTCTCTCGGTTCCAGCATGGTGTCCAAGATGACGCGCAAAGCTGAGACTGCCCTGCTGCTTCACAACGCTATTCAAGATCTTTTGACCTCAAGAGAACTAATTGCTAAATACGAACAAGAGAGACCTGACAGTGAAGTGGAGATTGAGAAAATTCTTATCTCAAATAAGAATCTTAAAATCCATTCTTAGTCAATAAACGCCCGTCTTTGAACCAACAAATAGGTCTCTCACTACATCCCATAGGCCCATCCTTACAGTATTCGTTTGATTAACGGACCGTGTTTGCAGCTGATAAAAATAGGCCGAATAGTTTCCAGACCACTTTACGGTAGTGGCTTGCTCATTAATAATCAAACGCCCTGTAACTTCATCCAATCATATGCTTTAGAGGAACAATTTAAAAAAATCTGGGAGATAGAAGAAGTACCCAAATCTAAGGAGCTGACAGAGAACTCCCCAGAAGAGCGAGAATGAGGAGATCTTTTTCTCTCAACACATAAAAGTGTGGAAAACGGTAGATTTTCGGTTCGCATTCCGCTCAAGGAATCATCTGATTCATTAGGAAACAGCTATAACATAGCAAGGGACCGGTTTTTATCTCTCGAACGTAGTTTAAATTGCACACAAGAATACAAAGAAATGTATAATGCGTTTATGATAAAGTTTTAAGCTTAGGACACATGAGGCGCGTTGAACATTTTTCTCACCTAACTATTTTTTACCCCATCATGGTGTATTCCACGAGAACAGTCTTTCAACTAAGTTAAGGGTTGTTTTCAATGCGAAATGCAAAAATATCTACAAATAGGAAACAAAGTGTACGCATTCATAGGCTAGACGAGAACAACATAGAAAAGGCGTATGAGTCAGAATACAAAAGAAACAACTATGGTGTACCTCAAGGAAGTGTACTGGGGCCGCTCTTATTTGTTATATATATAAATGATATTCCTGATGTGAAGTGGCACCAATCAATTATATTTGCGGATGATATATAATATTATTGTATCTAATAGAAATAACCAATTACTATCTAATAATAATCTTAATATTAACAATCATCCCAATTCTAATTGTTTAATCGCCAGCATCGGGAAGCTTGGTTGAATGTCAATTATAATAAGCACGGAACAATCGTCGGGAAATAAGTAGATTTCACGTCATCGGAGTGAGTACTTCGTGTTGTGAAAGGTTGAAGTGATTCGGGGATCAATTCGTCGCGTTCGGACAGCGACCCTTTGTGTCGGCAAGCATCACGAGGGTGACAGCAGCGGGCTGCTACCAGAGAGTAAGATTCGACTCCCCTCACCCCCCCCCCCCCTGGTGTTCCTCATCCCGTATTCCTGCCTCGAATTGAGCTTTCGAATTCCGGTCCACGGCGTCAAGGTCAGTACTGCTTTGTGACATTCCACTGAAAAACAACACTACCAAGATTCCATGCCCTGTCGGTTAAGGGGTGGAATTTAACATTTTGGTAGCAGAGGCGCGGTTTCCTAGTAGGAAATCAATTCACGGACGGTTGTAGGGTTGTTTTTTTGCCACATTGTAGCTGGGAGAGGGTGGATATATCAGATTGGTCGGCAATCATTTTTTGAGTGAGTCGTGTGGTCGGTATACCACAATTTAGGTATTTAGGAACGTATAATTGACGATTTAGTTAACAATTATTATAAATTTGTAGTCGGAAACTACTCGGTGTGCATAAGGAACAGTCATTCGGTCGGACTATAGTATTGCAGTCGGGTTCCATAGTATTGCAGTGTTATTTCGGATTACAGAGCAGGGTCGGGCTATTTAAGGGGTATTAAGCTGATTTTGCTGACCTCAGTAGAAGTGTGGGTCATATCGGAGGGCCACTTCTAGAAGGTTCACGGCTACCTACATTATATTAAAAATAGCCTTTTTTCTTATAATAAATTTTTGTGTGTTATTTTTTATTGTGCTTTATGGTGGCATTCTCTGATTGATTTAGAGTGTATAGTTATAAAGTGTATGTCAACAGGGCGACCATATTAAATATTTTTTAGGATTTAATTGTTTTAGTGGTTGCCTTAGTTTTGACAACTTAGTTTTAATTTCTGTGCCCAGCGCTGACGGGCAAGTGCTGGTCTCTGGCTATACTTAGTTCGGTAGTGAAGTATAAGACCAGAATCTATTAAATCGGTCAACATGGCACCTTCGCCCTTGACGGTACTGCGGCATGGTGTCCGGGAGGAAATGAGATGGCTCGCCCATACTCATAAGTATGTGGAGCGACCTGACATGGACGATGTCCTGCTCAAACGTGTGGAGGACGCAATGACACGCGTCGGGAAGGTGTGTCGGCTGGCTGCGGAGGCTGAAGCTCTCGGGCTTACGGATGAAGCCTCGGTGGCTGCAGTGAAACAGCTCTGCGCGGATGCTGACCAAGCGATGGAATGCTTGGGTGACATCGAGCGTCGCGCGGAGAAAATTAAGCGGTCGCGAAGGAATGAATGGAGTTGACCGTGGGGAGGGTAACGGAGACCCACCCCCGAAGGGTGTTGTTGGACGGCTGCCACACCTGGAGATTCCGGCCTTCAGTGGGGAAATTGATTAGTGGCCGGCATTCATTAATTTATTTGATAGTTTGGTCCACGGTCGGGACGACCTGGACAACGCCTACAAGTTGGCCCAACTATTGATGGCTCTGCGGGGTGAACCGAAGGAGTTGGTCGGTCAACTAACGGTCACGGCGGGCAATTATGAGATAGCCAGGTCCATATTGTTTGACCGCTACCAACACAAACGGCGGTTGGTTGATGCGCAGCTGGGGAAGCTGTTTAGCATCCCTAGAGTAACACGGGATGTTGACATCCGTGTACAGGTGCTCAACCCTGTGCTGGTGGCCACTAAGGCCCTTCAGAACCTTGGTCTTCCGGTAGAACAATGGTCATACATTGTTTTGTATATGGTTCTATCACGGTTGCCTGCAGCTGTTCAAAGTCGGTTTGAACAGCTGCATGGGGGCAGTAGCATGGAACTGCCCACGCTCGTCCAATTGACGGATTTTTTGGAGGGTCAATGTCACCAGGGCCGGACTCAGGTTGGTCGGCCACAGGGCCCAACCAGGGCCGGACCCAGTCCCCCTCCGGGCAACGGGAGTCATTAACGGGGTGACTGGGGTACCCGCGGACAGGACTCCCCCCGAGGGGAAGGGGGCAGCGCGGGGGGTAACATGCGGGATAGCCGGGGTTCGGTCGCCGCTGTCCAGGCTCAGCGAGGACTTCGGGCCGCTGGCTCACCGCGTGTTACGGGCGGGTGTCAGATGGCACCTATGAGTGGCGCGCAGGCTGGGAGTCCACCACCTTCTGCGCCACCCTGCCCGTCGCTCTGGGAGGCGAACAGGGAGGCGAACAGTCGGATGTCACCCCATTCCTAGAGCGCCCCAGGTTGGATCCGCTCTCCCCCATCCATTCACGGTGGCCACCGGGCACACCGTACACCGTCCGGTATGGTCGGATACCGGGACAGCGAGGGGCCTAATATCCGGGTTGGGACCCCTTGATGTACATACGGTCTGATATGCCGGTGGCATATCAGCAGCCGAGTTACTCCACGGCCGACGGAGGTCTCAGCGGGTTCGGATCCCGCGGAGGTTCCCGCTAGGGACACGCCGCCCACTTACAGGGTGCCGCCACTCCACAGACGGTCATGCTCCCCACCGCCTCTGTTATAGCGTAGAGTTCGGACGGCAAATCTTGTGTGGCACGAGCAATATTGGACTCGGGGGCCCAGGGGTGCATAGTCTCATGCAACCTTGTAAGACGGTTGGGCATTTCGGTAAGGGAGTATCCACATTCTATTCGGGGAATTGGGAACACGGAAGTCGGTTCCGTTAAGGGAGTATGTCGGATTACTCTCTCGTCACGGGTGGATTCATCGGTGAATCTGACGGTCACGGCATTAGTCATGCCTAATGTGATGGGCTCACACCCTCACGTACAGTTGTCGCCGTCGGTGCGACAGTTGGTCGCTGGGTTGTCACTGGCTGACCCGGAGTTCGATATTCCGGGCCCAGTAGAAATTTTACTGGGTGTCGATGCCTTGGGATACCTGTTAGTGCCAGGTGTCCACGTGTTGCAGGCGACTGGTCTGGTTTCGGTCAACACCAGACTGGGCCATGCGGTAATGGGTCCGGTCATGCCGGCTGCCCCACGCCTAGCGACTTGTAGTCCCTTATTCGGTTCTGTACTCTCGGAGGTGATACAGAAGTTTTGGGAGGTGGAGGAACCACCTACGGTCCGCCGGTTGGACCCGGTTGAAGAAGAGTGTGAACAGTTTTATCGGAACAATACTGGTCGCCTTCGGTCAGGTCGATTTATCACACGTCTTCTATTCCGGACTGATCGCCCACCGCTGGGTAGTTCAAACCATGCAGCCGAGACGCGGCTTCTGTCGATGGAACGACGCATGAAGCGTGACGGGATTTGCCGGCAGAAGTACGTCGACTTCATGCGGGAATACGAGTCGCTCGGCCACATGTCGGTTTCGGGTATCGACTGGAAGCGTGAAGACCACTGCTTCCTGCCTCATCACGCGGTCTTGAGGACCCCGGAGGGCAAAATACGGGTAGTGTTCGATGGATCGGCATCAACATCTAACGGCATGAACCTGAACCAGTGTTTGCATTCAGGGCCGAAGTTGAACCATGACATTGCGGATGTTATCACACGGTTCTGTCGACACAATGTTGTGTTTGTAGCTGACATCCGGATGATGTTTAGGCAGACGGTCATTTACCCTGACGATAGACGGTATCAGCTGATACTGTGGCGAGAGAGCCCAGATCAGCCCATCAGGGTGTACGAGCTGAACACCAACACGTACGGGCTACGGTCTAGTCCTTATTTGGCGATTCGCACTCTGCGGGAGTTAGCGGATCGAGAACGGTTAAAATTCCCTAGAGGAGCAGCGATCCTGGAGCAGGATCTCTACGTGGACGATATCTGTACCGGTGCAGATTCCGTAGAGGAGGTGCTCGCTCGACGGGACGAGCTTGTTGAGCTCTTACGGGGTGGAGGTTACGAGCTCCGGAAATGGATGTCGAACTCTCCAGAGTTACTGTCTGGTCTTCCGGATGACTACTAGCAGGATCCCCACATTTTTGAAAATTTGGAAAATCCGAATATGTTGTCGGTATTAGGCGTCCAGTACCAGCCGGTGTCAGACATGTTTTCGTATCGGGTCGAGTTGGACTCCCCGAAGGACTGGACGAAACGGAACGTTCTTTCAACGGTGGCTAGGAAATTTGATCCAAACGGGTGGATCACCCCGGTAACATTTCTGCTCAAGTGTTTTATGCAGCAATTGTGGTCTGCTGAGCTGAAATGGGACGACCCGATCGGGGGGTCATTGAGCTCAGAGTGGGAATCGTTCTTTTCGACCCTCCCTGGCATCAATCGGATTTCACTGCCACGGAGGTTGGTCCCCACCAAACGATACACCGCCACCCTACATGGGTTTTGCGATGCCTCGGAGAAGGGCTACGGAGCTGCGGTGTATCTGCGTACGGTCGACTCCTCGGGGGAGATTGATGTGCGGTTGGTCATGGCCAAGAGCAAGGTTGCGCCGTTGCGCACTCGCCTGACCATTCCCAAATTAGAGCTTTCGGGAGCGGCTCTCCTGACTCGTCTGCTCAACCACACGATGACGGTTCTTCGTGGGTCAATAGCGTTAGAAGATACGGTCTACGCTTGGACGGACAGCCAGATCGTGTTATGCTGGCTGAAGGCTTCAGTTCACGAGCTGGAGATTTTTGTGGCGAATCGGGTTTCGCAGATTTTTAATTCGGAGGTTCCCTTAATCTGGAGACATGTTCCAGGGGAAATGAACCCAGCAGACTGTGCGTCTCGTGGGTGTCACGCTCCGGAGTTGGTTGGACATCCCTTGTGGTGGGGTCCAAAATGGTTGACTCAAGCCGAATCGGATTGGCCAATGTGTCCACGCGTTACCTCGGCGAACGGCGCCTTGACAGTCGGTGTCTGTACGACGCAACCAGAGCCGGAAGAGGAGTTCAGCCTGCTGGAACGGTACAGCTCGCTCGACAAGCTGGTCAATGTGACCGCCTGGATCTTCCGATTTGCGCGGAATAGTCGCAATTCTGAGGCGCAACGAGTGCGGACACAGGTCCTGACACCACGGGAACGGAACCATGCGTTGTTCGCATTGGTAGGGAACGTGCAGACGGTGCACTTTAAGTCCGAACTGGACATTCTGAGACGCGGACGCGTCCAACTGAAGGGAGCTGTGGCTCGGCTCAACCCGTTTATTGACCCTCAAGGATTGCTGAGGATAGGAGGTCGGCTGCGGAATGCTAACCTGCCTTATACGGCTCGCCACCCGTTGTTACTCCCTAGGAAAGGGATGTTGGTCGAACTGTTGATACAGGATCGACACATTCGGAATGGGCATGTCGGATGCCACGGCTTGATGGATTCTATCGGGAAGACGCTTAGTGCGTAGCGTCGTATTTCGGTGCCTGGCTTGTTATCGGGCCAAGGCGGCTACGATGCAGCCCCAGATGGGCGATTTGCCCCAGATGGGCGATTTGCCCTCGGATAGGGTTAACGAAATCCGGCCCTTTGCGAGTGTCGGAACGGATTTCGCGGGACCATTCATGGTCAAGGCTTCACAGCTACGGAACGCCAGATTAGTGAAGGCATACCTGTGCGTCTTCGTGTGCTTGGCCACGAAGGCAGTCCACTTGGAGGTGGTCAGTGACCTCACTACAGAGGCATTTATCTCATGTCTGGATCGGTTCGTCTCACGAAGGGGCCTCCCGACATTAATCCGTTCGGACAACGGCACAAATTTTGTCGGAGCCAGGCGATATCTGCAGGAAGTCACTCAATTCCTGAACGGTAACCAGGACGCCATCGGTACGGCTTGCTCCCGACGATTATATTGCAGGTAGTAGACTGGTTAAATAATAAGAACGTACAAATAAATGTAACTAAGACAAATCTTATGAATTTCAATTATATAAATTACATGGACATAAATTACAACAACCAAATTATTAAATGTGAATAAAGCGTAAAATTTCTAGGTATTATTATTGACAAATATTTAAATTGGAAACCGAACATTGAACAGGTGTGCAGTAAAATTAATCGGTTCGTATATGTCCTCTCCAAGTTGAGAAAAACCACGACACGACAAACAACACTGGCTGCATACCACGGTTATGTCGAATCAGTGTTTAGGTACGGTATAATATTATGGGGGAAAAGTACTGAATTTGGCCGAGCCTTCATTATGCAAAAGAAATGCTTACGGGATATGGTTGGCGCCGCACCGCTATATTCGTGTGAGCCACTATTCAAAAAACTAAATACCCTTGCCTTTACCCTGCTTATATATATTATATTTGAGGTCGCTTAATTTGTACACCAACCCCTTTCCTTGTTTGTGACAGCAAAAAAGGTTTCCTAGAAATACCAGAAATCCTAATAGACTAGTACTAGATCATGTGCCACGGACAGCAAGGTACCAAAATAATTATTACGCAATTAGTGTAAAATTATTTAATAAAGTGCCTAATGAATTAAAACATATCCCACTAAATGTTTTCAAAAACAAGCTGATCTCATGGCTACTACAGCATAATTTTTATGCACTGAAGGAGTTCTTTCTCACTAAGAATTAAAAAGTAATACTGCAGACCTTATATTTATAATACTGCAATAAAATATTGGCATGCTATATAGTTGATTAGGGAATAAAATGACATATTATATGAATTTAAGAACTGTATGTAATACCAAAATCATATGCAAATAAACCAATCTGAATCTGAATCTGAATCTTAAGGCTCACAAAATAAAATAAATTTCTGATTCGGCTTTGAAATAGAGGGGAAATATCTCGCAAGAACCCTCGATAAAAACATAACGTTTATATCAGTAATAAATGTAAATGTTGGAGGAAGGAGTCAGAAAGTTTCTGAATCCTTCACCTCGAGAAAGAGAGAGGAACCTACTTACCTAGTTCATTGGCGAGCAAATAGTGTATGAGTTATGGATAGAATGAAACCAAAAGTATGTTATCAGGAGTAAGTATTTAGTAATTATAGCCATTGTTTTTTAGGGTTCCGCACCTTAATCCCTCACCGACCCATGTCTTGACGGTAAGACATTTTCCCGGTACAGGTTTTGAATTTTATTACCATGGAGGTTCAAAATCAGGTCGGAGACCGGGTTTTTCCGTCTGTTTTTCTGTCAAGACCTTTTGTCAGAGGAACGCGTGTAGATATATAATTACAACATAAATAATCAAATCAAATCAAATCAAATATATTTTATTTCAAAAAGAAATGTACAGTAAACAAACAAAGTCAAACAAATACATAGTATTAAGGAATACCAGGCCCATCCCCTTACATAGGGTGATTAGAATGGTACTGTCGCTGCAACCAGTGGCTGCATATGGTTTTAGAGAGAGAGTAACGGAGTTTATTTCTGCTGGGTTGGTGTCCAAGAGGGCAAAGGAGTGACTAGGAGATGGAGACGTATGCTGGTTGGGTAGCGAGGTATAGGGAGAAATAGCATTAGCAAGATCGATGCCGATGTTTGTAAAAAAGGTATTTACTTTGTTGCACGGGGTGGAGCTGGGACATATCAGTTGACTAGATGAGTGACGAACTTTATTGGAATTAGTTATACGTTTTACGAACACCTAGGCCTCCTTCTCCAGCTGGTGCAGGAGTTAGGATGGCTGAAGTTGATGTGCAGGCGAAGGGGACATGCACAAAGGCCCCGCTCAAGTGGGCCAGGTGCAGGCACTAAAACCCCCTTGTAGAAGATAGAAGATAGTTATACGTTTGATGGACTTCCAAAGTAGTTTTGAGTTTTTACCTGCCTTTGTTAGGTCTCGTGCCATAAAATCTCTTGGCCCTTTTAGTAACTTTGTTGCAGAAATTGCGATATCTGATATGAGTTATTTTTAGTACTTGATCGAGAGGTGAAGAATGAGGTTTTTGTTTTTTTATGCATATGATCCCGATTTCGCATACACCTCAGGAGTCCAGGCGTGATCCAGGGCTTAGGAATATTTTTTCTCCTGGGCAAGGTCTTAGTCGATGTATTTTTTTGTAATGACATTACCGAGGAGTGAAACCAGGGATTTAGTTGCTAGGTCCCGGACCTAGCAACTAAATCAGTCAAAGTAGTTAGCTTGGATAGGTTTAGCTCTTTCATATTCCTATCCAGAGCCTCATAGTCTATTATGTTAGTTACGTAAGAAACAGGGTCACGTGTGGCGCACATCTTAATACCGATAACGATTGCAGAATGGTCAGTAACTGATAATTCTATAATATTGGTAGTCAGAGGTGACCTTGAGCGAATGATAACGTGGTCCAGACAGTTATCATATCTCATGGGAACATCGTGCGCCGGTAGGAAACCATGAATAGCTAATTGATTGAGATAAACTTGGAACCTGTGGTCTATGGAGCTTGGCTTAATATCAATGTTGATGTCACCAGAGACAACAACCGTAGGGAAGGACTTTAACGTATCAAAAAGCTTGTCAAGTTGGGCCAAAAATTTATCAATGTTGTGAATATTTGGCAAACGATAGATGCACACAATAGCGGTGTCTTTTAATTTTATTACTAGAGCTGTGGCCGAATCTAAAAAGTCAGGTTCTTCTACTGTGCATTGTATATGGTTTTTTATGTACAAATACAAATACAAATAAATTTATTACGTAAAAAGAATGATACACATTAACATAAGTAGCAGTTACAAATAAGCATAAGTACTAGACTATAGTCCATATCTGTATAAGTCAATAGTAGTAACAGTGACCCCACACTAGGCATGGCCTGTATCGTGGGCGTCACGACAACATTAAGCACATTTAAGATTATTGTCACAATGCTGAAATCTAAGCAGGCTTACTAAAGGATATAAATAAAAGTAATTCCATTTTGAGAAGTTACAGATAAGGAATAACTAACGATGTAAAGGCATAGCACAATCATACATATTTTTATTTTTATCAACCCATGTATCACAAACTCTCCCCATTGCCTCCAAAAACCGCACGCTACGACCAGCATAATGATACTACTTGGTAAAAACTTATTTCTTATCTGAACATTGATACATTATAACAATAATGTATCAATATTTCGACATTAATGCCCACCATTATGTATCAGTCACATAAACTACTAATACAATTATATTCAAAATCAGATCCGTTGGTTGATTCTTGTCAACCAAAGCAATTGAAGTAAATTATATATAAGTTATTCATTTACTTTTACATTTCATGTTGTGTGTGTGTGTGTGTGTGTGTGAGAGTGTGTGTGTTTGTGTGTGTGTGTGTGTGTGTGTGCGTGTAAGGGTGTGTGTGTTTGGATTTTGGTTTATTCTCCCCACACTATGCCAATTTTATATAGTCAGCAAGGCCTCCGTAGCTTCATAGTTAAATATTTTTAAAAGGGATGTTATAGTCAGTTTACTTTCTCCCACTGAGCAGTTCTGTATATCGCAGTACTTTAGTATTCTATTAAAGACAAAAGGTGAAGTAAACTGGGAAAAGCGCTGGGCAAAAGCAGTTCTAGTTCTAGGTACCGGGACTCTGAAAGTTCTTTGATTGCAAAGCTGGGCGTATTCCGGTGAGTTCAGCGTATTCTTGTGCATATCAAGGACAACCTTCAAGATGTAGAGTTGACGGACACGAAGTACCGAAAATGCCTCATAGAGACTATCCGTGGAATATAAGCGAGGTCTTCTACACATTACCTTTAACACAGATCGCTGCGCTCGCTCAACCTTGGTCATAAATGTTTGGGTGTAGTGGGTTATTAGCGTCTATCTCTGCCAGCCGACTTCTATGTAAGTAGCATAGATAGTTCCAAAGTTCGTTGGTAGCTCATAAACTCTCACCAGTGGCTCCTAGTAGCTATAATGCGCGCAGCGGCCACACCCCGGGCAACCGTGTCGGCTCACGGGCTAAACCTGGATGAGGGGCTTGCCATTTTGGTGGACAAGTTATACGTGGAATCCTCCCGCATAGCGCACAAAATCTGACTCGGAGAGGAAGGCAACACAAAGCAGATATGCAAAGTTATTTGGTGGACTCAGCCATTCAGTAAGGCAAGGTGGATGGCCTAGGGCGCCGGTAGAGGGCTTACAGTTACCGGCGGCCAGACACAACATCTGACCTCTTCTTCAGTCGTAGCGGTTTCCCGTTCCACAGAACAAAGAAAAGGAAAGACGAGTGTGTGCGCTTGCGTTTACGCGGACGTTCGCGCACCCCAAAATTTCCTGCGTATTAGACCGCTTCCGTAAATTGGACTCCGATTTCACTTAAGTCCTGTGGCGATGGGATAAGGTAGAGAGGTCTGGTTTGATGCAAGCCAGGCTTTGTCTGAATCCTGCACATAGGCGGTCCTGGGGGTGTGAGTACACACCGTGGTCGCTTTCGCACTGCAACTTTGGGGCAACAATGCGGTTGAGGTAGCACCCGGGATGACAAAGTAGCTCTATTTAGAGAGGCACTGCTTTCCTCGCTCAGCCGGGAAGGGGACTATAAAAGGTGTCCTAAAAATTGCTTGCTCCTACTCGGAGGGTAGTAGTAACCGCGGCTGCCACGGCATCACTTTTAAGCGTGGTCGAAAATGCAAAAGAAATGACATGAAAACACCTATCATGATATTCGCTGCGTGGAACGTGAGAACGCTTCTTGATCGAGCTGGCAACGCATGTCCTGAACGCAAAACCGCCATTGTAGCTCGAGAACTTCGTCAATATAACGTGAATTTGGCTGCTCTCAGCGAGACACATCTGGCGGATGAAGGAGAGCTGGTGGAAGATGGTGGTGGTTATACTTTCTTCTGGAAAGGTACCGCTGCGTCCGAAACTCGGCGATCAGGTGTAGGATTTGCCATCAAGAATAACTTGGTAATGCGACTGGAGGAGTACCCTGTACACATCTCCGACCGCGTGACCACATTGCGCCTTCACCTGGACAAAGATAATTACCTTAATGTCATCAGTGTCTGTGCTCCAACGCTAGACAAATCTGATGACATCAAGGACAAGTTCTACGAAGAATTGACCCATTGCCTAGACAGCATAAACGCCAAAGAGCAGATTCTATTGCTGGGCGATTTCAATGCTAGAGTTGCACGCGGCTATGAGGCTTGGCCTGGAGTTCTGGGTAGACATGGAGGCGGCAACATGAACAGCAATAGTCAGTTGCTACTCAGTCTCTGTGCTCAATACGGTTTGGCAATATCGAACACTATGTTTATTTATTTTTTATATCAATTATATATGCAGTTTTAATAAAAAGTAGTTTATTAACACCCAGCCTTTATCCTCTCCTCCTTGATAAGGTGCCGACAGAATACCAGCGTTGCAGGACCTCTTGCAGGTTCTGTGGCACATGCTGAGTCGGAACCTATTCGCCGCCTAGGCACACACTTCACGACGTTACTGTCTACTCGTCGCCACAAAATTGTATTTTGCTTTTATTTATTTCTTGTTGTCTTGTGTATGTACTATACATATAAGTTACTGTGTGGTATGTATTTTACTTTTGTGACGAGTGTGTATATTATTGTCTGCGATATTAGTTGTTATTACTTTCTCCTTCAATTGTATGTTTCACTTTTTTTCTTGTCCTCTCATAATTATCATGTATTTTATGTTGTGTGTGTTATGGCGTAGTCCGAATAAATTGATATTCTTTCTTTCTTTCTTTCTTTCTTTCTTTCTATGTTTAGACTCGCCGCCAAGTACAAGACAACATGGATGCACCCTAGATACAAACACTGGCATTTGATCGATTATGCTATTGTAAGGCAAAAAGATATCCGTCAAGTGCAATGCGTGGCGCGCATTGTTGGACGGACCACCAACTTATTGTCACAAAACTGCGACTTCGCCTCCATCACCCTCATAGATCCACTACTAAAAAGCTTGCGTCTCTGAACGTTATGAAGCTGAAAGATCCCGAGGTGAGGGAGAAATATGCTAAAGCCTTGACCGAGAAGCAGTTGCCTAGTAGCGAGACAGGTGATGTTGATGTTGCCTGGGGGACTTTATCTTCTCACATTATGGACACCGTTTCTGTTACTATAGGTAGAAATGACCGGCGCAATGAAGATTGGTTTGATGAAAATAATGAGATTCTCAGGGCAGCACTCGACAAACACCGAGACCTCCTGCGACAGCATGGTAGGCGAGGTTAAAGCGTTACGGTAGTCAAGGCTAGTGACCTAGAATTGCGTTAGCTGTCACGTCAAATAAAAGACAGTTGGTAGCAGGACAAAGCTTGTCACATTCAGTGGCTCGCTAACCATAACCAGCTTGTTTTTTTTTTTTTCTTATATATTCTTAAGCAAGGTAACAGCTTTAATTCTTAATAATAACAGAAAAAATACATACTTATAAGCTAATAATAACCTCCCACAGATGAAAACCTAAGCATAAAAAACTATAAACTACTCAACTAAACTTAATTAAGTGGCCTATCTTGAAGGACACATAATTTTAGGTAGAAGAAAACACAAACATCACACCACCACTAGTCATCCTTTAGAGAATTTACAAATTGCCTTGTAACATGAATCCTTACTGATTGAGCACTGCCACTAAATATGTCAACGACATCATCACCCTTACCGCCACCACCACCACATACATTATTGTAGGCAGAACACGCTCTCATCAAGAACGAATTCTTCCTATAATTACTATGCACCAGGGGCACCTGAAAGAGTGGATGACTACGAGCACTGACGTTAGGAACTCTTAGGTTAATTTTACTGAGCAGGGATGGACAATCTACATTGCCTTTAACAATTTTCATGAGAAAAAGAATGTCCGCAACATCCCTGCGCAGTTTCAGAGGAAGTAAGTAGATGCATTTTAAGACAAAGTTTGTCGTAATTGAGCCCCGGTTTAGACTCGCGAAAGTTAGCAATTCTTTCAAGGGTCAATGCATTCTCTACTACAACAAGATACCTCTGGAGATCTTGAAATTGCCATTTGAGCAATTTAAAAACCATGTTATAGCGACTTTGTCGAAAAAGGGATATTACAATGTTCATGATTACTTACTTAAATGACGGGACTGTATGGGGTTAATCTGGCTCAACACAGACCTTGCTGGTAATTATTTTGTAATTATTTCTTCCTGCTTATTAATTATGATAATGACTAAATATTATATTTTGTATTAGTTAAGCATAAGCAATTTTTAAAAAGAGATCTTAGAAAGAAGAAGAGATATAGTTTTTAAAGAGATATAGTTTTGTAATTATTTATTCCTACTTATTAATTATGATATAATGATATTATAATTTTTTTATTAGTTAAGCACAAGCAATTTTTAAAAGAGATCTAAAAATCAATCTGTGGGAGTTTCTACGCCCTCCTTCTCCCACAGTGGTCCGATGTAGAGAAGTGGCAAAAAATGACGATTGCTAAGTATATGTTAATATCTACAGTAATAAAGACATTTGGAATTTGGAATTTAAATTTTCACTCTGATTTAGTCGACATCCTTACACAGACCACTTCTCTTTTTATTGACTATTCCTAGGAGATCAGTGTTACGGCTTGATAGAAACTCGGCTAATGGTATGCTCGTATAGTAGTTATCGGTGACAAGTAGCCTGCCTTCATCAAGAAGATCCTCAGCTATATTGATGACAAACGCGAAATAAATTTGCGAAATAACACTTTCTCCATCAGTTTCCTCCAGAAATCGTCGTATATCTTTGTCAAATACGTAGCCATACGTAGCATTTTTGTGTGGCACTTGTAAACGCTTAGTGAAACAAACTAGTAGAAAACAATAAAAGACAGTCTAAAATCTCATTTTTATTGAACTATATACCCTCAAATTGTTTTATTGAAATTACATCCAGAAGTCCGTGAACCCGCTAATGGCTCACGTAATTTTAAGTCTCACAAATGAAAATAGAAAATTTCGGGGAAATTTTAAGAAATTACGACTTTTTCTATATAAGTACGTGTAAGTAGGTGATAGTTTTGTAACTTTGTATGGGGACTGTGAACGTGTTAAGTTCTATATTCTGTTTTTTTATATTTTTTTAATTTTAGACTTGTAGTTTCTAAGGTAAATGGAGGGGGGACTGGTAATTTTTTGGACTTTTTAGGATTACGTAGAGAAATAAGGAACCCTGATAGTTTTGAAATTATCTCCTAATTCAGACTGATTATTATGACTTATAACTTATTTTAAATGCAATTAACTGTAGCACTAGGGAAACTTTTGATGATCATGTGTGTCCTCATAGCCTAAGTGAACTTAATAATTTTGACATGGAATCCTGTGTGTGTATGTACATTTTGAAATTATCTCCTAATTATTATGACTGACATTATTATTATGACCTATAAATTAATATCAAATGACCACAGTTTTCTATTTTACTATTAATTAATTAAAGGCGTGTTATTTTACTTTAAATGAGGATGAATGTTGTTGTGTACATATTTTTTCATGTAAATGCTTATTTTTATACTAATTGCTACACCTTAAGGGTAAAATTACATTGTATCTAAGTGATGCGAACTGTAACACCTCCATCTAACGTGTAATTTATTGCAATAAACAAATTGAATTGAATTGTTTCGTCAAGTCCGTCCGTATGTCACAACAGATTTATGCAGAAACTATTAAGACTACACAGTTGAAACTTAGTATGTAGATATATTCCGTGAACCGCTTTACGATTTATAAAAAAAAAACTAGGGGGCATGCAATACATGGAACTGAAAGCAAACATTTTTTTTTCATCCAACCTAAATGTGTAAGGTGTCTACATATAGGTCTTTAAAATGTCATTAAGGTTCCTGAAATTATTTCCCCTCAAAGTAAATACGTTACAGACAGACGGACGTAGTAGACAGACCATTCCAAAGTGGAAAAATGTGTGTCCCCACCCCTTTTACTTTAAAAGTAAGAGAGTGAAAATTATATAAAAATATATATGCTGTGTATCTCAAAGTCAAAGTCAAAGTCAAAGTACTTTATTACTGTAGATATTTACATATACTTAGCAAACGTCATTTTTTGCCTCCTCTCTACATTGGACCACTGTGGGAGAAGAAGGGCGTAGAAACTCCCACAGATTGATTTTTAGATCTCTTTTAAAATAGGTTGTGCTTAACTAATACAAATATGAAAAATTTAATTGTTATGATTGATAAGCAGGAATAAATAATTACAAAACTATTAACAGCAAGGTCTGTGTTGAGCCAGATCAACCCCATACAGTCCTGTCACTTAAGTAATCTTGAACATTGTAATATCCATTTATCGACAAAGTCGTTTTAACATGCTTTTTAAATTGCTCAAATGGCAATTTCAAAATCTCCAGAGGTATCCTATTGTAGTAAAGAATAAACTGACCCTTGAAAGAATTGCTAACCTTCGCGAGTCTAAAAAGGGGCGCACATAGTCTGTGATTATTTCTTAGGTTAACATTACAGCTATCGCTAAGTTTGGAAAATGTTGTAAGGTTCTTGTCAGGTTAGTATGTCAATTTCTTAAAAAAGCTCTCTTAAGGAGTCTGTTCGTTTTAAATTATAAATTGCTCGAATAGCTCTTTTCTGTAAAATAAAAATAGTTTGAATATTCGCTGCTTTCCCCCACAACAAGATACCAAAGGACATCACACTATGAAAATAACTAAAATATACTAGCCTAGATGTAGCCACATCCGTGCTTTGTCTGATGTTCCTAACAGCGTAAGCCGCAAAACTTAATTTACCAGCCAATTTATCTATGTGGGGTCCCCACTGCAATTTGCTATCAATGGTTATTCCAAGAAACTTCGTATCATTTACTAATTCTAACGTGCTGTTGTCTAACACTAAACTGGTCTCAACTTGCCTGACATTTGGATGTGAGAATTTGATACACTTGGTTTTACCAGCGTTTAACAATAAATTATTAACTGTGAACCAATTCAAGGTTAAAGACAATACACCATTAACATCATCAAAATCTCCTTTTTGCCTTTCAATTTTGAAGACCATTGAAGTATCATATCAGCAAACAACACTATGTCAGTTAAATATGATAGATACTACAATACCTAATCTCAAATATAACTAGTCGGTCCATAAGTTCTGTCACAAATATTTTGCCACATGGTAAATAATACCAAGTTCTATTTTATTTAATACTATATATGGTTTGATAGCTCATTAAATACTGATAAATTAGAACGATTATTGGATTTAAATGCTTAAAGCCATGTTTAATTTCCACGCCTACCAAACGGCGTGGAATCCGAAGGGGGTGTGCTGTTGCCAACACGTGAGAGAAAAGAAGTGAATGAATTTTTTATGACCTTTGTCACCGTAGACAGGAGATCGAAAGCTCGATTCGAGACAGGAATGCGGGAGAGGAGACAGTTTTGGGATAGGAGAGGAATCGAACCCTTGCCGTCGTTTCGCTGTCGCTGCCCGACGCTGCCGCCGGCGTGCTGCCCGCCGACACGTGGAATTGCCGTCAGATACGACGATTTTCAATCACGACACGGGTCACTTGACCGCTGACGCGAATCTACTTATTTCCCGACGATGTAGATGATTAACACTCCGACCAGGCCCGACGCCTGTATTTGATAATTGGTACACCGAAATACCATCAATGCCACGAGGCCCGAGCAGACATGTTGTTCTCCCGATGAGACAAGACCAAGAATAACCTCCAATTTTACATCTCGTTCCGGTACGAGTGACAGCTGCTAGTTCCGTTTTCGCTAGTAATGTGCCGATTACTCGCGATCGATTCGCGCAACAAAAACCGGTGCGTTTCCGAAGCATAAATATTAAACAGTCACCCGCCCGGACAGGCCCGAACCTGTCCCTAATCAATAGGAAGGCGAGAAAGTGTTGCGACCGCTCTCTTGAGGACCGAGTCCCCCACCTTGACTTCTGCTGATCGAGGCGTGCCATCCCGACCCGTGTACAAATTGACGATCCGTCCTCGTCTCCATCTCAATGATGGCAGGTTCGCATCCTTAATCAGCACCAAATCACCGACTTGAGGGGGGCTCGTCCGGTCAGTCCACTTAAGGCGCTGCTGCAAGATGTGCAAGTACCCAAGGGACCACCGTTTCCAAAAATCTTGAGCCATCTGCTGCAACATCTGCCACCTAGTTAACCGACCTAACTTAACATCACCGAATGGGTATTCTGGCAGGGCGTTAAGGGGCTGACCTATCAGGAAGTGACCCGGCGTCAACGCTTCCAAATCATTTGGATCCGAACTGAGCGGGCACAACGGACGCGAGTTCAGTGTCATTTCAATTTTACAGAACAGCGTCGCAAGCTCTTCAAAGCGTAGAGAGGTCTCACCGATGATCCTCGTCAGGTGCGACTAAGCCGATTTAACCGCAGCCTCAAATATTCCTCCCCAATGAGGACATCCCGGCGGACTGAAAACCCATGCAATCCCACGTCGGGAGCAAGCCGTACCGATGGCGTCCTGGTTACCGTTCAGGAATTGAGTGACCTCCTGCAGATATCGCCTGACTCCGACAAAGTTTGTGCCGTTGTCAGTAGCTGTGAAGACTTGACCATGAATGGTCCCGCGAAATCCGTTCCGACACCCGCAAAGGGCCGGATTTCGTTGACCCTATCCGAGGGCAAATCGCCCATCTGGGGCTGCATCGTAGCCGCCTTGGCCCGATAACAAGGCAGGCACTGAAATACGACGCTACGCACTAAGCGTCTTCCCGATAGAATCCAGAACTCGCGCTGGAGAAACGCCATCAAGGCGTGGCATCCGACATGCCCATTACCGCATGGCCCAGTCTGGTGTTGACCGAAACCAGACCAGTCGCCTGCAACACGTGGACACCTGGCACTAACAGGTATCCCAAGGCATCGACACCCAATAAAATGTCTACTGGGCCCGGAATATCGAACTCCGGGTCAGCCAATGACAACCCAGCGATCAACTGTCGCACCGAGGGCGACAACCGTACGTGAGGATGTGAGCCCATCACGTTAGGTATGACTAATGCCGTGACCGTCAGATTCACCGATGAATCCACCCGTGACGAGAGAGTAATCCGACATACTCCCTTAACGGATCCGACTTCCGTGTTCCCAATTCCCCGAATGGAATGTGGATACTCCCTTACCGAAATGCCCAACCGTCTTACAAGGTTGCACGAGACTAAGCACCCCTGGGCCCCCGAGTCCAATAGTGCTCGTGCCACACAAGATTTGCCGTCCGAACTCCACGCTATCACCGAAGCGGTGGGGAGCATGACCGTCTGTGGAGTGGCGGCACCCTGTAAGTGGGCGGCGTGTCCCTAGCGGGAACCTCCGCGGGATCCGAACCCGCTGGGACCCCCGTCGGCCTGGAAACTCGGCTGCTGATATGCCACCGGTGACATATCAGACCGCATGTACATCAGGGGGTCCCAACCCGCATAATAGGCCCCTCGCTGGCCCGGTACCCGACCATACCGGACTGCGAACGGTGTGCCCAGTAGCCACCGTGGATGGAGGGGGGAGAGCGGATCCAACCTGGGGCGCTCTAGGAATGGGGGCGACATCCGACTGTTCGCCTCCCTGTTCGCCTCCCAGAGCGACGGGCAGGGTGGCGCAGAAGGTGGTGGGCTCCCAGCCTTCGCGCCACTCATAGGTGCCATCTGACACCCGCCCGTAACACGCGATGAGCCAGCGGCCCGAAGTCCTCGCTGACCCTGGATAGCGGCGACCGAACCCCGGCTATCCCGCCTGTTACCCCCCGCGCTGCCCCCTTCCCCTCGGGGGGGGTCCCGTCCGCGGGTACCCCAGTCACCCCGTTGGTGACTCCCGTTGCCCGGAAGGGGACTGGGTCCGGCCCTGGTTGGGCCCTGTGACCGACCAACCTGAGTCCGGCACTGGTGACCGTCCGATGGGCCTGACCGGTTCAGGCACAACACGACGTGGTGCCTGCCACCGCAGCACTCACAGGGGGACGCGCGTGAGCACTCGCTCAGCGGGTGCGGCCCCAAACAACCGAAACACAATCGGTGGCGGAAGACCACCTTCCTGCGGGCAGCCACACCGAGCGCCTTAAAGTTGGCGCAACTGGTCACTCCATGACCGGCACTGTCGCAGTGCACACAGCCGTCACCCAACGGCGCGGCACTCAAAACGCCAAATTGATTTTAACCGCCTTGCCCCCCCGTGGGGGTGGGGGGCGCAGCCCCTCCCGCATCCGCGCGGGTTGGCGCTGCACACTGGCCTCCGAATCCATGGTATCGCATCGCCTGCATTCACCCTCCAAAAAATCCGTTAATTGGACGAGCGTGGGCAGTTCCGAGCTACTGCCCCCATGCAGCTGTTCAAACCGACTTTGAACAGCTGCAGGCAACCGTGACAAAACCATATATAACACGATATATGACCATTGGTCTGCCGGCAGACCAAGGTTGTGAAGGGCCTTAGTGGCCACCAGCACAGGGTTGAGCACCTGTACCCGGATTTCAACATCCCGGGTTACTCTTGGTATGCTAAACAGCTTCCCCAGCTGCGCATCAACCAACCGCCGTTTGTGTTTGTAGCGGTCAAACAATATGACCCGGGCAATCTCATAATTGCCCGCCGTGACCGTTAGGTGACCGACCAACTCCTTCGGTTCACCCCGCAGTGCCATCAAGAGTTGGGCCAACTTGTAGGCGTTGTCCAGGTCGTCCCGACCGTGGACCAGACTATCGAATAAATTGATGAATGCCGGCCACTCATCAATTGCCCCACCGAAGACCGGAATCTCCAGGTGTGGCAGCCGTCCAACAACACCCTTAGGGGGCGGGTCTCCGTTACCCTCCCCGCGGTCATCCCGACGCGACCGCTTAATTTTTTCGGCGCGACGCTCGATGTCGCCCAAGCACTCCATCGCTTGGTCAGCATCCGCGCAGAGCTGCTTCACTGCGGCCACCGAAGCCTCATCCGTAAGCCCGAGGGCCTCAGCCTCCGCGGCCAGCCGACACACCTTCCCGACGCGTTTCATTGCGTCCTCCACACGCTTGAGCAGGACATCGTCCATGTCAGGTCGCTCCACATACTTGTGAGTATGGGCGAGCCATCTCATCTCCTCACGGACGCCATACCGCAGTACCGTCAAGGGTGAAGGTGCCATGGTTACCAATTCAATTGTTTCTGGTCCTATGCTTCACTACCGAACTAAGCACAGCCAGAGACCAGCACTTTCCCGTCAGCGCTGGGCACAGAAATTAAAACTAAGTTGTAAAAACCAAGGCAACTACTAAAATAATTAAATCCTAAACAATATTTAATATGGTCGCCCTGTGGACATACACCCCATAATATACACTCTAAATCAATTAGAGAATGCCACTATAAACACAATACAAAAATAACCCACAAAACTTGATTATGAAAACAATACAAAAAAATAAGTGGCTTCTAGAAGTGGCCCTCCGATATGAACCACACTTCCCTTGAGGTCAGCAAATCAGCTTAATACCCCTTAATTTATTTATTTATTTATTTATTTATTTACATAATCTATTTGTGCCATTACAGCAAAGCCAAGTCGACACAAATATACAAAATTAGAAAATACAATACAATTCAATTATTACAAATTAATTTACCATAATTATGTCAAATATAATAAGTTCAATTCAATCGTATAAATGCAGTTACCATATTATCATTATATCCATAAACATTCGAGAAAATAATTACAAGACTACACTATCATGCAATCTTCTCACAGAACCTTCCACATTCTCGCACAATATCCCTCCATGCATCACCAAACAGATCATTCAATGGTGCTGCGGCCAACAGTGCATTGAGGCTATTCCGTGCCCGGACCAGCGGAGACTGCAGGCGCGCCACCGTGCGGTGCGAGCCGCCCGCTAGCAGCTGGTGCCTTCGAGCGCGTAGGTAGTTGTCAGGCACGTAAAGCGCGCATACGGCACTGATAAGCGCTGCGCAGTTACTGTCGCCTCGCAATAATCGACATTAAATAGCCCGAACCTGCTGTGTAAACCGAAATAACACTGTAGGACTATAGAACCCGACGTTCTACCGCAAGTAATACAATCTAGGCTTCGCAGAATGACTGTTCAATCTTTTATGCGCAACAACAGTAGTTTCCGACTACAAATTTATAACAACTGTTAACTAAATTGGCACTTATACTTTCACTTACCGAAAATGAACTTTAATCGTGGTATACCGACCACAGACTCATTGTCAAACAGATTGCCGGCCAATCCGAGATATTCCTTTCTCCCAACTAGAATGTGGCAACAAAACAACCCTAGAACCGTGAATCGATGATTTCCCACTAGGAAACTGCGCTCCTGCTACCAAAATGTTTAATTTCCACGCCTACCGAACGGCGTGGAATCCGAAGGGGGTGTGCTGTTGCCAACACGTGAGAGAAAAGAAGTGAATGAATTTTTACTGACCTTTGTCACCGTAGACAGGAGATCGAAAGCTCGATTCGAGACAGGAATGCGGGAGAGGAGACAGTTTTGGGATAGGAGAGGAATCGAACCCTTGCCGTCGTTTCGCTGTCGCTGCCCGACGCTGCCGCCGGCGTGCTGCCCACCGACACGTGGAATCGCCGTCCGATACGACGATTTTCAATCACGACACGGGTCACTTGACCGCTGACGCGAATCTACTTATTTCCCGACGATGTAGATGATTAACACTCCGACCAGGCCCGACGCCTGTATTTGATAATTGGTACACCGAAATACCATCAATGCCACGAGGCCCGAGCAGATATGTTGTTCTCCCGATGAGACAAGACCAAGAATAACCTCCAATTTTACATCTCGTTCCGGTACGAGTGACAACTGCTAGTTCCGTTTTCGCTAGTGATGTGCCGATTACTCGCGATCGATTCGCGCAACAAAAACCGGTGCGTTTCCGAAGCATAAATATTAAACAAGCCATATCACACAAATGCTAGTTTCTTCAGAGATTTTGCACTTTTCTACCCAATCAAAAATACGGACGTGATTCACTTTATCTTTTTTCCATGACTCTTAAAACCTTTCAAACTTACGTGAGATTTTAGTCAGAACCCTCCCTGAGCCCTTTACCTTCATTTTGAAGCATAAGATAACTAAGTCTGGGTTAAACTAATTTTCATATTCACATTTTACGTAGTGTACTTGTTGCCCACAAGATCATTTTTATACGTTTTTCTGAAAACGTAAAAAGTACGTAAAGTTCTCTTTGGGAGCAGTTAGAACTGAAAGCTAACAGAAAATCAAATGCTAGTTGTTAAGCATGGTCTAAAATCGAGGTTTCAGAATAAATAAAAAAAAACCTTGTTGATTATCTGGAACACTGTTTTTTCATTAAATTTGTGGTAAGTGGTATTTTTGTCAGTTGCGGCGTGTTCGCGATTGTCTCAAGTTATAATGTTTTTTGTCATATTGCGATAATCGTACAAAATGTATTGTATTGCAATTTGATTCGTATAAATAAGCTTTTTAATCATGTATAATACGAATAAGAAAAAGTTTATTGCTGAGTTTTATCTATCAAAAACCTTGTGACAGAACTTAAGGACCGACTAGGTATTTATATATTTACAATAAAAAGTGTCTTATTAAGTTATAAATAATACAATCATCGGCTTTGTTATAAGCATTTATTTTTTGCGTTTTACAAATCAAAACATAATAACTATATAAAATAGAGACCAAAAATTACATGTGTATACTCTATAAAAACGAGAATAATCCATGTTTGCTAAACATAAATTACCGACAATTACATGATTTAGGAACATTGCTGGCCTAAGAAAACCCTCATATTTTGCGTAACCAAGATACCATATTATGAAAAGAATATGTGTACAAGTACCTATGATTCTTCTACCAGTCAGACATGAACAATATATGTTTGATAAATTATTTCTTCAGCAGTTATATCATTTTTTATTAAAATAAAACTGTAATATGCTCTTGCTTGAACATGACGCGATTGAATACGGCCTTGCCAAAGCCAAACGTCTTCTGAATTTCCCATAATTATGTAGATCAGCTTATGCATTGTCTCTATATGTTTTAATCATTTAAAAAACGTTATCATGCAAGTGTTCGCTTCAATACGATTTGGCTAGTTTAAGTTGATATGTCCCCAACGAGATCAATATTATTTGGCCTTCTGTGAGTCTCAGAAAACGCTCACCGAGCTCGTTGACCTCTATTCGCTGGAACTCTACGTGATGACTAATTAGTCGCTTTGCGTTAACATAATTAAATAAAAGGTTTGGCAATCCAACACCTTACTTTCTGTATAAAAGCCTCAGCGTGTCTACTATCTTCAATTGATGGAAATGATTGAGAGCGCTGCCGCAATTCTAAACTCGTCTTTTTTTAATGCTCTTTTAAAATAGACCGTTGACCACCTCAAAGACCCAGCGGCACATAGTAACCATACGTGATTCATTAGCTTGTTCTGTAGTTAATTGTGTTTCATTAGGATTTTTAGTTGGTGGCTCGTAGTGATCATAGCCACATTCTTCAATATGTCCTAAACTGTCCCTGAACCCGCGATCCTAAATAAACACGTCATCTTGCCTTAAAAGATAATGTAATGGATGGGTAGCTTTTAACATGATTTCGCTCATTATTGTAGCATCGCTTTTAGTTTTGGCTTTTGGTCCTACGACATCAATTATGTACCCATCAAAGGAAACAATTAAAAATGGTTTTAATAAGTTTCTAAACTAATGCCTGCTATATGTTTCGCGTCGAAATAGAAAATTGCTACTCTTTTGAATATAAATATATGTTCCGACAAATATAAGAAGTATCTTGTTATTTTCTTCGTTACCAAAAATACTCTTACGGACTGTTAAGTTTCTTTCTAATAAACCCTCCTTAGTTACATGATTAAACCCCAAATGACGATTAACATATTAATTTAGTAGATAGATAGATAGATAGATAATTCATTTATTCATTGTTCGGTACAAACACAAAAAAATATATTGGTTATCAACATATTACAAACCACACAAAATTAATTATGACAAAAAACATCAAAGAAATTAAATAAAACAATGAAAATAATTATAATTAACACATCGAAAATATGGAAATTAAGGATCACTATGTGGCACCGTGACTGTACCGCGACAATGAAATGGCCCTGACTCAGCAATGTCACAGACGAATCTGTGAGGCTGATATTCTGCCAGAGCCAAAGCGGACGAGACAGCAATAGGCTTAAGTACACAAAATACACAAATTATTACAGGAAATAAATAAAATTTAAAAATAAAATAAAATATTAAAATCTACTAATATGGAATTGAATTAATTATTGCAATTGAATTTGAATTTAAATTGAATTAATAATGCATAGAATAGTATCGGAATTGTGTGATTTAAATTAGATGAAATTTCAGAACTGTATAATATGAATAGAAAAAGGATAATATAATGTCAATGATTATGTCGTATGGTAGTCAAAATAAAAAAGAATGAATTTTGTGAGGTAGGAGATTTCTTCAGGTTATAACCGAGGGCATTACGGTTATTTTAAAGTGCTGCCTCCTCAGCCTTCTGCTGCAGTATTAGAAACCTTCTAAAGGCACTTCTGAAACCAGCCTTACTATTTAGCAATCGAAGGGGTGGTGGGATGTTATTCCAGCACTTTGTGGCACGGTATTTAAAACTGCCACGGAAAGCTGCACTTTTGTGTCGAGGCATTGAGAGGAGAGGAGCGACTCTCTGGGACAGACACCAGGTGAGTTTATCATAAAGATAAAGCGGTGTTCGCGTCCGGACAACCTCAAAAAGCAACATTGAATAATAAAGATTTTGTCTAGCTTTCATTCGTAAAATGTTTGCCTTATTTAAAAAAGGAGTGACGCGCGTTCGAGGAGGAATCACGAAGCAGAACCTGGCACAGGCGTTTTGTACTCTTTGTATGAGTTTTTGCGTTTTCTCAAACAGACACGATCCATATACCGTAATACCGTAGTTTAGCTTGGAAAGCACTAAGGCTTCAATTAATAGTATTCGCAGGTCAACGCTGAGAAGATCCCGGATTCTATACAGAACTTTAAGTCTATAAATGCAGTTTCTAACTACCTCAAGAACATGTCCCTCAAATCGTAGTTGATCATCCATAAGAAGACCAAGGTTTCGAGCCTCGCGGACCCGTGTGATAGCGATTCCATTAACTAGAACTTGTGGATCATGCATCGTTATATCCTTTATCTGAGTTTTTGAGCCCAGTATCATACACTTCGACTTATTTGGGTTGAGGACTAAAGTGTTATCAGAGGACCACTGCGATATGCGGTCCAGATCCTCATTTAAAGCTTCCACCCCTATACAGGGACCATTGTCTACCGAGACATAAATTTGCAGATCATCAGCATACAAATGATAATTACTGTTAATTATGCATCTAGTGATATCAGCACTGTATATTATAAACAGAAGCGGTCCAAGTATGGATCCTTGTGGGACTCCTCTATCCAGGGTAGCCAGCCGCGACTGCAACTGAGATCCATCAGCTTTGTCCAGCACCACCCGTTGGCTCCGAGTGCAAAGGTAGCTATTAAACCAGTTTATGGTGGAAACGTCAAAGCCATAGAAAGCCAGCTTAGACAGTAAAAGAGGGATGTTTAGAGCATCGAAAGCCCTGGAAAAATCCAGGAGAGCCAGTACGGTGCCCCTGCCTTGATCCTGAGAAGACAAGATATTATCCACAACGTCCAACAGTGCTGATGTAGTACTACGCCCCTTTCTAAACCCAGATTGACGCTGAGGCAGTACATCTCTATTCTCACAGTACTTATAGACCTGGTTGTATATTACTCGTTCCAGAACTTTCGATAGGTACGGTAAGATACTTATCGCCCGAAGGTCACCAATATTAACCGGATTGTCTATTTTAGGGATGGGACGGACAAAAGCAGTCTTCCATTGAGCAGGGAAAGTGGAAGAGGCTATGGACTTATTAACTATAGCAGTTATCACTTTAAGAGTACGAGGCAAGGTCAGCAAGATCATATCTTCAGTTATCCCATCTGCGCCTCTTGCATTTGAGCTCAAAGAAAGGATCGTTTTTATAGTTCTCATCCACTTGGACCAATGAGAACTCAGCACTACTGAATCTATTGAATTCAAAATGTTTTAGAAGTGACAGGGAGACCGTACTAGCGCCAGGAACATTTAAAAAGTTAGCGTTAATTTCATCAGGGTCGCTAAAATGTTCAGGCAAATCATATTTATTTTTAAAGTTTGGTAGAATGGTGCCCTTAAGGTGTTTCCATAATTTTTTTGAATTATTAACATACTTGTTGATATTCTGTTCAAAATATGCCTTCTTCTCACCATATACAGCTACGTTAACCAGATGCTTTAGGGACTTATAATACTCCCTATCATGTTCTAATTTTGATTTCCGCAAACGAGCATGCGCTTGATCACGCAACCTCATCATCAATATGTTGCTAGTAAGCCATGGTGTGGGTTTGCCCCTGATCCTAGTCCTAGTCAAAGGAGCATGTTTATCATACAGTACTAGGAGGTGCCTGCTGAAACGTTCAACCATTTCATCAACTGATGGGCATGACATAATATCCTCCTCCCAATTAACCAAATTAACATCGGAATTAAAATCAGAAAAAAATATTTTACTAATAGGCCTTACCACACTATACCGCGTCTGAATTTTTTCCTTTTTGATTTTCAACGTTACCATAACCATTACATGGCCCTGCTGAGGAATGTTTAGTAAAGATACGTTTAATACAGACGCATTTGTGCAGAAAAGGTCAAGCAGTGTAGCACTATGAGATGTGAAGTGCGTCGGCTCAGAGACAACATTTATTATATTCATGCTTCTAAGGAAATCATTCAGACGTAGCGTGGCACTGTCAGCGGTATCCATAATATCTATATTGAAATCACCCAAAAGCACTATCTTATCGTAATGAGAGAAGGCTGTAATAGAATCCGTCAAGGCGTCGAGTAAATCGTCAACCTTAACCCATTCCGGGCGATAAGCAGTGCCAATCATAACTCTAGTCGACTTGACATTTATGGAATCCACATTTGTTCAATGTGAGTGGTTGGAGCCGGGTGTGAACACGCGCGCACAGCCACCCCGCATTGAACATAAAAATCTACTCCCCCCCCAGCCCGCGCCTTATGTGTAGCGGACGCGGCGCATGTCTTAATCTATAACCCGGTACCTTTGGCGCGTTACCTTGCTGACCAGCCCGGAGTCAGGTCTCATTTATAGCGATCACATCGGGCATCTCCCTCATTAGGGCACCCATAAATTCATCGTGGTTTGTACCGAGTGAGCCCGCGTTAAAGAAGCCAACTTTCAAAAGTTTACAGTTAACCATCGTGCGAGACAGTCGTCAGAGTGATAAAAACGTTTGCAAAAAGATAGGTACGCGGTGACGGAAATATATAAATACAACTTATCAAATAGGGTAACAGGGACATATAAACCGGTTGCTCGTCAAACATTGTCGCGCATTCACAGAGCCACATAGCAAACCTACCGATACATGTACAATCGCATAATCTCGATTGAATAATCAAAATTATCAGAATCATTTTTAGATCAGCACAAATAAATAGATCACATTGAATACATGCAAGAAACAGACAAGAGAATAAAAGCGAGGCCAGTAGTAGACGGCAACAGTACTTGGTATTTACAAGGTTTAGGCTTATTGCACCGAACTCACAGGAACCCCAAAAACTTTCTCAAGGTCACTTTCGGTTTTAATAGGAAAACCAGTATAATAGTAAATATCTCCGTGATAATTTTAAATACCTTTGCAGAATATGTGGACTTTAATTGATTCAGGCGATGTTTTTGGAGCTCTCACATATTCTTCTATATAAATATCATGAACAATGGCAGCTTCAGCAGGAACAGGAACACGGCTATGGTTAGCTTCAGCGGGAACAGGAACACGGATATGGTCAGCTTCAGCGGGAACAGGAACACGGATATGGTCAGCTTCAGCTCTATGCCAGCATCGGTGACACATTCTATGCTGGTTGTCAAACGCCACCTAAAAAAACTTTACTTCAATATATTTTACATACAGGTGACTGAATGGTGGGGCCAAAACACATTGAATTGGCAGCGCCTGGCAGCAATGCGAAGATAACAAGCAATAATGATCCAATGTCATAAGAGCTGTTCCTGCCTGCTGGCTCCCGCCTCCGCTTTGCTCGAGAAAACAACTACCTGGTTTTGAATATATAGATTATAATTGTTTGTACCTTCGCGTCGCTGCCGAGCGCAGCTTTAACGTCTTTTGGGCCTAAAGCTGGGTTTACACGAGGCCAATGCTGGCTGCCAGTCTCACTGGCTTGTTGTTGTAAACCTTGTTTTAGCCTTGTAAAATCAAGCCAAGTCAGCTGGCGGCCAGTGCCGGGGTGAATAGAGCGCCCATCTAGCTAGGTTTACACGAGGCCATTACTGGCTGAAAGTCTCACTAGCGCCAGTGCCACTGGCTTCGTGTATCTGCATCTTAACGAAGGTAGCGGTGTCAAGCCACGACGCAGTGAATAGAGTGGCGGTGATTTAGGCTCATGTGTGTGAGCGAGAATGCAATATCGTCATGACTGTTTCCACTTTTCATGGTTCGATCTGCCACTGAATTGTTAGTGTTTAAATTTTACTACAATATCTATTCGATACGATGAATAACGACACAGCAACAACTATAACAGGTTTATATGAATACGTCTAGTATATATACAATAAAAATTGAGTTAGGATAGCTATTTACTTATGGTGCATTAACGTACCTGTGAGAAGTAAGCCAGTGCAACCCAAACAGGTAGCTCGTACTTCAAACAATGCTCCGATACTTGTATCTATCGCATTACAAAAAAATATATAACTTTAAAATAAGTGTATAAGAAATAAATATTACTAACCTCTAAAATAGCGTGTTCTCGTATTTAATGTGCAAATTCTGGCCCGTCTCTTTTCAGTTGGGCCGTCAAAACGTGTTGTTGGTAACTACGGTTATGAAGTCCTCGTTGACAAAAGACACAGTTACGAGCGCCTTCCATTACATTCAATCGATTAAAGTAAATCACATAAAAATTCAGAGTCCTTTTTCGTAGACATGTCACAGTGTTCGGAAAGATCGATGTCCAGAGAAAAAGCCGGGTCCAAAAGTCGTAGGAAAGCAATGTTTATTGTACGAAACATATTAAGTAGGCTCACGCGCAATAGCTAAGAACGACTGAGGAGCGAGAGTGTGATTGAGCAAGAGCACGCAAAGGGCCGCAACCGCCCCGCCGCCCTCCCTCTCCTCCACCTTCCCGCGTGCCGCGGCATCGTTCGGAAATATTTAAGTTTCAACGGGCGTATTATTTTTAGTTTTTATTGTTTATTTTACCTAATTATTATGTTTTTATTTATAGAAGCGCAAAATAAAAATGATTATGATAATTGACACTTACCAATAAATATGTTTCGATTAAAACATAGCCGATGTTTGTATTCTTTAAAACTCAATAAGACACATTTAATTGTAAATATATTAATGTATTTGAGATTAGGTATTACATTGGCGCCCTCTTTATAGACTTTCGACTTTACTAGATCGTAATATTTACAATAATACGTATCTATAATGAAATAATATCCAAAATCCTTATAAAAATATTTTATATGTTCAAACCGCCATATCTCTGTTCACACAGCAATTCGAACAAAACGCTGGTACAATTAAATGTTGATATTAAAAAGACCTATCTAATGCTATACATATGTCATTGTTATTGGTTACTGGCCGATTTTCAAAATAAAATAAAACTGAAATAATATTGAGTTCCGACATCTGAAATTTTCACGAACCTCGGACTTTCTACAGCCTAGCCACAGAGTAAGTAAGTAAATAGTGGGAGGGCTATTTTCCATGAACAAAAGTTAATATACTGACACTCATTACTCATACGACTTGATTATTTTATATGACTGAGACCGATATAATTTTGATTTTCGCGTACAATTAGTGACAACCAGCGATGGGGTAAGTATCGATATAAGTACGGCTATCGACAAAAATTATAGATAGTTTACCTAATTTGTTTATCTATAGTTCAGAAGACTGGTATTTAACTATGAGCTAATAATTACTGCTTAAATAATATCGATAAACAAAGTCGAAGTGATAATTTACTTACAAACTACAAAAGAAATAAACACAGAGCTTCGTTTATCTGAGGCCTAGCCCATTGTTTACTTACTCTATGATTACGTTTAATCTAAACTCCCAGATTTAAACTCTTTGCTTAATTAAACAAACTGTTTGTACTTACTTGTGTCTATCATGATTTTGCATGAGTTTTGTTTGAAATGTGAAGTAAAGTTTTCTGTGGTCTGTGGCTCTATGTCATGCTGAGATCATGTATTCCACTAAAAAATGAAAATAAAACGGCGCCGCTTGCCGCGTCGCTGGTGGCGGCGGAAGGCCGAAAGCAGCTGGGGGCCAGTGGGCAATGTGGCGGTTCAGGGCATGTGGCTCGCTTTCTTCTATCTGCTGCTGACAATCGTGATACGCCTGATGCGCCGGGGAAGGAGTGTGAGGGTCACACGCACCTGTCCGCGTTGTAAAGGCACTGGGAAAGTGATTGTACGAGGTACTTTAAGATAACTTATTGATAATGCAGAAGAACCATTAAGTGTACCCATTGATGTTACTTTCAGATTTGTTTTTTTTTCAGTCCCCATCAAACTGACATGAGAATTAAATGCACCAAAACAACATGGTCCTGTTTGCTGCATCTAACTTTGGCTACCTACTTTTAGATCTTCATATCACGTAACCAACAACGTTTCCGGTCACCCCCTCGCGCCCATCTCGGTTGGTCTTGCTTAACTACTTTTTCTTGAAACACAAATCTTACAACATAGTGATAGAAACTACAAGACTTGTGAAAATTTCATTCACTTTGATCCAGAACTTCGCAAGTTAAGATTCTTTTCTTCAAAATTTAACCTAAAAACGCTCTCCTGTAAAATAGCTAAAATCGTAGATACTAATCACTTCTAACAGTCGAAGTGGTTTTTTGTATAACATAGGTACGTAAATCATAGAATTTGTCAATAGTACCTAGTGGCTAACGGCGTAAACGGATAACACGGCTCAGGTGGAAGTGGGCGGGACACTTGCCAAGGTGAGAAAACGGCAGATGGACCAGTGGTGGCCAAGAGAAGGCCTAAGATCAGTGGGCAGACCTGTCTGATGGTCCGATGACATAGCATGAAAGCAGTGGATCCGGGTTGCACGGGACGCGTGGCGTGTACATGAGAAGGCTTATACTCCGCAGTGGGTTCCCTGACTGGCTGATGATGATGATAATGCCCTATTTCATAAACATTGATAAAAGTGAACAAATATGGAATTCTGGTTGATTGTAGCTGATGAAAAATAGTTCTTAATTACAAACACGTACAAAAAAATTGCAAGGTTTTGGGGTAGGTACATAATTGCTCTCCGATTTTACAAGACAGTGACTGGGGTCTAGACATTCATTCCATTTGTATGAGGTAGGTGGTCGCTCGTGCCGCTGCGCCACCCCGCCGCGCTGGCAGCCCGGGCGCCACACGCGACCTGATACCATCGCCGCCACCCGCCACCGCCACTGCCGCCACCCGCGGTCACCAGGTCAGCACGGTACTGCTCACTGTGCCGACACTATACGGAAGAGAGTACACGAGGAGCCGCAGCCTGCTGCAGACTACATACACGCGCAGTGCTCCTGCCTCTGGTCACGGCAAAACAAACAGACAATTATTACGACGATTATACCTATGTGAAGTTATATTTTATCTACGCTGCCGCCCGTCGATGATTTCTGTTGTTAGCGCTTGATAGCGACCTGACTTGACCTACATTCTACTTGATAGATTCCTGTAGCATTCTCATCGATGAATTATCATAGATTATGCTCGCAACTTCGTCTTCTTGGACTTTAGGAATTAAATAAAAGATCCATCAGCACTTGTTGTTTCCGTTTCCATATTTCTTATTCCAAATCATCAAGAAACTTTATTTGCGTATAATGGTTTAGATTAGGTGTTCAGTTTCACATGATACATACTTAAATAGTATGCAAATGATATACTATTTACGCAACTTAATTTGAAGCTATTTAAGTATTAACACATGAATACTTATTTCTTTTATATTTTCTGAATTATTGGATATTTATATTATTTTACTTTATTTGTATTTAATTAGATTTTTATTAAGAATGGTATTATTAGGATATGCTAGGAAACGGTAACAAGACTTAGGCCAGCCCACCTATTACCACAATAACTTTTGCGAGTTTAGTTAGTAATCAATTTATGTATTCATTAATATTAATTTATTTATTTACTGAAACGGGACCCTATTACTAAGACTCCGCTGTCCGTCCTTCCGTCCATCAGTCACCAGGCTGTATATCATGAACCGTGATAATTAGACCGTTGAAATTTTCACAAATGACGTATTAAAATACTAAAAAAACAGATTATATATATTCCCGCCCGGAGCGGACTTTGAGCGGAGTAGTTGATATGATATTTTTATTCGTTAAAGTTAATATTGCTTATTGAATATCATGGTTGTTTTTAATTATATTAAGAAAGCTTCATTCTTCATATATATTTCACAATGTAGTCCTTGTCACATACAAGGCAACTTCGCACTTGTTTAGAGTAGGTACGATCAGCTGTACCTAATTTAAAAATCCAAAAGTCAAAAACACAACTGTCATTCCCCACCTCCACGCGCCCTCACTAGAGGCCGTGGCGGGCGGTGCTCATTCTTGTTTCGTGCGCGGCAACGGTAACACGTGTACCCCGGACTGTCTCAACGTCAACATGCCTAAACGTAGTGCCGAAGAAAAGTTGGAGTATTATAATGCTATAATAAGGAAATTGCAAGAAAAACAGGAGAGACTCGCACGTCATCGTCGTGCGGTAGTTTATTCCGATTCAGAAGAAGATGCGGGTTAGTAAAATTTTGCATTCATATGCTTGTTTTCTTTACTGATAAATTAACCTAGTATCGATGTCGATACAAAAATACTGTCTGGATACTGGCCGAGAGTCAGTACGATGACAAATAATGTCTAGAGGTTGGCCGAGAGTCATCCCTTTGACAAATACTGTCTGGAGGTTGACCGAGAGTCTTCCCGATGACAAATAAATGGTCTAGATACTGGCCGAGAGCAAGCACGGTGACTAATATTATAAATCTGTCGAGGCTTGTTAATTCGAGTAATTATTTGATTAATTATTTCGCCAAAATTATTATTTTTAAACTACCCTCATATATATATATTTCAATTCTCTTTTACAGAGAAAGACATTCCGACTAATGAAATAGTGACGGAGGGCTACCCAAATGATACTGAGCTAGAAAACATAGCGCTGGAATCCCCCAATGTCGCCGTGCCGTCGAAAGACGGTGACGGGCCGCCGCCGCCGCAGCCGTCAACCGGCGACTCGCAATCGGCACCAGCACTGACGCAGGAGGTAATTCCTTTGGCCGACGAACCGGTGCCAGCTCTAGACGCAGATTTGAGAGGCGGCGCGCAGAAGAACAGGTCGACCAGGTCGATACCCCGCTAGACGTTCCCTGCCGCAATACCACAACAGACTTCGAGCTACACCAGGCCTCGTGCCACTCGGCATCAGTAACTATGGTAAGCCATGCAGGCATATTACAATCATTTTATAACTGCTGGTTAAATGTGACAAATAACACTTTTATTTTAAGACTGATTAAGAATGGTTTCTCGATACCTTTTTGTCGACCAGTATACCAAACAGTGACCCCACGCAATAAGTTCTCATCAGCAGAAAACTAAGATATGAATATAGCTCTCGAAAATTTACTTGGGCTAGGTGCCATTTCTAAATGTCAACCCTGTCATGATCAATTTATTTCAAAAATATTTTTAGCGCCTAAGTCAAACGGCGGCAAAAGGTTCATATTGAACTTGAAACCTTTAAATCATATACAAAGCAGTTAGAACGGGAGAAATTTGTTATGCTAGAAAAATATGGTTCTTACGATGCCAAATTTAAGCCATCCTCCGAAATATTAGCCGACCTTGAATGGTGGTCCCATAACATTCATTCAACGTACAATAACCTTGGTTCTCTCAGTTTTGATCAAGTGATTTTCACAGACGCCTCATTAACTAGCTGGGGTGCCGTTTGTAATAATGAACGTGCACACGGTGGTTGGAAAGAGAGTGAACAATCTTTTCACATAAATTACTTCGAATTATTAGCAGTTTTTTTGAGTCTAAAATACTTAAGACGAAGAGTACTATACTGTTGCGCGTTGATAATACCACCGCCATTAGCTATATCAATAGGATGGGTGGCACACAGTTCCCCCATCTGAATAATCTGACTAGAATGATCTGGCAGTGGTGCAAGGAGCGTGAAATATGGTTGTTTGCCTCATATATCAATACAAAAGACAACAAAGAAGCAGATGAAGAGTCCCGCAGGGTCAATCCTGATATTGAGTTGGTATTGTCCAAGGAAGCCTTTGATGTAATTGCTTTAAATCTGGGAAATTCCGAAATCGACCTTTTCGCTTCTCGCACCTACGCCAAATGCAATCTTTATGTGTCTTGGAAACAGGATCCCGATGCTTTCGCAGTAGACGCGTTCACTTTCAATTGGAAACAATTGCGCTTTTACGCTTTTCACCTTTCACGCTTATCCTGAAATGCTTGGAAAAAAATATCAGTGACAAAGCATCGGGAATCCTAGTTTTCCCATATTGGCCATCTCAGCCTTGGTTCCCTCTTTTAAAGAGCATGATCATATCGAGAGTTGTATTTTTGTACTCCTCTTACGCTCTTTATTCTTCGTGTTACAGAGCACGTCAGCAATTCTCCAGTCAGAATACCCTGGCTGCGGCGAAGCTCTCCGGATCGCGCTCTCTAAAAGAGGTATACCAGAAGTATCGATTGACTTGATGGTCGCGTCTCTTTCCAAGAACACTTTACTGCAGTACAACGTTACCTTTAAAAGTTGGTGGAACTTCTGTAAAGATAACAATCTAGACCCCTACTTGCTTTCAGTTTCATCGGTGTTAATTTTTTTAACCCAGCAATTTAATGGAGGTTCATCTTATGGGTCATTAAATAGTCATCGCTCAGCACTCTCCCTCCTGCTTGGAGGCGAAGTAGGTGCTGATGCGCAAATCAAAAGACTTCTTTGTTGGCAACTCCAACACAGATAATAGAGTGACCGGAACGCCTATCATTCTATTCATTCGTTCCTGTCGCATCTATGTCATTCATTCTTCCATTCTCTACAAAACTTGAACTTGAAGCCAAGATACCTTGTAAACTTCCTCTGAATACGTTCAAGTCTGTTGCTGTAGACGTCATAGCATGGGTTCTAAACTTGCGACGCATATTCGAGATGGCTGCGAACATAAGCACATTACAGTATTTTTATTGTTTTCATGTTTTTAAACGATTTCGATGATCTCATTACGAAACCCAGTGATTCAGAGGCTTTAGTGACAGTTGACGTCAATATGACGATCAAAAATAAGTTTGCTATCAATTTCAACACCGTGGTCCTTGGTTTCAAACACTCTCATCAGTGGCAGGGTTTTTATTTGGTAGTTCGCAAGAAAAGGATTCAAACTACGAGTGAATGTCACAAAAAAATACTTAGCAGCATTAAAATCCAGCTTGTTGACAGCACAGTAAGTATCAAGCCTCAAGAGGTCACTTTGTAGGCGTTCAGAGTCACAGACATTATTCACAACCCTGAAAATCTTCATGTCATCGGCAAATAGAAGAAAATTTGAGCTATTGAAGCATTGGTAAATGTCGAAGATAAATAAAATAAATAAAAGTGGCTCTAAAAGGGACCCTTGGGGTAATCCTGATGGTACACTCGTCCATGACGATTAAAATCCATTGAGAACTACAGCTTGAGATCTTTGAGAAACATACGAAGAAAACCATTTAAGTGAATCACCTCTAATGCCAGTCATATTAAGTTTTTTAATGAGGATACTGTGGTCAATCCGATCAAAAGCTTTGCTATAGTCAGTATAAATCGCATCAACATGATCATGATTGTCCATACGCTCACTTATGTAATCATGAAAAAGTACCAGGTTAGATACCGTCGACCTACCTTTAAAAAATCCGTGCTGATTAGGACTATAACTAGATTTAAGCGCCTCATACAGTTGAGTGTAAACGATACGCTCTAGTATTTAAGCAATAAGGCATAGTTTGGAAATGGGTCTATAATTTTCAACACGTTCACGGGATTCCTTTTTATGTACTTTTTAAGTGACCTACTAAATAGAATAGAAACTGAGGTGGATAACTCCTTAGTACAGGAAACTAATAACTTGGCCGGGATAGTATCCGGGCCAGCTGATTTGGAAAGGTCAAGAGATTGGAGGAGCTTTTGTACTTGGGAAGTATTTACATGAATTTTTAAAAATGTCACATAAGCACTGCGTTTCATCAAAAGTACCAAAATTCTCATCAGACCCGAGAGCATCAACAGATGGGCTAAGGAAGTAAGATTTAAAGTAATTAGAAAAGAAATCACTGATTTTGTGACCTTCACCAGAGGTGACATCTTTGTACGTCATATTGGAGGGAAATGCACTACCATGTCGCTTAGATTTGATGTAGGACCAAAAAACTTAAGGATTTTTTACAATAGCGGTTTCTTTAAAAGTTATTTATTCTGCATAACAAGCACGCTCCATCGTACTTGCCCTGTCACGCAAAACTGCAAAAGATGACTTGTCAGAGAGGTTACCATAGATTTTAAACTTTTTGAAATACTTGAACTTTTCTTTTAAGACTTTAATTAGGGCTGTGCTAAACGGTGGGTAATTACTTTTTGAAGGACTGCGAATAGGTACATAAGTATCACGAAGTTAAAAAATTTCAGCGTAAAAAACATCAACAGCATCATCTACGCTGCCACGTCCAAGCTTGTCATACCAGTCAATATTGCTAATGTCATTCCTTATTTGTGCATAGTCCGCTTTAGCGTAGTTGTAAATGACGTGGAGGGTAGATTTCAAAGTAGTGATAACAGCTACAGGTATATGGATGTGCAAAGATTTATGGTATGGATCCTCAGGCACCAGCGGATCAGAGCAACACATTACCATGACATTTTGATTAGAAAGCACAAGATCTTAAATCCGATCATAGCTATTTTCCAAATGATTATACTATTGTAGACCACAAACGTTAAGAGTATCAATGAAGTCCTTTACATGTTCACCTACCAGATCACATGGGCGAAGAATTCCATCAATCGGCGACCATGTGATACTACTAATATTAAAATCACCGACTATTACAAACTTATCATGAACATACTGTGTCATTAGGTAAATTAATTTGTTGCAAAAGTTATCAAGTTGAGTCCTCAAATTGTTACCGAGATTACTGTTGCATATGTATAATGAACACAAGTGGAGGGTAGTATTAATTTTGTCGTTACGCTTCAAGGAAATAGTGAGCCATATGTCTTCCGCTGTAGATTGCCACTTACATTCATCGTTGAACATAGCACACGCTTAACAGCTATCAACACTCCCCCACCTCTGGTCTGCTGTGTTGAGACATAATCCCGGTCACGCCGCCATACAAGGTACCTATCGTCAATTTCATTGTCATAGATCGCATCAGAAAGCCAAGTCTCAGTCAAAGCAATAATATCGAAATCGTTCAACATGATATTTCGAATAAAAACATCAGTCTTGGTACGCAGTCCCCGGAAGTTTTGATAGTACATGTTAAGATTACTCACGGCAACAGATTACAAAAACTAAATAGTTATACAACCAAAAGATATAGGACGAAAACGTCATCCCTATATTGCAATTGAGGGCAAGCCCATTGCCTGTCTTTAAGTGAACTCGCGAATTAACACGACTAAAATTATTAGTGGCTTCAAACATACGAGAGCATAGGTATATATCACACTCGGTATTTATTAAAGTTAATGCATTATAATTATAAACAAAGCATTGCAATAGGCATTGGTAAGCAAAAATAATTCGGCGCCGGCGTTCAAATTTATAGATAAAAATCTGGTTGGTGGCAGGGTAGCAGTTGCTATACATGCGAGTGCGGTGAGCGGTGGCGATAAGGCGAATCGGACACTAAATACAGCGAGGTACGTAAGTTGATTGTACATCCTACCAAGCTAAGGTGCCTTTAAGGTCTACAGACGGTACGCACCTCTTAACAAGAAAGCAGGATGTTCTTATGCGTTGGGCTGAACATTTCAATACCTTGCTCAACGTAGATCGTTCAGCCGATCTATAAAATATCAGCTTAATGGCTCAACCTCCGCTTGCCATCGAGCTGGACGAGCCCTTATTACGTGACAAAGTTGTCACTGCCATCAGACAGCAGCAAAACAATCGGGCGGTTGGCATTGACCTTATACCGGGAGAGCTATTTAAATACGGCGGTGATGAGTTGTATACGTTGGTTTGGGAACTGTTTGTTCGCATGTGGGAGGAAGAGCGGGTCCCTAATGACTTCAAAGTGTCGCGTATTAGTGCTCTCTACAAGAATAAAGGTAAGCCGTTCCGGCTGCAACTGTTACCGCGGTATTTTGTTTTTATCTGCCCCTGGAAAGACCTTTGCCAGAGTGCTTCTAAATCGCCTAAAGGATTTGTCCGAAAAAAATCTACCTGAAACCCAGTTTGGCTTCCGACCTAATCGTGGCACCTGCGAAGCTATCTTTTCCGTTCGTCAACTACAAGAGAAAAGTAGAGAACAAGGTCGCCAGTTGTATCTATGCTTTTTTGAACTGGAAAAAGCATTTGACAGTGTGCCACGAGAAGCCCTCTGGTTGGAGCTATAAAAGATTGGATGCACGGAAAAATTTGTAAGACTTCTCAGACTCCTGCACGACGACATGCAATGCTGCGTTGCCATAGACGGTGAACAGTCAGACGTCTTCCCCGTTACCTGTGGAGTGAAGCAAGGATGTGTCCTAGCAACCAATGTTCGCCTTATACTTTGCAATGGTAGTCAAGGAGGTCCTACAGACAGTTTCCGAAGGAGTCCGCATCCGTTTTCGCACAGACGGTGGTCTGCTTAATTTAGCTAGACTTACGGCATGTACCAAAGTCTCGTATGCCTTGATAACAGAGATCATGTATGCTGATGACCTATGCTTTCTAGCAGAAACCCCAGATGGCCTGCAAGAGCTTATGTCCGCGTTTCACCAATCTTGCTGTAAATTCGGCCTAGAGATTAGTGTCAAAAAGACAGAAGTCATGTTCCTGGACACCCATTATCAAGAGACACTGTCGATAAAGATTGATGAGGATATGCTCAAACAGGTGGACAAATTTCGTTATCTGGGGAACACTATTACATCCAAGTGTGACCTTGATGCCGAGATCAACAGCAGGATAGGTGCTGCAGCTGCGGCATTTGAGAAGCTGAGTTCCAAGGTATTCTGCTCACATGACCTTAAGCTGGCTACCAAAATATCAGTATACATGGCAATTGTGCGGTCAAATCTCCTATACTCCTCTGAATCGTGGTGTGAGTATCGCCGCCACATACGCACTCTGGATCGGTTCCACCTTAAATGCCTTCGATCCATTATGAAAATCAAATGGTCCGACCGTGTGCGAAATACCGAAGTTCTGCGACGAGCCAAAGTTGGTGGCATTGAAGCCTACTTAATGCGTCGGCAGCTTTGATGGTGTGGTCATGTATAACTTATGAAAGAGGAGAGAGTAGCGAAGCGCATCTTTTACTCTAAACTGGAGAAGGGCAAGCGAAAACATGGCGGGCAGCTTCTTCGATACAAAGATGTTCAGAAGCGACACATGAGAAGATGCAACATAGAGCCCTCTCAATGGGAAGGTTTGGCAGCACAACGGCCAGAATGGTGCAGGATTGTGAAGAGGCAAGTACGCGAGTTCGAGGATCAGCATAAAGCTGACCTTGATATGAAACGCGACCTGTTAAAAGCCCATCCACCTGCTGCCATTACCTACAACTACGCGGGTGGCGTACTGACGTGCCCCCAATGCTCAAGGAGTGTCGCTGCGAAGATCGGCTACATAAGCCATGTCCGGGCGCACGCGCGCGAAACCGACTAGGAGTAAAAGTGGTCGCCATGACCGAAATCGGTCGGAATTATCATCAAATGTTTGGCAGAGGCTCCCCAAATCGAGATACAATAAGTAATTCAGTAGTTTCTTGTCAGCACTATCTCTTAGGGACTTCATTACGCCAATCACCTTTCGAACTCTGGCAGACAGTTTATCGATGTGTGACTCAAATGTCAAACGTTCATCTAGTTGGACACCTAAGTAGCGAATATTACTGATCCTCTGATTGCCAGGGTAGGAGAAAAATGCCTCTTGGGTTCTCCACATTGGTGTATAGTAATGTCTGGTAAGGTTACAGGAGCAGAAGCCTTGTTAATGTGGAAATCTAAAAAAAATGTTTTGCTTGTGTTTAAAGTTAGCAAATTATTATCAAGCCAGGTCGCAATTTTATTCATTCCCAGGACTGCCCTGTCGTAAGTTTCTTTCCATGACGCCCCGTGAAATAAAACTGCGGTATCAGCAGCGTAACATATCAACTCAGCATCCATTGACGGTATGTCTACGACGTCGTTCATATATACTAAGTATAGCGTAGGCCCGAGGATGCTTCTCTGGGGCACCCCCACGCTTAAAGTAAGAGGGTCGCTGATTGATGCTCCAATTTTTACGCACTGTCTCCGCCCACTGAGATAGCTATTAAACCAATTTAAGGCTACTCCTCGTATTCCTAGCACCTCAAGTTTTCTAATTAGTATCGGTACGGAGACAGTGTCAAAAGCCTTCGCTAGGTCTAGGAACACTCCCAAGCATTTCTTCCCTGAGTCCAAGTTACCAGACACTAGTTTAACGAGGCATGACACCGCATCCTCCATCGACCTGCCACGAAGGAAACCAAACTGACGTTGAGTTAGAAGATTATTTTTGTCAAGGAAACTCGCGAGACGCTTGTTTGCAACCTTCTCGAGTATTCTGGAAACATTGCTCAGCAAGGAAATGGGCCTGTAATTGTTAGGTGTATCCTTAGGACCCGCTTTGTGAATAGGAGATACGGAAGCCAGTTTCCAAGGCGTGGGGAATGTACCAAGAAGCTGATATTCACGATGTGAGTTAAAGGCTGTACCAGGTAATCGGCACAAAACTTAAGCAGGGCTGTTTTTATATTGTCTTGCGCAGGAGCACTGTCAAGTCTCAGCTGCATTATTATTTCCCTGACTTCTATGCAATCCGTTGGGCTCAGGAAAAAGGAATTGCACCGAGCGGCCGCGCTCAATTTTACAGAGGCGGCTAGATTTTCTTCGGTGTTAGCAAGCTTGTCTAGAATATTATCAGCAAGATTTTTACCTACAGTAGAAAAGTATTTGTTTGTTTCATTGAGACTCTCCGAAATTGGTACGGACGGATTTAACAGCTGGGAATCATCCCTTTGCGTGGCTTTTATATGACGTATATTTTTTATTACTTTCCATAACTTTCTTGGATTTAGTTTGCTGTCCTATAGTAATTTATAATTTTATAATTTTCTTTATTGCACACAAATAATTATATTGACAAGATATATATTAAAATAGTGTACAAAGGCGAGCTAATCTCTAACAAGAGATCTCTTCCAGCAAACCATGTCAGGATGAGATAGGTTAATCACAGAGCACGGGTAGACCGATGTGTACAACATACCTTAAATTTCAACTCAATGCACTACATACATAAAATATACATCCTAAATATAAATAAATATTAAATATATATACATATATAAATTATAAATACATAGATACTACTTATATTTCTAAAGAGATAGGAAGTGCTTCTTCACACGACTTTTAAAGATATTGAGAGTAGGACTATCCCTGATGGTGCAGGGGAGTGCATTCCACAACCGAATGGCCCGGAGTCTAAACCCGTGCTCGTAAGTTGCGCTGTTATGTTGTGGGGTCGTGAGTATAGAAACTGTGTGGGTCCACTGAGGCCTGCTGGAAGAAACAAATTGAAAACGGTCTCGTAGGAAGGTTGGATAGCGTGGATTCCGCAAAATGTTGTAGAGGAGGTGGAGGATGTGAGAATCCAGACGAAGATGGATTGGAAGCCACTTCAACTCTTTGCGATGCTGTGATACATGGTCGTATTTGCGCAGCCCGAAGATAAACCGAATCCCGAGATTTTGAAGTCGTTCGAGTTTGTTCAGTAATTCTTCGTTAGCACTGACCCAGCAGACATCAGCATAATCGATGAGGGGTAGAAGAAGAGACTGAGCGAGAGTGATTTTGGTCTGTCGAGGCAAAAAGTATTGAAGTCTCCGGAGAGAGTGAAAAGTAGCAAATACTCGTCGACTGACCTCATTGACATGAAATGACCAGGACAGCTGGTTATCGAAGATGAGACCCAGGTTTTTAGCTTTATCGCTATACATGATGGTGGTACCATTGAAAGTGACAACTGGAATAGGCTGTTGCTGTAACAGTTTTAGAGAATATCTTGTACCTATAATCATAACCTGGGACTTACTCGGGTTAACCAGGAGTTAATTTTTGTTCGTGTGCCGTCCTGAGACGCCGTAATAAATTATCACAAAAGTTCTTGTATCTCGTAAAGATTAGTCTCGCAATTTGATCATTGGGATTCTTTCTGCTCTTAAGATGTAGCCTATCTTTATGCTTAATGCAGCGTAAGATACCTGGTGTGATCCAGGGCTTGATGTTAAACCTAGTACGACTTAATCTTACCTCATTGCTGTTCTTTTCAATGGCCTTGTTGACAACATTGGTAAATTCAGCTGCAGCCCCAGATGGTTCCGTATGTCTTGTAATGAGAGACCAATCAACTTCACGAAGTTCACTTGATATGCCAGCATAGTAGATTTTTTGAACGTGCCTATTGTATTTTTCTTTCTGCTGACGACTACACTGGATACCGAGAATGGCTAGATCATGATCGGTGACCTCCGTGGTGCATATAACTGACTCCATCCCACCGCACTCTCTACTTCTAATAAATATGTGATCCAGGCATGAGGTGAGCCGAGTTGGTTCTGAGATTGCAGCTAAGAGCCAGATTCTGCCATGAGGCACAGGTATTCATCACGGCTGGGGTCGGAACTGTCTGAGTAAATATCGATATTGATGTCCACCAACAGATTGAGTGATGATTTGGAGTTGTATTTAATCAGTAACTCTTCTAGTGAAAATAAGAATGAATTGATGCACTTAATGGAAGGTAAGCGATAAATACCTACAACAGTAAAGCCGTTTGGAATATCGACTACTAAACAGTTAGCGTCATTTAGGTCAGGTTCGTTAGCTGTTGCTGAAAACTACCACTCCACCGGCCTGGTTAATGTTATTTTTTGTGTAACGATGTATATCCATTTATTTGTTTGATTTGTGAGTGTTCACTTAGCCAACACTCAGTCAGTACAATCACGTCAAATATCAGATTTGGGCGATCAAGAACCACCAAGAATGCATCAAAATTCCTACCCATACTGCGTATGTTAAAGGTAATCACTTTCATGTTGTACTTACCATCTATCATCTGTTGGCATGCTTCCACTGATTCCAGTTTACGACAGGGCACACTGAGAAAATTATCAATGTCTGTTTCTACGTCAGCCGCCATTCATAAATCCTGTAGGAACAGTGACCGTAACTAAATTTAAATTTGTGCCAATCGCACTGTCGCATAAAAAAGTGAGAATGAGTGTTCATTTTTACGAGTCTGAGTAAGTGTGGTAGTTATATAAGCTACCACACCGTCATTTTGATTTTTATTCAGAGTTGATTGGTAGGAGAAATAATTTATGATTTTTGGTAAATTACAGTTACAAAGACAGGACAGCCAACATTCAGTCAGAATAAGTATATCCAAATTAGTTTATACGTTGAACTAGAGCTTGAAAGCCGTCAAAGTTGGCATTTATCGAACGGATGTTTTGTGAAAGAATTTTAAGATGGTTACTATTTGGTGGTAAGTATAGCTTACAATTTTCGGGGTTACATGAAAAAGTTTTAGACACCTTAAAATCATCAATATCGTCTAATAAAGAGTTTATTAAATCAGGCATTTTTAATTAAGTGGGGAAATGCGTTTGAAAAAGTGCGCAGTGATATAAGATGGGAATCATTAATTCGAAGATTTTTATATGTATTCAGTTCGTGGCATAGGGTGGTAGTGAGAGGAAATCCATGAGTGTGGAATGCGGGGTGTGTGCAAATTATTGTGTATTTTGTTGCCTAGTGTAAATTTCATTTGTTTGTGTGTATATGAGGTGGTGTGTAAATTACTGTATATTTTGACGTTTAGTGAAAATTTGATGATTTGTTTGTGTGTATGTGAGCTAGTGTTTATGTATAAAACAAGCAAGATCAGTTTAACGGGTTGATCCCGATATCGAACCCGCTCATAACAACTCACGAGAATCAGTTGAGAAATGCGGCTTGTAGAGGGTAACATCCGGACATACGAAAACATTTTTGCCCAATCCTGAAACGGAGACGCTCGCTCGCTTCGCTCGCTCAGTAAATATTTGAAAAGATTATTCTCCATCAAATGCAAATGTTGATCCATCAGAATTCTGTACAATTGTTGATCCATGTCTCGCCGAATGGAAAGACAGTAAATATTGTCCTTTTCGCAAACATCAACTAATTTGAGATGACCACTGTGGCATAGCGGTTGTGGCGCTGCCTACCATTGTGCCTAATTACCTACCTATGTGTGAAGTCCCGGGTTCGATCGGGTAAGGAAAAAAATCCCAAGTATTGGATGTTAATATGTGTGTGACATCGCTGTTTCTGGTTTCCACGACACAATGTATCCATGGACGGGCCAGAAGTAATTTATATGCCTGTATGTAAACGTTTTTTAAAAATAAATTGTGCGCTTGCGTTTAACGAACTGAAAGGATTGTGCAGTGTAATGATTCCGATAGTCACTATTACCGATTGTTTTCTTGCATCCTCTAAAGAGTTGAACCTGGACTGCACGTGCCTCCAGTAGGTTAGTTTTATTTATTTATCAATCAATATCAACCATTACAGGTAAAACCTAATGCGGTAGATACATTACAATATGACTACTTATAATCTACAAAAAGTATATTATCTTATCCTATCTTCCATATAACAAAGAACAAACAGTGCTATTCTTGTAAACTCAGACAGGGCAACCCCGAAAATATCAACAAACTCAGATATAATATTAATAATCATGATAGCCCGCGTGAGCGGCGCGTGCGTCAGCAAGTTAGTACGTGTGCACGGCTGCAGCAGCAGTGGCGGCCGGCGGCGGCGCTCCACGTACCCGCCCAGCACACATAGGCTCACCTCGTCCAGCAACACGGGATTACACGTTCTACCTACCAGCACCTTATATACATATGATACAAGGGCTACATCCCTTTTGACTCTGAGCTCATTGTAGCTTACTATATCCAATATAAAAAGTGTGGGATAATTAAATGGATAGAGCGGATATACTCCGTACTGCTTTAGGTACAAATATCGCACAAACTTATTTTGTATCCGCTCTAACATGAGACGATATTTTGTTTCGTGTGGAGCCCACATCTTTGCATTTGATTCTAGCTGTGAGCTAACCAGTGTATTATATAATGTTTTTTAAGCGGCTGTCCCTTTAAAGGTACTTCCCGTACGCAAAATGAAACCAAGATTCCGATATGCCTTCTTACAAATACCCTCAATGTGCAATCGATAATTCAGGTCTGCAGTCAACCTTACTCCCCGGTCCTTGGCATAGTTTACTCTCAGAATTTGTTTGTCATGTACTTTATACTCTTGCTGGACAGGATGTTTTTTTCTTGCGAACGATATTAATGCGCATTTGGAAATATTAAATTCTAACCTATTTGTATCACTCCACCTCACTAACCGGTCTATATCTTCCTGTAGTTTCACGTAGTCATCATCACTACCTACCGCCAAGGACAGCTTGAGGTCATCCGCAAACAATAAACAATGTGCACTTTTTACCTGTCTAGGTAGGTCGTTTATCATTATTGTGAATTTAAATGGCCCCAAAGTGCTTCCCTGACTTACCCCCGACCTAGTAAAGTATGGTTCTGACCGGTGTTCCTCGCAATCCACATATTGTTTTCTGTCATTCATATAACTTTTAAAACTTAAGCAATTGTGGATTACAACCTAGATACGCATAGTTAGGAGCAGCTATACAAGGGGCTTAAGTGTTTTTGGAATAAATTATGTGTGTTATGTTATGGTTAATAAAATAGAGTTTGCATATGAACGTTTTAAACCAGGTATGGAGGTATCAATTTAGTATATCCAATCAACTCAAACAATGTTTTTTCTGGCCTGTATGTGAAGAGGCCAGAAATTTTATTCTTACCCTTATATTAACTAAAAGAATATTGTAATAATTATGTTAGTTATAACACAACCCATTTTTAAAAGCGATCTGAAAAACAACCTTTGGGGGTTTCTTTGCCATACTTCTCCCACAGTGGTTCAATGTAGAGAAGAGGCATAAAATGACCTTTGAGTCATAAAAGTATATGTAAATATCTCCAGTAATAAATAAACTATGTTTTAATTTTGGTTTTGATTTTGAAGGTTTCTTCACGATATTTTCTATCACCGTTAGAACGTCCGTATGATGTCCTTAAGGTAAATGACTCATCTCATTGGTAAATAGTTATCACTGGGAATCGATATATTACTATACGAGTAAATAATGAATTGAGAATGATATATCTATACAGTTTGAAATTTAATTAGCTGACCATATTTTGGGGAATGATAGTACTCATAACTGACGAACTCTGTGGTATTGCGGTCGAGGCTGTGCTTCCTAAGCAATAGGTCCCAAGTTTGAATCCTGGCTGGGGAGGATGGATAATAATGAAAAAAAAAAACCAGGTCTTAGAGGTTTACATGTTTGTGTTTTTTTTTTTATTCCCACGACACAGGGTATCCTTGTGTGGGGCCAGAAGCAATGTATATGCCTGTATATAAATATTATTATTATAATTATGAACAACTTTCCCCAAGAAACATATGGTCGCAAACGAAAAAACCAATTGGGTCTCCCATAGTATCTTCTATCAGCTGATCGGGTCAATGTACAATTTCAAGTAAATAACTGCGGCCGAAAAGTGCATAATTGTGTGTTTTAGAGATTATTGATTTTTCAATAACCACTAATTATTTTTTAATTTCTTACATGGATATGGTATTTTTAATACCTATTTTTTACGCTTAATCCATACCTATATTCCTTTAAAATCTCAAGTTATAGCTTGTTTTAGGTGAAAAACATGTAATTAGCTTTTTTCACCTAGTTTCCGTTTAAAATATAGAGATCAAAGGAATTGGATGTCTCATCTCATAACTCATATTTTTTTCAGGATTTGGAATGTGACTCCTTTATGAGTTACTAACTGGTATCCCGCCACTTTATCTACGTGTTTTCCTAGAAATTATCATTAACTCAGAAAACATTACCCTTCTTCTGATGCATTTGGATAAAAAGTATTTTATACGTTAATGTAGCTCTGTAACAAACCATATAAACTAGCGCTGCGGCGGCCAGGGCTGACGACTAGTTTTAGCGATCTCACCACTAGAGGGCGCTGCCTGTACTCTGCCTCGCGCAATGACTTTGTTCAGTCCGAATGTATATAAACTGATTGTGTCCACTCAACTGGTAACCACCACATATTAAAACCATTGTAAGTCGGTTTTAATATGAGTAGGTAGTTCCTGATATGCGCCTTAGCAACAAAATGTAACTAATCTATATTATAGTAGAATTGGCAGTGAATTGGTATGTGTATTAGCAAACTAACTTGTTTATGCAAGCGTAGCAAGTTATGGAATGTGAATGAATAGGTTTGTATGTATAATGAAGATATTTTGCTTTATAGAAACTAGTAGGATGCAAGTTAAGTGAAATATAGATGCTATGCAATGACTAAGCGACTACCAAAATATTGACAACTCGGAATAAACAAATTGGACAGGGAAAGGAGGAATAAGTAGGAAGGAAGGGCACTTCCCTGCTGTTTAACTCTGGCTGCAGCGCTCCTGGATGGGTTACTGTAGCTCCTGGTGAACTGGCTGGCTTCAGCTTGAGGTGAATTGCCCCAATTGACGATTCCCGGCGAATATTCAACTCCGTTTGTTGACGTAGTGAGTTAACAATTTTCACTGACTTGTCCTTGAACTTGTTGTTTGCTTGAAATATTGTGCACTGAAGATTGTAGTTATGTTGTTTGTAATTGTAAATCAACGGCTGGCGGGGTGCTGTATAATGCAGAATAGATGTTGATGTCCAAATCTGCTGCGCGCTGTTTCCCTTAGCAGAATGTTCGCAGGTTACGTAACCTCAAAATCGCACGTTTGCCCGTCGATGGCTGCGTTGAATTTATCACGTCGAGGTGTCACCAATGTTCCTTGCAGATGCTTGAGAAAAGTATAAAATAATCTGACTACAAATTAGTACACAGAATTGCGTGTATTTCTCGCTTTTAACAATTTATGGTGAATTTAAAGGAGAGCACAATATGGACGCTGCGTGGTTATGATGGCAAGTGATAATGATGGGGTAGGCGACGATGAAGTTCCGATTTAGCCACTAGTGATGGGACTGAACATTTAATGAATTTAAAATAGATCGACGGAGTTTTTAGATGTTGCTTGCCAGGCTACGATAAAAAAAAGGTGTAGATGTTGTGGAACAAATACGAACTAGAAGATCAAGTGACCAGAAAACCAAGTGATGAAAATAGCAACATCCGCTGCAACATGCAAAACAGATCTTTAGAAAACCAAGTCGTGAAAAAAGAGTTCCAAGCAGCAGTACAACATCGACTAGCTCCTTTTCTAGTTCGTCAAATTCAGACTCGTCAGGAGTGTCCAGCAAGGTAGTTAGTACTGTAGCAGAAATAGATGCAGGTGCTAGTAACGGCCGGCGAATTGCACGCACAAAAAGAGTCCACTTCTCGACTCCAGCCTCCCTCTGAGGGCGAAGCTCGGGATCTACAAGTGCTACGTGAGATCCCGCCTCACCTACGCGGCCCCGGCATGGTACGCCCTGTGCTCGGAGACGAACAAACGGAGACTCCGAGCCCAAGAGAACCTCTCTTTGCGTACCATCGTCGACGCCCCCCGCTACGTGAGGAATGCGACGATCCAGAGGGACCTCAGATGGGAACCAGTGGACCAGTTTGTCCAGAGGCTGGCGAAGGGCATGTTCGCGCGTGCGGATAGCTCACAAAATCCGCATATCCGCGACATGGCGCCGTACCACGCGCGCCCGCCCGACCGCCGCCGCCTGCCACGCGACCTGGTTGCCTAGCCGGCGATCATCCAACAGAACACCCCTCGTGAGAAGATCTCCACCGCCCGCGAGGGCCCCCCGATGACCTGTCCATAGGAGTGGACAGAGGCGCTTCTTCAGGAAGAGATCCGATGATCTGACCCTGACTCCCCACGCCCCAGAATGGGTGCGTGAGATGAATTCTTGATTGATCAACTGGTAATTCTAATCTCATCGGATTAGCATCCTCATATGCAAGTGCATCGGCTTATTGCATCTTACGAGATAAATAAACCACGAACACTGCGTGTGCTGGAAGTTGTATAGTTCCGAACCTGCGCCGACTGCGTGCGTCCTATGGGATACGTTTGTCGGACTGGGGACGACCAGCTAATCTTATTTTTTTGAATCACTGTAAATCCTGAAACTCCTGAGAATAAAAAAACACTACTGAAAAATAACTGAAAATCCTTTCATTCGAAGATTCCCCGCTACAGCTCTTAAAATATATGTCAATTAAATTTCATTCAAATCCTTTTAGTCATTTTAGCGTGATTGATGCACAAACATCTAATCATCAATACTTTAACATTTATAATATTACTAGCTTATGCCCGAAACTTTGTCTGCGTGTTCCTAAGAATTATCATTTATCGAGATATTGTTACCCTCCTCCTGGTGAGCCGAAAAGAACGTATCCTATATATAAATCTAACTCATAAACTACCTTTGTGATAAATTCCATTCAAATCCATTCAGCCGTTTTAGCGTGATTGAGGCACAAACACACAAAAATCCAAACATCGCTACTTTCACATTTATAATATTAGTTGGAATACCTGATGCCCGCAATTTTATCTGCTTATTCCTAGAAAGTATAATTTACCGAGATAACGTTACCCTCTTTCTTGTGCAGTCGAATAAAAAGTATTATATATATAATCTAGCTCATAAACTAACTTTGTGCTAAATTTCATTCAAATCTGTTGAGCCGATTGAACGTGATTGAGGCATAAACACACAAACATCAAAACACCTAAACATCGCTACTTTTATATTTCATATCGCTTCAAATAATCTTCAAAACAATAATCTTGCAAAAAGACGATAATTAAGTAGGTAAATAGATATTAGACAGAGGTACATTTCGTCACAAGAATGAGCCGGCCGACCTTGAAATAGCCGTAACTAACCCCTTCTATACAAGCGCGTGCGACGTTGCCGCTTTGCACTAGGTAGGTGGTATGACCTGAAGTAGTATTTGTGGATCCTGCGTGGGAGGATCAACATTGACTTACAATGTTGGGCGTGTATATCGATAAACAGCGGATGTGCTAATGACGGTTCGGTATAATTTTTTTGGACCGTTGGTGGATCAACCAAAGTTGGTTTTTTCGATGGCGAGTATCTCTAAAACAGATTGATGAAGATCCAGCTTTTCCATGCTATTAATAATTTTGGATCAAAGTATATCTGTTCACTTGGTTAGGAACCGAATGTACACAGGAAATACGGGGATCAACATTTATTCTAGGTTCGTACTGGATCAACCATAACACAATCGAGATCATTATATATATATATATATATAAGTTACATCTTATATCTCGATCATGTAAATAACATACCTATGATACTGTTATAATAATTACATACGGCTGGTATTTAATCACACATCAAAAATACTGATTTGCACAGCAAAAAGACTTTTTATGTTTTAAATATTTTATCTACACACGTATTATAAACCCTCTTTACTGCGTACGAAAACCGCACGTCACGATCAGCATAATGTTAAACTACTTTGTAAAAACTCATTTCTTCTCTGAAAAATTACACATTATGACCATAATATGTAATTTTTCTACATATTATGACGTTCAAATTTCGAACTCCGACGCCCGCCTGCGTGCCACTCCTACTTAGAAGAAGAAGAAGAAGAAGAAGTAGAGGAAGAAGAAGAAGAAGAAGAGGAAGAAGAAGAAGAAGAAGAAGAAACATTTATTATAAAAACAGTGAACACACACACAAATACATTACAATTAAAGAAATTTAAATGAAAATAAGGAATATATATACTAAACACAAATGGAAAAATTTAGAAGACCCTGCCAACTTCAGACCTGTATCTGTATTGCCAGTGTTGAGCAAGGTGTTTGATAAGGTCATATTGAGTCAACTACTTTCTCACTTCAATGCATCTGGGCTACTCCACAAAAAACAGTTCGGATTCTCAAAAGGCAGATCAACAACAGACGCCGGAGTAGCGCTAGTAGAACACATTTATAGTGCGTGGGAAGGATCACAGGATGCGGTTGGTATGTTCTGTGATCTTTCCAAGGCCTTTGACTGTGTGGACCATCAAACTCTTTTGCTCAAACTCCAACACTATGGTATCAAAGATAATGCGTTAAAATTAATGGAATCTTATTTAATGGAAAGATTACTAAAAGTAGATATAAACAGATGTAAGTCCACTGGAACCCATATGAATATTGGTGTAGCCCAGGGTTCTATCTTAGGTCCGTTCCTTTTCTTAGTGTACATGAATGACCTGCCTTATGTGGTGGAAAAAAATACTCAGATTATTCTATTTGCTGATAACACTTCTATTATTTTCAAGGTGAAAAGACAAGAAGAAATTCTAGACGACGCAAATAGTACACGCTCTCATGTGTTAAGTTGGTTCAATGTAAACAACCTGTTATTAAACTCAAAGAAGACTAAATGTATCAAATTTTGTTTCCCTAATGTACGACAGGTTGAAAGCAATGTAAGAATAGGATCTGAAAGTTTGGACCTCGTTGACGACACAATCTTTCTTGGAATCACTATAGATTCGAAACTTCAATGGGGTCCTCACATAACTAATCTCGCACGAAGACTTAGCTCAGCCGCTTTTGCGTTCAGACAAATCAGATATCTTACAGATTTTGAAACTGCCAGATTGGTTTACTTTAATTATTTTCACAGTATTATGTCTTAAGTATATTGCTCTGGGGGAGAGCAGCAGATATAAATACAATATTTGTCTTACAAAAAAGGGCAATCAGGGCGATATATCAATTAGATGCTAGAGAATCATTAAGCGAAAAATTCAAAGAAATTAATATACTTACGGTTACCTGTCAATATATATACGAGAATATCATGCATGTAAAGAAAAACATAGCTTTATTTAAAATGGTAGGTGATAGCTATACAATTAACACTAGAAATAGAAATAGGTTAGCACTACCATTATTTAGACTAAGTAAAGTAGGCACATCATTCATGGGGCACTGTATTCGCTCCTACAATAAAATACCACAGGAATCATTGATCCTTCCTGAAAAGAGGTTCAAAAACTATGTTAAAAATTAGCTGATAACTAAGTCCTATTATAGTATTAAGGAATACTTAGATGACAAAACTGCATGGTCCATACCATCTCAACGCACAGAAATTCGACGAGGGGCGATGGATTAAGTCTATCACTCGCCTGCGAATTTCTTTAAGACCGAAACCAGTTCATGTCAAAGTCTAAGGAGTCTAAGTCTTTGTCAAATCGATCGCGATCTATGTCAGTTATAGGTCGATACGTGTCATATCTAGGTTGAGGCTTTTCCTTTTTTACGTCGAGGTCGACCAACTTTGTTTGTGAAGTTGGTACTACTGAACAAGCTAAATAAGTGCAAAGGAATTATCAATGCCACCATGCCGGTCGAACATGCGGCTCCTGAACACATTAAAGAGAGCTTATGATATGTGTGTAGATAAACTAGTGTATGTAACTGTACATAATTAGGCATTAAAACTCTCGAGTGATATTATTATGAAACTCGGCTCATTTCATAAACCCACTCTCGAGTATTAATGCCCTCCATTATGTAGCAGTCACATAAACAACTACACATATAATGTGTAGGTACTCAAGTTTAGGTTTCAGTATTTTTTGTTCTTCTTGAATTCTAGGTAATTGGCACAAACCTACACATTTAATGTAAATATTCTTTTTTACTTCTCATTCCTTCTGTGAGATGAGCAATGCTCTGCCGTCATAAAGTCTCGCACTAGTACGGAGAGCTACATAACTCACTACAACAACTCATTAACTACATATTTGTTTTTGTAAGTAAAAGGACATATTTTTATGAGTTTTGTTAGTGTTGACTAGAGTTATATTTTTTGTATGGAAATAAAATATTTCTATTTCTATTTCGTTTTTATATTTTTAATGATATTTATTTATTTTTAAAAGGAATAATATAACTCAATATTCTGTGAATATTTCAAGCGTCTATCTTTTGCCGTTATCCGTTATCAATATCGAGCAAAAAAGAGCTAAAAAAACACGTTTGTTGTATGGGAGCCCCCCTTTAATATTTGTTTTATTTAAATTTTATTATTTATTTTTAATGTGAATATTTAACTAGATATCCTGTGAATATTTCAAGCGTCGACCTGTTGCCGTTATCAATATCGAGCGAAAACGAGCGCAAAAAAAACGGTCAAGTGCAAGTCGAACTCGTGCACGAAGGGTTCCGTACCACCGTACAATGGTATGTCGGACATACATCCCTAATTAAGTAGGGATGTATGTCGACACCTATAATTATCGGTACGGATGTACTTTATAGGGACGGCATTACGTACGTTAGGACAAGCAATAGCCACACCATCACGCACACGGTTAGCGAGCCTATTTACAGTTAATAATATTTACAGTTAGGGCTGCGACAAAAACGGACATCAATACGCCCCTTCAGGGTACCGAATGCGAATCATTGATGGAAGTGATTACCGATTTTTCAGTTTTTTTTATCGAAGGTACGGCTACTACAACCGTTACCACGGGCGAGATGCATATTAGCGTGACTAGTGAGGTACCAGTAGCGTAACGACCGTACAAGCTTTCTTATACCGAAAAATTAAAGGTTCGCGAGATCGTGAATGACCTTTTAGACAAAGGCATTATTAGGGAATCAGAGTCAGAATATTCGAGTCTGATCATTCTGGTCAAGAAGAAAGACGGGTCCGGACGGACGGTTATATGATGTGTGTTGATTATCGCGCTCTCAACCCTATAACAGTCAAAGACCGGTACCCCCTCCCTCTTATTGATGACCACATTAATCGGCTTGGTGATAAAAACATAACGGGGTTCTTATCGCTTGACATGGCATCTGGCTTCCACCAGATTAAGATAAGTACGGATTCCGTCCATCGTACGGCCTTCGTTACGCCAGAGGATCACTATGAGTACCTCAAAATGCCCTATGGACTGACGAATTCGCCGATTGTCTACCAGCGGATCATCAATAAGACGTTGAGAAAATTCATAGAGTCGGGGAAACTGCTTGTATACATCGACGATGTACTCCTGATGAGCAGCTCGGTCCAGGAAGGCATTGACCTGCTGAGCGAGGTACTTACGACATTGACAGAGGCGGGTTTTTCGATTAACTTGCGAAGTGCGTTTTCCTAGCTACAGAAGTCGAGTACTTAGGTCGGATGATAAGTCAAGGTCAGGTTAGGCCGAGCCCTCATAAAATTAAGGAGTTAGTCGAGTCATCTGTTCCGCAAAATGTGAAACAAGTCATACAGTTACTAGGGCTGGCCGGGTATTTTCGCAAATACATAAAGGGCTATGCGACGAAAACGTTCTGTATCTCTCAGCTCTTGAAGAATGGTGCTCCATTCAAATGGGGTCAAGAGCAGGAACGCGTTCGTCAAGAAATTATTTCAATTTTGACTAGCGAGCTTGTTCTTGCGATTTTCGACCCCAAACTTCCCACAGAGGTTCATACCGACGCAAGCAGTATCGGGTACGGAGCGATTTTGTTGCGAGCCTAAGAAAATGGCGACAAGAAAGTAGCGGCGTATTTCAGTAAGGTCACACAGGGCGCGGAAAGTAGGTACCACTCGTACGAACTTGAAACGTTAGCCGTGGTGAAAGCATTGCAGGCCTTTCGTCATTATTTGATTGGTATACAATTTAAAATCGTAACAGAATGCAATGCTCTCAAGTGCACGGAGCGCAAGAAGGACCTACTGCCGCGAGTGGCACGTTGGTGGGTTTATCTCCAAGACTTCACCTTCCAAATTGAATACCGGAAGGGAACGATGATGTCTCACGCTGACTATTTTAGCAGGAACCCCCCTTACGAAATACACAACATTAATTTCAAGGCCGCGTAATTGGGCCCAGATTGCTCTGGAGGCAGATGACGAGACCAAAACGCTCCTTCAGCAGCTTGAGGAGGGAGGCCTAGATTCGAGCCGTTACGTAAAACGGAACGATCTCTTTTACTACAAGTGCACCCCCGTAGGCGAGGAACCTAGGCTTCTCTGCTTCATTCCGAAGGGCCACCGTCTCAGTCTGCTCCGCATTTTCCATGACGAGCACGATCATATCGGATTTGAAAAAACCCTTGACCTTATTTAAAAACATTTCTGGTTCCCTGGGCTAAGACAGTTTGTAAGGAAATACCTACAGCACTGCTTGGTGTGGTGCATTTCAAAAAAACGCGTGCCTACGGCCCCACAACAAATTATAACGTCATGGGAAAAACCAGAAACACCATTTTCGGTTGCACATCTGGACGTCTTAAGGCCCCTACCAGTATCTAACGGCTATAAGTTTGTTTTGATAGTCGTAGACGCCTTTTAAAAATACACGTTTTTGTATTCGCTTTATATGCAGGATGTTGACGAACTTTTACGAGTGGTTACCAACGCGGTTTCGCTGTTTGGTATTCCAAAGTTGTTTGTGACGGACAAACGGCGCATGTTTGATTCGGCTAGGTTTTTAAGTTCTTGAAAGAGGTGGGGTCAGATATCCATTTCATAACACCCGAAATGCACCACGCCAACGGGCGAGTCGAAAGATATGCCCGAACGGTCCTCAACATGATCCGCATCGAGGCAAACCACAAGAACGCCGCTTGGTCCAACACGCTGTGGAAGCTGCAACTAACCCTCAACGTTACCAAGCACAGGACCACCCAGACGTCTGCCTTGAGCCTCAAGCACAACAAGACGAATACGTAAATCGTAACAGACATCCAGCACGAGTGTTTAGTATTAACGATCTTGTTTTTGTGATTAGATTCCCACAGTCGACCGGGAAGCTGGATGCAGGCAGTGCGCTGCCGAGTGGGCGTTATGAGCTGCGCCTACTGAGCGGGTCCTATGGGAAGACCACACAGGCAGCGTCTCAGTATATGGTGCCTTGGAGAGGGGAATGGTTTCCCGAAACTTGCGCTACATTTTTTGAACGTGAGTTATGAGCAGAACGTCCAGCGTCCATTTTATGGATGTTGGAGTGCGTTAGCGGAGCCGCCTCATATGCGGGTGGTTCTGCGTCGACACACTGCGGGGTGTCGACATGGGTTTCATGTAGAGGACGTACTGCGGGATGTTACCCTACATGACTGATGTATGAACATGGATCCATGGTGTATGAACTGATGATGTATGTGATATGATGAGTGAATTTTGACGATGAATAAATGTTGAGGTAATTCTAGAGTTCATGAAATTGTGAGAATTAACTGAGGTTTTCTTAACGTTTCATGAAACATTGATAGTTCTTAGTTGCCGAGTGAATGTGGTTTTGTTTTTAAATGAGGGCCTTGAGAGACTGATGAATGCGAGATTAAGCATCTAGTGCGAGTTTGATTTGTTCATATTCTGGTGTCTGTGTCTTTTATAGATGACAATAATTCCGAGGACACCGCAACCCCCACGGATGCAGCAGGGCCCAGCATATTGCCCACTCCCGACGACGCGGCTGCTGGACCTTCTGGCAAGCCTGGTGCTGGCGCTCCAGTCACCGGTGGTGCGGCTCTGCAGTCTGGCTTGCCTGACATATCCGATGCCGTCGAGGACGACGCATAGTCAGGAGAGGCCGTATTAGAGACCCTGCTTGGGGCTAGAGTAGGGATTCTCTATAAAAGCACGCCAAAGGAAGGAGTGGGGCTCTTTGCGTCACGTCGTGCGGATCTCGGTTCGTTGACGTACGGTGTGATCTGGATTTTGTTATCGTTGCTTTTGTTTAATTCGATTATGATTTACTCGTTGTGTATGTGGTGATTTCCTTATTTGGCTTACTTTGTAAAAATCGTTACTTTCTAAATTGTAATAAATTCTAGGTTAGTAAATAATTTGTTTTTTTTTTTATTCAAAATTCCACGTCTGATCCAACAGTAGATGTTTACATATACTTAGAAAACGTCATTTTTTGCCTCTTCTCTACATTGGACCACTGTGGGAGAAGAAGGGCGTAGAAACTCCCACAGATTGATTTTTAGATCTCTTTTAAAAATAGGTTGTGCTTAACTAATACAAATATGAAAAAAAAATGTTATGATTAATAAGCAGGAATAAATAATTACAAAATTATTAACAGCAAGGTCTGTGTTGAGCCAGATTAACCCCATACATCATCATCATTTAAGTAATCTTGAACATTGCAATATCCCTTTTTCGAAAAAGTCGCTTTAACATGCTTTTTAAATTGCTCAAATAGCAATTTCAAAATCTCCAGAGGTATCTTATTATAGTAGAGAATGCACTGACCCTTGAAAGAATTGCTAACCTTCGCGAGTCTAAATCGGGGCGCAGATAGTCTGTGATTATTTCTTAGGTTAACATTACAGCTATCGCTAAGTTTGGAAAATATTGTAAGGTTCTTGCGTACATACATTATATTTTCGAAAATAAATTGACTTCTTTAAAAAGATCTCTTAAGGTTAAGTTCGTTTTAAATTATAAATTGCTTGAATAGCTCTTTTCTGTAAAATATAAATAGTTTGAATATCCGCTTTGAATTGAATACTGACCCCCACCACAAGATACCATAGGACATCACACTATGAAAGTAACTAAAATATATTAGCCTAGATGAAGCCACATCCGTGCATTGTCTGATGTTCCTAACAGCGTAAGCTGCAGAACTTAATTTACCAGCTAATTTATCTATGTGGGGTCCCCACTGCAATTTGCTTTCAATGGTTATTCCAAGAAACTTCGTATCATTTACTAATTCTAACGTGCTGTTGTCTAACACTAAACTGGTCTCAACTTGCCTGACATTTGGAAGTGAGAATTTAATACACTTGGTTTTACCAGCGTTTAACAATAAATTATTAACTGTGGACCAATTCAAGGTTAAAGATAATATACCATTAACATCATCAAAATCTCCTTTTGTCTTTCAATTTTGAACACCATTGAAGTATCATCAGCAAACAACACTATGTCAGTTAACTTCTCCACCATGAAAGGCAGATCGTTAATATATACCACGAATAAGAAAGGGCCTAATATGGATCCTTATGGAACGCCAATTTTAACACCCGATCCATCAGATTTATCGCCGTTAACTTCTGCCTTTTGAATTCTGAAAGCAGCGGATATTCAAACTATTTTTATTTTACAGAAAAGAGCTATTCGAGCAATTTATAATTTAAAACGAACAGACTCCTAAGGTTTTTAAAGAAATTGACATACTAACAGTAGCTAGTCAATTTATTTTCGAAAATATAATGTATGTACGCAAGAACCTTACAACATTTTCCAAACTTAGCGACAGCTGTAATGTTAACCTAAGAAATAATCACAGACTATGTGCGCCCCGTTTAAGACTCGCCAAGGTCAGCAATTCTTTCAAGGGTCAGTGCATTCTCTACTACAATAAGATACCTCTGGAGATTTTGAAATTGCCATTTGAGCAATTTAAAAAGCATGTTAAAGCGACTCTGTCGAAAAAGGGATATTACAATGTTCAAGATTACTTAAATGACAGGACTGTATGGGGTTAATCTGGCTCAACACAGACCTTTCTGTTAATAATTTTGTAATTATTTATTCCTGCTTATTAATCATAACAATTAAATTTTTCATATTTGTATTAGTTAAGCACAACCTATTTTTAAAAGAGATCTAAAAATAAATCTGTGGGAGTTTCTACGCCCTTCTTCTCCCACAGTGGTCCAATGTAGAGAAGAGGCAAAAAATGACGTTTGCTAAGTATATGTAAATATCTACAGTAATAAAGTACTTTGACTATTGACTATTGACTATTGACTAATTCTATTGCTTAGGTATGATCTTAGTATATCCAACGTATTATGATCAACACAATCAAACGCCTTCGACAGGTCGCAAAAAAACTCCGATAGCATCCTCGGCCTCCCATGCGGAATAAATATGAGATAAAAGGATAATAACTGAATCCGTAGTCGATTTACCCCTAATGAAACCGTATTGTTTGGCGTGGAGTTATTTTTTACGGTTGAAGTGTGAGATAATTTGATTGAGTATAATCTTTTCAAATATTTTACTTAGTGTTGGAAGAACAGATATTGGTCTGAAATTTGAAGGATCACCCTTATCTCCCGACTTGAACAGAGGTATCAGTTTACTGTGTTTCATGAGGTCTGGGAAAGTCCCATCGTCAACACATTTATTGAATATAAGCTTAGTGTGGGGCTATAACTAGAATTACTGAACCAATGACTTTGACTGATATACCCCACAGGTCTTCCGCATTTTTTAAGTTAAGTAATCTAAACGTTTTGACAATTTCCTGGCGATATACATGATGAAATTTTAAATATACCTTACTGACGCTAATGTTATTTTTTTATAAAGTTTCTGCTTCATATGGAGATGAATTAGACGATCTGTTGTGAGTATGGGTACATTGGTGAAGAATGTTTCAAAAGCTCGAGCGACATCAGCGCTGGATTTAACAACATTTGGATTTAACAAAATAACTTTGCCAGTTTCACGGTTTATTATTTGCCAAACTGTTTTCATTCTATTATTTTAATTTTGAATTTTTCTATTAATTTGTAAAATTTTTGCAGTTCTACAAACCAACTTTAAAGTTTTGGAATATTTTTTAACATAGTCATGAAATTTTCGATCAAAGTTATAGGTTTTTTGTTCATTAAGGTAAAAAAAGATAACTCTACTTTTACGAATTCCAAACATTGCCCAGTCATTAAATTTAGATTTACCGTTGTAGTCACTGACTTTCTTTAATTTAAAAACTATTGAATTCTGTCTGAATAATGTTGAAGAAGTCTGAGTAGATTTTGTTTAGGTTATGTTCATTAAAATCCGGTACTGGCAAATTTATATCTAGGTTTTTTGTATATGTCTCTAGTCTATGGGATGTTATAGGCCTATAAAATGATGGACCAGTTTATCATTAATAGCAATTGGGAATGAAACTGTTTGACCCCTATGATCGGAAGGTAAGCAGTTAATTACACTTTTACTTGTGAATGCACAGTCACAAAAAACGTTATCTAAGCAAGTTTGGCAGTAAGTGTAAATCTAGTTGGCTCTTAAAATACATGACATAAATGAAAAGATTTGAATAATTTTTTTAATCGTTGTTTCATTGTTGTTCCTACAAGCAAATCTACATTAACATCGCCACAAATAATTAACTTTTTTCTGTTATTACATAGTTTAGTCAGGGTTTCCTCCATAATTTTCTCAAATATTTCCAAATTGCCATGGCCTTTTTCATCCCTAGGTGGCCTGTAGACACAAACAATAATATGGCTATCTAGCTCAACACAGGATACCTCTATTTGTCTTTCAACAGTCTGTGCAAGAATATCTTTTCGTTGTTTCACCTTTATATTATTTTTCACTAAGATTAAACAACCAACTCTATCATCAGTCTTTCTATTATAACAACTGACAATTTTGTAATTATTTATGTTAAAAGACATCATACCTATTTTTATTCAACCAGTGTTCTGTGACACAAATAATATCAATGTCAGATTTTTTTAAGAAATAATTCTAATACAAGTTCTTTGCTAGGTAGCCCCTGGATGTTTGACATATTTAGTGGCTCTTGTATGCTAGAGATTTCCTCTATTGTCTTATGAACTAATTTAAATTACTTGGAACAGATTCCAATGTTGCATGCAAAGTATGATTAACAGATGAATTCCAAATAGGGGTGTATGTCATATTACTCTTAACATAAGCTGATGTCAAGTTGAACTTGGTTAAACCAACTATAGCTGCGTCGCATATATTATAAGCTAACAATGTAGCTACTAATTTTCTATATTTATTAGACAGCTACAATGTATCCTGTGTCAGAGTAAAGTTATGAATAAAATTATTCCTGTCGAAATATAAAATAGCATCGCTGTGATGACACGTTAAATTAAATAAATGAATATTCATTCTATGCACAGATTTGTTCTGTAGTTCTGTCAAATTACAGGCATATGGAAAATTGCATAGTATAAATTTGGAGTGGAATGGGGGTTCATCTAACATCTTTAGGACCCCAAGTCATCCTCACCTGCTCGTGGTACACTCAGCTGATCAACGGACGAGGCTCTGGCACAAACCCACCAACCCGCAATGGACCAGCGTGGTGGGATTATGGTCCAAACCCCTACACAGGACAAACCTATGACAGTTCAAGATTACTTAAATGATGGGTCTGTATGGGTGGCTCAACACAGACCTTGCTGTTAATAATTTTGTAATTATTTATTCCTGCTTATTAATTATGATAATGACTAAATATTATATTTTGTATTATCTAAAAATCAATCTATGGGAGTTTCTACGCCCTACTTCTCCCACAGTGGTCCAATGTAGAGAAGTGGCAAAAAATGACGATTGCTAAGTATATGTAAATATCTACAGTAATAAAGACATTTGGTATTTGGTATTTGGTATTTAGTACAAACTCAACCTAGGCCCCAAGTGCCCGGTGCCTCCAGCTGCGATGATGGTGACGATGGTAGCCGGAATAGCCGCGGAGGCAGGGGTGCTAAGACTCCCCGGGGCGAGATCGCTACCCCATAAACAACCCACGCCACACAAAACGGACTCTGATAATTTAAATATTTTTACCTTTAATTTAAGTCTGTGATTCTGATGTCGGTCGGTACAAAAATAAACTAAGGTCACAGCGACATTTTCTTCGCATTGAGTAAGAGAGGGTTTCATTAGCTACTCAGATGTACAACTCTCATAGTTTTAAGAGTTACCATTCAGACATAATCACTTGATATGTCAGTCAAGTCACGTGCGCCGCGCGGGCTCATGTATGCCTGGGATTAGAGCTGGTTGGTGCCGGGCGGCCGGGTTTCGGAGATGCCCGCACATTGATGAAGGACGAACGTTTCGAAGAGCTAGATAACGCCCTAAAAGGAATCAATTGGGACATTATAGGTCTTGCAGAAGTTAGACGCGAGGGAGAGGCTACTGTTGAAAGAGACAAGGGGATATTCTACCACTTTGGGGTCACCAGCAGAATGTTTGGAGTGGGTTTCCTAGTGGCCAAGAAGTGGAAGAATAATATCATAGAATTCCTTGGCCTCTCCGATAGAATAGCAGTACTTAAATTCCGTATAACAAAGACTATGACGGTCACGTTGATACAGGTACACGCACCGACGTCGAAGCATTGTGACGACGAGGTAGAGGACTTTTACGACCTTTGAAACAAAGCCTGCGACGAACACTGAGGTACCTGGAACATGGCCCTCGGTGACTTCAATGCTAAACTAGGCGTAAGGACCGAACTGGACAATCAAACTATACTCGGGCCACACGGGCTGGGAAGCCGAAATGAGCGTGGTTCACGATTGCTCCATTTGCCTTCGGTCAAAATCTCAAGGTCAGCAACAGTTTCTTCTTTAAGAAACCACAACGTCGGTGGACCTGGATTTCGCCTGACAACAATACAAAAAACGAAATTGACTTTGTATTGTCCTCAGATCAAAATATAATCAAAGATATTTCAATAATCAACCGGTTCACTTTTAGTTCAGATCACAGACCAGTTCACGCAAAAATATCGTTCAAAACAAGAATACTTAGGAAATCATTATTCAAAAAGAATATCAAAAAGCTTACTAGGGATACTTTACTTAACAATCAAGATGCATTCAAATTAGAACTCAATAATTATTTTAAAGTTTTGGATGTTGACAAAGATGATGTACAATCACAATATAAACATATGAAAGGTGCCATTGAAACAGCTAGCAGAAAAATTAAACAATACAGACGTAACAATAATAAACTCACTCCAGAAACCAAATTATTTATCATAGAACGAAAACAATATAGAAAGTGTTCCGCACAATATTATCAGATAGACAGAAAAGTGAAACGAAGTATTAGAAAAGACATTAGAGCATTTAACACTAATTTAATCAAAACGGCGATAGAAAGGAACCAATCGCTTCGAGTGGCAAAGCAAGGTATAGATTGGAACACCACTTGGATTACAAAACTAACAGACGAAAATGGTAGAAAGCAGGGAAGCAGAGAAAAGGTGATGGAAATATGTACAAAGTTTTACACAAAGCTGTATTCAGACCCATCCAAAACGGACCAAAACCAAGACAAAGAGTATCTATGTCCAACACCAGACACCATCCCTCCTTTCACCGGGCGTGAAGTTCATCGTGCCCTCATGGACATGAAGAACAACAAGAGCCCCGGTGAAGATGGTGTCACGACAGAGGCTTTGAAATTTGGAGAACCCGTCTTGCTTTACCACTTGGCCAACCTTTGTAATAACATACTCTACAGAGGTCATTTTCCAAGTAAGCTATGCCACTCTAACATAATTCTGTTGCACAAAAAGAATGATAAAAGTGATATCGGCAACTATCACCCCGTAAGCCTGGTATCCCATATTTATAAAATATTTATAAAACTTATTGAATCGCGTATAGCTATACATCTAGATGCAAGTCAACCGCAGCAGCAAGCAGGTTTCAGACCTGGCTTCTCGACTACTGACCACCTTCACACGCTCAATCAGATCATCGAGAAGTTCAACGAATTTAATAAGCCTGTCGTGGCGTAAGGCCGGCAGCCTCCTTGGCTCGCTGGCCGGCGAGGCTAGATGTTATGACGGAAAAAGAAAAGGAAGCCAGGACAGAACCATATAGTAATGGACAGACCTATAAGACGTAAAAATAAAAGGGTGACGAAAAAGCTGGAGCAAATCTTTTATTGCTAGACTTTTGGTAGACCAAACAAAGTGGTCCTTCGAAGACAACTGACCAGCACTGTGGATCCAGTGTAACGACAAAAGGTATGCCGCTGACCCGCTCCCAGGCAAAAAATATGGAGGCCAGCAGGCCAGACGATCCGACGACGACGTCGCCCGCTGATGAGACGCCCGCTGACGAGGTGCCTGCGGGTGGCCGTGATGACGACGCGATTTCCCTCAGTTCGATGACATCCGCCGTATCGGTAGCCTCGACCACCAGACGCAGACAGCTTCTCGACCTTGAGCTGGAGACTGCGGAAGAAAGGGCTGCCATTGAGCTGGAGGAAGCGAAGGCAAAAGCGGCAGCCGAGCAGCAACGACGAGCCTCGGACGTGAAGAGGCGGCTGCTTACCACAAGACTAGCCCTGCAAACGGCCGCTTTGGAAGACGAGGGAAGGCGCAGCCGTGCGTCCTCTTGAGCGTCGTCGGTCACCGACATGCGACCGACGATGAAGACTATTCTCCAAACGCCCAGTGACAGCAGCGGCTTGCGACGCAGCCTGACCCAAAGGCCACCGAGACCACCCCAAAATGACGAAAACCGGTGATATGGCGAAGTTCCTAGCAAGACAGCCGTCGATCAAGGAGCTACCACAGTTCTGCGGAGACCCCGAAGAGTGGCCCTTATTCTACGCACAGTTCGTGACGACGACCCGACTATGCGGATACAGCGACGACGAAAACATCGCCCGGCTAGCAAAATGCCTTAAAGGGCACGCCCGCGAAGCTGTATTGGCCCTGCTCGTCACTGCAACAAACCTAGAAATCATCATAAAAACATTACGGCTGCGATTCGGACGACCGGAACTGTAGATTGAGGTTATGTTATTGAAAATTCATAACATTCGTGACATACGTCAAGACGACGTCAATCTACTCCATAGAGTACGCGACCATAGAGCAAAACATTGTCGCGACCATGAAAATGACAAATGAGGTCGGTCATCTGACGAACCCGACCTTGATTCGAGAAATAATCGGCAAGTTACCGATGACGCTGAAGTACCAGTGGAGTTTCTCTATAGCGAGTGAGGTGAGAGCAAAATTAATCTCAACGACGTGTCAGAGTGGTTGATGATGGTAGCAAATGCCGCGACGACTATTGCACTGCTGCCTACTGCTGACCGACAACACCATCAACACACAAAGCAGGAGAAGAAGTTCGTACATGCCACCACACCCACGGTCACCGCCACCTCAATGACGACAGCCCCAACGCGAACCACCTCCTGCGCACTGTGTCAACACGAACACGCCCTGAACAACTGCTCTGAATTTAAACGCCTTTCCATAGACGATCGCTGGAAATTGGTGACCGAGAGAAAGCTGTGCTTCTGCTCCCTCTCGCTGAGTCACCAGCTTAAGAGCTGCAGGAGGAAGACCAAGTGTTCCGAAGGGCAATGCACCAGACTACATCACCCGCTGCTACACGCCGCGCCACGCAACGAGACTAACGAGCGGGCGCAGACTGAGGCGATGGTGAACCATTGCGGCGACGCGACATCCACTATTCTCCTAAAGGTGGCACCAGTGGTCATCTCTGGACCGAGCGGGGACGTGAAGGCTCTAGCGCTACTAGACGAGGGAGCGTCGGTGTCACTGATTGACGACTCTCTACTGAAGCGGGCCGGTATCACGGGACCAACCGCGACGCTGCAATTACGAGGGGCCACCGGAATGAGGACGAGCGAGCCGAACTCCAAGAGGGTCAACATCACCGTTCGTGGCCGAGCTAAAGAAGAGCGCTTCGTTTTGTATAATATGAGATCTGTAAATAATTTATACTTGCCTGTACATAATGTAAATATTAATGGACTACTGAACGACTTCCCACACCTGACTGACCTCCTACAACACATCGACAGACTGACCTACAACGAGCGACCGCAAATACTTATAGGATCCGACAACATTGACCTAATCGTGACCAGACGTGCTCATGTAGGACCGACCGGACAGATTGTGTCGGAGACAAGCTTGGGGAACATCGTGCACGGTAAACTGTCGCCATTGACACCGACGGACGCGACTATTTACCACCTGTGCCCGTGCGACGCTCTGAATGACATGGTGAGGCGATCTTTCTCGACTGACGGTTTCGGGACGAAACCATTTCCTGACACTCCTCGGTCGCGGGACGATCTGAAGGCTCTCGCCATCATGGAAAAGACGACGAAACTAGTAGGTGACAGGTGGGAGACTGGCCTTCTGTGGAGGGACGACGCAGCAGTGCTGCCAGACAGCCGCGCTGTCGCCCAGAAGTGGCTGGTGGGTGTCACCAAGAAGATGGACAGTATGCCTGAGTTTGCAGCGTGCTACAGAGAGAAGATGGAGGAAAATCTGCAAAAATGCTATCTGAAGAAGCTGACGGAAACGGAGCAGGTAACAAAGACTGACAAAACGTGGTATCTGCCACACTTCGCCGTGTTCAACCCAAATAAGCCAAACAAGCTACGCCTAGTACTTGACTGCGCAGCGAAGTCAAGCGGCAAGTCGCTCAATGATTTCCTACTTAGCGGACCTGACTTTCTCACATCACTAGCAGGCATCCTTTTAGGTTTCCGTTGCGGCAAGATAGCTGTGATGGGTGACATTCAAGAGATGTTTCATCGCGTACTCATCAGAGAAGAGGACCAACAAGCACAGCGGCTTCTGTGGGACGGTGGTGAGTACGCCATGAATGTGATGACCTTCGGTGCTGTGTGTTCGCCGTCATCTGCACAGTACGTAAAGAATTTGAACGCGACCAGATTCAAGACCACGCACTCCAAGGCTGTTGACGCGATCGTAGAACACCATTACGTCGACGACTTCATCTATTCAATTGACAAGTACGACGAGGCTCTACAGGTTGTAAATGATGTGATAAGTATTCATGCTAAGGGAGGTTTCAACATGCGAAACTTTATGTCAAACTCCAAACGGCTTCTAGGACATTTGCCCGAAGATAAGCTTGCACCGGGTGGTGCAAAGATGCTCTCAGATGATAAGAACGAGACCATGGAACGCATTTTAGGCTTAAACTGGGACCCCGATGACGATAGCTTCACCTTCCTATTGAAGTTCCACAAAGTTGACTGCGACATCAGCGCTGGCGTCAAAAGACCGACCAAGAGAGATGTTTTGAAGCTAGTCATGTCCGTGTTTGACCCACTGGGGTTTCTGCTCTATGTTACAGTTCAGGCCCGCATCTTACTTCAAGACATTTGGAAGTCCAAAATAGGATGGGATGATGAGATTGAAACGTGCCACTTTCAAAGATGGCAAGCCAGGCTGCAAGAGCTGAACAAGACGAGAGAGGGACGAATACCGCGCTGGCTATCCTCTAATAACTGTGACAAGGATGCATCTGCTGAGTTGCACGTGTTCTGCGATGCCAGCTCAAGGGCCTTTGTGAGCGTTGCTTATCTCAGAAAGGAAGACGGCCGACGGAGTATGGCATGTAGCAATGGTAATGGCACGAGCGAGGGTCGCACCTCTAAAGGTCCTGAGGATACCTCGGCTAGAATTACACACAGCCGTGATGGGAGCACGACTCTCCCAGGTTTTGAAGAGATAATTAATAAAATAACATTTTGGACGGACTCGAAAACTGTCCTTAGCTGGCTTAGGTCCGAGACCGGACGTTTCAAGCCTTTTGTAGCGCATCGTGTCAGCGAAGTCTTTGAGCTGACACGATGCGCCCCGCTGATGATGCCACGCGGGACGTCGTCATTGCCAGTAATGACAGATGGCTACGAGGACCCGACTTTCTTCGACAACGCGAAGAGTCATGGCCACAGGAAGACAAAGGGTCCATAGCTCTAGATCTGGATGACGTTGAGGTGAAGGCGGTAAATCTACTGACTTCTGAAGCAAATGGAGCCCTGCCAGATGACAGCCGGTTCTCATCGTACTAGAGACTAATCAGAAGCACCGCCTGGATCTTTCGCTTTCCCACAACTCGGAAACAGACGAACCGGCAAACTCACGGCAGTGACCTGACCAGTGAGGTCTGCTGAAACTGCGTGGGTTAAAGAAAGTCAGAGGCGGACTTACTCACGAGAAATTGCTTTTTGTTTGACAAGTTTTTGTTTGACGACGGAGTTTGTGGACAAGACGAGCTCTCTGTGACAGTTGACACCCTTCTTAGATGCCGATGGTGTTCTTCGAGTTTCAGGAAGAATAACAGCATCTAATGTAGCCGAAGGCACAAAACATCCTGCGATCTTGCATCCAAAAGACACCTTTACAAAGCTGCTACTCCAACAGTACCACAAGGATGCGGGACATGCTGGCCGCGAGATGACTTTGAACAACGTCAGACAACGATTTTGGATATGCAACGGTTGGAATGCAGTGAAGGCAACTTGGAATACGTGTCAAAAATGCAAGATTGACAAGGGGAAACCAGTTCCACCTCTAATGGGACAACTGCCCGACGTAAGGCTCAAGACCGAGGGACGAGCGTTTCGCTTTACTGGACTTGATTATTTTGGACCCATGACGGTCAAGGTTGGCCGGAGACACGAGAAAAGGTATGATGCCTTGTTCACTTGCCTCACGGTCAGAGCTGTACACGTAGAGCTCGTTCACGACCTGACAACTAGCAATGCGATAATGGCACTAAGACGGTTTATTGCAGGACGAGGTTGCCAGGAACAGATATGGTGCGACAATGCAACTACCTTTAATGGAGCAGACAATGAGCTGAAGCAATCGGTTCGTGCGATAGATCAAGAGGAACTACTACGCTACGGAAGTATCAGGCAGATCGAGTGGCATTTTATTGCGCCGCAAGCCCCCCACATGGGCGGCTGCTGGGAGCGCCTGGTTCGGTCCATAAAAACGGCTATGAAGGCGACACTGAAAGAAGTTGCTCCAAGCGACCAGACCCAACAGACGGTGGTTGCCGAGGCAGAAGCTATCGTCAACACCCGACCCCTAACCTATGTTCCACTCGACCATGTAGACGACTTGCCCTTGACACCAAATGACTTCTTACTGGCCAAAACTAACGATTTCGACCAGCCCTTCGGAAGCTTCGGTGACGGTGACCTGCTGAGACGAAACTGGAGGGAAGGACAACGACTTGCTGACTTAGTCTGGAAGCGGTGGCTCAAGGAGTACTTACCGACTTTGACAAGACGGGACAAATGGTATGGACCAACGACTCGACCAATAACGGACGGTGACTTAGTTATTATAGCAGATGACCAGGCGCCCCGTAACCTCTGGCTACGGGATGTTGTGACAAAAACATACAGAGGACCCGACGGACTAGTCCGTGTAGCTGACGTGAATACCGACGAGCAGCAGCCAAGCTCTGCCGGCTGGACGTCCAACCACCGGGAGTATTGGCTCCCAATACTGGAGGTGGGGATGTCGTGGCGTAAGGCTGGCAGCCTCCTTGGCTCGCTGGCCGGCGAGGCTAGATGTTATGACGGAAAAAGAAAAGGAAGCCAGGACAGAACCATAGAGTAATGGACAGACCTATAAGACGTAAAAATAAAAGGGTGACGAAATCTTTTATTGGTAGACCTTTGGTAGACCAAACAAAGCCGTTATATCTGGCATTTGTGGATTACTCCAAAGCACTTGACATGATCTCTCACTCAGCTATTCTCAGTGCCCTCAGCAACCAAAATATAACTCCGGCTTATATACATGTAATTAAATCAATATACGGCAAAAGTACAGCAAATATAAAACTCCAGTCAGCAGGACCTTCCTTCCTGATCGAGAAAGGTGTGAAACAGGGTGACCCACTATCACCGAAACTATTCATATCAGCACTCGAAGAAATCTTTAGGAAGCTGACGGGATCATGGACAAATGACGAAATCGTCGTCTGTGGCAGAAGGCTCACTAACCTTCGCTTCGCCGATGACATTGTCCTGTTCGCACCGTCAGCTCCTAAACTGAGGAAGATGCTGCAAGAGCTCAGTAATGCAATCCTTGAGGTTGGACTGAAGATGAATCGTTCAAAGACACAACTTATGAGCAATTGCGCGAAACGTAGAGTGGAAGTAGATGGGCAGATTATATAATATGTCGACGCAAAACAGGCAAAGCAAGGAGATCGAAAGACGCATTTCGAACGCCTTGAAGAGCTACTGGTCCATGAAAGAGCTGATGAAGGGCAATCTTCCATTGACACTAAAAGCGGAAAGTCGTCGACATGTGTATCCTGCCCATTCTCACCTACGGCGCTCAGACGTGGTCTCTGACCGATCGTCTGAAGTCCAGACTTAAGGTTTTCCAAAGGGCTATGGAGCGTAGAATAATAGGAGTCAAACTGACGGACCGTATCAGGAATACGACGCTGCGCCCTATAACTCGCATCACTGACGTGGGTGTACAGAGCGCCAACCTCAAGTGGAGCTGGGCCGGACATGTCTGCCGTATGCACCCGGATAGGTGGGCAAAAATTGCCACCGAGTGGGTGCCTCAAGACGGACAGCGCCGAAGAGGCCTAGGAGGAGATGGCGTGAGGACCTGGATAGGTACCTCCCGGACTGGAAAGAGAATGCGCAAGATCGGGAAGTATGGTCCGAAAGTAGGGAGGCCTTTGCCCAGCAGTGGGAAGCATTATAGGCTATTTAAAAAAAAATGCATTTCATCCTACTATGTAAGTCTAGAAGTGTTTCAACACTTTTATTCAAATCATTCCGACTAATGTTTGAATAATTTCGCACCATAATTGCAACAATGCTGTACTCATCATAGATACCGCGACTAATTATCTTCACAAGATCTACAAATGAACTATTTGGACAGCGAATGTTCGTTACTTTTTGGTTAAGCCGGTAATGTAACAGAGGCCTCTCTGAGCACATATTTTGGTAGCTGGCGGTATACGAGTGGAGGTGAGTGGCGGGACACACGTGTAGGAGTGCGATGCACGTGGCGGCGGGGCGCGGCATTCGCGGCAGCGAGCGTCGCAACGTGCGCAACGGCGAACAGCGCGGCCCTCGGGGCAGTGTGCGGCATTACACACGCCTCAGCAGGGACAGCGAGCGGCGCGGTGCTCGCGCTGTTGAGCTGCGAGGTGTCTCCTCGTCGACGACGGCGACGCTGTTTTTGGTCAGGGCAGCGGTGGACGCTGCAACACTCTCGTTGAGGGGGGTCGAAACCAAAGTTAGTGATGTGGGCTCTTCCTCCTTGCTGGTCTCATTCTCCTCGTTCTCAATTAGAATGCCTACCAATTCCGCATTCTGGCGTTGTAGCTGAACTAACTCAGACATCGCGGCTCTGAGTTCTGCTAACTCACTCTGTTCTTTGGCATAACAATCACGTTCACGAGATACAGCCTGGTGACAGACGGACAGACAGACTGACGGACAGCGAAGTCTTAGTAATAGGGTCCCGTTTTACCCTTTGGGTACGGAACCCTAAAAATAACTTTATAACTATCAGATAAAGAACGAAATCATAAATTTGCTTATTAAATTAGATTATGATGCTACTGAAAACCTGTTTTTTAAGATAATTTACTTTATATTCTTCAAACTAGATATAAGGCCAAATCGACTAACAGAATAAAAACAGGCATAACACTTCATGCACATACAAACGTTAACAACAGCAACATCCCTTTCACTCAGTACACACTCATTAATAATCTACATTACATATACCACACTACCAAATCTTTCTTTCATTTGAAAAACAAAATTATAATTATAAACAAAATGGTCACAGAGTGAAGAAGAAAAGATTGTTTTTTTTAGCAGATTATGTCCACATCATCTGATAAATAAACAGAAAAAAATGGTCACAGAGTGGATGGGATTAGATTTTATATTATTTTTTTTACACCAGTCAAAGATGGAGTGGGAGGTTTTTATTGATGAAAGCAAATATTTCTGCAGATCTTAAATTTAATGTAGGTAGGTATTGCACATCGAATCAATTCTTCCTAGTAAATTAAAAACTTTGATTTATTTTGCAATTTTATGAAAAAATACCAAGTCACTATTTAATTTCCACTTTTTTGCACAAGGCTGTCCAAAACCAATTTTTGGGCTTATAATAGAATAAACAAATTTTTACTTTAAAAAAATACAAATAAGAAAACTTACATACCTTTTTCACTCTGTGATTGTGTTTATTTATCAGATGATGTGTGCTCCGTAAGTCTTTTGACTCGGGGTTTGACCGTTACCGACACCGACAGTCAACGATTGACCAACACTAATAGCCTGATGGTTTGGGCCACAATGTTGGCCGAAACATTCTGTGGATTAAAGTGTACGTGATTTCTTTAAACGCCCGAAGGGTTGGGCCAAGTAAATGGCTAAAATCAACCGACTTTTGTAATCACGCGTCCGTAACACCATTCAACTACTAGAACTCGCTCCATATTCTTCAAGAAAATCGGAATAAAAGGTACAAGATCCCATTTTCACTGATGGTCGTGACAAGGGCAGTTTTCTTTTGTTCTTGTTAAGAAAAAAGGAGTGCTTGGGAATGAACCTGCGGTACAGAGATGTACGCGGCATCCGGGTCCGCTCAACCACAATGGATGCCCCAGGAGATTTTTGGGAATAAGGTCCCGCGAGGGATAATCGGCGGGGTTCGTTTTCGTATCGACGTAATTCCATTTGGATTTGGGTTTTTCCACTGAATGAGACTAAAGCGATTGGCGATGAACGTTTTCCAACGCGTAGCGTAGGAGAGGATTGAATTCAGGGCTATGTGACCATACAGTGACTGTATTTACGTAAAAAAAATATGAAGACTCAGTCGCGGTGCTAAAGACGCTTTGGTATAACCTACGACCTTCTGGTCGTCCGTTAAAAGGACAGCGGCATATAATTCGAGTCCCAGGAGTGTCACATGTTTCACAAGGGCTACCCTGGATTTAGGTGACAACAGGTGAACCCCCACTGAACCGTCCGGGAGTTCGGAGAGGAGATAAACAATCGTTTCATAACCTGCTTCCAAGGCATCTCCAAAGCCATATAATTGGTATATTACCGCTTCATGGTCACATAACGAGGGATAGAAAAATTAGACAAAAACGGTTACTGGTCGATAGTATGCTTCATTCTGAGCGACTTATGATATTTTTTGCTAGTGTTCAGATTTTCGTCGGAAGTAGAATTTTGGGAAATAGTGTTATTTCTAAAAAGAATGTAGAGCATTTTTTTGTGATATCTAGTGTGTTTAAAGTAGTCTTTACAACTGAATGTGGTATACAACATCGAGTGATCCCTTTGGAATAAGGAGTTTTGTGATCTCATGACATTTATTTACATTGTTGAACTAGTTTGAACGCCCGAAGTATACTTGGTAGTATAGGTAGTAGTCGTGAAAACCCCTCCATCAAGCCGCCCTGAGCCAACGTGATGGAGTATGGTTCAGTCTTGCTCGTATATACAACAATACAATTAATAGTGATTCGTCTCAACATTATCGTAGTAGGACTACTTTATTTATGTATAGGTATTGTACTGTATTTCACGATTTAACCTTCACATCTCCATAGATGCGGCGATGGGCCAGCCCTTTGTCTCACAAAATGGCGGCGGTGTCTCACAATTAATGGCGTAACTAAACGTGAGACCAACTGTGCCTTTTCCGTATGGGAAAAGGCGTAACCTTGTATGTGTTGTTGCAAAAACGAATAATATTATTTGCCACCTACAACGCTAGACCAACTGTCAGCACTTCAGGCGACCTGATTCCACAACAGAACAGCCATAAACTAACAATAAACCCCAGAACTATCGTATAAACAGTATGAAACCGATACAAAGGAGTTTCTCGAGGGATCAATGTATGGGCCATAACGAATGAACGAATAATAAAGTTGCTCTGATCAAATCGTTGTCATTGCAAAAGTTGATCTTAATGATGTCCGTCCGATGTGTCGAATGACTGAGTCGGCAGTGACCCTGCTGAACGGATGTTTGTACCCTAGTCATGGTTGTTTATTTATCTACGTATAATATTTATCTTTATAAGTATGTGTATCGTTGTCTAGTAACCAAGATACAGGGAATCCTAGTTTGGGGCTAGATCAATGAGTGTAAATAGTGTCCAAGGTTATTATTATATTATGATTTATGTTTTTATATTTGTTTTTCTCTATAAGGGGGAGGTAAAAATTTGCACGGGCCGAGGCCAAGTGCTTTTTGGGTCTATTCGTGACGCAGGATTTTTCTAAATATTCTACAGGTATTTAAAATAACAGCTTTCTGGATGATAGTGTTTATAAGCGGATAAATGTGAAGAGTTTTTAGGCTGTCGTTCGTATTGAAGATACAATAATTGGTTCGGTTTTCACCGTCGTTACATGCACTGTGTTTTTAGTTCTATTGATAAATCCGTGTATTTAGCCATTTTCGATGTATGGTTGTGGCTAGGTTATGTGTGTTCGGGATTGCAATGTCTATGAAGTATACCAGCTTTCTGGATTTGTCTGTGATGTCTGGCCTATTGTAGTGAATTATTTTATCAGTAATGATTGTCCTGTCCCAGTAGATTTTGTAGTTTCTATTTTCTAATACACTTTTGGGTTGATACTTATCGTTATTATCATTATTATGTCCCTAACAACCCCTTAAAATATAACTACACCTTTCTGTTACGCCCTGTATATTGTCAGCACAAAGTTGTAAAATACCTAAACTGAATATTCGTAATTTAAGTGATTTATAAGATTTATTCACAAGAGTTGGTCACACTTACAGTACTAGGACCACACCGTGTGTGCGTGTGATCACGACCTGAAAAAGGATAAAACAGAAAGATTTCTAGTCTAAGCAGCATTAACTGTAGAAGGATATTCGCCGGTCACTTGGTTGGCGTTCTGCTCGCGGCGCGGTATGGCTGGCGACACGGCGGCGGCGGCGGCGGCGAGCGGCGACCCCGCGACCCGCGCGCCTTCATTATCATAATTTGACGTGCAGAACAGAACGAGGGCATCGCTCGCATCAAATTGATTTTCAGTTGGAGCGTGTGGGGCACGGGCGGGCGGCGAGGCACGGGGCGGGCGGCCGACAGGGCGGGCGGCGGCGGCAGTGCGCTAACAGCGCAGCGCGGCTCGGACGCTAGCTCGCAGTGTTTACGGCGCCGCCGCCCTGGCTCGCTCGCAGAGCCGCCCCGCGCCCCGCGCTGCCCGCCTGCCCCGGCGCCGCCGCCCACCTCGCGGCATGCTCCTCAGAGCGGAGAGCCCGTCGCTCTTATTTAGGCCGAACGCGTAAATAAATGCGATATAAAGATTATTTTTAGCGGGCCATCACAACGGCATGCACTTTTACATAAAATGATATTTTCGTGCAAATAGGACCTGCTTTTTCGCGGCCCTCGATCCAGGTACGGTATGCGTGTTGCTGATGATGTCTGGCAGCTGAATTAGTTCAGATAAAATGTAAATGTAATGATAATAAGTACTTTATTCAGGTAAGGTTCCTAATACCGAGTATCTTCCAAGGGATTTTTGCGCTTTATTGCTTGGCACTTCGTTTTCGTCTGTGTTCCTGTTGTGTAGGTACGTACATACTTACCTTACAAAGAAAACGTAGTAATCAGAGATTTATGAGTGATGACATCATATTAAAGAATATGAAATGAGAAGTGAATAAGGCTAGTTGTAATTCTCGCGGTTGGCGCTCGTAACTACGCCTACGTGACGTACTTACCTACCTGCCTAGCTAGGGAGATAGATATGTAGCAACCATTACAATCTAGCTTTTCATTCGATAGTTGCTATAGTATCTATCTATCTGTCGTATTGCATCCTGCTTTCGTTCCGTCTATCAACTTGTGTGCTGCTCGTGATGAGGTCGCAGCAGATATTGTAGTCTATCTACGTATTTAAGTCCTATTTATGACCACATGGCATATTTTCTATATGATATTTGTTTTCTTCGCTAGCATGTGAGTTGTGTTCATTTGTTTGCACGCATTTAAATCCCAATAGCGGCGGATTTACCAAAAGTCTGAGTAGGACACCACGGCAGATTTTAGGGGCAGCAAAGAGGCCAATTAATACTCTTGTTCAGTGCAACGTACCTTCACGAAACAGTATCTTCCGTATACTCTCTTTAAGATGGGTTGTCTGTCAGCTCGCGCCCGGTAGGTTATACCTTCGTAGGCCTTAGGGTTGGATGCTACCTATAGATGACAGGACAGGAAGATATAAAGACCAGATACCTACTTCGAATTCAAGTTGGGATGGCACTATTTTAGTGATGATGAAGTGGATGTAGATAGTTACCAAAAGGTACAAGACAAATTAAGCTTGAACATGATCACCTTTTTATTTCATAATACCCTCCGAAAGTTGTGTAAACACGTCGCGTTTCTTTCATTCTCCAACAAATTAATGATTTTAATAGATTTTTGACTATATCAACGTTCATTTCCACAAGTATTTAAAACACAATGATTAAGTGTGATAAGTACAAGAAAAAAGTTAGAAAAAATCACCCGGATTGCAGTGTGGAAAGTGTGAGCTTGTTATCCACACAACCAACGAGTGTTCAGGGCTAAGGCACAAATAGCTGACCGCCCTACGAGCCTTGGGAAACCTGGAGTGTACTTGTAATACCCGCCAGCTTTCTGCATCCAGGAGGTCATCGTACTTCGTACCTGATGACGAAGACGAAGATGAGTTTGTCTCAGGTACGCCAATTCCAAACAGACACCCGTTGATCAATATAAAAAAGCTATGAGAAGACCCGTACAAAGAAGTCAATAAAGCCATCAAGAAAGAACTCACGCCTAAAAAAAAAACATCATTTTTAGGGTTCCGTACCCGAAGGGTGCCAAACGGGACCCTATTACTAAGACTCCGCAGTATGTCTGTCTGTCCGTCTATCACCAGGCTGTATCTCATGATAGTAAGACAGTTGAAATTTTTACAGATGACGTATTTCTGTAGCCGCTATAACAGCAAATACTAAAAAACAGAATAAAACAAATATTTAAGGGGGCTCCCATACAGCAAACGTGATTTTTTTGCTCGTTTTTGCCCAATATTGATAACGGCAACAGGTAGACGCTTGAAATATCCACAGGATATCTAGTTATATATTCACTTTAGAAATAAATAATTAAATTATTTAATTTTATTTTTTTATTTTTAAAATAAAACAAATATTTAAGGGAGGCTCTCATACAACAGACCTGATTTTTTGCCGTTTATATAGATAATTCTACACAAATCTTATTAAGAAGAATACAAACGCGAACAATGCTATGTGGTCTATTGTAAACAAGAAGTGAGGCAAAAGTACAAACCTCAGAATTGATCTCACAGATGTTGTAAGGAACTCCGCTGGTGAGAAGTTTCAGTCAAGAACAGATGCGGTGAACGCGATTAACTGGAGGTTTTGCGGAGCGCCCCCCGCGAACATTCGCGCCGCCTGCGCCGCCCTTGCTCTGGCCCGTCCGCCTGTTGACCGCTCGCTGAAGCTACAACCATTTTCTCCAGCTGAGGTCCTCCGCATTATCACCTCACGCATACCCAAAAAGACCACGAAGGATATTTACAATATATCGATGGACCAACTCCACTTGGGCGCATTGCCCCTGTCCCAAATGCTAGCCGACTTATATAACAAATGCGTCAGCGAAGGAGTGTATGCTTGACTCTATGTAACATCTGATAACTTTTTGACAGTGCCAGCCGTATGGTCTCGTCTTGGCAACATTTTACATAAAAATGATTTTGGTGGGATTTCACTTCTTTTTGTAAGTTGCTGACTTTATTTTTTGGGGTGTTTTTCTTGCACATCAAAGGTGTATTTTTCATAGCCCACTCACTATCTTTGCCTTTTTCCCGATTCGTAATACATAGACTGTCCGGTAGATCGATGCACAGACTTAAACCGAAGTAAGTACAGGCCATTTAGAACCATTTGAGCCAAACATACATATGGCGACGTTTTACCGTTAAATTTTGATTGGTAGGCAGGACGTTGATTGGTCACACTTCTTACTAGATACCTTAAACGGCCAAAACTACTTGGATTTTGTCCAGAACGACCTCCCGGTTTTGGTGGAAGAGTCTGGAGCTCCGAGGGATCGGGAACTCATATTCCAGCACATTCAATAGTCCAGCACATTGGAGTATTGAAGTCAGAAGCTATCTTGACGACTGTTTTACCAATTGTGGGATCGACAGAGACGGGCCTATTCCTTGGCCTGCTCGTTTACCAGACCTGACCCCAATGGATTATTTTGTGTGGGGCAGAGCCAAAGAACTGGTCTATTCCAACGTAGCCATCAACACAAAAGTAGAGTTGATTTCAAAAATAAGAATGGCTTTCGACACCATGAAAGATGAAATGATACTAAAAATCATGACCACAGAAGTCCGAAGACGGGCTCGAGTCTGTGTGAGGAACCAAGGATCTCATTTCGAGTATGAATAACATAAATTTAATTAATTAAAAAGACTCTAAAAAATCTATTTTTCTCCCTCAAACTGGTTAGTAGGTCATAACTTCAAGAATGTGTGAAGTATCTACGTTAATAATACCTTAAATGAAAGATCATTAACTAAAAATATTTTTATAAAGATTTGCACATAAAAATATTTCACTTGTTTTTGTTAAATTAGGTCTGAAAAATAAAAATAAAATATTGACAATTGGAATTTGCCGTGCTCTTCAATGGTCTGTAAAAACCAAGTCAGACGTAGCAGATGCACAAATCAAGATTTATTAGAATGCTTATTAAGTGATTTATTAGAATCAATTATAAATTAATCCAATTATTGTTTAGTTTCGGAATGATAATAACTTAACTGTGAAAATCTGGAAATATTCTTCAAAAGCCCTAAATCATCAATAAAAATTTATCGGTAAGACTTCGTTACATGTATGTTTTGCTCAAATGGTTCTAAATAGTCTGTACTAACTTCGGTTTAAATTTTTGCATCTACTGTCCACCTGTATGTTGGTCGGGATTCAGCATTGTCATTTCTGTTTTACTCTTGACTCTTCGATTGCGGTTCATGTTGACATCTAGCCACATAACTGTCATCCAGGGAGCAGCGACATACAATGAGATACCCAACAACGTCTCACTGGCCTCTAATGCACCGCACTCGCGATTTGACAACATTCTTAGCCCCAAGTTCGAGTACACATAAGGCGTTTTGCACGGGATTAATACCATCCCCTAATTTAAAACGTAGAGGGCGATTTAATTAAACTCCTGAAATATGTGTTTTATTTTTTAAAACAAGGAATCTATTTTCAGACATTTAGCATCCTGAAATATTTGTTTTATTATTTAACATCTTGAATACCATCGGCGCTAGCTAACGCCACTTTTCCGTTAATTGTTTTAAATATTATTACCATGGCATAAGGTTCAAAAACGCGACCCGTCCCAACTACCCTCCCCGCGGTTTTTGAGAGGTTTATTTATTTATTCATTAGGTTTTCCAACAGAAACACACTACAATTACACATCATTTAACAAAAAACAACAAGCCATTGTGTGCATCCAATTATAGGAAAACACATCCTGAGCGAATGGTCGTGTGAGACTTATGTACTAGTTAGACCAAATTTTATAACAAAATAAAGTAAAAACTTAGCTAAACTCACAGTCTCGCAAGATATAACAACAATTTTATTTTTATGGTAAGTTTGACTGATGAGATAATGATAGGTTACCATGAAACAGTTTGTGCCTAAATCTATCAATCGAAGATGAAAACAAATCAAAAGCCTGAGGATCTTTTACAAAAAGATCATTGTGTTGTCTGCACAATATATTTATGATAGAAAATTTCCCCACATTGGTTCTTGCCCGACGAAGGTAAAATGGACGGTAGTTAACGACCCGGGCACCACGACGAGGAATAACAAAACTAAATTTAGACAGAAGTTGAGGACACTTGGCGTTGTTATTAAAAATGTTGTATAAAAATATCTGATCAGCGTTATGACATCTGTCTTGCAGGGATAAAATATTTAAATTCCGCAACCTGTCAGAATAATAAGTCAGAGACCGTCTTTTACCCTGATGCCCACTTAGATAATAGAGGAATCGTTTCTGTACCCTTTCTAGCTGGGCGATATGAGAACCATAGTGAGGATTCCAGATTACTGAACAATACTCCAAGAAACTACGCACCAAGCCATTATAAACAATTTTGAGAGCAGTTACACTCTTGAATTCACGGCAGTTACGCCAAATAAAACCCACCCAACATAGAAAGCCCCATTTTAACAATTTAGGTTAAGGGGTAGGGGGTAAAAATTACAAGTTTTGGATTTTTTGTTGTCTGTGTATTAATTAACATACAAAAGTACATAAGTTGAGTAATATTTTTCGTATAATTATGTACTGATATTCTGAAACCTGACAGGAGCCCTATCTCCTACTTTAAGGGTTTGAGGGATGTTTTTTAAAAAGTAATATACTGTAATAAGAAGTCTGTGTACTTGTATAATTTTCAGATCCCTAGCACGGAATTATGTTTGTATGGGAAACGTATACAAACTACCATCCCCTAATTTAAAGGGTGGAGGTTAATTTACTTAAAATCCTGAAATATATATTTCATTATTAACATTAACAAGGAGTCCCTATATGTATAAATGTTCCGCCCTCTAGCATCAACATTTACGGAAGTCTCATACAAATTTCCATCCCCTAGTTTAAGGGGTTGGGGGGGTTAAAAAGTAAAGTTTTTTTGGCGGGGGCACTGCGCCGTGTCCCCAGATACTAGTACCTAGTTTATATACAAATTTACTAATTTGTGTATCATAATTATAGTGATATTATGTACTAAGAAACGCTGTTATGTTTACGCATCCACTAATTGTAAAAAAGAGGCGTTGGGACAAACCACCTGTGTTCTATACAACGCCATTGGATCGTGATATGTTTACGTAATGTTTTCTTATATAAAATAAAATATAAAATTAAATTAATTATTATTTTATTTATAATAATCAGAACCAGCCTAGTGCTATCATCGCTAGAAACACTTCCATCTCTTTTTCTAATCATAATCATAATCATTTATTAATTGCTTACAATTATTTTCATTATATCTTTCACTCAGTATTAATTTTCACGTTTCCAAACCTTTTTTTTGTGACTTTTCAATGTCACAAAAAAAAGGTTTGGAAACGTGTCAAATTTTGCAGTACTTTTCTGGCGATTTCTCGTGCTTCATAATGGACCTTTGGTTTTTCCTTTACATTTCACAATGAAGAGGCAACTGATGCTATTTTAATACAACAGTGCAAGTAGAAGCATCAACGTGAGCAATATCGAAATCGATAAACGGGGTCGATGCGGATGCGCGCAGCACTATGACAAAGGTGACACAGGACCATTGCAGGCTCAGATAAACGAAACTCTTTGCTTAACTAGATGTAGCGTCCATTTTGGATTGCGTACACTTTTGTTGATGGGTTGGTTTATTGTTGCTCTACAGAATGAGGTAATTCTCGCCATGGGTACAGTTTGTCAGACAACAACGAACTCTTCAATTACATCAAACATCATATTTGTCATAACCATGTCATAACATAAACAAAGATGGATCCTGATATTTGAAATCGAAACTTTTGGGAAACGTTATTTAAACATCAAAGCGATCTATCAGTGAGATAAATTATAAAATTGCATTAGAAAGTCATTTGCCATGTAGTTTGCTATCAAAACTTAGGCGAAATATCGATAGTCGTGAAAAAAATATTATCGATGAATTGTTTAGTAAGAAATAATAGTACTTAAATGCAATGATTTGATCTGTATTTATGAACCTTTTCCACAAAGTAACATTGATGTGGGTAAATTGATGTGTGATAATTAAATACTACTGATCATTAGCTCAAAGTTAAAAACCTTCTCTAATAGTCTTCTAAAATATCGCTAAACAAAGGAAACTATCTATCATTTTTCGGCCTTACCAATAAAAGAAGTTATTCGCTGTGTAAGTTATACAGTGTTTTGCCTTGCTTTGACATTTGACATTTACTCGACGTATGAAAAGGACAAAACACTGTATAAGTTAAACTGTGAATAACTTTTTTTATTAGTAAGGTCTTTTGTCTATAGCCGTACTTATATCGATACTTACCCCATCGCTGGTAGTCACTAAAATTGTACGCGAAAAGAATCCAACCTGTCCAGTCGAAACCATATTGGTTTCAGTCATACAAAGTAATACGGTCTTATGAGTTAAGAGTTTCATTATATTAACATTTGATCATGGAAAATAGCCTTCCCTCTATTTACTTACTTATCCTGTGATTGCAGGTGTGCGAGAAGTCAACCCCCTCCGCGACTTTCTGTTTTCCCTATGGCCATCCCAACCTGACGCGAACTATACCTACCGCGACTACACCTAACCCTTTGGCACCAACACCACCATTTTCGTAAAGAGGAGCTCGAAGATCAGAGCGAATCGGCGAAGAGTCATGAAGAGTTAGTCTAACCTCATGGTATGAGCTCTTGGGCGAAATTAATTAATTACGGCTGTTTAATATTTATGCTTCGGAACGCACCGGTTTTTCGTTGCGCGGATCGACCGCGAGTAATCGGGACATCACTAGCAGCTGTCACTTGTATAGAAACGAGATGACGAGTTAGAGGTTACTTTTTTGGACATGGAAAAAATGTCGGCACATGGCATTCGGGCCTTGGCTGTATTTTATTTGTAATAATTGTCTAACACAGGTGTCGGGCCTGGTCGGAATGTTAATTTGTAATAATCATCACGAAACAATCGTCGGGAATCAAATCAAATCAAATCAAATCAAAAATCATTTATTTCCATAGGATGTTGTTACATCACTTAGATCCGTCATTACATTTTTTTGGGTGAGTTCACTAACACAATGGCGGAATCTGTGGAGAAGAGCTCACCGAAGAAACTCCACAGTCGTCGCATCTTTTGCGTTTCCTTTTTTAAATAAAATATTGTCAAATTACAAAATGAATGCTAATTACATATCGAAACAGCCTGTTACTCAAACAATCTATTCCCATGGACATCTGTCCTCTAAGTAATCAGATATCCTATAGTAACCTTTTTTATACAATTTCTGTTTTATTATTATTTTAAACTTGTCTAAAGGTAAGTTTTTAATATCAGTAGGGACCTTATTGTAATAGCGTATACAATTGCCTTTAAAAGAATTACTAATTTTATGTAGTCGGCTTACATAAGCAACCAACTTGTCTTTATTTCTAGTATTAAAATTGTGTATATCACTGTACTTCTGAAAATTAGTTATATTTCTTTTTACATACACAAGATTGTCATAGATATATTGAGACACAAATGTCAGAATATTGATTTCTTTAAACTTTTCCCTCAGTGACACTCTAGGCCCTAATCTATAAATTGCACGAACAGCCCGTTTCTGCAGAATAAATATACTATTAGCATTCGCAGCGTGACCCCACAATAAAATACCATAGGTCATTAGACTATGAAAGTAACTAAAGTAGACTAGTCTAGCGGTGTCTACGTCGGTAAGAGCTCTAATTTTTTTAACTGCGAACGCTGCCGAACTCAGTCTGTTCGACAATTTATTTATATGAGGATCCCATTGTAGTTTGGCGTCTAAAGTAATGCCCAAAAAGACAGTAGACTGCACAAGGTCCAATCTCTGTCCTTTTATAAATATGTCTGTAGTTACCGGGTTCACATTGGGTAACACGAATTTAATACATTTAGTTTTCTTTTCATTAAGTAATAAATTGTTAACAGTAAACCAGTTCACTATACTAGAGATAGCATTGTTTACCTCGTCATAATTTGATTGCTGTCTTTTAACTTTAAATATCAAAGAAGTATCATCGGCAAACAATACTAACCCATGTTTTGCTTTAACAAGGTAAGGTAAATCATTAATAGATACTAAAAACAAGAAAGGACCAAGAATTGAACCTTGCGGTACGCCCATACTTATTGAAGACCCAGGTGATCTTTTCCCATTAACATCGACCATCTGAACCCTATCTGTTAGATATGACTCCAGAAGGCCAAGTGCCTGATCTTTTACACCGTAATGGCGTAACTTCCTGACAAGAGTGTCATGATGGACGCAATCAAAAGCCTTGGATAGATCGCAGAAGACACCTATTGCATCCATTGCGTCTTCCCAGGCATCAAAAATATTGTCGATTAGTTCAACACCAGCATCGGCTGTTGAACGACCCTTTGTGAAACCAAACTAAGCAATATGAATTAAATTATTGAGATAAAAATGACTTTGCAATTGATTAAGTATGAGTTTTTCAAATATTTTGCTAAGCGTTGGTAGTATCGATATGGGTCTAAAATTGGTGGGGTCTGATGTACTACCAGCTTTGAATAAAGGTATAACTTTACTTAGTTTCATCAAGTCAGGAAACACACCATTATCTATACATTGATTAAATATACAACAAAGGTGAGGTACAATACAATCTACAATGGAACTAATATATTTTACTGATAGACCATGGGCGTCAGCTGTCTTTTTCATTTCCAGGGATTTAAACGCTTTTACAATGTCTTCATTATTTACGTGCCTAAATTTAAAATCTGGTTTACAATCCTCAAAGTTTTGTTTAAGTATAGATTCAGCAGCAGCGGGAGATGAATTTAAAGACTTGGTTGTTGAAACTGGAATGTCCGTAAAGAAATTTTCGAAAGCTTTTGCTACTTCTAGGTCTGTACTTAGCAATTGATTATCTATCTTAAGCTTGAAGTTATTATGTGTAGCTTTGGCCTTTCCAGTCTCTCTGTTTATAATTTGCCAAGTCATTTTCATTACATTGCTACTAGATTCAATTTTGTTTTTAATGAAATTAGATTTAGCTACGGCACAAACGCGTTTAAACATTTTTGAATAACTACGAACATAATCTAGAAAGGCCGTATTTTTGTTATATGATTTCTCTTCATAGAGTTCATATAATCTTCGTCTGCTCCTATGAATTCCAACTGTCGCCCAATCACTAAACAAAGCTTTGTTATTAACTTTTATAGTTTTTGATTTAAATACCGTATCATATTCATTTTTGACAAGGTTAAATACTGAGTTGTACAACAAATTTGGATCGTCACTGTATGGTATTTCCCATAGTTTATCTAAAATATTATTCCTGTATTGTTCAAGCCGAGTGTCACTAACGGGCATACATGTAATATCCTCTTTTTGGTCCTTTTTTATTTTAATATTGAATATACCTATCTGAACAGAGTGATCAGAGGTTAATTTATTGATGACCGACCGATTTGAAAATGGGCGTAATGTTAGTAAATATATTGTCAATGCAGGTAGCAGATGTTGCAGTAATTCTAGTAGGCTCCAAAAACAGATAGTTCATGTTCTGACATAAAAATAAAGATTTTAATCTAGCACAAATATTATTATCCTCTAACAGATTAACATTAAAATCACCACAAATTATAAAAAAAATGTTTTTATCGCTGATTTTAATCAACACTTCATCCATTTTCTTTTCGAATAAATCAAAGGATGAATCTGGTGGTCTGTATACGCTCATTACAATAAGTTGTTCAAGTTCAATACAGGCTATTTCCATGGTACGCTCAACAGACAGGCTCACTATGTCAACTCGTTCCTTATATTTAAAACTATTATTTACAAGTATTAAGGAGCCACCGCGGTGGTTATTAAAGTTGAACATGAACTGATAACTCTTTAAAAAGTGCTCTGTTATACATAAAATATCAATATTATTACAGTTCATGAATAACTCAATTTCCAGTTCGTTACTTAACATGCCCTGTATATTTTGATGAACCACGTTTAAAATATTCTTACTTTTACATTTTTCATTACTAGTAACTTGATTTAATGGGCAAGATGAAGGTATATTTATACAAATATTAATATTACTGCCAGAGTTACTCTCTGTTGTCCTATGGGTTAATTTAAAGAGCTTGGAACAGATTCCAAGGAGTACATGTCATTATTATTACACTGCTCAATAGAAGCAGGCGTTTCATTAGTCAAAAACTTGACTGAGTTCAAAAGAAAATAAGATAGTGACTGTGCTATCTGTTTTGTATAAAACCTAGATAGGTAATACCTATCCTTAGTCAAATAAAAATATTTTCCAATACAAATATTGGTGTCTTTGAAATGAAATTTTTCAGTATGACAACATGTCAATGTGTGTATAAATGTATTATAATCATGTCTTATATGATTTTCATGTTGTGACAAAGATTGGCTGAAGGGAAACGCAAACAAGATTATTCTATCTACATTTTGTAAAGAATTTAATTTGGAAAAGTATTTAGTAATTAGTTTTTTAGATACATTTTCCCTTCTACCAGTTAAAATAATTAGGGTGGTTGGTTCTAAAAACTGCGATGACAACACTTTGTTTAATATTTGTGAATATGTGGCGCCAGGCATACAGTTATTTAATATTGCCTGGCCCACGCGCTGACTAAGTTGTAAACCCATATTTTTTCCAAGTTCATCGCTGTACATTATATACCTATCCTTTGTCCGAGAGAAGGAGGCGTTATTGATAACACTATTAGCACTCAAGTCGACTGACGGCGGCGCCTGGGTTAGTATCAGCTGTTCGGCCGGCTGCTCGGCGGGACACACGGTCGGCACGGAACAGTCCGCTGGAGCTTGTTTACAATCACAGATGTGATTGTCGGTCAAAGATATGAAAGTGTCATAATTATACTTACACGTCTCCAACAAACTATTCATAGCCGACACATGTTCCTTAATTTCGTATTGTGCTGACTCATATTTACGTGTAATACTTTGTAATGATGAGTTTAAAATATGCATATCTGACTAGAGTCGCCGTGAGTCACATTCGTACTTTTCTGTAGTTTTTTCCAAACATAATCTACAATCATCGATTTCCTTAATTAATTCGACATGTTCCTTGCTACAATTTACATTTTTACAAAATATTTTATTTCTATTAGCTAGTTTTTGTGTTTTTTTATATAATTATTCAATTTAACATATTTCTTTAATTTATTTTTACTACAGCTCATAGTGGTTACTGATTGCGATCTATTAGGACTATCACACGTGAGATCACAAGCTGTTAGGTCAATAGTTGGTATGCCAGTTTGGCTCATGACCTTGAAATAAGTAGATTTCACGTCATCGGAGTGAGTGCTTCGTGTTGTGAAAGGTTGAAGTGGTTCGGTCCCCAATTCGTCGCGTTCGGCAGCGACGGCGACAGCATCGGGCTACGACGAGAGTAAGATTCGACTCCTCTCCCCCCACCCTTGTGCTCCTCATCCCGAATTCCTGCCTCGAAAACTCAAAACTCAAAACGTTTATTCTGTAAATAGGCCACAAGGGCACTTTCACATGTCATTTCATTTCATTTTTACAGAACATTTGGAATTATTATTTGTATCATATTATCAGAAAAAAAAGTACTTAATTATTGTTTCTGAGAGATGTAAAGAGTCTCAAATGTCATAATAAAATAATTAAAATATAAATAACAGAGATGTATAGTCTCTTTAGTGAATAATACAATGATGATAGGAGATGTAAATGGTCCCCACAGTCAAGAGTTGTATAATTAAATTAATCTTTGGAGGTGTAAAAGGCCTCCAAGTGTCCAGTAAAAGAAACTCTGGCAGTGAGGATGCTCACAATTAATTAGAACAATTCAGTCCCAAGCATTTTTATCGTCTATGTACTCTTTAATACTGTAGTAAGCTTTAGAAATAAGCCTTTGCTTGATGTATTTCTTGAACTTATTAATTGATAAATCTGTCAAAGTGCTTGGGAGTTTATTGTAAAATCTTACACAATTACCCTTGAACGAGTTTTTTATTTTATGGAGCCGAGTAGTGGGCACTGCAAGTTTGTCCTTGTTTCTAGTATTAAAGTTATATATATCACAGTTTCTTCGAAAGTTAACAATGTTCTTATGGACATACATAATATTCTCGTAAATATATTGACTATGGACTGTCAATATATTTACTTCTTTAAACTTATTTCTAAGAGAATCTCTATTATTCATTTTATAAATCGCACGAACAGCCCGCTTCTGCAGCACAAAAATAGTATTTATGTCAGCAGCACTGCCCCAGAGCAGAATACCGTAGGACATAATACTATGAAAATAACTAAAATAAACTAATCTGGATGTTTTTAAATCTGTCAAGTGACGGATTTTCCTGCATGCAAAAGCTGCAGAGCTCAGTCTGTTCGAATGCTTATCAATATGTGGACCCCATTGGAGTTTGGAATCCAACGTTATACCTAGAAACACTGTGCTGGTTACCAATTCCAATTCCTCATTTTTAATTGTTATACATGTCTGATTATTTTTAACGTTAGTAGTAAGAAACTTAACACATTTAGTCTTTTTCTCATTTAATAGCAAATTATTAACATTAAACCAATTTACCACTCTTGATATGGCATTGTTCACGTGATCATCATTAGCGTGTTGGTTTCGCTTTGTTTTAAAAATAAGTGAGGTGTCATCAGCAAACAGTACCATATCATGACAGTCCCTTCCTAGATAGGGTAAGTCGTTTATATAGATGAGGAAAAGGAAGGGTCCCAATATTGAGCCCTGTGGCACGCCCAAAGAAACCAATGATCCTGGTGATCGTTCTCCGTTTACGTCTACCCTTTGTATTCTTCCGTTCAGATAAGATTTTAACAAATTCAATGACGTGTCTCTAACTCCATAATGATGTAATTTCCTTATCAATGTTTCATGACAAACGCAATCAAAAGCCTTAGATAAGTCACAAAAAATGCCTAGGGTATCTTGTGACTCTTCCCAGGCATCAAAAATACTTTCAATGAACTGAATTCCGGCATCTGTTGTTGAACGACCGCGAGTGAATCCAAACTGTTTGTTATGCATTAGCTTATTTGATTCAAAATTATGTAATAGCTGTGATAAGATTAATTTCTCAAAACTCGTTCAAGGGTAATTGTGTAAGATTTTACAATAAACTCCCAAGCACTTTGACAGATCTATCAATTAATAAGTTCAAGAAATACATCAAGCAAAGGCTTATTTCTAAAGCTTACTACAGTATTAAAGAGTACATAGACGATAAAAATGCTTGGGACTGAATTGTTCTAATTAATTGTGAGCATCATCACTGCCAGAGTTTCTTTTACTGGACACTTGGAGGCCTTTTACACCTCCAAAGATTAATTTAATTATACAACTCTTGACTGTGGGGACCATTTACATCTCCTATTATCATTGTATTATTGACTAAATAGACTATACATCTCTGTTATTTATATTTTAATTATTTTATTATGACATTTGAGACTCTTTACATCTCTCAGAAACAATAATTAAGTACTTTTTTTTTTTCTGATAATATGATAATAATACCAAATGTTCTGTAAAAAATGAAATGAAATGACATGTGAAAGTGCCCTTGTGGCCTATTTACAGAATAAACGTTTTGAGTGAGTTTTGAGTTTGAAAAATTTTACTAAAAGTTGGTAGTATTGATATAGGTCTGAAATTGGTGGGGTCTTGAGTACTACCTGCTTTGAAGAGGGGAATTATCTTACTTTGTTTCATTAAATCAGGAAATTCACCGCAGTCTATACAATTGTTGAAAATGACCGCTAGGTCAGGTGCAATTAATTCGATCAGGGATTTAACGACGTGAACAGAGAGTCCCCAAAGATCATTCGTTTTCTTAACATTTATCAATTTAAATGCCTTTACGACATCTGAACTTGTGACGTGCTTAAAATTCAAGTATGAAGCACACTCTGAGACATTATCTTTTAATATTGCAACAGCAGACAAAGGTGACGAATTTAAATACTTAGTCGTGGAAGCCGGTGCATTAGTAAAAAACGATTCAAATTCAGTTGCAACTTCTAAGCTAGAACTCGTAAGCTGTCCATTGATTTTTAGTTCGTAATCGTTTGAGCTTTCGAATTCCGGTCCACGGCGTCAAAGGTCAGTACTACTTGTGACATTCCACATGGTAAAACAACCCTACCAAGATTCCACGCCCTTTCGGTTGAGGCGTGGAATTTAACATTTTGGTAGCAGAGGCACGGTTCCTAGTGGGAAATAGATTCACGGACGGTTGTAGGGTTGTTTTTTTTGCCACATTGTAGCTGGGAGAGGGTGGATACCTCGGATTGGTCGGCAATCATTTTGTGAGTGAGTCTTGTGGTCGGTGTACCACAATTTAGGTTCATTTTCGGTTAGTGAACGTATAATTGACGATTTAGTTAATGATTATTATAAATTTGTAGTCAGAAACTACTCGGTGTGCATAAGGAACAGTCATTCGGTCGGACTATAGAATTGCAGTCGGGTTCCATAGTATTGCAGTATTATTTCGGATTACAGAGCAGGGTCGGGCTAATTAAGGAGTATTAAGCTGATTTTGCTGACCTCAGTAGAAGTGTGGGTCATATCGGAGGGGCCACTTCTAGAAAAATTGCTTTTTTTTTATAATACATTTTTGTGTGTTATTTGTATTGTGCTTTATGGTGGCATTCTCTAATTGATTTAGAGTGTATAGTTATAAGGTGTATGTCCACAGGGCGACCATATTAAATATTTTTTAGGATTTAATTGTTTTAGTGGTTGCCTTAGTTTTGACAACTTAGTTTTAATTTCTGTGCCCATCGCTGACGGGCAAGTGCTGGTCTCTGGCTATACTCAGTTCGGTAGTGAAGTATAAGACCAGAATCTATTAAATCGGTCAACATGGCACCTTCGCCCTTGACGGTACTGCGGCATGGTGTCCGTGAGGAAATGAGATGGCTCGCCCATACTCATAAGTATGTGGAGCGACCAGATATGGATGATGTCCTGCTCAAGCGTGTGGAGGACGCAATGACACGCGTCGGGAAGGTGTGTCGGCTGGCTGCGGAGGCTGAAGCTCTCGGGCTTACTGATGAAGCCTCGGTGGCTGCAGTGAAACAGCTCTGCGCGGATGCTAACCAAGCGATGGAATGCTTGGGTGACATCGAGCGTCGCGCGGAGAAAATTAAGCGGTCGCGAAGGAATGACCGTGGGGAGGGTAACGGAGACCCACCCCCGAAGGGTGTTGTTGGACGGCTGCCACACCTGGAGATTCCGGCCTTCAGTGGGGCAATTGATGAGTGGCCGGCCTTCATCAATTTATTTGATAGCTTGGTCCACGGTCGGGACGACCTGGACAACGCCTACAAGTTGGCCCAACTATTGATGGCTCTGCGGGGTGAACCGAAGGAGTTGGTCGGTCACCTAACGGTCACGGCGGGCAATTATGAGATAGCCAGGTCCATATTGTTTGACCACTACCAACACGAACGGCGGTTGGTTGATGCGCAGCTGGGGAAGCTGTTTAGCATCCCAAGAGTAACCCGGGATGTTGACATCCGAGTACAGGTGCTCAACCCTGTGCTGGTGGCCACTAAGGCCCTTCAGAACCTTGGTCTTCCGGTAGACAAATGGTCATATATTGTTCTATATATGGTTTTGTCACGGTTGCCTGCAGCTGTTCAAAGTCGGTTTGAACAGCTGCATGGGGGCAGTAGCACGGAACTGCCCACGCTCGTCCAATTGACGGATTTTTTGGAGGGTGAATGCAGGCGATGTGACACACTGGATACGGAGGCCAGTGTGCAGCGCCAACCCGCGCGGATGCGGGAGGGGCCGCGCCCCCCGCCCCCCCGGGGGGGTGGGCGGTCGAAACAATTTAGCGTTTTGAATGCCGCGCCGTCGGGTGACGGCTGTGTGCACTGCGACAGTGCCGGTCATGAAGTGACCAGTTGCGCCAACTTTAAGGCGCTCGGGGTAGCTGCCCGCAGGAAGATAGTCTTCCGCCACCGATTGTGTTTCGGTTGTTTGGGGCCGCACACGCTGAGCGAGTGCTCGCGCGCGTTCCCCTGTGAGTGCTGTGGTGGCAAGCACCACATAGTGTTGTGCCTGAATCGGTCAGGCCCTTCGGACGGTCACCAGGGCCGGACTCAGGTTGGTCGGCCACAGGGCCCAGCCAGGGCCGGACCCAGTCCCCCTCCGGGCAACGGGAGTCACCAACGGGGTGACTGGGGTACCCGCGGACGGCACCCCCCCCCCCCCCCCCCCCCCCCCGAGGGGAAAGGGGCAGGGGTAACATGCGGGATAGCAGGGGTTCGGTCGCCGCTGTCCACGGTCAGCGAGGACTTCGGGCCGCTGGCTCACTGCGTGTTACGGGCGGGTGTCAGATGGCACCTATGAGTAGCGCGAAGGCTGGGAGTCCACCACCTTCTGCGCCACCCTGCCCGTCGCTCTGGGAGGCGAACAGGGAGGCGAACAGTCGGATGTCGCCCCCATTCCTAGAGCGCCCCAGGTTGGATCCGCTCTCCCCCATTCATCCACGGTGCGCACCGGGCACACCGTACACCGTCCGGTATGATCGGATACCAGGACAGCGAGGGGCCTATTATAAGGGTTGGGACCCCTTGATGCACATACGGTCTGATATGCCGGTTGCATATCAGCACCCGAGTTACTCCAAGGCCGACGGAGGTCTGAGCGGGTTCGGATCCCGCGGAGGTTCCCGCTAGGGACACGCCGCCCACTTACAGGGTGCCGCCACTCCACAGACGGTCATGCTCCCCACCGCCTCTGTGATAGCGTGGAGTTCGGACGGCAAATCATGTGTGGCACGAGCACTATTGGACTCGGGGGCCCAGGGGTGCTTAGTCTCGTGCAACCTTGTAAGACGGTTGGGCATTTCGGTAAGGGAGTATCCACATTCCATTCGGGGAATTGGGAACACGGAAGTCGGTTCCGTTAAGGGAGTATGTCGGATTATTCTCTCGTCACGGGTGGATACATCGGTGAATCTGACGGTCACGGCATTAGTCATGCCTAATGTGATGGGCTCACACCCTCACGTACGGTTGTCGCCGTCGGTGCGACAGTTGGTCGCTGGGTTGTCACTGGCTGACCCGGAGTTCGATATTCCGGGCCCAGTAGAAATTTTACTGGGTGTCGATGCCTTGGGATACCTGTTAGTGCCAGGTGTCCACGTGTTGCAGGCGACTGGTCTGGTTTCGGTCAACACCAGACTGGGCCATGCGGTAGTAAAAACGTACTTGTACTTTCTTACGACTAAAATAAGTAGGTACCTAATAAAGCTTGGTAGGTACCTATTTAAAACAGATTTCTTTGGCTTGGTCAATGATCGAAGGTGTTTATATGATTGTCATTGTCATATGTAAAACATGCAGTGTCTTGCTGGACCGCTGACCGGGTGCTCGTCGTTTGTTACAGGTCGGACGGCAGCGGCCGGCGACGCACTGGAGGCGCTGCGACGACACTCGCGGCAGATCGCCGCCCGCCGCGCCCGCCGCGTGCAGGTACCTCCGTCATATCATTACCTATAGCCTACAGCTTCTCCTAGGCATGTACCACACGACGGCAAAGGAGTTTAACATCTGATTCACTATGTCTACGAGTTGAAGCCTGCATTGCTAGCTATAGTCTCTTGTATGTTGCAGTTCACGGAGCGGGCGCGGGAAGATGAATCGCGCGACGACGACGGTGCCGGTGAGCCGCACTCGAATACTCTCTCCCCTCCCCCTCCGACACTCAAGCGCGCACCGCCCGAAGCCGAGACGACATCGATATTAAATCTCACCTGCTAACATTTACAACTGCAACAAGCTAATATTTATCCCACCTGAGCGCGCATGTGTTTTCTTTGAGAACGCAGTCGCTACGGTCGCGAGTTCGAATGTGGTCGCGTGGTGTTCGGATCATAGTTATGTGTACTTATAGTGAGGCGAGTGGACCTCGCTCGCTACTGGACAAGTGGTGGTGTTGATGTGTGTATGTCGATGTGATGCGCAGGTAGCGGCGGGTCGGACATGTCGGCGCGCAGCGGCAGCGGTAGCGGCAGCGGCAGCGGCAGCGCGGACAGCGCGGCAACGGCGGCGGCGGCGGCGGCGGCGGCGGCGGTGGGCCGGCGCGTGAGCACGTGCCGCGTGGAGCTGGGCGCCCTGCTGGCGCCGGAGCCGCGCCCGCCCGACAACAAGGTTAAGGTACGGGAACACATGTCGCACACGCCCCTCCCTCCTATTTCAGATCGCTCCTCTATCCATTGCCTATTTTTATGTTAAGTCAACAAAGACAACCAGCTGCCGCTTAACTAAACGATGCTCCATAAACACTATCGACCTAACAGGTGCATAAATAAAACTAGCTCTAATGGAATGTTTACGTATTCCATTGAGTTGAGTAGAGTATGTGAAGGGATATTACTGAGTGTCAAATTATCTAGAAGACGTAAATCATTGGGGATAAACTGCTTGTTCTTCTTCCATTGGCTATCTTAAAAATAAATAATTGAAATCAATGTATTATTAATTAGCTATGAGTATTTCATTTGAAAAAGAGCTACCTCAGAGTTTCTTGTGCGTTCTTCTCTGAGAAGTATCTGCTTTAGGAACATACACCTAGTTTTTAATTATTGACGTTTTGTAAGAGATATGTTATTATCCACCAAAATAAAGAATATTTTGATCGATTGAGTACCTTTCCTGTCCCTAAGAATATACAGTGGTGGTCATATAATTAAGAACGATTTGTAGTACCAGATATTTTTTTCAAAACTATGCTATATGTACTTTTAAGTTCCTTCTTAAAAGTAATTAGTTGTGTTATGAAATAGCTACATCGATAAAGTAAACGGGATTAGGAGTAAATATTTAAAACATTTACTATTTTTTTTACAAATTTTATAGATTATCGATAATTACAAATTCAAGTAGTAAAAATGCTGGACAAATAATTAAGAACGATTCTTAAGCTGCTCGAGAGTTGTTTCCGTAGATACTTAGATTTTATAAATCACATTAAATAAGACAGTGACAATGTTAAAAATTATAATTTAATACATTTTATTCTAAGTTAATAGTTTGTAGCGTGACCAATTGACCATGGCTTTTAATAACTGCCTTACACCGACGAGGCATTGATTCTATCAATTTTTGTCATTTTTCAAGAGAAATAGAGCGCCATTCTTCTAAAAAATCGTTATATAACTCAGTTAGGTTACCACATCGTCGATTTGAAACCTTTTTCTTGACTTCGCACCAAAGATGCTCTATGGGATTTAAATCTGGGCTGTTCGGTGGCCATTCTAAGACAGAAACTGATTGAGATGTGAGGAATTCTTTAACGGTGCGTGCAGTGTGCTTCGGATCGTTGTCGTGTTGGAATGTCAAAATAATCGGAAGTACGTCTTCAGCATATGGTAACATAGTTTCTTCGAGTATATTTTTGTACTGGAATTGATCCATGTTTCCTTCTATCAGTCTAACAGGTCCAACACCATGACCAGAGAAGCATCCCCAAATTTTCACATTTCCACCACCATGCTTTAATATCATTTTTGTGTACTTGGGGTCGAATGCTGTATTCGGAGGGCGTCGAACATATCGTTTCCCATCAGAACATACTCTCTTAATTCTTGTTTCGTCAGAGAAAAGAACATTTTTCCACTGTCTTGCTGTCCAGCTTTCATACCTCCTAGCAAATGCAAGCCGGGCTTGCCTATGACAATGTTTCAACATGGGCACCTTTCTTGCTATCCTTGCGTTCAACTTCGCTTCTACCAATCGCCTTCGGATAGTGCGCGCTGAGATCGCTGAAGGGTTATTTTCACCAAAGTATTCTTTTTTTAACTCATTAGACCCCTTAAAAGGGTATTGTTTTGCCAAACGCACGATATTTCGATCGTCTCGCTGAGATGACTTTCTCTGTTTAGGTACACGAGGAATATTTAAAGTTGTTTGATGTGTGTTAAAATGCTTCACAGCGTTGAATATCATCGTTTTTGAGCACTGCAAATGATTGGCAATCTTTTTATATGACCAATTCATATCGCGAAGTTATATTATTACTTCCCTTGTAGATGCATCACAACTTTTATTTTTTCCCATTTTTTTATTATGAAACGATCAACTTTTTGACTTTTACAGAACTAAATGGCGCCAAAATTACTCGAATAGCGGCCTAGTTACAGAGTGTTCTCTATTTAAATTTGAATAAAAAAATAAACTATCCAGCGTTCTTAATTATGTGGCCAGCCAGTAAGTTTGCAATAACATGTTAAGATATATTATATACAAAAAGTTTACTTATATAATAATATTGTTGAATTTATCATATTATAACTGTATGCTACGATTGTGTAAAACAGTTTTACGATACCGAGAGAGATACAAAACGATATGCAATAAGTGTTATTCTCGTAAGTTTGAAAAAAGCTTGTTTTCAAATAGTCGTTCTTAATTATATGACCACCACTGTAGGTAGTTTTGTTCTTTATCGCAAAAATACATGAGTCTTTAGCGTTGCATAGCAGCAAAATTGGTACACCTGCATCTACTCTATAGGTACTGTATTTTTTGACGAATAATGCTAGGTTTTCAGAACACAGGTGCTGATTACGTAATTCCATATACCACATGTAGCCTAATAAATATGCAGAACAACAACACAGGTACCTCATATTATCATAAGTTCAAAATAAAGAGCGCAATATTTTGAGGACACCCTTTGAGAGCGGGAGACATAGGCCAGTGTTAATCAAATTATTATTAGGTAGTTTGACAAATGTGCGTGTGTCTCCTCAGCGGCACAGCATTCACGGCATGACGGAGGAGGAGAACGTGGTGCGGCCGCACCAGGAGATGGCGTCACTGACGCTGGAGGAGAAGAAGTACTTGCTGGGCGTGGAGCGCGGCGACGTGGCGGGCACGCGGCGGGCGCTGCTGGCGGCACGCGCAGCCGTCGGCGGGCCCGTCAACGTGGACTGCGTCGACCCGCTCGGCCGCTCTGCGCTGCTCATGGCCATCGACAACGAGAACTTGCAGATGGTGGAGCTACTGCTGGAGTTCGGCGTGGAGACGCGCGACGCGCTGCTGCACGCCATCTCCGAGGAGTTCGTGGAGGCCGTTGAGGCGCTGCTCGACCATGAGGAGCGCACGCGCCTGCCCGGCGAGCCCAACGTGAGTCACACTCTCTTTGTCTCTCTCTCTCTTTCGGATGTCCAGTACTTTATGCGTATATGTCCCACAGAGCTGGGAGGCGCTGCCGCCGGAGACAGCGACGTTCACGGCGGACATCACGCCGCTGACGCTGGCGGCGCACCGCGACAGCTACGAGATCATCAAGCTCCTGCTAGACCGCGGCGCGCCACTGCCAGTGCCGCACGACGTGCGGTGCGGCTGCGACGACTGCGTGGAGTCGCGCTGCGAGGACTCGCTGCGGCACTCTCGCTCGCGCATCAACGCGTACCGCGCGCTCGCCTCGCCATCGCTGATCGCACTCTCCTCCAAGGACCCGATCTTGACCGCCTTCGAGCTCTCGTGGGAGCTGCGGCGGCTGTCGGCGCTCGAGCACGAGTTCAAGACCGAGTACCAGGAGCTGCGCATGCAGTGCCAGGAGTTCGGCACGGCCCTGCTGGACCACACGCGCTCCTCGCACGAGCTACAGGTGCTGCTGAACCACGAGACTGGTGCGCCTGCGCTGCCACTCGACCCCGGCGCACCCGAGCGCATGCGCCTCTCGCGCCTCAAGCTCGCCATCAAGCTGCGCCAGAAGAAGGTACCCTGCCTGCCTCACTTGCAAGTACACACCTGTAGCTCGAGCAGGAATAATTACCAGGGAAAAAGTGTTCGAGTTCAGATAAAATGACCCTTATGCACAAGGGTCACTGACAGTTCGATTCGCATCCTTTTTCGACGCGTAATTATTCCTGCTTCCTACACTGACCTGAGCCATCCTGCCTGCCCATCATGAACGTCCCTCATCTCTGTCTTGTTGCAGTTCGTGGCGCACCCCAACGTGCAGCAGCTGCTAGCCTCGATCTGGTACGAGAGCGTTCCCGGCTTCCGGCGCAAGAACATGTTGCTGCAAGCGGTGGAGATGGTGCGCATCGGCGCTATGTTCCCGCTCTACTCGCTAGCCTACATTGCGGCTCCGCACTCCAGCGCCGGCCACACGCTGCGCCAGCCTTTCATTAAGTTCCTGTGTCACTCGGCGAGCTACTTCATGTTTTTATGTGAGTATTTGCTCGCACTGATTCGTCCGGCGTAAACCTCTCGATTTACATTTGACTCTTTTTCAGTTCTGCTAATATTGGCGTCTCAGCGCATCGAGGCGACGGCGAGCGGGTTGGTGTGGGGCGGCACGGAAGAAGCGCCGCGCTCGAGGCGTGGGGCGCCGCCCTCGCTGGTGGAGTGGCTGATCCTGGCGTGGGTGAGCGGTGAGTGCTGACTGCCAGGCTGGGTGCTTCCCGCTGCCGGCTGCCGCGCTCGGCAGACGCAACTGACGCTCGATCTCCGTGCAGGTCTCATATGGAGCGAGGTGAAGCAGCTGTGGGACATGGGACTGCGAGAGTATGTGCACGACATGTGGAACGTCATCGACTTCGTCACCAACTCGCTGTATGTCGCCACGGTCGCCCTGCGAGCAGTCTCACACTTCCAGGTATTTCTTATACAACTACACACCAAAAATCGATCAATTTGGTTAAAAGGCCGGAGGGTCACCAGCGCCTGAGCCGCCCGCAGGGAATGGAAATCTCTGCCCCACTACCCTTTTCTTATTTCCTGAAATACATTTTTGTAACGATAACCAGCTGGTGCCCGCAACCACGTCTGCATGAATTATCATTTACCAAGACAAAATTTGAAGATAAAGATAAAGTTTTTTGTTCGCTAAGATAAGGGTAAAAGTCGGTGCTAATATAATAGTCTATGAACACCTAATAAAATTAAAAATAATGAACACCTTAGCTATTAATTTAACATGCAAATATTTAAAAAAATATATATAATCTTATATAATCTATGCATATTAACTATCTATTAATCTGGGGGCACGTCAATAAGACGAGCAAGGCGGGCGAGACGCAAGGGCAACTATCTTTTCTCTTTTTTAAGCCTCACAACTTGGGTTTGGATTATACCAGATACAGAACATTCTCGGGATATGATGTCAATAGTGGAGTCATTAAACATAAAACCGGTCAAGTGCGAGTCTAACTTGCGCACGAAGGGTTCTGTACCGCCGTACAATGGTAGGGATGGTGTGGAGTGAATAGTTTGGATTTTACATAAGTAGCAAAATGTTGTTTACAAAGTTATTGGTGCAGCTACTTTCACACTCCATGTACGTGACCAGGTGCATTCATAAGTTTGTATGTGGTATTGAAATAATTGTTGTATGGGGGTATCTCCCATATATTTAAATATTTAATTTTATTCTGTTTTTTAGTATTTGTTGTCATAGCGGCAACAGAAATACATCATCCGTGAAAATTTAAACTGTCTAACTATTACGGTTCATAAGATCTGTATATGTCTGTATATGTATATGTCTGTCTGTCACCAGGCTGTCCTGGTGACAGACAGACAGACAGACAGACAGCGGAGTTTAGTAATAGGGTCCCGTTTTTCCCCTTGGGTACGGGACCCTAATAAAGTGTCAATTGGATAGATCTTGTACTTTAGATTTTATTGATATCTAATAATCCTCGATTTCGTTACTGACTCCATGACGATCATCATGTATTAATACACAAAAAAACAAAACAAAACTAAAACTTGGAACTTTTACCCCCATCTGTTGCCCTCTCTGGAGTGACTAATATGCAAGGTGTTCCTTATTGACTTTAGTAGTATTAAAGCACAACAGTCAGCTATAGTCGAATATAATCGCCAAAGAGCCAAGTATCGCCCTGATCTATCACTTATTATAAATAGTAAACCAACAAAGAGATCAAAAAGTTATCAGATCTCATGTAGAGCCAAGCTTCTAACTCTACACGCCCTAACTCTAAAACCCTAACTTCGCAGACTCTAAACCTTAGTCCAAATATCTGGCTTAGCCGTATCGTACCGTCACATGGGCGTAAGGAGAAAAACTTCTTCTTGTAGTAAAGAGTATACATTCAGTCAAAAAAGTATCGGGAATGGATAATTTGTCTATGGTTCCAAATAAAATTTTTGTTTTTTTTTGTTGTTTTTCAATTGGCACACCTGTTTTCCATTTTGGCGCGGATTTTGAGTTGCATCTGTTGTTTATATTTATTATAGTGCTGTTTTTAGTTAGATCATATCTAGTGTGTACTGCGAATTTCACTATGGACAAAAATATCGAACAAAGAGTTTGTCTTAAATTTTGCATCGCCAACGGAATCTCGTGTTCGGATTCACTGAAAATGTTACAGAAGGCTTACGGTGAATCGATTTTTTAAAAAACACGTGGTTATGAGTGGTACAAAACGTTTAAAAGCGGTTGGATAATGACCGCTTTAGGGTCTTAAATAAAAGCCAAATTAACTTGATAGTTATATTGTACTTTCAATCAACATAGTAATTCTCTCTCGTCTGGTCATTGTAACACACTTATCTTATATTCTACGACAAAACAAACGCTTGCGCGAGGCAGCCGACATACGGCGCCATCTAGTGACAATTTGAGGCAATCTCCAAATTAGACATACCGCCCACCAAGGACAGAATGTCCTTTCTAACCGCCCACCATAGTAACATTGATATAGGCGAGGGCTACAACAATTTGAACTCTTAAAACTAAAATTACACACAATTGTAATTATGTAAATACATTTTCAGCTAACTAATATATACTTCTAGAAACACTAAACTATACATTTATTGGTAATATACAAAGCTTTGAGGTTGGACGTTTAATGGTTGAATTTTTATATTTCAATGACACTACTCTAGTTAACCCATCCAAACCAGGGTGTTTAGCTACGATCCTACCAAAAAGCCATTTACTAGGAGGTAAGTCATCCTCCTTCACCAAAACAATGTCCCCGACTTCAGGTTCCGGTGTCTTAAAAGCCCATTTGTAACGGTGCATGAGGTGAGTCAAATATTCGTTAGACCACCTGCGCCAAAAGTTCTGCAACATTCCCTGAGTGACCTGCCATCTTTTCAAACTCGTAACGTTGGAGTTTTCATAATTTGCTTCAGGGACCATCACTAGTGGCTCTCCCACAAGAAAATGTCCAGGAGTCAACGGGATAGCGTTCCCTGGATCATTATTGATTACTGACAATGGTCTTGAATTGAGACATGCTTCAACTTGACTCAATAGTGTACTCATCTCTTCGTACGTCAATGTGGACTCGCCAATTACTCGTTTTATATGATATTTGGTCGATTTTATGCCAGATTCCCATAATCCACCAAAACTGGGGGCTCGAGGGGGAATAAAATGCCAGTTGGTTCCATTGACAGCTAAACTATCAGCTATCTCTTGTACCATCGTTGATCTCTCCGCTTCAAACAGAGCTTTGAGCTCCTTTGAGGCTCCTACAAAATTCGTGCCATTGTCGCTATACAAGTCAGCACAATGGCCGCGTCTAGCCACAAATCGTTTAAATGATTCTAAAAATCCTCTAGATGTGAGTTCACTCACAACTTCAATGTGTACAGCCTTTGTGACCATACACACAAACAAACATATATATCCTTTATAACTTCTATGGCCTCTGCCTTTAGAGGTTCTCAGCATAATTGGTCCTGCATAATCTACACCGCTACTTAAGAACGCCCTAGCCGGTGTAACTCGGACTGAAGGTAAGGATCCCATAAGTTGGGTTTGTATCTTTGCCTTGTGCCGCACGCAAATCACACATTTACGAACATGATGTTTCACCAGATTCTTTGCTCCTACTAAAAAGTACGCTGATCGGATGAAATTTAGCATTAATTGTGCATCCCCATGCAACGTTTTCTTGTGCGCATTGTCAACTACTAAATCCGAAAAGTGCGACTTGTGCGGCAGCAGGATTGGTTGCTTAACATTCTCGGATTCTTGAGACTGAGATATTCTCCCGTTTGCTCTTAGCAATCCCTTATCGTCGATGAAAGGGTTCAAACTTAACAGTTTCGACGATTTGGATTTGACCTGTCCGTAAGTTTTTATTTCTTTTATTTCTGATTTGAACTCTGCCGCTTGAACTAATCTACTACAAATCAATAGCGCTTCATCCAACTCCCACTTATGTAAATACTTTACACATTGACCTTTATCCAAAATTTGCTTTTTAGTGACGAATCTTCTACAATATGCTACCACACGAATTAGCTTCTTTAGTGAAGAATACTTGTCCACAATCGACTCCTCTACCGTAGCAACATGAATCTTCAACGACTGTTCCTCGTGCGTCTCGTTGTTCTTTAATTTTTTAAATGAAATGTTTTTCTCCCATAGAAACCTTGGACCAAATTTCCATAAATCTAACTCAACTAGCTCTGATGGCCGAATTCCGCGTGACGCACAATCAGCTGGATTTTCCTTCGTCGAGACATGCGACCACTGTGATGATTCTAATGTGGAATGGATTTCGGAAATTCTATTGGCCACAAATGTCTTCCAGTTATTTGGATGTTTATTCAACCAAGCCAGCACCACCATCGAATCCGTCCATGCTCTTACATTGCTGATTGGAATGTTCAGCACCTTGGCAATCTCTACCAGCAGCTTGGCTAGTAGAACCGCGCCACAGAGTTCCAAGCGTGGAATACTGACTTGCCGGACGGGTGATACTCTGGTTTTTGCGCCAACGAGAACGACATGAATTTCTCCTGATGAACTGACTACACGCAGGTATACTACAGCCGAATAAGCAACATTGGATGCATCGGAGAAGCCATGTAACTCCACCAGTACATCATCTTCCTTGGTGAACAGCCACCTAGGAATACTAAAATCTGTTAGTTGACCTAACTCATTACGGTAAGTATACCAATCCTCTAAAATACTGGTTGGTGGTTCTTCGTCCCAACCAGTCCCCGCTATCCACAGTCGCTGTATAAAGATTTTTGCTTTTATTACGCATGGTGCTATCCACCCCAGTGGGTCAAATAGCCTTGCAACATCTGATATTATTTTCCTTTTTGTTACAGGTGCAGACAACGAAGGCAGTTTTACCGAGTATTGGAATTCGTCGCGTGTTCTGTTCCAGGTAAGTCCTAAAATCTTTACAATATTCTCTTGTTTACATTCTAAGTTTTTGTGCTCTTTCTTTTCTTCAATTTTGATTTCCCCTGTTTGATCTATTATTTCCAGTAACTCATCTTTATTACTCGACCATTTTTGCAAAATGAATCCACCTTCCTTTAATAGTGAATCCATTTCCTTATATAACACTATTCCTTCTTCTATGGTTTGACAACCAGACATCAAATCATCCATGTAAAACTCTGTTGCTACTCGTTCTGCTGCGATTGGATACTTTTCTTTGTGATCTATAGCAACTTGGTTTAGAGCTTTCACGGCTAAGTACGGAGCTGAAGCTGTACCGAAGGTAACGGTGAGCAGTTTGTAATCCTTTATTAGATCATCTGGATTATTTCTCCAAACGATACGTTGATAATCGCAATCTTCTTCTGCTACCTTTACCATTCGGTACATCTTAACAACGTCCGCTGTTAAACATACCGGATGCTTCCTCCATCCCATGATCAAATGGCGCAAATCTGGCTGCAATGTGGGTCCAACCATCAAGGTGTCATTGAGTGATACCCCGTTTTCATTTTTGCAGGATGCGTCAAAAACTACCCTGACTTTGGTGGTGCACTTGTCGTCCCTAACAACTGCATGGTGTGGTAAGTAGACCGCTTTTTCTTTATTTAGGTCCAATTCTGATACTGACACCATGTGACCTAGCTTTAAATACTCATTTATAACTTCCGTGTACCTATCTTTTAGTAGTTTATCTTTAGTGAACTTTCTTTCTAGTGACCTTAATCTCTTTATTGCAATTTCACGTGATTCTCCTTGTTTACAGGACGGTTCCTCATCGCGAAACGGCAATTTCACCACGTACCTACCATTCTCGTCTCTACGTGTTGTGGTTGTGAAGATGTCTTCGCATCTTTGTTCTTCTTTTGATAGAATTGGTGTTCTCAATAAAGGCTCGTTTTCCAATTCCCAAAATCTTTTAATGACCTCATTTTCATCTACTTGCGCATGCAAGACTGATATTTTGTTTCCTATACCTGCGTTGCCCGTAGATCCAGACAATATCCATCCCAGAGAAGTGCACTGAGCTACTGGGGACCCTGCGGGCCCTCTCACTACACCCTCCTTTATAATCTGGCTATAGACCTCCGCCCCCAACAAAATGTCTATTTTATTGGGTGAATTGAACTCTGGATCAGCCAAGCACAAATGCTGCAATTGATTCCAGTCCGGCACCACTACCTCTCTCTCAGGTAGTAATGTTGTTATTTTTGTAAGCACAAAACATTTGATCTTCAATTTAAAGTTCGGATCCGTTAATGACTGGATATCTAACGTCACCGCTGAACTTGATCTCATCGACTGCTGATCTCCGCCTACTCCGGAAATTGACAGGTTGGCATGTGTTTTACTCAGGCTCAACCCTTGAACTGTGGCCTCCGTTACAAATGAGGCTTGCGAACCCTGATCTAACAACGCTCTAAATGGCCGGTACTGACCTGTTTTTGATTGTACACTCACAAGTGCTGTGGGCAACAAAACTTGACTACCTGACTTTCCTTTAGAAAAACAGGTCAGAACCGGTGTGGTCTCATTCGTGGAACGGCTAGTTCCCGCCCCACTAACAGTTTCTTCATTCGGAACTGAATTGACTGTTTGAACTGAACTACTCGTATTAACATTTGAAGCCGGCTCACTCCTCGGATGAAGTAGGGAGTGATGCTTCCTTCTACAAATTCTACAAGTGGTGGTTTTTTGGCAAAATCTAACCGAGTGGTTCGCCCCTAAGCAGTTGTAACACATTCGGTTATTCGTAACAAAGGCATGACGTGCAGCATAATCTTCGTTTGCAAATTTTTTACAGAAGCACAATTTATGACCTTCAGTACAAAACTCACAGGCTACTGTAGCCGCATTTGTAACATGCAGTACCTTTGGCTTACTCACACTACCACCACTTGATGGTTTTACGCTAGAACTTGATACCTTCATTACACTTTTTGGCTCAATAAACTCGAGTGCTCTATATCTGCCAGTTAAAAACTCCTTGAACTGCCCAAACGTGGGTAATGAGTCCGAAGACAAATTCGATGTTACATTCAATTCCCACTGCTTTCGTGACTCTGAATCCAACTTGAGCGAAAGCAGATGGATAACAATTATATCCCATGTTGATACATCAATGCCTAAATTGCTTAACGCACTCAAACAATCCGATGACGTATCCATTAATTCTTTTAAACATCCTGCTGACTCAGCAGTTATATTCCGCTGACTAAGTAAACGCTTTAGTATACAATGTGACAGGTACTTCTTATTGCTATAACGTTCCTCTAACTGTTTCCAACACTGATGATAATTTGCGTCAGTCACAGGTGTGTATCTAATCAGTTGTTCTGCTTCTCCAGTCAAGTAACCTTTAAGATATTGTAACTTTTGTACGTTATCTAAGGCATTATTATTGTGTATCATAGATACGAACAAATCTCGAAAAGTTATCCATTCCGTATATTTGCCTGAAAATGTTGGAATAGTTATCTTCGGTAACTTGACTTGAGATGATTTTGTGTTAGAGCTATCATTGCTTACGTTTACACTTGAACTAGGCTGGACCCTAAAACAACTTAAAATCTTTTTCAACTCACACTTGTAATTGGTGAACAGCTCCTCTGTTTCATCATATATATCAGATGTTGTGTAGGTCTCAGCCTTTAATAATTTAGAATCTGCTGTTTGCAGTAACTCTTTATGTCCCTGTCTAAAATCACTCCACAACTGATCTAATGATTCCAATCTATTTTCGACATAATCTTTAGTAATGCGTTCCTTAGGAGACTTTTTAAAGTTACTTCTTGCCTTAGTTATACGTTCTGACAAGTCTTGTTGATAACTAATTAAAGACTCCATGTTGTAACAAATAATTTAGTAAATCCAACAACCAAATAATTGCTTACAAGTATACACTTTATAACTAATTCAATCCTAAAGAAAATCACAAGTGTCGAAAGTAAATTCTTGAAAATATTACAAGTTCTAACAACTAATTGAGACTTAGGCGAAATCCGGCATGGATTCCCCGTACCTCCGTTTTTCTCTTAATTTTTCTAAGTCCTAAATCTAATGTATGTAATAAATTCACTAAGTTCTGAACTGCTTTGCTATAAGGTTGAAAATGTCTAACTGTCTTGATGAATTTCCACAAGTTTTGAACTCCTTTATAAGGTTGAACTTCCACGAACCAAATAATATAAATGTACTCACGATTTGCACTTGACCACCTCACTCACTTCTCGTACCAACCGATAACCACTCGATCTGCTGTTGTGACGTGCTCGCTGTCTCCCTCTCCGCTGTCCTGCTCCTGGCGGTGGTACACACCGCCTGTGATTTCAGCTTGGCTCTGCTAGTCGCTACTTCGCTGCAATCACTGTACTCAAGTCGTATCCCTCTGAACAGCGATCCACTGATACTATGGGAACGATGCGAAGAGTAGCTCACACGTACTGAGCTACGGAACTCTTAATTCCTCAAAAACTAAAACTTTTCGGTTCGAAGGACCATGGATAATGACCGCTTTAGGGTCTTAAATAAAAGCCAAATTAACTTGATAGTTATATTGTACTTTCAATCAACATAGTAATTCTCTCTCGTCTGGTCATTGTAACACACTTATCTTATATTCTACGACAAAACAAACGCTTGCGCGAGGCAGCCGACATACGGCGCCATCTAGTGACAATTTGAGGCAATCTCCAAATTAGACAGCGGTCGAGATGTGATAGAAGATCGGCGAAAAAGGACAGATTTGTGGAAAGAAAATTCTTGGATTTTGCATCACGATAATGCGCCTTCGCACAAGGCCATAATTGTAAACGAATTTTTGACCAAAAACTCGAAAAATACTATCGAGCAACCACCTTATTCACCAGATATGGTTCCAGCCGACTTCTTCCTTTTTCCTAAACTCAAATTACCACTTCGTGGCACACGTTTTCATTCGGTAGAAGACATAAAGGAGAATTCGCGACGAGAACTGAACTCAATTCCGGAAAAAGCGTTTAAAAAAATGTTTTGATGATTGGACTATCCGTTGGCGTAAGTGTATCGTTTCTGAAGGAGCATACTTTGAAGGCGATAAAATAAATTTAGATGAATAACTAACATTTTGTGTATTATTGATCTTTTCCCGGTACTTTCTTGACAGAGTAGTATATAGTTCTTGTAGGTACGAATAAATAAATATATTTCATTTTTACTACCCTGCCATAATCCAGCACACTGCTCTGTGCTCTGCAAATTTTGATTGTTTCATAATTAAATTATTGAAAGGACGTTATCTGAACGTCAGGTGCGACGCGAGCGCGCGATGGGTCTGCAGTGGAACCAGCCGCGCGAGCAGTGGGACGCCTGGGACCCCATGCTACTGTCTGAGGGCCTGTTCTCCGCCGCCAACATCTTCAGCAGTCTGAAGCTGGTGTACATCTTCAGCGTGAACCCGCACCTGGGGCCGCTGCAGGTGTCGCTTAGCCGCATGGTGCTGGACATACTCAAGTTCTTCATCCTCGATATTTTAGTGATATTTGCTTTTTCTTGTGGTAAGTTGATGTTTGCATGAGACAAATATACTAAAGTGGAGCCAAGCTTAGAAGTCGCATTTGACATCTGTCGACAGTAGGGACAGAGCTATGCGTCAGCCTGCCTGCCTTCTCTAAGGGAAAACTAGGAAGAATAGGGTTATTAATCTTGACTCCACTTTACTCGCAGTATTTCCGTGGTTAGATGAAGTGAGCTCAGAGCTAAACGTGTGGTGGTGGTTGCAGGTCTGAACCAGCTGCTGTGGTACTACGCGGACATGGAGAAGAAAAAGTGCACAACGAATGCTCCACTGGCCAGCAACAACGGCACGCTGCCCGACCCCGACGCCTGCATAGTCTGGCGCCGATTCGCGAAGTAATTATTATCTTTCATACTTCTATGTTTGGCAGACTACACATTTCTGTTACACCGTCAAGGCACAATCATTTGTATGTAACATCATTTCATTAGCGAAGCGTCCGTGGCCTAGCGGTATTTGCACGTCGGAAACTATTGCGCGTGTAGCAACATCTGGCTGAAACGGGTACTGGATGGGTGTCCGTTTTTATGTGGCATTTGTTTCGGGCGCTTCCCTGTTTGGGATGACACGTTAAGCTGTATGTCCCGGCTCCTATCGCCACCCGTTGGTAGTAGTCGTAAAGCTGGACAGAGGCCCTAATAGGGCAGCTTGAAAACACCGTCAGTCGGGTTGGCCACTAGCCCGACACCCCTCCATCAACCCGCACTGAGCCAGCGTGTTGGAGTATGGCTCAATCTTACTCGTATCCGGGTAAAGGCCCGTGCCCCTCGGTGGGGACATTAATGGGCTACATTATGAAATTATTACTATATTTTTTTTTTGTACAGCCTATTCGAAACAATGCAGACGCTGTTCTGGGCGGCATTCGGGCTGGTTGACCTGGACTCTTTCGAGCTGGAAGGCATCAAAATATTCACGAGGTTCTGGGGTATGCTCATGTTCGGCACGTATGCTGTCATCAACGTCATCGTGCTGCTCAACCTGCTCATCGCCATGATGAACCACTCGTACCAGCTCATCTCCGTGAGTTTCACGCGCGCCTACTTCTGACTGTAACGAACCGAGATTGTTATTGTACAATGATCTAATGACTCGTGTCGTATGCTGTGTGCAGGAGCGCGCTGACGTGGAGTGGAAGTTCGCGCGCAGCAAGCTATGGATCAGCTACTTCGAGGAGGGCGGCACGGTACCGCCACCCTTCAACGTGGTGCCGTCGCCCAAGTCGCTGCTGTACGCGTGGCGCTGGCTGCAGCGTCGCCTGTGCCGCCACACGCGCGCCAAGCGCGAGCACATGCGCACCATCCGGGTAACAACCGCTCTACAAGCAACCTGCTCACTTCGACACGCAAAAAACAAAATATACTCGCAAACTAACATTTATTTTTCGTCTTTTTACAGAGGAAAGCGAAGCATGCGAACGAGAGGGACTTCCGTTATAAGGTCGGTGAGACAAATTTTAGCTATATCAAGCACGCGGGTCTGTTGGTTGAGTAAGTATGATTGTGTATGTGTGTGTATATGACATGCGGCGCGGTGTGTTGCAGGCGATCATGCGCAACCTAGTGCGGCGCTACGTGACAGTGCAGCAGCGGCGCGCCGAGTGCGGCGGCGTCACCGAGGACGACGTCAACGAGATCAAACAGGACGTGAGCGCCTTTCGATGCGAGCTCGTCGAGATCCTGCGCAACTCCGGCATGAACACATCCACTGCCAACGCCGGCGCCCCGGGTGCGTGTCCCTCCTGTTCTGTCTACATTGCATACTGTATCTAGTCCACACGAGACTCATGTATGTGTCGCGCTCAGGTGGCGGCGGCGGCAAAAAGAACAGGCAGAAGGAGCGGCGGCTGATGAAGGGGTTCAACATCGCGCCAGGAGGTGCGCTGCCGCCGGTGGGCGAGTTCTTGGCATCGCTGCACCACGAGCATGGCGGCCACCACGCGCAGTTGTCAGCGCTGCTGGGCGGCGGAGGCGCCGGCGGCCGCGCGCTGCGCACCAGCCAGTCCTCGCTGTCAGACGGCGGGGCCGGCGGGGGTGGCTCCGGACGTCGCAAGCCCCCGGCGCACAAGCGGCGATGGGGCACTATCATCGAGGCGGCGCGCTCGGCTCGGGTGTCGCGCTTCATCGGCCGTTCGCGCTCCGAGGATTCCGTGTGCAACCACGGCCGCCAGTCGCCCAGGTGAGTTTGAGAACGACACTCTTCCCCCTAATCGACCGTTTCGCACACATACATACATACATACCGTAAATACTTGTGCATTATTTCAGCGGAAGCGAACGATCCGACTCCGGCAGCGACTCGCAGCGCAGTCCCGAGCGGGCGTCCCGCGGCGGCTCAGAGCGCGGCTCCACGCGCAGCAGCGGCCCCCTGCACCCGCTGTCCGCCCTCGCCGCGCTCAAGCGCAAGCGCAAGAAGTTCTCCGACTCGCGGCGCGCAGCAGCGGGCGGCGGCGGCGGCGCGGCGGCGGCGGTGGCGGCCTCGCCGGGCTCAGCGGCCCTGCAGCGCGCCAGCTCGGTGCCAGCGCGCTCGCCTCCGCCGGCGCCGGCGCGAGCAGTGCCACGGCCGGCGCCGGTGCGCCCCACCGGCAGCACGGAGCCGCTGCTCGCGTCGCTAGACGACGACGCGCGCAGCGCCGGCGCGGCGGCTGCGGGCACGGCGCCGGCGGAAGCACGGGCGGCGCGCGCGGCGGCATGCGCGCGGCTGGCGGGCGTGACTCCGCTGCGCGGGCCGCACCCCGGCGGCTGGCTGTGATGTGAGCGCTCGCTTCTCACCACGCGCTCGCGACGAGCGCCTGCCTATAATCTAAATTGTGATGAGCTAAGAACTCGCGGTGTATCAAAAATAACGTTGAAACTGATGATGCCTTTCCTCCCCATCGATCACTCCAAAATACGAATACAGGTAGGTGAACTCAGCGCCATGAAATGCCGCTAAAATCATTTATAAGCTCTTATTACAAGAGCAGGCCGGTTTAGGTTAGTGAATAAGGGGGCAGCAGATCTATGTTTTGACTTAGCAGGCGTGTCCAATTTTGTTGATTGTAAATTGTTGATCACTATCTACTTATGCATCACAAATGAAAGTTTCCGGTATATAAGCTGAATTTTATAGCCCCTAATCTGATGGTATTTATTTTTTTGCTAAATTTTATGATAATACAGGTTGACCTTTGGGTATTGACCCAAACCATTTTTTCCTGACTCAGTAAATGATTGTGACGAATAAAAATAAAACAGTCAAATTCCATCACGACCCCCAAATCACCTGTATGTTGTTTAGTCTCTTAAATAGTACAGTCCACATTTCCATATTGCCTAGCCACAATATAGGTAGGCCGTTATAGTGTTATAAGTAGTGCAGCTTGTTGCGTTGTAGAGTACTCTCTCGCACCGCATCTAGTGTAAAGTAAAATGATCCAACAACACACAACAGACTCGTAGATACCTTCTTAGTCAGCCCCGGTCAGGCGAATGAAACTTTAAACGTTTTGGGTTACTAACGTACACATACATGTAGTATACATAGGAAATAAGTTAAAATAACGAAAAATTAGGCACTTAGTAAGCATAACACATACCTACCTAACTTTTTCTACTAAATGACAGCTCAATTTTGCATTTTCTGTCTGATACATACATGAAGGGAAGCTCGATGAACATTTCATGCGGCCTGACCATGTTTCATGCTACATTTAGTAGACAATAGTTAAGTAGTCCATTAGTTTTTATATAAAACAGGACTTAGGTAGATAAAATTATAAAAATAAACGCTTGTCCTAGGGAATTACAAGGTATGTCCTCCCCAGCAACCAATGAACTTTTAAATTGTGTGTTTGTGTTGATACTGGTCATTTGTAGATTTACCAAAACCTCTGTTGTTCACCGGATTCATCGATACAATATCCACGTGTTACGAGCCGTAACTTACGACTTATCTTTTATACCAATGTAGAATAAGAAAAATATAGGTATAGCAAATATACACGTTAGTTTCCAAGGCCAGCCGATAAGAGAGTTAAGAAAGACATACCTACCTAAATGTTTAATATTTTATCGAACACCAACTACTTTTAATGTGCGAAATATTTATACGATATTATCTTAACCTATTTTATATACACGAATACATTGTTTACTGTGGTAATAGATGTAAGTACATACCTACCTATCGATGTACCATTACGTTAGAAAGAATAATTAATGTGTTCCAAGACGTTTTCCAATAATTTAACTAACGCACATATACTCCGTATACAAAGGTTACAGGAGATGAGCTAACGAATACACATTCGAAGCAGGGAGCTTGTTTATAGGTATACAGTAGTACCAAGTACTGCGCAGACGTGTCGTCATGGACGTTAGTTCGCAGAAGATAAAGGTTGCCATCAGTGCACTTATGCCGTACCCGTACCGGTCGCTCGCAGAACTAGATAATACAGGAAAATTCTTACACTTTACATCAGTCGGAGACGGAGACATCCAATCTGAACATGGACTGGACGGCCACGACGAGACGCAATTAGTATGATATCTTTAAGTGAAGTGGTCCAATCCAACCCCAACCCGATACAAATTAAGAGTACTGCCCTTAGGCCACTTCCTCACGTTCATGTGTGTCAGTGAGTGAGTGAGCGATATTGAGGCGCGCGGCGGCGGAGCTAAATCGGCGGAGACGGGACGCCGCGCCAGCCACTGAACAGATTTTGTGCAGAGGCGCGTTTGACGAAGGAGTCGGTCTGAAAGGTCTCATTTTTATTTACATGAGTTCGGTAAATACTCTGTACAGATTCTGTACCGCACCGAAAACATATCGACCCGGTGAGGAAGTGGGCATTACACAACTCACATAGTCTGCTTCAAGACATTGGTTCTATCTTCTACAAGTCTGTAGCTCAGATAAACCTACCTGTATCCTCTGTCTGTAGCTCAGATAAACCTTTAGGTACTCTGTTCGTGTTTAATTCCATTTCAGTGTTAAGGTACCTACCTCTACTTTGAAAGTGTATCTGAAAATAAGCATATCTTCTAAAGAACAATGTTATTTTAATTAGGGTATTTAAATAATGAGCCAGTATGGATTTCTGCCTGCAAGCTTTGAGTAATAATGTATTACTCAAAGCCTACAAGTAGGTGAACTGTTCGTGCATAACCTAGAGTAAATGTGTCGCGCCGGCGCCGGCGCCGATACATACTGCGCTCTAAGTACTATAGCTACCTACCTTATAAGAATTACTTTCGTGTAGGTATCGAATAATACCCAAATAAACACGAAATTATATCTTAAGCGAGTACGGAGTCCCGGGCTGCGTCCGTTTGGGTACGGACCGGCGCGACGTCTCAACGAGTCCACATCGCATTAATAAAACTATAATATACTAATGTTTACACACATATGTAATATTTACAAGACTAGTTTACAGTATTTCATAATACATGTTTATATATTCATAGTGGGCCGAGCGCCCAAGTGTCGGAGGCCTTCACATTGCGTTTAACGTCGTCACGGAGCAGTACTAACCGATCATTATTTTGTATAGAGTTGTTATTTACATAGGGAAATATATTTGTACATAATGGTGCGAAATAAAATTAATGAAGCACTCAGATAACATTCTTGTTTTATTTCAGTAGAGTTGGATGATTGTTTAAAGTTACGCAGAGGTAGTCAAAAGGATTCAGAAAGATCAAAACAAAAGAATGGCATTTTGTAGTTCCCTTCTCGCTTTTGATTATAATATGTTCCTACTACCTATAGTCAAGACAAGCAGGTATTTATAATATTGAAAAAAGTGGTGACGATGGCGGGCTACAAACAAAATTAAACTAATATATATGAAAAAGGAATCTTTAGTTATAGTTTTTAAGCCTAGGGGCCTTATATATACAGGGTGGCATTTAATTAGCTTACCATATTTTGGGAAATGATAGTACCCATAAGACCAACTTTCCCCAAGAAATATATGGTCGCAATCGAATTATTTTTTTAATCCCCTATAGTAACTTATAATCAGCTGATCGGGTCAGTGTCCTAGGGCAATTTTTTTTACATTTGCGTCCATATGTTAATATGTTTCTTGTGGAAAGGTGTTCATAATGATGAGTAATATCATTCCCCAAAATATGGTCAGCTAATTAAATGTCATCTTGTATGTACATAGTTAAATAAAGTGGTGATCAGCTAATTAGAAACACAGTACCATACATACACCCATGATCTTCAGTATAAACCGCATTATAGAATATGGATAACGATAGCAAACGATAATTCATACCAGTGACAACATAGTTTTTTTATAACATTACATAAACCATTCATTACTTGTAACTGGACAACTAATTAGAAACCAACATGGCTGATCATCACTTGTTCTGAGTTCTGAATGAATTTGATTTTTTTTAATTATAGGGTATTCTTTCTATCATAACGTGGTTTTGGCACCATAAATAAATATTATTTAATTGCATAATAAGTTGTATTGTGCTTATTTCTGGATAAAAATGGGTGAAACCAAGAGCTGCGACCCCTCAGAGAATATTCCTAGAAAATGTCGCCCCCGCAAAATCACACTGCGTGAGGACATGATCATTGTACGTTTGGCTAAACTTGACCCTTTTAAAGGGTCAAATGACATAAGAAAGGAAGTTGGTCGCCCAAAATTATCATTGGAATGTATCCGCAAAACTAATCCGCAGGCGATTAGTCGAAAAAAACTATTCTGAAGAGTTTTCATAAAAGTCCTACTTCTTACCAAGTGGCATAGAGAAGCTCGGATGGCTTTTGCCAAAAAGTATTCCGCCTGGACTGTTGATCAATGGAAAAAAGTTATGTTTACGAATGAAACGAAGATCAATATGATAAATTCTGATGGAAAATATACGTTTGTCGCCCTACCAACCAAGCTTTGCATGCTAAGTATACAAGGAAAACAGCAAAGCACGTTGGGGGAAATATCAAAGTATGGGGTTGCTTTTCTGGTTACGGAACCGGTGCCGTGAGGAAAATTGAAAGGACACTTGGTCAGTACCAGTACAACAATACATATATGAGAAGAAACCATAATTCCTTATGCTGACGATAATCTCCCCGTTACATGGATATTCCAATGGGATAACGATCCGAAACACACTGCTAACAGCGTGAAGACATTCATCGAGAAATAGTGTCTGACGGTATTAGATTGGCCCGCAAACAGTCCAGATTGCAATCCGATAGAAAATTTGTGGTGCATTTTAAATAAACAGCTGTCAGATACAACTTGACTTACTTACTATATAAAGCTTTACGACAGATTTGTGGAGGCATGGAGCAACATCCCTCTGCATGGAAACATACGAAAAACTCATAGGCAATGAATGCCGCGTCGTTGTAAAGCGTCATAATCACGGCTATACAACTAAATACTAATTTGTTTATGAATATAGTAATGTTATTTGTATCATTATACTTTCATAAATATTTCTTGTTTTTATTACATTATTTTGTATTTTACAAACGTTTTCATTTCATCTTGTTTCTACTTAGTTGTCCAACTGCTACGCAAATGCCAAAACGACGACTAGTTTAGGTAATGGAATAATTAATTATTGTTGATAACTCACATGATATTTGTTTTGGATTTTTTTATACAATAATAATGTGGAGTATCAACTGATACCTTCTGTCAGCCGGATGAATTACCGTTTGCCTAAACATCATCCGAATGTCTGCGACAAATACAACCTGGTGCCTCCGAAAGCTCGTGAGAATATCCGAAATATCACGACTCAACTTGGGTCCCGAATGTAGACACTGATTCAGGGACATCCCGTTCGAGGTAGGTGCTGACCAATCAAAAACAACTCGAATCTTGCCGGTAGGGGTTCGTAGGACGGCATGGTGTGGAAGGAAACAATGATCCTCAGATCTCCAGTCCACACCCGATACCAACATGTGTCCTAACGACTCATACTCCCTCATGAAATCAACATATTTTTGTTTAAATACGGCGTCCCTTGTCATCCTACGCTCCATCGACATCAATCTCGTCTCAGCCATCTTCCTAGATTCTCCTAGTGGCGGTCGATCGGCCCTGAAAGGCAGTCGAGTTACAAAACGACCAGAACGAAGGCGACCAGTACTATTCTGGTAAAACAACTCGCACTCTTCTTCGTCTGCGTCGACTCGACGAGCGGTGGGAGGTTCCTCTATCTCCCAGAAACTTTGGATAGCGTCTGACAACGCTGAGCCAATAAGTATGCCATCTGACTCGGCAGGCCTAACCATTGGCAATGCCGGACCCATGATCACGTGACCAAACTTAGTATCCACAGCAATCAACCCGTCCGGCTGAAGAACTCGCCGATCCGACAACAGAAACCTACCCAGAACGTCTGCTCCCAGTAGCAGGTCGACCGGGGCTGGAGTGTCAAAATCGGGATCCGCCAACTTGAGTCCTGATGTCAGGAATCGAACGGCCGGATTCAACTTCACCAAGGGGTGTCTGCCCATGACATGCGTCGTTACTAAAGCTTGCACGGATGTTTTTGTCAAAATGTCATAACGTGGAGAGAACGTGATCACCGATTGACCAACTACATTCGTAACCGTAACATTCCCCACGCCCCGTATTGATTTATTATACCTATTTACCTTGAGGCCCAACCATTTTGCTAAATCATTCGATACAATGCAGCCCTGAGCTCCAGAATCTAATAGGGCGTGAACGTATGTTGGGTTGCCCGCCAAATCCCAAACAAGCACAGAGGCGATCGGTAACACCACCGTCTCCGGTTGGGGGGCAACCAATGGTTGGGCCGCAAATTCCTAGCGAGGACCCCCGGGGCCCCACTGTGCCTGTAACCGATCAGGTATGCAGCTATACGCCAGAGGGTCCCATTGTACAAATGGCCCACGCGCCGGTTCCATTCCCAACCTACGATTCCCCGTAAAGGGGGGTGGGCGTGAATGCAACCGTGGCCGCTCCATGAGCGGGGGGGACATCACATGTGACCGACGAGGACGAGGCGACGAGCGGGGCGACAACTGAGGCGGCGTCCGAACCGCACCCGCATAGCTCGAAGGTGTCCCATGCCACCCGCCCGTTACGGCCTGCTCAACACACCCAATGTCCCGCTGGGTCGGATGCTGAGTCGCAACCGAAAACTCAGGGCCCCCCATGTAATGGTCCTGAGTGCGGCCCTGCACCCTGGTACTGCCCTGTGCACGTGGGGACGTTGGCCCCTGAGTTGCGCTCCGAGTCGCAAACGAATTCTCAGGGCCCCATGCCGTGTCACCCTGGGTACGGCCCTGTGGACGTGGGGACGTTGGCCCCTGAGTTGAGCTCCGAGTCGCAAACGAATTCTCAGGGCCCCATGCCGTGTCACCCTGGATACGGCCCTGTGGAGGCTGTTGGCCGGACCGGTTCATGCACAACAGATTGTTGTGGGCCCCACCACAATATCCGCACATTTTTGTGCGCGTGCAGTCCCTAGCCATGTGTGGCCCGAGGCACAGGAAACACCAGCTCCGCTGCTTGGCCATCCGGCGCCGTCCCTGAACCCTAAGTTCCCCGAACTTATTGCAATTGGCCACAGCATGGCCAATCTGCCTACAACATGGGCAGGTCTCACCATGTGGGGTCAATTCGCTCACAGTCCCATACGACTGCCGGTTGGTGCGGTCCTTCCTCGTCGGAGGGCCCCTACTCACAGCGCTCCCGGCAGCTCTCTGTGGCTCCGAAGGATGGGTGACCGTCAACCCCAAATTCTCTGCCCGTCGAGCCTCCTCTTCCAAGAATCCGACCAAGTCGGAGAAGGCGGGCAGGTCCTCGGCCGATCTCCCGTGAGACTGTTCGAAACGAGTCTGCACGTCAGCGGGTAGGCGGGAAAGTACAATGTACAACAGTAGGTACGACCATTCACCAACCGGAAGTCCAAGATTCTCTAGAGCCTTGGTGACGGACAACAATGGGTTCAAAACCTCCGTCTTTATGGCCCCGACCTTGTTCACAACCGGGATACTAAACAAACGGTTCAGTTGGGCATCGGCCAACCTCCGTTTGTTATGGTAACGTCTGACCAACAATTGCCTGGCCGTTTCATAGTTACCCTCCGTAACTGTCAAATGAGCGACCAGCTCCCTAGGCTCACCCCTCAATGCTGCCACCAGCTGAGCCATCTTGACAGACTTGGTAATGTCCGATCGCATGTGCACCAAACTGTCGAACAGATTGATGAAGCTCATCCATTCACCGGACACTCCGTCAAAAGTAGGCATAGTTATGGCAGGTAACCTGGACCCCGAACCCTGAAGCGGCAGAGGTGCTTCAATGTCACCACCATGGCTGGACTCGCGCTGTCTACGTATGTCCGCAGCCTTCTGCGTGATAGCAGCTGCCATCTCCATACATTGGTCGACATCCCCTAGCAACCGTGACAGCCTGTCAGGTGCGCAACCATCAACTGATTCCGCCTGCGCGGACAATTCGAGCACCCTATTGTAACGTTCCTTAACGTCCATAGACCGCTCCAATACCACATCATGCCTATCTAAACGGTCTATCAGACCGTGTGCGGAGGAAAACCATCTGAGTTCCTTAGAAACACCCTTCTGGATTTCAGATAACGACATGATCGGAACGATACTTACTCACAATTTGCAGTAACTCAATTTTATTGGACTCTCCAGTCTACAACCCAAACGAGGGAACCCTAAACCACAACTTAAACAATGTTGTTTTCCTTAAACAATAGGAACCGAGTTTTATATCTATATAAATTCTGTAAATACAATTTAGTTTCCCTTTATCATTATAACACACACAGATAGTCAATATTAGTTCAAGTTATAAATTGCTATAAACTGAAAACAATGTAATAGCCTGCTATCAATAGATGTAACTACCTATGTTAACCAAACATTCATTCAATAGCACTACTAGACCACTAATAGATTGACTAACTGGTAATTCAATTCAATATCTGTCTATCTACTACCAGCAATAGACCTATAGCTTACAATACTACCAATCTATGTGGATATAGGAACACAACCAAGTTACCTAATAACCGCCTATACCTACAGATTGATAGTCCCAAATCGTGCCTTCCTGGAGCCCTTGACGGCTACAAATCTCAGGAAACCACGCTCTAGCTACCAAAATGTTCAGGCTTCTCAGCACCTAATGACCTCGTAGGGGCCCATCAGCTACGAGGTAGCGTAACGATCAGTTGCCAAGAAGTGTGAACGTCGGCGATTCACCGAGCTGAAGTAATTGGGGTCGATCTAACCTGGTCTGTGCTTCGGTCCCGTCAACCTCCTGTCTCTCTGCAAGGCCCGGGTGCACCCTAGGCTCTTCTTGGTAGACAGGTTCTTCAGCCAACCTCCTATGACTGGCGGGCCAGCTTCAATGAGCACAGTATGTTACGTGGTAAAAACCAATCGGCCACGTAAATGCGAACTTTATCTGGTTCGGGGAACCACAACACACTCAGCTATATAGAAAATCCTGAGGGAAACCCGAATACATTCCAGATGGCTTGCGATTTAATTTCAATACCCTAACCAAAACGCGTTTACATTGCGAGGGCTTTCGTCTGTCAGTTGTCAAAAAACTGCTAGGTTGGCAGCAACGTCAAATTCAAAAGGGCCGTTCAGAAACCACCGATCGAATATCGATTTGGAATCGAACATAGTTGTAGGTTAAGGCAGATGGCAAGCGCAACGGATGGTTCAGTATTGTTATCAACTTGGTAAGGGATACATGGATCTGATTTAATAAACAAGGGGTGAGATAAATTATATAATGATTTGGCTATCAGTGCTGACGAGACCTGTCTTTTAAATGCACTCTTTGAGGTACTGAAGGGGTCCAGATCTGAGAAGAGTTTGTTGTATGTGTTGGGAAGTCTATGACATGTGGAGTTAGATGCATAATTAGTGCGATCGAACGGTACAAAAAACTGTTTGGTGTGCCGTGTTCTTTTAGATGGGACAGCCAAGGATAACATATCTGTCTAATTTGGATAGTACATAAAATTGTCGATAGATAAATTCCAAATGTCTTAATTACTGTAGATATTTACATATACTTAGCAATCGTCATTTTTGCCACTTCTCTACATTGGACCACTGTGGGAGAAGAAGGGCGTAGAAACTCCCACAGATTGATTTTTAGATCTCTTTTTAAAAATTGCTTATGCTTAACTAATACAAAATATAATATTTAGTCATTATCATAATCAATAAGCAGGAATAAATAATTAAAAAAATATTAACAGCAAGGTCTGTGATGAGCCAGATTAACCCCATACAGACCCATCATTTAAGGAATCTTGAACATTGTAATATCCCTTTTTCGACAAAGTCGCTTTAACCTGGATTTTAAATTGCTCAAATGGCAATTTCAATATATCCAGAGGTATCTTGTTGTAGTAGAGAATGCATTGACCCTTGAAAGAATTGCTAACCTTCGCGAGTCTAAACCGGATAGCTCTGTGTGTCTTCTGCCTCGCGCAAGCGATGGTTTGCCGTGGCCTTTAAGAGATGTGTATTATTGATAAAGTGCAGATTATAGCTTTTTAAGTTTAAATCGGCTTTTATTAAAGTGCAGACTATAGCTTTTTAAGTTTAAATCGGCTTTTATTTAACCCTAACCCTGACCCTAAAGGGGTCATTTATCCATGGTCCTTCGAACCAAACAGTTTTTGAGGAAGTGAGTTAAGTGCGAAGATACTCTTCGCATCATTCACATAGAAGCAGTGGATCGCTGTTCAGAGGGATACGATTGGAGTGCAGTGCAGTACAGCGAAGCAGCGACTATTGCCAAGCTGAATCACAGGCGGTGTGGTACCACCGCCCGCCAGGAGCAGGACAGCGGAGGGGAATACAGCTAGCACGTCACAGCAGATCGAATGGTTGTTGGTTGGTACGAGTACAAGTGAGTGAGGTGGTCAAGTGCAATCGTGAGTACATTTATAATTATTTGGTTCGTGAAATTCAACCTTATTATAAAGAAGTTCAAAAAGGTTTAACATAGTGGAAGTTCATCAAGAAAGGTTTGACATTTTCAACCTTATAGCAAAACAGTTCTGAACTTAGTGGATTATTAGTTGAACATTAACTTACGTTATTTGCATTAATTAGATTTAGGACTTAAAAAAATTAAGAGAAAAACGGAGGTACGGGGAATCCATGCCGGATTAGTTCAAACACTTGTAATTTTTCCAGAATTTTACTTGGAGTTATACTAGTTGTAACACGTTACTTTCGACACTAATTAGATAAAACTAGTATACTTGTGAGCAATTATTTGGTTGTTGGATTTACTAAATTGTTTGTTACAATATGGAGTCGCTAATTAGTTTTAAAAAGACTTGTCAAAACAAATAGCTAAGGCAAGAAGTAACTTTTAAAAGTCTCCTAAGGAGCGCCTTACTAAAGATTATGTCGAAAATAGATTAGAATCATTAGAACAGTTGTGGAGTGATTTTAGACAGGGACATAAAGAACTACTGCAAACAGCAGATACTAAGTTATTAAAGGCTGAGGCCTACACAATATCTGATGTATATTATGAAACAGAGGAGCAGTTCACCTATTACAAGTGCGAGTTAAAAATGCATTAGCTTGTTTTAGGGTCCAGCCTAGTTCAAGTGTAAGCAACGATAGTCCTAATACATAATCAGCTCAAGTCAAGTTACCGAAGATAACTATTCCAACATTTTCAGGCAAATATACTGAATGGATAACTTTTCGGGAGTAGTTCGTATCTATGATACACCATAATCAAGCATTAGATAACGTACAGATGTAGTGAATAATCCTTTCCTTTCGTATTTTCTCGGAAATGTTCGTTTTTGTCTTACTAAACGTCGTCGTCTTTGTCATTTGACACTGATAAATAAAGTATGCGATTTATTTGATACCTACACGTAATTTAATAATACAGTAATTCATAAACACATCGGCACCATTCGGGTGTTATCGTTGTTCCGAGTTTTGCCGATAGGAAAGGATTATTCACTACATCTGTACAAAAGTTACAATATCTTAAAGGTTACTTGAGGGGAGAAGCAGAACAACTAATTCGATACACTCCTGTGACTGACGCAAATTATAATCAATGTTGGAGACAATTACAAGAACGTTATAGCAATAAGAAATATCTTTCACATTGTATATTAGAACGTTTACTTAGTCAGCGAAATATAACTACTGAGTCAGCAGGATGTTTAAAAGAATTATAATGGATACGTCATCTGATTGTTTGAGTGCGTTAACAAATTTAGGCATCGATGTATCAACATGGGATATAATTGTGATCCATCTGCTGTCGCTCAAGTTGGATTCAGAGTCACGAAAGCAGTGGGAATTGAAAGTAACAAATTTGTCTTCGGACTCTTTACCCACGTTTGAGCAGTTCAAGGAGTTCTTAACTGGCAGATACCGAGAACTCGAGTTTATTGAGCCAAAGGGAGTAATGAAGGCATCAAGTTCTAGCGTAAAACCATCTAGTAGTAGTAGTTTGATTAAGCCAAAGGTACTGCATGTTAGTAATGCAGTTACATTAGCCTGTGAATTTTGTACTGAGAGTCGTAAATTGTGCTTCTGCAAAAAATTTGAGAATGAAGATTATGCTACACGCCATGCCTTTGTTACAAATAACCGAATGTGTTATTGATTAATTCCACGCCTCAACCGAACGGGCGTGGAATCTTGATAGGGTTGGTTTTCACCAGGAGTATCACAAGTGGTACTGACCTTTGACGCCGTGGACCGGAATTCGAAACCTCAATTCGAGGCAGGAACACGAGATGAGGAGCACAAGGGGTGGGGGGAGAGGAGTCGAATCTTACTCTCGTCGTAGCCCGATGCTGTCGCCGTCGTGTTGCTTGCCGACACAAAGAGTCGCTGTCCGAATGCGACGAATTGGGGACCGAACCACTTCAACCTTTCACAACACGAAGCACTCACTCCGATGACTTGAATCTACTTATTTCCCGACGATTGTTCCGTGCTTATTATAATTAACATTCCGACAAGGCCCGACACCTGTGTTAGACAATTATTACTACTAAAATACAGCCAAGGCCCGAACTCCATGTGCCGACATTTATTCCATGTCAAAAAAAGTAACCTCTAACTCGTCATCTCGTTTCTATACAAGTGACAGCTGCTAGTTCCGTTTCCGATCACTCGCGGTCCGTGTCGCGCAACAAAAAGAGGTGCGTTCCGAAGCATAAATATTAAACAGTCACCCGCCCGGACAGGCCCGAACCTGTCCCTAATCAATATTAAGGTGAGAAAGTGTTGCGACCGCTCTCTTGAGGACCGAGTCCCCCACCTTGACTTCTGCTGATCGAGGCGTGCCATCCCGACCCGTGTACAATTTGACGATCCGTCCTCGTCTCCATCTCAATGATGGCAGGTTCGTATCCTTAATCAGCACCAAATCACCGACTTGAGGGGGGCTCGTCCGGTCAGTCCACTTAAGGCGCTGCTGCAAGATGTGCAAGTACTCAAGGGACCACCGTTTCCAAAAATCTTGAGCCATCTGCTGCAACATCTGCCACCTAGTTAACCGACTTAACTTAACATCACCGAATGTGTATTCTGGCAGGGCGTTAAGGGGCTGACCTATCAGGAAGTGACCCGGCGTCAACGCTTCCAAATCATATGGATCCGAACTGAGCGAGCACAATGGACGCGAGTTCAGTGTCATTTCAATTTTACAGAACAGCGTCGCAAGCTCTTCAAAGCGTAGAGAGGTCTCACCGAAGATCCTCGTCAGGTGCGACTTAGCCGATTTAACCGCAGCCTCAAAAATTCCTCCCCAATGAGGACATCCCGGCGGACTGAAAACCCATTCAATCTCTCGCCGGGAGCAAGCCGTACCGATGGCGTCCTGGTTACCGTTCAGGAATTGAGTGACCTCCTTCAGATATCGCCTGGCTCCGACAAAATTTGTGCCGTTGTCCGAACGGATTAATGTCGGGAGGCCCCTTCGTGAGACGAACCGATCCAGACATGCGATAAATGCCTCCGTAGTGAGGTCACTGACCACCTCCAAGTGGACTGCCTTCGTGGCCAAGCACACGAAGACGCACAGGTATGTCTTCACTAATCTGGCGTTCCGTAGCTGTGAAGACTTGATCATGAATGGTCCCGCGAAATCCGTTCCGACACCCGCAAAGGGCCGGATTTCGTTAACCCTATCCGAGGGCAAATCGCCCATCTGGGGCTGCATCGTAGCCGCCTTAGCCCGATAACAAGGCAGGCACCGAAATACGACGCTACGCACTAAGCGTCTTCCCGATAGAATCCAGAACTCGCGCTGAAGAAACGCCATCAAGGCGTGGCATCCGATATGCCCATTCCGAATGTGTCGATCCTGTATCAACAGTTCGACCAACTTCCCTTTCCTAGGGAGTAACAACGGGTGGCGAGCCGCATAAGGCAGGTTGGCATTCCGCAGCCGACCTCCTACCCTCAGCAATCCTTGAGGGTCAACAAACGGGTTGAGCCGAGCCACAGCTGCCTTCAGTTGGACGCGTCCGCGTCTCAGAATGTCCAATTCGGACTTAAAGTGCACCGTCTACACGTTCCGTACCAATGCGAACAACGCATGGTTCCGTTCCCGTGGTGTCAGGACCTGTGTCCGCACCCGTTGCGCCTCAGAATTGCGACTATTCCGCGCAAATCGGAAGATCCAGGCGGTCACATTGACCAGCTTGTCGAGCGAGCTGTACCGTTCCAGCAGGCTGAACTCCTCTTCCGGCTCTGGTTGCGTCGTACAGACACCGACTGTCAAGGCGCCGTTCGCCGAGGTAACGCGTGGACTCATTGGCCAATCCGATTCGGCTTGAGTCAACCATTTTGGACCCCACCACAAGGGATGTCCAACCAACTCCGGAGCGTGACACCCACGAGACGCACAGTCTGCTGGGTTCATTTCCCCTGGAACATGTCTCCAGATTAAGGGAACCTCCGAATTAAAAATCTGCGAAACCCGATTCGCCACAAAAATCTCCAGCTCGTGAACTGAAGCCTTCAGCCAGCATAACACGATCTGGCTGTCCGTCCAAGCGTAGACCGTATCTTCTAACGCTATTGACCCACGAAGAACCCTCATCGTGTGGTTGAGCAGACGAGTCAGGAGAGCCGCTCCCGAAAGCTCTAATTTGGGAATGGTCAGGCGAGTGCGCAACGGCGCAACCTTGCTCTTGGCCATGACCAACCGCACATCAATCTCCCCCGAGGAGTCGACCGTACGCAGATATACCGCAGCTCCGTAGCCCTTCTCTGAGGCATCGCAAAACCTATGCAGGGTGGCGGTGTATCGTTTGGTGGGGACCAACCTCCGTGGCAGTGAAATCCGATTGTGCCAGGGAGGTTCGAAAAGAACGAGTCCCACTCTGAGCTCAATGACCCGCCGATCGGGTCGTCCCATTTCAGCTCAGCAGACCACAATTGCTGCATAAAACACTTGAGCTGAAATGTTACCGGGGTGATCCACCCGTTTGGATCAAATGTCCTAGCCACCGTTGAAAGGACGTTCCGTTTCGTCCAAACCTTCGGGGAGTCCAACTCGACCCGATACGAAAACATGTCTGACACCGGCTGGTACTGGACGCCTAATACCGACAACATATTCGGATTTTCCAAATTTTCAAAAATGTGGGGATCCTGCTGGTAGTCATCCGGAAGACCAGACAGTAACTCTGGAGAGTTCGACATCCATTTCCGGAGCTCGTAACCTCCACCCCGTAAGAGCTCAACTAGCTCGTCCCGTCGAGTGAGCGCCTCCTCTACGGAATCTGCACCGGTACAGATATCGTCCACGTAGAGATCCTGCTCCAGGATCGCTGCTCCTCTAGGGAAATTTAACCGTTCTCGATCCGCTAACTCCCGCAGAGTGCGAATCGCCAAATAAGGACTAAACCGTAGCCCGTACGTGTTGGTGTTCAGCTCGTACACCTTGATGGGCTGATCTGGGCTCTCTCGCCACAGGATCAGCTGATACCGTCTATCGTCAGGGTGAATGACCCTCTGTCTAAACATCATCCGGATGTCAGCTACAAACACAACATTGTGTCGACGGAACCGTGTGATAACATCCGCGATGTCATGGTTCAACTTCGGCCCTGAATGCAAACACTGGTTCAGGTTCATGCCGTTAGATGTTGATGCCGATCCATCGAACACTACCCGTATTTTGCCCTCCGCGTCCTCAAGACCGCGTGATGGGGCAGGAAGCAGTGGTCTTCACGCTTCCAGTCGATACCCGAAACCGACATGTACCGAGCGACTCGTATTCCCGCATGAAGTCGACGTACTTCTGCCGGAAAATCCCGTCACGCTTCATACGTCGTTCCATCGACAGAAGCCGCGTCTCGGCTGCATGGTGTGAACTGCCCAGCGGTGGGCGATAACTCCGGAATGGAAGACGTGTGAGAAATCGACCTGACCGAAGGCGACCAGTATTGTTCCGATAAAACTGTTCACACTCTTCTTCAACCGGGTCCAACCGGCGGACCGTAGGTGGTTCCTCCACCTCCCAAAACTTCTGTATCACCTCCGAGAGTACAGAACCGAATAAGGGACTACGAGTCGCTAGGCGTGGGGCAGCCGGCATGACCGGACCCATTACCGCATGGCCCAGTCTGGTGTTGACCGAAACCAGACCAGTTGCCTGCAACACGTGGACACCTGGCACTAACAGGTATCCCAAGGCATCGACACCCAATAAAATGTCTACTGGGCCCGGAATATCGAACTCCGGGTCAGCCAGTGACAACCCAGCGACCAACTGTCGCACCGAGGGCGACAACCGTACGTGAGGGTGTGAGCCCATCACATTAGGTATGACTAATGCCGTGACCGTCAGATTCACCGATGAATCCACCCGTGACGAGAGAGTAATCCGACATACTCCCTTAACGGAACCGACTTCCGTGTTCCCAATTCCCCGAATGGAATGTGGATACTCCCTTACCGAAATGCCCAACCGTCTTACAAGGTTGCACGAGACTAAGCACCCCTGGGCCCCCGAGTCCAATAGTGCTCGTGCCACACAAGATTTGCCGTCCGAACTCCACGCTATCACCGAGGCGGTGGGGATCATGACCGTCTGTGGAGTGGCGGCACCCTGTAAGTGGGCGGCGTGTCCCTAGCGGGAACCTCCGCGGGATCCGAACCCGCTGAGACCTCTGTCGGCCGTGGAGTAACTCGGCTGCTGATATGCCGGTGGCATATCAGACCGTATGTACATCAAGGGGTCCCAACCCGCATAATAGGCCCCTCGCTGTCCCGGTATCCAACCATACCGGACGGTGTACGGTGTGCCCGGTGGCCACCGTGGATGGATGGGGGAGAGCGGATCCAACCTGGGGCGCTCTAGGAATGGGGGCGACATCCGACTGTTCGCCTCCCTGTTCGCCTCACAGAGCGACGGGCAGGGTGGCGCAGAAGGTGGTGGGCTCCCAGCCTTCGCGCTACTCATAGGTGCCATCTGACACACGCCCGTAACACGCGGTGAGCCAGCGGCCCGAAGTCCTCGCTGACCGTGGACAGCGGCGACCGAACCCCGGCTATCCCGCATGTCACCCCCCGCGCTGCCCCTTTCCCCTCGGGGGGGGGGGGGGGGGGGGGGGGGGGGGGTCCCGTCCGCGGGTACCCCAGTCACCCCGTTGGTGACTCCCGTTGCCCGGAGGGGGACTGGGTCCGGCCCTGGTTGGGCCCTGTGGCCGACCAACCTGAGTCCGGCCCTGGTGACCGTCCGAAGGGCCTGACCGATTCAGGCACAACACGATGTGGTGCTTGCCACCACAGCACTCACAGGGGAACGCGCGCGAGCACTCGCTCAGCGTGTGCGGCCCCAAACAACCGAAACACAATCGGTGGCGGAAGACTATCTTCCTGCGGGCAGCCACCCCGAGCGCCTGTAAGTTGGCGCAACTGGTCACTTCATGACCGGCACTGTCGCAGTGCACACAGCCGTCACCCGAACGGCGCGGCATTCAAAACGCCAAATTGTTTCGACCGCCCACCCCCCCGTGGGGGCGGGGGGCGCGGCCCCTCCCGCATCCGCGCGGGTTGGCGCTGCACACTGGCCTCCGTGTCCAGTGTGTCACATCGCCTGCATTCACCCTCCAAAAAATCCGTCAATTGGACGAGCGTGGGCAGTTCCGTGCTACTGCCCCCATGCAGCTGTTCAAACCGACTTTGAACAGCTGCAGGCAACCGTGACAAAACCATATACAAAACAATGTATGACCGGAAGACCAAGGTTCTGAAGGGCCTTCGTGGCCACCAGCACAGGGTTGAGCACCTGTACTCGGATGTCAACATCCCGGGTTACTTTAGGGATGCTAAACAGCTTCCCCAGCTGCGCATCAACCAACCGCCGTTTGTGTTGGTAGCGGTCAAACAATATGGACCTGGCTATCTCATAATTGCCCGCCGTGACCGTTAGGTGACCGACCAACTCCTTCGGTTCACCCCGCAGAGCCGTCAATAGTTGGGCCAACTTGTAGGCGTTGTCCAGGTCGTCCCGACCGTGGACCAAACTATCAAATAAATTAATGAATGCCGGCCACTCATCAATTTCCCCACTGAAGGCCGGAATCTCCAGGTGTGGCAGCCGTCCAACAACACCCTTCGGGGGTGGGTCTCCGTTACCCTCCCCACGGTCATTCCTTCGTGACCGCTTAATTTTCTCCGCGCGACGCTCGATGTCGCCCAAGCATTCCATCGCTTGGTCAGCATCCGCGCAGAGCTGTTTCACTGCAGCCACCGAGGCTTCATCCGTAAGCCCGAGAGCTTCAGCCTCCGCAGCCAGCCGACACACCTTCCCGACGCGTGTCATTGCGTCCTCCACACGCTTGAGCAGGACATCGTCCATGTCAGGTCGCTCCACATACTTATGAGTATGGGCGAGCAATCTCATTTCCTCCCGGACACCATGTCGCAATACCGTCAAGGGCGAAGGTGCCATGTTGACCGATTTAATAGATTCTGGTCTTATACTTCACTACCGAACTGAGTATAGCCAGAGACCAGCACTTGCCCGTCAGCGCTGGGCACAGAAATTAAAACTAAGTTGTCAAAACTAAGGCAACCACTAAAAACAATTAAATCCTAAACAATATTTAATATGGTCGCCCTGTGGACATACACCTTATAACTATACACTCTAAATCATTTAGAGAATGCCACCATAAGGCACAATAAAAAATAACACACAAAAATTTATTATAAGAAAAAATGCTATTTTTAATATAATGAAGGTAGCTGTGAACCTTCTAGAAGTGGCCCCTCCGATATGACCCACACTTCCACTGAGGTCAGCAAAATCAGCTTAATACCCCTTAAATAGCCTGACCCTGCTCTGTAATCCGAAATAACACTGCAATGCTATGGAACCCGACTGCAATACTATAGTCCGACCGAATGACTGTTTCTTATGCACACCGAGTAGTTCCGACTACAAATTTATAATAATTGTTAACTAAATTGTCAATTATACGTTCACTAACCGAAAACGAACCTAAATTGTGGTATACCGACCACACGACTCACTCACAAAATGGTTGCCGACCAATCTGAGGTATCCACCCTCTCCCAGCTACAATGTGGCAAAAAAACAACCCTACAACCGTCCGTGAATCGATTTCCCACTAGGAAACCGCGCCTGCTACCAAAATCATTAATTCCACGCCTCAACCGAACGGGCGTGGAATCTTGATAGGGTTGGTTTTCACCAGGAGTATCACAAGTGATACTGACCTTTGACGCCGTGGACCGGAATTCGAAACCTCAATTCGAGGCAGGAACACGGGATGAGGAGCACAAGGGGTGGGGAGAGAGGAGTCGAATCTTACTCTCGTCGTAGCCCGATGCTGTCGCCGTCGTGTTGCTTGCCGACACAAAGAGTCGCTGTCCGAATGCGACGAATTGGGGACCGAACCACTAAAACCTTTCACAACACGAAGCACTCAGATGACTTGAATCTACTTATTTCCCGACGATTGTTCCGTGCTAATTATAATTAACATTCCGACCAGGCCCGACACCTGTGTTAGACAATTATTACTACTAAAATACAGCCAAGGCCCGAACGCCATGTGCCGACATTTTTTCTATGTCAAAAAAGTTAACTTCTAACTCGTCATCTCGTTTCTATACAAGTGACAGCTGCTAGTTCCGTTTCCGATCACTCGCGGTGTTCAGGCTTCTCGGCACCTAATGACCTCGTAGGGGCCCATCAGCTACGAGGTAGCGTAGCGATCAGTTGCCAAGAAGTGTGAACGTCGGCGATTCACCGAGCTAAGGTAAATGGAGTCGATCTAACCTGGTCTGTGCTTCGGTCCCGTCAACCTCTTGTCTCTCTGCAAGGCCCGGGTGCACCCTAGGCTCTTCTTGGTAGACAGGTTCTTCAGCCAACCAGGTATGACTGGCAGGCCAGCTTCGATGAGCACAGTGTTCCAACACAGGTTATGTTACGTGGGAAAAACCAATCGGCCACGTAAATGCGAACTTTATCTGGTTCGGGGAACCACAACACACTCAGCTATATAGACAATCCTGAGGGAAACCCGAATACATTCCAGATGGCTTGCGATTTAATTTCAATACCCTGACCAATACGCGTTTACATTGCGAGGGCTTTCGTCTGTCAGTTGTCAAAAACTGCTAGGTTGGCAGCAACGTCAAATTCAAAATGGCCGTTCCGAAACCATCGATCGAATATCGATTTGGAATCGAACAATCACCCGCCCGGACAGGCACCCACCTGTCCCCTAATCTACGGGCAGCCGAGACAACGTTGCTACCGCTCGTTTTAGAACCGAGCCTCCTACTAGAACCTCCGCAGACCGGGGGGTCCCGTCCTTGCCAGGGAACAAGTTAACAATGCGCCCCCTGCGCCAACGTAGTGGCGGTAGGTTAGCATCCTTAACCAGAACGAGGTCACCAACACTAGGGGGGCTAGTTTTGTCAGTCCACTTAAGGCGCTGTTGTAAGATATGCAGATACTCGAGCGACCAACGCTTCCAGAAATTCTGAGTAAACTGCTGCAACATCTGATACCTTGACAACCGATACAATTTCACTCCCTCGAAGGGGTGCTCGGGCAACGCGTTAAGTGGCTGTCCTATCAAGAAATGGCCTGGGGTCAGAGCCTCCAGGTCATTTGGATCCGAGCTGAGCGGCACAACGGTCGCGAATTGAGAACGGCCTCGATCTTACAAAACAATGTCGCGAGCTCCTCAAAAGTCAGCGCGGTCTGACCTACTATACGCCCCAAGTGCGTCTTAGCTGACTTAACTACGGCCTCAAAAATCCCACCCCAGTGGGGGCAACTCGGTGGGCTGAAGGTCCACTGTATACCCCGACGGGAGAGGGCCGTTCCAATATCCACTTTATTTACATTCAAAAAGTTGACTATCTCTCGTAAGTATCGTTCCGCACCGACGTAGTTAGTGCCGTTATCAGAGCGGATCAAAGTTGGAAGTCCCCTTCGAGAAACAAACCTATCCAAACAAGCAATGAAAGCCTCTGTCGAGAGATCAGCAACGAGCTCGAGATGTACCGCCTTGGTGGATAAACAAACAAACACACATAGGTACGCCTTGTATTGCTTAGCGGTACGCAATCGTGAACTCTTCACCATAAACGGTCCGGCAAAATCCGTACCAACACCTGAAAACGGTCTGACCTCATTCACACGATCAGGGGGCAAGTCCCCCATGAGAGGTTGCATCGTGGCAGCCTTAAGTCGATAACAAGGCATGCACCGAAACACGATGTTCCGTATGACACGGCGGGCAGATAAGATCCAAAACTCCCGCTGGAGCGTGGCCAACAACGCGTTACAGCCGGCATGCGCGTTTTTAATATGACGATCAGTCACCAGCAATTCAACTAACTGTCCCCCCTTGGGGAGCAGAAGTGGGTGACGAGCCGAATACGACAGATTCGCATTGCGCAATCTTCCTCCTACCCGAAGTAACCCGGTCGAATCAACAAAGGGGTTGAGACGCGCGACGGCTCCCTTCAATTTCGAACGTCCACTTCGTATAATCTCCAATTCTGCCCCAAACTTCGAGGACTGTACCAACCGGACCAAATTCAGTAGCGACTCGTTTCGCTCTGCCGGAGTCAGAATAGGGTTCAACGTTCGCTGATCGCGAGGAGTACGACAATTTCGAGCGAATCTCCTCATCCAAGTGGACACGTTTATCAACTTGTCAAGTGAGCTATACCGGTCCAGCAGAAACCCGGCGTCAGGGTCCTCAGCCTTCTGGGTAACATGCACGGCCGCTCTGGGGCCGTGATCCGAAGATACTACTACATGGCTGTGGGGCCAGTCCGATTCTCTCCTGGCAAGCCAGGGTGGTCCCCACCACAAATGGTGTCTAACGAGTTCAGGAGCCCGACATCCCCTGGATGCACAATCAGACGGGTTCAATTCTCCTGGTACATGTCTCCAGGTCAGTGGGACCTCAGACGACACAATCTGGGAGACACGGTTCGCAACAAAAACCTCTAAGTTATGGACCGAAGCCTTCAGCCAGCACAAAACAATCTGGCTGTCCGTCCACGCGTACACCGTATCCTCCAAAACCACTGACCCACGCAACACTGTTAGAGTGTGATTCAAAAGTTTGGTCAAAAGAGCAGCCCCGGACAGTTCCAGTTTTGGAATTGTCATCCTTGTCCGAATAGGCGCTACCTTGCTTTTTGCCAAAACCAAACGCACGTCGACCTCCCCGGTGGAGGTGACGGTTCGCAAATAAACCGCTGCCGCAAACCCTCGTTCAGAGGCATCACAAAACCCGTGAAGGGTTGCCCTGTAATCCCCAGCGGGGACCAATTTCCTCGGCAGCGATACATTATTTATGTCCGATAGCGAGGTGAACATTCGCGTCCAATCAGTCAACAAATCACCTGAGAGGTGGGTGTCCCAGGTCAACTGAGCCGCCCATAGCCTTTGCATAAAACATTTGAGAGCAAAGGTGACTGGAGAAATCCATCCATTCGGGTCGAACGTTCTCGCAATCGTTGACAGTACTGACCGCTTCGTCCAGGCCTTCGGTGTTTCTAAAACCACCCGATAGGTAAACTCATCATGGACGGGCCCGTACTGAATTCCAAGCACTGACAACATGTTAGGGTTGTCAGGATTCTCAAAAACGTGCGGGTCTTGTTGAAACTCATCTGGGAGACCAGCCATCAACTCAGGGGAGTTGGACATCCACTTGCGTAGTTCATAGCCGCCTCGTTCCAGCAATTGAATGAGCTCGTCACGTCGGTCCAGAGCTTCCTCTACACTGGCTGCCCCTGTGCAGACGTCATCGACGTACAAATCTTGCTCCAGGATAGCGGCGGCTCTAGGATAGCTCACACGGTCACGCGACGCCAACTCCCGCAGGGTACGCATCGCCAAATACGGGCTAGACCGTAACCCATACGTGTTCGTGTTCAACTCATAGACCTTGACTGGCTCGGCCGTGGACTCACGCCAAAGTATCAACTGATACCTTCTGTCAGCCGGATGAATTACCGTTTGCCTAAACATCATCCGAATGTCTGCGACAAATACAACCTGGTGCCTCCGAAAGCTCGTGAGAATATCCGAAATATCACGACTCAACTTGGGTCCCGAATGTAGACACTGATTCAGGGACATCCCGTTCGAGGTAGGTGCTGACCCATCAAAAACAACTCGAATCTTGCCGGTAGGGGTTCGTAGGACGGCATGGTGTGGAAGGAAACAATGATCCTCAGATCTCCAGTCCACACCCGATACCGACATGTGTCCTAACGACTCATACTCCCTCATGAAATCAACATATTTTTGTTTAAATACGGCGTCCCTTGACATCCTACGCTCCATCGACATCAATCTCGTCTCAGCCATCTTCCTAGATTCTCCTAGTGGCGGTCGATCGGCCCTGAAAGGCAGTCGAGTTACAAAACGACCAGAACGAAGGCGACCAGTACTATTCTGGTAAAACAACTCGCACTCTTCTTCGTCTGCGTCGACTCGACGAACGGTGGGAGGTTCCTCTATCTCCCAGAAACGTTGGATAGCGTCTGACAACGCTGAGCCAATAAGTATGCCATCTGACTCGGCAGGCCTAACCATTGGCAATGCCGGACCCATGATCACGTGACCAAACTTAGTATCCACAGCAATCAACCCGTCCGGCTGAAGAACTCGCCGATCCGACAACAGAAACCTACCCAGAACGTCTGCTCCCAGTAGCAGGTCGACCGGGGCTGGAGTGTCAAAATCGGGATCCGCCAACTTGAGTCCTGATGTCAGGAATCGAACGGCCGGATTCAACTTCACCAAGGGGTGTCTGCCCATGACATGCGTCATCACTAAAGCTTGCACGGATGTTTTTGTCAAAATGTCATAACGTGGAGAGAACGTGATCACCGATTGACCAACTACATTCGTAACCGTAACATTCCCCACGCCCCGTATTGATTTATTATACCTATTTACCTTGAGGCCCAACCATTTTGCTAAATCATTCGATACAATGCAGCCCTGAGCTCCAGAATCTAATAGGGCGCGAACGTATGTTGGGTTGCCCGCCAAATCCCAAACAAGCACAGAGGCGATCGGTAACACCACCGTCTCCGGTTGGGGGGCAACCAATGGTTGGGCCGCAAATTCCTAGCGAGGACCCCCGGGGCCCCACTGTGCCTGTAACCGATCAGGTAGGCAGCTATACGCCAGAGGGTCCCATTGTACAAATGGCCCACGCGCCGGTTCCATTGCCACCCTACGACGCCCCCCGAAGGGGGGTGGGCGTGAATTCAACCGTGGCCGCTCCATGAGCGGGGGGGACATCACATGCGACCGACGAGGACGAGGCGACGAGCGGGGCGACAACTGAGGCGGCGTCCGAACCGCATCCGCATAGCTCGAAGGTGTCCCATGCCACCCGCCCGTTACGGCCCGCTGAACACACCCAATGTCCCGCTGAGTCGGATGCTGAGTCGCAACCGAAAACTCAGGGCCCCCCATGTGATGACCCTGAGTGCGGCCCTGCACCCCTGGGTGGCTGCGTGCTTGTGGCCCCATTGCCCGCTGAGTCGGATGCTGAGTCGCAACCGAAAACTCAGGGCCCCCCATGTGATGACCCTGAGTGCGGCCCTGCACCCTAGTACCGCCCTGTGCACGTGGGGACATTGGCCCCTGAGTTGCGCTCCGAGTCGCAAACGAATTCTCAGGGCCCCATGCCGTGTCACCCTGGGTACGGCCCTGTGGTGGCTGTTGGCCGGACCGGTTCATGCACAACAGATTGTTGTGGGCCCCACCACAATATCCGCACATTTTTGTGCGCGTGCAGTACCTAGCCATGTGTGGCCCGAGGCACAGGAAACACCAGCTCCGCTGCTTGGCCATCCGGCGCCGTCCCTGAACCCTAAGTTCCCCGAACTTATTGCAATTGGCCACAGCATGGCCAATCTGCCTACAACATGGGCAGGTCTCACTATGTGGGGTCAATGCACTCACAGTCCCATATGACTGCCGGTTGGTGCGGTCCTTCCTCGTCGGAGGGCCCCTACTCACAGCGCTCCCGGCAGCTCTCTGTGGCTCCGAAGGATGGGTGACCGTCAACCCCAAATTCTCTGCCCGTCGAGCCTCCTCTTCCAAGAATCCGACCAAGTCGGAGAAGGCGGGCAGGTCCTCGGCCGACCTCCTGTGAGACTGTTCGAAACGAGTCTGCACGTCAGCGGGTAGGCGGGAAAGTACAATGTACAACAGTAGGTACGACCATTCACCAACCGGAAGTCCAAGATTCTCTAGAGCCTTGGTGACGGACAACAATGGGTTCAAAACCTCCGTCTGTATGGCCCCGACCTTGTTCACAACCGGGATACTAAACAAACGGTTCAGTTGGGCATCGGCCAACCTCCGTTTGTTATGGTAACGTCTGACCAACAATTGCCTGGCCGTTTCATAGTTACCCTCCGTAACTGTCAAATGAGCGACCAGCTCCCTAGGCTCACCCCTCAATGCTGCCACCAGCTGAGCCATCTTGACAGACTTGGTAATGTCCGATCGCATGTGCACCAAACTGTCGAACAGATTGATGAAGCTCATCCATTCACCGGACACTCCGTCAAAGGTAGGCATAGTTATGGCAGGTAACCTGGACCCTGAACCCTGAAGCGGCAGAGGTGCTTCAATGTCACCACCATGGCTGGACTCGCGCTGTCTACGTATGTCCGCAGCCTTCTTCGTGATAGCAGCTGCCATCTCCATACATTGGTCGACATCCCCTAGCAACCGTGACAGCCTGTCAGGTGCGCAACCATCAACTGATTCCGCCTGCGCGGACAATTCGAGCACCCTGTTGTAACGTTCCTTAACGTCCATAGACCGCTCCAATACCACATCATGCCTATCTAAACGGTCTATCAGACCGTGTGCGGAGGAAAACCATCTGAGTTCCTTAGAAACACCCTTCTGGATTTCAGATAACGACATGATCGGAACGATACTTACTCACAATTTGCAGTAACTCAATTTTATTGGACCCTCCAGTCTATAACCCAAACGAGGGAACCCTAAACCACAACTTAAACAATGCTGTTTTCCTTAAACAATAGGAACCGAGTTTTATATCTATATAAATTCTGTAAATACAATTTAGTTTCCCTTTATCATTATAACACACACAGATAGTCAATATTAGTTCAAGTTATAAATTGCTATAAACTGAAAACAATGCAATAGCCTGCTATCAATAGATGTAACTGCCTATGTTAACCAAAACATTCTTCAATAGCATTACTAGACCACTAGTAGATTGACTAACTGGTACTTCAATGCAATTTTCAATTCAATATCTGTCTATCTACTACCAGCAATAGACTTATAGCTTACAATACTACCAATCTATGTGGATATAGGAACAACACCAAGTTAGCTAATAACCGCCTATACCTACAGATTGATAGTCCCAAATCGTGCGTTCCTGGAGCCCTTGACGGCTGCAAATCTCAGGAAACCACGCTCTTGCTACCAAAATTGTTCAGGCTTCTCGGCAACTAATGACCTCGTAGGGGCCCATCAGCTACGAGGTAGCGTAGCGATCAGTTGCCAAGAAGTGTGAACGTCGGCGATTCACCGAGCTATTAATTATTGGGGTCGATCTAACCTGGTCTGTGCTTCGGTCCCGTCAACCTCCTGTCTCTCAAGAAGAGCCTAGGGTGCACCCGGGCCTTGCAGATCAAGTTCAGCAGTGACGTTAAATATTCAGTCATTAACGGATCCGAACTTTAAAATGAAGATCAAATGTTTTGTGCTAACAAACATTACAACATTACTCCCTGAGAGAGAGGTAGCGGTGCCGGACTGGAATCAATTGCAGGATTTGTGCTTGGCTGATCCTAAGTTTAATTCACCCAATAAAATAGACTTTTTATTGGGGGCGGAGGTCTATAGCTAGATTATAAAGGAGATTGTAGTGAGAGGGCCCGCAGGGTCCCCGGTAGCTAAGTGCACTACTCCGGGATGGATATTGTCTGGATCTACGGGTTCCGCAGGTATAGGTAACAAGATATCAGTCTTGCGATGCAAGTAGATGAAAACGAAGTCATTAAACGATTTTGGGAATTGGAAAACGAGCTTTTATTGAGTACACCAATTCTATCAAAAGAAGAGCAAAGATGCGAAGACATCTTTGCAACCACAACACGTAGAGACGAAGATAGCAGGTACGTGGTGAAATTGCCTTTTCGCGATGATGAACCGTCCTGTAGACACGGAGAATCACGTGAAATTGCAATAAAGAGATTAAGGTCACTAGAAAGAAAGTTCACCAAAGATAAAGTACTAAAGGTTAAGTACACGGAAGTTATAAATGAGTATTTAAATACTCATTTATAACTTCCGTGCCATGTGTACCGACACCATGTGACCTAGCTTTAAAGCTAGGTCACATGGTGTCGGTACCAGAAGTGGATCTAAAAAAAGAAAATTCGGTCGATTTACCACACCATGCAGTTTTTAGGGAGGACAAGTCCACCACCAAGGTCAGGGTAGTATTTGACGCATCCTGCAAGAATGAAAACGGGGTTTCACTAAATGACACCTTGATGGTTGGACCCACATTGCAGTCAGATTTGCGGCATTTGATCATGGGATGGAGGAAGCATCCGGTAAGTTTAATAGCAGACATTGTTAAGATGTACCGAATGGTGAAGGTAGCAGAAGAAGATTGCTATTATCAACGTATCGTTTGGAGAAATAATCCAGATGATCAAATAAAGGACTACAAACTGCTCACCGTTACCTTCGGTACAGCTTCAGCTCCATACTTAGCCGTGAAAGCTCTAAACCAAGTTGCTATAGATCACATAGAAAAGTATCCAATCGCAGCAGAGCGGGTAGCAACAGAGTATTACATGGATGATTTGATGTCTGGTTGTCAAACAATAGAAGAATGAAAAGTGTTATATAAGGAAATGGATTCACTATTAAAGGAAGGTGGATTCATTTTGCAAAAATGGTCGAGTAATAAAGATGAGTTACTGGAAATACTAGATCAAACAGGGGAAGGTAAAGTCGAAGAAAATAAAGAGCACAAAAATTTAGAATGTAAACAAGAGAATATTGTAAAGATTTTAGGACTTACTTGGAACAGAACACGCGATGAATTAATTGGAATTCATCGCGTGTTCTGAGGCAGCTTCACCGAGTATTGACTCGGTGAAGCTGCCTCCGTTGTCTGCACCTGTGACAAAAAGGAAAATAATATCAGATGTGGCAAGGCTATTTGACCCACTGGGGTGGATAGCACCATGCGTAATAAAAGCAAAAATCTTTATACAGCAACTGTGGATAGCGGGGCTTGGTTGGGACGAAGAACCACCAACCAGTATTTTAGAGGATTGGTATACTTACCGTAATGAGATAGCTCAACTAACAGATTTTAGTATTACCCGTCCGGCAAGTCAGCATTCCAGGCTTGGAACTTTGTGGCGCGGTTCTGCTAGCCAAGCTGCTGGTGGAGATTGCAAAGGTGCTAAACATTCCAAGCAGCAATGTAAGAGCATGGACGGATTCGATGGTAGTGCTGGCTTGGTTGAATAAACATCCAAGTAACTGGAAGACATTCGTGGCCAATAGAATTTCCGAAATCCATTCCACATTAGAATCATCACAGTGGTCGCATGTCTCGACGAAGGACAATCCAGCTGATTGTGCGTCACGCGGAGTTCGGCCATCAGAGCTTATTGTGTTAGAGTTATGGAAATTTAGCCCAAGGTTTCTATGAGAGAAAAACATTTCATTTAAAAAAATTAAGAACAACGAGACGCACGAGGAAAAGTTATTGAAGGTTTATGTTGTTACGGTAGAGGAGTCGATCGTTGACAAGTATTCTTCCCTGAAGAAGCTAATTCGTGTGGTAGCATATTGTAGGCGATTTGTCACTAAAAATAAAATTTTGAATAAAGGTCAATGAAGCGCTAGCGATTTGTAGTAGATTAGTTCAAGCTGCAGAGTCCAAATCATAAATAAAAGAAATACAAACTTACGGATACGTCAAATCCAAATCGTCGAAACTGTTAAGTTTGAATCCCTTCATCGACGATAAGAGTAAACGGGAGAATATCTCAGTCTCAAGAAGCCGAAAATGTTAAGCAACCAATCCTGCTTCCGCACAAGTCGCACTTTTCGGATTTAGTAGTTGACAATGCTCACAAGAAAACTTTGCATGGGATTGCACAATTAATGCTAAATTTCATCCGTTCAGCGTACTTTTTAGTTGGAGCAAAGAATCTGGTGAAACATCATGTTCGTAAATGTGTGAGTTGCGTGCGGCACAAGGCGAAGTTTCAAAACCAACTTATGGGGTCCTGCCTTCAGTTTGAGTTACACAAGCTAGGGCATTCTTAAGTAGCGGTGTAGATTATGCAGGACCAATTATGCTAAGAACCTCCAAAGGGAGAGGCCATTAAAGTTATAAACGATATATATGTTTGTTCATATGTATGGTTACAAAGGCTGTACACCTTGAAGTTGTGAGTGACCTCACATCCAGAGGATTTTTAGAATCATTTAAACAATTTGTGGCTAGACGCGGCCATTGTGCTGACCTGTACAGCGACAATGGCACGAATTTTGTAAGAGCCTCAAAGGAGCTCAAAGCTCTGTTTGAAGCGGAAAGATCAACAATGGTTCAAGAGATAGCTGATAATTTAGCTGTCCACGGAACAAACTGGCATTTTATTCCCCCTCGAGCTCCCAATTTTGGCGGATTATGGGAATCCGGTATAAAATCTACCAAATACCATATCAGACGAGTAATTGGTGATTCCACGCTGACGTACGAAGAAATGAGTACACTTTTGAGTCAACTTTTGGCGAAGGTTCGCATTTCGCATCTCATGCACCGTTACAAATGGGCTTTTAAAATACCGGAACCTGAAATCGGGGACATTGTCTTGGTGAAGCAGGATGACTTACCTCCTAGTAAATGGCTTTTTGGTAGAATCGTTGCTAAAAATCCTGATTTGGATGGATTGACTAGAGTGGTGTCATTGAAATGAAAAATTCAACCTTAAAACGCCCAACCTCAAAGCTTTGTGTTTTACCGATAAATGTATAGTTTTGTGTAATTTTAGTAGTAAGAGTTCACATTGTTGTTGCCCTCACCAATATCAGAATGATCGATATTGCTATGGTGGGCGGTTAGAAAGGACATTCTGTCCTTGGTGGGCGGTATGTCTAATTTGGATAGTACATAAAATTGTTGATAAATGGCGCTGTTTGTCTTCTGCCTCGCACAAGCGATGGTTTGCCGTGGCCTTTAAGAGATGTGTATCATGTGAGTTTGTCGAGAGAACTACTATGTTGATAAAGTTCAGATTATAGCTTTTTAAGTTTAAATCGGCTTTTATTTAAGACCCTAAAGCGGTAATTTATCCAATACCTGTCACCAGTCTAGGGCAGTGTTAAGCACCGGAGCACACGTCGTGCAGCAGAGCCATGTCAGACAATGTACGCCTGTTTTCCAGTATTTTGTTTAAGACAAAGTTCTTAGCTTGATTAGGTATTAGTCTATATATTAGGGACGTCTGGAACCTGGACTAGGAAAAAAATACCTGTATTTCAGGCTACAGTGCTCTTCGAAAATAAGGTTTGTTGCTAATTTTGTAAATATATCTTACAGTGCAGGTCAACAAGTTAATACAATGCCGAAATTACGTTAACAATTAGCTGACCACCACTGTATGTATATATATAATATTTTATTTATTAACCAACAGGCCTTACACAATAGACACAAATAGAAAAATACAATAAAACTTGCAACGTGCTAACCCAATTATGGGTAAAAACAGCATACATTTTACAAAACCGGTCAGGGGCGAGTCGTACTCGCATAATCGCACATCATCCATCATCGTCATTATCATCATCAAACTAAGACTAGTTTCGTGGGACTTACAACAAAATATAAAAAAGTGTTGTCTATAAACTTCCTGTAAGGAAGTGGGCAGAAATAGAGCAATTAAACAAATGCACTAAAATATGATACAAATAAACATATTCCGTGTTACCAAAAACATATTAAACAGCGTTTAACCTCAAACCAAACGTCAAATCACATATATTTTTGTTTATAGACAAGTGTTGAACAGTAGCTTATTTTTTTAAAGGCCCATACTGTTTATTATGATAATAATAATAATCATTTATTCAGTAAAAAGTATACATTAAAATTTCTTGTTTTTACATTTGTAAAAGAACAAGGGATGTTCACTACTCCCTAATAAAGGGCGGACCCTGTGGTATAGGATGAGTAGTTGTACTTCCCACCAGTAAATGACACATTATACAGAGTTTTCGAAAATAGGTCTACATTGTCTATACTCAAGCAGAAACTTGAGTCATTGATTTAAAAGAGAGTGCAGTTTATAAAAAATCAATAGAGAAATATAAAAAAATAACTAAGTTGTGTATGTTATGTATGTGTTTTTGTGTGTAATAGAGAAGATGACAAGTGTAATGTTTTTATGTTTGAGTGTGGTGAGTAGTGAATGAATTTGTATGTTTTTGTTATTATACCTCGTTATTATTTGTTTAGATTGTAAATATAATAGGTATATATATATATATATATATATATATATATATATATATATATATATATATATATATACAGTGGTGGTCATATAATTAAGAACGACTATTTGAAAACAAGCTTTTTTCAAACTTACGAGAATAACACTTATTGCATATCGTTTTGTATCTCTCTCGGTATCGTAAAACTGTTTTACACAATCGTAGCATACAGTTATAATATGATAAATTCAACAATATTATTATATAAGTAAACTTTTTGTATATAATATATCTTAACATGTTATTGCAAACTTACTGGCTGGCCACATAATTAAGAACGCTGGATAGTTTATTTTTTTTCATTACTCATACTCTGAAAGGGGGTCATTGTTCATCCAGGCACCGTGCTGAAAGTGGTACATGCCTGCTCTAAAGCAGAAAAGTATTAAAAAATATATATATGAATCGCAGTTTATATTGAACAACGCAATGGTAGTAACCTATACAGCCATAAAACGGAAGTATTTTTTTTAATGTTATGCTCAAAGTAAAAGACATCAACGGGGGCACCGAAATTACTTTTTTTATGAGTAGTATTTTTAAACTTGAGTTTGTTGTTTGTTTTTCAATAAAATAATTTTGATTTCAAGTGACTTTGTTTTTAATAAAATAATTTTGATTTTAACTGACTTGTGATTACTTTCCTCGTATTCGTAATGAAAAGTAGAGTGTTTTACTCGGGTGATAGCACCCATTTCTGCCTCGAACTATTGGCGCTCTCACTTCGTTCGAGCGCCAAAACATCTCGTCAGGAATGGGTGCCTTTCAGCCCTCGGTTAACAATCTACTATTATTCAAATTTAAATAGAGAACACTCTGTAACTAGGCCACTATTCGAGTAATTTTGGCGCTATTTAGTTCTGTAAAAGTCAAAAAGTTGATCGTTTCATAATAAAAAAATGGGAAAAAATAAAAGTTGTGATGCATCTACAAGGGAAGTAATAATAAAACTTCGCGATATGAATTGGTCATATAAAAAGATTGCCAATCATTTGCAGTGCTCAAAAACGATATATTCCACGCTGTGAAGCATTTTAACACACATCAAACAACTTTAAATATTCCTCGTGTACCTAAACAGAGAAAGTCATCTCAGCGAGACGATCGAAATATCGTGCGTTTGGCAAAACAATACCCTTTTAAGGGGTCTAATGAGTTAAAAAAAGAATACTTTGGTGAAAATAACCCTTCAGCGATCTCAGCGCGCACTATCCGAAGGCGATTGGTAGAAGCGAAGTTGAACGGAAGGATAGCATGAAAGGTGCCCATGTTGAAACAGTGTCATAGGCAAGCCCGGCTTGCATTTGCTAGGAGGTATGAAAGCTGGACAGCAAGACAGTGGAAAAATGTTCTTTTCTCTGACGAAACAAAAATTAACAGAGTATTTTCTGATGGGAAACGATATGTTCGACGCCCTCCGAATACAGCATTCGACCCCAAGTACACAATAATGACATTAAAGCATGGTGGTGGAAATGTGAAAATTTGGGGATGCTTCTCTGGTCATGGTGTTGGACCTGTTAGACTGATAGAAGGAAACATGGATCAATTCCAGTACAAAAATATACTCGAAGAAACTATGTTACCATATGCTGAAGACGTACTTCCGATTATTTGGACATTCCAACACGACAACGATCCGAAGCACACTGCACGCACCGTTAAAGAATTCCTCACATCTCAATCAGTTTCTGTCTTAGAATGGCCACCGAACAGCCCAGATTTAAATCCTATAGACCATCTTTGGCGCGAAGTCAAGAAAAAGGTTTCAAATCGACGATGTGGTAACCTAACTGAGTTATATAACGTTTTTTTAGAAGAATGGCGCTCTATTTCTCTTGAAAAATGTCAAAAATTGATAGAATCAATGCCTCGTCGGTGTAAGGCAGTTATTAAAAGCCATGGTCACGCTACAAACTATTAACTTAGAATAAAATGTATTAAATTATAATTTTTAACATTGTCACTGTCTTATTTAATGTGATTTGTAAAATCTAAGTATCTACGGAAACAACTCTCGAGCAGCTTAAGAATCGTTCTTAATTATTTGTCCAGTATTTTTACTACTTGAATTTGTAATTATCGATAATCAATTAAATTTGTAAAAAAAATAGTAAATGTTTTAAATATTTACTCCTAATCCCGTTTACTTTATCGATGTAGCTATTTCATAACGCAACTAATTACTTTTAAGAAGGAACTTAAAAGTACACATAGCATAGTTTTGAAAAAAAATATCTGGTACTACAAATCGTTCTTAATTATATGACCACCACTGTATATACAATTTATTTGGGTGTGGCAAATAAAATGAGTAAAGACCCAGCACCCACAGCAGACCCTGCGGGGGAGTGTTGACCCTGCGGGGGATGATAACGAAATCAGTTATATATATATATATATATATTTTTCCCTTTTTTGCATGTAAGTTTCATATATATATATATATATATATATATATATAACAAACAGGGAAAATGTTTGGTTGTTATATTTTTTTTTGCGTGTAAGTTTCATATATATATAACAACCAAAATTTTTCCCTTTTTTTGCGTGTAAGTTTCATATAGGAAACTGATTTCATCTCCGAGCGCTTGTTCATTTAGTTGAATAATAATGCATTGCGAAAAATATTTTTAAGTATTAAATATAACAGATATCTGGTAATTTTAAACAAACAACTATTCATTACATAATATATAGAGGAAAGTAACCAAATATGGAATACCATTTTGTTTTTGGGAAATAAAAAAATACTTTAAGGTAAATGATAAAAGTGTAATGTTATAAGTAATCAGTCATATATTTGTACGTTATTATTTAACAGCCTTTTGTCAATTATATTAATTTTCAATATAAAATCGAACACAAAACAAAAAAATAAAATTAGATACCAAATATGGAACGGGTATCCATATATGGAATATCAGCTTAAGTCGTCAGAATCAATAACAAAAATAGACACAAACATCAATGAGATCAATTAAACTTAAATTAAACACAGTCATTGTTATCTATAAATGAAAGAAGCTTAATCCACTAGCAAAAGTCACAGATCCAAGTATCAAACTCTGGACCAGCGTAATCAAGATGTGCCCAGAGCCCACACATTATGCACTTAATCCAGCTTTCTCCACTATTATCCGTGGAAAAAAGTCTTTGACAGAACATACATTCTGCATCAGCCGAGTCAGGAGGTAGTTCGCCCATCAACATATCAGGTTCACTATCTGAATCAAACTGGATAACGCTTTTGTTCATCAGAGTCTTCTTCTTCACAAACAGTCTTATTTTTCTTTGTTCATGGATGCTTTTCTTCCTCTGTTATATACTTTTCTTCGTCTGTCTGGCACTGGACTTATGGCATACGGAGACACCAGACAGAGACTGCTGCGATTAAGTCCGGAGGTTGAGGGTACAGGTTCAGGTTGTACATGAGTCGAGGGTTCAGGTTCGGTTTCATTAGCACTTGTTTCTGGTACAGGTATTTCCGTCAGGGATTGACCAGTTTCATGTATTTCTGTCAGGGCTTGACCAGTTTCAGATCTTGATTCCAGTGTAGTGATGTTAGTTGTAAAACCATCTCTTACAGCATTTTGTTGCGTTGCAATAAAGTCCACATCACTGAACACATTTCTATTTAAAGGCCATAATCCTGTGACCCTAAACCCGTTGGCTGCAATCTCGCCTGTTTGGACTTTCAAATAGGATTTGCCAAACAGCTCCACAATATCATATGGACGTAGAGGTCTGTTCTTGTTTCTAATCCACATACGTATTTCCTCACTGTAGTATGCCTTCAAAGGCCCCATGAACGTCTTGTCTAACGGCTGCATCTTGTGAATCGTATGTGGAGGTAACGAAACTATTTCTATGTTATTTTCCCTAGATAGATCAATTACATCGATATTACGAGTATGACTATAGTGGCCATCCAGTATCAGTAAAACCTTCGATTCAGGAGTCGGATTGGTGTGTTGAATGAAGTGCTTGACCCAGTCTGTGAAGATGTTCATTTGAATCCACCCTGATGGATGTGCAACTCCAAGTGATCCTGGAGGACAGCCTTTCATCAGCTGAGCACTCATGTTTTTCTCGGGAAAACAATGAACGGCAGTACAAAATTACCAGTAGCATTCATGCAAATAACTATTGTCATGAGGGATCCTCTTTCTGCTGATGTGAGAGCAGCTATCTGGCGTTTCCCTCTGTGACCGAGGATTTGTGGTATCTTACTTTGTACTATTGTAAGGCCAGATTCGTCCACATTGAAAATGCGATTTGGTGGATAGTTGTGTTTGGTGAAAACCTCTTCGAGAAGGTTGAAAAAAGCATTCACTTTTTCTGGCTCTGGCAAGCGATGTACCAGTTTGTCTTCTTATCGAAAGCTTCTCTTTATGACGATTAAGAAATAACCTCAACAACTTCATTCCAGCCATACCTGATTGACTGAAGGGATTCTGTAAATTGTTTCGCCTTGCTAACATATACGCCATACGGCGAAGATCAGTTCTTGTTAAACCGTGAAACTTGCTTTCCATCAACAATATGTATTCTACCAGCTGAAGTTCAAGTTCGGTGCCCAATATTGTATTTCGTCTTAATGTAGTGGCTGCTGCCTCTTCTGGTGACTGTTTACTTTTTTGGGTTAGGCGGAATAAAGTTGTCCTTGGCAGGTAGGTCTTACGTTTCTTGGGCGGTTGTGAAGGCAGCATCCTAAAAACATAGAATATAATTTTAATAGAAATAGTAAGTAGCATGCACTTATCATGTGAAATATAATGATCTAAATATGGAATATTCCATAATTGGGCACCAACAACTGTTCATATTTGGTTTTTCACACTTGTTCAAACTGGTATCAATATTTTTTACGAATTACAGTATTTTAACTAGAAAATGTCACAAAATGTCAAATAAACATAATACCGATACAACAAATAGTATAACACGTATCTATACATACATAATAACCAATAATACATATTTACTACATACCTTGAAAAGTTTCTGCGTGACGACAAAACAAAACACGTCTGCCTCGCATGTGGCGTTCGCGCAACTGACGCGATGGCGTAAGTGCGGTAATAATAAGAGTGAATGAAATAGAAGATGGTCGTGTGTTGCGCTTCTAGGTTATATTTTTGGAGTAATCAACATATTCCATATTAGGATACTATTCCATATTTGGTTACTTTCCTCTATATATATATATTATGTAATGAATAGTTGTTTGTTTGTTATTAGTGTATTAGGATAAAACTGTCTTAATGTTTTCAGTTTCATCATATGTTAACGATCTCAGCCATTTGTATAGCTTTTTTATTTTCATAGATCGTCTTAGTGTAAATTTCACTGTATTTGCTGAATTTGTTGTAAAGATATGGTCCTAGGAACTTAAAAAATCTTTGCATAAAATTTGTACACACCTTTATTGTTTGACATACTTTATTATTTACTTGTTAAGAGTGTATAGTGTTGTTTTAGTATGATACTTTGTATATAAATCTGTCTTACTGTTAAGACATCACAGAAATTGCAGAGGTCTGTTGCAGGGAAAAGGAAAGGTTTAAATGTGCAGACCTTCAATACTGCCCTCTGAGCCCTCTCTACGCGTAAAATTGTCGTCTTATGCGCGCCACCCCAGCTAGTTATGCAGTAACGTAACAGCGACTCAGCTAGACAACATAAATACGTTTCATGAGGCATGGGTCTGCTACATATCTTAGGCTCTTGAAGACACATATTAATTTTCTGATTTTGGCACTAAGAGACTGTATGTGATTTTGGAATTTCAAATTATTATCAAGAAATATACCTAAATATTTGATAGTCGACGTCCTTTCCAGAACTCGACACGTGCACGAATTAAGCCCCAGTGTATCGCATATGTGAGCAAATAATTTGTGTTCGCTATTCGGTTGTGTAGAGTACCGTATAGAAAAAGTTAAATATTTGGTTTTCTCAGAGTTGAAGGTCAGAATATTTTGTTGTAGCCAACGAGATACAATATTGAAACCCAGTGGAGCGCTAACAAATACCTCATCCCAACCACTACCAGCAAAAAGTAAAACCGTGTCATCGGCGTAGGTGATGATTTTGGCTTGCGGCAGCACGAGGCGGCAGAGGTCTTTTATATAAATTAGGAACAGAGTAGGTCCAAGGATACTTCCTTGTGGAACTCCCCAATTTACCGATTGCGTACTGCTCGTAAGTTCATCAATTTTGACACATTGGGTTCTATTTGACAGGTAACTTCTAAAAAGATCATATTATAATTCGATTGAGCAATTATTATTTTTCAAATAATAATGTTAAGAAATGAGTTTTTACCAAGTAGTCTAACATTATGCTGATCGTAACGTGCGGTTTTTGTACGCAGTAAAGAGGGTTTATGATACGTGTGTAGATAAACTACTATTATTTACACACGTATCATAAACCCTCTTTATTATCTACGTCCAAAAACCGCAAGTTACGATCAGCATAATGTTATACTACTTGGTAATAACTCATTTATTATCTGAATATTGATACATTATGACCATAATGTATAAATTTTCAACAAATTATGGCATTCAAATTTCGAACGCCGACGCCCGCCTGCGTGCCGCCTGTATTTTGTCGGTGAAGTTAGTACTACTGAACAAGCTAAAGTGAAAGTGAAGTGAAGAGCATATATCAATGCCATCATGCCGGTCAAACATGCGGTTCCTGAACACATCAAAGAGAGCTTATGATTAGATTAGTGTGTAGATAAACTAGTGTATGTAACTGTATATAATTAGGCATTAAAACTCGAGGGGGTCTATGAAACGAGGCGAAGGCGAGTTTTAATGCCCTCCATTATGTATCAGTCACATAAACTACTATTAAACAAACTGCTTAATAATTATATCGATGCTCCGGAATTACTACGGGATATTCTTTTCCGTGTACCTCGTAGGCAAGAACGCGGCAAAAACCTTTTATCGATTGCATCGAGTAGAAATTGTTGTAGTTGTAAAACCTACGACGATGGGCTTGTTGAAATTGATTTGTTCAGTGGCTCCTTGACTTGTCTAAAAAAATATTGAAGAATAAATACACTTTGGCTTTTAAAAGTTAGGTTTTGGTTGTCAATTAATAAAACCGGTCAAGTGCGAGTAGGACGTCGGACCCGCACACGAAGGGTGTCATACCATTATACACGGAAAAACGTAAAACGACAGTCTTTTGAACGAGTATACCTTTTTAATTTTCAATAATAAAATAGTAAATACTAACCTCCTTATTCATTAGAACTTATCAAACCTATGATGGTTAAAATGTGCTTTGTCCTTTTTTGTAGTAGACACTCCTTTTCAAAGTGACAGACAAAGACAAACGAATTATAACGGCATTATAGTTAAAATAGGTTTATTAGACCTTTATGAATAACGCAGTAAAACTACATTCAAGGCTTTGAGTTTTGTATATTTAGTATGTAAGTATTGAACTATACCTTGTCCACTATATTAATAGTATTTTGACATTTCCTTATTGCGTATATAATAAGCATTATTTTTTATTGCAAACGTCAAAAAGGTTTTGAGCTGTCGAAAAACCTTTAATGGAGTGGACAAAGCACGGACAAAGTATATTTACTCAGGTTAACAAAACTCTCTGCTCATTGAAACCGGAAGTGGATAGAAAATTGGTAACTTATTTACAGAAATAAAATCAAATATGATAACAAACTTAATATTATTTATTATAATTCTAACGAGCAATTATTCATCGTATGATGACAAGTAAATAACTAAGCTCAAAATGGCAATTAAAGATCTTTTCTGTTTACATCGGGGAGTCCAGTTTTCACCGATAAACAAATAAAACAAAATGGCTAAAATTGTTCTTCTTTTAATTCTTAAAAACCGAAATGTGTCGTTATTGGTTGTTATAGCGGCAATAGAAATATACCCTCTGTGAAAAAATTCAGCTCTCTACCTATTTCGGTTGATCCGGTACAGCGGTTGAGGCTTAGTGAAAGGGGCACGTTTGGCACACTTCAGGTACGCAACCCTAAAAATGTCGTTATGTCAAGTGGGTAGGTACTGTGAGCAACACATCATGACGTTGCAAGCTCGCCCCTGTCGCAGCTACATGGGTTATCCCATCTGCCGCCAGCTGTACATACCTACGATTCTCATATGTTATATGTGTTTTGGGACACATAATTATTTAAGGGAACTATAGATTTTCATTTAATCATCAATCATCATCATGTTTTTTAATTTGTATAATTAAGACCGTTTGTTTCTAAATAAATACAATAAAATAATATAAAATCATCTTATAAAGGGTAACCTACCTACTTGTCTTGACTATAGTAATTATAATATTATTATCTGTGGTATTTTAGATACAACAGATAATAATATTCGAATTTTAGAATTTTCAAGCCTGGTAGGTAATATAGTCGGGGTGTAGAATGCACATCTAGTTTGACATATATTTCGCTAGTTTCGTCTGTTAAGAGCACCGTCTCTCTCTCAATGAGTCGCCACTCAGGAAGAACATTACTTCATTCCAAGCCTAATGTCCATTCTTTACGGCCAGACAGGTACTAGAGGTACACATTATCTCTAACACAATTCATGCTGTTTGTGTATATAAAGCTTTTTCAGGTACACGGCGAAAGCCATTAAAATATAATGAACTGTCGACGTTTACGAACATTTTGACGCAGGGAGACCATAATGTAATCGTTTGCATCGTGTCGGTGTGACGATCATCACTGGCATTAGTGTATCTGTATAGGCCGGAAGTCGCCTCGCTCCTTGTCCTGCAGCAGCAGCAGCAGCCGGCCCCGCTCCGCCGCCAGCAGCAGCGCGGCGCCGCGGGGCAGCAGGCCACGCTCCGCCGCCAGCGCCAGCTGGTTTACGACGCGCCGCTCCACCTCGTGCTGGATGCTGCGAGCGCCGTAATGCACGTCGTAGCCGTCCGCCAGTGCGCCCAGCACGCCGTCCTGCCAGCGCAGCACCAGCTCGTGCCGCCGCGCCGCGCGCGCCGCCCAGCGCTCCAGCTCCATGCCCACCAGCTGCAGCAGCTCGGCGCGCGAGAATGGCAGAAAGTACACGATTTCGTTGATGCGCCCGAGGAACTCGTCGCGCCCGAAGTGCCGCTTCAGGATCGGCCGCACCACGCCATCCTTGAATTGCCGCGACACCTCCGGCTCCTCCTGCAACACACCAGCACCACATGTCAGCGAGCCGCAGGCGGCGGGCGAGCGGCGCCGGCGGGCACAGTACTTACCGCGCCCTCCTCGTCGTCGGCGTCGGCGGGCCCGGGCGGCGCGGCGGCCGACACGGGAGTGGCTCGGCGCTCCGCCTCGCGCCGCAGTTGCAGACCATGGCTCGCGATCTCGTCGGCAGCTAGGTTGGACGTCATCACGAACACGGCGTCGCGGCACTCGATCAGCTTGCCTTTACCATCGGTGAGCCGGCCCTGCGGGAGTGACACTCATGTTGCGAGCGATGTTCGAGTGTGTATGTGTGTGCGTGCGAGCGTGTGTGCACCTGTGTGAGTACATACCTCGTCGAAGAGCTGCAGCAGCACAGTGAGCACGTCGGGGTGCGCCTTGTCCACCTCGTCGAGCAGCACGACAGCGTCGGCCCGCCGCGCCAGCGCGCGCGTCAGCTGGCCGCCGTCCTCGTGGCCCACGTAGCCGGGCGGTGCGCCGATCAGCTTCGCCACCTCGTGCCGCTCCTACGCACATGCACACAACGCACACACACTATTACCGTTCATCATCACTGGCATAGGACTCGCCCGGGTAGTAGAGAGACTGAAAAGTTATTAATTAGCGATTGTTTAATTAATCGTACATGCATTAGGAGGGTGTAGGCGGAAGGTGGAACGTACATACCTGGTACTCGGACATGTCAAGGCGGATGAAGGCGTGCGGGTCGCCACGGTGCATGTAGCGCGCAAGCTGCTTGGCGAGCTCCGTCTTGCCAATGCCGGAGCTGCCGAGGAACAGGAAGACGAGCGGGTGCTCCTCGTCCGCCCAGCCATTCTCCTTGCGCCGCACCGCCGCCGCCACGGTCTGGATGGCGGCGCGCTGACCCACCAGGTGCCGCTTGAGCCTGCGCTCCAGTGGGAAGCGGCGCCGTTCCTCCGCGGCGGCGGCGGCGGCCTCACGCTCGCGCCGCGCCATGTGCTCCAGCAGCAGCTCGCGCACGGCGCTGGGCTCGCGTGCGTAGTGCAGCGCGCGCCGGCCCGCGTGGTCGCGCGCCGCCGGGTCCGCGCCGGCTTCCAGCAGCGCGCGCGCGCAGTCGGGCGCGTCCGCCAGCGCCGCGTAGTGCAGAGCCGTCCATCCCAGAAAGGAGGCGCGCGCGTTCATGCCGCCGCAGAACTCGTCCTCTCGCCGCGCCAGCACGTCCAGCGCGTGCATACCAGCCCGCGCCGCCGCTGCCGCGCCCGCGTACTGCTCCTGCGCATCCGGAGTCGCGCCCGCCGCCAGCAGCGCACGCACGCACGCCGCGCGGTCGTTGGCGGCCGCCGCCATAAGCGCCGTCCAGCCGAGTGCGTGCCGCCGGTCCGCCGCCGCGTCTGCCGCATCCGCAGCCGCCTCCACGCCGCTCGCCGCCTTCAGCGCCTCCAGCTGCCTTTTACCGAAGTCCATTTATTAACATTTACAACACCCTTATATTATAGGTACATTAAGCTGAACCCTGTATGCTGTATGCTGTAGCCTTGCATGTTTACATGTTTGTGACGTCGCTGTTCTTCCCAGTTCTTGGGTCACATGATTGATTTTGATATTTATTATCTTATTAAGAAACAAATGGTTGCTTTTAGAAAGAAAAAAAAACAAAGTTTATAAAATAAACTAGCAAATAGCATATTAATAAACATATAAGTAGTTCCATGTAATGAAATTCTTACAATCAATTGAGCTGAGAACACCTATCTTTAGAACTCAGAATACAAAAGAAGTTATTTTTATTAAGTAATATGATATTTGATCTTTGATGAAATTTCTTTTCGTACACTATTTCTGTAAAAAGTTAAAAATTAACTAAAAATATCAATATTATCAAGAATATCAATATAATCAAGCCTATCGTTGTAAAGTCGACACGCAAGTCTAATGGGAGTATTATCTGCATTAAGGAATAGTGACAAAACGTTTTGTTACGAAAAGTAGTCAGACTTACTGTTAGGTAGGTACTGCCAGAACTCGGCTGAGTTAAGTCTAAAATGGTGGTTTAAATACAGTCTGTGGTCTAAATAGGGATCTTCGGGTAGTGTGCAAGTTTTTGACTCTAGTGAGCCACTTGTGCCTTCCGTTGCCGCAAACGCAACAGCAGAAATAAATCTGTTAGCCGTGCTGCTGGAACATGGTTCGAAAACGTTCACCTTTCAGTGGTGATGGTGTTCCACCTTATGTATGCATTCAGCGAGAAGTTGCGCTACAATGATACTCGAAAGCAACTAGCAGCAGAGGACGAACCCGTTCTGTCTGCTAGAACAGTCGCGGATTGGTACAGTTACTGCAGGGAGACTGTTGCAGTAGATGCACTGGAACACGATCAACAGCTGACCAAGTCTTGCTGTATACAATATTAAGGGGTGGTGTAGATTGTCCGGAGTTGCTCTCGAACGAAGGTCAGGTCTGTAGTGCCGCGCAGAAATACCCGAGTTGTTAACTATCGTCCGTTTTACGTTGACTTGTCTAGAACCAATGTTGGGTTTAATTGTATCACGAATAGAATTTCTCGATCTGACAATAAGTTATGTCACTCACACGATATAGATATTTTTAATCTTAGGTTAAGTAAATTCAAAAAGAACATTATAGAACTTTTTTTTTCTTTCCATTTCTGTGTTGATTGTAAGACCTGTTGGTAAACCTTAATAAATAAATAAAACACCAGTAACATGAGAATAAGATTGGCGGATCTAACCAAATAGTTCAAATTGACGAATCAAGAAGATCGGAAAGAGAAAATGCAACAGAGTCCATCATATTGAAGGTCACCACTGGGTGTTGAGGATGATTTAAGATGGCAATGATGATCTTCGACTGGAAGTGTGTCCCAATAATGAGATGAGTGCACAAATATTGGTACCACTCATACAAAAACATAATTCATATTTCTTTATATATTATACACACATATTAAATTTAAAAGGTTACATAAGGAGAAATCATACGTACAAAGGCGAGCTTATCTCTAAAAAGAGATTTCTTCCAAAGTGTAGGCAGTGCACAATATCTAATATCTAATCTATACTTACTAAAATACATATAATATAAAATACAGAAAATAAAATACTTATATACAAGACTACTAAATACAATACATACATATACCTGCAAATATAGTTTATATAGGGAAATATTATACTGCACATCAAAAATAAAGATTTGCACTGCAATATCAGGGCTAAATGCTGCGGTAACTTAGGTGACCTTTTATCCTTCGTGATAGGTTGAACATGTAAGAACAACAAAAAATTATTAAAACATAAAAAAGCACACATAAAAAAAGGGTTTTTGTTGATCCTTCTTTGCTGTGCAAATCAGTATTTTTGATGTGCGATATAATACTGGCCGTTTATATATTATAATGATATACATACTACAACGAAACGAAAGAGAGAGGAAGTGCTCTTTCGTTCATCAAAGTCAAAGTGTGACGACCCGAATGGCCTAGTCGGCAGTGACCCTGCCTACGAAGCCAAGGGTCCCGGGTTCGAGTCCCGGTGGGGGCAAATATTTGTTTGTTGAGAACGGATGTTTGTACCCTTGTCATGTTTGTTTATCTATCTAAGTATAATATGTATCTATATAAGTATGTGTATCGTTGTCTAGTACCCAAGATACAGGGAATCCTAGTTTGGGGCTAGATCAATGTGTGTAAATAGTGTCCAAGATATTATTGTATTATTATAAAGTCAAAGTACTTTATTACAGTAGAAATTTACATATACTTAGCAAACGTCATTTTTTGCCTCTTCTCTACATTGGACCACTGAGGGAGAAGAAGGGCGTAGAAACTCCCACAGATTGATTTTTAGATCTCTTTTAAAAATAGGTTGTGCTTATCTAATACAAATATGAAAAATTTAATTGTTATGATTAATAAGGAGTGTGCCGGTCGACTATGTTAGTCATATTTTCACGTAATGTTAAGATAAGTTGACGACCGTCACAGATAAGGTATATTTATATTCATCACGCACTATGTCTTATGCACGTCATTAATAACATGTACCAACCTAGTATATAAGCTAGGATTCCCTATAATAAAGTAGTCTAGTATAGTCTCGTATTTGCGCGCATCTCAAGCCTTTTACTTTACTCCCGAAGATGTCGCTCTCCTTATAATTGCCTCTGGCAAAAGCAGGAATAAATAAATACAAAATTATTAACAGCAAGGTCTGTGTTGAGCCAGATTAACCCCATACAGTCCTGTCATTTAAGTAATCTTGAACATTGTATTATCCCTTTTTCGACAAAGCCGCTTTAACATGCTTTTAAAATTGCTCAAATGACAATTTCAAAATCTCCAGAGGTATCTTATTGTAGTAGAGAATGCACTGATCCTTGAAAGAATTGCTAAATTCGCGACTCTAAATCGCGGCGCACATAGTCTGTGATTATTTCTTAGGTTAACATTACAGCTATCGCTAAGTTTGGAAAATGTTTTAAGGTTCTTGCGTACATACAATATATTTGCGAAAATAAATTGACTAGCTCCTCCCTAGACTAGATCCCGGACGAGCCCAATTGCTTGACAGTGCTACAACCAGGGCCTTCTATAATGAGGTCATGAGCCAAACTGGCATACGAACTATTGACCTAACAGCTTGTGATCTCACGTGTGATAGTCCTAATAGATCGCAATCAGTAACCACTATGAGCTGTAGTAAAAATAAATTAAAGAAATATGTTAAATTGAATAATTATACAAAAAAAACACAAAAACTAGCTAATAGAAACAAAATATTTTGTAAAAATGTAAATTGTAGCAAGGAACGTGTCGAATTAATTAAGGAAATCGATGATTGTAGATTATGTTTGGAAAAAACTACAGAAAAGTACGAATGTTACACACGGCGACTCCAGTCAGATATGCATATTTTAAACTCATCATTACAAAGTATTACACGTAAATATGAGTCAGCACAATACGAAATTAAGGAACATGTGTCGGCTATGAATAGTTTGTTGGAGACGTGTAAGTATAATTATGACACTTTCATATCTTTGACCGACAATCACATCTGTGATTGTAAACAAGCTCCAGCGGACTGTTCCGTGCCGACCGTGTGTCCCGCCGAGCAGCCGGCCGAACAGCTGATACTGACCCAGGCGCCGCCGTCAGTCGACTTGAGTACTAATAGTGTTATCAATAATGCCTCCTTCTCTCGGACAAAGGATAGGTATATAATGTACAGCGATGAACTTGGAAAAAATATGGGTTTACAACTTAGTCAGCGCGTGGGCCAGGCAATATTAAATAACTGTATGTTTAATATTTGTGAATATGTGGCGCCAGGCCACATATTCACAAATATTAAACAAAGTGTTGTCATCGCAGTTTTTAGAACCAACTACCCTAATTATTTTAATTGGTAGAAGGGAAAATGTATCTAAAAAACTAATAACTAAATACTTTTCCAAATTAAATTCTTTACAAAATGTAGATAGAATAATCTTGTTTGCGTTTCCCTTCAGCCAATCTTTGTCACAACATGAAAATCATATAAGACATGATTATAATACATTTATACACACATTGACATGTCGTCATACTGAAAAATTTCATTTCATAGACACCAATATTTGTATTGGAAAATATTTTTATTTGACTAAGGATAGGTATTACCTATCTAGGTTTTATACAAAACAGATAGCACAGTCACTATCTTATTTTCTTTTGAACTCAGTCAAGTTTTTGACTAATGAAACGCCTGCTTCTATTGAGCAGTGTAATAATAATGACATGTACTCCTTGGAATCGGTTCCAAGCTCTTTAAATTAACCCATAGGACAACAGAGAGTAACTCTGGCAGTAATATTAATATTTGTATAAATATACCTTCATCTTGCCCATTAAATCAAGTTACTAGTAATGAAAAATGTAAAAGTAAGAATATTTTAAACGTGGTTCATCAAAATATACAGGGCATGTTAAGTAAAGAACTGGAAATTGAGTTATTCATGAACTGTAATAATATTGATATTTTATGTATAACAGAGCACCTTTTAAAGAGTTATCAGTTCATGTTCAACTTTAATAACCACCACGTTGCTAGTTCGTTCAACAGAAAAACAGCTGATCGCGGTGGCTCCTTAATACTTGTAAATAATAGTTTTAAATATAAGGAACGAGTTGACATAGTGAGCCTGTCTGTTGAGCGTACCATGGAAATAGCCTGTATTGAACTTGAACAACTTATTGTAATGAGCGTATACAGACCACCAGATTCATCCTTTGATTTATTCGAAAAGAAAATGGATGAAGTGTTGATTAAAATCAGCGATAAAAACAAATCTTTTATAATTTGTGGTGATTTTAATGTTAATCTGTTAGAGGATAATAATATTTGTACTAGATTAAAATCTTTATTTTTATGTCACAACATGAACTATCTGTTTTTGGAGCCTACTAGAATTACTGCAACATCTGCTACCTGCATTGACAATATATTTACTAACATTATGCCCATTTTCAAATCAGTCATCAATAAATTAACCTCTGATCACTCTGGTCAGATAGGTATATTCAATATTAAAATAAAAAAGGACCAAAAAGAGGATATTACATGTGTGCCCGTTAGTGACACTCCGCTTGAACACTACAGGAATAATATTTTAGATAAACTATGGGAAATACCATACAGTGACGATCCAAATTTGTTGTACAACTCAGTATTTAACCTTGTCAAAAATGAATATGATACGGTATTTAAATCAAAAACTATAAAAGTTAATAACAAAGCTTTGTTTAGTGATTGGGCGACAGTTGGAATTCATAGGAGCAGACGAAGATTATATGAACTCTATGAAGAGAAATCATATAACAAAAATACGGCCTTTCTAGATTATGTTCGTAGTTATTCAAAAATGTTTAAACGCGTTAGTGCCGTAGCTAAATCTAATTTCATTATAAACAAAATTGAATCTAGTAGCAATGTAATGAAAACGACTTGGCAAATTATAAACAGAGAGACTGGAAAGGCCAAAGCTACACATAATAACTTCAAGCTTAAGATAGATAATCAATTGCTAAGTACAGACCTAGAAGTAGCAAAAGCTTTCGAAAATTTCTTTACGGACATTCCAGTTTCAACAACCAAGTCTTTAAATTCATCTCCCGCTGCTGCTGAATCTATACTTAAACAAAACTTTGAGGAATGTAAAACAGATTTTAAATTTAGGCACGTAAATAATGAAGACATTGTAAAAGCGTTTAAATCCCTGGAAATGAAAAAGACAGCTGACGCCCATGGTCTATCAGTAAAAATTATTAGTTCCATTGTAGATTGTATTGCACCTCACATTTGTTGTATATTTAATCAATGTATAGATAATGGTGTGTTTCCTGACTTGATGAAACTAAGTAAAGTTATACCTTTATTCAAAGCTGGTAGTACATCAGACCCCACCAATTTTAGACCCATATCGATACTACCAACGCTTAGCAAAATATTTGAAAAACTCATACTTAATCAATTGCAAAGTCATTTTTATCTCAATAATTTAATTCATATTGCTTAGTTTGGTTTCACAAAGGGTCGTTCAACAGCCGATGCTGGTGTTGAACTAATCGACAATATTTTTGATGCCTGGGAAGACGCAATGGATGCAATAGGTGTCTTCTGCGATCTATCCAAGGCTTTTGATTGCGTCCATCACGACACTCTTGTCAGGAAGTTACGCCATTATGGTGTAAAAGATCAGGCACTTGGCCTTCTGGAGTCATATCTAACAGATAGGGTTCAGATGGTCGATGTTAATGGGAAAAGATCACCTGGGTCTTCAATAAGTATGGGCGTACCGCAAGGTTCAATTCTTGGTCCTTTCTTGTTTTTATATATTAATGATTTACCTTACCTTGTTAAAGCAAAACATGGGTTAGTATTGTTTGCCGATGATACTTCTTTGATATTTAAAGTTAAAAGACAGCAATCAAATTATGACGAGGTAAACAATGCTATCTCTAGTATAGTGAACTGGTTTACTGTTAACAATTTATTACTTAATGAAAAGAAAACTAAATGTATTAAATTCGTGTTACCCAATGTGAACCCGGTAACTACAGACATATTTATAAAAGGACAGAGATTGGACCTTGTGCAGTCTACTGTCTTTTTGGGCATTACTTTAGACGCCAAACTACAATGGGATCCTCATATAAATAAATTGTCGAACAGACTGAGTTCGGCAGCGTTCGCAGTTAAAAAAATTAGAGCTCTTACCGACGTAGACACCGCTAGACTAGTCTACTTTAGTTACTTTCATAGTCTAATGACCTATGGTATTTTATTGTGGGGTCACGCTGCGAATGCTAATAGTATATTTATTCTGCAGAAACGGGCTGTTCGTGCAATTTATAGATTAGGGCCTAGAGTGTCACTGAGGGAAAAGTTTAAAGAAATCAATATTCTGACATTTGTGTCTCAATATATCTATGACAATCTTGTGTATGTAAAAAGAAATATAACTAATTTTCAGAAGTACAGTGATATACACAATTTTAATACTAGAAATAAAGACAAGTTGGTTGCTTATGTAAGCCGACTACATAAAATTAGTAATTCTTTTAAAGGCAATTGTATACGCTATTACAATAAGGTCCCTACTGATATTAAAAACTTACCTTTAGACAAGTTTAAAATAATAATAAAACAGAAATTGTATAAAAAAGGTTACTACAGGATATCTGATTACTTAGAGGACAGATGTCCATGGGAATAGATTGTTTGAGTAACAGGCTGTTTCGATATATAATTAGCATTCATTTTGTAATTTGACAATATTTTATTTAAAAAAGGAAACGCAAAAGATGCGACGACTGTGGAGTTTCTTCGGTGAGCTCTTCTCCACAGATTCCGCCATTGGGTTAGTGAACTCACCCAAAAAAATGTAATGACGGATCTAAGTGATGTAACAACATCCTATGGAAATAAATGATTTTTGATTTTGATTTTTTGATTTTGCTACTGTTAGAAAGAATAAAACGATAAACATTTGATTATATTCACGGAAAACACTTTATTCGGTAGGTAGGAAACAAAAGAGAGCTCCGCTCAACAACCAAAACAATTTGAATGAATGACAGTTCTCTGCACTAGTGAGGGGGCGCGTGTGTCGATTGCATAGTGCTGTACCGCGCTCGTTAGGGATCGATTATCTTCTTATCAGTTCGGCCGTCCTGTTCTCTCCTTCGCCCTCGAAGGATAACGTTGTAGCTCCGTCGACACGCCGCCGTCAGAGCTGCCACGAAGACTCGATGCAGCACCCAGCAGCAATTGGCCCCGTAGGCTTAACAGGCCCGAAGGCATACAATAGCCCTGGAGGCAAAACATAGCCCCGTAGGCAAAACATAGCCCCGTAGGCAAAACAAAGCCTCGTAGGCAAAACATAGCCCCGTAGGCAAAACATAGCCCCGTAGGCAAAATATAGCCCCGTAGGCAAAACATAGCCCCGTAGGCAAAACATAGCCCCGTAGGCAAAACATAGCCCCGTAGGCAAAACAAAGCCTCGTGGGCAAAACATAGCCCCGTAGGCAAAACATAGCCCCGTAGGCAAAACAAAGCCTCGTAGGCAAAACATAGCCCCGTAGGCAAAACATAGCCCCGTAGGCAACGTACAGCCCCACAGGCAACGTATAGCCCCGAAGGCAAGATATAGCCCCACAGGCATGATATAGCCCCGAAGGCAAGATATAGCCCCACGGGCATGGTATAGCCCCGAAGGCAAGATATAGCTCCACGGGCATGGTATAGCCCCGAAGGCAATATATAGCCCCACGGGCATGGTATAGCCCCGAAGGCACGATATAGCCCCACGGGCATGGTATAGCCCCGAAGGCAAGATATAGCCCCACGGGCATGGTATAGCCCCGAAGGCATGGTATAATTAATAATCAGAATCATAGTATCTTAGGCTTCAGGTTAGCCCCATAGGCCTACGTAACATAACAATTATTATAATTTGAAACAGTTAGGTAGGTACATGAAAATAACAAACGCCCCATAGGCAGTATCCACAACAATTGTTGTCATTCCAGAGGGGTCACAATATCACACTCTACCTCGTCCTCTGATGAACTATCTATTCTAGCTCTCCAAAGTTTAATTTTATCACGAGCAACCACGCTTTTATACGCTCTCTTGCCCCTGGCGGCTGAGCTGACTTCATACCGGTCGTTTGGCAAAACAGCGGTAATTTTGTAAGGCCCTGCATATTTAGGAACCAAGTTCCCACTCGTCAATCCAGGCCGTAAAATTTTACGCTCTACCATGACCAATTTACCCAAAGATATAGGCTCCGTCACTCGCCGGCCTTTGTCAAACGTGCCTTCATAGAGGCCGCATTTAGTTCGACCTTTTTAGCTGCATCTCTCCTAAGCTGTTCCGAATCAGGTGTGTGCCGTGCACCTTGTAAATCACCAGCTAATCGAGGTCTCAGACTACAGAGTAACTCAAGGGGGGACTTTCCTGTGTCCTGACTCACTGTGGAGTTAATACCCAACTGCACCTTAGGAAAATAAGTATCCCATCCCTTACTCTCTTCGCCCAGCTGTGCAGACAAAGAGCTCAAGATTGTACGGTTTAGCCTCTCGACTTGGCCATTAGCTCTTGGAGATGCCACAGCGTTTAACACATGCTTTATTCCAAGCTCGCAATAGTCCTTAAACTCTTGGCACGTAAACGCTGTGCCTCTATCACTCACAATTCTTGTTGGAGTCCCAAAGACTTGACTGATTTTGTTTAGTGCTGTAATTTCACCTCTAGCTTTGGCACTCATAACAGCCTCTAGCCATACAAATTCAGTAAATCCGTCAATTATGGCAAATATGTAAGTTTTACCACCACTCTTACAAAACGGCCCCAGGTGATCTACGTGAAGAGTGTGGAATGGAATGGGGTCGATAGGAATTGGATGCAGTAACCCTGGCTGCTTCCCGGTAGGCTTCTTATTAAACTGGCACCCTATACAACTGGCGACATAATTCTCCACAATTTCCCGCATCTTGGGAAACCAGTATTTGGCTTGGATCGCTTCTAAGCATTTTGCTGCTCCCAAATGGCCACTTTTATCATGGTAAGTATTACATATGTGCCACCTTGCACTTTTGGGTAAAACAGGCCTATGTCCTCCTTCCACAACACGACACAGTAACCCATTGACAATTTTGTAGTCCTTAGCAAGGCCATAATATTATTGGCTTTAAGCTCCAGATCAAGGCTTTTGAGAATTTACTGAATTTCTTCCTCGCCATCTTGAAGAGCATCGATAAAATCTTTCTCTTTAATGTGACGCACTGTAACTGGGTTACGGCTGAGTCCGTCTACGTGTGACATCGACGTTCCTGGTCTTTGTTTCACATCGAAGTCGTACTCCTGAAGATCAAGCCACCACCGTGCTATACGAGGCGACAAATCCCTCTTTGACCATGCTAGACGCAACGCGGAGCAGTCCGTCACAATACAGAATTTCATCCCTGAGATATAAACTCTAAACTTCTGGACGCTAAAAACTACTGCCAGCGCCTCAAGCTCAAAGCTGTGATACTTAGCCTCAGCTTCTGTTGTCTGCCTGCTCGCATATGCAACAGCTTTCTATTCGCCGTTTTCCTGACACTGCAACAGTAGTCCACCAAGGCCTACTTTAGAAGCATCGGTGTGGATCTGTGTTTCACGAGATGGATCGTAAATAGCAAGTACTGGGTCAGATGTAAGAGCACTTTTCAAAGTCTCCATAGCGTTGTGTTGTTCAGTTTCTCAACACCAAGCTGTAGTCTTTTTCGTCAAGAGTGTAAGTGGTCTTGCTATTGTGGCAAACCCCTTTATAAACCTGCGAAAGTATGAAGCAAGCCCCAAGAACTGTCTGACTTCGTGTACATTTCCAGGTGGTTTGAAGTCAGCAACTGCAGTCAGCTTGTGAGAAGAAGGTCTTATTTCTCCACTTGTAGCTTCGTGTCCCAAATATTCCACAGTCGTGGTCAGAAACGAACACTGATTTATTTACCAATCTATCCAGGAGATCCCGTATCAGAGGCAAGGAATATCTTTCTTTCTCTGTTACTTTATTAATTGCCCGGTAGTCGACACACAGCCTGAATCCACCATCTTTCTTTTTAACTAACAGGATCGGACTGGCATATAATGATGTTGACACCTCTATTATTCCAGCTTCAAGTAACTCAGCTATAATTTGTTATTATTAATATCATTTAATAATTGTAGCAAATATCCCGGTGACTATTCTGTAAAGTGTAATGTAAAGATGTGCAAATAATACAATCCGAAGAGTATTTATGATAAAAAAGATATATGATATACTACACTCATCTGTTTAATAATGTTACTTTTAGTATAACAAATTCAAACAAACAAGTACAAATAATATGTTATAAGATATCAAAATACATAAAATACAATACCTGTATAGTGTAAAGCTCCCTCCCTATTAACATATTTTGCAATTTTGTTCTTATCCTAAAGTAGCCTCAGATGTAAAGTGGTGCTACTCGGTAATCTCATATTTTAAAAAGTGATGTTATTTTAATTTTATTTATGCTAATATTTATAACACGTACATTGCTAATGTTACGCATTGAGTATCATATTAATTACATTATTACACCAGTAAAAATTATGCCTAGTAAACTATTCATGTTTATTTACACTAGGTAGTGGGGGAAGCATCTTCAAACCGCACCAAGTCCTTTATGTGGAACTCGCCTAGATTTTTACCATCGAGGGATTTTAGAGAGTATACCAAAGGTAAGTACTTAGCATGAATTACACATTTTTCAAATTGACTTACCTGCAATTGTATAGGCTTTTTCCTCAGGTTAAAGTACTTCGAATTATGATCGTAAGCCATTTTCAAATGGGCACGTACATTTTGAAATACCATACCTAATTCCTTAAGTGAAACTGAAAATGTTTGGGGGTCAGCCACCTTGACCGTTTGGGGATCTAACAGCTCATTATTATTATATACTCCCCCATCAAGTATCATCTCTCTACCATGGACCAAAAAGTACGGGGATGACTTTGTTCCCTCGTGAACCAGAGTGTTGAAGGCGCATTGAATCTCAGGAATGTTCTAGTCCCATTTTCTGTAGTAATTTGTTTTTAGTAAATGAAACTGCTGTAATTAATTTTGATTTCCACTCTTCCCAGCTGATAGCATAGCAATCTTGACGTTCATGCCAGCTTTTAGCATAGCCACCCAACTTAGCTGTGCAGTTGCAAATTAATGTGCGTTCATCCCAATCATGCATGCTAGCCACACCATCCAAATTACGGACAATGTTCGACTGAGACAGAAGATGTTTGTGGATCAAACTCAGGTATAAAGTCGTTACAACCCACATAGCGAACCACTGGCTGTCGGGGTGGAGCAACATCACTTCACGTATCAACCCTTCCAATGCTTCAATTCGACTAGCCTTCCTCTTTAGCTGCTTCTTGTGTCATTTACTCATAGAATGTTTGTCACTTGAACTCTAAGAAGAGGAACTACTAGACATATGACGTTTCCTAAGCCGACCCATTTTTATAATGAAATAAAGTTACAACCAGATTGCAGTCTTTTGAAAGTAATGGAGCAAGAAAACAGTCTATTATGTATGGAACAATCTCACCAAGTAATCAGGGACAGCCACAAGCCCGATTTTTCACGGAAAAAGTCCAGTCGAAACGTGTTCAAACTTATTGAACAAAAATCAATGACCTTGCAACGAAAAGCGACACAATCTTGCAAAACACTTGGTAAAATAACTTTGTTAGTTAAAGCATTCTTAATAGTTTTTAACCATATTAGTAGTTGTCCACCACCAAGACACAGGATAAGAGCGTCTTTTCGCAACAATCACAGGTAGCAAAGTACTTCGAACCAAATTTTACTTTTCAACTAAAATTCACAAAGTTCACGTAAGTCCACTCGTGTGCGATAGTAAACATGCCACTTCTGAAGTTGTTAGAAAGAATAAAACGATAAACATTTGATTATATTCACGAAAAACACTTTATTCGGTAGGTAGGAAACAAAAGAGATCTCCGCTCAACAACCAAAACAATTTGAATGAATGACAGTTCTCTGCACTAGTGAGGGGGCGCGTGTGTCGATTGCATAGTGCTGTACCGCGCTCGTTAGGGATCGATTATCTTCTTATCACTACTGTTAGTATGTCAATTTCTTTAAAAAGCTCTCTTAAGGAGTCTGTTCGTTTTAAATTATAAATTGCTCGAATAGCTCTTTTCTGTAAAATAAAAATAGTTTGAATATCCGCTGCTTTCCCCCACAACAAGATACCATAGGACATCACACTATGAAAGTAACTAAAATATACTAGCCTAGATGTAGCAACATCCGTGCTTTGTCTGATGTTCCTAACAGCGTAAGCCGCAGAACTTAATTTACCAGCCAATTTATCTATGTGGGGTCTCCACTGCAATTTGCTATCAATGCTAACGTGCTGTTTTCTAACACTAAACTGGTCTCAACTTGCCTGACATTTGGAAGTGAGAATTTGATACACTTGGTTTCACCAGCGTTTAACAATAAATTATATATTATTATTAATTATTAACTGTGAACCAATTCAAGGTTAAAGACAATACACCATTAGCATCATCAAAATCTCCTTTTTGTATTTCAATTTTGAAGACCATTGAAGTATCATCAGCAAACAACACTATGTCAGTTAATTTCTCCACCATGAAAAGCAGATCGTTAATATATACCAGGAATAAGAAAGGGCCTAATATGGAACCTTGTGGAACGCCAATTTTAACACCCGATCCATCAGATTTTACGCCGTTAACTTCTGCCTTTTGAATTATATTGCTTAGGTATGATTTTAGTAGATCCAACGCTTTATTTCTAACTCCGTAATGATTTAATTTAATTAATAGCGTATTATGATCAACACAATCAAGCGCCTTCGACAGGTCGCAAAAAACTCCGATAGCATCCTGTGCGGCCTCCTATGCAGAATAAATATGAGATATAAGATAAAATACCTGCATACGTAGTCGATTTACCCCTAGTGAAACCGTATTGTTTGGCGTGGAGTTGTTTTGTACGGTTGAAGTGTGAGAGCATTTGATTAAGTATAATCTTTTCAAATATTTTAAATAGTGTTGGAAGAACAGATATTGGTCTGAAATTTGAAGGATCGCCCTTATCTCCCGACTTGAACAGAGGTATCAGTTTACTGTGTTTCATGAGGTCTGGGAATGCCCCATCGTCAACAAATTTATTGAATATATAAGCTAAGTGTGGGGCTATAACAATTATTATTGAACCAATGACATTGACTGATAAAACCCACAGGTCTTCCGAATTTTTTAAGTAAAGTAATCTAAACGTTTTGACAATATCCTGGGGACATACTGTAATGGTACACGAGAGTCAGTACATTTGATACTTCATTTTGCGTGACAGAGGGCTAGCCCATCGCCGCGCTGGTTTGAATACGAGAATCGGTTCATATAACGTTTGGGGTTTTGCGTAGCTCAGGGTAAGTTAGCAAAAAACAATGAGCCGACGCGTGGTTTGGTTCCAGGAACAGAGTTCAGGTCAAGTTTTTTTGTCGCATTCCTGCGAGATGTGTAGGGGTCAGAGCCGATTTGGCTGCGCGCGAAATAAATTATGAATAACTAAATAATGGAAGGTTATTATGGAACGATACGGAGAAAGCTATTATGTTGATTGCAAATATACAATTGCGTTTGGTTGGTATGAGATGGCGAGTTTGACACGACTAGTATGAATAGCATTCTAGTGGTCTTTGTCCAGCGCGCTAGCGGTCGGGAAGGCTTAATTAATCGCAACAAGCTTTTATGGTCAGCGATCAACAGATTTTGTGTATCGGCCATACCGAATGACTTGAGTGATAACCTACGGTTGATCATAGTGAATATGCGTACACACAATTTGTAGAACGGCGGATCTGCATGGCATGGTTGAAATAAGACCCTGTGTAGTTAGTGATAAGAAGCTTCGCTTGGGCAGAGCGTGTTCGCAAAGGACGCCATTTTTTTTCAAACATGTGGGGACTATAAATACGATTGCGGGGGAAGGGAGTGCATTCGGTCTCAGCGTCTAGCTACTGTGACAGTCGTCTTTCAAATTCTAAACAGTTTTGGTCTGCCGTCTTACGCGTCTGAACTAGACGAATTGTGATTGCGAAGTTACAGTGGTTTTTCGTGAGTGTCTGAAGCGCCGAGATATACCTCGGTTCCTATCCTTTATATCAACCTACCCCAAATTCCAAAACTATCCTTGGGTCGTTAGATAAGAACTTGTAGGTAACTGATCTGAGTCTGAGTCTGGGCTTGGAGCGACCCTAAATTCCTTTTTCCTTCGCCATAGGGTTCCTGGATTGGCTCTTAGGATATTCGCGGGCTAATCCTCTCCTCATTCCTTTCGAGTAGCGAGTTTTGAAATTCCCACACACACAGTCATTAAACATACAAGCACATTCAAATCAAACTCGAAAATGGTTTTTCGAGTGGTGTCGATAATGGACGTGGTATAACACTAGGTTTTTAGACTAGGCTAGACAGGAGTTTAGTTGCGGCTAAACCTAGGTTGGCAGGGCATAGGGAGACTGTTTGATCGATGAGGTTCCGCGGATGGAAATAACAAATTCAGAACAAAGTTAAACCGGTGTCAACACAGATAACCTATCCTGTTGATATTTTGGCATTTGAGTGTTGTCGGGGACGCGCGAAGAGATCAAATTACAGTCTAAAGCTCATTGTTTAGGACCAGGTAGGTTGTTTTGCTTTGCCTTGGGTCAGGTTGGATTCAAGTTGCATCTTTAAATTAAATGTAAATTTCGCTGGAGGTCTAATGTGTAGGCTGAGTCAAATATATATGATTAGGCTCAGTCGAGGACGTGCTGAGGCTAGTGGAATTCATAGATCGGAATTTACCGAAGTATGCATTTCGCTATGGTGTGGGTTAGATCTCCTAAAGCGCTAATGACTACGTTTCGATAACATCCAGCTCAAATTGCGCAGAGTTGAAGGTTTCAAAACGTTACGGACCTTTTGAGGTAACCGCTAGTTCAAACCCATCTCGGAAAATCAAATCGCAATTGTGTAAACCGGTCTTTTCGGATCGTTATTGCCGTGAACTAAATATATAATTGGAACCACCACAAGTCGCTACTAGCGAGCACATGAAATATCATTGAGTACTCACGTCGTAAAACTACGACGGATATCTATACGATATCCCAAACAAATATTACAAATCGTGGTCGACCACTAAAAGAAGTTCCAAGCGCCCATATATACAAAAAAATAAATGGTACCATCACACAAATACAACAACGATCGATCTGGCGCAATACACCGCTAACTGATGCGAATTACCGGCTTGCGGACATATATGCTTCTCTGTCTTAACTTGAAACTCTAAATTCCTGAACCAATCTTCCGCTCGACTATTGTACGCCTAACGAACTTCTCAACGAACGAGAAATTCAGACTTATCATTCTTAACTTACAAATTTTACAGCTGAATCGGGACATCTCTTTTTGGGGTAGATAGAATAGACGATCATAGCTACTGATAGCGGTGGCTCGACCTTAGCCTTTAATGCCGTTACAATACATGATGAAATTTTAAATATACATTACTGACGCTAGTGTTATTTTTTAATAAAGTCTTTGCTTCATATGGAGATGAATTTAGACGATCTGTTTTGAGTAAGGGTACATTGGTGAAGAATGTTTCAAAAGCTCGAGCAACATCAGCGCTGGATTTAACAACATCATCACCTATCTTTAGGCAGAAATCATTGTCCCTTGGTATAACTTTGCCAGTTTCACGGTTTATTATTTGCCAAACTGTTTTCATTCTATTATTTAATTTTTTCTATTAATGTGTAAAGTTTTTGCAGTTCTACAAACCAACTAGAAAGTTTTGGAATATTTTTTAACATAGTCATGAAATTTTCGATCAAAGTTATAGGTTTTTTGATCATAAAGGTCATACAAGATAACTCTACTTTTACGAATTCCAAACGTTGCCCAGTCATTAAATTTAGATTTACCGTTGTAGTCACTGACTTTCTTTAATTTAAAAACTTTATTGAATTCTGTCTGAATAATGTTGAAGTCTGAGTAGATTTTGTTTGGGTTCTGTTCATTAAAATCATGTACTGGCAAATTTATATCTAAGTTTTTCGTATATGTCTCTAGTCTATGGGATGTAATAGGCCTATAAAATGATGGACCAGTTATCCTTAATAGCAATTGGGAATGAAACTGTTTGACCACTGTGATCGGAAGGTAAGCAGTTAATTACACTTTTACTTGTGAATGCACAGTCACAAAAAACGTTGTCTAAGCAAGTTTGGCTGGTAAGTTTAAATCTAGTCGGCTCTAAAAATACATGACATAAATTAAATGATTTGAATAAAGTTATTAATCGTTGTTTCATTGTTGTTCCTACAAGCAAATCTACATTAAGATCGCCACAAATAATTAACTTTTTCTGTTATTACATCGTTTAGTGAGGGCAATCAGGCAGGCATCAATTAACAAGGTGTATCAAGAAACCCGTAAAAAGCGAATGACAAGGAACTCAATTTCATCAAGGGAACAGGAACTATCAAAAAAGTGATTTTATCAAGAAATTCATCAAGGAACTATCAAACAAGTGATTTTACCAAGAAATTCATAAAGAAATTATCAAACTAGTGATTTTATACTTATATCTAGCAACTGAGCCATAATGGAGACAAGCCAAGTCTACCTGTTGCAAAATCAGCAGCAAATTATTGACGGAATAAATCAGCTGTGGTCAAATTACAAGAAAGATGGCCAATCTCGTAAGACAGCTGATTATATCAAAAGGAGGGTGGAGTCTTTAGATAAGTATTGGGCTGAGTTTCAACGGAATCATGAGCAGTTAATGATGGCTGAAAATCAAGATATAGAATACTTTACTGCCAATCAAACGAGCGTTCCCAATCCTTTTACCAAGAAATACATAATATTAAACATAATTGTAAACAAAAATTCTTAAAAAGGGAAAATTACGTCCGTCCTATCAATGTTTCCCTTCAATTTCGTAAGGTTAGTGTTGCTGAAATTGAAAAGATCATAGATAACACGAGTAACGAAAAATCTCCCGGCTCGGACGCCATTAGAATCCAAGATATTAAATATGTTAAAAAGACATAAGTCCGATACTTGCTAATTTTATAAATATGAGTGTGCGACTGGGTTTGTACCCGGATGAACTTAAGTGTGCCCTTATAAGGCCTATCTATAAACAAGGGAGTCACCTAGACTACGGTAACCATCGCCATCCTGCCTATTGTTAATAAGATAACAGAAAAGATGATTGTTAGACAAATTAGTAACTTCTTGGATAAGCATAGTATCATTTCGGATTGCCAACACGGTTTTAGGCAGGGTCGCAGCACAGCAACAGCACTTAAGCAGTTCATAGATTATGTAAACAATTGCTTGGACGAGCGTAAGCAGGTCGTTGCCCTCTTTATCGACTTCAAAAAAGCCTTTGACACCCTGGGGCACGATCAGCTGTTAGAAGCAATGGAAGAATGTGGTATAAGAGGACCATTAAACAACTGGCTCAAAGCGTACTTAAGTAATAGAAGGATGCAAACAATGATCAGTGGCACCAGGGGGTCAGAGGCTAACGTTAGGTATGGTGTACCCACCGGGTCCGTACACGCATCATGCACGTTAATAGCTTAAGCAATGTAATCGAAAACTGTAAGATGTTTATGTATGACGACATAAAGACCTTCAAATCATACAGAAATGTATTCAAAAGGACCTAGAAAACATCATAAAATGGTCACACGACAATGGCATTATTATAAATATGACTAAAACAAAATGTATGCACATATGCTCCCCATACAATAAGCCTAAATTAAATAGCCTAAGAGTGGTCGGTCTCAGCTATGATTGTTTACATAGTAAGTGCTCAGAGATTATACCTATAGAAACATTTATAACAGCCTGTAACTGCGCTGATATAGAATTTGTAGAAAAGTTTAAGTACCTGGGACTAACTATTGACCAAAACATGTCATGGAAAACTCACATAAATAATGTATGCGCGAAATTAAGATCGGCACTTGGTAAGATGTACCACCTGCGAGGTGTAGTAAACAGAGCCACATTATACTCTGTTTACTACGCACTCGCAGACTCAATATTGTCTTACGGGCTAAGTAGCTATGGATGTACATTTCAAACATATTTAGATCAGATTAACTCCCTACAAATACGTTGTATGAAACTATTAGTTGATAAAAAAAACTAAGAAAGCATGTCATGGAGAATACAATGAGCTTTATAGTTTGTGTAAAATGTTACCTGTACAAGACAAAGTCAATGCACTCATTGTTTTGGAAGAATTTAGTAGTAAAGATTTTAAAAACCCAGTATCACATGTCATAGAAACTAGGAATGTCCGTAATAAGAAATTAATTGTACCTAAAATTTGTAACTACTATGGCTCAAGAACTAGAAAATACCTCATACCGAAAATTCTCAATAACCTACCAAATGAAATTAGAAATGGATCTTTCTCTAAGAATGTGTTTAAGATCAAGTTGTTTAACTATTTACTTGCTAGCCAGAGTAATGTATGATACCTACCTATCTAACCATAAATACCTACTTAACTACCTAACTTATAGAATCAGATTTTCTGTGAAAACTAATTATTCATATACATAGTACAAGTGGACAGGTGTTGGACAGGTGTGGTGTATGTATGTAATACCTGTATGTAGCTACCTAGTCTACCTATTGTGCTGCCTGCATGCACCATACCTGCCTACCATAGTCCTTATATAGCTATGTTTTTATTAAATAAAGTTTGTTGCATGTTAGTATAGTAAAAGTTGTTAAAAATTAGAGTTACAGAGAGCATGTACTGCCAATAAACTGCTTTGTAGTTTGGCGGTGTTTAGTTTTAAGTTAAATTGTATATACATATTTAATCTGAATAAATGTATCAATCAATCAATCAATCAAGAAATAAGGGAGTCGATCGTCAAGAGCCCCGCGTTTTCCCCAAAACCGTCTACGCTACTAGTAATTCCTAAGACGGTTGAAGTGGCGGGAGAAGATAAGTCAAGCAGTGAATCAAGTCAGCAGCATCCTAAGCAGAACAATCTACACGCCGAATCTGCGCAAAATACTCCCAGCAAGTTAGAGGAGATGTTGCGTCGGCAAACAAGTAACTTTAAAGCCTTCTCCCGCACACTGTCAAGCATCCACTTATAAGAAGTAAAGGAAAAGTGGGAATTCTAAGACCTACTGAAGAACTTAGAAGCACGGTGGGCAACTATCGATAAACTTCATTGGGACATCGATAGCGAGCTCCATGGGGAAGAAAATGAATATTATGAGCAGACCTTCACCAAGTACGAGAAGAGCTACTGTGATATAAAAAGAGAGATCAATAACATGCTGTGGTCAGTGGCTCACCGTGAAAAGTCCACGCCAAAACTGGACATTCCCTTTTTCCATGGCAACTATCAACAGTGGAGCTCCTTTAAACATCTTTTCACAGAGGCCATTCACAACAATCCCTGCCTATCAAGTGCGCAGAAGATGCAGTTTCTAAAAAGCAAAATTAAGGGAGAACCTGAACGCCTCATCCAGCACCTACAGATAAGCTCCGAAAATTACGTCACCTGCTGGGACATCATCAACTATCGATACAATAACAAGAAGCTAATATTCACGACCCATATGAATACTATGATGTCCCTCCCCGTTCTGCAACAAGGCACATCGGGTCACCTCAAGAGACTGCATGACGTAATGGTAGAATGTCTGAATGGCATAAAAAATTTGGGTATCAACATTGATACATGGGATCCTATCATTATACATCTGTTATCATCAAAACTAGACTCGGAAACACACAATGACTACATGTCTACGTTAAAGGAACCGAGAGAGATACCACGATTGGATGAATTTCTGAAATATCTGGAATTAAAATTTACTGCATTAGAAGCATCAAGGCGAAAGCAGGAAAATGCAACTCAAAAGTCGTATAACAATCAACCTTCTGCATCATCGACCCCAAACAACGGATCACGTTTCAAACAGTACTACTCAAGCAACAAGGCTACTTCGAATAATCAATCAAGAAATCTGGCAAAATGTCCGGTTTGCGCTCAAGATCACGGGGTCTATTATTGCCAACAGTTCAGAGGAATGGATCCTGCGACGCAAAAGAAAACAATTACGTAGTTCAAAATATGTAGTAACTGTCTCTATTCACATAAAGGGAAAGATTGTTCATCAACAAAGCGCTGCCGTGAATTTAATGGCTATCATAATACCATTCTACACGAAGCTTTCAACAATCAAGCCCAAAGAAATATGCCGCTCGGAACCCAACAGTGGACTAAAACCAGCGGTAATACGCATGTTGCGCAAAAGTCATGCGAAGCAACTCAGAAAGCGTCAGCAAACGAAGTTTTGCTAGCGACAGCGTTGGTTAAAGTACAAGCTAGCAACGGAGTTCAAAATACTTTGCGCGCGCTCATAGATCAAGGCTCACAAGTGTCATTGATAAGCGAGAGAGCTACACAACTTCTGAAAATTCAGAGACAGAGTTGCAAAGGCGTAATTATTGAATCGGCACTAACGACACAACATGTAAAGGCGCTATAACCATATTATGCACTTCGTTAAGGGGAAGCTATACCTTTGAAGTAGAAACGCTAATTATGAAAAGTTTAACAAGAAACTTACCCAACAATACAATCAGTAAAACATCATGGGCGTTCCTGGAAGAAATAGAATAAGCCGATCCGCAGTTTTACTCTACCAACCCCAGTGACATACTCTTGGGCGCCGAAGTATACGCCAACATTATCCTTAGCGGAGTACGAAAACAAGATTCGTCACCGTTAGCCCAAGAAACAAGTCTTGGGTGGATACTGTTTGGAAGTATTAAAAGTTTGCATTGTAACGTTGTGCTGAATAATATAGAGGACATACAACGATTTTGGCAAATAAAGGACATTCAAGGAGCATCAAGAAACTCGACGGAGGAGGAAGATTGCATCAATTTCTATAAGGCTACAACAACAAGGTTGAGCGACGGGCGATACCAAGTGCAACTTCCCCTTAAGTCCACTGCCGAATCAGATCTAGGGCAGTCGAAAAACAAAGCCATTGCACAATTTTTACATCTCGAACGGAAATTTTCGAAGCATAAAATTATTACTTCGCTTTACAAAGAATTTGTGGACGAATACCTATCGCGGGGACATATGAAGCGGGCACGTGACGACAAGAAACTCGAACATTTTCTGCCACACCATTGCGCGTTACGCGAAGAATCTACTACAACGGCACTTCGTATGGTATTCAACGGATCCGAAAAAACTTCAAATGGGATCAGTTTGAATGACCTGATGCACAAAGGACTCAATTTACCAAAAGATATTTTGATTCTTATACTAAAATGGAGACAACACAGAATCGCATTTTGGCGGATATAGAAAAGATGTTTCGACAGCTGTGGGTACATCCAGAGGACCAACATCTCCAGAAAATCATATGGCGAGACTCTCCACATCAACTCTTACAAGAGTATCAACTGACAACAGTCACCTACGCCACCAAGGTCACCCCCTTTCTCTCCATGATAACGCTGAAGCAATTGGCGTGGGATGAAAGAAGTACTCAAGTACCCGGAAGCTGCCAAAATAGTTGAGGAATATTTCTATATGGACGACCTGTTACATGGGTCAGATTCGGTGACGTCAGCCAAAAGATTACAAGAAGATCTCATTCAACTAATGAAAGCAGGCGGTTTCAATTTAAGAAAATGGAAGTCCATTCATCCCGCCTTAATGCAACAAGTCACCAACAAGGTTGAAGGTGCGGAGGGCACATATCAGTTCATACAACCAGAATTGATGAAAACATTGGGACTTAATTGAAACTCGACACAGGACGTCAACAAATTTCGATCGAAGATTGAAACCACGACCAAAAACAATACAGTTTGTACGAAAAGACAGTTGCTCTCGGAAATCGCCCGATTGTAGTTACAATGGTAAATGATTTTTTGCACATTTGTGAGATACAGTAGGTGCGACCACGGCTCTACCTCGACCATTTTTGTAACTTCGCATTTCTTGACTTCTTTCTGAATAATTTCCTTGTTTCGCACTTTTTAAACCTCTTAACTCACGTAGTCGGGTTATAGTTTTTTTTTACTTATATTTTATTATTTATTGTTTTTAATATTTGTTGTTATAGCGGCAACAGAAACACATCATCTGTGAAAATTTCAACTCTCTAGCTATCATAGTTCATGAGTACCAAACATTTACCTAACTAAACAGAGTTTTTCATGGCCGCTAGAGGGCGCCACATCAGATCTACATAGCCTATGTCACCCGCAGAATTATTACAAATCTATTGACACCTCATTTACTAAAATCGGTTCAGTAGTTTAGGCGCTACGAGTGGACATACATACATACCCACCCACATACATACATAGACTGCCAAAATCATTACCCTTCCTTTTGGCGGTCGCCGTAGTCGGGTAAAAAGGCCAATAGTAAAAATTTCAACCTTATTGAAAACGATGAGAAGGTTAAACCACGTCATTCAAGAGACGTAGTTACGGCGACCCGACGGAGCCCAACGCGAACTAGCGCAGTCAGTCCTATCAAGTGCAATCTCAGTGCAGTGGTAACAGCTTTATTTCTGCTGCTAACACTCGTCTGCAATTCTCACTGCAATACAAACGTTACACAATTCAGGAAAGGACAAGCGATAAATTTCGAAAAGATCTCAGATATGACGCTGATTAAAGACGAGTGGAAAATCGTCGCCTATTACCACTTGGATTCTTATTGGGAAGGAATAGACGCGTTCAACAAATATACACAAACGCTCCAACAGACATGTAATATGATACGGGAACAAGCCCACGAGGATCAGTAAAGTTGTAGCAAATTCATTAGAACTGTTATTTTAGTAATTTTTTATTACATAAGAATGACATTACAGTTTGAATTATCCAAATCGGACCATTACTTATGAAGATATTAATTAATAAACATTATGCGTTCCTTCCACTAAAAGGCAGTGTGCCCGGGACCGTGTGACGTCACTGTGACGATCGAGCGCGGGCAGTACTCGGTCGGCAGTCGGCCGGCGGCCGGCACTCATTCTCTCGTTCACGATTCGACGGGCGGCGACCGACGTGGTTGATAAAGTTACTCTTTATTTGTTGACAATTTATATAAATAACGTGTTGTTGTATGTAACTCTACACCTATTTAATATGAGTACTAATAAAATAGAAGCTGGTTTTGTGCAAGCTCAATCAGATAACCTACCAAAAGTGGATTCTTTCATGGTATTTGACTACCTAGGTAATCATTCTAAGTTCACCAGCGCTGAAATCCGTGGTTGTAAACTACAAAGGTAAGGTTGCTGCTTATTTATGTACATACCTAGGTTCTCATTAGTATTAAGGTCTGGAGAGCTGTTAGTAGTAGGAAGGGGTGTGTAAGAAAGAATGAATGTAAAGTATGGATGGGTACAGGGACGTATTCAGAACTAGTGATTGTTATGCAGATAATTTCGCGCATGGCTTTTCACCTATTTGCGCTTTATGTATTAAATGTAGGTATGGTTCCCTACACTTGCTGATCTATGACTGAAACCTTAATGTTGGTTGTCAATGACCTTGTTTTTCATCATTCTAACAAATCATTTCTTCAGTGCCATGTACCTAAGTAGGTAAAATATCTATCTAGGGCTATCCGTCTTTGGAATGCGCTACCCAGCGACATCAGGGATAGTCAATCTCTCCATTTTTAAGAATCGTCTGAAGTAGTATTATTTATCCCTTTCTTAATCTTTGTATGTATTATATTATGTATTAAAGTCTTCACAAAATAAAAGGCCGGTTTTGACAGTTCACGCCCATGAAGTTTTAACCCCTAATGCATACGTAATAAAAGCCAACTGTTGCGTACAAGCAAAGCGAACAAGTTGCATCTAGGAAAACCGCTTCTATTACCTATTACCTACGGTTAAAACTTAATGGGCGTGAACTGTCAAAACGGGCCTTTTATTTTGTGAATGGTGTAGGTTTATTTATTATACTATATTATGTAGATTATCGTATGTAGTAGATAAATCCAGTATTAGTAAAAATATGTCATTTATCTTATTATCATTTTATTTCACTCAAGCACATAGGCATCCAGTTTCTGAATTTTAAATGTATCCTCTCCATCCTGGGCTTGCTAGAAGAAATGTTTTAGAGATAACTTTTTAGAGATAAGCTTGCCTTTTAAACTCCTTTTCTGTATTGTTTTGTGATTGATTTGTTATGTGCAATATATACTATAATATACACAGTCAGGTCATAAGTTCTGTCACACAATAAAAACTTTTGAATTTAGAACGCTGGCCACAAAAAAGTTTATTGAATTCGAATTTCGAATTTTTCATGAAAATAAAAATGTGTACTTTTTAGAATTTTCCTCATTTTTAAATATGGAGTGGACACTTAAAGAAGACCGTATCGCAGTTATTGCGTTGCATCGTTGCGGTTACACTCCAATTCAGATTTTCGACTTACTGAAAAATTTGAATATAACCAAAAGATTCGTTTATCGTACCATAAAACGATACAATGAAGACTCTAGTGTAGATGACAGGTCAAGAAGTGGTCGCCCTCGCTCTGTTAGGACTCCAGCAGTGATAAAAGCTGTGAAGGCGCGAATTCAAAGAAATCCCATACGTAAGAAGAAACTGTTGGCCCTTCAGATGGGGTTAAGCAGGACCTCGGTGAAAAGGGTGTGAAATGAAGAATTAGGGCTTAGGGCATATCGAAGAAAAACAGGACATCGTTTGGACGCTCGTTTAATGGACCTGGGACTGAAGAGATGCCGCGCTTTGTTGAAGCGGTACGCGGGAAAAAAGCATCGGGAAATTATTTTTTCGGACGAAAAAATTTTCACCGTAGAAGAGAGCTACAAGAAACAAAATGATAAGGTGTACGCACACAGCAGTGAAGAAGCGAGCAACCGTATTCCGAGTATCCAACGAGGTCATTTTCCATCCTCGCTCATGGTTTGGTTGGGAGTCTCTTATTGGGGCTTAACTGAGGTACATTTTTGTGAGAAAGGCGTAAAAACGAATGCAGTTGTGTATCAAAATACAGTCCTCAAGAACCTTGTGGAACCTGATTCTCATACCATGTTTAATAACAGGCACTAGGTATTCCAACAAGATTCTGCGCCAGCTCATAGAGCGAAAAGCACACAAGACTGGCTGGCGGCGCGTGAAATCGACTTCATCCGGCACGAAGACTGGCCCTCCTCAAGTCCAGATTTGAGTCCGTTAGATTACAAGATATGGCAACACTTGGAGGAAAAGACCTGCTCAAAGCCTCATCCTGATTTGGAGTCACTCAAGGCATCCTTGATTAAGGCAGCCGCCGATATTGACATGGACCTCGTTCGTGCTGCGATAGACGACTGGCCGCGCAGAATAAAGGCCTGTATTCAAAATCGCGGGGGTCATTTTGAATAAACTTTATTACCATAAGAATCTATGTTTTATTAAGTTCATTTTGCTATATAAATGTTTACATAAATAATAAACATGTCCAAATTATTTCATATCGCACATGTGACAGAACTTATGACCTGACTATGTACAAATATACTCAAAAATATTTTGTTCTCTGTTTAATTTTATTCTGTTTTCATTTCATACAGATCTGCACGTGAAACCTACGGAGATGATGCTGTAGGATTTGTCCAAGTCCAGAGGTTAGGACATGTTTGTACCGTAAAAGCAAAAATAACGCCTGAACATAGAATAAAAAGTAAAGCGTATTGCTGCACATTTACATGTAATGAAAAAGAGGAGACGGTTTTGAACGTAGATTGCCATGACTGTGTGGCTCAAAAAGGAGGTTGCAAACATAGCGTAGCGTTCTTGATGTGGCTCCATAGACGCAGCGAGGAGCCATCTCCCACTGAAAAAAAATGTTACTGGGCCAAACCAAAGCTGGCTACTATAGGTACTACTACAAAATTTATAAAAGCTAAAGATTTGGTTCCCGGCTCAGTTACTATTGAAGATAAAAAAACCGTTAACACTAATGGAGACCAGTTTTTTCTAGCGGTTGTGCAAAGTCTAAATGAAAATTCTATAAGAAATCAGTTATCAGTATATGTCAGCAAGAACGAGTTAAAAAAATTGTCTTTGCATAACCTCGTTCATCAATATAAAAAGAAGGCAATAATATTAGTAGCGTTGATGATTTTATTGATTATTGCTGTGCTAAAATCACCATAGAAGAATGTCACAAAGTAGAAGAAGCAACAATTGGACAAGCTAGTGCACCTTTATGGCATGAGTTAAGGTATTGTAGAATAACCGCGTCTAAAGTTTACGAAGCTGCACGTTGTAAGACTCCCGATGGTGCTTTGATTGAACAAATATTTGGTGCCTCTATACCGGAGACTCTGGCTATGAAAAGAGGCAAACGATTGGAATCCGATGTCAGAGCAGAAGTAGCCAAAACAAGGAAAATAGTTATTCAAAATGGTGGTTTCTTTTTAAACCCCGATTGGCCTCATTTTGGTGCTTCTCCAGATGGATTGACCAGTGAGTACGTAGTAGAAATAAAATGTCCCTCGACAAAGAAAGGAAAGGAAAGTTTCGTAAAAATCAAAAGCTCAAATTCAGCTGCAAATGTTTTTTTGCTACAAATTGAAGGGATTGTTTTGTGTAGCTGATGAAAATTTTGAAAGCAATAAGAAAGTAGAAATACTAGAAGAAGATTATGATAAAAACTATTGTACTGATCTTTTAGAGAAGTCCACGCTTTTTTGGAAAACATCAGTGTTTCCGAAACTGGTTGAAACTTAAGGTTAAGTACATTTTTTTTAATACGAGTAATATGACATATTGTGCATTTAATAACGCAATGTTATCGAAATAAAATTCTATAAAAGAAACGAAAGCATTTTTACTTTTACACTTGATTACAAAATAGGCAATCCTGTAAATTAACTAAACCTCAGGCTATTGTTACAATATAATCCAAAAAATGAATGTATGAAATGTCGACACATGCGTGAGGTCCGATCATTTTATAGTCTCTCAACTTCCCTATGCTTCTTCAACGTGAACTCTTATAGCAGCGATTCTTTTTGTTTGTAAAACTTCTTCTGCTGTAGATTTTGAGTTGGAACTCACACTAGGCGGCCTCAGAAGTGTGCAGCCACGTTGTTCCAGCAAATGGGAAAAAAATTTAAAACCCCTGTCGGCTAACACAATACTTCCTTGTTGCACTTTGTCTAGAAATCCGCTGTCTTCAAAAATTGTTGAGTCTGGGGTCCTCCCTCCATATCCCTCTGAGATGAAATTTATTAAACTGTCAATTGTGATTGAAATCAAGTACTTGATGGTATTGCAGCTTTTATATTGTGACCAAGTAAGCGCTTAGTACAAAGCGTTGCTAGGTTTCTCGATTTGAATTTCGAAACAATCGATTATTGAAATTGATTTAGAATAGCGCTTATGTAAATATAAAAATGTATTGCAAGCATTGAGTTAGGTTCATGCCATCGGATTTTTCGTAAAGTCACTAGAATTTCGATAGATGAAATTCCCGTGAAATTTTGTAAATGTTTAATACAAAAGTATGAGTGGTCAGGAATGCCTATCAGTAATTTTGGATCTCGAGAGATAGCCATTACAGCGCCCTTTTGCATATGTGCATTGAAGACATTTGTGTTCATCGTTTTTGTTATTTCCAAATCATTCGATTCGTTATCACTAGCATTCACACCAAAATAATGAGTAATATCACTTGAGTTTGAGCTGCTGATCGTGAAGTTAACGTTTTGGTCACAACTTTGAGGGATTGATTTTTCTTTCACTATGCTTTGTTTCCATTTGATTGGCGTATTACTAGATTTAGTTTTCATTTTTGGTTAAATATTAACCTGTACTGCGTGTGTTTTTTGACCAGTTACATTGTTTTTTGATAATAGGTCTATTTCTTCAGGTATATATATATGTTGAGGGATCACTGTTTTGAATGATATTCGAGTCTTTATTCTCACACTCTATCACTTCAATCGAATGCAACAATAGGTCTTCGTGTCCAATATCCTTACCTAAAACTCTTTCAAAATATTCTATATCTTGTTTTTTTTTAAATCCGGGTCTGTCAATTTTCTTAATTTGAGGCTTTTAACATTCAAACTTATGAGGCAAAACTCCCTTCTTCAGTTTAAGCTTTCCTCCAACCAACTTAAACTTTACGTAATTTTCCATATCTTCTTCCACCTGAAATATAAAAATATAAGTGCATTAAATTTATTTGCTTCTAACAATAAACAAATAAATGCACCGCTGTTGTATAAATGATTAAAATAATTATTATTCACTCTTTGCTCTTTACCCGAGTAGATACGTCCCTGTGTCATTGTTTTGAGACTGAATAACTTTAGCATTAAAAAACCCCCGCATAAAACCAGACTTCCAGTTTCATCACTAGGACTCATCATCGGGTGTTATTAAAAGGTCTTATGACAATTAATCGAATGAGCCTAAACTCGATGGGTATACTAGTAAGCATCACAAGGTTCCAGCTCCCACCTTCGAACTTCGCACTACATCATCAGATCAGCTCAATAGTACCATATTCTCAAAGGTCTTGTCACTACAAGTCTAATGAGCCCAAACTCGATGGGTCTACTAGTAAGCATCCCAGGGTTCCAGCCCCCACCTTCGATCTTCACACTCATCATCAGATCAGCTCGATGGTACCATATTCCCAAAGGTCTTGTCACAACAAATCTAATGAGCCCAAATTCTACGGGTTTACTAGTAAGTATCATAGGGTTTCTGCTCCCACCTTCGAAGTCCATCATCAGACCAGCTTGATGGTACCATAACAACATGCTCCAAGAAATCTACTTTAAAAAAAAACAACATTCAAATCGGTTTACCCGTTTACGCTCCGCGAGCTGAGTGACAGACACACTGACACACAGACAGACAGACAGAGTGACTCACACGTCAAACTCCACCCCTTTTGCCTTCGTTGGGCGGGGGTTAAAAATAGAAACGGCCGTATGTACTAGGTTTATGCACAAAACTCAGAAAAAGTAAGTAGGTACCTAGATATGTATTTGTTAATATAGCCGAATAGACCAAAAAGAGAATAGATAAGTATTATGTACTATCGAACCATCTGAATCATGACCCACCATAAGCTTATTTTGCTAAACCCCTTAAATGCAAGTAGGTCGAAATTCGCTTGAAGGTTTATTTCCTTGGTAACGAACTTGTTATCATTTGATTAGACACTGACATTTTGATAGATCTTACAAGTTTGAAAGTTTCAAACGAATTATCAGGCAAAAGGGTCATGATTCAGTTGGTTCGATTGTACAATACAAGCACTATATCAACTTATTTTCATAAATCATACGTAGCTAAAGGTATATTTATACCTATCTATTTATAGTTATTATATTATGTAGGTAATACTTACATTGAAATGATCTTCACAGCAATGTCTTGTAGCCTGGGTAGAGCATGGATTTTTATCATCTCTCTTTGCTATGGAATACCATTTTTTACGAAGTTTCGGTTTCGGGCACGTCAAAAATTGTTTTTCTGGCGTTTTAAAAGTAGTATTTGTACATTTCGGCACTATACAATATTTATACATAGTTAAGACACAAATTGGACACTTTATTCGTTTCAAATTTACAATTAACCACACAAAACACTGCGCGCCATACCGCTACCAACGGCTGAGTGTCGGCGACCGTCACTGTGACGTCACAGGCGATCGCGCCGTCCGGTTAGTGAACTTTGCTAGTAATTTGGTCCTAACTTCGTCAATTTTTGTTGTAGAATAAAAAAAAAACACTGTATGTTATGGATTTCTTAGCTCTATAAAATCGCGCTTTCAACTTTAAACGTTACGGATCGTCAGATTCTCCGAACTAGAGTACTACGATCCGGTATTACTTACTCAGCACACGTCGAGCATGCGACTTGCCAGACAGCACCGGCGCCGAGGTCTCATTAATGGTGTCGGATATCTCGCTTACGGATTGTGTGGAGTATTGGATGAAAATTTCGCCCAACAATACAGGAAGGACATCGCTCTAGTTCGAGACAATGAGAGGCACATAGCATCGCTTTGGAAAAATCAGACTTCCATCATTTGTTAAAGTGTACTATGGAAAAGCAATCACAGCATCGAGATACCGACCATACACCCCCGCGCTGACAAGAACACACGGCTACAATTCAATATTACAGATAATTAGTGTTTTTATATACTTTGTATTTACTGACTTATGTTTTACAGATTGTAGGATCTCTTGGTAGACACTACAGCTTTTGTTGATATATTGACGATGATTGTTTAGTAAAACGGCCGATTTACGTAAATTGATTTAATTACGGTAATGCACACGAGCGCACTCCACCTTGTTATATCGTGACACTGACTTGTTAGGTAAATTGGCAGAGTGTGCACATTGTGCGATTGCTAAATCGTACATATTCCCGAGGGAGAAAATAAACAAAATAAATGATACATGAATTGTTACATAGCATGTTAAAACTAAAAATAAGTACTTAAATAAACTAAAAATCACACACAGTCTTCACTGAACATAATGTCACTGAACTTTCGTAATACGGGACTGGTGGATTTATTTGATGTACTGACTTCCCTTGCGTTCTTGCTCTGATATCCAAGTGGGGGCGCTATTGCCTGTCTGGACTTGGGCGCAGTCGTTGCGTTTCTATCTATCTGTGACTCGCTGCTTTCCGGGTTTCGGTTGTTTGGTTTGCTTTTTTGTCTTATATGTCGGATCATCATGATTACTCCTGCGATCATTATCACACACACTACTGCATAGATCATGACATAATGGTGGACGTCATGATAGGTTACATTTTCTGGTAATGATTCTTGTTCTTTCAAATATCCAATCTTATCTTGTATAGCTGCGGTTTCTTGTAAAATATCTAACTCCGTCTTATTTGATATTTCTATTCTTGGGATGGTCAGATTGATGATGTGGTTGATTGGAGATATAGTGGGTGTATACAGACTCGGTGACAGTCGGACCTCGCTTGTATGCGGTTTGTGAGGATAAATGGTAAAGGTGTCAGTCTTGATTAGACAACCATGACCTATATTTATTAACCCAGTACTTGTCAGCTTGTGAGTGGTAACCTTATCCGCGCACATTGCGCGAACTTGGCATTTCTCGCAACAAAAGTAAACATACGTGTTCATAGCGTAGCTGTCTTGCCATTTATTTTTACATTGACCGATTGTTGTTTTGCATTCTTGTTTCTCCAACTCGCACAAATTTTTGTCATTTTTCATCTGAAACTCTGGTTTTTTACTATAACAATAGTATGTTTCCAAGTGCGAGACGCAACTTCGGACGTCTAACTCGCTCATTGGTATGAAGGTATCTTTTCTCAAGTTCATAGCGACGTAATCTGACACTGGAACGATACTGATGATCTTGTTTACTTGTTGTTTAGGTATCGGAATTATTTTTAGAATTTCGTAAACTTCTCTGTCGATGAGAGGTATCCTGATCTCAAACAGGAGGATTTCTTGAGTTATCCTTGTCTTGACTTTAATGAGATTGTACAGTCTTCTTAAATCCGAATGAATATTTTCCACTGGTAGGGATACTTCTCTGGGCAACTTGCTTGATATAGTACTCAATTGGTTGATAAGTTGTTCCGGTGTCAGCAGATGTAAGTTGAAACGTCCCTGATACGTGTCGGTGACTGTTTCCAACAACGTATTTTGTAGGTTTTTTAAGTTGTTGAGTACGTTGCTTGCTAGGATGGATCCAATTGCGAAGTCATTTAGGTTGTTATTCGTTTCCGCGGTGTTTTTCAAGTGATCAATTGTTTCCTCTAATGATATGAGGTGTTGTTGCATTGTTTTATACTGTTGGTTCATGATAAATTCTGTCCGTTTCAGAATATTGTTTTCGGATTCTATTATTAATGTTTGGTTCTTTCACAGGTGTATGAGGTGATTCTCATTAGATTGAAGTTTGTTGATGTCACTTTCGTACTGCTCCGCGAATCTCTCGTCTAATACCCCAAATAGACTGTTCGCGAGATATCCCACCCCGTTGATAAGACCGCGTCGCCGGCGCCTTGTTGTCTGGCGTGTAGACTGCTCGCTACCGTGCTGATGCTGCAATATTTGATTGTAGTATTGGAGTTCGTTGTACCCGTGACGTAATTGCAATAGTATAGCGTTACAATGGTCTTGTTCTCGCATTGTGAGACACGCCTTTTCTAATGTGTTGATGTACTTGCTCAGGGCTTTATTTCCTTGCCAATATAGACAACAAGTTTCCATTCGTCTTTGATAAGTGACATGTCCGCTACTTTGTCAAAATACAATCCTTGATTTTCTCTGAACTTGGTGACATTGAGACTGCATTCGGAACTTGATATGATGCTTATGAACAACATTAGTGCAGTAAATAATGTTGTTAGACAGGAAATCTTGTTTTTTCTTGTTTGCCGCGGCTTGCTTGCGGGATTTTCTTGCTCATCGCATACTGTTTTGTTCACGGTGTTTGTAGGTTCATCTTCATGGCCGGTAAGTATTGATAGCTTGATTACGGGTCGCCGCATAAAACCGCTCTTCGTTTTCAGTGTTACAACGCGAACATATTCATCTTGTCCGGGATGAAGATCAATTACTCTGCCCATGATCCACTTGCCTGGCGGCAAGTTGTCGTTGTGGACGAGGACTACGTCGTTGATGCTGATGTTTTTGTGGGGTTGCCTCCATTTTGACCTTGCTATCAGCTGGGACAAGTATTCCGCGCGCCAGCGTTTCCAGATATCTTGTAGGATTTTTTGTGTGAGTTGCCAGCGTGTTCTCAAATCTCTTTCTGTTTCGACCAGTGTCAATGTGGGGCCGTTTGTGAGAAAATGAGAAGGTGTTACATAATTGAGATCTTCAGGATCTTCTGATAAAGCGCACAATGGCCTGGAGTTTAGACACGCTTCTATCTGGGAGAGCAGGGTCGAGAACTCTTCATATGTAAGCTTCTGTTCTCCGAGGACCCTTTTAAGGTGAAACTTGAAGCTTTTTACAGCAGCTTCCCACAGGCCTCCTGCTGATGGCCAAGAAGGTGCGTTGAAGTGGAACTTGATTTCCATGTCGGTTAATTCTTTTTGTAGATCTTCGTTGAATACTTGTTGGATCTCTTGATATTCTTCATGTAATGTTCGGCTTGCTCCGATGAAGTTGGTGGCATTGTCACAGTAAATATGATCTGGCTTTCCTCTCCGTGCGGCCATTCTGCGGAGCGCTGCGATGAATGAGGATGTGGACAGGTCTGATACCAGCTCTAAGTGGGTGGCTTTCGTGGTCATGCACACGAACACAGCTACATATCCCTTTGAGGTCTTGATTCCCCGACCCTTGTTGGCCTTCAAAAGGACATGCCCGGTGAAGTCTACGCCGGTGTGCTTGAAGGGGCGAGAAGGATTCACTCTTGGCTCGGGCAACTGTCCCATGATCTGTTTATTCATGTTTGGTTTTTGTTTTTTGCATTTCACACATTGGCGTGTGTATTTTTTGGTGGTCCTGTTGCCACTCAAAATCCAGTATTTTTGTCGCGTAAATGCTAAAGTCACTCTGGCGCCGCCGTGTAACGTGAGCTCATGCGCATGATTTATAATTAGCTCGGTAACGCGATGGTTCTGTGCTAAAATGGCAGGATTTTTCATTTCGGGGCTAATGTGAGCATGCAATAGCCTCCCCCCGACTCGGAGAATTTGATTTTCATCCAAGAAAGAGTTAAGGGTGCATATCTTGCTTTTTGAAGAAACTTGTTTTCCTTCTTTCAGCTCTTGTATTTCTTTCAGGAAATCTTCAGCTTGTGCATATTTTACCAAGCATTCTTTTGCATTGCGTATTTCTGATACTGTTAACCATGATGTGCTTTTCTTGTATTGTTTTTTCGTGATGAAGCGGCGTACCCATGCTAATACTCGTACGACTTTTTTGAAAGAGCTGTTCTTGTCTAACAGATCTTTGATTATGCTTGATAGTGGGCTTTGAGTTACCACGTTGACTTGCTTAGTCCGTATTTCTTCTTCCTTTGTCGTGTATACAGGTTGTTTGACATTGGCTTTGTAAGTGGGCAACCAGTGTGGTCCTTGCCACCACAAAGGATGATCTATCAGTTGGCTTGCTGTTATCCCCCGGCTTGCGGAATCCGAAGGGTTTTCTGCTGACTTTACGTAATGCCAGCTGTCCGGTGGCATTATTGTCGTGATTTCTCGAACTCTGTTAGTGACGAACGGCTTCCAGCGGTCGGGATTGCCTTGTAGCCACCCCAAAACTGCGGTCGAATCAGTCCATCCATAAACCTTTATGTCTTGGTATGACGAAAGCGCTTGTTTGACAGTTTTTATCAGCTTTGAGAGGAGGAGTGCTCCACTAAGTTCGAGTCGTGGTAATGAAATTTCTTTGTTGCACGGCACAAGTCTTGATTTACCGACAACTAGATTGATTTCTGCTTGTTGTCCCTGTTTCACAATTTTGCTGTAAATGACGCAGGCATAAGCTTTTAGCGAGGCGTCGCAAAATCCGTGTAACTCGCGCATGTTTCGTCTGAGCCGAGCCAACGTTTTACTTTTACTTGGTTAATGTTTTTTATATCGCCCTTGATTTTATGCCATGCCAAGGCGATGTTTTCGGGGAGCTTGTCATCCCATGCTATGTTTGACTTCCAGACGTCTTGAAACAGCACCTTCATTGAAGTCGTGAGTGGAGTCAACCAACCCAGTGGGTCAAACTGTTTCGAAATATCTGACAGAAGACTTCTTTTTGTATCAGATTTCGTCTCTTTCTCATCATTATGTATTCTTGTTTGGAATGTAAACATATCCTGATTGGGGTTCCAGTAAAGCCCGAGCGTTTTTGTGGACTCCATCTGCTTAAAACTGTATTGTTCTTGATCTTGCTGCTCTTGTCCCAGTAGTAATTCTTGATAATTAGAGCTCCACTTTCTCAGATTACAGCCTCCCGATTTCATCAAGTCGAGTAAATCTTGTTTCAATTTTTGCGCTGATTCCAGTGAGTGACTGCCGTGGAGTAAATCGTCCATATAAAAGCTGTTTTCGACGACTTGTGCTGCTTCTGGGTAATTATCTCATTCATCGGCCGCTAACTGGCGTAGTGTCATCATAGCCAGAAAGGGCGCGGCCTTAGTGCCGTAAGTGACAGTCGTCAGTTGGTATTCTTGCAATAGTTGCTGGGGGTGATCTCTCCAGACAATCTTTTGTAAATCTTGATCTTCTTCATGCACCCATATCTGCCGAAACATTTTTTCTATGTCGGCGGTGAAGGCGACCTTGTATTGCCGCCAGTACAAAATGAGTGTTAAGAGGTCTTTCTGTAGGTTTGGACCTTTATACATGCAATCATTTAGGCTCTCGCCGTTTGATGTCTTTTGGGATGCGTTGAAGACTACGCGATGAGACGTAGTTGTTGAATCTTCGCGTAGCACGCAGTGATGTGGCATGTAGAATCCCAGTGACTTGTAACTGTCGGCGAACTTCATGTGGCCCAGATCTTGATATTCTTGAACGAAAGACTTGTATTCTTTCGCCATTTCTTGATCCTTGTTAAATTTTCTCTCGAGTTGAAGAAACTGTGCAACAGCCTTGTTCTTGGAATGTCCCAATTACTCAATACTTGATTTTAGGGGTAGTCTAACTTGATATTTTCCATCGTCCAACCTTGCTGTTGTGGATTTGTAAAAGTTGACACAGTCCATTTCTTCCGTCGAGTAGGTAGGTGTTTCTGCGATATCCTCTATTTCCCAGAATTTGTGCAGTTCGTCGGTGTTATTTATAATCATATTGCAGAGTGTATTGTTGCAATATGTTTGTAACTTGCCGCACAAAATCCACCCGAGTCGCGTTTGTTGTGCGACCGGTGCCGGCGTCATATTACTGGGCTTGCATATTCCTGATAATATAATGTTTGAATAAATTTCTGCGCCCAAAAGTATATCAACGGCACGGCTCTTGTTGAAATCAGGGTCAGCCAATGGAATGTTTTGTAGGTACTCCCATGGCGGTCTTGCGAAAGTGTAGTTAGGAAGGTTTCTTGTTAAACTTTTCATTATAAAAACATCTGTGTCGAATATGAACTCTTCTGCTGTCGAGCTGCATTTGATATTTATCAATCCTGTACATTTGTTGTCCTTGGTGCCAACTCCTGTTATCATTCCTCTGCATTTGCAACGCGGTAAACGCAACAGTTGGGTTGCGTTTTCTGTTATAAACGACACTTGTGAGCCTTGGTCGACAAGTGCTCGCATGGTTCTGTAGACTCCATCCGCCCCTTGTACTTTGATAAGGGCTGTAGCTAAAAGTATTTCGTGTACGTCATTATATTGAGCCACGTGTGAGGAATTGCTTGGTTTTGATTGTTCACTCCACGACCTCGTGTCTACGGTATAGTTACTGGGGCCGTTCTTTGGCGTCATTCCGTGCGGCGCCGTCATGTTACAGTTTCCTTTTAAAAAAGCCGCATGCAGTAATGTGTTATGAGACTCGTTGCATTCGCGGCATCTCTTGTTTGATGTGCAGGGTTTGTCGCCGTGACTGAAGAGGCAGTTTGCACAGAATTTTAACTTCGCAATTGTTTGCCGTTTTTGTGACGGCGGCGTTTGTTCTAGGAATTGTTTGCAGTAGTAAATTCCATGTTCATTGCTTTTACAAATTGGGCAATTATACTTGTAATTTTGCCCGGGTCTTGATGTAGCCTTGTTGCTGGAGTAGTAATTGTAGTTTTTTACTACTCTTTCTTGTTTAGTAGAACCTGATGGCGCCGATTTTGATTGATTGTACTCTTGTTTCTTGCGCGCTGACTCCATGGTGGTAAACTTGTTCTCCATGAAATACAAAAACTCGCTGAGACAGGGTAGTTCTCTTGGTTGCTTCAGAGAGTCCAGATAATCGGCGTGAATTTCTGAGTCGAGTTTCTGCACTAAAATATGTACCAGAATTGGGTCCCATGTTTCAATATTGACTCCCAGGTTTTTTATTGCATTTAGACATTCTGGGGTGACGTCATGGATGCGTTTGATGTTGTGCGATGATGGATGCTGCATGGTTTGAAGATTCATCAAAGTACTCATATGGGTAGAGAAAATCAATTTCTTGTTATTGTACCGGTGGTTTAGAATTTCCCACGCGGTAAGATAATTCTCTGAGCTGATCTGAAGATGTTGGATCAAACGATCTGCTTCTCCTTTAAGCTTGCTCTTAAGGAACTGTAATTTTTGGGCGTTTGATATCGACGGATTGACGTGGATAGCTTCACAAAATAAATCCTTGAATGACACCCATTGTTGGTAATTGCCGTTGAAAACAGGGATGTCGAGTTTAGGGGTTGATTTTTCCCGATGAGAGACTGACCATAACTTGCTATTTATGGCTTTTTTCATGTCAAAGTATTTCTGTTCATGTTATGTGAAACGGTCCTCGTATATCTTGTCTGAACCGTTCAACTCACTATCGATTGACCAATGATTGGAGTCGATAGCTGTCCATCGCTCGCAGTGTTTTCAAGGTGTCCTCGAATTCCCATTTTTCTTTCATGATTTCTATGTTTATGCCGGAGACTGTTCTTGCAAAGGCCTTGAAATTGCTGAGTTGCTTTTTCAACATCTCGTCCAGCTTGCTGTTACTCCCAACACTAATCTTGCTCGCACTTGTCTTGCTCGCAATGGTTGATGTTTGTTGATCTTGATTTGTGCTGGTAGTGGCTTTTAACTGCTCATCCTTGTCGATATTGTCGTTAGTTACTTCTTGATACACTCGTTGTTGGCAGCAAACTTTTTCGATGTACTCCCTGGTCTCTAGGTACGTTCGCCTTGTTTTTTCGAAGTACTTGCCTACTGAGTAGTCATGGTCCTGTGGCAAAACTGGTAGAAGCTTGTTGTAATTTTCACTACACTCCTTCCAATATAATTCTAGAGCTTCCAGGCGTCTTTTAATGCTTTCTTGAGTCTGGCGATCCCTTGGTTCTTTCTTGAAGTTGACCAAAATTTTTTCGATGCCTCGTTCAAGCGTGATTTGATTTTGGATTATGTTTTCCATGTCATTGTTTTCTTGATGCATGTTTGTCTTGCTGATCACTTGTTTGATACTTGGGATACGAACTTGTTGCTTTCGTATTTAATGAATTCCAGATTGCACTAGTATTCTGGATTCTGACTTGATAATTGGTAGGTACCTGCTTTTAACTTGATATCTTGATTATTGATAGTATTCTTGCTGATTTCAATGGACTCGAACTGTCTTCATACAAAGAATCCACCGTAGTAGTAGTAGTTGACTCCTTGGTAAGTCTCGCCTTGCTGCTGGCTCTTGATAGTCTGACGTCGGTGTGGCTTCCGTGTTCCAAAACTCACAAATGTCGCCAAACTTATGCTCGAAGGACCATAAAGATGTAGGATCTCTTGGTAGACACTACAGCTTTTGTTGATATATTGATGATGATTGTTTAGTAAAACGGCCGATTTACGTAAATTGATTTAATTGCGCTAATGCACACGAGCGCACTCCACCTTGTTATATCGTGACACTGACTTGTTAGGTAAATTGGCAGAGTGTGCACATTGTGCGATTGCTAAATCGTACACAGATTAATATGTTGACATGTAATTATTTAAGATTTTTCTCATCTCAGGCCACGGAATATGTACGATTCCATCGTGCGTCGTCAGATATTTTAACGTCAGCTTTAATGTATATTGCTGTTTTCATTATTTTGTAAGTTAGAATTATCGATCAGTTCACATTCGTTTATGAATAAGCGCGCACTAAAGGACGAATTAATTGAAAGACTAATTAAATTGACGAATTTGAATACCATAAAATAAAAACCGCGGCATGAACGCAAAACAAAACTTAAAATTACAAGCCTTAGAGCTATAAATAATCTTTCTCGTCGATGACTTGCGCATGATGATCCTCTACCGCTTCGGCAGCCGGAAGTCTAGAACCTAGGTCGCAGAGACAGAGTCAGTCATTTTTTTTATTGAATATAAATAAATAAATTATCTTATTCAACGTCAAAATTATACTTACATATAACTACAAGTCAATTTTTTTTATTCGGCATTTCGGAAGGTGGGCCTCGGGGTTAAGAAGAAACGGCAAGAAACTCCCTCATACCTTTTTTTTTAAAAAGTGACTTTACAACAGGTACTGGTTTCGGTCTAAGGAAATTAGCCGGCGAGTGATAGACTTGATCCATCGCCCCTCGTCGAATTTCTGTGCGCTGAGATGGTATGGACCATGCAGTTTTGTCATCTAAGTATTCCTTAATACTATAATAGGACTTTCTTATCAGCTCATTTTTAACATAGTTTTTGAACCTCTTTTCAGGAAGGATCAATGATTCCTGTGGTATTTTATTGTAGAAGCGAATACAGTGCCCCATGAATGATGTGCCTAATTTACTTAGTCTAAATAATGGTAGTGCTAACCTATTTTTATTTCTAGTGTTAATTGTATGGCTATCACCTACAATTTTAAATAAAGCTATGTTTTTTCTTACATGCGTGATATTCTCGTATATGTATTGACAGGTAACCGTAAGTATATTAATTTCTTTGAATTTTTCTCGTAATGATTCTCTAGCATCTAATTGATATATCGCCCTGATCGCCCTTTTTTGTAAGAAAAATATCGTATTTATATCTGCTGCTCTCCCCCAGAGCAATATTCCATAAAACATAATACTGTGAAAATAACTAAAGTAAACCAATCTGGCAGTTTCAACATCTGTAAGATATCTGATTTGTCTGACCGCAAAAGCGGCTGAGCTATGTCTTCGCGCGAGATTAGTTATGTGAGGACCCCATTGAAGTTTCGAATCTATAGTGATTCCGAGAAAGATTGTGTCTTCAACGAGGTCCAATCTTTCAGATCCTATTCTAACACTGCTTTCAACCTGTCGTACATTAGGCAAACAAAATTTGATACATTTAGTCTTCTTTGAGTTTAATAACAGGTTGTTTACATTGAACCAACTTAACACATGAGAGAGTGTACTATTTGCGTCGTCTAGAATTTCTTCTTGTCTTTTCACCTTGAAAATAATAGATGTGTCATCAGCAAATAGAACAATCTGAGTCATTTTTCCACCATATAAGGCAGGTCATTCATGTACACTAAGAAAAGGAACGGACCTAAGATAGAACCCTGGGGTACACCAATATTCATATGGGTTCCAGTGGACTTGCATGTGTTTATATCTACTTTTAGTAATCCATTAAATAAGATTCTGGAGAGTGTTTAAGCAAATATACTTAGTCGGTCCTTAAGTTCTGTCACAAGGTTTTTGATAGATAAAACTCAGCAATAAACTTTTTCTTATTCGTATTATACATGATTAAAAAGCTTATTTTATACGAATCAAATTGCAATACAATACATTTTGTACGATTATCGCAATATGACAAAAAACCTTATAACTTGAGACAATCGCGAACCCAAAACACGCCGCAACTGACAAAAATACCACTTACCACAAATTTAATAAAAAAAACAGTGGTCCAGATAACCAACAAGGTTTTTTTTATTTATTCTGAACCCTCGATTTTAGACCATGCTTAACAACTAGCATTTGATTTTCTGTTAGCTTTCAGTTCCAACTGCTCCCAAAGAGAACTTTACGTACTTTTTACGTTTTCAGAAAAACGTATAAAAATGATCTTGTGGGCAACAAGTACACTACGTAAAATGTGAATATGAAAATTAGTTTTACCCAGACTTAGTTATCTTATGCTTCAAAATGAAGGTAACGGGTTCAGGGAGGGTTCTGACTAAAATCTCACGTAAGTTTGAAAAGTTTTAAGAGTCATGGAAAAAAGATAAAGTGAATCACGTCCGTATTTTTGATTGGGTAAAAAAGTGCAAAATCTCTGAAGAAACTAGCATTTGTGTAATATGGCTTTAAGCATTTAAATCCAAAAATCGTTCTAATTTATCAGTATTTAATGAGCTATCAAACCATATATAGTATTAAATAAAATAAAACTTGGTATTATTTACTATGCGGCAAAATATTTGTGACAGAACTTATGGACCGACTATGTATTTATACCTGCTGAGAAATAAATCAAATGTTTGTTTCATCACACAGCGTCTTCATTTATTTTGATTAGGAGTGCTATGGGTCTGAATTAGTGTTTTGTTTAGTTATGAGAATTTACATTTATTTGTTTTATGTTGAGAAGTTGTTACATTTGTGTTTGATTAACTTAGAAGTTATTGTGATTTACAATGGTTTGATCAGGTTTTAGTTGGGTTTCCCTTGATCCTGCACAACGAATGTTGAACCATGATTTATACTCCCAACAGATACTAGGAAGGATAATGCGTTCCAATTTAGTTGATTACTATTGTACTAATTGAATTAGAATTTATTTTTGAGGGCGCGTATTGGACAATCAGGTCAAATACTAAAATGAAATCAATACTGTATGCTATGTGATAGTGATCTACTTGAAGGATCGATGAATAGATCTATAGTGTATTACTATGGTGTTCTGTATTCAAATAGCTCATTTCATTCTCAGCATCTAAGTGTATCGGACATATTACTTTCTAGTAAAATAATTGAAGAATATACCTATCAATATACCTATCAGTTGTAGCGCGACGCTTGTTGCGAGCAGACGTGTACATCAAATTACGTAGAAATTGTCTGATAATCTAGAATTGTAATCAAGCTAAACCAGTGGCTTTGATAGTAATACATTCGGGCTATAGTTGTGTGAGATCAAGAACAGTGACGCGACGAGCGGGCGGTTCGGGTGAGCGAGAGATACTATTTTTGTCTCGCCTTCGCGCCGCATCTCCGAGTCGAGGACATCCAACACCTTGTTGTTCTACCGCGGCTGCAGCGTTAAATCACTAATCAGCTAAGTATTGCTTAATCAGCACTTACGTTTGAATGATTCGAGACTTACTGAGTGAGATATAAAAATGGCCTCTCATAGCGTATCACCTATTCAGAATGAAATTAGTCACGCACAATCGGTGCCTAACTTATCAAATGAGAGTACAGTCCCGACGTTTATAACTCAGCGACAAAAACGGAAGTTTCAACCAGATCCTAGCGATATCTCGGATGCATTAGCGGCTTTTCGATCAGAAATGACTGACTGTTTCAAAGAAATTTTTAAGACACAAAATAAAACCCTGAGTAAACTTTGCAGTGAGGTATCGGAGATAGGAAAACAAATTGGTGATATAAAACTTAGCAATGTCTCCCTCCGTACCGAACAAGATAAACTAAAATTAGAAATCAACGACCTAAAGAAACAGAATGAGATTAGAGAAGAAAAGGTGACAGCGCTCCAGAAGGACATACGTGCTATGAAAACTTCTGAAATTCCGATAGTCTCTTCAAACACTAACGCCTCTGACTTCGAGCATACTTTTATCGAGATTAATGAACGGGCACAAAAAGAGAAAAATATCATAATCGTTGGAATGGATGAACCAGAAGCGGAAAAACCTAATCGTCGCGAAGATAAAATTAACGTACTAAAACTAATCAGAGGTTTTTATCCAGAATGTCCAGAACCTATTAAACTGATGCGTCTCGGCAGATATAATGCTGGAAAATCTCGTCCACTGAAGGCTTGCTTTGAGAATGGAAAAATCGCCAAAGAAATTCTGAAGACCAAAATTTCTACTATTTCAGTGAAGATTTATTCAGATCAAACAATCATGCAACAGAAATACTACAATCAAGTCAAAGAAGAACTGAAGAACAGATCAGAAAAAGGCGATAAAAACCTGACGATCAAATACATCAAGGGAGTCCCAACTATAATTACATCGCTAAAGGTAAAAGTAAAGTAAAAGTAAAAAATGTATTTATTGCACAAAAAATACACGAGCAGATATCTTAAAACAAATAAAATCTGTGCATAATCTGAACTTAAATCTACAAAATTACCAGGGGTCCTTGCACTAGGCTATGCCTGTATCGCGAGGAACCAATTAAATTGTAAGAAGCAACAGTTAAGTATAACATAGAATAAAATAATTTAGTTAGTAGTAGCAGAAGTTGAGTTCTACCACATCTATAACATTAATTATAATTACTTATATTCAAATTAAACTAATAGTATTTCTGTTTTATTATAATCTAGTGTTAGTAGGAACGTTGTTAGTTTTCTTTTGGCTTCCATGAATGAGTTAGTCTTAATATCACAGAGTTTGACGAGGTTATTGTAAATGTGAGAGCTTACGTAAGGGTCGAATCTACTTGCAAAAGATGTATTTATAGTGGGAATTGGTATTCTGTAAACGCGTCTTTGTAGTAAGTGGGTGTAGGAGCTGGAGTTGATTGTAGCTTTATGAGCCGTTAGGGAGATTTTAAGTATGAAAAGTTGACGGACTGTTAAGACTTTGGCATCTTTGTACAGCTCTTTGGTTGGGTATCTGAAAGTTTTTTTCAACATTACTTTTAAAACGGATCGTTGGGCTCTTTCTGCGCTAGTTAGGACAGTCTTTGCTGCACTCCCCCATACGGTGATGCAGTATGTCAGTAGGGACTGACATAGCGCTGTGTAAACGTGATTAAGGATGTCTCTACTGGCTGCGTTGCGAAGTTTCTTCATCACTCCTATAGTCTTTCTCACCCTTTTAGACAGCCCAAATACATGCTCTTTGAAATTGAGCTTTTCGTCAACTGTAATTCCTAAATATTTGATAGTGTTAGTTCTTTCGATTGTGTTGCAAGTACAAGTTATAAGGGAATTTTTGCAAGTGTGGACCTTTAGCTTAAGTGTCAACGGAGGCTCAGATGCGGAGGTTTTTTGGAAACATAGATATTTTGTTTTATCGTTGTTTAGCGTTAGCAGGTTACTTTGAAGCCATTCTGAAATAGAAGTTAGACCATTTTCTGCAGCTTTGAAGGTGTTTTCCCAAGTCTTTCCACTGTAAAGTATTGCGGTGTCGTCGGCATAACATAGAATTTCAGCACTGTTTGAGTTAAGTTTATGGATATCATTCATGTAGATTATAAAAAGGGACGGGCCTAAAATACTTCCTTGTGGAACACCGAAGCGGACTGGAATTGTGTCGCTTTTGTATGTGCTAACTTTAACGAGTTGTTTTCTTTCAGAGAGATAACTTTTAAACCATAATAAGGGAGTCCCTCGTATCCCCATCAACTCCATCTTTCTGAGCAAGATCGGTATTGATACGGTGTCGAACGCCTTAGCAAGGTCCAGGAAGACGCCGATACAGTTAAGACCTTTATCTAGATAGTCGGCGACTAGGTTCACCAGTAGTTTGACCGCGTCTTCCGTAGATTTTTGCTGCCTGAAACCGAATTGTCTGCCGGAAAGAAGATTAAATGATTCTAGGAAGCTGACTAATCGTTTGTTGACCACTTTCTCCAAGATCTTTGACAGACTACTAAGCAGTGAGATGGGTCTGAAATTGCCAGGGATGTCTTTGGGGCCTGCTTTATGAATAGGAGTGACAGACGCTATCTTCCAGCATTCGGGGAAGTGTCCGGTACTAAGGCTTAAATTAAAGGTATGGACTAGTGGGTGAATTATTTCATGTCTGATTTGCTTTATTAGTTGGTTGTTAATACCATCAAGACCGGGAGCACTATCTGATTTTAGCTGTTTAATTATAACGTCAAGTTCTTGGGCATCAGTTGGCTGCATGAAGAAAGAGTTTGGAGCTACATTTGTCAGGGTAGTTTTCTGCGCAAGAGTATCTTCGGTATTATTTGTCTGCTGCATGATTTGATCAGCAAGTTTTTGTCCGACAGAAGAGAAGTATTCATTGCAATCATTTAAAGAATCCACAGGTTTTTTGCAGTTTGTGACAAGTTCTAGGGCGTGGTTTTTATTTGAATTTAAATTACAAATTTTCTTTATAGACTTCCAGAGCCCTTTTGGATTATTTTTGTTGGTTTCGATTTCCTGAGTTTCATAGTCTTGCTTGAGTTTTTTCAAAAGATTATCGCAAAAAGTTCTGTAACGAGTAAAAGTAAGCTTCAGAATTACGTCATTAGGGAAACGCCTCACTTTTAAGTGTAGCTTGTCTCGGTGGCGGATACATCTAACTAGGCCAGGTGTAATCCATGGCTGGATGGTGTACCTCGTCCGGCTAACTTGTTTGCACTCAGTGTGTTTCTCTACCGTCCTTGTTAGGATATCTGTGAGGAGCTCCGCTGCGGAATTGGCATCAGAATTTTCTAAGAGTGGGGTCCAGTTCGTTGATTTTAAATCTTCTGTAACGCCCTCATAGTTGATTACGGTTTTCGTCCTGATTAAATTTAATTTAGTTCTTTTGGTTTCTATACCTAAGATGACAATTTTATGGTCGGTGATATCGTTATCGCAAGCTCCGGCTAAGGTAGGTGAATTTGTCTTTACGAAAATATGGTCTAGGCATGCGTCTAATCGAGTTGGGACACTTATAGCTGTCCTTAATCCGTGCTCGGCTAAGAGACTGAGGTATTCTGAGGGGTCTATTTTGTTTTTGTTGGAGTATAAGATATTTATATTTATATCTCCCGCTAAGATTATGGATGGTCTGTGTTTAAATTTATTAAGGATATTATGTAGGTTTTGTATAAATAGATCGATGCTACTAGGGCTGCAGAAGGAAGGCGATCGATATATTCCGATAATTAACGCTTGGTTTGGAATGTCTATAGCAAGGGAGCAAGCTTCATCGAAGTGTTGCTCAGAAACATTTGCATTCCAGGTAGTTTTGACGTAGGCTACTACTCCTCCATTTTGGTTTATGTTGTGTTGGGTGTGGTGACAGGTGTAGCCAGGAATGTCATCTATCGAGGTTGTGTCATCAAGCCAACATTCAGTCAAGATAATAACATCGTATATAACGCCCATCCTATGAAGACAGACTTGGAAGGCAGCAAAGTTTTTGTTAAAGCTTCTCACATTAAATGCTATAAGCTTTAGGTTATAATTAGGCGTTAGGGCGTTTTTACATTCATCAGCAGAGTTTAGTTCTTGACATGGGATGTCTAAAGTTGAATCGATTAGTACTTGGAGGTCTTGATTAGCCATTTATGACGTGTTTATCATATACACTTAGTGATTGCGAGTTAGTTAAATGTGAGTATGAAGCAGATGTAAATATTAGATAATGTTGGTAATTTTTGTTTCGAGAATTGATGAAGTTGACATTATTTTGTGTAGAGACTAATTTGTTATAGATTTTTTCACATATAAAGTAACTTAAACTTAATACTATGGGTACGAAAAGTGTGATGAAACTACGCGAGCTAGGAGCACTGTAATGGCTGGGATGGTGTGGATTGGTCCAGTCCTTGGGTGAAATCGGATCCGCCTCCCAGTTTATTCAGAACGCTTTCGGATTCAACGTGGAGGATGGAACTAGTGTCCGTTCGACGCATCAGAATTCTTCCGTTTGTTGTCCATGTGTGCTTGAATCCCAGTTTGGCTCCAAGTCCGCGAGCTTTGCTGAAAAGCACTCTATTTTCTTTGGTGAGGTGTTCGTTGATGAAAACGCGACGTGACGGTCCAGCGATGTCGAGGGATTCTGTGGTCAGGCCGCGGCGTGCTCGTGCCGCACGTATCATGTCGTCGCGCGGGGCTCGGCGCGTGAAGGTCAGCACCACCGGTCGCGGGCGCGGCGCGCCGCCCTGCCCGCCGCCGTACATGCCCACGCGGCGCACGTCGTCCACGTCGCGCTGGTCCAACTCGACGCCCAGCTTGGTGGATATCACGTTCACTATCTGCATCAGGTTTTCTCCCTTGTGTTCTGTTACTCCTGTGATTTCAATGTCTTTGCGGAGACCGCGTTGCTCTTTAGCTGAAAGTTCTTGGCGGAGCTCAGCAACTTCAGCGCGCAGGGTTTTGACTTCCTCCTTGTATCGGTTTAGGTCTTTGAGTTGCGTTTTAATTTCCGTCATATCTTGGCGGAACTGAGCAATATCCATCGAAGTAGAGTTAAGGGATTCGGTGAAGGCGCTCATGTCGTTCTTCATGGCGGTAAAAACCCCTTGCATCTGCGTCAGTGCCGCTGTGAAGGATGCAATAACCTCGGCTGGGGCTGCCATTGACTTGAGGCCGCTGACTGCGCTGAGGAAATTAGGTGCCGCTCTATCCGTTTCGTTTTGGGTCGGTTGGCTCGGTGTGCCTGTTGGAGGGTCATCTTTTTTGTTCCTGCTCTCCGTTTTGCAACTAGGACATATGAAATGCTTGCTATTGTTTCGGATGTGTCTGTGATCTTGACGAGACAGCGTAAGACACGAGATGTGGTATCTTAATAAGCATTTTGAGCATCCAGCTTCGGAGCCGTCGTCGCCCAGAATATCCGTGTTACATTTAGCACAGATCATTGTTGATCGAAGCTAAGAGCGCTATCTATATGTTGTAATCTGTAACAGTGATCTTCCGCTACTCAGCGCTAGATGTCTCTGCAAGGTTAGTGAAACTATTCGGTACTAGGTGTCGCTGATGGTTAATACTATCATCGATAATTATTGTAATTGTTATCTAATGTCTAATACACTCTGAATATTACAATAGTGAGCTTGTTTGGGCACTATTTTATGGTTTCACTATGTTTATTTCACTTCAAAATAGTCACAGGTCCCGTTTTTGCGGAAATCAAATACACTTGGTAACCGTTATGAGTTGCCGCTGTTTATGTCACTTTTTTGTCACTGTTTCGCTAATTCGGTGCGAGATAACACTCACACTACTGAGTTGGGTTACTATCTTCACAATGTACTTGAATAACTTATTATTAATTCAGAAATTACTCGGAATATAGAATTTAATGTTAGAAGATTTGAAAATGTTTGTTTACACTCGGACGCCACCAGACATTGTCATCAGGTGCAGACAAAAAACTCGACGGTACAAGAAAATCCAACAAAATAGACTCTATACGGTACCACCTCGTAACCGACTATCAACAAATACATATGAACCGGACATCACTCTCGTTCTTTTATGCCAATGTAAGAAGTCAATGTCAATGTGTCATTGAAACAAGCAGTAAACGCTAACTGACTTTATTATAAGGTACCCACATCAATATATACAAATACCCCACATATGTCCCCCCCTTTATAAGTTTACCTATACTACTAACTACAAATAGAAATTCCTACTAACAAAATATATTTTAATCTATTTCTAACCTTTTATGTTTAATCGATCGGTTATATGCTCGCTGTGTGCGCGCGGTGGCTCCCAGCGGAGGCGGAGGCGGAGTCAGGCCGGTGGTCGGAGCGGCAGCCCCCGCGGGCTCCGAGCTACCCTGGGCCTCGGGGCCTGGCGCATCGCTGCGCGTATCACCCTCCGCATCCACGTCCGCAGTGGGAGCCGCCGAGCGCGACTCGACATCGCCGCCATCTGACACTATCAAAGTACCGTCTGAACCTGTACCCGTAGTACTCGTACGCGACAAGGAATATTTATGCTTGGGATGAACAGAAACTATCTGGTCCTGGTGTCGACGCCATTCTGCGCCCTTACCGACATCCACTCTGTACGAAACCGGACCCGTTTTCGCCGTAACGCGGCCCTCAACCCATTTATCTCCCCTCTGTGAATAGTCTCGTGCGAGAACTGACTCACCGACTTGATAGTCAGCGGCGCGGCCGCCGGCAGCCGCCACCTGCTGGTCCTGTCGCGCGCGCACCGCAGCGGCGGCGGCGGCGGCGGCCCCGCTCGGACGCAACACATCGAGCCGGTCCCGCAGCTTGCGCCCGCACAGTGCCACCGCCGGAGCCACCCCGGTAGTCGCGTGCTCACTATTTCGATAGTTGAACAAAAATCTATACAAAGCGATCGCAATGTCTTCGCTTTCAAATACCGCCCTTTTAATACATTTTTTAATGGTTTTTACCGCGTTCTCCGCTTCACCATTACCTTGCGGTCGATATGGCGCCGATGTCGTATGTTTGATAAAGTTTTTTAAACAATACTTTTTGAAATCGTCTGATAACCACGGCGGCCCGTTGTCGGTCACCAATTGTGCCGGCAAGCCAAATCTTGCAAAAATAGACCTTAATGCCTTTACAGTAAAAATAGCTGTGGTAGTTGACATTTGTACTACTTCTATCCATTTTGAATGGGCATCTACCACAACTAGGAAGCGTTTGCCGGCACAATCGGCGAAATCAGCGTGTATGCGCTGCCAGGGGTGCTGCGGGAACTCCCAGGGGTGCAGCGGCGCGTGCGCGGGCGCGTCCCTCACCGAGCGGCACGCCCCGCACGCGCGGCACATCTCCTCAATGTCTCGATCTATATTCGGCCAATATACATACCCGCGAGCAATGTTTTTCATCTTATTCATTCCCAAGTGCCCTTCGTGAATTTCCTGCAGCACCTTGCTTCTTAATGAAACCGGAATAACAATTCTATATTTATACAGCAAACAACCCTGATTCACAAATAAATTGTTTTTTCTATCAAAAAACTCTATTTCGTCATCTTTACAACTTGCCGCAGACACGGGCCAGCCCAATGTTACATAAGACACAATTTTACCAAGAGTCGAGTCTTTTTCAGTTTCCTTAACCAAATCTTGAAAATTTACCGGCAATATTTCTTCGATCAAAAATAAATAATCAATTGTTTGTGCGGTGGGGAGCCGCCGCTCGTATGGTAATGGCAGTCTCGATAACGCATCCGCGGGCCCATTGTCTTGTGACTTTACAAACTCGACCTTATAGTCGTAGCCGGCCAGCCGCGCCACCCATCGCTGCAGCCTGCTCGCCGCTGTCTGGGGAATGCCATGTTTGTCCCCAAATATGTATGTCAACGGCTTATGATCCGTCCGGAGCACAAACTTTCGACCAAATAAGTATTGGTGATCTTTTGTAACGCCATAAAAGATGGCTAAGGCCTCATTGTCTAATTGGCTGTAATGTTTCTCGGCATCATTTAGCGTACGCGACGCGCAGCTGACCGGGCGCTCCGACCCGTCCGGGTATACATGTGCCAACACCGCGCCTATCCCGTACGAGCTACTGTCCACTGACAGTACGAGCGGTCGCCCCTCCTCGTAATGTGCTAATACACAATCACTCAATAATGCACATTTTGCATCTTCAAATGCCTTCTCGCATTGCGAACTCCAGTTCCAACGAACTTCTTTTTTTGAAAGTGCATGTAACGGATGCAAAATAGTACTAAGGTTAGGTATAAACTTACCATAATAATTTAATAACCCGAGAAAACTTTTTAATTGCGTGACGTCATTCGGCGTTGGTACTCTGGTAATCGCCTCGAGTTTGGATGGATCTGGGTGTAATCCGTCCTTATCAATAATAAACCCTAAGTAGGTTACACTTTTTCGTAGAAAACTACACTTTGATAACTTAACTGTTAAACCCATGTGTCGTAATCGGTCGAGTACAGCCCTCAGATTGCGTAAGTGCTCCTCCCTGTTAGTCCCCGTGATACAGATATCGTCCAGGAACACCACCGTGCCCGGCAGCCCGTGCAGAGTCTCCTCCATCAGTTTTTGAAACTTCTCCGGCACGCAGGACAACCCATACGGTGTACGCCTATACACAAACGTACCTATGTGTGTTGTTATCGCGGTGCAAGGCTGTGAATCGTTCTCTAACATAACCTGTTCATACGCATGCCGAAGGTCAATTTTTGTGTATTCCTCCCCGTTACTCAACTTAGCGAATAGCTCCTCGATTCGCGGTAGCGGGTAAAAATCACGCTGTAGCTTAGGATTGATTGTTACTTTGTAATCTCCGCAAATGCGTATATCCCCGTTACCCTTGATGAGGGGTACAATCGGAGTACCAAAGTTGGAATGTTCCACGCGATAGATAGACCCGTCCCGCTCGAGCCGCTCGAGTTCCCGCTCGACTCGCTCGCGCAGCGCGAGCGGCACCGGCCTGACTAACTGACATAGTGTTGTTTGCTGATGATACTTCACTGGTCTTCAAAATTGAAAGACAAAAAGGAGAATTTGATGATGTTAATGGTGTATTGTCTTTAACCTTGAATTGGTTCACAGTTAATAATTTATTGTTAAACGCTGGTAAAACCAAGTGTATCAAATTCTCACTTCCAAATGTCAGGCAAGTTGAGACCAGTTTAGTGTTAGACAAAAGCACGTTAGAATTAGTAAGTGATACGAAGTTTCTTGGAATAACCATTGATAGCAAATTGCAGTGGGGACCCCACATAGATAAATTGGCTGGTAAATTAAGTTCTGCGGCTTACGCTGTTAGGAACATCAGACAAAGCACGGATGTGGCTACATCTAGGCTAGTATATTTTAGTTACTTTCATAGTGTGATGTCCTATGGTATCTTGTTGTGGGGGAAAGCAGCGATTATTCAAAAATTTATAATTTAAAACGAACAGACTTCTTAAGAGAGCTTTTTAAAGAAATTGACATACTAACAGTAGCTAGTCAATTTATTTTCGAAAATATAATGTATGTACGCAATAACCTTACAACATTTTCTAAACTTAGCGATAGCTGTAATGTTTACCTAAGAAATAATCACAGACTATGTGCGCCCCGTTTTAGACTCGCGAAGGTTAGCAATTCTTTCAAGGGTCAGTGCATTCTCTACTACAATAAGATACCTCTGGAGATTTTGAAATTGCCATTTGAGCAATTTAAAAAGCATGTTAAAGCGACTTTGTCGAAAAAGGGATATTACAATGTTCAAGATTACTTAAATGACAGGACTGTATGGGGTTAATCTGGCTCAACACAGACCTTGCTGTTAATAATTTTGTAATTATTTATTCCAGCTTATTAAATAAAAATAAATAATAATTGTATTAGTTAAGCACAACCAATTTTTAAAAGAGATCTAAAAATCAATCTGTGGGAGTTTCTACGCCCTTCTTCTCCCACAGTGGTCCAATGTAGAGAAGAGGCAAAAAATGACGTTTGCTAAGAATATGTAAATATCTACAGTAATAAAGTACTTTTGAGTTTGAGTTTGAGTTTGAGGCCGCGCACGCACATACACCCCGCTGCAATCTGAGAGTTCTAAACGAAACGACTTCTTACAAGTCCCTAAATTGTTTGTAAAAACCTCTGGATAATCCTTAGTTAGCCGGTTCACGAATTGGTCCTCCACCAATTCATTCATCGTTATTTGTGTTATATTCAATGCTCGCAACCAATCTCTGCCCAGCAATGGTCTACCCCCACCTTTAATGACATATAATAACAAATTACTTGTTTTGGCGTTGTTAAATTCCACTGTTACCGAAATGAAACCTAAGGTATCAATTCGTGACCCGGCATAACTACGTAATATTAAATTATCTGACTGTAGACTCTTATGTCCAAACAGCTTTAAATAACAATCATAGTTTATCGCCGAGATACGGCTTCCCGTATCAATTTCGCAATCCAAGATACAATTCTCCACCATAAGCTTAACAAAGAAGGGCTCATTACCTTGTGAAGAAATTTTAATGTTGTAGAACTCGTCCTCCGAACACTCAGTCAGATAATTTTGACGTTTAACTGACCTTGCGCTTTCCTGATAGCGCACTTTATTGCACATCACCTTTAAGTGGCCCCGCTGGTTACACTCATCACAATTATAATTTGCGAATTTACACCGATCTGGCCGGTGCGCCTTGCCGCACCTCCAGCAAGAGTCGGGGGCGCGGTCGGGGTTGCGCGCGGAGCGTACGCCTGCGCCTGGTGCGCCCGCGCCGCCGCCCCCGCCGCCGCCCCCGCCGCCGCTGCCCCGCCGCCCCGGACTGCATGCAGGCCCTCGCCCGCCGCGCTGCTACCGCCGCCGCCGCCGCCGCCACTCGTGCTGGCGACCTCCGCGTGCCTGTCTGCTGCCTCCAGCGCCAGAGCTAGCTCCACTGCCTTGTTGTAATCGATCTCTTTCTCAGCAAAGATCCTTGACCTCATGACGTCACTCCCGAGACCCGACACAAATTGATCCCGGAGATTTTCTTCCAGCTTGGTGCCAAAATTACACGTAACCGCCAAATGCTTTAAATGTTGAAGATATTCCGTGAGGGTTTCGCCGGCTCGCTGCCGCCTCTGACGAAACACATGTCTCTCGGCTATTTCCGAGCGTTGGGGCTCCAGATGGCCGGTCACGAGTTTCACCAATGTGTCGAATGGTTTTGTCTCCGGGTCTTCAGGAGCACATAGGTCACACATTAACGCATAGGTAGCTTCTCCTACGACCGTTATCAGCATAGGTACTTGTAACTCGGTTTTTATCTCGTTCAGTAAAATGAATTGTTTGACGCGACGCACATAGGCCGGCCATTGCTTAGAATTCAGATCGAATGGTTCTATTTTACCGATCGGCATGATTATCGCTACTTATCCGAACAATGATTTTATCCAAAACACCGATTATACACGAAATCACTTGAATAATTAGGTTTCACGCGCGTAATTGATAATATTACTTTAATTTTCACTCCCGTCGCCAGTGTTGTGTCATTGAAACAAGCAGTAAACGCTAACTGACTTTATTATAAGGTACCGACATCAATATATACAAATACCCCACAGTATAGTAACACCAGGAAAACTAGACGAACTAAAATGCATATTAAAGGCATTACCCAATACCGTTAGTGTCATACTCTTAACAGAAACATGGATAAAGACAGAACAGGAAGCTAATTTACTGCAACTAACTATCTACACGCACTATTTTAACTACAGCACCGACCGGATAGGCGGTGGTGTATCAATATATGTTCATAATAGTCTTAAACATAGTCACACTGAACAAATGTATGCTGGTGGAAATAACTACGTCTGGGTACATATAGAAAAATTTTCATTAGACGTCTGTGCTGTTTATAAACCAGGTGAAACTAATGTGACAGATTTTTTAGACGCATATGAGCTACAAATATTAAAAAAGAAGCGGGCCATTGTTTTTGGAGACATCAATATTGATCTTTTAGAATCATGCAGAGATGAAAAACTCTATACTAACATATTAAAAGAAAGTAGTTACCAAATACTAAATAAAATTAAGAAAAAATACTGCACTAGAGAAACAAAAAATACAAAAACTATACTAGACCATATATGTACTAATATAAAAGGAAATACTTTCGAGTTTTATGTAGTTGACTCAGCGATGTCAGACCATAAGCAACTCATCCTTGAAGTGAAGAAATACGAACACAAAATTAAACAAAAACAACAATATGAAGCGGTAGATTACAAGACTCTCTATAGTAATTACGGAAACCAAGACTTGCAACAAAAACAAAGTTATGACGATTTAGAAAAACATATAAAGAAAAACATTAGAGATGCAACTAAAATTAAAACAAAAATACTTAATCAGCCTAAAGACGAGTGGATAAACCAAGAAATAATAAAAAGTATAAGCGAAAGAAACGAAATGTGGATAAAAACAAGAAACGATCCAGAAAATGAAAAATTAATGGCTGAGTTTAACAAATACAGAAATACCTTGAAATCTAATATTAGGAAGACCTAGAAAATCCTAGGAAAATGTGGAATTTAATAAATAACTTATGTAACAACGAATTAAAATATATTAGTGTACCCCCAAAATTAAAAATCGACAATAAACAAATCACGGATGGTTTCGAGATTTGCAATTTCTTCAATAGTTTCTTTGCAACTATTGGTACTGTTTTAGCTAACAGAATACCCACAAAATACCACAAGTATAGTGACACCCTCAACAGTTCAGGTGGGTCAGAGATGAAAGAATTTGAGGTATGCACTGCAGATGAAATCAAAGATATCATAGACAATTTGGACTCAAATACTAGTAAAGGTGTAGATGGCGTAGGTGCTAAAGGCTTGAAATGCATTAGGGATCATATAGTTACCAGTCTTGCAAACTGTTTTAATGAATGTCTGAAGTCCGGAACGTTTCCTGACAGTCTGAAAATTGCAAAGGTATCACCTTTATTTAAATCTGGAAACAGAACCGAGCCAAGTAATTATCGACCAGTTTCGATTTTGCCGTGCTTGTCTAAAATTTTCGAAAAGTTACTCCATAGCAGACTATTTTCCTACTTAACATCGATCAACTTTCTTTTTGAACGACAATATGGCTTCAGACCAAAATCCAACACTGTTTCAGCGACCGTAGATTTAATCACACACATAAAAATTAATACTGATAAGAAAAACATAGCTCTAGGAGTATTCATCGATTTAAAGAAAGCATTTGATACAATTAGTCACAATATACTTTTGGATAAACTCAAAAATACAGGATTAAAACAATCGGCACTGCATATTTTTAAGTCATATCTAGAAAATCGTTTTCAAAGGGTCAAGATTGGTGATTTTGAAAGTCTTTCACAGCATATTGAATGCGGCGTTCCTCAAGGTTCTATACTCGGTCCACTCTTATTCTCCGTTTATGTTAACAATATCTGCAAAATTAATCTACACGGTCATATTTCCCTATATGCAGACGATACCTGTCTATTTTACTTTGGATCATCTATTCACGACTTAATACAACAAGCACAGCAGGATCTTGATAAGCTTTTCGATTGGTTTCAATATAATTTACTAACAATAAATGCTAACAAAACAAGCTACATGATATTTGCAGCAAAGAATAAACCAATTCCGAACCACGATCCACTTCTCCTTAACGGGGAGTCTATATGTATATCCAGCCACGAAAAATATCTGGGTCTTACCCTGGATCCACTGTTGACTTGGCAGTTACAAATTGAACGTATGGTTTCCAAAATATCATCGCTCACTGGTATGTTACGACGAATTACTGGATGTCTACATAAAAAAGTTAATTACAATATCTACAACTCATTAATCCAACCGCAGCTTGAATATCTTATAGAAGTCTGGGGAAGTGCAGCCAGTACACATTTAAAGCAATTACAAATAGCACAAAATAAATCGATAAAAGTACTATTTGGAATGGATTTTTTAACGTCAACAGTGAAAGTGTATAAAGAAACTAAATTAATGCATATAAAACAACTCTATACATACAAAACATGTATCCCGGTTTATAAAATTTTAAATAACTTAACTCACTCTGAAGTAATCTTCACAAAGAAAAATATCACGCACAACCTTAGAGGTGGCAATAAGATACAATTAATAGTACCGAGAACAATTGTTTGAGGGAGCGCATATGTTTAACAAACTACCGCAAAACATCACAAATGCAGAATCACTTCCTGGATTTAAATCACTTTTAAAAAAGCATATTTTGTCTAGTATAGTCGATTTTGTTTAAAAGTCATAGTCACGTAAAAAAAGAAAGAAATTATAATATAATAATAGCTCGCATAAGTGTGTTATATATATTTACAAACATTATTTTAATGTATAGATTAATGTTTCTCTATAAGTGAACTACATTATTGTTCTTTTGAGAAATAAAATTCTAAAACCTAAAAAATACTGTGCTTCCTAGTTTCTGTTATCCTAAAAGTAGCATATTCCAAAAGTAACCTTATCAGGAAAATCGTTTATATAAATGATATATAACAGTGGTCCCAAAAAGCTGCCTTGAGGTACACCATATTGTATGGTTCTTGAGTCCGAATAATAAAGATTTCTGTCTTAGTTGTTTAGCATATTTTAGACATTTGAGTCATTTGTTGTCAGTTGTGCAGATAGCATTTAGATATAGATAGCAGATAGAATGATCCACATAATCAAACGCTTTAGTCATATTCATGTACAATGCTTTGATAAATCCGCGCTATCCTGCATATCTTTGTGAACGTTTTGAGTATCTTTTCTCTGGGGATAGACTTCAGAGATCTCACATGGTGTCATTTTTGTCAATTCCTCAGCACAACACTGTTGCTTACGAGCACTTGTTTAGGTTAAGGGCAATATGTTTGTGGAATGCACTTCCTTGAGCTATTAGGGATTGCACATTGTTCACTTTTAAAAGAAAATGAAACAGCATCTCCTCTCTTCCGCATAGTGGGTATCTCATAGTATTTAAGTGTATCTAGGTATTTATTGTATTCTATTTATTTATTTTATAGTAATTATGTAGGATGTATTGTGATTTATCTGATAGTATATTGATTTTATTTATTTCTTTTAACTCTTAATTGTACACTAGGACTACCTCTCTATATTTTATTTTTCTCCTTTCTTCACAGGTAAGATGTAGGAAATTTCTTTATAGAAATAAGCTCACCTTTGCATACTGTTCGTATTATATTTTCCATTGTATTTTCTGTGCAATAAAGGATTATTATGCTGAGACAATAATTTTATAACCTTAGCTAGTAACTACATTAAAGAGGAAATCATAAATTTCAGACCACAGCTTCTGGCAAGCGTGGCCATATGGGAGAACTGTTCGCGCGAATAGGCAGAGTTTTATATGATCTGTCATCAGGCATATGGAGGGAGTGCTCATGCGAGCGGGAACGCTAACACAACCTATAGATTTCAAAACATTGTTTTTGGTATATTAAACAATATGCTTACATGACTTTACCCATTTTCATAAATACTGATTGTATAAATACTGATCAAGCTGATCGGTTTCAGCTTATTTTTCCATTAAAGAAAAAATAAAATCATTAATGTCTGTAATAACACAATCAACAAAGCTTGTAATGTACTCACTTTTGTAGCTCTTCCACATTACCCAATTTGGCCGCTTTGAAGAAACGTTTTTCTGGAAGACATGTATGAAAATGTTACGTCAAAAGTATTAGATCAGAGGGATCGGTCAGAGTGTCGATAAAGGGGCGGAAGCCCCCACTTGTAAAATATTCAAAAATTATCCCCTTATCTACACTCCAACCGAGAGATCGCTAGAAATATTCATGCTAAGGGATCGGCCACATTCAGCAAGCGAATCAGGCGTAGTCAATGATCCTCTGTTGTTGTACCTAGTTGTTCTGGGTGTTGGGTAACGACTCCTGCTTGTACACACCATTGTAAAGTTCTGCTGCTACTAATGTTATGGCGAAGGCAACCGCAGCGACAGCCGGCGCGTGCCGCCGGGCTTCGCGCGCGTCCCAGCCACCGCCGCCGCCCGCGCTGGCAGGGTTCGGCGCCGGCATCGGCTCGTCCGTGGAGCCAGACGCGCCCGAAAGCCACATTGACCGCCGCAGCTGCCGTACACAGCTAAAGGCTCGACGAGCGTTCATCATGTTGATTGGATTATGCTCAGGTATCCAACACTGACACACCACACCACTTTCCACTGCCCCAATGAAAAGTACCTATGTATATTTTTTATAACGTAATTTAACTTCTATTTTCCCTTCAACATTATATATTTGTCATCTAAAACGTGATCAGATAAAAAAACCCTGTAGGTTTGATAAATTTATATTTTTTGGTTTTATTTACGTTTTTGTTATGTTGATTGACAACAGTCAACAGTCAACATCGTCAATATTATCTGTGAACATCGTCTAAACAACTAATCAGCTGTTTTTGACATATGGGCTCTTCTCATGGACGTATACCCAACACACTCTGTGATACCCAAACGACTGAAGATGAATGACATCTTCCTTCACCTTCACCCTACACAGCTGTGACACAGTTTTGTTATTGTAAAATTTTGAGTTGCCGTATCTTTCAAATTACCGTATTTATGGAAAAAATAACACAAAATTGCCGTATAATTATATTCATTTAAGAAAAGTTTATTATATTAATTGATAATAAAACATGGTAGTGAAAAGCCTGTCGTATAATCTGAAAAAAAGTCATGGAATGCCGTACATTACGGCAATTGCCGTATCAATAACAACACTGACCCTAAAGCTAGGCCTGGCCACGGGGATCGGCGGTGCGAACTAGTGGTGGTCATAACGGCTATATTTTGATAAGATGCTAAATTGAATATGCTATATTTTTATATCCTGCTGTTTTAGACGCTATGTTATAACAAACGCGGCGAAGGCGAAGGCGTTGTAAATGTTTTAACGTTAGCGAGTGCTATGTTACAATCTGGCGCTAGATTAATAGTCTGCTAAATAAATAAATAAATAAAATAAATAAAATAAATAATATAAATAAAATAAATAAAATAAATAAAATAAATAAAATAAATAAAATAAATAAAATAAATAAAATAAATAAAATTAATAAAATAAATAAAATAAATAAAATAAATAAAATAAATAAAATAAATAAAATAAATAAAATAAATAAAATTAATAAAATAAATAAAATAAATAAAATAAATAAAATAAATAAAATAAATAAAATAAATAAAATAAATAAAATAAATAAAATAAATAAAATAAATAAAATAAATAAAATAAATAAAATAAATAAAATAAATAAAATAAATAAAATAAATAAAATAAATAAAATAAATAAAATAAATAAAATAAATAAAATAAATAAAATAAATAAAATAAATAAAATAAATAAATAAATTGTTATAATATAATGAACTTTCTTTCATACTTTACAGGCTTAGGACTGACTATAACTTTAGTTTTCTTGTAAGATTAAAACTGGTCACTGTACCATTTATTTACAAACACAATTGTAACTGTCTAAAACACATCGTGCGTTCATCGCACAAATATTTACACGAGATTACACGATTACAAAGATTACGCGAGAGTCGACGTTTACGAGTTACGTTCGATACGAGAAAGCGCGCGAAATCGCGCAACATCCTGCGCGGTTGCGAGATACCGTTAGACTAATCAATCAATCAACTATCAATCACGCGCTATGCTATTTTTAACGTAATTCCATAAAGTCTGCAGGCGCTAGTAGTAGCAGCGTGCATGGCGTCGTCGTTCCGTTTCGTTATAACATAGCTCTATCTGATTCGACTTATAGCACGCGCTATACTTTACAAGAAAATAGCGTGCTATTTTCAACGAGGGGCGAGGCGACCATTCTTGCGGCACTGTTTGCAGGCCACGGGCAGTCGTGTTCGCCGCCGCAACCAGTAAGGAAGTCCGAAACGAAATGTCTTTATTAAAGTTATCTCGATATTGCTTAGAAAGTAATAGTTTTTATCACGCTTTTATTAGCTTCACCTGTATGTTTGTTTGTTTGTATGTAACCGACTCCTTTGGACTCGATTTAGACCCACTTTAAACGGACAGATTCAATTCATACTTTGTACACTTATCAAGAATCAGCGACAATGTAATAATTTCATAAGTTTATCTCATTATCCTGATTAGGATCGCCAGGATTAATTAATTTCTCATTTGTCATTTTCCAAAGTTGAAACGTATTTGGGGGATTAACAAAACAGTCTACTTACTTTCCGGCTCGCGCACTCGAACTAAAAAATGAAAAATAAATATAGTTTAAAAAACTAAAAAACACGCTTTTAAAGCACTTCGAACAAAAAAGTTAAAAATAATTTTTAATATAACCTTAAAAAAATAATGAATAAGAAATACTATTATTATTGTGAAACAAAAAGCGTCGGGCGCTCGATGTACGAAACATATGGAACAAAGCGCCCGACGCTTTTTGTTTCACAATAATAATAGTAGTTTTTATTCATTATTGTTTTAAGGTTATATTAAAAATTATTTTAACTTTTTAGTTCAAAGTGCTTTAAAAGCGTGTTTTTTAGTTTTTTTAAAGTATATTTATCCTTGATTATTTTCTTCAGAACCCTCTGTTCTCTGCGTCACTGGTGGATGCAGGGACGGCCGGTCTTCTTCAAATATGTTGCTCATTTGTGATGTTTATGTTTTGTAATGGGTTTAACTCAACATAGCCGAACTTTTTTGCATCGATAAGGAACTAGGGGATCTATTTTGCTTGCACCGAGACTAGGTTAAATTGAGGATTGTAGAAGTTCCAAAATATATTATTATAAAATGACAACGATAACAAAAAGTAAAAAAATATAGTTTAAAAAAACTAAAAAACACGCTTTTAAAAAAGCACTTCGAACTAAAAAGTTAAAAATAATTTTTAATATAACCTTAAAACAATAATGAATAAAAAAAACTATTATTATTGTGAAACAAAGAGCGTCGGGCGCTCGATGTACGAAAGATATGGAACAAAGCGCCCGAAGTTTGAAGTGCTTTAAAAGCGTGTTCTTTAGTTTTTTTTAAACTGTATTTATTTGGTTCAAGACCTAATATTTGGAAGAGATTGTGGAGTACATAATTTGAATAGGAATCGAGGTAAAGATGGAGAATTCCACAAGAAGTACGAGAAACACAGAATATATCCAGATTTTTTTCGAGTATACCAGAATAGTATTCAACCAGAATTGGAGAAAAAAGTCGATGCAGACAGAATTTTAAGTGCCGCTGAAAAATTATTTTTGACATTAAGGTATAGGTTTTTAACCTATCTATACAAAGGTGACATTTAATTAGCTGACCACATTTTGGAATGATAGTCTCTATCAATATGAACTACTTTTACCAAGAAATTTAATGACGCAAACGGAATTTTTTCATAACTATTTTTTTTCGGAACTACCTATCATTGCCCAATATATGGTCAGCTAATTAAAAAAAACCGGTCAAGTGCAAGTCTAAATCGCGCACGAAGGGTTCCGTACCACCGTTCAATGGAAGCGATGGTGTGGAGTGAATAGTTTGGATTTTACACAGCAAAATATTGTTTACAAAGTTATTGGTGCGGTTTCTTTCACACTCCATGTACGTAACCAGGTGCATCCATAAGTTTGTATGTGGTATTGAAAGAATTGTTGTATGGGAGCCCCCTTAAATATTTCTTTTATCCTGTTTTTTAGTATTTGTTGTTATAGCGGCAACATAAATACATAATCTGTGAAAATTTCAACTCTCTAGCTAGCTAGGTTCTTGAGATACAGCCTGGTGACAGACGGACGGACGGACGGACGGACGGACAGTGGAGTCTTAGTAATAGGGTCCCGTTTGGAACCCTTCGGGTACGGAACCCTAATTACTCCCTAAATTAATGTTTCATGAATGAAAATACTTTTAGGTAATTATGTTAATTATTGAAATTGTGACGGGGCACCCTCGGGCTAGCTCAGCCTGGTTGCCCGGTCCACGTAGACCTTTGCTTCTGCAATGAGCCTAGCTATCTCAATGTGAGGATCTGACTAGCTATCCTGTCTAGGGATCGTTAAGGGTAAAACACGGATAACAATTCATGAGACGCTTTTATTTCATTCAACCTATCTACTACATTCTAGATTACGGACTACACAAAGGAATAGCGACGCCACGGATACACAACAGATATAGGCGATGACGGTGCGTTATTGACTTATAGTGCCCCTACGGCGATGAGCCTACCCCTCATGGTATTACGGCGCGTAGTCGCTCATTCACCAACGCTGATACCTATCATCTATTGAATTCACTTTATCGGAGTTGCACTACCTATCTTACGGAGCCTCGTCGGTCAGGGGGTAACCATGAGACCGACGGCGACGCAAATCAATTTCCCGAACCCTAGGGGTCTACATTTGTGTCAACGGTTGACCTACTCCTACCGCGGGGGGGGAGGGTGAAATTCTACGGAGTTCCGTCGGTCAGGGGGTAATCATGAGAGCGACGTCACGGGAGTGGGAGAGGGGGGGTACCTACGGGGTTCCGTCGGTCAGGGGGTAACCATGGGACCGACGTCGCAGGAATAGCCAGTCGGTCAGGGGGTAACCATGAGACCGACTCGCCTAGGAGAGCAGTTGACCGAGGCCTGAGCGTCAACCAACTGCAGTTTACATAATTTTTTTTTGGAGGGGAAAAAAATGGAATTACCCATGCCCAGGAGTCAGACCTCCCTGCTATGTCCGGGTCTCCACATTTTGAGCGGGCATCAGCTCGTGTGGTATACGGACTAAAAATAACCCCTTTGTGCTTACAGTTGTCTTACTAAGAATTAACTGTGAGCCATGGCCTCGGTATATGCTGAAGGCTTTCTACCTGCAATTTGCCCTTTTGGGTGATATATATGTGTATATGATATATATGGGAGGAGTTTGCCTGCTTACCCGATTTCATGAGCGGACATCAGCTCATAGTCAACGGGCATGATAGCGGCATATTAGGGGGGCAGATAGCCCAGAAATACAAGATATTCAATAGACTAGTACTAGATCATGTGCCACGGACATCAAGGTACCAAAATAGCTGTTACGCAATGAGCGTAAAAAATATATAATAAAGTGCCTGATGAATTAAAACATCTCCCACAAAATCTCTTCAAACAAAAACTATTCTCATGGCTACTGCAGCATAATTTTTATACACTGAGGGAATTCTTTTCTCACTAAGAATTAAAAAGTAAGGTTATAACATACCTACAGTAAAATATTTGCATGCTATATATAAATATAGTTGATTAAGGAAGAAAATGACATGTTATATTAATTTAAGAACTTAGTAATACCTTATTCAAACGCAAATAAACAAATCTGAATCTGAATCTGAATCAAGCAATCTTCTCACGCACCCATTCTGGGGCATGGGGAGTCAGGGTCAGATCATCGGATCTCTTCCCGAGGAAGCGCCTCTGTCAACTCATATGGACAGGTCATCGGGGGGCCCTCGCGGGCGGTGGAGATCTTCTCACTTGGGGTGTTCCATTGGATGATCGCCGGCTAGGCAACCAGGTCGCGTGGCAGGCGGCGGCGGTCGGGCGGGCGCGCGTTGTACGGCGCCATGTCGCGGATATGCGGATGTTGTGAGGTATCCGCACGCGCGAACATGCCCTTTGCCAGCCTCTGGACAAACTGGTCCACTGTTTCCCATCTGAGGTCCCTCTGATGAGCGCCTGCGTCTTCCCAACGTTGACGGACAACCGCCACTTGGCGAGCCAGTCGGGTAAGATGTCCAGGGTGCGCTGCAGTTTGACGGCACAAATTTAAAGCTTATGCAAAACGATTAAAAAATGTAATTTATCTAACACAAAGATCGCAAAATACCTATAGAATAAATATGGCAGAAAATAAATGCAAAGAAACGTGGAATATTATAAAAAATCCCAAATAAACACACCAAAAGAATACATTGAAAAAATTGTTAAAGATGGTATAGCGATAACGGAACCAACGGACATTGCAGAATCATTTAATAACTTTTTTATTGACCTTACAAATGACTTATCAAATAATCCTATTAATAATTAAAATTTGACATCTAATATAAATAACAATTGTAAATCTATATTTTTGAATCCAGTGACACCTTTTGACATCCCTCAAACAATTAAATCATTAAAAAATACAAATAGCGCAGGATACGATGAGATAAACACTAAGGTCATTAAGTATGTAGTAATTATAGTTTCTCCAATTCTATGCCATATAATTAATAAATGTATGGTGGTCATGCTTCTCGGCACCTAATGACCTCGCAGGGGCCCATCAGCTACGAGGTAGCGTAGCGATCAGATGCCAAGAAGTGTGAACGTCGGCGATTCACCGAGCTAGTAATTATGGAGTCGATCTAACCTGGTCTGTGCTTCGGTCCCGTCAACTTCCTGTCTCTCTGCAAGGCCCGGGTGCACCCTAGGCTCTTCTTGGTAGACAGATTCTTCAGCCAACCAGGTATGACTGGCAGGCCAGCTTCGACGAGCACAGTGTTCCAACACAGGTTATGTTACGTGGGAAAAACCAATCGGCCACGTAAATGCGAACTTTATCTGGTTCGGGGAACCACAACACACTCAGCTATATAGACAATCCTGAGGGGAACCCGAATACATTCCAGATGGCTTGCGATTTAAATTCAATACCCTAATCAATACGCGTTACATTGCGAGGGCTTTTCGTCTGTCAGTTGTCAAAAAAACTGCTAGGTTGGCAGCAACGTCAAATTCAAAATGGCCGTTCCGAAACCATCGATCGAATATCGATTTGGAATCGAACAATCACCCGCCCGGACAGGCACCCACCTGTCCCTTAATCTACGGGCAGCCGAGACAACGTTGCTACCGCTCGTTTTAGAACCGAGCCTCCTACTAGAACCTCTGCAGACCGGGGGGTCCCGTCCTTGCCAGGGAACAAGTTAACAATGCGCCCCCTGCGCCAACGTAGTGGCGGTAGGTTAGCATCCTTAACCAGAACGAGGTCACCAACACTAGGGGGGCTGGTTTTGTCAGTCCACTTAAGGCGCTGTTGTAAGATATGCAGATACTCGAGCGACCAACGCTTCCAGAAATTCTGAGTAAACTGCTGCAACATCTGGTACCTTGACAACCGATACAATTTCACTCCCTCGAAGGGGCGCTCGGGCAACGCGTTAAGTGGCCGTCCTATCAAGAAATGGCCTGGGGTCAGAGCCTCCAGGTCATTTGGATCCGAGCTGAGCGGACACAACGGTCGCGAATTGAGAACGGCCTCGATCTTACAAAACAATGTCGCGAGCTCCTCAAAAGTCAGCGCGGTCTGACCTACTATACGCCCCAAGTGCGTCCTAGCTGACTTAACTACGGCCTCAAAAATCCCACCCCAGTGGGGGTAAATCGGTGGGCTGAAGGTCCACTGTATACCCCGACGGGAGAGGGCCGTTCCAATATCCACCTTATTTACATTCAAAAAGTTGTCTATCTCTCGTAAGTATCGTTCCGCACCGACGTAGTTAGTGCCGTTATCAGAGCGGATCAAAGTTGGAAGTCCCCTTCGAGAAACAAACCTATCCAAACAAGCAATGAAAGCCTCTGTCGAGAGATCAGCAACGAGCTCGAGGTGTACCGCCTTGGTGGATAAACAAACAAACACACATGAGCTATACCGGTCCAGCAGAAACCCGGCGACAGGGTCCTCAGCCTTCTGGGTAACATGCACGGCCGCTCTGGGGCCATGATCCGAAGATACTACTACATGGCTGTGGGGCCAGTCCGATTCTCTCCTGGCAAGCCAGGGTGGTCCCCACCACAAATGGTGTTTAACGAGTTCAGGAGCCCGACATCCCCTGGATGCACAATCAGACGGGTTCAATTCTCCTGGTACATGTCTCCAGGTCAGTGGGACCTCAGACGACACAATCTGGGAGACACGGTTCGCAACAAAAACCTCTAAGCTATGGACCGAAGCCTTCAGCCAGCACAAAACAATCTGGCTGTCCGTCCACGAGTACACCGTATCCTCCAAAACCACTGACCCACGCAACACTGTTAGAGTGTGATTCAAAAGTTTGGTCAAAAGAGCAGCCCCGGACAGTTCCAGTTTTGGAATCGTCATCCTTGTCCGAATAGGCGCTACCTTGCTTTTTGCCAAAACCAAACGCACGTCGACCTCCCCGGTGGAGGTAACGGTTCGCAAATAAACCGCTGCCGCAAACCCTCGTTCCGAGGCATCACAAAACCCGTGAAGGGTTGCCCTGTAATCCCCAGCAGGGACAAATTTCCTCGGCAGCGATACATTATTTATGAGGCCCAACCATTTTGCTAAATCGTTCGATACAATGCAGCCCTGAGCTCCAGAATCTAATAGGGCGCGAACGTATGTTGGGTTGCCCGCCAAATCCCAAACAAGCACAGAGGCGATCGGTAACACCACCGTCTCCGGTTGGGGGGCAACAAATTGTTGGGCCGCAAATTCCTAGCGAGGGCCCCCGGGGCCCCACTGTGCCTGTAACCGATCAGGTAGGCAGCTATACGCCAGAGGGTCCCATTGTACAAATGGCCCACGCGCCGGCTCCATTGCCACCCTACGACGCCCCCCGAAGGGGGGTGGGCGTGAATTCAACCGTGGCCGCTCCATGAGCGGGGGGGACATCACATGCGACCGACGAGGACGAGGCGACGAGCGGGGCGACAACTGAGGTGGCGTCCGAACCGCATCCGCATAGCTCGAAGGTGTCCCATGCCACCCGCCCGTTACGGCCTGCTCAACATACCCAATGTCCCGCTGAGTCGGATGCTGAGTCGCAACCGAAAACTCAGGGCCCCCCATGTGATGACCCTGAGTGCGGCCCTGCACCCCTGGGTGGCTGCGTGCTTGTGGCCCCATTGCCCGCTGAATCGGATGCTGAGTCGCAACCGAAAACTCAGGGCCCCCCATGTGATGACCCTGAGTGCGGCCCTGCACCCTAGTACCGCCCTGTGCACGTGGGGACATTGGCCCCTGAGTTGCGCTCCGAGTCGCAAACGAATTCTCAGGGCCCCATGCCGTGTCACCCTGGATACGGCCCTGTGGACGTGGGGACGTTGGCCCCTGAGTTGCGCTCCGAGTCGCAAACGAATTCTCAGGGCCCCATGCCGTGTCACCCTGGGTACGGCCCTGTGGTGGCTGTTGGCCGGACCGGTTCATGCACAACAGATTGTTGTGGGCCCCACCACAATATCCGCACAATTTTGTGCGCGTGCAGTCCCTAGCCATGTGTGGCCCGAGGCACAGGAAACACCAGCTCCGCTGCTTGGCCATCCGGCGCCGTCCCTGAACCCTAAGTTCCCCGAACTTATTGCAATTTGCCACAGCATGGCCAATCTGCCTACAACATGGGCAGGTCTCACTATGTGGGGTCAATGCACTCACAGTCCCATATGACTGCCGGTTGGTGCGGTCCTTCCTCGTCGGAGAGCCCCTACTCACAGCGCTCCCGGCAGCTCTCTGTGGCTCCGAAGGATGGGTGACCGTCAACCCCAAATTCTCTGCCCGTCGAGCCTCCTCTTCCAAGAATCCGACCAAGTCGGAGAAGGCGGGCAGGTCCTCGGCCGACCTCCCGTGAGACTGTTCGAAACGAGTCTGCACGTCAGCGGGTAGGCGGGAAAGTACAATGTACAACAATAGGTACGACCATTCACCAACCGGAAGTCCAAGATTCTCTAGAGCCTTGGTGACGGACAACAATGGGTTCAAAACCTCCGTCTGTATGGCCCCGACCTTGTTCACAACCGGGATACTAAACAAACGGTTCAGTTGGGCATCGGCCAACCTCCGTTTGTTATGGTAACGTCTGACCAACAATTGTCTGGCCGTTTCATAGTTACCCTCCGTAACTGTCAAATGAGCGACCAGCTCCCTAGGCTCACCCCTCAATGCTGCCACCAGCTGAGCCATCTTGACAGACTTGGTAATGTCCGATCGCATGTGCACCAAACTGTCGAACAGATTGATGAAGCTCATCCATTCACCGGACACTCCGCCAAAGGTAGGCATAGTTATGGCAGGTAACCTGGACCCCGAACCCTGAAGCGGCAGAGGTGCTTCAATGTCACCACCATGGCTGGACTCGCGCTGTCTACGTATGTCCGCAGCCTTCTGCGTGATAGCAGCTGCCATCTCCATACATTGGTCGACATCCCCTAGCAACCGTGACAGCCTGTCAGGTGCGCAACCATCAACTGATTCCGCCTGCGCGGACAATTCGAGCACCCTGTTGTAACGTTCCTTAACGTCCATAGACCGCTCCAATACCACATCATGCCTATCTAAACGGTCTATCAGACCGTGTGCGGAGGAAAACCATCTGAGTTCCTTAGAAACACCCTTCTGGATTTCAGATAACGACATGATCGGAACGATACTTACTCACAATTTGCAGTAACTCAATTATATTGGACCCTCCAGTCTACAACCCAAACGAGGGAACCCTAAACTATAACTTAAACAATGTTGATTTCCTTAAACAATAGGAACCGAGTTTTATATCTGTATAAATTCTGTAAATAACAATTTAGTTTCCCTTTATCACTACAACACACACAGATAGTCAATACTAGTTCAAGTTATAAATTGCTATAAACTGAAAACAATGTAATAGCCTGCTATCAATAGATGTAACTACCTATGTTAACCAAACATTCATTAGCATTACTAGACCACTAATAGATTGACTAACTGGTACTTCAATGCAAATTTCAATTCACCTACAATGTACCTAAGTTGAGTACCTACTATTCTGAGTCACATCTCAGTACAACTGGTCATTTAGGGAAAACTGTAATATCTGTCTGTCTACTACCAGCAATAGACTTATAGCTTACAATACTACCAATCTATGTGGATACAGGAACAACACCAAGTTAGCTAATAACCGCCTATACCTACAGATTGATAGTCCCAAATCGTGGGTTCCTGGAGCCCTTGACGGCTGCAAATCTCAGGAAACCACGCTCTTGCTACCAAAATGTTCAGGCTTCTCGGCACCTAATGACCTCGCAGGGGCCCATCAGCTACGAGGTAGCGTAGCGATCAGATGCCAAGAAGTGTGAACGTCGGCGATTCACCGAGCTAGTAATTATGGAGTCGATCTAACCTGGTCTGTGCTTCGGTCCCGTCAACTTCCTGTCTCTCTGCAAGGCCCGGGTGCACCCTAGGCTCTTCTTGGTAGACAGATTCTTCAGCCAACCAGGTATGACTGGCAGGCCAGCTTCGACGAGCACAGTGTTCCAACACAGGTTATGTTACGTGGGAAAAACCAATCGGCCACGTAAATGCGAACTTTATCTGGTTCGGGGAACCACAACACACTCAGTTATATAGACAATCCTGAGGGGAACCCGAATACATTCCAGATGGCTTGCGATTTAAATTCAATACCCTAATCAATACGCGTTACATTGCGAGGGCTTTTCGTCTGTCAGTTGTCAAAAAAACTGCTAGGTTGGCAGCAACGTCAAATTCAAAATGGCCGTTCCGAAACCATCGATCGTATATCGATTTGGAATCGAACATATGGAGTACGGTAAATTTCCAAGGGAATTCAAAATCGGAGTAGTAAAACCCCTGTTTAAAAAACAAGACAAACAAAATATGAATAATTATAGACCTGTTACACTAATCCCAGTTATCGCAAAAATTTTCGAAAAGGTAATATATCGGAATATATATACTTACTTCGAAATAAATAATCTGTTTGCTCCAGAACAAAAAGGGTTTAGAAACAATAAAACAATAAACATGGCAATTTATGATTTTCTTGCAAACATATTAGCAAATGTTGATAAAAGGAATCCCGTGGTAACCATTTTTATGGACATGACTAAAGCCTTTGATTTTGTGAGCCACGACATTCTTTTGAATAAACTTCTTAAATACGGCTCAAACTCAAACTCAAAAGTACTTTATTACTGTAGATATTTACATATTGTTAGCAAACGTAATTTTTTGCCTCTTCTCTACATTGGACCACTGTGGGAGAAGAAGGGCGTAGAAACTCCCACAGATTGATTTTTAGATCTCTTTTAAAAATAGGTTGTGCTTAACTAATACAATTATGATTTATTTTTATTTAATAAGCTGGAATAAATAGCACAAGAGGTAACGCAATAGATCTTGTAAAATCTTACCTAGAAAAACGGCAACAAATAACAAAAATAAACAAAATATGCATAAAATCTAAAACTGAACAGGATTACGTCTCAGACCCGAGAGAATTAAAGCGCGGTGTACCTGAAGGTAGTGTCATGGGGCCGTTACTATTTTTAGCATACATAAATGACTTACCGAAAGTTGTTCATCATCCAATGGTGCTATTTGCGGATGATAGTACGGTAATTATTTCTTGCGAGGACCCAAATGACTTTGAAAATGAAATCAATACTACTCTTCATACAATTATTCAATGGCTTGGCAGTAATAATCTAGTTATAAATATTGACAAAACTAAAATAATGAACTTTCAAAATAATCAAAATACTACTAATAATATGGACATTAACCACGATGGCAAAAAAGTTGAACAAACAGAGGTCACAAATTTTTTAGGAATAGACATTGATAGCAATCTTCAATGGAAAACACAAATTGAAACCACATGTAAAAAGCTACATAAATTTTCATATGCTTTGTACAAACTTTCGAAAACGGTCGCTAAGGATGCAGTATTATTAGCTTACAATGGATACGTAGACTCCATTCTGCGATTTGGAATAATGTTCTGGGGTAACGGGGTAGGAAAAGAAAAAGTCCTCGTAGCTCAAAAAAGGTGTGTAAGGTCTATATGTGGCTTACGTCGCAGAGATAGTTGTAAGCCTCATTTTAAGAGGCTAAATATTTTGACGTTTCCATCATTATATATTTACGAGGTAGCTAGTATCGTCAAAACAAATTCTAATCTATTTGATAATTATTTAAGTAAACGTCATAAATCTAAAATTCATATGCCACAACATAATACTGCTTTATTTAAAAATAATATCTATGGCATGGCACCTATTGTTTATAACAAGCTACCAGATACTGGGCGCAATATAGAACATGTAATACTATTTAGGAAGGAATTGAGAAAATTACTTATCAATAAGACATATAATACAATAAATGAATACATAAATGATCCAACAATATAATAATGATAATAAATATACATGTAATTATAGGTAGGTATTGACTTATACTTAATTCAAAATACAGGGATGATTTGTCATAGAAAATGATTTAATGATGTTGCATGCACTTTATTCTTACTATAAAATATTTGTATGCCTTACGGCGAAACATATTTGATTTGATTTGATTTGATTTGATTCCTCGGAGACGAAGTCTTCCACCATCACTCGGAAGCGGCGATTCTTCAGGAAGGAGGCGATGATCTGGACCAGTCTTCTTGGGGCTGGAGACGTCGACAATTTTTACAGCAATCCCTCGTGCCATACTCTGTCAAACGCCTTCTCCATGCCCAGGAGTACTGCGACAGTGTATTCCTTCCTGTTTAAACAAACCGTCATGTCATTCAGTACTCTGGTGAGCTGAAGCGTCGTAGAATGCTCGGGCCTGAAGCCGAACTGTTCCGGGCGCGGCTGGATGTGGGGCAGTAGCTTCGCCAGCAGGAGTTTCTCAAACACCTTTGAGATGGTACTCAGTAGAGTTATCGGCCGATAGCTCTCAGGCGGCTTGGAGTCCTTGCCCGGCTTGGGCAAAATTATGACCAAGCCCTCCTTCCATTGGGCTGGGAAGTGGCCCGTGCGCAAGATACCGTTAAACAGGCGCGTAACGGCCGCCACAGTACGTGGCGGCAAATGTAGCAGCGCCATGTTAGGTATGTGGTCTGCGCCCGGGGCTTTCCTGGGCTTGGTACGTCTGAATGCACGCATGATCTGGCCGGGCGTGACGACGGTGGGGTCCTCTTCGGGAGCTATCGGCGAGGCGAAGTACTCTCGCAGGTGTCTCTCGACTGCTGCTACGTGCTCCACATCATCCGTAGGGTTCGGCTTGAACTGCTTCTCGAGGCATTCGGCGAAGATCTCCGCACGATCTTGGGCTCAAAATCTTGGTAGGCCGTCGCAGCCCAGGATTGGTCGGACGGGAGTTGGAGTAGTCGACAAATCCCGGCATAGGCGATGCACGGAGGGGACGTGGTCGCCCATGGACTCGACGTGGCGTTCCCAAGATTCTTCGGCGTGGAGATCAAGTCGGCGCTTCAGCTCTGCTGTCATGGCGTTGAGCCTGGTCTTCATCGTTGGGCAGTGGGTTTGCTGCCACTGCTTCCGGAGAGCGCGCTTATCGCAGATGAGTGCGCGTAGCTCAGCAGGAAGAGGAGAGGGCTTCCCCCCGCGAGCTACGGTGTGCGATGATAGGTCGAGCGCGTCTCGGATTTGGCTGGTCAGCAGTGATGCCAGGCGGTCAACGTTTACACTGGCTGGGCTACGGCTTAAATAGCTACGTCGCGGAGGGGATAGGCGATCGAGGGGACGCTGCGGGCGCGCGGGGTGTAGTCGCTGCGACGGATGAAGCGGGGTGCGCGGCGTCCGGGTCTCAGCAGGGTCGGCCGCAGGGCGAGGTGGCTGCGGTGACGGTGCAGGCGGCGGGGGCCTGCTGCGAGGCGGTGGGCGGCGCGGCAGCTGTGTAGTCAGCGGGGCGAGGGTGGACGGCAGGGCTGCCACGGGGTGAGGCACGGTGCGGGGTGTCGGTGCCGTGGCTTGTGACGATCACGCGTGGGCAGCGTGGCCGTTACAAAATAATCTAAATTATATGACATTAATTTTAAATAATTCACTAAATTAAAATAATTTCTAACTTTTTAATCAGCCTTTTATGCTCACTTCAATTATTTAATCATTTTAATCAGACAGTCTTTTTAATGTTCATTATGTAGGTACTTTATTCGTTATCGAAATTATTATGGTTTGGTTCAGTAGAGTAACCATATCGCCCATAAGGGTCACCGTACATCGTGACATTTATTTAGTATAAATGAGCTTGGTTTATTTTATTTCTTAACCTGATTTTTTGTAAAGTATGCAGTTTTTCCATTTCCGGCAAAATACTCATTAAAAAATGGTAGTCATCTGATTTTTTTTCACTGTCAACTGGTGTATTTTTAGATGTATCGTTTTTTAAAAATTTTAGTTTTTTTCTTTCAATCTCTAAATACTGTGCTCGAATATCTTGTATAATTTGTCGCTTTTTTATTTAGTGTGCCGGTCGACTATATTAGTCATATTTCCACGTAATGTTAAGATAAGTTGACGACCGTCACAGATAAGGTATATTTATATTAATCACGTAGTTTCGTAGTAAGTTGTATATAAGCTTAGTATTTCCTATAATAAATTAGTCTAGTATTTGCGCGCATCTCAAGCCTTTTTTACTTTACTCCCGAAGATGTCGCTCTCCTTATAATTGGCAAATTTAGAGAACTAGATTGTAGATTTAGTAGTAGTAGATGTAGAGGGTTCAATCGGTGAAGATGTACGAGGAGGGGAAGGTGGTGACGTTACTTCATTCAAAGTTTCAACGGATATATCATCGTCTCCGTTATCGATTATTACACTACCTTCTACATCTAAGTTTTATTCGGCAGTTAAAGCCATGTATTCATCTTTCAAAAATCCTAATACCCAGCGTGAAGTATTTCCAGGCCGGTTCATAATCTGAGGATGAGTCACCCGACCGGGTTTTAGGTAGGTATTTTCTTCAACTCTTTACTATATGTGACTCTCAGGTTCTTCGCTTTTTGAAATCACCGACTGAAAAAAATGCTTTAATTAAACTATTATATTTAAGCTACGGTAGTTACTGTTTTGTTTCAGATTTCTCTCCGTTGGGATGACTTTTAAATCTCTGGCTCTGTCATACTCTCTAGGCCGAAGCACCGTCGCCAAAACGATATATCAAACTTTAAAGGTAATTTGGAAAAAGGTGGTTTTTCAGCATATGTCACCAAAACTAATGAGTTGTTATGTCCAGGTATTGTTTCGTTTTACCGATTAATCATCATTTTTACTATAATTTTCCACAATGCACCACGCGGTTTGACCGAGGCTATAAAAAGGGGAAGCCGCGTGGGCTCAAGTTAGTTCAGACATAAAATTCATCGGGTTGCTTAGTTTAAGCGCAGAGCTCGCCTCGAGCTCTGCGCTTAAACGAGAATTGATTTTCACATCTAGGTACATAGTCTTTTAGCAAAGATTCAGCGACTACTTTGGAAGAGTCTAAAGACTTTGTAGTAGAGATTGGGATGTCAGTAAAAAAAAAACAAACGCTTTAGCTAGTCAAAGTACTTTATTACTGTAGATATTTACATATACTTAGCAAACGTCATTTTTTGCCTCTTCTCTACATTGGACCACTGTGGGAGAAGAAGGGCGTAGAAACTCCCACAGATTTATTTTTAGATCTCTTTTAAAAATAGGTTGTGCTTAACTAATACAAATATGAAAAATTTAATTGTTATGATTAATAAGCAGGAATAAATAATTACAAAATTATTAACAGCAAGGTCTGTGTTGAGCCAGATTAACCCCATACAGTCCTGTCATTTAAGTAATCTTGAACATTGTAATATCCCTTTTTCGACAAAGTCGCTTTAACATGCTTTTTAAATTGCTCAAATGGCAATTTCAAAATCTCCAGAGGTATCCTATTGTAGTAGAGAATGCACTGACCCTTGAAAGAATTGCTAACCTTCGCGAGTCTAAAACGGGGCGCACATAGTCTGTGATTATTTCAGGTACATCAATATCATTTTTGAAAGTAATATCATTAATTTTTAATTCATATTCATTGTTTTTAATACTGACCTTTCCAGTCTCACTTTTAATTATATCCCAAGTTGATTTAATTTTGTTATCACTTTTTCTTATTTTAGATCTGATATAATTTGATTTTGCGATTTGACAAACTTTTTTAGAGATTTTTGAGTACTTTTTTACTTTATCCATGAACTCTTCACTATGATTCCATTGTTTTTCACTATATAATTCATATAAATTTTGTCTACTTTTAAGTATACTTACTGTGGCCCACTTACTAAAGTTAAGTTTGTCTGAGACCACAATCGATCTGGTAGTAAATACTGCATTTAACGCATTGCTGAATTTGTAAAAAAAAATACAATATGACTCATTAGGGTTATTATTAGACTAATTGATAGGTAGTTTGCTATCCCAATTCAATTTAAAACCTTTCAAACCGATGTGCAGTCACAGGTATGTATTGTATCTTTCTTGTAGAACTTTTTTTAAGTTGAATTTCTAGTCTAATGTATTGACCTAAATGGTCTGACTTTAAATTACTTATATTTTTTTTAAGTACAATTTTGTCATTTGGATAAGCAAATATATTGTCTATAAAATTTGCTGAGGTTTCAGTTATTCGAGTAGGTTCCATGAAAAGTGGCTTTAAGTTGTGAGAATTAAATAAGTTAGTTAGTCTCCTACTAAGGGAGTAAGTTTCTAATAAATTTACATTGAAGTCTCCACATATCATAAGAGTTTTATTAGATTTTGATACCTTAAATAATATGTCATCCATGACTTTTTCAAAAACATCAAATGAACCTGATGGTGGGCTGTAAACGCTTATTACAATTATGCGCTCCAATTCAACACATACTACTTCAATGTGGCTTTCAACTGATAAACATACTATGTCATTACGGTTTTTGAACTGTATGTGTTTATTTAGAAATATTAGAGAGCCTCCATGAACAGCATGTGATCTGCAAAAAGAACTACCAACCTGGTGGTTACAGAAATTGAACATGAGCTCATGGCTTTTTAGCCAATATTCTGTTAGACATAAAATATCAATATTAAAAGAGTTCATGTACAATTCCAACTCTAATTGTTCAGGCTTCTCAGCACCTAATGACCTCGTAGGGGCCCATCAGCTACGAGGTAGCGTAACGATCAGTTGCCGAGAAGTGTGAACGTCGGCGATTCACCGAGCTGAAGTAATTGGGGTCGATCTAACCTGGTCTGTGCTTCGGTCCCGTCAACCTCCTGTCTCTCTGCAAGGCCCGGGTGCACCCTAGGCTCTTCTTGGTAGACAGGTTCTTCAGCCAACCTCCTATGACTGGCGGGCCAGCTTCAATGAGCACAGTGTTCCAACACAGGTTATGTTACGTGGTAAAAACCAATCGGCCACGTAAATGCGAGCTTTATCTGGTTCGGGGAACCACAACACACTCAGCTATATAGACAATCCTGAGGGAAACCCGAATACATTCCAGATGGCTTGCGATTTAATTTCAATACCCTAACCAAAACGCGCTTACATTGCGAGGGCTTTCGTCAGTCAGTTGTCAAAAAACTGCTAGGTTGGCAGCAACGTCAAATTCAAAATGGCCGTTCAGAAACCATCGATCTAATATCGATTTGGAATCGAACAATCACCCGCCCGGACAGGCACCCACCTGTCCCCTAATCTACGGGCAGCCGAGACAACGTTGCTACCGCTCGTTTTAGAACCGAGCCTCCTACTAGAACCTCTGCAGACCGTGGGGTCCCGTCCTTGCCAGGGAACAAGTTAACAATGCGCCCCCTGCGCCAACGTAGTGCTGGTAGGTTAGCATCCTTAACCAGAACGAGGTCACCAACACTAGGGGGGCTGGTTTTGTCAGTCCACTTAAGGCGCTGTTGTAAGATATGCAGAAACTCGAGCGACCAACGCTTCCAGAAATTCTGAGTAAACTGCTGCAACATCTGATACCTTGACAACCGATACAATTTCACTCCCTCGAAGGGGTGCTCGGGCAACGCGTTAAGTGGCTGTCCTATCAAGAAATGGCCTGGGGTCAGAGCCTCCAGGTCATTTGGATCCGAGCTGAGCGGACACAACGGTCGCGAATTGAGAACGGCCTCGATCTTACAAAACAATGTCGCGAGCTCCTCAAAAGTCAGCGCGGTCTGACCTACTATACGCCCCAAGTGCGTCTTAGCTGACTTAACTACGGCCTCAAAAATCCCACCCCAGTGGGGGCAAATCGGTGGGCTGAAGGTCCACTGTATACCCCGACGGGAGAGGGCCGTTCCAATATCCACTTTATTTACATTCAAAAAGTTGACTATCTCTCGTAAGTATCGTTCCGCACCGATGTAGTTAGTGCCGTTATCAGAGCGGATCAAAGTTGGAAGTCCCCTTCGAGAAACAAACCTATCCAAACAAGCAATGAAAGCCTCTGTCGAGAGATCAGCAACGAGCTCGAGATGTACCGCCTTGGTGGATAAACAAACAAACACACATAGGTACGCCTTGTATTGCCTAGCGGTACGCAATCGTGAACTCTTCACCATAAACGGTCCTGCAAAATCCGTACCAACACCTGAAAACGGTCTGACCTCATTCACACGATCAGGGGGCAAGTCCCCCATGAGAGGTTGCATCGTGGCAGCCTTAAGTCGATAACAAGGCATGCACCGAAACACGATGTTCCGTATGACACGGCGGGCAGATAAGATCCAAAACTCCCGCTGGAGCGTGGCCAACAACGCGTTACAGCCGGCATGCGCGTTTTTAATATGACGATCAGTCACCAGCAATTCAACTAACTGTCCCCCCTTGGGGAGCAGAAGTGGGTGACGAGCCGAATACGACAGATTCGCATTGCGCAATCTCCCTCCTACCCGAAGTAACCCGGTCGAATCAACAAAGGGGTTGAGACGCGCGACGGCTCCCTTCAATTTCGAACGTCCACTTCGTATAATCTCCAATTCTGCCCCAAACTTCGAGGACTGTACCAACCGGACCAAATTCAATAGCGACTCGTTTCGCTCTACCGGAGTCAGAATAGGGTTCAACGTTCGCTGATCGCGAGGAGTACGACAATTTCGAGCGAATCTCCTAATCCAAGTGGACACGTTTATCAACTTGTCAAGTGAGCTATACCGGTCCAGCAGAAACCCGGCGTCAGGGTCCTCAGCCTTCTGGGTAACATGCACGGCCGCTCTGGGGCCATGATCCAAAGATACTACTACATGACTGTGGGGCCAGTCCGATTCTCTCTTGGCAAGCCAGGGTGGTCCCCACCACAAATGGTGTCTAACGAGTTCAGGAGCCCGACATCCCCTGGATGCACAATCAGACGGGTTCAATTCTCCTGGTACATGTTTCCAGGTCAGTGGGACCTCAGACGACACAATCTGGGAGACACGGTTCGCAACAAAAACCTCTAAGTTATGGACCGAAGCCTTCAGCCAGCACAAAACAATCTGGCTGTCCGTCCACGCGTACACCGTATCCTCCAAAACCACTGACCCACGCAACACTGTTAGAGTGTGATTCAAAAGTTTGGTCAAAAGAGCAGCCCCGGACAGTTCCAGTTTTGGAATCGTCATCCTTGTCCGAATAGGCGCTACCTTGCTTTTTGCCAAAACCAAACGCACGTCGACCTCCCCGGTGGAGGTGACGGTTCGCAAATAAACCGCTGCCGCAAACCCTCGTTCAGAGGCATCACAAAACCCGTGAAGGGTTGCCCTGTAATCCCCAGCAGGGACCAATTTCCTCGGCAGCGATACATTATTTATATTGAGGCCCAACCATTTTGCTAAATCATTCGATACAATGCAGCCCTGAGCTCCAGAATCTAATAGGGCGCGAACGTATGTTGGGTTGCCCGCCAAATCCCAAACAAGCACAGAGGCGATCGGTAACACCACCGTCTCCGGTTGGGGGGCAACAAATTGTTGGGCCGCAAATTCCTAGCGAGGGCCCCCGGGGCCCCACTCTGCCTGTAACCGATCAGGTATGCAGCTATACGCCAGCGGGTCCCATTGTACAAATGGCCCACGCGCCGGTTCCATTCCCAACCTACGATTCCCCTTGAAGGGGGGTGGGCGTGAATTCAACCGTGGCCGCTCCATGAGCGGGGGGGACATCACATGTGACCGATGAGGACGAGGCGACGAGCGGGGCGACAACTGAGGCGGCGTCCGAACCGCACCCGCATAGCTCGAAGGTGTCCCATGCCACCCGCCCGTTACGGCCTGCTCAACACACCCAATGTCCCGCTGGGTCGGATCCTGAGTCGCAACCGAAAACTCAGGGCCCCCCATGTAATGGTCCTGAGTGCGGCCCTGCACCCTGGTACTGCCCTGTGCACGTGGGGACGTTGGCCCCTGAGTTGCGCTCCGAGTCGCAAACGAATTCTCAGGGCCCCATGCCGTGTCACCCTGGGTACGGCCCTGTGGAGGCTGTTGGCCGGACCGGTTCATGCACAACAGATTGTTGTGGGCCCCACCACAATATCCGCACATTTTTGTGCGCGTGCAGTCCCTAGCCATGTGTGGCCCGAGGCACAGGAAACACCAGCTCCGCTGCTTGGCCATCCGGCGCCGTCCCTGAACCCTAAGTTCCCCGAACTTATTGCAATTGGCCACAGCATGGCCAATCTGCCTACAACATGGGCAGGTCTCACCATGTGGGGTCAATTCACTCACAGTCCCATACGACTGCCGGTTGGTGCGGTCCTTCCTCGTCGGAGGGCCCCTACTCACAGCGCTCCCGGCAGCTCTCTGTGGCTCCGAAGGATGGGTGACCGTCAACCCCAAATTCTCTGCCCGTCGAGCCTCCTCTTCCAAGAATCCGACCAAGTCGGAGAAGGCGGGCAGGTCCTCGGCCGACCTCCCGTGAGACTGTTCGAAACGAGTCTGCACGTCAGCGGGTAGGCGGGAAAGTACAATGTACAACAGTAGGTACGACCATTCACCAACCGGAAGTCCAAGATTCTCTAGAGCCTTGGTGACGGACAACAATGGGTTCAAAACCTCCGTCTGTATGGCCCCGACCTTGTTCACAACCGGGATACTAAACAAACGGTTCAGTTGGGCATCGGCCAACCTCCGTTTGTTATGGTAACGTCTGACCAACAATTGCCTGGCCGTTTCATAGTTACCCTCCGTAACTGTAAAATGAGCGACCAGCTCCCTAGGCTCACCCCTCAATGCTGCCACCAGCTGAGCCATCTTGACAGACTTGGTAATGTCCGATCGCATGTGCACCAAACTGTCGAACAGATTGATGAAGCTCATCCATTCACCGGACACTCCGTCAAAAGTAGGCATAGTTATGGCAGGTAACCTGGACCCCGAACCCTGAAGCGGCAGAGGTGCTTCAATGTCACCACCATGGCTGGACTCGCGCTGTCTACGTATGTCCGCAGCCTTCTGCGTGATAGCAGCTGCCATCTCCATACATTGGTCGACATCCCCTAGCAACCGTGACAGCCTGTCAGGTGCGCAACCATCAACTGATTCCGCCTGCGCGGACAATTCGAGCACCCTATTGTAACGTTCCTTAACGTCCATAGACCGCTCCAATACCACATCATGCCTATCTAAACGGTCTATCAGACCGTGTGCGGAGGAAAACCATCTGAGTTCCTTAGAAACACCCTTCTGGATTTCAGATAACGACATGATCGGAACGATACTTACTCACAATTTGCAGTAACTCAATTTTATTGGACCCTCCAGTCTACAACCCAAACGAGGGAACCCTAAACCACAACTTAAACAATGTTGTTTTCCTTAAACAATAGGAACCGAGTTTCATATCTATATAAATTCTGTAAATACAATTTAGTTTCCCTTTATCATTATAACACACACAGATAGTCAATATTAGTTCAAGTTATAAATTGCTATAAACTGAAAACAATGTAATAGCCTGCTATCAATAGATGTAACTACCTATGTTAACTAACTGGTTGACTAACTGGTAATTCAATGCAAATTTCAATTCAATATCTGTCTGTCTACTACCAGCAATAGACTTATAGCTTACAATACTACCAATCTATGTGGATATAGGAACACAACCAAGTTACCTAATAACCGCCTATACCTACAGATTGATAGTCCCAAATCGTGCCTTCCTGGAGCCCTTGACGGCTGCAAATCTCAGGAAACCACGCTCTAGCTACCAAAATGTTCAAGCTTCTCAGCACCTAATGACCTCGTAGGGGCCCATCAGCTACGAGGTAGCGTAACGATCAGTTGCCAAGAAGTGTGAACGTCGGCGATTCACCGAGCTGAAGTAATTGGGGTCGATCTAACCTGGTCTGTGCTTCGGTCCCGTCAACCTCCTGTCTCTCTGCAAGGCCCGGGTGCACCCTAGGCTCTTCTTGGTAGACAGGTTCTTCAGCCAACCTCCTATGACTGGCGGGCCAGCTTCAATGAGCACAGTGTTCCAACACAGGTTATGTTACGTGGTAAAAACCAATCGGCCACGTAAATGCGAGCTTTATCTGGTTCGGGGAACCACAACACACTCAGCTATATAGACAATCCTGAGGGAAACCCGAATACATTCCAGATGGCTTGCGATTTAATTTCAATACCCTAACCAAAACGCGTTTACATTGCGAGGGCTTTCGTCAGTCAGTTGTCAAAAAACTGCTAGGTTGGCAGCAACGTCAAATTCAAAATGGCCGTTCAGAAACCATCGATCGAATATCGATTTGGAATCGAACACTAATAATTTACTGCTAATACCTTGAATATTTTGGTGGACCAGATTAGTAAACTTTGCATTTATTTTACATTATTGAATTTTTCTGTTTTTATTATGTACTTAATTAATATTATTTGACGGGCTAGAGACCTCCTCTATTGTCGTTGTATCTAATTTAAATGACTTGGAAAAGCTTCCAAGGTTTTGTTTGAAACATCAGTATAATGCTCAATAGAGGCATTATGTGTAGCCAAGTTTTTGGCTGTTATATTAAAATAATAGGACAGCGAATTTGCTACTTGTCTTTTATAATAACTAGGAAGGTAATATTTACCTTTAGTCAAATAATATTTATTTCTACTAACAAAATTGTTAGTATCCATTACATGTATATTATTATTGCATGATATAGTATGCAAGGTCATATTCAGCTTATATCTAAGGTTGTTTTCTGATTGTGGCAGGCTGTCGCTGTAAGGGAATGTGAACATAACAATTTGTTTTACTTTTAAAGAACAGAGCTTGTCCTAATATTTAATTAAGTCAGACTTGTTCACATTACCCCTATTACCGAGGCATATGATTAAATAACAGTCATCACTATATGTAGCATTATCTACTTTTTGCATAATATCATGCAGATTACAGTTGGGTAAACAATTATTTATTACCGTATGCTCTATATACATATTTAATAATTGGCCCATATTTTTTCCAAGTTCATCACTGTACATAATTGTTTTTATACCTGGATATGAAGTGCTAACATCCAGAAGGGAAGTAGCTGACAGAGCACAGTCCGGCACACAACAGCAGCTCTCCAATATTTTAGTTTCTAGGCTAACCTGGCTACTGAGAACTGCATCCATAGCTAGATTCAGTTCCCTGGTTTCCGCTCTGGTTTTGTCATAGAGGCTAATGTAGTGCCCCAGGGAGCGCTCTGCCTGGTCAAGTTTGCATCTTAGCTCATGCATGTTGTCCTCATAGCTAATCTGATTATAATTAAGCTGAGCAGTACACATCTCCAGTTTATCTAAAACCCTTCTTTTTTATGAAGCTTTGTTACAACCTTTTTTTTGTTTTTTTAGCATATTTTTGGTTTTTTTTATAAACTTATTAATTTTGACATATTTTCTTAACTTATTTTTACTGAGTTTCAATTTGTGTGTGCTGTCCCTGCTGCTGGCTGCCACATTACACACTGAGTCTTCCTTAGTAAGGTCAATAGTCATAGTGGGCAAGCTACAGCCCGCAACAGAGACATGGCCCAAGGAAGTATTTACTGCTACCAATTCATCAAATAAGCTCTGCGTGGTCACTGTGGCAGAGCTAATAGCCGCTTCTTCCAGCTGTGTGATATGTTGGTGGGCATCACACAGTTCCTTCTCCAGGATTGAAGTTCTGTGCAGGACGGACTCAAACTCAGTGCCACAGTGCTCATCAAACCCATCTATTATTAGTTGCAGCCTATCCCGTTCCTCAGTAATAGAAAAATTAATGGAATGTAGCGCGGACAGTTCCCTCTTTAATTTTTGATTGTTTTCTAAGGTTTCCAAGATAGTTTTTTCATTTTCATCTCTTTCTGCTTCTAATTGTTCCACCTGTCCCTTTGCTTGCTTTAATTCCTGCAAAACCAGTTGGAGCCTGGACTACGCTTGGCGAGACAAAGCATTGCGAGTCATCATTATGATTAGTAATGTGAAAACAAAGACAAAAAATACTCGCTATGTAGCAAGGGAAAGGCAAGACAATGTCAGTTGAACACAGTGTCAAGACAGTTTGAATCTTCCTTTTGTCTGTTGGCCCGTGATCGATTATTTTATCACAATTATAATTCTGACCACGTTTATCACTGGGACACTATTAATTGACTTACTTAACAAACACTAAAAACTAACACTATATTCACAAATAGACGAATTTAAACAAAATTATTTAGTTAAAATACAGCACAGCTGTTTTTGACGTGTAGCCTCCATGGAACTACTTACCATGTCGACTCATCTGATATTGTAAGTAATTTTATTTCTGTTTGTATTGTCTATTTTTTAATATTTTACTATATTTTATATCTTCAAGACGAATTGCGTTTGCAACAGTCAACAAAACAACATGTCCTGACAACTGTCATCTGTCTTTTTTAGGGAAAGAGGGAAAGAAAATATGTGTTTGCAGTTTTCTCTCTTGCCCCTAGAGTAATGTACGAAACGTAACACTATCTCTTTCTAAATTCACTAACTTATGACTCCCTCTCAACTTCCGTTCGCCTCGCCATCACACTTTTCGTAACGCTCTCGTCTTGCATTCACCAGCTTACTCCCCAAGGCAAGCGTGCGTAAAGAAGATTTACTTAATAAAAAAATAATAATAAAAAAAATGTTATAATGTCTGATTTGGAAGAATTTATTGAGTTCGTTGCTTACGCTGATAGGCATAGAGTATCGGGCAAGAAGATATTTGAGTATCCATTCAGAAAATACTCTGTTACTCAATTTCACTCCCGCTTTAGATTTACCCCTCGAATGTGAAAGAGAGAATATAACCTATGTTGGAACCAGACCCCAGGAAGCCCACGAGAAGAGGTTTGCCATTTGCGCCTGAAATAATATTCCTACTGACAATACGATTCTTCGCAAATGGTAGTTTTCAGGTTATATTTCTAGGAAAGAACTACTACGCGATAGATTCATACTTACTTATTATAATATGATTGACCCATAATATTCTTTGCAGAAGCTGAATGGAGACGTCATGAACATTTGCGAGCAGTCATTGTGTCCAAACTGATAGCAAGGAAAATAAAGCATTTGTGAGATTTCCTTCTACTAACGATGCCATCCAGAGAGTGAAGCCATTTGTTTTTATTATGGCTGGATTACCCGGAGTGATTGGATGTATTGATTGTACTCGTATGAAAATAAGAAGCCCAGGGGGAACATTTCTGAAGTTTATAGGAACAGAAAAGTATGGTTCTCTATAAATGCACAGGCAACTGGCCTGGTTGGCCCTGACTTGCAATTTTGGGAACTGGTAGCCAGGTGGCCTGGAAGCAGTCATGACAATTTTATTTATAATAGCAGCTCAGCAAATCATAGACTGGAAATAGGTGCACTGAATGGCATACTCCAAGGTGACAGTGGGTACGCAGCAAGTGATGTGCTTCTCACACCATTTTTGTAACCTTCTTCAACTAGCGAGGAATGTTATAATAAAAGCCACATAAAAACTAGAAACACCGTAGAAAGGGCTTTTGGTGTATGGAAAAGGAGGTTTCCTCGTCGGCAAGTGGTAATGGGTGTTAAATTGGGGACCACTGCAGCAGTAATATGTGCTTGTGCAGCCCTTCATAATATGTGCCTTATGTTTGACGATACCTTCAACTTCTCTGATGACGACATATTTGAACTAGAAAAAATAAATAAACCTTCAAGAGAAAATACCACTGTCAGTGGTTTTGTAACCAGACTGGCTGGTACAAAGATTTTTCCCAGTTATGTAGGTAAATATTTTATTGTGATATATTTTTTTCTTGTAACCTATGTTTGTCATTCTTAAGTGAAATAAAGTATAAAATAAATAAATATAGACTCTGTTTATTAGTTTTGTTTATATTTAAGTAATACGTTGATTGTAATACAAACATACATGATTGTAATAAAATTGTGACCTATTTTATTTTTTATTATTTTTTTATTCTGACATGTAATTTTATTAATTTTTACCTGTAGTGGTATTATTCTTATTATTATGCGATTTTTACATTATTATTCTTTTTGACATAACTTTTATTATTGACTTTTATTAGTGAATGTATTACTATTGTATTATTGTACTATCCTGACATGTTATTCATAATCATTATGCCTGCTAATTTAATTCATTTTCGTTTATTGTATACTGTTGACATGTAATATCTTATTATCAATAAAATATGAATATGAATATGAATATGAATACACGCATATTATATAAATATATACCATATAATCTAGTTAAGTTAATGCTTTCCCAGTCTCATATTTATTTCTTATACTCCAATCTTGCTTTTTCTTCATTATAAATATATCGCAGTCATTTTTTCATTTCTTGAACTTCCAATTGAAAGAAAAATATTATATAAATATCCCTATAAAAAATGAGTAAAACACAAACACTTTTGAATTTCTTGTGAAATTACTACCTACTTTTGCTTTTAAAATTTGCATTTCTATATTTTTCTTAAAACAAAATGTTTTATGTGCATGACTGACTCTCGTCTCACATAATCAATTCGTTTCTTTGATTCTTGGCTTTGAGCAGCTGGGCTATCCATTTCTTGAATTGCTAAGAGTAGGGTAAGATTGGGGGTGCTTGATTACTTCGCTCCGCTTGCAATCCAGCGCGCCCCAATCTTACTGAGGCACTGGACGGACTCCAGATTGCCGCCTGCTCATTCCAGTCTACTTGAGCCAATGCAGTTCAACTATTTTCATTAGCTAAATTGATTATCACAGTCATTGTGATTGGTATTTAATTAACTGTAGTTAGTTTGCTGGAAACAATGCAGTTCAAAGAGCAGGTGGCAAACTGGAGTCCGTCCAGTGCCTCAGTAAGATGAGAGTGCGCTGGATTCGATTCATGATGCTGCGGGCTGCCTCACAGTCATTGTGATTGGTATTTAACTAACGATTTATTAAGACAAGATACTAAGTAACTATGTAGTATGTATAGTAATAGTTATATGTAAATGTAAAATAAAAAATTACTATAGAAATTAAATAAAAGGTTTTATTCTGTGTGGTGTGAATACAGGATTTCTGATTTCAGTAGTATTCTATATCCTGAGCGTAATAGAGCGTAGTATATAAATCTTGACATTTTCAAACCAAACCTTCCGCCCCCTTATGTACACTCTGACCGAGCACAGGGCAAGCAAGCTTGTCAAATATTCACAATGGCGCCCTTACATAGGTTTTTCACTGAGCCGTATTCACTTAAATTTCTCTGTAGTATTGCATAGTAATCATTGGTGTTGGTTGCTCTAGTTTTGGTTGTATCAGTTCGTCATTAAAAGTATGATTGATTTTATTCTATTACAGAACTAGTTATTTTGTGTTTTAGTATGCCCTACGGATTTTTATTGTTTTAATATATACATACGGATGGAGCCAAAGAAGTTTTACTCAGTCGTGTGGTCTAAAGCACACTTGTTTTTTTCTATATAAAGATATAGAATAAAGAGGGTTCAGAGAGTAAAGACTCTCTGAACCCCAGCGTCTAAATGACTATTTCAAAATATCTACTGAAGTAAAAAAGACGGAAGAAAAACATGATAAAATGGATCAAATGTTTTTAAGTAAATTCGTGAAACCATTTAATGGTGATAGAAAATCTGTACCCGCTTGTCTGACCAGCTGCCAAAATGCAGTGGCTCTTTGCATTCCGGATCAAAGGCCAATTCTATGTAAATTTATTCTTTCCCAAATGCAGGGAAAAGCTGCCACAGCATGCAACCTCAAAGATTTTAGAACTTGGGACGAGCTAAGGCGCTTTCTAAGATATACATTCGATGAAAAAAAACATCTGTACCATCTCCCCATTGAACTGCAAAACAGCAGTCAACTCTCAAGTGAAACAGTCACCCAGTTCGGTCTCCGCGTCGAGTCATGTCTGACAAAGATTCAGACGGACATAGTAACGACCTGTGTAGACCAGAACCAACTACTCGGTAGAATATCTGCAATGGAGGATCTCGCGTTAAATGCATTTGTTCTGGGCTTACACCCCAACGTCTCAAATGTACTAATATGCAGAAAAATTGTTTAAACGCTATAGCCTGTGACGAAGAAAAGGTCGTCTCTCTACAAAGAACCTTTTTTTTTATTATTATTAAATACGATAAAAAAATAACAACTAACAATTGTCCCACAAAACCATTTGAATGGTTTAACTGTGAGATCATGAGTCTCACCAAAAGACAAACTAACAGTTAAAGACTATCTAACAGATATTTTTTAAGGGAATTCTTAAACTTCCTCTTATTTTTCTCACTACGAATGTCCTCGGGAAAACTATTGTATAAGTAAGGTAAACGTTTTTTTAGAGTTCTATCACCAAAATAATTCGATACTTTAGGAACAACAAATTTACCCGAGGACATTGTTCTTGTGTTATGCTTATTGATAACCTTAAGGCCCATTCACAACAGAGCGGATCCTTTACCCGTTGCGGTAGCGGTAATACCCAAGCGGTATCCCGCTGGGTATTTTGTATGGAAATACCGCAGCTGTCGCGAAACCGGATCCTCGTACCCTAACTAGGAATGAGTTACGCTTTTGATTTGTCATAATTATTAACGGCAAGAAGATATTTTTGTTTTAATCTAAATGGAAGAACTTTACATATAAATAATTTATTATAGTCGTTTTTACACTTATTTCTTGTATTTTTGTCCACTAATAGTTTTAAAAACCTTATCTGAATATTTCCTAATTTGTCAATCTTTGTTTAAAAAGTAAGACCGTAACAATCAAGGGCGTAACTCAAGACAGAGTCCACCAAAGACAAGTAAATGCATTTCAATGTGCTAGTAGGTACTCTTTAACTTAAATGATAAAATTTACTCAACAATATTCTTAATTTACTGCAAACAAAATCCACGTGACTACTCCAAGAAAAATGCTCATCGACCTTCATTCCAAGATAAGTTACACATTTGACCCTTTCTATAGGTTCACATTTACAATTATTATGGTAATTATGAAAACATTCAAACGAGTGGGTGAATATGGCAGAAGGATCCTCCTTCAGAGGTAAATATAGGGAATGAATTATTAAAAAAATAGTCTTATCAGCATTCAAAACAACCACGTTATCGTGGGACCACTTCACAACCGCGTCTACATCTTACTATATTAAGCAGCACGTGTCGGCGAGGTCGGTGCCAGCACGCAGTACGCATACTTACAGTACGCTCAGGTCGTCCGCGAACATATGTGCGGAGCAGTGCTGCAACACACCACAGAGACTGTTGACATGCAGCAGATAGCACACCGGGCCACAGCCCGAGCCCTGTGGCACGCCGCAATGGACCGCCTGCTCGTCACTGAGCGCATCTCACTTCTCACACCTTCACTCTGTAGGATCGCGATGTGAAGTAGTCGCAGAACCAGTCATGGATGTGTATTATCTGTTGAAATTACAACTTTGTAACATTCTTCATAGATATTAGAAAATATTAACCTAAATTCAATATACAATTTTATCGGACAGTCAATATCTTGTTAGGTTTTGATTATATTTTGTCGATTTGTATAATTTGTAATGTTTTAAATGGTATATTTGAACTTTAGTATAACTATTTATTAGTTGATAGACTTATATTGATGTAAAGAGTATTTGTTTTTCAATTTAGTTTTGGTATGTTGGCGCCACTGACAGACTGACGGAAGTGTCAATTGAGTGTCTTTTATATCGGTCAGGCGGGAAAGGAAAGAGGCGATGGGGTTTTTGGGGGTATTGGCCACAGAGCAATATAAGTAGGTATTGGCTCTTGGAGCGTGTTCGAGGTTGGTCGCATACCGAAACTAAGTGTGGAGTTGATTGTTCTGTGAAATATTGTGTCGCCATTTTGGAAAAGGAATAAAAGTGAATGGTTCCACGGTGAATGCAGAGTTTTATTACACTTCAGAAGTGGTAAGTGCACGCATTTTCATTACGCATAAATGATTGCTCAAAATTTATTAAGAGAAGACATAAAATGTCATGACATTTCATGGTGTCTGCCCTGTGACGTCATTTCTATCAAATATTGAAATAGTATGGGGTTTTTGGGGGTATTGGCCACAGAGCAATATAAGTAGGTATTGGCTCTTGGAGCGTGTTCGAGGTTGGTCGCATACCGAAACTAAGTGTGGAGTTGATTGTTCTGTGAAATATTGTGTCGCCATTTTGGAAAAGGAATAAAAGTGAATGGTTCCACGGTGAATGCAGAGTTTTATTACACTTCAGAAGTGGTAAGTGCACGCCTTTTCATTACGCATAAATGATTGCTCAAAATTTATTAAGAGAAGACATAAAATGTCATGACATTTCATGGTGTCTGCCCTGTGACGTCATTTCTATCAAATATTGAAATAGTAGACCTTACGTTGGGGTTTCCTAAAGGGGGTCAAAATTTTCATCATTTTTGACCTACGACGTACCGTTTTCGAGATATTTGCATATTTAGGTTAGAAAATTATAAACGTTTTTCTATGAATCCACACTAATGATCTCGTTTTGTGTGTGAGTCCTAGAGACTCTTAGAGCATGCCACGTGATGAAGACTATGGCCCGCGGCGGCTAAAGACACCTGAGTGCAGTCCATCGCGCCGCGCCGAGGCGCGGGTCGGTACGCCGCCGGCAGCGACAAGTTGCAGCAACACGAGGCAGAGCCGACGTCGGAGCCGTTATCGCAGCCGCAGTCGCAGTCGTCGCGGCCGCGACGGGTCTCGCGCACGCAGCTCCCTGAGTCTACGTGAGCGAGAGCTACAACGGGAAAGGGAGCGACTCCAAATCATGGAAGATGAGGTACGCAGAGCACGTCTCCCATCGGAGCGGCGGCGGCGGTGTGAATCACGTGCTCGGCCACCGTCGCTGCAACGAGAGACGTCTACCACGTCGAGCCGGCGTCGTAAGAGGAGTCGCAGCCACGATGATGGGCCCGGTCATACAAAACGCTCCTGTAGCGTTCAATTTTCCTCTAAAGATGTGGTAAATTTATTAGGCGCTTTAAGGAACTTGACGTTTCATCCGGATACGGCGGCCACCTTATCAAACAGAAATCCTAAGAATATTTTACCGGATTTCAATCCATCATCGCGGATTCAACGCATAGATATATGGTTGAAAAAGGTAAATGAATGCGCTTCTGTGTACGGATGGGATGAAAAGACAACAATTCATTTTGCGATGCAAAAACTTCAGGGGTTGGCCAAAACTTGGTATGAAAGCCTCAGTTCAATTTTGTTCACCTGGCCCGAGTGGCAAGAAAAGTTAAAGAGTGCATTTCCGTATGAACAAAATTATGGCCAATCCTTGGAGGAGATGCTAAGGCGGAAGAGCAGGTACAATGATCCCATCGAAAACTACTTTTATGAGAAGTTGGCTTTGCTCAATCAGTGCGATATCGTTGACAAGCGCGCAGTTGACTGTATTATACACGGCATAAGTGACAAGACAGTAAAATCAAGCGCGCTTGCACTACGGTGTACACATCCAGATCATTTACTGAAATTTCTGATGAGTAACAAAGATAATACAGTTTGGCCGCAAAGATCCAGCAATTCTCGGTTTAAATCGCAGAATGAATCCAACACAAACTCCTCAAACGTTAAAACGACAACTCGAATGAATTCCACTGTTGGTTTTCATTGTTTCAACTGTAAACAGAAAGGGCATGGTTTCGACAGGTGTCCACAACCCCTCAAAACTTGCGCAAGGTGTAAGAGGGTTGGCCATGAGGCTGATACTTGTCGGTTCGAACCCGATAAGAACAAGGTGAATGAGGTGAACAAAACTATATACTAGTAGGGAGCCCAATGCAAAATTCACGAAAGAGGTGCAAGTTAATGGTAGAATCGTAAAAGGGTTTGTGGACTTTGTTGTTGCTTAGAAATAAGTAAATCACTTATTTCTAAGCAAATCTGAGATGTCACTCTCTGATCTTACCCAGACCGCTTTCTCCCCTTCAACTTTCTTCGCCAAAATTTTACCATTTACTACCCAGACGTACTTATAAACTCCATGTAATTTCTTCTTTATATTCCATAACAATGTGAGTGTGGATTTTGTTAAATCTTCGTTAATATAAATTTCAGGCACACCGATACCGCCAGTTATTTTATTACTCGTTATATCGGCCAGTTTTCTTCGCTGAGCCAGCCAGGAGTTGCGAGTTTCCGTTTCTGACGACTTAAAACCCACAATAATGGGAGCTGGCTTGTCATTTTTTTTACGTGGGTGCGTCCTCCTAACATATTCGATGTCATCAGTGTTAACTTCCAACAATTTACCAATCTTAGCAACACAAACCATGACATTCTCAGTATGTAACTGTTCTATGCCAATAATTTCTATGTTCTATGCCAATAATTTCTATGGCACTGACTTTTTTTTTATATCTTTCAATATTCTTGCGTAATCCTGACTTTCCTCTTCCTGTTCATCTGTGTCGGACTCGTCCTCTTCACAGTTATTGCAGTAGATACGGGATTTACCTACTTTCAATTCAGCTGCTAATCCCTTAACACAGCCTCTGTGAAAGGTACCTTGGCACGGTCCCTGACAAAGGAAATGAGAACCCTTCTTGGATAGAACTTTCTTGCATTTTTGACACTCCATTCTACGTAATCCACAAATGTAAACTTATTACCAGTTTTCTAAACTCGTCGTCTACACTAGAACTGCGTGATGCGTTAAAATAACAAAAACAAGTAGCAACGAAGGTAAGCAATAATGCGCTCGCGCGTTCCCTTCGACGTACGGTGCGAGACTGTGTGTACGAGACTCCTTCCAAAGGCACCCTTTCAAATCTTGTACCATATGCAACAAACAGGGCCATTCTAACTCGGAGTGCTTCCGGAATAAATCCCGGCCTCCAAAACAAATATCTCATGTCCCTCAACCTTCGGGTTCTCAAAACTCCAATTACCCTGCGAGAAATAATTCTATAAAATCATGCGCTTATTGTAAAACAAGGGTTACACGATAAACGAATGCCGTAAGCGCGAATACAACAATCGTCACCGCATCTCACAACCCGATCCTCGTGACTCAGGTGCCGGTCACTCTGCTACTGATAATGCGCGCCTCCATCATTGTTGCGATGCCGACAATAATGCGCGATCAGAACCTTTTTGTGACACTGATGCACAAAACTATGAATATGGAAATAATACTAACGCGTTCAACTAAAACCGATTTCATATAAGTGCCTACTAGTCGATAGTTCAAGACGGCACAACTAAACCTACAAAGACTTGTTCTGTATCGAGTAAATACGATTAAAATCAGTTAACTATTCGGCCAACCTCGGAAATTGTCGTGAATCCCTCATCTCTCACATAGAGTTATTAATTTACAGATATGACCTTTAATTATATTACTCGTTGTTCTATTGAATACAATACAAGAACGACATGAGCAACAAAACCTCCTTTGTAGCCCAAAACTAACACAACCTTTATACTGAAATAAGAAAAATAATTGACTATTTTGACAGTCTGCCTTCTTAGTGTCAATAAAAACAATGTGACGTATATGATACATTTATGTTTATGAACGCTAATTTCATTCGTGAAAATATTCGATTCTATCAAATTTTATCAAAATTAACTTACAATAGTTATGTATCATGGCTTCAACAAATTTAAAGCGTGGTAAAAAAAATGTTGCTCCATCTCGTGAAATTGTAAATAATGTGCAGAACTATTTTAGAAAAGAAGCTAATTTATTTAAAAAAGAAGAAAGTAAATATCATTAAAAAAAATTGGACAGGGTTTGTGGAGCAAACGGAGTTTTGAAAAGCAGCGTGTTAAAAATTTTGAAGGAAAACCACAACCTCTCAGATCAATCACCTAAAGATCAACATCCGAAGAAGTGCCCGGCAAAAAATATCGTTTAAAAATGGATGATTTTGATTATTGCGTGATACGACGATATCATTATATATAACTTTCATGAAAGATTTAAAGAGCTTCCTACGTTGCGATCACTACACAAAAAATAAAAAAGGAAATGGGATTCAAAGGCCAATTTCATCTCTGCGAAATATAATCCGAGACTTGGGATATATTTGAGAGAAATCCGACAATTAAGGGCGATCTGTGGGCATCCTTCTCACAAGTTGGTGTCCAGTACACAGTCTGCGGGGTATATATAGACCACAGCAAGCGGAAAAACAGGAAGGCAATCACACAAGCTGAAAAGGACGCACAGTATCTTGGCTAGTTCACGAAAACTGGGAAAAACATGGCCAAATTGACCGGAACCTCGGTCATCATCATGGGTGATCTAAATATGAATAGTGCTTCTGTTTCGGTTACCAATTACTATTGCTATTTCCTTAGTGTTTGTGGTCTGTATGAAACGAATGAGGTGACGAATGCACATGGTGGCGTACTTGATGTAGTGTTGATGCCGGAGAATGAGCGCGACGTAATTGTGCGCGCTTCCGTGTCTGGCAGCCTGGTCCCACGCACTGACGCCTACCACCCGCCTCTCGACGTCATTGTGCCCGTGTTGCATGCGCGGAGCGTTTGCCAGCGATACGGCCGCTTAAGCTTCTGATATATTGATCAATAATTAACATACTAAAGAAGAAGGTAGGTACAAACTACTAGGTACAAGAACAAAGACGCAGTATTTAGCCACGAATAATGCGTTTAGTAATAAATGCAATGAGTAAATAAAATGGATTTAAATTAAACTTTACTCGAGGAAGACCACAATTAAGCTACTTTACTGGTAAAGGTAAGCTACTTATAATACCTACTACTAAAATAACGTTCAACACTTTGCACTGCACTTACCAATTACGTGGGTGCGATATTCACCAATTTATATTGGTGTCAGGCGAAGAAATGTCGCCTCAAAAGGTGTCCGCGACCACCGAATAAAATAAAAGGTGAAATATTAAAAGCCCGCACGAACTGCGAGACGACGCGTATATTTATTTACGTGCAATTCGGCACGGGTCCTTTGTCTAAGGCGGCGGAACGCGGACTGGCGTTGACGGGCGAGCCGCGCCCGCGCATAGCAACTCTGGGAATTTCCATGAAGTAACTAAACTCATCGCGGGACCGAGTACGGTCGCGCAGAATAGTGCGAACGCGTAAACATCGTATTGTTTTATTACATAATTTGTTTATTTTGATCATGTGTTCATGTTTTACTCTTCTTTTACTAAATAAAAGAGTTTAATTTAGAATTAAATAAATTGATTCATTAGGTAGAGACGGCAGTCGGTAGGTTCTACGATATCGTTTATGATGTCTTCAACAATTCCTTTCCAAAGAAGATCAGACCAACACAAACAACTAGAAGATATCCGGTGTGGTTTCCTGGCGATATTATATAGGACCTGGCCACGAAAGCCATGCTCCATCGTAAATGGAAGACGTGGAAGAGGCCGGCTGACTAGTTACGTCTCATTCAGCGAGCTGAGAGCCTAACTCAAGTGTCGCATAGATAAACTATAGTGATCCAGCCACAGTTCATTTCGGAGCTCCGCAGGGTAGTGTGCTAGGGCCTCTGCTATTCATACTTTATGTAAATGGGCTGTGTGAGCTACCTCTAAAGCAATGTGAAATACTAGCTTATGCTGATGATACAGTCCTATTATTCTCTGGTAACACCTGGGAAGACAGTTTTAAAAATGCTGAATCAGGCATGAGGAATTTAAAAAAATGGCTGGATAGAAATTTGCTTACACTTAATGTCTTAAAACAAAGTATTTAAAATTTCATGTAACGGAACACTCAAATCCGGGTGATGTATTTACACTGCGCATGCACTCGTGTCCTGATGGTACGACAGACTGTGACTGTCCTACTATAGAAACTGTTAAAAGTATAAAGTACTTAGGTGATATATCAGATGATGGGCTGTCTTGGGTTAACCACATAGAATATCTATCAAATCGCTTACGTAAATTAATGTTTATTTTTAAAAGACTAAGAGGTTTTGGGGATGTAAACTTGAAAAGAACCATCTATAAAGCTTTAGGCGAATCAATTATAACAAACTGTATCACTGCTTGGGGTGGGGCCGCAAAGACACATCTTATAGAAGCTGAGCGAGCACAAAGAGCAGCATTGAGAGTCCTGTTCTCTAAGGGCTTTCAATACCCTACATTCTAACTGCACAGGGAAACACAATTGCTTACTGTTCGACAACTTTACATCGTCTGTATTATTAAAAAACTCATTAAAAACAATGGTATAAGTGTCAAGGAATCCGAACGAAGCCTTAGTTTAACCGAAAGCAAAAGGTAGAAGTCCCTAGGAGCAGAACTACATTTGTTAGGCGATTTAGATCATTCCTTGGTCCTCATATATTCAACAAAATCGAAGGTACAATAGAGTCCAAATGTGATCCTATGTACTTAAAGAAGTGGTTGATGGATAAAGCCTTCGACGATATTGAGCAAATAGTATCAACGAGTGATAAAACGTGAGTTTGAACACAAATCTGCTGCTTAGTGGTCCCGTATCCGATCCCAAGACTACCTTGTCGTAGGACTAAGCAGTCATACACAAAAAACCCGCACAACCCCCCCCCCCCCCACACACACACACCCCTCACACACAACATACACAAACATTAACACACACAACTCAATTCGATGATAATTTAACCATAGGCTACCTAGGTATAATATTTTTTTTTCCATTTTGTATTTGTACATTCTGCACATTAAAAATAAATAAATAAAAATTTAAAATTAAAAAAAAACTATTTTTAGACTTCAATTAGAAGAAAGAAGAAAGAAGAAAGAATATCAATTTATTCGGACTACGCCATAACACACACAACATAAAATACACGATAATTATGAGAGGACAAGAAAAAAGTGAAACATACAATTGAAGGAGAAAGTAATAACAACTAATATCGCAGACAATAATATACACACGCGTCACAAAAGTAAAAGTACATACCACACAGTAACTTATATGTATAGTACATACACAAGACAACAAGAAATAAATAAAAGCAAAATACAATTTTGTAACGACGAGTAGACAGTAACGTCGTGAAGTGTGTGCCTAGGCGGCGAATAGGTTCCGACTCAGCATGTGCCACAGAACCTGCAAGAGGTCCTGCAACGCTGGTATTCTGTCGGCACCTTATCAAGGAGGAGAAGATAAAGGGTGGGTGTTAATAAACTACTTTTTATTAAAACTGCATATATAATTGATATGAAAATAAATAAACTATAGGAGAAAATTAGGAAAATTTAGTGGATGGATAAGCTAAGTAGGAGACGAATTGACATCAGAAATATAATTATAATTAATAAATAATACATTTAAAAACACTAATTGCATAAATAGTTGAGAGTATAAGGGATATTAAATATTGTATACTATAGATTGTTCAGTGACTTAACCGATTCACATACGTACATTAAAAAGACTTAGCTTTAAGATAATATAACTAGCAAACGCGGGGATTCACTGGGGCAGAATCAGGCACCTGACTTCTGCAGGTGCAGAAGGTGTTTTCTACATGCAAGTTTGAAACTGGCAATAGAATTGTGAACTCGGATTGGTGGTGGCAGGTTGTTCCAACACTTCGTCGCCAGATACCTGAAACTGCCCCGAAAAGCAGCTGATCGATGTCGAGGGATTGTTAAAATGCTGGTTGTAGTCCTGTTGATGTAGTGACGAGATACCCGCCATTTAAGCTTTTCAAATAAATACTCTGGTGTTTGTTGCCTTATCACACCAAATAAGAGGGAGGCAAGATGTAGTTGCAGCCTACCATTGATATTGAGCATGTTGGCCTTGTTCAGGTAAGGAGTAATGTGACTATGAGAAGGGATGGTAAAGCAGAACCTGGCGCATGCGTTCTGAACTCTTTGCAGCAACCGGTGAGTGCGTTTGAGCAAACAGGGCCCGTATACTGTAATGCCATAATTTAATTTTGAAAGAACCAATGACTCACACAGTTGTATGCGCATTTGTTCGCTCAGATAATTTCGGATCCTATACAATATATTTAGTCTATAGAAACAGTTTTTGACTACGTCAAGAACATGCTTCTCGAAACGTAATTGGTTATCCATGAAAATACCAAGATTTCGGGCCTCACATACACGTTCAATAGGGACACCTGCAATAGTTACTTGTGGATTTAGGTTAGTAAATGTCTCTATCTGATTTTTTGACCCTAATATCATGTATTTGGACTTAATAGGATTTAAGACCAAGGCGTTCCTCGTAGACCAGTTGTTCACTCTATCCAAGTCATCGTTAATATGTCTAACGCAGTCGAGAAAGTTGTTTTTATTTAGACTAGTATAAATCTGCAGGTCATCTGCATAAATGTGGTAATGACAATGATTAATGTACTTTGTGACATCGGCGCTGTAGATGATAAGTAATAGTGGCCCTAAGATTGAACCTTGGGGGACACCCCTGTCGGTACTAACAGTTTGTGATTGATCGCAGCTACCATCGGCCTTCCTTAGTACCACCTGCTGACTACGAGCCCTAAGATAGGTTTGAAACCATCGCACCGCGGCAACATCAAAGCCGTAATAGCTCAGCTTGGACAGCAACAGACTAACATTGATCGAGTCGAAGGCTCTAGAATAATCCAGGAGTGTAAGGATTGTTCCATTTCCGGAGTCCTGCGCCGCGAGTATGTTGTCAACAACATCAAGAAGGGCTGATGTTGTGCTCCTTTTCTTTCTAAATCCTGATTGAAATTTGGGCAGAATAGATATTTTTTCAGCATACAAGACGACCTGCTTGTAAACGACTTTCTCCAAAATCTTAGACAAAAAGGGAAATATGCTAATTGGACGTAAATTAGATACGGTTTGAGGATCACTAGTTTTTGGAAAAGGTCGTATAATGGCATTTTTCCAAGGGGTCGGAAAGGTGCTGGTAGAAATCGATCTGTTAATTATTTCAGTGATTATTTTAAGAGCGTGTGGTAGCGTCAGAGTTATCATGCTCATGGTAATGTTATCCGATCCACAGGAGTCAGATCCCATTCCACAAATGATCTTTCCGATGTCGTACTCGCTAATAGAACGAAGCTGGAAAACAGCCGGACTATGTCTATGAAATTCGAAGAAAGAAAGATCCGATATTGTTACAGAGTTGTCCCCAGGAACATTAATAAAGTGTGCTTTCATTTCATCGGATTTAGCGAAGTTATCAGGGATATCTATGGATTTCTTAACGTTATGTATTGCAGTTTCTCTTAGATTTTTCCACAACAGTTTAGGTTTATTTATGTTTTTGTTTATGTGGTGTTCAAAATAAGATTTTTTTTCTGCGTACAAACTGGCATTCGCAAAATGCTTCAAAGATTTGTACTCTTGGCGATGAGCAGGCAATTTTGACACTTTGTAGGTCTTGTGAGCATTATCCCGGAGGTGCATTATGTGCCGTAAATTACTTGTCAGCCAAGGCATAGTTTTCTCTTTAATGGTGGTAATTTTTATGGGTGCATGTTTATCAAATAATTCCAGGACTGTTACTTCGAACGCTCTAAGTATGTCATCAACGTTTTCGTGCTCCAGAGCAGAATCCCCGTTAATTTTATGCAGGTCAATGTCAAACGACTGCAGGTTTATATTTTTGATCGGCCTGTACAGAACTTTACGTGGTATATATTTCTCCCTTTTAACCTTTATTGTAACAGTTACAAACGCGTGTGCACCGAGGTCAGGAATATGATCCACACAGACTTGAGTTACACCGGCATTAGTGCAGAAAAGGTCTATAAGCGTTGCGCTGGTATCGGTGAAATGTGTTGGCTCGGCTACATAATTTGTTAACTTAGTATAGTCAAGGAATTGCTGCAACTTATGTGTCATAGCATTCCCCGGACCATGCAAATCAATATTAAAGTCACCATTTAATACAATGCGGTCGAACTTTGAAAACGTAGATATTGAGTCAGTCGTGCGTCCAAAAAGTCATCCACAGCCATCCACTGAGGACGATAGACAGTTCCGACTATGATTTTTATTGATTTAATATTCAAAGAAAGCCACATTTGCTCGACTTTGAACTCAGATTGCGGATGAGGGTAGATTTTTGCTTTCATACCTAACTTAATGTAAAAAGCAATACCTCCACTTCGCGCGCATCTAACCTCCATTGAGCGAGCTACATGGCGCAGTCTGTATCCGGGCACTGTCGGCGCGCGCCCCACCTCCCCGTCCCTGAGCCAAGTTTCGTTAATGGCTACAATATCGGGCGATCTTTGCAACATAGCTACCGTGAACTCATCATGCCCAGTATTCAGCGAGCCTGCGTTCCAGAGTGAAATTTTAATTAGTTTATTGCTAAGCTCTGTTGTAAATAGCAGTATGGATATAATGTGAGTCGGTATAAGTCGTCGGAAGAAAGGATATAATACGTACAATAGTAAAACGGTAGTGCGTTAGCAAAGGAATGCGGCGAGAATAGTGAATGAAGTGTATCGGTTCGCTCCCAGAAACCAGTTTCATGCGAGTAATCACCTCATTCGCCGCCGCGTACACACACCGCAGTACGTCTACGGCTCGAAATAAGTAAAATACGGTGATGGCAAACCAAATAGACATATTCGTGTAAAAAATTATATAACTTGAGGGTGAATCGAATCCGTGAGTGTTTACAAAATGACATACTATAAAAACACATAAGAAGACAGTGGATACAATGATATGAGTGCAGATTAAAATAAAACAAAGTGAGCAAGGATGTAAGTATCGCAATATTACTTGCTCATTAGGCGTTGATAGGACTTGAGTAATTGCCAAAAACACGGTCAAGATCAGCTTCGCATCGGATATAGCAGATCTTAGAGGTTTTAGTTAGCCTGGCTTGGACAAGACCATCCCTGGTCCAGATAAACTGCCACTGCTTTCCTACTTCGCGAGCTTTGGCAAATAGCACTCGGTTTTCTTTAGTCAATCGTTCATTGACATGCAACTTCAGGGGTGTATGGGGTGGGAGGCCGAGTCCCTCGGTGGTGGTTCCGCGCCGCACCTTTGCGCCCTTCAGCAGCTCTTCGCGGACGGATCGCCGAGCTAGCCGCACGACGATGGGCCGCGGCCGGTGCTTGCGGGGTAAGCCGCTTGCCTCCGCCACTGCTACAAGTGGGGCACCCTCGCCCCGCGGTGCGCCGACACGCGTCGCGCTGACCACCTCTCGCTCGTCCAGCGTCACGCCGAGTTTCTGTGCCGCGGCGGTCACGATGTGCAGAACTGATTCTCGCTCGTAATCCGGTATGCAGGTGAGCTCGACGTCGTTCAGTAGCGATGCTTGGTCACGTTGTCTCGCCGCTGCCCTCAGCTTATTGACCGACTCTTGCAGCTCGGCCACTTGCGAGGATTTCAACCGATCTTTTAATTCTGCCAGTTCATCTCTCAGGACTGCATTCTCGCTCTCAACTACAGTTACTCGGTCCTTAAGAACTGACATATTAGTGAGCAGCAGTTGGATGTCGGCTGATAATGAGCTCGTTGACGTGGAGATCTCCGTTTTGAGGGTATCGGTAAGGGAAGATCTCATCTGGTTTAATTCACGATCTATTAATACTTCAAATTTCTCCAATGAGATCATATCCGGCGAGTTATGAATAGGAGAACGCAGCACAACATCGGCGATGTTCTCACAGGATTCAACAACATCTACAGCCTGTTCTTTACTCTGCCCAACCTTGATCGATGAACCCAACTTGGAATCGGCCACATTCTTATCAGGCTTAATCACACCAGGCCTCTGCTTGCTGCCCACTGGAGTATTGTCGTTCCTCCCTCGGCGCTGACTGACGCTTGTGCAGGACGGTTTTGGGCAGCGCCAAGTAACCTTCAGGTCTGCATAATTATGTGCGTACTGTGCACTCGTCATGTTGACGCATCCATGATGGTATGTACCACTACACACAATACAAACAAGCAGCTCTGTACGTGAGACAGTTTTACAGCAGCCAACACAATCCTTAATGAAATAGGTGGGTTTCAATAACTAGAAAAAGCTGGAACACGCACAACGTCTCTGAGATGCTCGATCTACTTACGCGTCTGTACACTGACTACTCTTTGACGCGCGATTTGAGTCGATAACCGTCGTTCACGTAGGACGCTGTGAGCGGCCGCACTTGAAAATGAGTCTTCAGAGTAGGGCGCAGCGGCTAGAATGGCTTGCAGATGAACACACAACAGAGTAACACTTGGCGGACAGCTGATTCAGATTTCTGTTATCACATACACGAAACTGCACACTATTATCGCGAGATTTTACGTAATAACCACTGATTATATGTTAGTCTTTAGGAATTCACAAGAATTAGACCGAAAAGAGCATAATATACGTCTATTTTTAATTTTCTATCAGAGCAAAACAAAGAAGATGTATCAACACCGACCGTGCGGTCAAAGAAATGATTGTAGTTTGTAGTTGTAGTTTGTTGTAGAACAATTAGTTTGTAGATCATTCCTTTGATCTTAACTTACTGCGAGACGGTCTCTGACCAGTGCAGAAATTAATGTCATACGCTGAATAATATTTAGAACTAACATACACTTTAGATATAAGTAAACCTGTAATTGATATTTTTGATTAATAAACACTTTGAACTTTGAACTTTGAGATACTGCCTACGCCAATCACATGAGTAGTATAGAAAGCAACATAAGGCATAACCCGCGCGCTTTTTAGAAATATGTGTAATATCGAAGGGTGGTTTCGAACCCCGGGTCACGCATCAGAGACAGGAATGCGCTGGTGAGGAAACAGCAGCCGCATTTGCAGACTACTTCTCCGACGTTTTACTCCCTGATGAGCCAGCGCTCGATCCGGAACTGGTAAACAGCTCCGATGAATCGTACTCTGCCAACTATGTGCAGATAACGCACATCTTCCATAGGGATATAGAGGAAGGGCTGAAGCAGCTGACGCCAAGGAGTGCAATTGGACCGGGCAACGTCCCCCCTTACTTTTTGAAGGCCTATAGTGATCAGCTGATATAACCCTTAGGACGGATATTCAATGTCGCTCTCGAGCAGCCCAAATATCGGACCAGCTGGAAGTTTTCTCGAGTCAGTCCTATCCCCAAGACAATTGAAACTGCCACCGTTGATTAATATCGACCCATAGCTATCCTGAGCTCATTGGCAAAATTGTTCGAGTCGATCATAAAAGACAAAATCAGTTCGCAGATTGCGCCTTATCTGAGCGACTCGCAACACGCATTCAGGAGCCGCCGCTCGGTAAATACCAACTTACTGACTTTAGTTCAGATTGTGTCGGAGTGCATGGATCAGGGATGTCAGGTGGACGTCGCCTATATGGACTTCCGTAAAGCGTTCGACAGTGTCGATAATGACATTCTTATGAAGAAGTTATGTGTCATTGGATTTGCCCCAAGGCTGTTGGTTTTCTTCGGTGACTACTTGAAGGACCGCCAGCAATATGTGCGACAATTCTGTTTCGAGTCCCGTCCGTATCATACACGGTCGGGCGTTAGTCAAGGGTCTTTTCTTGGTCCGTTGTTATTTATCATTATGATAAATGACCTGGAATCAGACCTCAAACATGCCAATTGCCTTCTGTATGCGGACGATCTGAAACTGATACTTCCCGTAAGTTCAGAGGTTGATTGTGATTTGCTGCAAGAAGATCTTGACGCGGTCTATAGGTGGAGTGTGAGCAATAGACTCCTATTTAATACTGCTAAGTGTTATTTAATGTCTTTGACGCGCTCTTCTCAACCTATCAGTGCAACGTGTACGCTCGGTACGGAGTCTATGACTCGAGTTTATTCAATTAAGGACCTCGATGTTACGTTCGGTCTTAAACTTACACTCCACGAGCACATGAGCGCTTTGGCCAAGTAATGCTTTAAAAGATTGGGGTTTGTAATTCGGAATAGTAAGGGATTCCAGAACCTGGGTGTGGTCCAGCTCCTTTACACGGCTCTAGTGAGAACCAAACTTGAATCTAGCTCTGTTGTTTGGAATCCGCACGAAAGCACATACGTCCTTATGCTCGAGAAGGTACACAAAGCTTTCCTACGATACCTATATAAGAGGAAATTTGACTACTACCCTTACCTTTATCCATCCGCTTTTATATTGGGTATGCTCGGATACAACTCACTAGAGGTCAGACGTAATACCGAGCAGCTTCTGACTTTTTGTCGATTGTTGCGAGGCGACAGTGACTGTGTCGTGCTTGTCGGTACCGTATACGCGCTGTTCGTGCCCGACAAATATCTCCGCACGCGCAGGCACCAGCTGTTAGCGGGCGGTACGCACCGCACGGTGGCGCGCCAGCAGTCTCCGCTGGTGAGGGCTCGGGACATTCTCAACGCTCTGCTGGCTGCAGCACCACTGACTGATCTGTTTGTTGATTCATAGAGGCATATTGTGCGACATTGTGGCAGGTTCTGCGAGAAGAATATGTGAAAGGATTGTGTGATGTTATAATTTAAACTCACTGTATTGAAATTTTATCTGACATTGATCTAATTTTATTTTATTAACATTAATCTAATTTAATTTTATTGTCATTATGTTGGGTGATATGCAAATTTTATTTTTGATTGTATCGAAATTCTATCTGATATTGATCTAATTCAATTTTACTGACATTATTCTAATTTTATTTTATTGAAATTGTGCAAATTCAATTTTTATCATGTTTTTTTTTAGATTTTATATGTGCTGTGTATAACGCCTTGGATTCTTGTCTTTAAAGTTGTACACTAAGATGGAATAAATAAATAAAAATAAAATAAATAAAAATCTCGACTGAAAAGGCCGAGTCCCACTGAATCTTTTACACCTCGACCCAAATAGGCGAGTCCCGCTATACTTATACTAAATCCTTCAATACAACTCAGCCGGCATTCTGTCAGAATGAACTGAGTCCTAATAATCTACTAAATCAAACTACAAACACTAAATCAAATAACGACACTCCTATCCAAATCCACTCTTCTATAAGTAAAAATTTGTATCTACCTCAAACATACCTCAATACGGTGCACAATGCTAAACCCATCTGTTTCTTAGTTGACACCGGCGCAAATGTCAGTATAATAAAACATTTATGCTTCACAAAGAAGCCCAAATTCTCCTCTGAAATCATCAAACACAAAAGTGTATCCAAAGATAAGGATGCCTATGCCAAAACTCTTGGCACAATCAATTTACAATTTCATATACACAAAAACGCACTTTCATTCAAATTCCACGTCATAAATTACAACGACATCGATTTCGCTTACGACGGAATCATCGGAAATGATTTTCCTAAGCATTTCAATGCTACACTCGATTATAACACTAATCTCTTATCTCTTAAAGGTCACAATCTCCAAATCGAATTCAATGCACCAACATTCCAAAATTAATTACATTTTTACTTGTGAATGCACAGTCTCATAAAACGTTATCTAAGCAATTTTGGCTGGTAAGTGTAATTCTAGTCGGCTCTAGAAATACATGACATAAATTAAATGATCTGAACAGAGTTATTAATCGTCGCTTCAGTGTTGTATCTACAAGAAGATCTACATTAAGATCGCCACAAATAATTAACTTTTTTCTGTTATTACAAAGTTTAATGAGGGCTTCCTCCATAATTTTCTCGAATATTTCAAAATTGCCATGGCCTTTTTCATCGTTCGGAGGTCGGTAAACACAAACAATAATATGACTATCCAACTCAACTCATGATACCTCTATTTGTCTTTCTACAGTAAGTGTAAGAATAACTTTCCGTTGTTTCACCTTAATATTATTTTTTACTAAGATTAAAGAACCACCTCTATCAGCAGTCTTTCTATTGGCATCTTTATATATATCTGGCTCTGGCAGAATACCAGCGTCACAGATTCGTCTGTGACATTGCTGAGTCAGGGCCATTTCATTGTCACGGTACAGTCACAATACTACATAGTTATCCTTACCGTACCTCAATGTTTGCTTGTATAATTTTATTATTTATTGATTGTTTTATTTAACTGCTGTGTTTGTTTTCTTTTTAAAGTTTGAGTTATAATAATGTATATGTGTGTGTACCATGTTGCAATGAATAAATTAATTTATCTGTCTATTATATCAACTGACAATTTTGTAATTATTTATGTTAAACCTGTTTATATCACACCAGCCCGCTCCGAGCAAGCCATTGAATGCAATGTCTCAAATGACATCAAAGAGATGTCTTATTTCAGAGAAGCTCTCGTCCTAGATCACAATATTTCTGACGGTGTGTATGTGTCTAATTGCATCATAAAACCGAAACCCAATCGAAGGGTCAATGTCTCTATCCTAAACACCACCGAATCACCAGTTCGAATAACAGATTTCAAGGTAAAACTAACTCCTTTCGATGATACTACCTCTTCTCAAATCTTTACAGAGACGATTCCTAAGAACAACATATCTTCATCTCAACGCTTAGAGCGTGTTCTCAGTCAAATTCGATATTCACATCTCAACCAGGAAGAGATAAAGGCTCTCTTGGATTGTTGCTCCGAGTATTCCGATATCTTTTATCTGGAAGGAGACTCACTTACCTGCACAAATGCTATCAAGCATTAGAAAGTCAAATCTTCTATTTCTCCATGGAGTGCACCAGTCTGGGTGGTCCCCAAAAAGATGGATGCCTCCGGCAAACACAAATGGCGTATTCTCATAGACTATAGACGTCTCAATGACGTCAATCCCCTTAATCACAGATATCCTAGATCAACTAAGCCATTCGAAATATTTCAGCACCTTAGGTCTCGTTTCAGGATTTCATCAAATTCCCCTGAATTCTTCAGACGCTGAAAAGACTGGTTTTACGGTCATTAACATAAATGGTACCTCAGGTCATTTCGAAATAACTCGAATACCCTTCGGGCTTAAAAATGCACCAAGTACGATTCAGCGCCTCATGAACACAGTCCTTTCAGGACTGCAAGGACTCCATTGTTATGTCTATCTCGATGACTGTATTGTATACAGCCCCGATCTCAACTCCCATATAGAAAAACTCAAACTCATATTCCGAGAAATTCCGTGAGTACAACCTTAAATGGCAACCCGACAAGTGCGAATTCTTAAGGCAAGAAATCACTTACCTAGGTCATACCATCACCGATAAAGGTGTCTCTCCAAATCCGGACAAACTCAAGGCCGTGACTGACTTTCCTGTACCACGGAACCCTAAAGAAATCAAATCTTTCCTAGGCCTCATCCGCTACTATCGCCGATACATCGAAAACTTTTCCCAACTCACAAAACCTCTCACATCTCTTCTAAAGAAGGATCTTGAATTCATCTGGTCTCACGACCAAGATAAGGCCTTCCAAACCCTGAAAGAAAAGTTGACTTCAGCACCTTTGCTTTAGTATCCAGACTTCAGCCAAACTTTTATCATCACTACCTATGCGAGTATCTATGCAATCGGTGCAGTGCTCTTCCAGGGCCCTATCGGTAAGGACAAATTGAAAGCTTATGCCTCGCGAACTCTAAATACATGTGAAGGTACTCTACCACAGAAAAAGAGCTTTTGGATATCCTATACGCTGTAAAAATATTTCGCCCTTACATATACGGCTACAAATTCCAAATCGTCACAGATCACAAACCCTTAACGTGGCTCTTCAACGTCAAGGATCCAGGCAACCGTCTCATTCGCTGGCGCCAAAAACTCTAAGAATACGATTACGAAATTATATACAAACAGGGTAAACTCAATTCCAACGCAGATGCGTTATCTCGAATCCCCATTCATATCATTGATCAAAGCTCCCTTAACAACCTCACATATGATGCCTATTTCAAAAAGCAATTGACTAAAAACCTACCAGATTCTGATACAAAAATCGAAAAGCATACAGAAGCTCTACACCTCTCTAAAATCAAATCAATCGCTTGCCCCGTCTCATTAGACTTTGATTCATACATGCGCCACTGCGAGGAACTGATTAGTCAGCTAGATGACAGCACAGCTATCTTGAACGCCGAACGCGAAACATGCACCGTACAGTCGGCAGCAAATAAAGATAAGACATACTTTTTCTTGTTTACAAAATTTCATCATTACGATGAGACCGACGGACAAAATAGATGAGTATGAAGAGAAGATAAACAGATATGAACATCAGCGAAAAATCATGGAAAAACAACAACATGAACTCAAAAACAACTTAAATACTATGAACCTACGAAATGACGTGTTGGAGCAACGCATCAATATGATGGAACAAAATCAGATAAACAATCACATCGAGATATGCGGAATCAAAGAAGAAAAAGATGAGAATCTAACAAATATATTAAATGTCATATGTTCCAAGCTGCAACAAAAACCGGATAGCATAAAAAAAGTATTCCGGAAGAAATCACGCAATACAAATATCAACAAGAAACGGGAACACACCGCCATCACAGTTATCCTGCAGGAGGGCTGCCGGGACCAATGGATCAACAAGTCGAGGGATACTAGCATCTACAGGAAGGACCTAGGCATCGACGGAGACGACAAGATATACATACGAGAGGCACTCACACCCTCAACTGCATTCCTACTGTGGAAAACAAAAACGGAGCTGAAAGATAAATACCAGTACAAGTTCGTATGGATAAAGAACGGGAACATAATGGCGCGCAAATCGGAAAACGAAAAATACTTTGTGATTAGGTCCCAGAGCGACATTGAGAGGATTATCGCCGAAATTGAGGATCACCCCTAATCAAGGTATCACCATATTCATAAGTTAAAATATACTGTCGTACTAACTGCCAACTTTTTTTACATAAATGGCTAATGAGTCATTTATAATAGAACAAAACTTTGATACCTGGAATGACTTTGTAGGATCGCAATCAATTACTGAGCAATGTTTACTAACACTTCATGTAAATATACGATCTATGGTAAAAAACTTCAGCCAGATCTTGGTAAAAAACTTCAGATCTTGGTAAAAAACTTTATGCACTATACATAACTGTAAAAACACTATTCATATTATTGTGATTACGGAAGCTAATATAAACGAAAATTGTAAACAATTATTTCAGCTAGATAACTATAGTATGTACACAGAACTTAGAAATTATAGAAAGGGCGGTGGCATTATATTATACATACACAAAAGCATAGAATTTTACAGGACAGACTCGTGTACCTATAATTTTGAATGCTTAACAGGCGAAATAAAAACATCTTATAACTACAAAATAGGAATATGTGCGGTATATAGGCCGCCGGATAAAAATAAGACACGTTTTATTGAAGAACTTTCTATTTTAAATAAAAAATATGCAATAAAAAGCGACTGCATGATTATAGGAGACATGAACATTGACACAAAAAAGTATAATGAACACAGGATGCAGTATTTAAACAAACTAAGCGAAATTGGACTTGAAAGCGGTATTACGCAATATACACGAATAGAAAAAAAGGGTGATCTTATAACGAGATCTTGTATTGATCACATCTTTATGCGTTGCGAAGGTAACCGCGACGTGAACACGACCGTTATCAATATAGCACCAGCTGATCATTGCATAACCGGTTGCTTGATAAAAGACAATACGCGCCTTACCAAACCACCCCTCGTAAACAAGGTCTCAACTAAACTAAATCATCAGAAACTAATTTCGGAACTTAAAAACACTGATTGGAGAATAGCGTTGGAAATGAAAAACCCCAACGATATTCTAAACTTTATAATCGATAAATTTAATGAAACTTATAAAAAATGTAAGTACAAAATCAAAAATAATAGTGAAGGAAAAAGAAAAAATTGTAAGTGGATCGACAAAAAACTAATCACTATGTGCAAGACAAGAGATGAACTATACAAAATTTGGAAAAAGGACCAAAGCAATGCGAAAAATAGATTAATTTATAATAATTACAGGAACAAAACCACTGCCTATACTAACTTAATAAAAAACAATTATACTATACAGGAAATAAACAATAACTTTAAAAACACAAAACAGATATGGCAAATAATAAATAAATTATGCGGTAAACTTACAAAATCGATAGATGAAATAATATGTAAGGCTTTTAACACGAATGTCACTAATTTAACTAATAAATTTGCTGAAGAATTCAGAAATAATGTAAAAAAAATATGCCTAAATTGCAAAAGGCCAATTCTTGATAACAAAAATCATAAAAATATCACGGATAGATGTATGAAAATATACAAGGCCAGTAATGAAATCACGGAAAAAAATATTAAACACATGAATTCAAAAAAGAGTCCAGGCATTGATGGCATTAGAGTATGTGATATTAAAATTATATCAAATGAGCTTATTCCAATTATCACTCACCTGATAAATCAGTGTATAGAAACAACTATATATCCTGACCAAATAAAAATAGGCATCATAAGACCAATATTCAAAAATGGAAGTAAAACAGATACCAACAATTATCGACCAATCACCATTCTGTCTAGTATAGATAAGATCATCGAGAGATACTTCGGCATTCAAATAAATAACTACATACAAAAAAATGGAATCATAAATAACAATCAATACGGATTTCAAAAAAATAAAAGTACAACTCAGCTTTTGTCAAAATTTACTAACGAAGTTAACGAGTACCTAAATAATAAAAAAACATGTACTAACTATTTTTATCGATTTTAGTAAGGCCTTCGACACCATAGAATATGAAACATTATATAATAGATTAAAACAAAATGGTATACAGGGCCCATTCCTAAAATGGATAAAAAATTATCACAGCTGTCGATTCACAACAGTAAAAATAGCAGAACAGCTTAGTGGCTTGACTCATACTGAGGTAGGATCTGCTCAAGGGTCCATATTAGCCCCCCTAGAATATCTGTTTTATGTCAATGATATGTGTAATATTATAACAGAAGGATCGGTTTACCAATTTGCCGATGATACATGCTTGGTTGTCGCCCACAGTGATATAAAAACAGCGGAACGGATTATGCAAGAAAATTACAACCTTTTATGCAAATGGGCGCATGACGCGGCGCTCGTTATCAATTCAAACAAGACGAAAGTAGTACACATTCACTCATCTCACAACAGCACCGACACCCAACCCAGCATCGTAGCACATGAGCATCAATGTTTTCACGCAAAAAATACAAACTGTAAATGCACATCACTAGTGGTGGTCCAACAACACAAGTACCTAGGACTGATTATAGATAAGCGCTTCAACTGGGAACCGCACATACAACATGTGTGTCATAAACTGAGAGCGTTATTGGGTAAATCTGCGATTCTTAAATATAAAGTACCGTTTAAAATACTAAGGCTAATATATATGGCAATGGCCGATGCAATTATAGGATATGGTATAAGTAGCTACGGAAGATCATACAAAACATATTTAGAAAAGATATATAAACTACAAAAAAGTATTTTAAAAGTAATTGTTCCAACGAAAGCCTTTTCTGGAGATAAGAAAACCAAAATTAACCTATTCCAATACTGTAAAATACTAGATGTATACGACAAATTAAAATTACATACACTAATCAATGAAGATATTAACAAAACGTTCTTGAAAAAAAAGGAAAGATCCTCTAGACTACGTAACCTTACCTCTATGCCATCATTTACATTACCTAGATATAATAATGTATATGGAACTAGAACATGGATGTACTTCTTACCGGATATGGTCAACGAACTTCCAAACGACCTTCAACATTTATATATTAATAGCGATAGCAATAAGTATAAGTATAAGATAAAAGAGTTCCTCATCAAAAACTCTGTTTCCAAATAATATAATTAAAACTTTGTTGTTATGTAAGTAACACTCGCCACTACAGATAAGCTACTGGCTTGCGTAGTGGCTATATGGTATAAGTTATAAATATTGTAATTGGGATTAATAAATGTTTATAAAAAAAAAAAAACCTCTTTCCGCATCGTTTATAACGTGTTGCAAAAGCTGAGAGATAAAATTATCGAAGCAAATCCAAATGAAACCGATATCGCCATCTCCGATTTCTGTGATCCCTTTCATAAACTGGCCTTTACTAAAAATTACAACATGATCGCGTATATATTTCACAAAACAAACATTAAAATTCACATTTACAAGAATCAGCTTATCTATCCTACTCCAGTTGAAATTCCACGAATTCTCAAGGAAAACCACCACTATCGCGAGTCATCCAGGCTTTAAAGGAATGTCTAATTGCATCAAAGCCGCAGACTACTGGAAGTCTATGCGCGCAGACATAGAAAGATATGTTAAAAATTGCAAACTCTGTCAAATAAACAAACCAAAATTACTTCTACCTCCACTAGACATTTGAAAGGCTAGCTCTCGACATTGTCGGTCCACTACCCGACGATGGCTTCCGAAAATTCCGATTTATCCTAACTCTTCAGGACTACCTGACAAAGTTTTCATGAGTAAATCCCATGATTTCCTCCACAAGTGAAGAAGTAGCCCGAAACCTTGTTCACTTCATGTCACTATTTGGCATTCCCAAAACTATCCTAAATTTAGGAACGTGTTTTACCTCCGAAATGTTTCGGCAGGGCACCTAAATCTTCAAAATCAAACCCCTATTTTCTACCCCTTATCATCCACAAACAAACGGTGCCCTAGAACGTAGTCATGCTACTCTCAAAGAATATCTCAAATCCTTCAACAATGACAATCAAAATGATTGGCATTGTTTCCTCACCACAGCCGTTTTAGCCTTTAATACCACTCCACATACTACAACGCAGTTTACGCCGTATGAACTACTCTATGGTCATAAACCATCTATTCCTAGTTCTCTCTATGAAACTAATAATTCAGTCACATGAAAGATAACTTGAAAGAATACATTTTCCTTTCAGGTTATTAATTCCAAAATTCCAAATGTCTTTATTACTGGAGATATTTACATATACTTAGCGATCGTCATTTTTTGCCACTTCTCTACATTGGACTACTGTGGGAGAAGAAGGGCGTAGAAACTCCCACAGATTGATTTTTAGATCTCTTTTTAAAAATTGCTTATGCTTAACTAATACAAAGTATAATATTTCGTCATTATCATAATTAATAAGCAGGAATAAATAATTACAAAATTATTAACAGCATGGTCTGTGTTGAGCCAGATTAACCCCATACAGTCCCATCATTTAAGTAATCTTGAACATTGTAATATCCCTTTTTCGACAAAGTCGCTTTAACATGGATTTTAAATTGCTCAAATGGCAATTTCAAGATCTCCAGAGGTATCTTGTTGTAGTAGAGAATGCATTGACCCTTGAAAGCATTGCTAACCTTCGCGAGTCTAAACCGGGGCGCAAGTAGTCTGTGATTATTTCTTAGGTTAACATTACAGCTATCGCTAAGTTTGGAAAATGTTGTAAGGTTCTTGCGTACATACATTATATTTTCGAAAATAAATTGACTAGCTACTGTTAGTATGTCAATTTCTTTAAAAAGCTCTCTTAAGGAGTCTGTTCGTTTTAAATTATAAATTACTCGAATAGCTCTTTTCTGTAAAATAAAAATAGTTTGAATATCCGCTGCTTTCCCCCACAACAAGATACCATAGGACATCACACTATGAAAGTAACTAAAATATACTAGCCTAGATGTAGCCACATCCGTGCTTTGTGTGATGTTCCTAACAGCGTAAGCCGCAGAACTTAATTTACCAGCCAATTTATCTATGTGGGGTCCCCACTGCAATTTGCTATCAATGGTTATTCCAAGAAACTTCGTATCATTTACTAATTCTAACGTGCTGTTGTCTAACACTAAACTGGTCTCAACTTGCCTGACATTTGGAAGTGAGAATTTGATACACTTGGTTTTACCAGCGTTTAACAATAAATTATTAACTGTGAACCAATTCAAGGTTAAAGACAATACACCATTAACATCATCAAATTCTCCTTTTTGTCTTTCAATTTTGAAGACCAGTGAAGTATCATCAGCAAACAACACTATGTCAGTTAATTTCTCCACCATGAAAGGCAGATCATTAATATATACCAGGAATAAGAAAGGGCCTAATATGGAACCTTGTGGAACGCCCATTTTAACACCCGATCCATCAGATTTTACGCCGTTAACTTCTGCCTTTTGAATTCTATTGCTTAGGTATGATCTTAGTAGATCCAACGCTTTATTTCTAACTCCGTAATGATTTAATTTAATTAATAGCGTATTATGATCAACACAATCAAACGCCTTCGACAGGTCGCAAAAAACTCCGATAGCATCCTGTGCGGCCTCCCATGCAGAATAAATATGAGATATAAGGGATGCAGGTATTACATCCGTAGCATCACATTATACAACGAAAGGCAACATAAATATGCTCACTAAAATTTAAAAAAAAATTGTTGTCAATGAAAGTTTTTATATATTTAATAGTTTTTATGAACTTAGACTCTGAATACACTTTCGCCGGAACAGAACACAAAATTAATCTTATAAAATATATAGCGGAAAAATATTTAACGATTAGGCTTCACCACATTTCAAAATAAGAAGATCAAGCCCTTTCTAAGTAAAATACATTATTATAAAAACTTACTCAGCAATTGGGATGTTAATCACTTTTACAGCAGTGATAAACGCTAGGAACAGTAAAATCTTGAACAGTTGGGATGATGGACGTTAGTCAAGTTAGATACTTTTTAAGAACAGTCAAAACAGTCGATTTATATGAGTTCTATTGAAATCCGAAAAATGACGTCATATTTCGTTGAAATCAAATAAATGCACTCTGGCACAAAATTATGTTAATTAATTCAATTGCTTAAAATAATTAACGACTGTGATATTGACGATCATTTTTCTTGTTAGGGCTATTAATTTAAACAGAATTAGTATTTTTTGTCAATCATTCTTTCGTCGATGTAGTTCAACTTTGCAGAAAATCCAACAGATGGTGCTGTGCATCGCAATTTGTTTCTTGAGCTTATAAACGGGTCCATAAATCGAAAAATGGTCCGGTTATATTGATATTATTTCGAAAAGATCTATCCAATGATACCTCTATTTTATATTATTATCTATCCCATAGTCTGAGATGTCATTGCATAGATGTCTTAAAAATAATATAAATATGACCATTTTTCGATTTATAGACCCGTTTGAGAAACGAAGCGCACGAACCCAAGAGCGATTCACAGCACCATCTGTTGGACTTTGTGGAATAGTGTTTTTTTTCTTCTCTCTCACATTAAAATATTTTTATTTTTTGACTGTGTTTTATTAGGGTAGAAATTTAGCTAACTTGGCAACCCTGAATTCACTCACTCATGGATATCTGCCGCCATTGCGGTTCCTCAGTTTTGTCTTAGCGAGACTACGTCCGACTTTTTTATACGTCCATGACGTAGAGTTAGTTACCTATAGTGGTTAATTCCTATCATTCTTTCGGTGTCGTCGTAATATTGTTGGTGAAGCCAGCTAACTATTTTCCGTTTTGCTTCTTTAATTGTGGATGACTTTATATCACATGCTTTGACAATTCTGTTGTAAATGAAAGGGTGTAAAAAGAGGGGGAAACTCTGTGCAAAGGTTGTTTGTGCTACTTTAGGTTGCGTTCGGAAGACACGTTTGTTTAGAAGGCTATTGTATTGTCTATTAATGGTGATGCGGTGTTGGTCTAACGCTGATTTAAGGATAAATAATTTCCGAATGCTCAGTAAGTTACTGTCTTTATATAGAGTCGTGGTGGGGTATCTGACTGGTTTTTTAAACATTACTTTTAGTATCGAGCGTTGGGCCCTTTCCAAGATGAGCATGTGTGATTTAGACGAGCCTCCCCTATACAGTAACTCAAAACAGATTTACATAAGGATATGAAGACCAGCTTTAGGGTGTCTTTGCTAGCTCCGTGTCGAAGGAGTCTCATTATGTGGATCAGTTTTCTGGCTCTACATACCTGAAAGGGTGCGTATGCGTTTGTGAAAGTTGAGTTTGCCGTCTATCGTGATTGTGCCGGCACGTACGCCCGCCACAGATATGCGGAAATATCTCATCACGTACTATGTCTTATGCACGTCATCAATAACATGTACCAACCTAGTATATAAGCTAGGATTTCCTATAATAAATTAGTCTAGTCTAGTCTCGTATTTGCGCGCATATCAAGCCTTTTACTTTACTCCCGAAGATGTCGCTCTCCTTATAATTGCCTCTGGCAAAGTGGTGACCCGACTTCTGAACATCAGCAACCTTCGGTAATAGCAGCATGGACCCAGCCGCGAAGAAAACTCCGTGTGCTGCCACCTTAGAAGTGCAAGCAAGAAGCAATTCGTCCAAGATCGCCGAGCCCCGACTTCTGCATACATATTTCAAACCACGCTGCAGAAATCCATAATCAAGACCCCACCCAAACCAAGACCACATCAAGCAAGCCATGACGGACCAGAAGCCAAAAGATTTCAACTGAAAATTTCCCGCATCGAACTCAAGATACCGCAAGAATAATGAACCGATAGTCAGCCGACTGCTGATTTATCAAAATGGAGCTCGCACCAGCAGAAACGAACGCGTCGGCAAATTCATTCACAGCAAGCAGCTTTTTCAAGTTCAAGACATAGGAAGCCTTTCCAGCCCGAAGAGTACTGAAACATCATCTATATACCTAATTCAACGAATATTGAAATCATCCAGAAAGAACATCGCACGAAGAATAATCAAATCACTGAAGAGAGAGAGATATATATATATATATATATATAAACGATTGGTGTACAAGATGTGCCCTATGTTGCCAAATCCCAAGGTTTTTAGGCACACTAATTTCATCAATCGACAACTTAATATTCACTCAAGAGTGAAGAGCACGCACGTACATATGACGTACGAGATCATTGACTGCCTACAGCCAAGGTTACAGATTTAATGCTGACGCTGATTCAGCACAATCATCCTTTTGTAGGTACGGTCGCAATTATAAACAAACAGTGATTACAACTTCAACGACGTGCGATGTAAATTGACTCATCGATTCCTGAAAAACATATGCGGCTGCAGCATCAGACGACTCTCCTGCGGATCTTTTCCAGGTTATAGGTTAGGTTAGTTTACTAACCGCGAAGCCCCATTATCCTAGTGTTTTTCTGTTTTCCAGTTTTAAGTTTATTTTGTGTAGTGTGCAGCCAGACACAAGACTCGCCTGTAGGTAAATATTATGTTATTCTTTAAACTTATGTAGAATTCACATAACCATAGTTCCTTTATTTTCCTAATTCGTGTAAGAGTTACCTTTAGATTAAGTTGAAATATGCTCTATTACTGTAGTTTTATTTAACAATAACTTTCCTTATATATAAAAATAGATTAAGTTAAAGTATGCACAATTAAGATCTGGTTTTATGTTTATTAAAATACTACTAGTTATTATTGCAGTTGATATAAGTTTGTTATGGTATACACATTTCTAAAGTTAATTCGATTCATTTAAGGTTATTGTTTGATTCTTAGATTTTTGTTCATTGTTATAAGTACATTCATTTATTTATTTTTCCTAAAGGGGGGAGTATCTGTGCCGGCACGTACGCCCGCCACAGATATGCGGAAATATCTCATCACGTACTATGTCTTATGCACGTCATCAATAACATGTACCAACCTAGTATATAAGCTAGGATTTCCTATAATAAATTAGTCTAGTCTAGTCTCGTATTTGCGCGCATATCAAGCCTTTTACTTTACTCCCGAAGATGTCGCTCTCCTTATAATTGCCTCTGGCAAAGTGATGCCTAGGTATTTTATATGGTCCGTCCTTTGAATTGTGTCACAGGTACTATTTGTAGCAGAGCAATTGCAAGTATGAATTTTTACAGTAGAGGTGTCGGGTTGTGTGGCTATTGTTTTATGGAAGCAAAGGTATTTAGTTTTGTTTGTGTTTATGGTGAGCAGGTTTCGTGAGAGCCAGTTAGATATTCCTGATAGTACATTTATGGTTTTTGAGAAAGTGCCTTTCCAAGATTTATCATTGAATATTACAGCTGAATATTATCATCGGCATAGCATTTTATTTCGGCTGAGACATAGGTTGGGAGACTGGTTCCTATGTCGTTAATATAAACAATAAATAAGGTAGGACCTAAGATGATGCCTTGATGGACTCCGTATTTTATAGGCATTGGGTACTTCGCATCAGTGTTTGAGACGATCGGGCTGGCGGCATTTGCGATGCCATGACCCATAATAGTCACTGTTCTGACACAATAGCCAATGTCATAATTTCACAGGGCATGCTGTTTGAGAACTTATTCAATGTAAACGTCAATAAGGGGGCAGGCCCCGATGGAATCCCTCCCTGTTTTCAAAAAATAAATTAGGAAGGTAACTCACTTCACATACACCTGATATACTTTGCCAAAATATCACTATCATTCTTCACCAGAAAATAATTACTTTATTTTTCATAATGTTTTCAATAAATGTTTTATATCTTAAAAAATGCTTATTTTATTTTGTTCAAACTAATTTTGATTGAATTTAATAATAATATACACAATATATATATATTTTTAGATTTTTCACTCTCGTACTTTAAAAGTTAGAGGTGGGGGCCACAATTTTTTCCACTTTGGAAGGGTCTGTAACGATTTACTTTGAGGAAAAATGGATAGACGAATCTCAACGTCAATTTTAAAGACTTATCTATAGACTCCACATACATATATGTTTGACTTTTTTTTGTTTCAGTTCCATGTATTTCCCTTCATTTTTGTTATTTTTTTTATTTTTCTATAAAAATCGTAAAGCGGTTCACAAAATACATCTACATACCATGTTTCAATTGTGTTGTATTGACAGTTTCGGAATAAAGTTTTTGTGACATGCAGACAGACATGACGAAACTATAGGGGTTCCTTATTTCTCTACGGAACCCTAAAAAACTTTGGTGAATCCGGGTAGGTTTTCCTATAATCTTTTAAGTTCCATATTCTTTAATTTTTCTTAATTTTAGACTTGTAGTTTCGGAGATAAGAGCATTTTTTGCACTTTTTTAATCATAAGACATAAGACATAAGACGTTTATTCGTAATAGGTTAGTATTACATGTCATTTGGTATTAATATCAATACAAAAATAGCAAAAATAAGTCTTAAGTAATCTTGTACAATATGTCTTGGTCATCAAAAATATAAAAAATATGCAGTTCAAATGTCAAGTAAGGCTACAACCTGTAGAGGGGTCTGTACCTAATTATAAATAAAATGTACCTAGATCGTGAGTGCGTTACGAATTCCTCGTGGCTGTAGGGCGTCAGCTCAATAAGCCACCGCTTTAGTCTGGCTTTAAATGCCCTGGTACTTGGAGCGGATGTGATGTGCTCCGGCAATTTGTTGTAAATCGACGGACCCATCGCATGTGTCGATTTACATGTTTTCGTCAGACGGCGGGAGATAGTGACCAAACTATTGGCGTTGCGTGTTGCGTACCTATGGACATCTTTATGGGCGCGATAGGCGTCTATGTTTTGGTGAGCATAAAGGTAAAGTCAAGATATGGAGCGATTTGAACAGCGGCCTCGCGGGTGTTTCCAGGGTCACTCGCGCGATGGCTCTTACTGCTCTCTTCTGCATCCTGAATGCGCGCTCCCAATGAGTGGCGCGCCCCCAAAGCTCTGCGCCATATTATAGCAGAGAGTGTACGGTCGCGAAGAAGCAAGACCGAACAACCTCCTTTGGGACAGTCCACGAAAGGCGATGAAGCGCGAAACACGCACTTGCCAACTTTCGTCACAACCTGTCAATGTGCGCCTCCCAGGTCAATCCCCTATCCAATTGAAACCCGAGAAATCCCGCGACATCTATTTGTTCTATAGGAACCTCGTTAACCTGAACCGACATTCTTCGTGGGGGGTTGCCCCCCAGCTGAAAGTGCATGAATTGGGTTTTCTTAATGTTTAGGATAAGGCCATTTCGAGAGAACTATTCGGAGAGTTTAGCGACAGTGATATTAAGTTTCTGTTCCAGCATGACCAGGTCTGGTGCATATACTATTCCAGCAACATCATCAGCGTACATTAATACGTCGGCAGTATCTATGTTTTGTGGGAGATCGTTGAAAAGCAGAGAGAACATGATGTTGGACAGGGAAGAGCCCTACGCGACACCTATCGACGTGGTAAGAGGATCGGATCTGACGGTGCCTCGGTCGCCCACCACAATCTGCAATCTGTCTCGCATGAAGCTGGTGAGAAGGGAATGCGGTGGGCCGACAATTCCATAGTGGACCAGCTTGGCCGCAATTACTGCGTTGTCTGCCACATCAAACGCCTTTGACAGATCGCAAAATAGGACTGCCACATGTGACCTGCGTTCATGCACGTTCAATATGCGATGGATTACTTCACGCGCCAGAGCTGTCGTTGAGCGGCCAGGTCGGTAAGCATACTGCTGGTTGGACAATGCGTTGGTTTGGGTCAGATAATCAACCAAACGTGAACTTAGTCCGTTTTCAAATATTTTGGCGGTAGCCTGATACTGACACAGATACTGGTCGGTAGCAGTCGATGTCCTCTCTCTTTGCCTTTCCTTTAAATATAGGAGATATTTTACTCTTTTTCAGAGTCATAGGATAGGAGATTTTATACACGTATTATAAAGATCCAAAAAGAGAGGGGAGAGTGGTGTGGCTGCCAGATTTAAAAGTTCCATTGATTGCTCATATACATCTTTTGTACCCTTGTGTGGTATTTTCTTTGTAATTATTCCATGGACTTCAATTGGTGTAAAATATAGCAGTCTCAAAGTTCGGTCGGCTGGTCGGCGGGCCGCAGTGAGATGGGCCTGCATGCTAGATAAGTCCGCGCGCGGGGCTCCGCAGGCTGCAGCGGCGCTAACGAATCTCAAATTCATGGCATCGACCGCCTGCTTCTTTGAGGCAAAATTTCCTCCACTCATATCTTTAATGATATCTGTGAAATCTGCAGTCTGATTAATACCTGTCCCTCTCTCTTTATTGATAACCATCCACATAGCTTTACTTGCATTTTGGCAGCTGTTTATGATTTTACTGTACCTAACATGAAGATTTGTTCTCACGTAAAGCTTTATTATACTTATTCATCACGATATTGATAGTGGTCGCAAGCGATTGTTGGTCTGGTAGGTGTTTGTTAAGGTGTATTATATCTAATAATAGGGTATTTATATTGAGGATTTCATCGGTAATCCAAATATGGGTTTTTCTCTTGTTTTTCTTTTTTTTTGGAGGGTAGCCTAGCAAGCAACATTTAAAAAGTCTGTCTATCTATTTTAAATTAATTTCAATTAAAATAAAAGTTTAATGTCAGTAATTTTATTATAAATCTAGGCCTGGACCCCTAACATCACTGGGCAAATCACATTTTCAATATACATACCTGGAAATCATATAACAATGGAGCTCTACACTAAACTGAACAACAATATGGAGAAGATAGTGACCACTTTCAACTCCAGGATGTCACAGTATGAGAAGGACCTTCGGGAGGCCGCCACCATGTCCTCGTCCAGCAGCCCACCCGATCTCAACACCATCGCCAGCGAGTTTGTGGAATTTAAGACATTCACTTGGAACTGCCTTGACTTGCTGCGCGCACAGATGGAGTTGCTGCTTGCTGGCCAGGACCTTCTCGAGATGGCGTCCAGACGGAAGTTGCTTCTTCTCCATGGTGTTCCTGAAGTGGAGAATGAGGACTCCGTTGACATTGGGCGTGCAGTATTGTCCGACCAAATGAAGTTGTCCCCGGAGTGTGTGTCCAACATCAGTGTTGTGCATAGACTAGGATCCATGAAGAAGCCGTCGCATCCCCGTCCGTTGTTGGTGAGGTTCTCGACCTTTAGTGCTCGCTCAGAGGCCTGGAAAGGCAAGACTACATTGAAGGGATCCAGAGTCACAGTAACCGAGTTTTTAACAAAGACAAGGCATGAGGTGTTTATGGCTGCCAGGAAGCACTTTGGTGTGCAGAATTGCTGGACTACTGATGGCAGGATCGTCTTGCTGCTTCCTGACAAATCCAGACAGAAGGTGGAGCGTATGTCGGAGCTTCTGGTTCACACCAGCAAGTTCCCTCCTTCTGTTGGGCAGTCGGAACCTGCTAAGATATCTGCTCCAAAGGCGGCTGGGGTTGCTTCAAGTGCAGTGGCTGCCTCTTCGGCGCCCGGCACTGCCAAGCGTCAAATCAGGCGCGCTGGTCCGACTAAAGCCAAGAAATAAACATCTTTTCCGTACTCGCTATCACAATTTGGACGGGTAATACTCATTTTCCCAACAAGGTAGTTTATTTTATTCATTTATTTTTGTTCACCTTCAATAATGTGTGAATTTATTTTTCGGTTTCTGTTTCATGCTCCTGTCTGAAGTCAACATTCAATCAATCAATCAATCAATTTTTAGGTTTGATGGCTTCTACTGTGGATCCCTACAGTAATTCCGCCAATATCACGTATTGAAGATGACACGAAGGGGATCACGTTGTACAGTTATCGGTGAAACTTCCCTTGAGTTGAGATCTCTCTATAACCAGACAAACAACAAATAGGACAGCACAAATTAACATATAATTTAAATGTTAAGTGATTACATATTAAGGGTGTTAGACATAAAAAGAAGACATACATAAATAAAATAATAATTCTACATCTAACTACAGTTTAATCTTGTTAGAGGTTATAAATTTAGAAAGGATGTGAATAAAGGAAGGGTCCGAAAGAGTCAATAAGAATTTAACATTGACGGGACGGGGGATCTTACCGGGGAGGATGTCATACAATGAGGTTTGAAGTTTAGTGCATTCAAAAAACAAATGATCGGGAGTACCGTCAGCCAGGCCGCATTCACAAAGAGAGCTATCCCTTATCCTAATTTTAGCGAGATGTACTGGCGTGCAGGAGTGTCCCAGTCGAAGCCGACAGATAGTTGATGTAACAGTCTTACGCATTTCCCTGTACTTGAAAAACCAAGGTTTTTTAGGTATTAACGGTTGAATTTGGCCATAATGCCTACCCTTTAAAGTTCTAGATGACTGCCATGAAGATTCCCATGATTTTTCCAGACGAGTCTTAGCCGAAGATACTAAGTCTTGGGTATGAATTTTGAAGTGTGATAATTCACCAGATTCCACAGCTTCCTTTGCACAAGAGTCAACTATTTCATTACCCGAAATACCACTGTGAGCTGGAATCCAAGCCAGTATAATGATGATACCCCGAGAGAGGCATCTGAACAGAGCATGGCGAATCTTTAGTACAAGAGGGGACTTAAGTTTTGATTTAAATGGGTTAGCAGAAATTGCGTAAAGAGAGCTTAAGGAGTCCGAGAAAATTAAAGTGTTATCCAACGAATGGGATTCCGCATACAAGATGGCTTCAAGGATTGCCGTCGCCTCCCCGGAAAAAACGGAGGAACCCGGAGGTAGTTTGAAGTTTAAGATAATTCGGAATTTAGGGATCCACACGGCTGCTCCAACATTCCCGCTAGAGGAAAGCTTGGATGCATCCGTGAATATGGGCAGCCACTCTGACCACTTTTCTGTAATTATTCTATTAAATTGCCTATTGGGTTGACGTGAATCTTTTTGAATGCCAAAATCTAATAAGATTTGAGGTTTAAAAATAAGACAATGATATGGGAACGAAAAGAGGGGAAAAGTTTCATAATGGAATATGGGGTGACGGATACGGAAAAAGTTGATGAAACTTCGAAGTAAACAAGGAAGATCCCTCAGGGATCTGTAACCTTGAGCCGTAGTGATCTGGAAGAGTCTTTGGAGTTTAGAGAGTAAGGGGTGAGAAGAAACCTGAACAAGCTTAAAGAAAAATCGATCACATAAATACTGATTGCGGAGATGAAGTGGAGGATCGACACATTCAACCTGGAGAGCATTAGTTGGGGATGATTTCATTGTTCCTGAAATTATTTTCAGACACTTAGCTTGAATTCTGGAAATTTTGACGGTAGCAGCTTTATTACAAGGGTCCAAAAGGAAACCGCCATAATCAAAGTGGCTACGGATAATGGCGTTGTAGATTAATTTTTGAGAATAGGGGTGGGCCCCCCACCATACTCCTGATAAGGAGCGAAGAACGTTAATACCCTTCTCACATTTTTGGGCAACATAGGACAGGTGTGGGATCCCAGTCAGTCTGGAGTCGAGGATCACTCCTAGAAACTTGACTTTATTGTCGGTAGGGATAGGATCGTCTTCAATGAGAAGTTCCAAATCCGGAATGGTTCGTTTTTTTGTGAAAATAACTGAGGAACTTTTGGAGGCCGAAAGAGATAATCCGTGAGCATCGAGCCAATCATTTAGATACATCAGCGCCGAGTTTAGGCGAGATTCTGCAACTGAACATGAATCTACAGCTAAATAAAGGGCTAAGTCATCAGCATATTGTAAAATATTGCAGAAGGGGGTGACGCATCTTTCAAGATCGTACGTGTATAAATTGTATAGGAGTGGGCTCATGACAGATCCCTGGGGGAGACCTTTCCATACAGTACGGCTTGTAGGTGGACAGTTAGTATTTTTTATGGATATAGATCTTTCCATGAGAAGATTGCATATAAATCGAGTCAACTTCTCAGGAATACTCAGATTTTGCATAGTTTGCCTGAGAACTGAGAGCTGGACGTTATCATATGCAGAAGTTATATCAAGGAATGCTGCCACCAAGTACTGTTTCTTCTTAAATGCCAGGTGGATATCAGTGACAATAATGCTTAGACTATCCATAGTGCTCATACCCTTACGAAAACCAAACTGGGATTTAGCTAGGATGTTATTATGCTCAAGGAACCACTCAAGTCTGGTTTTCAATAGATGTTCCATAATTTTACATAGGACGGATGAAAGGGCAATAGGTCTACGGGACTTAGGGTCAGAGGGATTCTTTCCGGGTTTGAGGATTGGGATTATAATTTGTTTGCTCCATGTAGTTGGGGAGGAACCAAAGTCAAAGAAGAAATTTATTAATTCCAAATATTTAAATTTACATTTTGAGTTGGATTTAGTTAAGAAAGAGTAAGGAATCCCATCGACTCCAGGGGAAGAGTCGACAAGGCCTTCCAGTGCGCATTCTAATTCGCGGATAGAGAAAGGGGCGTCCATATTCCCACATGCAGAAATAAAGGACGGGGGAGAGGGGAGATCATAAGAATTAGGAGAGAATGGAGGAGAAAGTCTGTCAGCAAAAGCGTCCAGCCAAACTGCCGGATCATTAGAGGTCACATTCTCTATGTTCATAGAGCATCTAAATCTACGAATGTTTCTCCAGACTTCTGAAGGACGCGTGCGAGGAGAGAGACCTTCACAAAAAAAGTTCCAACCTGCTCTTTTTTTCCGATGGATTGTTCTTTTCGCTCGAGCAGCGGCGTGCTTATATTTAATGAAGTTATCCATCGACATGTCAGAAATGTATAGTGTTTCAGCATCGTTTCTCTCCCCGATCACCAACGTACATTCGGAATCCCACCAAGGAGGTGAGACTCTATGATTCCTTGGCTTCTTAATAGGAATGTGTGAATTGGCAGATGACAAGATGGCATCAACAAAGTTATCATATATTGACAGGAAGTTATTAGAAGTGCATAGGGGAATTGAATCCATTTTAACATCTAGTGAGGAAGAGAAGTCATCCCAGTTAGCTTTAGACAACCTGTATCTAACAAGGGGGCAAGGGTCAATGGCGATATAAGACTGAGAATGAAGAGAAATAAGGATAGGGAAGTGGTCACTCCCAAAAGTACTAGAAAGCCTTTTCCATAGACATGAAGAAGAAAGAGAGGGGGAAGTAATAGTAAGATCGACAGCAGACTTGGGGTTCTGATGGGGAAGGACTCTACGAGTAGGGGAACCATCATTAATTATACAGAGATTTAAGTTATCCAAAAGATCAAGAAGAAGATGAGAGAAGGGGTCACACTTATAGGAACCCCACGAGATATGGTGGGAGTTGAAGTCTCCCATGACTATAACAGGGGGAGTAAGTGAGGAAATTATAGCTTGTAGAGAGGGGATAAGTGAGGCTGTTGGGTTAGCTATGTACAAGGACAGAAAAGACACACCAAGAGCTCTAAGAGCTATGGCATTGATCTCCTGACCATGGGGAGGGAGGGGAATTTGGGTAAAAGTAAGGGAATGTTTTACTAGTAAAGCGGTCCCTGCATACCCGTCGTCTCTGTCCTCCCGAAGGCATGAGTAACCAGGAACCCGAAAACGGGAACCAGGGACCAACCACGTCTCCGAGACGGCAGCGACGGCAGGTTTATATTGATCAATCAGATTAAGAAGTTCTGGTTTTTTAATCTTAATGCTTTGACTGTTCCACTGAAGTATTTGGGGGAACATTGTTAAGGATATTAGAAATTTGTATTAATTGTTGTGCAATGTTGGGCGGTACTGAATCACTAAATTTAGATATTATATTTACAATGAGGGACAAAAGGGTTTCAATGAGGTTGTCGTTTGGGGATATAGATTGAGATGATTGAGAAAGGCAGAACCCATTAGGAACTGAGGATGTTGGATCTGCAATAATCATATTATGGGTTGATCTGTCATAACCTTTAAGTGGAGGAGGTCTGGACCTTTGGGAGTAAACTGTTTTTTTATAAGATGTTGAGGTAGTAGGGGCTGGAGTTGAGACCAATGGGGCTTTGAGCATGTCTGCATAGGATCTTCCAGATGAAGGGATCTTGATAGAGGCTTCTCCATATGAGATGTTCTCTTGGGTCATCATGAGCTTTATTGATTTTTGTCTGCCCTGTTCAGGGCAGTTTTTGTCTGTGGCAACATGGTTGCCTGAACAGAAAATGCATGTTGGGTCGGTAGTCAATTCTGTACAATCTTCACCTAGGTGGGGCTGACAGCATCGGAAGCAACGGGGTTTAGAGCGGCATTGAGCCTTGACATGGCCAAAGCGAAGGCATTGATGACATTGAATTGTGGGCAATTGGTATGATTCAACTAGCAGGGACGTGTGGTAGGAGAAAATTCTTTCAGGTAAGACTTGGCCTCTAAAAGTTAACACGACAGACTGTGTAGGAACCCAAGAAGCAACATGATCCAGCCACTGCTTGCGATTCAATCTGCGTGCTTTCAGGATCTCGCCACATCCTGTTGGAAGATCCACTGACTCCACAAACTCATCCATCGGCATGTCCACGGGGACACCCCTTACAAAGCCCATTCGGGATACTGCATATGTAGGGATATAGGCCTTGTATTTATTTTTTTTAAGTAGCGGGTTTATTAGGAATTTATTTGCCTCACAATAGTTTGAGAATGTCACAGACATTTTATTTCTACCGGTTTTTTTAATTCCATCCTTTTTTATGTTTTTTATGTTTAGATTGTATAGAAGTTGAGCGAATTTCAGTGGATTGAATGTAGTTGCAGAGTTATCAGCCTCTCTTTCCACTAATACTACATATGGGCCAATGTCCCCCTCACCATATGACCTAACGAGATCCCCCGTCAGGCTGGGATGAGTATAGGTGGTGACCACGGATGCCGGTTGCAATCCCGGAGCCGTCACAGCTTTTTTAGCTGAAGAATCATTTTCTTTATCGACCCCTGGATAGGACCTTTTACCGTTCTGATTTAGGATCTGGGGGGAGTTATCCGGGAATAAGGTCAACTCCATGCGCTCGTTATCCCCCATAGGATCCCTGGCCTCATCCGTCCCGCCAGGGTCCGCCGGGGGAGAAAATCCCTCACCCTCCATGTCCGAAGACATGGAGGGATCTAGACACACAAAAACTACTTACCTAGTTAAACAAAACAACCACTACCGGATAAACACAATCTCCACTCAAGGGGAGCCAATGATTAGGCAAAAGTTTGGGAAAAATCCCTCTGACACGTGTGATAAACAACAGACGCGAAAGCGGATCTCAACAAAAAACCGAAGTCAACATTCAATCAATTCAATATCATGTTTGTCATTGTGTCAATTATGTCATCCTTTTATTCCAACACTGCCCCAACGTTCATCCAACGTTGAGCTGTTGTTGCTGTATTGTCGGACGGAACGCAGGGCGTGTTCCATATAAATTAATGTTAAATCTATACAAAATAATGTTAGTGTTCCATATTACCTAAATGCTCTGTGTATTAGTGATTGTTCCACAATGTGTCCCGTTTTCGTGAAATTAGTCCATTTATGTGTATTATTCTTCCTCAATGTTTAGGATGAAATATTTTTCTGAATTTTCCCCCGAAAAGTCCAGTGTATGTACGACTGGGTTCAGGCTATTTATTTATATTAATTTGAATATTTTTTTTAGGGTAATATCGATTATTATATATATATATATTTGTATTCATTTTATTGGTATATTTATTTTAGACTATGGATACCTACAACTTTAGTAATAGTTTCTTCTCATCTTGTGATAACGATATTTCTGTTAGCGCGGGAAGTGTTGGGTCAACAGCGGATGATTCGCTGTCATATAACTTGAAACGGGTGTTTTCAAACCTTGGTGCAAACTTCAACGTTGTTCATATTAATGCTCAAAGCATTCATACCAGCTATGATGACCTTCTTGTGGTTTTTAGTGATCTGAACATACATGGCATTCTTGTTTCGGAATCTTTTCTCAAGCCATCTCTTTCTTCTGCCATGTATGCTCTGCCAGGGTTCAGTCTCTACCGGAACGACAGGATAGGCAAGGCTGATGGCGGTGTTGCTATCTACCTACGTTCTGACATCCCATGCAAAGTCATCAGCCAGTCGCCAAGCCTGTACTCTGGTTCTGCTGAACACCTGTTCCTGGAGATATTCTTGCGTCACAACAAAGTCCTCCTGGGTGTCTATTATAGCCCCTCTCTTCGAATCGACTATTTTAACTCTTTTGAAACCCTTCTCAGTGACTTGACTCCTCTTTATAGCGACACCCTAATTCTCGGCGACTTCAACACTTGCCTTCTCAAGAATAACGGTCGCTCAGCGAAGCTGAATTCTCTTGTAAGTTCATTTAACATGCATATCCTTCCTCTAGAGGCCACTCACTTTCAACCACACTGCACCCCCTCTCTTCTAGATCTAATGATTACTTCTGACATGTCTAAGGTTGCTGCGCATGGCCAACTTAACGCCCCTTTCTCCTATCACAATCTTATTTACCTCTCTTATAAGATAAAGCCTCCCAAGCGTGCAGCTAAATTCCTTGACATTCGTAGCTTCAAGGGCATGGATATAACCTCCCTTAATTCAGACGCCTCCTCTGTCGACTGGTCGCCTGTCTACGGTAGTGAGACCATTGATGACAAAGTACGGAACTTCAACTCTATTGTCCTGAGCTTGTTTGATAAGCATGCTCCGGTCAAGAGGGTTAAAGTGAAGCATCTTCCTGCACCGTGGCTTACTGACACCATTAAGGGTCTGATGGCGAAGAGAAACCGTGCCAAGTCTAGATATAAGAGGGATCCGACCGATGAGAATCTTTTAATTTTCAAACGCCTCCGTAATCGTTGCACTCGCCTGTGTCGTGATTCTAAACGCCGTCATATCTACGAATGTATCGAGAGCTATACTCCAGCACAGGTCTGGAAGTTCCTGAAGACCCTTGGTGTTGGTAAGTCACAGGAATTGGCAGCCGGAAATGTCGATCTCCGGGGTCTCAATAGTTTCTTTGCAACTCCCCCTGTCGCGATGGACTCCCTCGTCAAGGATGCAACCCTTCGTAACCTACGGTCCAAGGCAACATCCCTCACCTCAGCATTTAATTTCATCCCTGTCGGAATCTGCGCAGTAAGGAGGGCAATACTAGCAATCTCGTCGAAGGCCATAGGTGAGGACAAGATATGTTCGCAGATGATAACAACTATCATTGATGTACTGTTACCTCTCATCACCCACATAATTAATGTGTCGCTTGACCAATGTTGCTACCCCAGCCAGTGGAAATTGGCACTTGTGATTCCCCTCCCCAAAACGTCTAATCCCGCCTTCTTTAAATATTTCCGTCCCATTTCTATTCTGCCTATCCTCTCCAAAGTCCTGGAATCAATTGTCCACTCCCAACTCTCCTCCTACCTTTCCTCAAAAATGTTACTGAATCCCCACCAATCAGGTTTCAGGCCGGGTCACAGCACTACCACAGCACTGCTCAAAGTCACTGACGACATTCAATTAGCTATGGATCAAAAGCAGCTTACGGTCCTTACACTGCTTGATTTCAGTAGCGCCTTTAACTGCGTCGATTTCGATATACTAGTCGAAATTTTAAAGTCACTTAATGTCTCCTCGCACTCTGCTCGCTGGTTTGACTCCTACCTGAGAGACCGCCAGCAACGCATTAAGTCTGAGGAGATCTCAACGGACTGGTGTGATCTCTCCGCAGGTGTTCCGCAGGGAGGCATCCTTTCTCCTCTCCTCTTCTCGGTATTCATTAACTCCATCTCTGACGTTCTTACCTCTTCTTATCATCTGTACGCAGATGACCTTCAAATATATCGGCACTTCTCTCCGTGTGATGTGAATCTGACAGTAGAGGCGTTGAATGCTGATCTCGATAACATCAGGAAATGGGCTACCTCTTATGGTCTGCTTGTCAACCCGGGCAAATCGCAGGCCATGATTTTGGGTACTCGTCACTCTCATAACCTAGTTCAGAAAATGCCCGTCGACCCTATAGTGTATGATGGTAACATAATTTCATACAGCGAGAAGGCCAAGAATCTTGGGGTTGTATTTGATAAATTGTTGTCCTGGTCGCCCCGTGTTTGTGAGGTCAGCAGACGAGTCTTTGCGTCATTTCACTCCCTACGGAGATTGCAACACTTCCTGCCACAGCAGACTAAAATCACCCTTGCCCAGTCCCTCCTACTACCTTTAATCGACTATGCAGATGTTTGCTGGATCGGTGCGAATGAAGAACAACTGAACAAACTCGAACGACTTCAAAACCTCGGGATTCGGTTAGTCTTCGGGCTGCGCAAGTATGACCATGTCTCACAGTATCGCAAGGAGTTGGGGTGGCTTCCGATCCGCCTTCGTCGTGATATGCACGTTCTCTCCTATCTGTTCAACATTTTGCGAAATCCCCGCTACCCCTCATATCTTCGAGAACGTTTCGAGTTTATTTCCTCCAGGCATAGCAACCGGAGATCCCACACGATGTCTCTTCTCTCTACTCCTCGGCATAACACTGCCGCTTACAAACACTCGTTTAGGTTAACGGCGATCCGACTGTGGAACGCACTTCCCTGCGCTATTAGAGATAGTCCCTCAATTTTCACTTTTAAGACAAGATTGAAAGAGCATTTCCTTTCTCTTTCGTGATAGGTACTTTTATATATGTATATATAAGTAGTATATGTTTGATATATATAAATTTTTTTGCTTTTGTATTTTATTTAGTATATATAATTTATTAAATTATTATGTTTTAGTTGTAAACAATTAGATGTGTACAGTTTTATTGCGCACTAGGACTCTCCTGTTGCACAATTTTTCCTGTCCTACCTAGGTTTGCTGGTAGAAATCTCTCTTTAGAGATAAGCTCGCCTTTGCTCATAAAATGTTTTGATACCTTACTATTTCTATAAGATTTCTGGGCAATAAAGAATATGAATATGAATATGAAAATGGAAAGCATGAATTAAATTTGTTGGTTAATATGTTTGTAAACGTGTTGGCAAGGGACTCAGAAGAACATCTGTTTTTATTCCAAACTTCTCGCCAGACTGACAATATGGAAATTATAAAATTGTTTCGATTAGCCTGGGAGTATTGTCTAACGCGTTTTGTAGTCGGTTCATCAATCCTCATCATCAATCAATCACATTAAAATTAAACAGATGGACCGGTATTGTTCCAACTACCTGGAAGCTAGCATATTTTGTGCCCATACACAAAGCAGGCGACATCAGTAGCTGCAATAACTACAGACCAATCAGCATACTCTCGGCCATAACCAAGGTTTTCGAGTCAATCACATATGACATCTTATATTCACATTTTAGGCTCTTCATTGCCTACAACAAAATGGTTTTGTCTAAGATAAATCTACCGTATCAAACCTACTTGAATACACACATTATTTATGCAAATCCTATAACGAACGACGTCAAATTGATTCCATTCACACTGATTTCAAAAAGCATTTAACTAAGTTAATCATCGCATACTTTTCTAGAACTGGCAGGCTTTCTATGGCATACAAGGTGACTTTCTTAGATGTGTGACATCATGCATGCAAAATGGTTACCAGATAGTTGCACTAAAGAGTTACACATCCCAGCTGGTAGGTATATCTTCCGGTATCCCACAGGGATCGTTAACAAGACCTTTATCTTTATAATTTTCATTAACGACCTCGCTGCGAAACTTATAAATCCTTGTCTGTTATACGCAAACGACCTTAAGGTATTTTCCAAAATCCGAAGTATACATGACTGCATCAATCTGCAGGCTGACATAAACAGACTTTCTGACTGGTGCGAAGAAAACCATATGGCACTAGGGATCGACAAATGCTTCAGTATATCTTTCACCCTTAATAAGAATAAAATTCACTATGACTACAACATAGATGCATGTCGCACTGCAAATGAGGTCTGTCGCTCGTGATCTAGGTGTGATTTTCGACGAGAAACTAAGTTTCAGTCACCATTATGCAGCACTCATCCCTAAATGCAACCAACTCCTGGGATTTATTTCCCGTGTCACTAAGACGTTTAAAAACCCAAAAAGCTTGATTCCTACTTCTTTTTAATACCCTGGTCCGCAACAGGCTCGAATATGCTTCTATAATATCGTCTCCTATTTACAAGATATTCATTTCAAGATACAACATTTCCTGCGCATGTTGTATGCTCGCTTTGGTCATCGGCGTACGCTCAGCTCTATGAGACTTGACAACCGCAGGAAACTTCAGGATCTTGTCTGCCTTCATAAGATAGTGAGAGGTACCTTAACCCCTTAACTCCTATCAAATGTAGGTAGACTGTCACGTCCCTAACCAGTCAGTGAGGATCCCCCGCACTTTTTTTATCCCCCCGTGTAGAATTAACGTCAGCACCAACAACCCATTGGTGCGAATGAGTCACTATTTCAACTAAATGGCTGCTTTCCATCATGCTGCGACGAGCCTAACATCTATCACGATTCTCTACCACGACGCTTTTAATATACATTTTCAAATTGTTGTAATATTATGTTAAAGTACAAGTAAGTCTGTTGCACTCGCTTCACTGTGGCACATATGTGCCTACTTAATTTAACACTATAGGTAGTTATATACCTAATTTTATAATTGTATTTAATTTTTATTCCTTTTTTGTGTCATGCTGTATACACATACCTTTGGCGCTGCAGACGGAAATGTTTGGTTTAATTTATGTGTCGTTATGTTTGTCTGTACTGCTGTTTTGTGTAAATAAATAGCCAAGTGTGACTCAGTGCGAGTCGTCGCTCTCAAACGCAAAATGTTTTGTTCCAAGATTTATATTAGCGTTATATTTTTTTATAAACACAATTGAAATAAAAACTGGCTCCTTTACTTTTAATTTTGTTTTGCGAATCCTTCGCCTAAAGAGATGTAAAATTACTAATTTATACAAACTTTAAACGGGTCTCTAACCTCCTCGCCCATCTACTGACTAACTGCCTGCTCTGCCGTTGTGTGAAATTAGCATAAGTAGAGTGTAGAGATAAAAAGGTACGTTCGGAAACAAACTCTGGGATGAAAAGTTTGACGTTTATTGTTGTCGTTGTCTGGTTGGTCTGGCCTAGGCCTGCCATCAGCTAAATTACGGGTCGAGGATAAAAACTTCAAAAACCGCCGATATTTGGGTGAAATGAAGATTTATCCCGGACTGCCTCGAAAAAAATTTACAATAAAATAAAATAGAAACATAGTTATCATAATTTTATTAATTTATAGAAAATCCACTTAAACTTAAACCTGCTAACAAACATAAGTAGGAACTCTTCTTCTTGTCGTCAATGAAATAAAAAAATATAATAAATTATTAAAAACAAATTATAATTTATCTAGGTAGATAATCTATCTAATATGCTTCTAAATTCGTACGTTCCTGTACCTGTACGTTCTAATTATTTATTTTGATATTTTTCAGTCTTCCCAGTTTTTGATAAAATATCTTTCTTTTCCAATCTTTAAAAGTAGGAACAACTCAGATCCTTGAAATTATATTTAACTTTGATCAGCGAAGAAACTGAAGATGATGAACGAAAATACCCTTTCTTCCCGAATTTTTAACTATGACATGCTGTAATTTATTGCAAATCATTCCACTATAACAAGTTAATCGGCTTTCCCCTGACATTTTTAAAAACCCCGCCCGGACGCTCCCCGGTCGCACTCCAAACGAGGATAAATCCGGGGAAACCCGGACGGATGGCAGCCCTAGTCTGCTCTGACAAGGCGAATGAAACAAAAAAAAAACGAGAAAAAGCGCGGGAAACCATTGAAATAACCAGGCGGGATTTTCGAAGTTTTTATTAATTTCATCGATTACTCGTTTATCAATCGGGGTTTTTAGAAATAAAAGGCGTCTGGAGACAAATAAAAAGAAACCAATCATGGGGAAGGGGCGAACAAGAAAGAGAAAAAATGATGAGGCTGAAGAGAAAAGTGAAGGAGACTCCACGTCGTCATCCGAGTCAGAGGTCGAAAGCGCAGATAAGTACAAACCTTATCTGGTAACAGATTATAAGAGACGATACCCTGAGGATTCCGTTGCTACAGAATTTGTAGTATTCGTAGTCTTCCAATGCGGATATACCTATAGGAACCCCAGACCTAATATCCATATCTAGCTGTATCAAAAGGTTTAATAAAGGAATCAAATGTCTTAGGTCAATGAACAAGTTCAAAATTGCCATATACTTCGAAAAAAGCCAGCCTTGCTAATGCCTTCTTGAACAATGCTACATTTTTAAAAGACTACCAATTTAAGGCCAATATACCAGCTTCAAGCACTGAAATTACTGGTATAATTAAAAATGTACCCACCAACTTGACAAACAAAAAGATATTCACAATGCTATCAAGTTACAAGAAAATAATATCTGTTCAAAGATTCACAAAAAGGACCAAAGTTGATGATAACTTCATTCAACAGCCGCTGCAGACAGTAGCCATCACCTTCGCGACGTCAGTTCTTCCAGACTACGTAGATTTGGACGGTTGGCGGCATGACATCTCAGCGTATGTTCCACCAGTCAAACAATGTTTCCGGTGTCTCAGGTATTGCCATTTAGCAAAGTTTTGCAAGAACTCCGAGCGCTGCTCCATCTGTAAAGAAGACCACTCATATAAAGTTTGTAAAACTCCGATCGAACAGGCCAAATGCTTCCATTGCGATGGCAATCACGTTAGCATTTCAGCTCAGTGTCCAATTAAGCAAAAGAAAATACAAGAAAACAAACAAAAAGTTCAGACACCATCATTCGCTGACATATTCAAAAATGGAAATTTCCCACCTCTCGGCCCTAAGAAGCCTCTTGATCTCTTGACATTATTAAAATCAAATGACAAGGCACTGAATCTCTTAGTGCAAAGCATTATAAAAATTATAACATTAAATAAGATACCCTAATATCCTCTAAAAATGTGTTAGATGTTTTAAGCGATTTTTTCAACTCCAGTGATACCAAGAACATTAGTACAAATTCACAGACAAATTAAAGATAGTACAGTGGAATGCTCAAAGTCTGTTATGTAATCGTCATATTTTTACTCAATTTTTGTATGAAAATAATATTGACATAGCTTTAGTTTGCGAAACTTGGCTCAAGCCTACACAACGTTTAAATATTAAAGGATACTCAATAGAACGCAATGATTGTGGCAATAAACACAATGGTGTTGCCATAGTCATTCCTAACAAAATACAATAGGTACAGTAGATTAAAAACATTTTTTGATGATTCACTTCAGAATATTGCTATCAAAATAAACTTTAATAACAGTTCATTATCAATGGCCAGTCTTTATATCCCGACAAATTGTAGTCCTACTTTTAGAAAAACAAAATTTGTTAATTTTATTAATACCTTACCACAACCATGCTTAGTAGCAGGTGATTTCAATGCACATCACACCATGTAGGGTTGCCAATCTTTCAGTCCTCGTGGAAGAGATGTCCTCGACGCTGTAAATGAATGCAATTTAGTGTTATTAAATGACACAAAACCAACAACTGTAGGTACAAATAACTGGAGACCAAATGGTTTGGATTTAATAATAGTCAGTCCCTCTATAGCCCTTAATTGCAATTGGACAGTATATGATGATCCCCTGGGAAGTTATCATCTACCCACAATAACTGAGATTTTGTTCAACACTATCACTGATTCTTCTACAAACAACTTTATTTCTCAAAATAACACAGCTGCACTCAAAAGACCTAATCTACGGCTAGTAAATTGGAATAAGTTTTCAAAGCTCGCCAACACTATGCTTAAAGAATTTATTATTAACCATAACGATCCTCTACAGTCTTACTATGACTATTGTGATATCATTCATAAAGCTATTAATCAACCGATGTTTAGAAGTCAGGCCCAAAATTCAAATATGAATAATAATAGCTCGAAACAGACAGGAAGCAATTTTAAATACCGGCATCCTCCTCTGCCATGGTGGAATGAAAAGTGTGCTAATGCAGTTCAAAAAAGTAAGGAAGCTTTTATTATATTTAAACAAGATCCTAGTGATTTAAACTACATTAATTAAAAAAAAATGCAGGCTGAGAAAAAACTTATTATTAAATTAGAAAGATTAAATAGTTGGAAGGAATACTGTACTGAAATAAATAGATCAACTCCAATTTCTAAAATTTGGCAAACTATGCGTAAATTTAATAAATCCTACAGTAAAAGTACGAAACTAAATAATAATAATGAAATATTTTGGATAAATAACTTTTTAAGGAAATATACACCTGACTTTGTTTCACAACCAATGCAAATAAATAATACTTCTTCCGTAAACCCCACCAATAGTTACATTATCAATCCATTCACCATAGATGAGTTAAAAGCAGCTATCAAGTCACGTAAAGACACAATCTTTGGTTTAGATTGTATTTCTTACAAAATGTTTCAAAAACTGGAAACAGATTACCTTGTGAAATTTTTAAATATTTTAAATTTACTCTGGGAACAATCAATAATTCCAAAAGAGTGGAAACAAGATTGCTTGGTTCCAATTCTAAAAGCAGAAAAAGATCCAAATTATGCAGACTCTTACCGTCCCATTGCATTAACATCTTGTGCAGGTAAACTTTTTGAGCAACTTATGAAACAACGTCTTGAGTTTTATATTGAATCCAATCATATTCTTCCAAGAAATCAGTTCGTGTTTCGTCGCGGTCGGTCAGCAAGAGAAAGTATAGGGCATCTCTTCCGTGATGCTGACGCTGCAGTTAACAGTAATAAACATCTTGTCTGTATTTTTTTCGATATTGTAGGAGCATTCAATAACATTAATCATTCTGTTTTATGTACCATTCTTTCTTCTTTGGGAATACCTGAAAAAAGTGTTAAGTGGATTTATGAGTTTATCAGTGGAAGAGAAGTTTATGTTAAGATGAGTTGCAATAATATTTTGGGGCCTAGATTGTCAACTAAAGGCGTCTGTCAAGGTGGCATTTCGAGCCCTCTATTGGTATACAATAGTATATTCTCTACATCCACAGGCTCAATGAAATGTTAGGAACAGAAGTCAGCAACTTACAGTTTGCCCATGATTTGGCTATTTATTGCAGTGGTAATAACATCACAAACACAGCTCAAAAATTAAATTTAGCACTGGAAAAATTACATAGTTACTTTCAATATTTAAATCTTGAAATTAGTCCAGCTAAAAGTAAAGTAGTCATATTCTCAAAGAAAAAAGTCATCCCAGTTAAGCTACAATATGACAATAACTTATTACCAATTCAATCTCACATAAAATTTTTGGGTGTAGTTTTTACACAGAATCTCTCATGGTGTAGATATGTTGATTGCATAACGGAACGAGCTTTAAGAGCTACCAACACTTTAAGATCTTTGGTTGGCAGCCATTGGGGTGCCGATCCTAAGATTATTTTAACTCTATACAAAGCCCTTGTAAGAAGTCACTTTGACTATGGTTTTTTCTGTTATTGTATAGATCCAAAATTAGTAGAAAAACTTGAAAAGATCCAAAATATAAATTTAAGATTAATCTTAGGAGCCTTTAAGTCATCTCCAATTAATTCAATGCAGGTTGAGTGTAGCTTGTGTCCATTAATGATCAGATTCAATAATTTAAAACTTAATTTCATTATCAAGTTGTTGTCTGAAGATGGCAATCTCCTTCTTTCTAAACTACTAATGCTTAACTCTAATAACTTTTTAACTTGTAACATTCAAGAAACTTTAACTTATAAGAGTAAATATAATATCTACAATAGTAGTACTTTGCCTTGTTATGAAGGATCATATGAGAGCAAATTCTGTGGGTTAAAGATTCACATAGATAGGACACTGAGTGATAAATATGCAGTTTACAATAAATTGGATGAACGGTTGGAGTGTAGATAAGGGGGCGCCAAGGAAAAAAAAACTTAGAATTTTTTCCGCGTTTAGATACTTCCGCCCCCTTATCGACACTCTGACCCATTTATGCATCTTTAGAATATATAGAATCAACTAACCTCAGTTTCAAGAAATGGTTGATAATTTCGGACAGCATGAGCGTTTTAATGGCACTGTCAAATCCCACGTACAATGGTAGCAAAAACTATATTATTTATAACATAAGGCAGAAAATTAGTAGGCTTTGGCTCAATCACGATAGAGAAATAAGTTTGTTTTGGACACATCTCACATTGGCGTCTCTGGAAACGAACTCGCTGATAAACTTGCCAGATCTATAATAAAAAACCCCAATATTCACCAAGAACATTAAGTTGCCAGCTTCAGATTGCAAAACCTACATTAGAACGAATATTAAACATCAATGGATGCTTCATTGGAGAGAAACGACACAAATAAAACGAAAATGGTACAGCTATATTAACTCGGACATTAGAGACCATGGTTTATCGTCGGAAAATATCTACATAGAAACTTTTACATAACAATGTGTCGTTTGAGAATTGGACATGGCAGATTTAATGAACATTTACATAGATTGAAAATGATTCCTTCCCCAAATTGTACATTTTGTAATTCTGAAAACCAATCTCTAAATCATATATTTTTTGATTGCCCTCAATTCATTATACAAAGACTAGTATTCATTGACAGCTTATTGAACATTTACAAAGAAGCCCTGGATGTCCCGCGCTCTATTCAGGATCTCCTTAAGAATATAGAAGCATTTTACCCTATTTATAATTTTATCAGGAGTACCATTGGAGTTATTTGAAAAATAATAATACACCGGAATAGACCTATACTACCTGGTTTGACAACTCGGATGTGACCTATAAATACTGGAGGAAAATTGATACCTGATTTGACAACACGGATTGACCTAAACATACTGGATTATGAAGTTAATGAATAAATACGTTAGACAAGGCTATGTGCCTCGAATATATAATAAAGACTGAAGAAAATACCTACGGAAAGACAAGGCTTTTAGCCTCAATCAATATGAAGAGAAGAAAAGAAATTAAAATAAGACCAGGCGGTATGGGCTTAAGCTCTTAGCCTTTTCCATAAAGGAAAAAACATTACAAAAAAAAAAACTGGTTGGTCTGTGGAGGTGAGGTTGTCTTTGTTTTCGAAAAAAATAAAAAAAGCGGCCGGCGCGTACGTACAACGGCACGCGTCCTTCTTTATTTTGCGGTAAAATAAACATTAATAATGGCCGGAGAGCTTGAAAACAACGTGGAGGGTCCGGCGGTGGCCGCGGACACGATCAAGGTGCTAGTAGCGACGGATGTGCACCTCGGCTACTTGGAGAACGACCCGGAGCGCGGCGCCGACAGCTTTGTGGCGTTCGAGGAGGTGCTGGCGACGGCGGGCGAGTGCGGCGCCGACCTGGTGCTGCTAGCTGGTGACCTGTTCCACGTGGCGCGGCCCTCGCCCGCCAGCCTGCTGCGTGCCACGCGGGCGTTGCGCGAGCACTGCATCGGAGACAAGCCCGTGCAGCTAGAGCTGCTGTCCGACGCCAAGGAGGCTTTCCAGCGCTCCGTCAACTACGAGGACCCCGACCTCAACGTGTCTGTGCCCGTCGTCACCATTCATGGCAACCACGACGACCCTGTCGGTCAGGGCGCCGTGAGCTCGCTCGACATCCTGTCCTCCATGGGGCTAGTTAACTACCTCGGCCGCTGGAGCGACTACACGCACGTGTCGCTGGCGCCAGTACTGTTCCGTAAGGGAGAGACGAGACTCGCACTCTATGGACTCGGCCACCTGAAGGACCAGCGTCTCTCCAGGCTGTTCAAGGAGGGCAAGGTGGAGATGCAGCGCCCGCCAGGGGATGACTGGTTTAACTTGTTCGCACTGCATCAGAACAGAGTGGACCGTGGTCCAGGTAACTACATCCAGGAGGAGGTCTTGCCTGACTTCTTAGATCTCGTCATCTGGGGGCATGAGCATGACTGTCGGGTACATGAGGAGCAAAACAGAAGTAAAAAATTCTTTGTGTCCCAGCCTGGAAGCACCGTTGCGACATCGCTCGCAGCAGGAGAGGCCCTGCCCAAGCACATGGCACTGCTGCAGATCCACAAGAAGAAGTTCATGTTGACCCCCATTCCATTGAAGACCGTTCGGCCCTTCATATTCAAAACAATAGTGCTATCGGAGGAGAACCTAGGTGACGAGACTGTGAATGAGAATGAGAAAGTGCAGGAGTTCCTTGAGGTGAAAGTGAATGAGGCGGTCGAGGAGGCGGCCCGCCTGCGCAGCGGACACCCCAAGCAGCCGACGCTGCCGCTCGTGAGGCTCAACGTGCTGTTCGAGCGTGACAGCCAGGACTTCAACCGCGTGCGTTTCGGGCAGAAGTTCAGCGGCGTCGTCGCCAACCCGCACGACTTGCTTGTGATGAAGCGCGAGCGACGCGTGCGTGAGCGTAAGCCGGCGCCTGACGCTGACGAGGAGGAGGCGCAGGCGGCGGCGCTGGCGGCGGCCGGCGCCGATGCCGCCGACGTCGAGATGCTAATGCACTCGTACTATGCGGCGCTGCCTGAGGAGCGGCGCGGCGCAGCGCTGTCGGCGCGTGCCATGACGGACGCCGTGCGCGCCTACACGAGCAAGGGGGATAAGGACGCATTCCACGCCGTGCTGCGCGCGACGCGCAAGCGAGCACTCGACGCGCTGCGGGCGGCCGGCGCGGAGACGGAAGCCGAGGTGAGCGCGCTGCTGCGCTCGTGCCGCCTCGAGCTGGACGACGCGGACCAGGAGCGGCTCGCCGGCCTCGTCAAGACGGCGGCTGCCGCGCCGCAGCCGCAGCCCAAGACCCCCATCGTGCTCGCCAAGCGCATCGTGATCGTATCTAGCGACGACGACATGCCGGTGGCAACGACGGCGCGCGGGAAGGGCGCTCGCGGGCGCGGCCGGGGCCGGGGCCGAGGCCGGGCGTCCGGCGCCGCAGCCGCCGCCGCGCAGCCAGCCTCGCCGCCGTCGCCGTCGCCGACGCGCCGCAACACGCCGCGCCGCTCCGCCGCCAAGCGCTCTGCCTCCTGGCTGCAGAACATCATTACGGACAAGACCGAGATCGTCGACGACTCGGACTAAGCGCAGCCGCTGCCGCCGCAGAGACTTCTGTCTCTGAATCCTTTCATGCAATTTATCTACCTAGATCTAAGCTGTCGTCTGATATGTATGTGTGAGTATTGTGTTAAGTGTAATAGTATGGCCCAAATTGTGCCCCAGCCATTAACGTGGAGGAACAACAGTAGGAAGTACCTTTCTAGCTTTGGTTTATCCATTATGCCCACTTGGGCTTAACCTATGATGTGACCATTGAAAGATTTTCATACATACTGTGTAAAAATATCATGTCCTTTAAGCTGTGATAGACACATTTAAAATCTTGATGAAAATGAAATTTCACTGCTAAATAAAAGTCATAATTGTTTAAAAAGTTTTAGTTATAGGTTGCTGAGAATTATTATGGCTCGAATGTCAATTTGTAATCCTCATCTCTCGGGCAAGCAACTGGTGGGACCTACCAACTTGTAATCCTCATCTCTCGGGCAAGCAACTGGTGGGACCTACCAACTTGTAATCCTCATCTCTCGGGCAAGCAACTGGTGGGACCTACCAACTTAGTTAGAAATAGTCCACACCACAAGCCAAATCTCAGAAATAGTTGTTAAAATCCTATAGTTATAAAGGCACCCTGTAGCCTTATTGTTATGTATCTCTGACATCTAGAAATTTCATTAGCAATACAATTCAAATTGATAAATCAACCAATAAGAATCACTACAAAAGAGCTCAATTATAATAAGTATTCTGGATGCTTGATGATGCTACTGTTACTGTTGAGGATTACAGCTTGAGCATTTGATATCATAAAATACCTCTTCCAGAACGCCTATGAATTTTGCTTTGAAAATACCAAAACATGTCCACCAAAACAAGAATAATTTAGAGCTGGTTTACTTTGAACAATTATGTCCATTAGTAAAACAATGTTTAATTTCCCACATATAAATAATGATTGCAGCTTGAAGGGCATAAAATATCAGAATAAGAAACGAAATGGGAACCTGAATATAGAATTCAGATCTATGTGATTTATTATAATTATAAGGTATATTAAATAGATTTGTCTCTTCCACATATCGCGTATTAATCCGTCATTTCATTGGGTACCTGACCTACTACGCGACCAACACAACTAGGCACATGCCTGCAACCGGCCGGCCTACAGTACGTACTACGTACTAGCCGCCCCGACCAAGCGAATGGAATGTAAGACTGCGCCGTTCCCGCCCGCACACCGCCTCGTGCCCCGCTTACGTCTAGGGGCTTGTACACAAAACTGCGATGCGACGTCGCACCGCAAAAACCTGCGAGCTCGCACGACGCATCGCAAGAACATGCGAATTGATTCGCATCGCGCATTCCTGCGATGTTGCGTCACACTTGTTGACGCCATTTTTAGTTCGCTCTGGGACAGCGTGTGTGCAAGACGTGTACTTTAAAAATGACAGAATACGACGTTGATTTTTTAATATCACTGATCGAGGAGCGCCCTGTTCTTTGGGACACTAGTAATGAAGATTATAGAAACAAATTCATCAAACAAGATGCTTGGAAGGACGTGTGTAAAAGTTTATTTCCAAATTTCGAGTAAAAAGAAAACAATGAAAAAACTAGACTTGGTAAGTACACAAATACATTTATTAAGTATAACTTCTTTTTACTTTTTACTAAAACTACCTACAAATCAAACATTCTATTCATATAAGCACAAAAAAAAATCTTTAAATTGTTTACAAATGTTTAGGCGTCGACAGCGAGTTACTTTAATGTTTGACGATGTGATCCTTTTGTACCTGTTGTATTGACTTATTACCAAGAACGCGAGCAACAATGCAAGCCGCATTGTATATACTTAAATTTTTTGTAGTTGCCAGCTTAATGCTCCAACTTCACTAGTAAAGTAATCCGAATATTCGTTTCTAATTATATTTGCACTTACCACCTGACTACCTACATTCAACCCTTGTTGAAGTGGTTGTAGTTCGGAATCATCTATGATCATTTCAATAGGGGTGTCTAATTCATCACGGTTAATTACAAATTTATGTAGTATGCAACAAGCCTTAACAATATCTATTGCAAAATCATATGAAACGTTAATGGGCCGGTGAAATATTCGCCACCTATTGGCCAGTATGCCGAAAGTACACTCGACATATCTTCTTGCCCTACTCAAACGGTAGTTGAATACTCTTTGTTTAACAGACAAATGCTTGCCAGAATAAGGACGCATGACATTATTCGAAATAGAAAAAGCTTCGTCTCCGACAAAAACAAATGGAACCGGTTCTTGAAAGCCCGGTAACGGCCTTGATGTTGGTGTAGGCAAATCACCTCTCATCAGTAAGTCGTACAGTTTCGTGTTGTGGAAAATAGTGGAGTCACTTTCCTTTCCATATGCTCCTATGTCCACATAGATGAATCTGTATTTCGAGTCCGCAATAGCCAACAAAACTATTGAATTGTAGCCCTTGTAATTAAAAAAAAGTGATCCACTTTTTGGGGGACTACGAATACGAATATATGTTTCCCATCAACGGCTCCAATACAGTTAGGGAAGTTGGCTTTCTTGTCAAAGTCCGCAGCTATTTCTTCAAACAGCTGTTGTGTTATTTTTGGTATGTTTGCATTTAAACAAAATTTCCATATTGCATTACAAACTACTCGTATTATCTTTGCAACTGTACTTATTCCTCGATAATAATCTAAATGTATATTTCTGATTTCATTTCCGGTCGCTAGGAATCTGTAACAAAAATAGAAAAAAAAGGATTAATTTATATAACAAACTTGAAAAGTAAAGAACACTAACCTAAAACGACATAAACATACATAAATTATTTTAATTTAATTAATTGGTAGACAGCAGCTTCTAGCGTTAAGTTCGCCTATTGTTCTGTACAATTGGTATTTGATGAATAATAAAGATTAATAAATAAATGAATAAATTAAATATTGTGTATTATTTTTTTGCAGGTAATTCAGTAATACAAAGATGGAGGGGGATTAAGGATACCTTTAATAAATATGAAAAGAAACTCAAAGATGCAAGTAGGTCAGGGTCTGGATCCAAAAATATAAAAGAATACCATCTGTACAAACAATTACAATTTCTTAAGAAAAATTTGCAAAATGAGACCACTACTAGTATAAATGAGTCAGAAAATGAGCAAGATAATCAAGAAGGTACATCTAAAACACGTTACCAAAGGCAGCCACCAAAAAGAAAGATGGTTAATAATTTTGAAGATGATATTGTAAAGATTTTAAAGGAACCTGAGAATAGACACATATCTTTTTTTAAAGGTATTCTACCATCACTTGAAAGATTAGATGACAATAAAACACTAATCTTTCAGAGCAGAGTTCTTCAAATTATAACAGAATTGCATCAACCTCATGGCTACTACTATCCGAATAGCAACTACCAGGGTGGCTACCAAACTCAACATTTTGCGACATCTCAACAAACGCCACTGATACGTCCACAGTCATCTAACATACCAGATCAAATTGATTCACCCAGTAATGATTTTTCTAACTCAAGCATAATAAGCACACTTTCAGCTGAAGAAGACTTTGATTTTTCGTAAATTTTATGGATTGTAATATTTTAAAAACTCTTTTCTCAATAAAAACTAATGTAAACAATTATTGTTTTACTTTACTTACCGGATAGTGAGGCCAATCATTTCCAGAGGCATAACAGGAATTCTCCCCTTGTACGATTGTTTCTGAAGATATGGTGATAATAAACTTAAAAGCTCTTCGAATGAAGATATGCTTATTCTAAAATATTCTTTAAATTTTTTTTCGTCGGTTTTCAAAGCTTTATATTTTAGAAGAAAATAGTTTCCATCGGGATTCATAATAGTAATAAATGGATGAACCCAAAATCTTCTTTGTTTCTTTTTCCTGTATCTCCTAAGCAATAATAAAAGTGCACACTTCTTTTTACGATCCATGTCACGACCTAGTTTTCAATTCAAAATACGTTTAGTACGGTTAACGGTCGTCGAAGGAATGGTCACCCTAGGAGACGCCTTGCCGCACGAAATCGCATCGCAGCAATTCGTGTCGCAACTTTCTACGTTGCGAATTCGCATCGCAGTTTTGTGTACAAGCCCTAGAGCCGGTACCGTTTGAATCGCATGTTATTTTTTGTCATCGGTACCTGCATAGGTCGCGAATGACGTCACGTTGTTCATTGGTCTAGTTGGCTTGGTCGGGTAAAACGTAAATGTCCGTAGCATGTACTATATGGTATCAATATCACCGTTCCGGTGTCCCCTCCGAATTTACAATGAACCATTAGCTGTCACGCGCCTAGTTGTGTTGGACGCGTAGTACCATTGCAATTTGAACTACTTATATAAGGTCGTGGAGTGTTTATTGCCCCCATGCCTCATGGTATTCATGTCCGTAGCCTAGTGTAGTGGTAATATTACACTGTTCGCCTTCACAACAAAATACGCGGGTTCTACTAAGTACAGCTACTGTGGTGACACCCGAGTTACCGCTTCAGTACTCTTATTATCTAGATGATTCGGGACTTTGTAAGTCGTCCGCCGTCAGACGATCACAGGAAGACAAAAAAAACATCTGATAAAATGACTAAAATATATATTCTAACAAAGGGTATAAGTAGTTTTCGAGATCTCAAACTTCGTGTCCAAACTTATCCATAGACAGATAACAAAGAATCGGTACAACCCGCGCTAGGTTGTTGAGCCTCTGAGCCAGCTGTCCTCTCTCTCTCTCTCGCCCATGCATGCATCTCTCTTGTGCTCATGCGCCGCTGCCCCCTGCCCCCTCCAGGTGGCATTCATAACATCGGCGTCTAGGCCAGGTCCCTCGGTCGCAGCGCCTGGCGCAGGAAGCGGCAGGCGGCGGCGGCGGCGGCCGAGCAGTCCGCGCCCGCAGCAGTCAGCGGCGGCGCCGTCGGCATCAGCGTCACCACCTGCAGCGCGCCGCTCCCCGCCGGCAGCTGCTCCCACTCCGCGACCAGCGCGAGCGCCGCCGCCGCCGCCGCCAGCGCACGCTCGCCCGACCCGCACGCCGCCAGCGCTGCCAGCGCCACCGCCTGCCGCTCCGGTTCTGCAAGCGAGACAGCCGTTACCGCGTGCGTCTCCCTCCCGCCGCTACCTACCAACTTACGAGGCGCGACCGGCTCGTGCACGTACCGAGGTGCGCGGCGAGGCCGAGGTGGTAGTCGGCCACCTTCCGGCCGAGGTCGGGCCGCCAGCCGAGCTCGTCCTTCGCCTCCGAGTAGCGCTCCATCGCCTTCTCGTGCGCGCGCGCCAGCGCCTCCTCCTGCACCACGACAAACAAACACACACACACCAGTTAGATCAAGCCTACAATCAATACAACAATACCTACACATGTGCAACCAACAATAACATAGCGAGCGTCACACGCACGGTAAGCGTCGCGCATTAAGCAGCGCATATTTATCGCACGATGTCGAATCGATATGTCACCGTAAGATTGTCAAAACCGTCAGTTGATAAACTAACGCGTAAGTTTGTAAACTATTGACAAATTGTAAACCAGACCGACGACAGGGTTTAGAGTTTACCTTTTTTTGTTCTTACATATCAACTAACACGATGACTATTCGGGGGCTTCGCTGCGCTCGCTCCCTCTAGTCTTCAACTAAGCTACCGCAGTGTTTGCCCTGGTATTTCCTTTGCAATTCAAGTTTAAACCAGTTGTTGATGCTTGTGTAGATAAAAATAAAAATTATTAAAAATATGTTAGTTATAATGTGTGAGCTATAACTTCCTCCTCTAATAAAAATGCAAATGATCCTAATCTGTAACTTCTCGCAATGGAATTACGTTTTATATATATCCTATAATCAGTCTGCTTCGATTTCCGCATTGTAACAATAATCTTAACTGTGCTTAATGTTGTCGTGCGTGATGCCCACGATACAGGCTTTGCCTAGTGTGGGGTCACTGTTACTTTATTAACTTACACCAAGATGGTCTATAGTCTAGTACTTATTCTTAATTGTAACTGCTACTCATGTTAATGTGTATCATTCTTTTTACGTAGTAAATTTATTTGTATTTGTGTATAGTTCACAATTTAACGGTTTTATTACAAACTAACGCGTCATATCGTAAGCAGTACGGTACAGTTTACAATTTATCGATAGTTTGTAAACTAACGAATAAAAAACGTTAGCTTATAAATTAACTGTTTTGACAATCTTACGGTGACACATAATAATAATAATAAATATCTTGGACACTTTTTACACACATTGATCTAGCCTCAAACTAGGATTCCCTGTATCTTGGGTGCTAGACATTGATACACGTACTTATATAGATAAATATTAAAATAAATGTAATATAAACGATTAAAATTGCTCTTATGTCCAAATGAAGCGATCCGCAGGCAAAATATCGCTGCGACGACGCCGAGCACGCTTAGCGATCAAATGCACCATTTGTAAACGTGACGAGTGACGAGTGACGAGAAAGGCAGGCGTGCTTGTACACGGATTTGTAAACGTGACGAGTGACGAGTGACGACTGACGAGGAAGGCAGGCGTGCTTGTACACGGATTTGTAAACGTGACGAGTGGCGACTGACGACTGACGAGGAAGGCAGGCGTGCTTGTACACGGATTTGTAAACGTGACGAGTGACGAGTGACGACTGACGAGGAAGGCAGGCGTGCTTGTACACGGATTTGTAAACGTGACGAGTGACGAGTGACGACTGACGAGGAAGGCAGGCGTGCTTGTACACGGATTTGTAAACGTGACGAGTGACGAGTGACGACTGACGAGGAAGGCAGGCGTGCTTGTACACGGATTTGTAAACGTGACGAGTGACGAGTGACGAGGAAGGCAGGCGTGCTTGTACACGGATTTGTAAACGTGACGAGTGACGAGTGACGACTGACGAGGAAGGCAGGCGTGCTTGTACACGGATTTGTAAACGTGACGACTGACGAGGAAGGCAGGCGTGCTTGTACACGGATTTGTAAACGTGACGAGTGACGAGTGACGACTGACGAGGAAGGCAGGCGTGCTTGTACACGGATTTGTAAACGTGACGAGTGACGAGTGACGAGTGACGACTGACGAGGAAGGCAGGCGTGCTTGTACACGGATTTGTAAACGTGACGAGTGACGAGTGACGACTGACGAGGAAGGCAGGCGTGCTTGTACACGGATTTGTAAACGTGACGAGTGACGAGTGACGACTGACGAGGAAGGCAGGCGTGCTTGTACACGGATTTGTAAACGTGACGAGTGACGACTGACGAGGAAGGCAGGCGTGCTTGTACACGGATTTGTAAACGTGACGAGTGACGAGTGACGACTGACGAGGAAGGCAGGCGTGCTTGTACACGGATTTGTAAACGTGACGAGTGACGAGTGACGAGTGACGAGTGACGAGGAAGGCAGGCGTGCTTGTACACGGATTTGTAAACGTGACGAGTGACGAGTGACGACTGACGAGGAAGGCAGGCGTGCTTGTACACGGATTTGTAAACGTGACGAGTGACGAGTGACGACTGACGAGGAAGGCAGGCGTGCTTGTACACGGATTTGTAAACGTGACGAGTGACGAGTGACGACTGACGAGGAAGGCAGGCGTGCTTGTACACGGATTTGTAAACGTGACGAGTGACGAGTGACGACTGACGAGGAAGGCAGGCGTGCTTGTACACGGATTTGTAAACGTGACGAGTGACGAGTGACGACTGACGAGGAAGGCAGGCGTGCTTGTACACGGATTTGTAAACGTGACGATTGACGAGTGACGACTGACGAGGAAGGCAGGCGTACTTGTACACGGATTTGTAAACGTGACGAGTGACGAGTGACGACTGACGAGGAAGGCAGGCGTGCTTGTACACGGATTTGTAAACGTGACGAGTGACGAGTGACGACTGACGAGGAAGGCAGGCGTGGTTGTACACGGATTTGTAAACGTGACGAGTGACGAGTGACGAGGAAGGCAGGCGTGCTTGTACACGGATTTGTAAACGTGACGAGTGACGAGTGACGACTGACGAGGAAGGCAGGCGTGCTTGTACACGGATTTGTAAACGTGACGAGTGACGAGTGACGACTGACGAGGAAGGCAGGCGTGCTTGTACACGGATTTGTAAACGTGACGAGTGACGAGTGACGACTGACGAGGAAGGCAGGCGTGCTTGTACACGGATTTGTAAACGTGACGAGTGACGAGTGACGACTGACGAGGAAGGCAGGCGTGCTTGTACACGGATTTGTAAACGTGACGAGTGACGAGTGACGACTGACGAGGAAGGCAGGCGTGCTTGTACACGGATTTGTAAACGTGACGATTGACGAGTGACGACTGACGAGGAAGGCAGGCGTACTTGTACACGGATTTGTAAACGTGACGAGTGACGAGTGACGACTGACGAGGAAGGCAGGCGTGCTTGTACACGGATTTGTAAACGTGACGAGTGACGAGTGACGACTGACGAGGAAGGCAGGCGTGCTTGTACACGGATTTGTAAACGTGACGAGTGACGACTGACGAGGAAGGCAGGCGTGCTTGTACACGGATTTGTAAACGTGACGAGTGACGAGTGACGACTGACGAGGAAGGCAGGCGTGCTTGTACACGGATTTGTAAACGTGACGAGTGACGACTGACGAGGAAGGCAGGCGTGCTTGTACACGGATTTGTAAACGTGACGAGTGACGAGGAAGGCAGGCGTGCTTGTACACGGATTTGTAAACGTGACGAGTGACGAGTGACGAGGAAGGCAGGCGTGCTTGTACACGGATTTGTAAACGTGACGAGTGACGAGTGACGAGTGACGAGGAAGGCAGGCGCGCTTGTACACGGATTTGAGACGACCTACAGTCTACAGTACGGTTTACGATGTGCAGTTGGTGCGCACTCTGCAATCGTTGTATAGGAGGAGGGAGGTTTACATTGTAAGCACGCAAATAGCCCGGATTCTCCCGCAACCATTATAAACCGTCATCCATCTGTCATGTCACCCTCCAACAATATAAATTGTTTATACTCTACTAACCAACTGCCATTCACAATAATATATAATACTTTACAGAACTTTACCACCTCTCGCGCTACCTTAAAATTTAATTAAAGCTATAGATATTCCAAGAATAATTCTCAATTCAATTCAAATTTCACGAAGATATTCCAAGAATAATTCTCAATTCAATTCAAATTTCACGAAGACGTAATGACTCTTGTGGGATTGTGGGTTGAAAAAGGCGTCAACATTAACGGCGCCAAGCTTACGCACCTGAGTACACGATCTAGTACTCATAGCTGCAGACGTCGGTAATAGTACACGATCTAGTACTCATAGCTGAAGATGTCGGTAATAGTACACGATTTAGTACTCATAGCTGAAGACGTCGGTAATAGTACACGATCTAGTACTCATAGCTGAAGACGTCGGTAATAGTACACGATCTAGTACTCATAGCTGAAGACGTCGGTAATAGTACACGATCTAGTACTCATAGCTGAAGACGTCGGTAATAGTACACGATCTAGTACTCATAGCTGAAGACGTCGGTAATAGTACACGATCTAGTACTCATAGCTGAAGACGTCGGTAATAGTACACGATCTAGTACTCATAGCTGAAGACGTCGGTAATAGTACACGATCTAGTACTCATAGCTGAAGACGTCGGTAATAGTACACGATCTAGTACTCATAGCTGAAGACGTCGGTAATAGTACACGATCTAGTACTCATAGCTGAAGACGTCGGTAATAGTACACGATCTAGCACTCATAGCTGAAGACGTCGGTAATAGTACGCGATCTAGCACTCATAGCTGAAGACGTCGGTAATAGTACACGATCTAGCACTCATAGCTGAAGACGTCGGTAATAGTACACGATCTAGTACTCATAGCTGAAGACGTCGGTAATAGTACACGATCTAGTACTCATAGCTGAAGACGTCGGTAATAGTACACGATCTAGTAATCATAGCTGAAGACGTCGGTAATAGTACACGATCTAGTACTCATAGCTGAAGACGTCGGTAATAGTTCACGATCTAGTACTCATAGCTGAAGACGTCGGTAATAGTACACGATCTAGTACTCATAGCTGAAGACGTCGGTAATAGTACACGATCTAGTACTCATAGCTGAAGACGTCGGTAATAGTACACGATCTAGTACTCATAGCTGAAGACGTCGGTAATAGTACACGATCTAGTACTCATAGCTGAAGACGTCGGTAATAGTACACGATCTAGTACTCATAGCTGAAGACGTCGGTAATAGTACACGATCTAGCACTCATAGCTGAAGACGTCGGTAATAGTACACGATCTAGCACTCATAGCTGAAGACGTCGGTAATAGTACACGATCTAGTACTCATAGCTGAAGACGTCGGTAATAGTACACGATCTAGCACTCATAGCTGAAGACGTCGGTAATAGTACACGATCTAGTACTCATAGCTGAAGACGTCGGTTATAGTACACGATTTAGTACACATAGCTAAAGACGTCGGTAATAGTACACGATCTAGTACTCATAGCTGAAGACGTCGGTAATAGTACACGATCTAGTACTCATAGCTGAAGACGTCGGTAATGTACAAAACATTATTGACGAACTGCACACAACATCATCGCAGGTCGGCCTTAAGTTGAACATGTCCAAGACGAAAATAATGATGAGTCACTCGGTACCGAACATAATTGTCGGCAACAGTACAATAGAGGCGGTGGACACTTATTTTTATCTTGGACATCGTTTGTCTTTTGGCCGAGACTCTCAAGTTAATGAGATTACCAGACAGATCCAGTTGGGTTGGGCCGCATTTGGAAATTTCAAAGACGTCTTCAAGTCCAAGATCCCGCAGAACCTGAAGACCAGGGTTTACAACCAATGTGTCCTGCCCACACTTACATACGGTGCCGAAACATGGACGCTAAGTCGCTAACCAAGGCGAATATGCACCAAAGCCATGGAGCGTTCCATGCTAGGCATTAGACTTCGGGATTGTATTCGCAATACAGAAATAAGACGTCGTCGTACTAAGATCGACGATGTCGGCACGCGAATCACGAGGCTGAAGTGGGGGTGGGCAGGACACTTGGCAAGGACAGATGACGGAAGGTAGACCAAAGCGGTTACAGAGTGGCTACCCAGAACCGCACAACGACCAGTCGGCAGACCACCAGCCAGGTGGACGGATGACGTCAGCGCCATAGCGGGTAGGCAGATGCATATGCTTGTCACGCACGAGATGCAGGTTCGAATCGGCTGCTGGCCATGTGCCAATGAGATAAGCAATTTATCGTACATTATCAGACATTCCGTGTTTCAGACGACACGCTAACACGTTGACGTCATCTTACGTAAAACCAGTACAAAATTGCAAAATATTGCATACAATGTCAACGTCATATAAAGTGAACATGTTAACCTGTACGACCCGGAATTCTATCGCTACCTACATGGAAGTAGTCGCAAAACCCCTCCATCAACCCGCACTGTGCATAAACAGAAAACATTTATATACAGGCACATACATTGCTTATGGCCCCACACTAGGATACCCTGTGTCGTGGGAACCAGAAACATCGACATCAAATACATATAAAAATCCTAGACCTGTTTTTTTTTTCTTTTATCCCCAGCCAAGAATCGAACCCGGGACCTCTAGCATGGTAGGCAAAACCACTACCGCAGCGCCACAGAGTTCGTCAAGGTGAGCCAGCGTGGTGAAGTACGGCATACCCGACGAAGTTAACTTGGCATCTGGGCCTCATGACATGACATCTTATCGCATAGTGACATAGTTAAGGAGATACTGAATTCGAAGTATGTATCTACCTACTGACATTATACAAAGTATATAAGTAAAAATGACTAGTCAGTCCGTCAAGACCCAGCCCAGGCGGGGTCATAGACCCCTGTGACCCGCCCCCTCTGAATCCGCGCCTGATACATAAAAGTATCGCAAGGTTCGAGCAAGTGAAATTGCGTATCGACATATGCCTGCACGATGTCGCATCCAAATGCAATTCCATGTCGAGCTTTCGAGTTCGCGATATCGCTCGGTCATGTGAATACTCTTGCGACTCTTCATACAATATATTAGGTGGCATGACGCCTATAGTCGCGAGACGCCTATCGACGCAATTTCGTACCGCATCGCTCCATCAGGAAAGATGCTTCTAGTGTTATCCAATAAATTGATCTGAATCGTTCTGAATCTGTATCGCGTCTAGATTCAGTCCATTCCGTCAATATGAAGCTAAGCTGTGGGTCAGAAGAGAGAGCCTTCCCTGCCAACTCTCTAAGCGTAACTCGAAACACACCGTCGCCAATTTTCGGGTAGAAATATCGGGCTATAATAATAATAATATGTAAGTCTGTGTAGTGTGATGCGAGAGACCTCGACGAAGTCCTCGGTGAGCCTGGAGAGGTGCGTGCGCAGGTACGCGTAGAGCTGCGAGGCGGCGCGCTGCCTCGCCGCCTTCTTGGTGGTAGCGGTGTCGTGGCGCTCGTGGCTGCCGACGCGCGCGCGCACCGTGAACTGTCGCTGGTGCGCGGGACCCGTGTCCGCCAGCAGCGTGTACTCCGGCGCGCCCAGCGAGTACTGCGCGCACAGCTCCGCAAGGAGCGCCACGTGCGAGTGTGCCGGCGGGGGCTGCGGCACTGTGCCGCCTGCACTGCCATCCGCGCACTCCCGCTGCAACTGCGGGACACATACGCATACTTACATGTCGGCGGAGATTATAGGGCTACGACAACTAGTTGAGTCTTTGAATATGGCTAGTATTTAATCGCAAATCAAAAATACTGATTTGCACAGCAAAAAAGGGTCAGCAAAAACACTTTTTATGTTTTATAGTAGTTTATGTGACTGCTGCATAATGGAGGGCATTAAAACTCGAGAGTGGGTTTATGAAACGAGCCGAAGGCGAGTTTCATAATAATATCACTCGAGAGTTTTAATGCCTAATTATGTACAGTTACATACACTAGTTTATCTACACACATATCATAAGCTCTCTTTGATGTGTTCAGGAACCGCATGTTTGACCGACATTGTGGTTCTGCAATTGTTTAGCTTGTTCTTTAGTACCAACTTCACGCAGACGGGCGTCGGCGTTCGAAATTTGAATGTCAGTACCAACTTCACAGACAAACTAGGGACGGCCTTAGACTATTTACTCTATAGACGGAGTGTCACTTTCGCGATTGCGTCGAAAAATAAGGCGCACAACAGTGGGCCGTCATTCAAACAGTCTGCCCATGCTGGGGTAACTTAGAGTATGGTTGTCAAAAAAGTTCGGTCGCGCTATCTACCGGCTAGGCATAGGACTAACATGTCATTGGCACAACGTGGTCTTGCCACTATACAATTATTTTTTTCTAGGGTAGAAAATATTATATACGTTTTTTTAATGTTTATGTTGTATTTAATAGATCTCTAATCTGAAGTTTATCACAGTTTATTCATGATTATTTATTTGTTATAGCTAACCATGTTTTGAACAAGATATCGTTGGGTAATAAAAGTTTAGGATAATTTAGTAGTAATTCTGTTTTTTGTTCCTGCTTTGTTTCATGTATTAGTCAACGAGAAAAAACGGAAAAAGTTTGAAAGTTTTGTTTGGCGATTTAAAATTTTTCATTTCAATTTTATTATTTGGTGTTGAGCAGTTTGTTCCTCCAGTTCAGTGTTTTGATTAAAAACAGGACTTTCGGTTGGGGTTTAGATAAGGCGGCGGTAGTTTTGAGATAGGACTACCCGTGCAGTGCAGTGCAGCGTAAATACTTTTATTAATAAAGACAGGTCTCTAATTATGTCTAGGAATAAATGTTACATGCCTGGTTGCACAACCAGCAACTCTGACGGTATGTACATACAACATATAATAACGCAGTAACAAATTGAACCCACTGAATTCATCGTCACCACTGATTTTTCCTGGACTCAGGTTCTTAACAACAACATTATTTCTGTTCAAGGTGTCCCGATGCATTATTTTCCTAATCCATCCAATGATGGCGACCGTTTTAAAACTTGGAAGGCAACAGCAGGATTAGTCGGTTTTGAAGACTCGTATATATTCTCGGAGAGAAAAGTGTGCCACAGGCATTTTGAAGATAATTAACATGGCAGCAAAAACAGACTTGTTAGAAGTGCTGTACCAACATTACATCTAACAGGATAAATAGCTATTTTATTTTATTGAAGAACCTGGGGCGCTCCTAAAAATATGCAATTAAATGATAAATAAACCGAGTTTCTATCTAAGTAAGTTACTATCACCATTTTTCAGGAAGGAGCTTAGATACCCCTAAGGATGTTGTACAAGCAAACACTTCTGATATTCATCAAACCGCAGCTGGAAACAATAAAGGTATTTTTTACTATAATAATTATAATTAATTTGACTAATTTAAAGGAACCCTAAAAATAAAACAATGATATAACCGTTCTTGTTTTCATTTAATTTCAGGAATTAACCGAAGATTCAAGGCAACAACTGCAAAGGAGAGACAACTTATGAAGTCAATCTGTAAATTGAAAAGGATGCTGCATAAAAAAGATAACCTAAATAGGTCATTTAATAGAAGATTGAAACTTGCTGAAAAAATAAGCTCTTCTACAGCATATAATATCTTGAGCCAGAAAATGACCAGACCAGCGAAATTGTTTTTTGAAATGCAAATAACGCGATCTGAAAAAAAAGGAAAAGGCAGACGATTCACACTGGATCAAAAAATTTTGGCAATATCGCTATATAAGCCCAGTCCAAAAGCATACCGACTTTTGAGTCCAATGTGTATTTTACCAAAAAGATAAACACTGCAAAAACTCCAGATCTAAAACCAGGCATTCAAGACACAACATTTGACCAGTTAAAATGGAAAGTCGCAAAAATGCCTAGAGCGCACAGGTACTGCACTCTAGTTTTTGATGAGATGGTGATAACCCCAAGTGTCAACCTGGACAGGAATAACGATTTTATAAATGGTTTAAGCAACAACGGAGTAGAGAGGAAAAAGACCTTTTGTGACCATGCTCTAGTTATAATGGTTAGAGGCGTTATTAAAAATATAAACAGCCCATTGCTTATACATACTGCCAAAGCTGAACATCGTCGTTAGATATGAAAAAGATCACAGAAGGCTGCATTAAAAAATTGCAGGAGACAGGCCTCAAGGTAGCAGCCACAGTATGCGACCAAGGGGCGACCAATGTAGCTGCAATCAATTCCTTAATACGCGACACGAAAGAAAAATATCTAAGAAGGGAAGAAGAATACAAAGGAGGGTTCTTCGAAATAAATGAAAAGAAAATCTTCCCCATTTATGATCCACCTCATCTCATGAAAGGCATAAGGAGTAATCTAACAAAGAAAAAACCTGGCTTCAATACCCAAACAGGCATTTTTTTTACTTCTTCGTTCAAATTGAGAATGTTGTGCAAAACATTTTAGAAACGTAATGTAACCTAAAAGGCTTTACTAATTACCTAGAGATTGTGGTTTTGACTAACATTAATTTCACCTTTATAAATTGTAAAGACCACAAAAATGCACTAACCGAATATATAATAAAAAAGTCAATAGAATTTTTTGTTACAAATTGGTGCAGAGAAATCAACAAAATCCTTAGCAATAAGGTGATTGTCAGTACAAATGAAATTCACGGCGAGATGAAATTAGCCGCAAAAAAATATGTGGACAACAAAAAAGGCTAAGGCAAACGGGAGTTGCACTTGCAGTTTGATCGACTGTATTGTTTTAATTATTTTTTTTGTAAACTTAATAGATTACCTCTGTAAAGTTACTTCCATAGTATTCATATATGCTGCCAGTATACTGTGAACAAGGTTATTCTACTCATGACAATTACCAAATTTTGTCCTGCAAGTTTTGCAAAAAAATATCAGTAGTCCAAACAAAATGTCAGATGACATCGGCACCAATTGTATGAGATATCATATTAAAACACAGAAATATAGATTTTATTTGCTTAACATGGTTTGCAATTTGATCTTAAATATTTTACTTTAGTTTCACATGATACAACCTTAGATGGGTATAAAAATGATATATTTACTTAACTAGTAGTTATCAATAATATTTACATGAGAATTTTGTGCATAAAGTTTAGAATGTTAGAGACCATATCAGTTTTGGTTATGTATTAGCTTGCAAAAGTGGAAATTAAATTTATTTTGTCAGGACTGCGATTTAAAAAATGTGTAAATGTGTAACCTTCATAATGTATTAAACAAATACATCTTGTATATATCCAAACCAAATTGTTTTATTAACTAGGTAGACAGTTTTTTAGTAATGTGGTGCTACAAAGTTATACTGAGATGATATTTGTAAGAAAGTTTTTAATTAATATCAGTACCTATAACTAGAGTACCATGTTTATAAGTTACATAACGGTTATGTTAAGATAAGGAACTTATAAACGTGGTACTCTAGTTATACTGAAAAAATACAAAAAACTTTCTTACAAATATCATGTTAGTGTAACATAGAAACTAGTTGAAAAAAAACAAACATTCAAAGCTTCCTTTTCGCTTTTCGCGCTAATTTTTGTTCCATGCCGGTCCGCCGTCAGCAGCACTGTCTACGTACCACTGAAAAAGTCAAGATGCCCATCTATTCCTACTATACATTTTTATCTATGAGTGCCTTGAGCTGTCGTTGGAGACGCACGCGTTGTAAAGTTTCACAGGTCATCAAAATTTGATAAAAAATGCCTTGCTGTGCGATTAAAGTGTGTAGAAATTACAAAGGACGAATAAAAGCAAATCACAAGCTATCATTTCATCGGGAAGTGAACCTAAATTCGTTGTATTTCGTAAAACATTAAGTAAATTTCTTGTTGATTTCACATGATTCACGCTGTACGATTTATTAGTGTTGCCAGTTTTTCAATGCAAATTTTCCCCACAAATTACAACTATGCTCGAACCAAAGTGCTTTTGAACCTGAGGTGATAAACTAGCATCGCCTTTTTCCATACGGGGTGGCAAAATCACAGTTGTGACCAAACTCAGTCATACTTTGTAGTTACTAGTCCGATTTGCTTCAAAATCTATATCTGGGAATCCGGTTGGAGTCAACACAAAAGTACAACTAAAACATAATAATGTAATAAATGATGTATATGTTACGGCTAAAGATAGGTGTGAAACTAAACTTAAGTTTAGCCGGCTAGTCTTAAGATTAATTTCGAGCGTCGGCTAATGTCCGAAATAATGTTCTTTGCGATAAATGATTTCAATATTGGTAGGCTAAACTGCAGTTTAGCCTCGACGGTGTTGAGGCTAAAGATGGGTGAGAAAATATGGTTGACATTAGCCGACTAAACTTAAGTTTATTTTTCAGTATACCTAGGCTAATGTTGAAAAATTACCGTCTTAATCTGGAATAAGTGATGATGTTGGATGTAGCCGTAAACACTGCGGTAGCTTAGGTGAAAGATAAAGGGGGTGAGCGAAGCGAAGCCCCCTTTATCCTTCGTGTTAGGTTGAACATGTAAGAACAACAAAAAATACTTATACTCGTCTCATTAAAGTTTTTCTTTACTCTTCACCTAAGCTACCGCAGTGTTTTGCCCTGATATTAGAAATAGCTTTCTCTTCTGAATAAAATTACCCCGCCCTGCTCCCCGCAGTCGCACGAATACTTCGTTTTTAACATTAGCTAACTAATGTCCAACATTAACCGAAACGCATCGGCTAATGTGCAATCTAGCAGATTAAAGATGACATCCGCTATCACAAACGAACATGACTTCGGACATCAGCCGAGGCTCGAAATTAATCTTAAGACTAGCCATTTTTATTATTTTGAAGTTTGATTTCACATCTCTTACTGCATTTCCAATTAAAAGATGGACCTGAAAAACCCTGCGCATGTAAGGCGGGGTCTTTTTTGACGCTACCTATTGAAAAATGATTAAATAAATACTCAGTAATTTTCTTTTCAGTCTAATTTGTTTACCAGTCGCTATATGAATTAGTTTATTACTTGAGAATATTATACATTATGTAGTGCCTATGAATGTTATACATTATGTAGTACCAAATTAGTCATACCATACCATTAACTACACGAAAGATAGATATTTAAGTTAAATCTGTGAAGATAAAAAATATATAGTTGCATACTTAACCGAAATTCAGCTAACATAATATGGTTAAAATGAGTTTAGTTTATTTACCAAGTTTATTTATTTAGGTTATACTGTAGAATAAATGATCGAAGGTAATCCACCAACTTGTACAGTTTCCCAATTTTTTCCGGTAGTATTGCTTTTGTGGCAACATTTGACACGCACACAGATTAACAGGTCGCGAGCATTCCAACATGTCGACACGCACACTAGCATGCTAAAGTTGGGCTGTTTTCACCGCTGTCATTCAGTAATGACGCGGTATCTAGTGTTTGTATAATCTAAGGGGACGGCACGCGGGTGGGCGTTGGCGTTCGAAATTTGAATGTCATTATATGTAGAAAAACTACACATAATGACCATAATGTGTAGTTTTCCAGATACGAAACGAGTTTTTACCAAGTAGTTTAACATAATGCTGATCGTAACGTGCGGTTTTTGAACGCAGTAAAGAGGGTTTATGATACGTGTGTAGATAAAACATGTTATGTGTAGGTACTCAAATTTATGTTTTAAGTATTTTTGGTTGTTCTTGCATATTCAACCTAACACGAAGAATAAAGGGGGCTTCGCTTCGCACACCCCCTTTACCCTTCACCTAAGCTACCGCAGCATTTTGCCCTGATATTTGCTGTGAAAATCAGTATTTTTGATGTGCAATTTAATATTTCCCATTGAATAAACTGAGGCAGGAGGTACAACGAGGAGAGTACAATACCCATCAATGCGCTGAAGTGGGCTGATATGATAGTGATATGATAGATAGGCTCGCCACTATCACATGCAAGGGCTCAGTGGTGACGAGGAATAGACATCATTGTTATGTATTATTTCACTTGTTTTATCAAAGTAAAAAAATGAAAGCTAACTTGATTGACAGTGTCAGCAGGGTCGATCTCGGGCGCGAGCTGGGCTGGCGGCGGCGGCGGCGCCAGGTGGAAGGGCGGCGGCACCGCGAATCCGCGCGCCGCCAGCTTCACGAGCGCCGCGTGCGCCGCCAACTGCTTAGCGTCACGCTTGGAGCGCGCGGCTGCCCGGCCGCACACGCCGCCCGCCTTACAGCTCGCCTCGAACACCGCCTCGTGCTGCAGAACCGACTGACAGACGCAAAACAGCACATAGCTTAGTAGGTGAATGAGTGCTCACAAGGGGGGTGTAGATGGAAAAGTCGAGAGCTGAAAGTTGTGACTTCGGGACTATGTTTGGACTAGCTAGTAGATAAACATACTTAAAGTCCTGACTCCTCTGAGGTGAGCCCTGGAGGGGCATAAAAATGAGGTCAACAACTTTTAATTCCTTGCAACCTTAGGACTCATCTCAGAGGGGTCACAACTTTTAGTCGAACAAAGTTCCGAAGTCAAATTTTCTCCATTCGACTTTTAATTCGTTTCCTAACCGTACCTTGCAGTCTGTATTTCTACGCATAAATATATGTATCAGGGTGCGTAACAATCTTCTAGCAAATAACTCTGTAGATACTTCAAGAGATACACTGCCAGGTTAGGGAAGTAATCCAACTTATAATATTTGGAGTAATACAGGAACACCAAAGTACCCACGTATAGCTGCAAAAAAGATGGGAGGCTATTGCGGATGGCGTTACACCAGTCGATTATTTGGATGTTACAGATGACTAAAATAATTCTATAAGATATACTAAGGCTCTAATTCTTCAGAACACCGTACGCATGACCCACCACCGAAAAAACATAAATAAATAAGTGCGGCTAACAAAGACTCAACATGACAACCGCAATAAGACCGACGCCAATAGGACGACCAACCCAATAGAACTGACCACTTGTATCCGCTAATTTGGCATAGTAATCATCTCATCTGTTGGATTGGTAAGCTAGGATGAAAACAACATCAATGTGATTTTGCAGCTCTAAGCTCTCTCTGTAAGTAAGCCCGAATTATCTGGTATATAAGGAAAATTAATTTACTAAAGAAACTTTGATTACCACAAGTTACAGAGAATACGTTTAATATTCATAGAATCCGGCAGAGGGCACTGCCTGCCGTTTCTCGAAGCGCTTCGTCGACATTTTGAACCCTCACAACTTGGGTTTAGGTTATAGCAGTTGAACAATGGGCTTAATATACATAACATAGAAAGTTTCAGTAGCATAGCTCTTACACTTTAGATTTTATTGATATCTAAAATACCTCGATTTCGTCACTGACTCACTCACTGATGGTCATCAAAGTTCTTAGGTACTTCCTCAAGTCCTAGAAAGCTGAAATTTGGTATTTAAGCTAGTATTAGTTTGCAAACAACAAAAAAAAAACTAAAACTAGGAATTTTACCCCCCAACCCCTTAAACCAGGGGATGGAATTATAAATGAGACTTCCGCAAATTTTGATGCTAGAGGTCGGAAAATTTATATAGGGACTCCTTGTTATAAAATAATGAGACACATATTTCAGGATTTTAAGTAAGTTACATTTTCATTATATACTATACATACAAACAGAATTTCATTCTAGAGATCTGAAAATTATACAAGTCTGTGCACTTCTTATTATAGTATATTAAAAATAAGAACATACGTGTTTAAGTCTTTAAAAAAACATCCCTCAACCCCTTAAAATAGTGGATAGGGCTCCCCCCCCCCCCCCCCCCTACCCCTTAAACCAGGGTATGGACCATGTTTGTATGAGACTTCCGTTCATGTTGATGCTAGGGCTATGAACATGATATACTACTCCGGGGCTCCTTGTCTGTTTTAAATAATAACAACACATATTTCAGGGCACATATATATTAAAAGAGCTCCTTGGACTAAGAGATTTCGCGCTTGCTTCTCACCCAGGAGATGCAGGTTCAATTCCAAACCATGTACCAATGAGATAATAATCAATTTATCTTAACATTGTAGGTAGCCTAAACTCAAATTTTACGTCATTTTTAATGCTAAAATGTGGGCAAACTGCATGTGTTTTATTTAAACTGTTAAGCAAGATAGAATGTCACTACCTTTAACATGAATTCTATGGTTTTTTTTTTTTTAAATAACCATTTTTAATATAAGAAATAATTATTTATCAAAACCGCGAAATTGATTTTCTACGAATTTGTACTACTAAGAAAAACAAATGTGGGTAAACGGACAGCAGTATTTCATTGAAAAAAAAAACAGTAAGTAAGATGACATTATGTCTCTACCTCTAGAACAGAAAGTATTTTTTTTCTTTACTGTGCAAAAAAAAAGATTATTATGCATGAAAATGACGAAAATTCCCGATAAAAAACTCACTTTCAATAGTTATAAAAGCAATCAAATGACTACAAAACTATTTTAATCTTAAACATGAACTATTACTTTCACAGAAAAGTTGTAATTATATTCGAATAATACAACTTTAGTATATTTAATTAATTATTTAAAATTGATATAAAACTAGTCGTGAGGGAAGTCGATACTACGACTTTATAGTTTTGATCGTAAGTATAATTAATTTTTATATTAGAAGTTTATGTTATGTATTGTATTACTTAATATTACTACTACTGAGACTTACTACGACTATTATTATTACAATAATTTCAGAAAATGGCAAATAGAAGTAATTTGAAAAGACCTGGAATATCAAGAAAAAAGAGAATTAGGGAACAACTGGAGAAAGCTAGGGAAGCTCGTAAATGATTATTTTAACTACCTACCTATTGTGTGTTTTCCTTGTTAAGATCAATGATATTAGGTAGCCCTATAATATTGTTATTTTTTTCGTTACAGACTAAAAAAAGAAAACATTCCAATAAATAAAGAGGCTACGAACAGCAGTACGAGCTGCAGTGAGACACAGAATGTCAGAGTCAGGTACAGAATCCGAAAAGATTATTAGGCTTCAGAAAGATATAGTAAATAGCCCGAAACATATTTTTGGCGACCACACGGACTGCGAGGCATATTATTGCACGGAGGAAAGAAAGAGTGAGCCTGACCTGACAAGAGATGCATCAACATTAATGTTAAAACTTCAGCGAAATGCATCCCAATTGGCTTACCATTCACGAAGTCTTCTGCATCGTTTTAGTACAAATCGAGCAGAACAGTTCAACAGCGTGGTAGCTAAAACCGTAGGTGGAAAACGAGTAAACTTTTCGCTAAAAGATTCGTACTCTGTACGCTGTCATGCAGCTGTAGTCAGTTTCAATACTGGAAAGCCGCAAACTTTTATGTACAAGGCTACTTTCAGTAAGAGTCCTGGGAGAAGCCTAAAAAAACTAGAGCAAAACCGCTTTTCTCACAACGAGTATCGCCGCAAAAGTAAAAAACCTTGTCGCAGAATTAACTTTAGTCTTAAATCGGCTAACGTAGATTATGGCAGTACTTGTCAAAAACCTGACATGATGATAGAGGACTACGAGCATCGGAAAAACATCTTCCTGGAAAATTTAGAAAAACAGGCATTAAAACGCCATGAACTAGAAAGGGAAACAGTTCTGCAGGCTGAAAGTGCATTATGGTTGGAATTACGAAGATGCATTCTCACTGCTTCGAATTTTGGGAAAATTTGTAAAAGAAAACCAAATTTGAATTCTGCTCCTCTAGTCAAAAGGCTTCTTTACACGTATTGTTTAGACAAAGTTCCTGCTATTGGACATGGGAAGAAATATGAGAGTGATGCAATGAAACAACTGAGCAGCCAAGAAAACATAGCAGTGGAAAAGTGTGGCCTTTTCATCGACAAAAACTATTGTTTTCTAGGAGCTTCACCAGATGGCCTATATCAAGACGGTATAGTGGAAATACCATACCATATAAATAAAAAATTAAATGTCCCTATTCCTGTTTTGGTATAGAAGTAAACACGGCCATAAAAGAAAAGAAACTGAAATAACTGAAATTAAACGGATAAGATTGTGGGTTAGATAAAAAACACGACTACTACTTTCAAGTACAGGGCCAGCTCCACATAGCTAACAAAGATGTGTGCATTTTCGCTGCATGGACTGGCTTTGAATTTCCATTAAAGGTCCTAAAAATTTACAAAGATGACCAATTCTGGATTGAAAAGATAATTCCGAAATTGAACAAGTTCTACTACGAATGTGTTTTGCCTGAAATTGTAGATCCCCGTAAATGCAGATCAATGCCTTTAAGAAAAATATGTATATAATTTTTGCTATAGAAAAATTATAAAAAGATCAAATGTACTGTAGTGTCCTTTATCCCTTCTCTATAATTCCTGTCTAAATCCAGTAATTTCTGTTTTTATAGTGCGTTTTTCGCCCACTTATAAAGGTGGTGGGGGGGGGATTAGTAATCCGAGTTAATTTCCGAGAACCGCTATTTTTTTATTTACTCCTACGCTTAAGTTTTTTACTTTATCTATCTAATACAATTTATTTCAAATTAATTGTCAAAAACATTTACTTTATTACCGAAACGCTAAACCACCATTTCTTTGCCATGATCGAAACACCAGATATTTTTTATTAATTACTACCTAAATACATACAAAATAACACATATTAAAGATTGCGTTTGGGTCTGCTAGAACTGTGTCTCGGGCGCACGCATTAGATCAATATCATGCGATCCTAGTGTCGCCGTTCCCGCGATGCACTGTACGCACACATACGCGAGACGCCCGCACACAGACGCGACGTGCTGGCCCGCCGAGGTTTTTACCTAAATTCGAGCGGCTTGATTTAGCGATTGCGCTCTAAGTATATTATACGGACGTTCTAACGGTGATGGAAAACATCGTGAGAAAACCTTCATTAGGCCATAGCTGCGGCGATAGGCTAACCCCCTGTCAATCAAAATGGAGTATTGAACCTCAAAGTGGGCACAATTCTGCCTCTGCCTCCCCGTATGGGAAAAAGCGTGAAGCTATGTTATTTTATATTTCAGGATTTTTAGTAAATCACCCCCCACCTTTTAAATAAGGGGATGGCAGTTTCAATTGATTGAAGGACGACCTCTGTGGCGCAGCGGTTGTGGCTCTGCCTACCATGCGAGAGGTCCCGGGTTCCATCCCCAGCTGGGGGTAAAGAAATAAAACTCAGCTCTTGGATGCCTATATGTGTGTGACGTGGCTGTTTCTGGTTCCCACGACACGGTATCCTAGTGTGGGGCCAGAAGCAATGTATGTGTAATTTATGTTTAATGACACTTCCGTAAATTTTGATGCTGGAGGTCTGAAAATTGATATGTATAGACTCCTTCTTATCTAACTAATATTATAAATGTGAAAGTAGCGATGTTAGGATGTTTGGATGTTTGTGTGTTTGTGCCTCAATCACGTTAAAACGGCTGAACGGATTAGAATGAAATTTAGCACAGAGGTATTTTATGAGCTAGATTAACATATATAATACTTTTTATCTGACTGCACCAGAAGGACGGTAACGTTATCTAGGTTAATGATAATTCCTATGAACACGCAGATGAAGTTGCGGGCATCAGCTATTATATAATAAAACTCATATTTCTGGATTTTTAGTAAATCGCTCCCCAGGTTTTAAATTAGGGGATGGAATTAAGCGCGCGCAAAATGCCTAATGTGCACCCGAACTTCTGGCTAAGAATGTTTTCAATTAACGAGTGCGTTGAAATAGGAGCCAGTGATACGTTGTTGGGTATCCCATTGTATGTCGCTGCTCCCTAGACGACATTTAGGTGGCTAGATGTCAACATCAACTGCATTCGAAGAGTCAAGTCTAAAACAGAAATGACAATGCTGAATCCCGATTCCACAAACATATATTACGAATCGGAGAGTGGTCTATGAAAAAAGGCACCTCTGATTTGCAAGAAATACACCCCAAGAAAAGAAAGACAAAATGAAAAAATAAAAAAATATGGTCATACGTATCTTACAAAAAGAAGTGAAATCCCACCAAAAACATTTTCATGTAAAGTGTTGCCAAGATGAGACCATATGGCTGGCACTGTCAAAAAGTTGTCAGATCTCATATAGAGCCAAGCTTCTATCTTTACACGCCCTAACTCTACAAGACCTAACTTCACAAATTATTCACCTTAGTCAAAATATGTGGCTTGGCCGTTTCATACTTTGGGCAAGGGCACTTAAGGGCAACACTTTGCAGTGCCACCGGGTTATCTACCTTGTTGTGGAAGAGCAGATAGAAGTTGACCAACAGAGATAACTTCCGCCTCAGCTCTAGGGTGTCTACCCTAACCATCCCTGCCACAAAAAGAGACGGGAATAAGTAGGGATAATACCCATATTTGATTTTGTATAGAAGCCTAGCAAATTTTCGTTGGACTTTTTCCAGCATGCGTGTATATTTAGCCTCATGTGGGTCTCAGATGATTGCGTTGTACTCTAATTAGTACAAAGAGGTTAACGTAGAAATGTCTTTGAAGCAACTTGTCTGGCGCATTACGAATCCCAGAGCTCTGAAGGCTCTCCTACAAGTATCCCGGATGTGGTAATTAAAGGTAAGCTCAGAGTCAAGTAATAGTCCTAAGTCGCGTATTTGGGTGACCCTCTCAAACCTAGCCCCAGCGATAGTGAAGTCATGATGGAGCGGCGACCGAGATCGAGTAAAGGTCATGGTTTTACATTGGGCGCTATTAAAGGCCAAATGGTTGCGTTCACTCCACTCCACCACTCTGTCGACATCGCTTTGAAGGCGCCCAATATCGTCCTCAAAGCCTATGCGCAAGAACAGCTTCAAGTCATCCGCGAACATCAGACACTCAGTCGTCCCAACTATATCGGGAAGGTCGTCATAATCAGAAACTGAGTGGGGCCTGGGGCCCAGAATACTACCCTGACTGACGCCAGAGCAGGTCTCATAGGGCTCAGAGATCTTACCATTCAACGAAACGTACTGAACTATTTTTGAGAAGTTCGCAAATAGCCGAACTAAGTTCGGTATAAATCCAATGGATGCAAACTTCTCCAACAGGACGTCATTGTCAACTCTATCGAATGCTTTCTTAAAGTCGAAAAACGTCGCATCAACCTGTGTGGATTTATCCAGAGCTGACGTCACATAGTTTACAAAGTTCATATGGTTTGTTAATGTCAAACGATTAGGGCGGAAACCATGTTGGCAGTCGGACAGTAGTCCGCTTATTTGTTATGTGACGGTCGGTTGACGATCGATTTAAACACCTTCCAGAATACCGAGAGGACGGTTATAGGTCTGTAATTTTCTACTTCCGACATGGAGCCGTCCTTGGGCACAGGCTTGACTCACGACGTTTTCCAGCGCCTTGGGTAGACTGCAGATTTTAGGGCTAAATTGTAAAGGTATACGAGTGGTAGTTCAAGTGCAGATAGACAGTCTTTGACTAGGAAAGGCGGAATGCCGTCGGGCCCAGTAGAGGAGCGAGGTTTAAGTCGTCGCCCTGCACGTCTTATGTCAGTCACAGTAATGCAGTCAATCGTTACACGCGACGAGCTATTGCCTGTACTCAGTTGCTTTATATTGCCCATTTGTAGTAAATATTCAAATTTAAGAACCCTCTTCTTAAATTTGATTTCAGTCCACAAGCGTTCAGGTTAAAACACCAAAAAAAATTTTATCTAGGTTCATAAGAACCTAGATAAAATTAAAAAGAACTATAAATTTAACTACAACACTCTCTATTATTTCGGACACCTTGGTATAGTGCAAAGCTGGGGATGCTGGTCTAATGTACACCACTATGCTCAAAATTTTAAACGTCATCATACCCCTCCACGTCATGTAGCTGCCGCACGTTGTAACAGTCGCGCTCGGCCAGCAGCACCCCTCCCCAGCCGGCGTCGCGCGCGCGTTCGCGGCGCAGCGTCGTGTACCCGGGCGGGAAGAGCTCGGCGTCCGCTATTCCGCTGATCAGAAACGTCTCCGTGACGGCATACATGTCGGCTTCTAGTTGCAACATACTCAGCTTAAATTGGTCCAATTTTGTCCTAAGGTCTCTGACATTTTGGTAGACGAAGGTTTTGTACCTAGGCTTAGATCGGGTTGGGTTTCTCTTGTGGCTTACGAAACCCAGACTGCCACGGTTATATATATTTACATCCTCGGCCCAGTACTTGACACTCATTTACTCCGGCGACATTTTTGACGGGACTCCCAGCTTAAAAGAGGCATAGTCTCTCCTCGGTTTCAGCGCCACTACTGAGCAATTATCCGTGGGAAAAATAGTTTTCAAGTGCTCCGTGATTTTATCTACGCCAGTCCCGGCCTTTACAAAATAAAGATGGAGGAGGGATTTCCTTTCGGCTGCTTCAAGTATGGTAGAGCCACGCGCAGCTGTACCTTTGACCACATTGGATAGCCGGCGGCGGGTTTTCCTATTCACAGTCATCCACTACCCTTCATCCTGAGCTGTTTCCTTCCCTTGATGCGGCAGAGTCGCGGTTCCCGACCGGACAGATCTTTCGTGGCTCGTATTGCGTGCGGTGACGGGCTGCTGCGTTGCGTGTAGCAGAGCGCTGTCGGAACTAGGTGTACTTTGTCCCGACGCGGTACTCACTCGGCTAGCTGGCCTTGCTGCAGGCGGGGCGGTAGCGCCGCCAACGCTGCTGACAGCCGGGTATGTGGCGCGCGATAGAGGGACGCCGCTCTGCCTAGATGCGATGTCAGCGAGTTCCGACCGCAACTTTTTACTGTCCATCTCGAGATTATCCAGTCTGGTTGCAAATCCTTGTAGCTTAGCATCGAAAGCATTAGTTGCCTCCAGTAACTCCGATTTTAACTGTGAGCAGTTAACTGTGATAAGTTGAGTGGCAAGAGTGGCATTGAAGTATCGTATTAGCCACTATGGGCCCCTTACAGGCCAAGCAAATAATTGTATATGGACTGATTCACGTACGGGTTGCAGCGTTGAGAAGTAGCGGGGCACGTCGGCCTATGACGTAGTCGCGCGCGGTTACTCAGGCGCAGTGATTTGCAAACAACGCTGAGCGAGACAGAGGCAGCGATGAGGCGCGAGAGCGGGCGCGAGGATCGAGTTCACTGACCGCGCTCAGCAACAGCGAGTAACGACCTCAGTTATCAGCTGCTACTTTTCGATCTTAGATGGCGTTTCCAAGATAATTGCTAATGATCAACACATTTGTTATTAGCACAGATTTGAAGGCACTAAAAAGCTCTCGCGAATTGTATATAATTATGATTTTAAGCAAGCTATTAAGCAGGATTTGTGGGCAAATATTACAGAGCGACACAAAACAGATGTTAGCGCAAGCGAATGTACGACGCGACTCCATACAATACATACAATATGATACCCAACGTATCTCTGGCCTGTAAAGCACGGCACTCGCCAGTTGACAACATTCTTAGCCCGACGTTCGGATACACATTATTCCCCTAATTTAAAGCGTGGGGGGGGGGGGGGGGATTTACTAAAAATCCTAAAATAGGTGTTATTTATAACAAGGAGTCCCTTTATCAATTTTCAGACCTCTAGCATTAAAATAAATGGAAGCCTCCTATTACGTCGTTCTCATATAAAACGTATACAAACTTTTATCCCCTAATTATATTTATGGGGGGGGGGGGGGGGGTGATTTACTTAAAATCCTGAATTATTTATTTCATCATTTATAACAAGGAGTCCCTATATAAATTTACAGACCTCTAGCATCAAAATTTACGGAAGTGTCACACAAACTTCCATCCCCTATTAATTTTGTTCGTTGTTTTTGTACTAATACTAAATATATAATAACATACCAAATTTCAGCTTTCTAGGACTTGAGGAATTACCCTAAGAATTTTGATGATCATCAGTGAGTGAGTCAGTGAGCACATATTTCACAAGAAAATTAAATAAAAGTAAAGGAGTTACTTTCCACATGTAGGATTTCTCCATTTTTGCAAAATCACGCTAAATTTAATTACTTTTTTATCAATTTTAACTCATGACGTCGCGCCATGTGGCCGCCACGTTTCGCTCAGACCCGGACATAACAGGGAGGTCTGACTCCTGGGCATGGGTAATTCCATTTTTTTCCCATCCAACAAAAAAAAAAAGTTTACTCTCGGACTGAGTGCGCTCAGATGACTACTCGGATGATACTCGTACTGTGTAAACAAGTGATCCGAGCGCACTCGGACATCGACATCCGATCAGAGTGAACTCGTACGCGGCTCTATTTTTAAGGCGATACCTCGCCCGTGCAATGGTCCCCGTTACTCCAGGCGGAAAGACCCGCAGTGTGAGAGGGACGGAATCGGGAAAAAATGAAAAAACGTAGCTTTAAACCACAGAATAATTGTTTAAAAATAAACTACGCTATATTGTTAAAAGGTTTTTTAAGGAAATTTTGCGAATACATAATATCTACATTTTGAACGCAGTTCCATAATGAAATTAGTTAGGATTTCAGAATTACAGAAGAAAATAATATAATTTAGAGGTGTTTTCGTAATTAAATTCTATCGAGAAAATTTTATCCAATCGCGTTTTTGTTTTGGTGAAAATCTTAATCAAATACTCAATAAACGTTTACCCAAAAATCAAATCTGTAAATGACTTCATGGTGGAGTAAATGGATTCGAAAAAAACCCCATTTTTTTTTCGTAGCACCTTAAGAGCTGACTTGGATGATTTTATAAAAAAAAAACAGCGCCAACTAAGAAAAATAAAACGGAAGTAAAGAAAAAAAGGACCGAACGTGAAACTGTGAGCTTTATGCAACTTTATAAAATCGAGGAAGTGTTGTGGAACGTTAGGCTAAATGACTACAAAATCAAAGCACCCAGTTGGTCACGTATTAAAATCCAAAATCTTTCTTTTGTTTACATCTTTCTACACCTCGAATTAACAGATCAGTCGTCGACATCTTGACCGTGCAAGGAGACAAATGCTACTTTGTTCTAAAACCAAAACTGTGTGAAAATTAAATTCCGACGGGCTCTTATATGATCTAGCTCACTCGGTCCGAGTGTACTCTTATAGTGAAAACCCCGCTTAAGTGGCAGTACGCCTGGACTTCCCGCGTCTCCGGCAAAAAAAAAAACGCTAAAAGGAGGCCGCAAGACTGTCTGAAGTCTTACATGGGTTGCATCTAGTGTGGTGTCCACAAGCAACCTGAATGTTTGTAACTCAATTAGTTAAATAAAGATTTTGTAATTTGTATTTGTATCTCCATTTTCCGCTTTCATAGCGATATTATGTAAATATAATAAAAGCTTCAAATTGTTACCAAATTAAATAATTTGTAACACCCTTGCTCATAAAGCTGATGTAATTCCACCGGTTTTAAATATGTAAAGCGGGTCATAAAAAACGCGTGTGTTACCAAAGCAAATAGTTAAGTTATAGTCCATACAAATTCCATAACAGTATTATTTGCCATTTCAAATATGGAACTGATCGCCACCGCACGAGTCCAGCTAGTGAGCAGCGCGCTGTTGCTATTCAAATTTCGAATTAATCGCCGCGCGGCGCCAGTCAGTAGACAGTGTGCAATTCACAGATTGAGTTTATTTAAAATAAAATAAAAACAGTTTATTCGGTAATTTAAAAACTTGGCTGCATGCTCTAGCGTCTTTGCCAAAATTTTCACGCAGCCACGGCAGAAAATAATCCTCGCGCCATTTATCTCAAATTTTCTTTTCTTTGTACTTGTATTGTGAATATCTAAAAATGACAACTTTCAATAATGAAGATGAGCAATATATTACTTCAACTCCACCGGATATACTAACAGAAGCACGAACCGCATGCGACAGCTTGCTGCCGTCAATATCCAAGGACAGATTCATAACCACGTATGAAAATTTCTTGAAGTGGAAAAACATGAAAAATGCCAAGTCATTTTTCGAAAATGTAGTTTTGGCGTATTTAAATGAACTAGCTAGTAAATATAAACCTAGCTCGTTGTGGACAACATATTCTATGCTGAAAAGTACCCTCAAGATGAAATGGTGTCGATATTAATTTATATACAGAGTCAGAGTCAGAGTCAGAGTCATTTTTTTTATTGAATATAAATAAATAAATTATCTTATTTAACGTCAAAATTATACTTACTTATAACTACAAGTCAATTTTTTTTATATAAAAAAAAGACTACACCGTTTCGGAAGGTGGGCCTCGGGGTTAAGAAGAAACGGCAAGAAACTCCCCCATACTTTTTTTTTTTAAAAGTGACTTTACAACAGGTACTGGTTTCGGTCTAAGGAAATTCGCCGGCGAGTGATAGACTTGATCCATCGCCCCTCGTCGAATTTCTGTGCGCTGAGATGGTATGGACCATGCAGTTTTGTCATCAACACTGTCATCAAGAGGATAATAATATTTGTACTAGATTAAAATCTTTATTTTTATGTCACAACATGAACTATCTGTTTTTGGAGCCTACTAGAATTACTGCAACATCTGCTACCTGCATTGACAATATATTTACTAACATTACGCCCATTTTCAAATCGGTCATCAATAAATTAACCTCTGATCACTCTGGTCAGATAGGTATATTCAATATTAAAATAAAAAAGGACCAAAAAGAGGATATTACATGTGTGCCCGTTAGTGACACTCGGCTTGAACACTACAGGAATAATATTTTAGATAAACTATGGGAAATACCATACAGTGACGATCCAAATTTGTTGTACAACTCAGTATTTAACCTTGTCAAAAATGAATATGATACGGTATTTAAATCAAAAACTATAAAAGTTAATAACAAAGCTTTGTTTAGTGATTGGGCGACAGTTGGAATTCATAGGAGCAGACGATGATTATATGAACTCTATGAAGAGAAATCATATAACAAAAATACGGCCTTTCTAGATTATGTTCGTAGTTATTCAAAAATGTTTAAACGCGTTTGTGCCGTAGCTAAATCTAATTTCATTAAAAACAAAATTGAATCTAGTAGCAATGTAATGAAGACGACTTGGCAAATTATAAACAGAGAGACTGGAAAGGCCAAAGCTACACATAATAACTTCAAGCTTAAGATAGATAATCAATTGCTAAGTACAGACCTAGAAGTAGCAAAAGCTTTCGAAAATTTCTTTACGGACATTCCAGTTTCAACAACCAAGTCTTTAAATTCATCTCCCGCTGCTGCTGAATCTATACTTAAACAAAACTTTGAGGAATGTAAAACAGATTTTAAATTTAGGCACGTAAATAATGAAGACATTGTAAAAGCGTTTAAATCCCTGGAAATGAAAAAGACAGCTGACGCCCATGGTCTATCAGTAAAAATTATTAGTTCCATTGTAGATTGTATTGCACCTCACCTTTGTTGTATATTTAATGAATGTATAGATAGTGGTGTGTTTCCTGACTTGATGAAACTAAGTAAAGTTATACCTTTATTCAAAGCTGGTAGTACATCAGACCCCACCAATTTTAGACCCATATCGATACTACCAACGCTTAGCAAAATATTTGAAAAACTCATACTTAATCAATTGCAAAGTAATTTTTATCTCAATAATTTAATTCATATTGCTCAGTTTGGTTTCACAAAGGGTCGTTCAACAGCCGATGCTGGTGTTGAACTAATCGACAATATTTTTGATGCCTGGGAAGACGCAATGGATGCAATAGGTGTCTTCTGCGATCTATCCAAGGCTTTTGATTGCGTCCATCATGACACTCTTGTCAGGAAGTTACGCCATTATGGTGTAAAAGATCAGGCACTTGGCCTTCTGGAGTCATATCTAACAGATAGGGTTCAGATGGTCGATGTTAATGAGAAAAGATCACCTGGGTCTTCAATAAGTATGGGCGTACCGCAAGGTTCAATTCTTGGTCCTTTCTTGTTTTTAGTATATATTAATGATTTACCTTACCTTGTTAAAGCAAAACATGGGTTAGTATTGTTTGCCGATAATACTTCTTTGATATTTAAAGTTAAAAGACAGCAATCAAATTATGACGAGGTAAACAATGCTATATCTAGTATAGTGAACTGGTTTACTGTTAACAATTTATTACTTAATGAAAAGAAAACTAAATGTATTAAATTCGTGTTACCCAATGTGAACCCGGTAACTACAGACATATTTATAAAAGGACAGAGATTGGACCTTGTGCAGTCGACTGTCTTTTTGGGCATTACTTTAGACGCCAAACTACAATGGGATCCTCATATAAATAAATTGTCGAACAGACTGAGTTCGGCAGCGTTCGCAGTTAAAAAAATTAGAGCTCTTACCGACGTAGACACCGCTAGACTAGTCTACTTTAGTTACTTTCATAGTCTAATGACCTATGGTATTTTATTGTGGGGTCACGCTGCGAATGCTTATAGTATATTTATTCTGCAGAAACGGGCAGTTCGTGCAATTTATAGATTAGGGCCTAGAGTGTCACTGAGGGAAAAGTTTAAAGAAATCAATATTCTGACATTTGTGTCTCAATATATCTATGACAATCTTGTGTATGTAAAAAGAAATATAACTAATTTTCAGAAGTACAGTGATATACACAATTTTAATACTAGAAATAAAGACAAGTTGGTTGCTTATGCAAGCCGACTACATAAAATTAGTAATTCTTTTAAAGGCAATTGTATACGCTATTACAATAAGGTCCCTACTATTATTAAAAACTTACCTTTAGACAAGTTTAAAATAATAATAAATCAGAAATTGTATAAAAAAGGTTACTACAGGATATCTGATTACTTAGAGGACAGATGTCCATGGGAATAGATTGTTTGAGTAACAGGCTGTTTCGATATATAATTAGCATTCATTTTGTAATTTGACAATATTTTATTTAAAAAAGGAAACGCAAAAGATGCGACGACTGTGGAGTTTCTTCGGTGAGCTCTTCTCCACAGATTCCGCCATTGGGTTAGTGAACTCACCCAAAAAAATGTAATGACGGATCTAAGTGATGTAACAACATCCTATGGAAATAAATGATTTTTGATTTTGATTTTTTGATCTAAGTATTCCTTAATACTATAATAGGACTTATCAGCTCATTTTTAACATAGTTTTTGAACCTCTTTTGAGGAAGGATCAATGATTCCTGTGGTATTTTATTGAAGAAGCGAATACAGTGCCCCATGAATGATGTGCCTACGTTACTTGGTCTAAATAATGGTAGTGCTAACCTATTTTTATTTCTAGTGTTAATTGTATGGCTATCACCTACAATTTTAAATAATGCTATGTTTTTTCTTATATGCATGATATTTTCGTATATATATTGGCAGGTAACCGTAATACAGGTAATACAAATCTCATTGCATTTTTAAAGAGACGCTCTGATAGTTTTATAATGAAAAAATCTAAGGTGCTTTCATTAAATGACGTCGAAAAGTTTCTAAAAGATGCTCCAGATAGCCAGTACCTGGCAACAAAGGTCAGTTTTCCTCCTTATTTTATGTATTGATCTACCTACTGTACATACTCTTTTACATATTTTTTAACGACCGTCTGTAAGCTAAGTACCTATACCTTATCTAACACATTTTTATTTCTTTTCAGGTTGCGTTAATATTTGGTATTCATGGTGCATGTAGACGGCAAGAGCTTCACAATATTACCACAAAAGACATTGAAAATCAAGGCGAAATGCTTTTAGTTAAAATCCCAAACACTAAAAACAAAATACCCCGATCTTTTATTATCGACGGCCCATTTTATGACGTGGTCAAAAAATATGAAGCTCTGCGTACGACTAAGACAAAAAATAATCATTTCTTTCAAAATTACCAAAAAGGTAAATGTACTGCGCAACCTATTGGCATAAATAAATTCGGTGCCATGCCAAAGGAAGTCGCCAAGTTTTTAGGATTGCCGGATGCTGATTGTTATACAGGGCACAGTTTCAGAAGAACGTCAGCTACATTACTTGCTGATTCGGGAGCTGATATATTGACTTTAAAGCGGAATGGCGGGTGGCGTTCTAACGCAGTAGCAGAATCTTATGTTTCTACATAAGATTCTGCTACTGCGTTCTAATCTTCTGATTCCATCCAAAACAAAGCAAATATAAGTGCTAAAATAACTCAGACAATAAATTTGGAGCTACAATCGAAGAAGTTTTGCCCAGAGCCGCGCCCCTCTACTTATACTGATGATACTTTTTTATTTACAACTAATGACAAATTACAATGCTCTTCTGCCGCCTTTCAAGAAGTTTCGTCGTCCCAACATTTACCCTAACACAAAACAATGACATTATGAATAGTAATAATAATAATAACATAATTAAAAAACCAACTACAACTACGTATCATTTTAATAATTGTTATTTCACTAACTGTTTCAATATTTAAAAATGAACAAAATATAAAATGTTTTTTTTTTCTGTTTCCTCGCAAATGTGTTAAAAAACGTCGTACGATATACGTGCGTATTGGTTATAACATGCTCGGCTCAATTACGCCCTCGCCTTCGGCTCGGTCTGAAATTCCGCCTCGCATGTTATAACCATCTTAACGCTAGTGCGTTACATTACGATACCAATAGTACATTACGATATTAGTATATCGTAATGTACTATTATAACACACTTTACCTTTCCCCGCAAAAGAAACTACACTACGTCATTTTTTTCCTCTTCTCTACATTGGACTATTTGTAAGTAATTATCGAAGCAGCGATTTACACATCTCCTACGGTGTACCTCAGGGTAGCATTCTGGCTTAAGCGAACTGAATCCTGCTCAGGGAAAGGTTATAACTTACGCGTATGACACGGCTCTGCTCTTCTCATCAAAAACGTGGGAAGATTGACGTCTCACAGGCTGATTTCAATAGAGCAACTTCTTGGCTAAAAAACTTATAAACCCTAAATGCAGATAAAACTAAGTCTTTATCTTTCTCAATTCGAAATACCCATAATATAGATGGAGTACTTTTGGCTCATTGTTGACCTGACCCAACTCTAAATTCGTGCTCATGTCTTGCTCTGGTAAAAACCTTCAGCATTGGGTATCTTGGGGTAACAATAGATCAAAATCTTGGAGATGATTGGTAGCAAGATTCGAAAACTAATATATGTCTTCAAAACCCTACGACATTTTACTGACGGCACATTGATGAAAAGTGTCTACCTTGCACTTTGTCAGTCTATTTTGACATGCTACATCACGTCATGGGGTAATCTTAAAGGTCTGCACTTTCCGTCCATTCTTTTAGCCTGATGAACTTATTTTCCGGTTATGTAAAGTTCTTACATTTAGACAACTCTTTTTTTACTTTACCATTTTGAAACAGCACGTTTGATCCCAACTTATTGACCAAGCGCCGTAATGATAGGGTATATCCACAACCTAAAACTTTCCGGATCTCCTTTGCTCACAGATTCTAAAATCGATAGAAAAATAGACATTTATTCTCTTACCTCCTATCATTTCAAGAAAACCATTTTTAATACTCTTTAAATTCTGAATTACGACCAAACAGAAGAACTACTAATGACTATCGATTATGTGTTAAACATCAAATGATATATATCTGACTTCTTATATTCCTGACAAAAATAATAGGTATGTGTACTTTTTGTAATTGAATCTCTACTTTGTTTTGCACTCCTTGATACACACTTCCCTCCTTATTAAATATATTAAAGAGTATGGTACCAAAAAGCATATAAAGTGCCTGTAAACTCCTCACTACACACCCTCTCACACACACTCATTCACACTCACGATATTCAAAGAGAGTTCTCTCTTACCAAGGCCGCCTATGTAAATTTTACTCTCTTTTGTAGTTTATTTTACCAGATTTAGTTGTACTTGGTCTAATGAATAACAGGTCCTCATTATTCGTAATGTAGCACTCATACTGTAATTATTAGGAAGAACGCTTAATCCTGTAATACAGGTTAACTACATAGCTCAGGTTCAGTGTTTTCTGTTTTTACTAGAGTTCAAATAATGCTTTACATGCATTTATTAAGCTCAAACATGTTCTATAGTAATACCTCGTTATGATAAATAACAAATAAATAATTAAATAATTACAAAATAATTAACAGCAAGGTCTCTGTTGAGCCAGATTAACCCGATACAGACCCATCATTTAAGTAATCTTGAACATTGTAATATCCCTTTTTCGACAAAGTCGCTTTAACATGGATTTTAAATTGCTCAAATGGCAATTTCAAGATCTCCAGAGGTATCTTGTTGTAGTAGAGAATGCATTGACCCTTGAAAGAATTGCCAACCTTCGCGAGTCTAAACCGGGGCGCAAGTAGTCTGTGATTATTTCTTAGGTTAACATTACAGCTATCGCTACGCTTGGAAAATGTTGTAAGGTTCTTGCGTACATTACATTTTCGAAAATAAATTGACTAGCTACAGTTAGTACGTCAATTTCATTAAAAAGCTCTCAGGAGTTTTAAATTATAAATTGCCCGAATAGCTATTTTCTGTAAAATAAAAATAGTTTGAATGTCCGCTGCTTTCCCCCACAACAAGATACCATATAATATGACATGGCACTATTGAAAGTAACTAAAATATGCTAGCCTAGATGTATCCACATCCGTGTTTTGTCTGATGTTCCTAACAGCGTAAGCCGCAGAACTTCATTTACCCGCTAATTTATCTATGTGGGGTCCCCAATGCAATTTGCTATCAATGGTTATTCCAAGAAACTTCGTATCATTTACTAATTCTAACTTGTTGCTGCCTAACACTAAACTGGTCTCAACTACCTGACATTTACATTACTCAGTCAGTCCCGAGATCTATTGGAAGTCACACGTCTGTTCGCTTCCTTGCTTAATTCCAAAGGTTCTCAAAGTTCGATTATATCGTCCGTGATCGTTACAATGGTTGAGTGCGGTGGTTGCAACCAGGAAGCCTCGGATACCATACACTGTGTAGTGTGCGGCCTTCATTATGATTTTCCATGTGCCGGCATCACCGAGGCTAAGTACCGGAGACTGTCGGAGAAAAAGAAAAAAGAATGGAGCTGTCCTTCCTGCCTGATTAAGGTACCGACGGCGGGTGCGCCTACCGCTGCGACCTCGGCTTCACTAGCAGCAGCGTCTCTGGGATCCCCTGCTGTTCAGACTCTGGAGCTCATCGTGCAGCGCCTGGACTCAATGGCTCTTCAACTGGAACCCCTCAAGAGTCTCGAGTGCATCAGGAACGATATGACTGAATTAAAAATCGTCACAGAGTCCATCGTGGGCCGGATCGATGACGTCGAGCGCCGTATTGCCGAAGTTGAGCAGCAGCAGAATGTTACTACGGAGCTACAGGCGAGAGTGGTGGAGCTGGAAAAGTCGTCGGAGGCTAGAGACCAATGGCTTCGATCGAGCAATGCGGAGATTAAAGGAGTCCCCATCAGGGCTAATGAAAATATATTTACTATATTAGCTAACATCGGATCGGCTATTGGGTATGCGGTGGAGCGCGACAGAATTAATTTTAATGCCAGAGTCCCCTTCCGCGATGAAGGTAAAGGTAAATCAATAATAGTCTGTTTTACGCATCGATTCGACAAAGAGAATTTCGTCACAGCCGGTCGATCGACTAAGAACTTGTCCGTATCCGCCATTGGCATGAAAGGGGATGACAGAATGTTCATCAATGATCACCTTACCGTTAACCAAAAACAGCTACTGACATCGGCGAAGAAATTAGTCAAGGAAAAGGCTTATGATTTCATCTGGGTAAAACACGGAAAAATAATGGTACGGCGGAACGAAACTTCGCCCTTTCTTCATATCCGATCGACCAACGACCTATCGAAAATCAAGTGATATGTTATTTCCTTTATGCTCACTAACCCAAGCTAATTTTTATATGTTACTCGTATCTCGCGAAATATTTTTATTAGCTTTATTAGTTTGAGAACCGCTGTTTACCTCTGCTTATTACCATTGTTCGTCGCTGCACACGCATTTCGCCACTGCCTTGCTAATCTCACAAACCACTCTCGCGCTTACATGTCTTCGCTACTGCCCGCTTTGAACCCTGCTACACTGATCATAATAGCTATTTTGCTATGTACCCATATCTTACTACGACTTAATATTGCCAATCATCTCATTTCCCATTCGTCCCCATATGCTCTGAATATGTGCCGCGTTAGCTCACAAACAACTTTTTGCTGCCAATGTTTCGTAATTTTAATATTACTAACTTTGTTTTTAAATGTCGGGTGTGCACAAATATTGATTTTGCTTCTCTGGCACTCTTGTACTATTCTATGCTGCTTAATAATGATTTGTGAATGGCTACTGTCATTATTGCCATTATTATTTCCCACTATTTTTGGTACTATAGTGTATCCTTTTTTAGTGAATCATTTGCGATTTTTTGACATTAGTAACATATTCGTTCGATAATCTCAATGTATACTATCAGAATGTGAGGGGACTTCGGACTAAAACGGAGACTTTCGGGCGGAATATTACGCTTAACGATTATGACATAATAACTCTGACGGAAACCTGGCTTCTTGATTCTATTGCTGACAATGAATTATTCGATAATAGGTACATAGTGTGGCGGCGCGACCGCGACTATGTTTCTACGCAGCTGACTATGGGAGGCGGTGTATTGATAGCGGTTAAAAGGGAATTATGCTCGAACGTTAATGTTGGTTGGCAAACCTCGGCCGAGGACATCTGGGTTTTCAATCCCATTACGACTTAATAACAAACAAGTAACCACTCTGCATCTGTGTTCGTTATACCTCTGTGATGAAAAAATGGTAATAATTTTAAAACCCAACTAGATAACTTTTGTAGTAATTTAATTAATCTTAGGTCTCACAATAATCAAGATAGATTTGTTATTGTAGGTGATTTTAATATGAGTTGCATTCAATGGACATCACAGAATGGTCGACTTCAGCCATCCAACTTAGTCAGTTCTCAGGTTAAGGAATTTATCGATGCTCTGAATGTCTGTGGTCTTCACCAATATAATACATTCGAAAATAACTATGGCCGCATTCCTGACCTTGTGTTGTCCAACGAAAATGTTATAACAATGTCCTGCCTAGATCCGCTAGTTCCAGAGGACCCCTACCACAAAGCTCTTCATATTGACATTCCTGTGTCACACTTTACCCCTCTCATAACAATACCCTTCACATCATTTAATTATTTTAAAGCAAATTACGAATTGATAAGAGAGGAGTTAAATAAAATTGATTTGTCCATAGTTCTTCGTGAGGGTAGTGTGGATGATGCGGTCGAGCTGTTCTATAAAACTATTTATAAAATTCGTGATACCTATGTGCCGATCCGTAAGTCGTCTAAGAGTAAGTACCCACCATGGTACAGTCCAGCATTAATTAGAGAGAAATTTAAATATCACAAAAAGTTTAAAACTTACGGAAATCTGTCTGATAAAGCATCCTTTGTAGTACCTACTTCGCGATAGGGTAGGCAGTATTGAACGAGATTGTCATGCTAAGTATATTTCTAATGTGGAAAATGCTATTGTTAACAACCCAAGAGTGTTTTGGACCTTTGTAAAGTCGAAAAGAAAAAGTGGCGTTTTCCCTTCGAGTATGACTTATGATGGTATCTCTTCTGACTGTGGCCAATCAATAAGCGAATATTTTTCTAAATTTTTCCACTCCACATTCTTAGACCCAGTTCTGAGTTCCGACGACTTAAGAAATGACGACACCGCCAGACTGTGCGACATCACTGGCATTGAGATTAACGCACCGCTTGTACAAAGACAATTGCAAGCTCTTGATCTGGCCAAGTCTGCTGGTCCCGATACAATCCCGGCCAAATTCTTGGTTACATGTTCCAAAGAACTTTCGGGTCCCGTGTCTATGCTGTTCAAACGATCGCTGGACGAGGGTGTAATGCCAGCCCGTTGAAAATCTGCGTTTATCTCACCTATTCATAAAAAAGGTTCCCGGGATTGTGTCGAGCACTATAGACCAATTTCAAAATTATGCCTAATTGCTAAGGTTCTGGAACGTATCGTTTACACTCAGCTTTATAGTAGCCTCAAAGCAAGTTTCAGCCCTTTGCAACATGGGTTTTTGAAGGGGAGATCGACCGTATCAAACCTGGCAATCCTCAATGACTATGTTATGGAGCGTATGGATGATGGCGATCAGGTTGATGTCATATATACCGACTACAGTAAGGCCTTTGATCGCATTGACCACAGAATATTGCTAAGGAAGCTTGGGGGTGTTGGTATCGGTGGCAGTTTGTTTGCATGGTTGAGTTCCTGTGTATCTAACCGTTGTCAAGCTGTTGTATTAAACGGTTTTAAATCCTCCTGGGTGAAAATACCATCCGGTGTTCCCCAAGGATTGCTTGGCCCATTGCTATTTATTATATTTGTACAGGACATCGATTATTGCTTTATTAATTCTAATGTACTATTATTTGCCGATGATATGAAAATTTTTAGAGTAGTGAACAAGGCTTCGGATGCCATGCTGTTACAACAGGATTTAATCAGGCTCGACAACTACTGTCTGTTAAACAAGCTGGATCTGAACGTCTCCAAGTGCTTCTTTGTAACATTTACCCGCAAGCTTAGGCCTTTTGTATCAAACTACGATATAAAAAACCTGCCATTGACAAGGCTGTCTGAAGGTAAGGACCTAGGGGTAATTCATGATAGTAAACTAATGTTTAACCAGCATATTAATAGCATTGTCAGTAAAGCCTGGAAGGCCATGGGATTTGTTATGCGGTTGTCTAAGTCGTTTAACCGTATGAAAACCGTCAAAGTTCTTTACTGCGCTTATGTCCGTAGTCACCTCGAATACGCATCTCAGATATGGAACCCTTGCTATGGCACGTATAGTGGTAGACTTGAGCAAGTTCAGAGGAAGTTCACTCGGTATCTCGGTTTTAAGTTCAAGCTGCTTAAATTACAATATGAAAACCGATGTGCACGGCTCCATCTTCTTCCTCTTAACTTGCACAGGGACACTGCTGATGTAGCATTCCTCATGAAGATAGCAAGAGGTACCGTTGACTGTCCTTGGCTACTAAGCAAATTGAATTTTAAGGTTCCTAACCGTAGTACTCGTAGACGCCCGTTGTTTCAGCTACCTTTGGTGCATAGCAATTACAGAGCTAATTCCTTTCTTGTCAGAGCTCGACTTTCAACCGTCTTTTTGACTCTGGCATTGATCAAGATATTGACATAAATATATATATATATATATATATATAATATATAATAATATAATCATGTTTATTCAATAAAATTGCTACAGTTTTGTCATACATTGGTACAGACAATATAAGAGTCGTTACTCCCCAAAGTAGAGTTTCCCCTGTGTTTTGGGATAAGTAACATACGCTCCTCCCTACTTATATGCAACAATATTGTCTAACAAAAAAGAAAAATGTTCTGTAATTTAATTATGTACATACAGTTAAAATATTTGACTTAATTTAAATTTATAGTAACATTTAAAGTTATAAAGTTAAGGATCTTATATAATAGTTAAAAGTTAATTTGATAAAATGGGATTAATTTTTACATATGTGATACAAAACTTACTTGAAAAGGCATCTAATCGCTATTGGAGTGTTTGTAGTGTGAGTTATGAAAGAGAAGTTGATAAGTGTAATGCATGTATGTAGAGTGTAGTGTGTAATGAATGTTATAATGTATTTGATATACAATACCACCTACATGTTTACTATGAAATTAATGAGAGATATTAACTTAGGATGGTTATAAATTTCTCTGTTGCATCATAATTATTTAACCTCAACCAATTGTAAATAGTTATTTTGAATTCATATGTATTTTTGAGTAAATATCTTCAGATTGGCAGATTTTATTATACAAATGTGGGCCCAGAAATTTAAAAAATCGTTGCATAAAACTTGTTTTGCAAGAGATGGTTATGCATACTTTATCTTTGCGACGTTTTGATAGTGGTTGGTAATAAAGTGTTTGGTGTTGCTTTAGAAGGATACTCTGAATGAATAATTGTCTAACTGATAGGACTTCACAGTAATTATATAGTTCTTCCGTTGGAAATAATCTGGGTTTAAAGGTACACACCTTTAGGATTGCACGTTGAGCACGTTCTAAGGTAATAAGAATAGATTTATTTGCTCCTCCCCAGCATGATATGCAATAGCGTAAGAGGGATTCGCATAGAGCATAATAAATATTTTTAAGAACAGAGGCTTTAGTGATATGTCGTAGATTTTTAAATATATATATCAATTTTCGAACTTTAGCACTTAAAGTTACTATATGTGTATTAAAATTTAAATTTTCATCTAGAATTATGCCAAGATATTTTATAGTTGAGGTTCTCTCTAATGGTTTGCAAGTGCAAAGATTTACATCAGTACAACCATGTGAGGTAATTTTGAGGTTTTTAGGGGGTTGAGTGGAATTATTTATAGAAAAGGTTAAGTATTTAGTTTTGTCAGAGTTAAGGGTTAAAATATTTTTCTGAAGCCATTTAGAAATAATGTCGAATCCATGTTGTGCACTCTCGAAAGCTTCTGTCCATTTTTTACCACTAAAAAGCAAAACGGTGTCGTCGTCATAGGTAACTATATTACCACCTGGGATTTTAAGGTTGCATAAGTCGTTAATATAGAATAGGAAAAGGGTGGGACCCAGTATGCTGCCTTGAGGAACCCCCCATTCGACTGGTTGGGTGCTGCTCATATGGTCACCTATTTTGACACTTTGCTTCCTCTCTGACAAATAACTTTTAAAAAGGTTAAGTTGTGTGCCCCTCACACCCAGGGTGTCGAGTTTATTCACAAGGAGTGTGGTCGAGACCGTATCGAAAGCTTTGGCCAGATCGAGAAAGATCCCTATACATCTCTCGCCTCTATCCAAACACTCTGTTACAAAGTCTGTAACAAGATGGACTGCATCAGACGTGGACTTCCTGGAGCGAAAACCAAACTGTCTGTCAGATAAAATATTGTTTTTCTCGAGATAATTTAAAAATCGGATATTGATAATTCGTTCCAGGATTTTAGACAGTGATGGGAGAATCGAGATTGGCCTATAGCAGTCAACACGGTCGCGTTCGCCCCCCTTATGGATGGGTATGACCACTGATCTCTTTAGAGCGTCAGGGAAAATTCCCATTTCTAAACAAAGATTAAAAATGTGGCATAGATGAGGGACCAAAATGCTCCTGTGCTCCTTTAAAATCTTGTTCGGGATGTTGTCCCATCCTACAGAACACGCATTTTTTAGCTGCATAATTAGTCTACTGACTTCTTCACAGTCAGTATTTAACAAGATGAAAGAGTCTGATCTCCTATCAGACATAGCATCAATATCTTTGTGATTTGTGCATAGGTCATTATTTATATTCTCAGCTAGCTTTTTGCCCACATTTACAAAGTAGTTATTGACTAGTTCAATTGAATCAGATGGTGAATCTTTTATTTTGAGTAGTTCGTAAGGTTTGTTTTTAGTTTTTGTGGTATAAGTGATTGATTTGATGGCTTTCCATAATTCTTTACTATTTTTGCCCGCTTTATCTATTAATGTTTTGTCATACAGTCTTTTTTGCTTCTTTAATAAGTTATTACAAAGGCTTCTATATCTATGATATGTTATTTTAATAATTTCATTTTCTGGTTTAGACATAGACTTTTTGTGTAGCTTGTCCCTATTTCGTAAGCACCGAAGAAGGCCCGGTGTTAACCATGGTTTTAAGATCCTCTTGCTACATGAAACCTTGTGAGTTGTTGTGTTACTGTCCAAGACAATTTGAATTAGTCTTATAAATTCATTCATAGCAGAGTTTGGATCCAGAAAATCATAAATATGAGTAAAATTGGTGCTATTTAGATCTTGTGCAAAAGCCTGGAAGTTTAGTCTACCATAAGAAGTAGGAAGCAACAGTCTCTTCTGATCCAAATTGAGACATAAAAAGGCAGCTTTGTGATCAGTGATAGAAGAGTTCAGTACTATTGTGCTAAATTCCCTTTTAGTTTTAACAAGAACATGATCAAGACATGTGCGGCTAGCATCTCTGGTTACAAAATTATGTCCAACAAGAAGCCCATGAGTAGCTATAAGATTTAAGTAGGCTTCAGCTTCTGAGTCGTTGTTTTCTGAAATAAGGTCAATATTTATGTCTTCAGCAACAACAATATTTTTAAATGAGGACAAATCCTGAAGAACCTCGCTCAGTGATGCAATAAAAGTATCAGTTTTTCTGTAAGATGGAGAGCGATAGATGGCAATTATAGCAGAGTCGTTACCATGTTTGATGATCAGGCAATTTCCTTCTTCAAAACGAGGTTCGTGTATGGTTAAACTTATGTTGTCTTTGTAGTAAATGACGACTCCGTCATTTTGATTACAGAAGGTCTTGTTTGCACTTGATTTATAGCCTTCTAGAGTTGGGATGACGGGATTACACGACAGCCAGCATTCTGTTGAAATAATAATATCGCACTCTACTTTAAGTTCAGTCAGTAGAGCGATAAGTCCAGGCATATTGCATCCTATACTGCGTATATTTTGTGTTATTATTTTAAGGTTTTTTATTGTACTAGGGACATATCTATGAAAATCTTCAGGGTCACAAAGGACGGACTTACAGGTTAACATATGATCTAGGTCATTTATAATATCATTTAGGGGTTCGAATTTAAATCATAATTATTAGATTATCTATTTTAATAGGACTCATGATGATTAATAGCGTTAGTTTTGAAATTTTATGATTAAGAGAAATTTTTGCAACAATTTTAAATATGAGTCCTATTAAAATAGAGAATCACTAGGAAAAAATACTATAAAGAAATTTTTAGCGTCTCTTAAGAGTGAAGGATGACGTGTAGATGGTAATGTAGGTGGTGGGTGCGTGAGCAGCGAGATCTTTTTTAGTTAATAAATTTATGTGTGGCGAGGCATCACCTCAATTATGTTATTGTTATATATTTTTTTTGAACTATATGTGGTTGCTTATAATTAGCCTTTAGTTTATCATAGTTCAAAACTGTTTAATAATATAGCTGTAATCTTCCCAGAAAAATAATAAAATAAAATACATAGTCAGGTCATAAGTTCTGTCACATGTGCAATATGAAATAATTTAGACATGTTTATTATTTATGCAAACATTTATATAGCAAAATGAACTTAATAAAACATAGATTCTTATGGTGATAAAGGTTATTCAAAATGACCCCCGCGATTTTGAATACAGGCCTTTATTCTGTGCGGCCAGTCGTCTATCGCAGCACGAACGAGGTCCATGTCAATATCGGCGGCTGCCTTAATCAAGGATGCCTTGAGTGACTCCAAATCAGGATGAGGCTTTGAGCTGGCCTTTTTCTCCAAGTGTTGCCATATCTTGTAATCTAACGGACTCAAATCTGGACTGGAGGAGGGCCAGTATTCGTGCCGGATGAAGTCGATTTCACGCGCCGCCAGCCAGTCTTGTGTGCTTTTCGCTCTATGAGCTGGCAGAATCTTGTTGGAATACCCAGTGCCTGTTATTAAACATGGTATGAGAAACAGGTTCCACAAGGTTCTTGAGGACTGTCTTTTGATACACAACTGCATTCGTTTTTACGCCTTTCTCACAAAAATGTACCTCAGTTAAGCCCCAATAAGAGACTCCCAACCAAACCATGAGTGAGGATGGAAAATGACCTCGTTGGACACGCGGAATACGGTTGCTCGCTTCTTCACTGCTGTGTGCGTACACCTTATCATTTTGTTTGTTGTAGCTCTCTTCCACGGTGAAAATTTTTTCATCCGAAAAAATAATTTCCCGATGCTTTTTTCCCGCGTACCGCTTCAACAAAGCGCGGCATCTCTTCAGTCTCAGGTCCATTAAACGAGCGTCCAAACGATGTTCTGTTTTTCTTCGATATGCCCTAAGCCCTAAGTCTTCATTTAACACCCTTTTCACCGTGTTCCTGCTTAACCCCATCTGAAGGGCCAACAGTTTCTGCTTACGTATGGGATTTCTTTGAATTCGCGCCTTCACAGCTTTTATCACTGCTGGAGTCCTAACAGAGCGAGGGCGACCACTTCTTGACCTGTCATCTACACTAGAGTTTTCATTGTATCGTTTTATGGTACGATAAATGAATCTTTTAGTTATATTAAAATTTTTCAGTAAGTCGAAAATCTGAATTGGCGCGTAACCGCAACGATGCAACGCAATAACTGCGACACGGTCTTCTTTAAGTGTCCAGTCCATATTTAAAAATGAGGAAAATTCTAAAAAGTACACATTTTTATTTTCATGAAAAATTCGAAATTCGAATTCAATAAACTTTTTGGTGGCCAGCGTTCTAAATTCAAATGTTTTTATTGTGTGACAGAACTTATGACCTGACTGTGTAAATAAATTTGGAAGTGAGAATTTGAGACACTTCGTTTTACCAGCGTTTAACAATAAATTATTAACTGTGAACCAATTCAAGGTTAAAGACAATACACCATTAACATCATCAAAATCTTAATTTTGTCTTTCAATTTTGAAAACCAGTGAAGTAAAATCTGTAAACAACACTACGTCAGTCAATTTCTCCACAATGAAAGGCAGATCGTTAATATACCAGGAATGAGAAAAGACCTAATATGGAACCTTGAGGAACGCCAATTTTTATACCCGATCCATAAGATTTAACGCCGTTGACTTCTGACTTTTGAATTATATTGCTTAAGTATGATCTTACTAGATCCAACGCTGTATTTCTAAATCCGTAATGACTTAATTTCATTAGTAGCGTATCATGATCAACACAATCAAATGCCTTCGACAGATCGCAAAAAACTCCGATAGCATCCTGTGCGGTCTCCCATGCAGAATAAATATGGGATGTCGTTTGCATCCATAGTCGATTTACCCCTAGTGAAACCGTATTGTTTGAAGTGGAGTTGTTTTGTACGGTTGAAGTGTGAGAGCATTTGATTGAGCATAATATTTTCAAATACGTTATTATACCTGACGTTACCTGTCTTTAAGCCTAATATTGAGAGTAGCATACTTGACTTCCTTTCGGGTGCGACGAAATTAGCTCCAAACAGCTCACTTCCTGTTTAAAACTCCTAAAATACATGTCATATCCGTTTTGAACCTCAGCAACATTGCGCGCGTAAAGTTTCAGAAATGGCGGCAATTGAAGCCAGCGTTATTGCGCGCGCTCAATTTTCAGGTCATTGGCGTTTTGGATTTCTTTCCGTGCGCACGCATTCAACAAAATTAAAAATATTCCTAGTTATTCTTCGAAATATCCTTGGAATTTTATTACGGTTATAGTGTTAATTGTTCAGTGTAACAGCAAAAAATAATCCGTTTAATAAAAATCGCGGTAAATAGCCCCGCGTAGTGAATCATCTAGGAGTGATCGCTACAGCAGTTTCACTTCCACGTCTCCGGAGCGGAGGAGCAGCCGGAGGAGAAGACATCGGGGGAGTAAGAAAGAATTCAAGGACAAGTGAAATGGAAAAATCTTTCCAAGATTCAGCTAGTAACATCTCGGCAATGCATTATCCTATGGTGAACAGATCGAGTGATACAATGTTTAGTAACTCGCACAATCTCGCAATATGATGATATGTTTGATTATGACATTGATTTTGAAAGGAATATCGCGCCCTTTGATATAGGAGTGATATTAGTAAGTAGCTAATTGTAACTACCCTCGAAAGAACACCGAGAAAATCATAAGTAAATCCAATCCAATCAGGTTAGGTATTTGCCGTTCGCATGAGTTACAAACTTTTATTGTTCTGTGCTGGGGTTCATTGAACTCGAGTGCGCCAAGTCCTTCGATGGCAATCATACTTGGCGGGAACGTGGTTTGATCAAGCAAAAGGAGGCGACAAAAAAGGGATATTTTCGACGGTCATGTCTTGGCTTGTTGAGCACCAAGCAGATTCCGAATACAGGGATAAGGTATGTAATACAATCAACGAGATGTCTTCCGAGGGGGAATATAATAAAATCGATTCTTATCAATTGCGAACTATTGACGTTGGACGAGTGGATCTCGTCCGCAGCGTCGCGAATCTATACTCAATACATTCACGACCGTCGCGTAATGGTAACCTCGTGCAAGATTCCGCCCTCGGTGGATCTTCCATAACTAATCCCAGTTTTACAGAAGGAGAAACCTGGAGATTTTTCGTGAGTTTGACCTCCAGAGCAAGGCAAATAGAGGAGGCAAGCCCTTGCGCAAAGGGCTCCCCGCAACAGTTAGCCCGCGCCCGCGCGCAGCGGTGTCGCGCCCACGCCGCCCGGAGCCCGGATAGCGCTCCGGGCCGCCAGCCTGCGCAAGGCTGGCGCGCGCGCGGAGGGGAAGCAGGAGACAAACGACGACTGCGCGCATTTTCGTGAGTTCAACCTCCAGAGCAAGGCGAGTAGAGAAGGTGAGCCCTTGCGCTGCTGGCTGCCTGCTACACTTAGCCCGCGCCCGCGCGCAGCGGTGACGCGCCCCCGCCGCCCGGAGCCGGCATACGGCGAGCGCTCCGGGCCGCCAGCCTGCGCAAGGCTGGCGCGAGTACGGAGGGGAGGCAGGAGGCGAATGAAGATACGGCGGCTACGAGACACAGCGACGTGTTGGTGCCGGAGCCCAGTCTGAGTGCCGTAGAACATCGATCAGCGCGGTTTGGCTACAAAGAAATTACAAGTCCCGCGTGAAGATGACCTGTTGATCAATCTTTGATGGTAATATACCGCTGATACTGTTTCTGCAACTTAGTCCACCTGCGCAAGGTTTCAAGCGACATTGACATGCAGTTACGTCAGCCATTCGCGGTTATGCCGGTAGTGCCTGCGCGTAAGGGGACATCGCTGCTAAACGCTCGTGTGAGTATGAAATGAATCAGTCTATGCGAGACGGTTCAATTGAACATCTTGCGCAAAGATGTAGATATCTGATGGCTGGCTGTCGTGTATTTCTAGCATCCCTGCGAAACTTGAGATCTAGCTCAGTCTCTGCAACGTTTCGATCTGTACAAGGTTCAAAGCGACATTTTCATACAGAAACATCGCATGACGTGGGTAGAACGAGGCGGACAGAGTGGAGGCAAACAATTTTCCTACAGTTTTATTGTAACGTTTTACTTATTTACGTGATATCTTAACCCTTTTTAAGCCAGTGACGAAGAAATATAAAATCAACACTATTTTATATCCCATTTATACAAATTACTTTATGTAACTTTCTTTACTTTGAAATCAATAATTTCCAATTCAGCACTGCTGCTTTTAAGGGATTAAAAGGGAGTTCTTAACATCAGGTATGTGGCTGGAGGACCGGCTATCTATATAATACGATACACTCGGCGCCACGAATAAAGAGCTCTCGGAGAAACTGGCGGGGATTACTGCGCATGTGTACAGTCGCGGCATAATTCCGAAGTGCGTTTTTAGGGTTAGTGTGAAGGAATGAGTGTTCAGGACTTTCTTCACTTCTATTTTTTCTCTGTTTGATATTTTGTTGATTGGGATATTAGCCGATGTAAATAATGGACTTTGTGTCAAATAAACTATAGGTACTCTCTATTGACAACATTTGTTAACGTCAAGGTTGAAACCTATATATAAATAACCCCCTAGCATAGAATGCCCCTAGTCACTAGGGCCTAGTGAATATAGATACTTGTAGTAATAGTCCTGCACACTCTTTTCTTCCCGCTGACTAATAATTTGTAACAATTAAACCACAATTAAGTTTTTCATCAGACTTCTTCATCAGTATTTCATCAGACTCTTTTTTGATATAACAGTTCACATCGTAAACCATTTTTCTAGCTTGCCTAGTCAGTACTTTATTTTTCGGCATTTTCGACCGGGGCGAAAGATAACGTTGGGTAATATTGTATGCGACTGTACTCAAGAAGCTTCGAGACGTGCTTTCGGTGCGGGCATCGGGAAGCGACTGATCAACGAATCAGGTGCCGGCGCTGACTACCGCCCCCGTCGCTCCTCACTTCCCCGCGCCAAACACTTGTGAAAAGTGACTACTGCGCATTCAAGGACAAAGCTCTTTAGTCGTGGCGCCGAGTATACTCAAAGGGTAAAAGAGTAGTCATAAACTACTCTTATTATGGCGTTTGTCTTACCTTTAATAAGTTAAACCACATTGTTAAGGAACTTTGAGTACCTACCTAGCTGATTTCCTCCAACCCCTAATATAACAACGCTTTACAATCTAACAACAGAGCCGTCGTTTTTCAACCCTACTACTTTCCTCAATCCGGCAGGATATGGTCGAAAATATACCTACTTCACTGTTTCAGACAATTATCATTGTAGCAGTCACCTTTTATAGTCTGCTAATATTATTCAGACAGTCATCCACCAGGATATTGTCGGAGCCATATAGAGAAGCTATCTACATTACTTCTCACAAATGACCTACGCGTCACAGACCGCGCAGGTCTTCATAATTCACTAGGCAAGCGGCTGTAAGAATTCACATTTCAGTATATTAGCCAAAAGGAGCTGATGACAGTCATCGAGTCTCTCAGGAAATTCATATAAATTTGAGATCAAGATTTTTTTCACATCTCCACTATTTATTTGGTTGTTTCTCAATAGTCGCCTTACTTCGACATATCCCAAGCGAACAGCAGAGGCAGCTTTAACCAAATCGACGAAATAGAGGCAATTTAAGCGTAATGTGTCATGGATGTGGCTGGTGCGGCATACAGCACACAAGCAGAGTTCCTTAATATTTCTACAGCTGTTCCGTGGAGTACCTACATAGTAGAGGAATAATAATTACATATAATGTGAGTAGCAATGTAGCATTGAATATCGGACTGAGCATGATATACATTGTTGCGTGCATTAGTATATATTGAGCGTGAGCGCCATCGTGCCTCTGCCGCCCCGTATGGGACAGTATTGCAAAACTTTTATTGTGCCTCTGCTGCCCCGTATGGGAAAAGACGTGACGCTATGTTATGTAAGGACACCAACCTGGTATTTCTACCGGTGAACTAGCTTAATGACAGTATTGCAAAACTTTTATAACCATCTACCTACATTATTATTTTAATGAATGTTATGACCACGCTGGATTATTCCACTGAAGTATGTATATGTATCGACTTTTATGGTTCAGTCCTAGGTAACATGGTTTCAGTAATATTATCTACACAGCTGCGGGTAATAATGAAAACGCGTTCAGATACTTGTATTAGGTATCTGATCAATGATACTAAACTTCTTTATCACTATAGACAAATATGCTTATTACGCGTAAACTTGTCTTTTTCTCTATGCTTGCCCACTGTAGAAGCATCTTCAGTAGAGCCAGAGATAGCCACACTAGCTCCTTTAATAGAATCAGCCAAATCTAGCTATTCTTCTCAGAAGTGATACGAAAAGGTACTTAGATTATTTGAGTAACTTTATTATTAAAGTCACATTACAGACTTGTTCGCCAGTCTTTTGCAAAGACCAGTTATATGTGGAAGCACATAATCAATGGTAGTGCATCCAGGAGGCGCACTCCCAATTCAAAATACAGTAATTGTAATTTGATTATACCTACTGCTAATCACTAATTTCATCAATGTTTTGTGTTAAAATCAGATTGGCCCTGTCTGCAAGGTTCAAATTATAATAACTCATTTTCACATGTATTCGATTCGGCACGCCTACGTCTCTAGCTCCGGGTTTCGTAGGTCAGGCGACCGACCTGATATCCTGACCTCACAACTGCAGTTTTGGTAGTCGTCGAGGTGAATGGCGAGCTAGCAGCCAATCACCGAGCACCAATCTCGGTGAACTTGTACGTAAGTGCTGACTGAAGTGAAAACCTAGCGGAGGTAAAACTTTGCATATTCTTAGATTCATATAGTAGATCAGATGAGTCTTAATAGCCAGAAACTAAGTTTAACCTAGCCAGCCCGAAACTCGGCTGGCTGCAAAAGATGACTTCATGAGACCTTTCTTTAGTTTGTGTTTGTTTCCATCTATTGGCCTTATTTTTGAGTTTCATTTGCGCAGCCTATCTTTGCATCACGTACACGATGATGCATAAACATTCTGTTTCATAATTTATAAAATGTTTCCATAAATGAACTCCTAGTCATATCACATTGGCGTTTTTAACTCAGCAGTCGATACCAAACACTACTCAATATTAGGCTTAAAGCCAGGTAACGTCAGGTATAATATAGCAATTTTACCTGAATATAAAATTGTTATTATACATACTTACCTGGCTTTAAGCCTAGGTAAATCGCTGCCTGCTGTGCACATTACTGTGCACTGCATGATCGTGACACATACTTAGACACGATCAGCTCTTTATTGAGTTGCCAATGACCTGAAAATTGAGCGCGCGCAATAACGCTGGCTACAATTGCCGCCATTTCTGAAACTTTACGCGCGCAATGTTGCTGAGGTTCAAAACGGATATGACATGTATTTTAGGAGTTTTAAACAGGAAGTGAGCTGTTTGGGTCTAATTTCGTCGCACCGGAAAGGAAGTCAAGTATGCTACTCTCAATATTAGGCTTAAAGCCAGGTAAGTATGTATAATAACAATTTCATTTTCAGGTAAAATTGCTATATTTAAAACCAAAGCAAGAATCTAAAAATATCACCATGTTGCGGAAAACCTATGAAACTAATTTCTTCAACTTGCAACTTTCTTTAAAAAGTAATTAATGTCATCTGTCGATTGCTGTCAAAGTGGGGCGTCGATTGTGAATGGTATATTTATTGTGTTTTGTGTGTATTAACAGTGGCGTAAGAAAAGTTATTCACAATCTATCGAAATATTTGTCGGATGGAAAGTTTGAAGGATTGGACTATATTTCTCTAAATAACATCACCAGCTTTGTTGTCAACATGACTGGTAGGTACGTCATATAGTATGTGCAATGTGAATTGGCTAATTTGTAACTATTTACAACTAAAATATATTTTAGGCATATCCCGATCTTCCGTAATGAAAATACAAAATGAAGGAAGGACGTCAGCTGTATTTTCTACGCCTAAGAAAAATAAACCGATCTTCTGGATGATTTTGATTTAGGTGCAATTAGGCATAAAATACATGAATTTTATGCTATCCGAAAAGAAGTACCCAGTTTGAAACGGCTGCTTGCAGCTCTTAAAGAATCCATAAATTTTGTTGGTGGCAGAGAATCTCTCTTACACAAATTTGGTTATAAATATAAAAAATGTAGACATCAAAGGACAGTACTTATGGAGCGACATGACATAGTGGCATGGAGGGACAGGTACCTAAATGAAGTCAAAGATGTAAGGGAGAGTGGTATGCCTGTTCTATACCTTGATGAAAGTTATATTCATACTGCGTTCAATCATGCAAAATGTTGGCAAAGCAAAAATAAGCCCGGCGTATCTAAATCTGTAGCTACAGGAAAAAGAGACATAATTGTTCATTGTGGTGGCAAGACTGGGTTCGTTCCGAATGCTTTGTTAATTTATAACAACAAAGAATAAAAGCTGATTTCCATGATGCCATGAATAAAGTTAATTAAAAAAAAATCATATTGAATAAATTATTATCCAATTTAAATGAACCCACCTGTATAGTCATGGACAATGCTAGATATCATTCTAGCCAAATTAACAAACCACCAAGCTAGAAAAAAGGCAATTGCAGAATGGCTTACATCAAATAATATTGCCTACCCTACCAAAGCTACCAAAAGTATGTTGTTGTTTATACTAAAACAAAATAAACCTGACTGAAAATTTAGTACAGAAGTATGGTCACAAAATACTACGACTGCCGCCATATCATTGTGACCTGAATCCGATAGAAATGATATGGGGCATATTAAAAGGAAAGGTTGTCACAGATAATGTTGGTTTAGATAATATCTCGTTCCTGCAGCTTGTACAAAACTGTTTTGAGGATATAACTGCTGAAACATGGAATAATTGCAGTGAGCATACAAAAAAAAAACTAGAAGAGGAATATAGATGCAGGGGACATGTAATTCATAGAGAAATTGAACAACTTAATTTAAATGTTGGCGGCAGTGATAATGAATAAATTATTATTCAATTTAAATGAACCCACCTGTATAGTCATGGACAATGCTAGATATCATTCTAGCCAAATTAACAAACCACCAAGCTAGAAAAAAGGCAATTGCAGAATGGCTTACATCAAATAATATTGCCTACCCTACCAAAGCTACCAAAAGTATGTTGTTGTTTATACTAAAACAAAATAAACCTGACTGAAAATTTAGTACAGAAGTATGGTCACAAAATACTACGACTGCCGCCATATCATTGTGACCTGAATCCGATAGAAATGATATGGGGCATATTAAAAGGAAAGGTTGCCACAGATAATGTTGGTTTAGATAATATCTCGTTCCTGCAGCTTGTACAAAACTGTTTTGAGGATATAACTGCTGAAACATGGAATAATTGCAGTGAGCATACAAAAAAAAACTAGAAGAGGAATATAGATGCAGGGGACATGTAATTCATAGAGAAATTGAACAACTTATTTTAAATGTTGGCGGCAGTGATAATGAAACATCCAGTCTTACAACTGACAATGAGTCTGATATGTCCAGAATTGAACTAGTACAATCTTCATATGAATCTGTTGAATATTTAGTCTGAATTTGATGACTAATGAAAAAAATGAATACATAATCTTAATGTTTTATTTTCTATATTGTAACCCGGCTACAGGTCTTACTTTAATGGAAGATTATTTCATAATAATAAAAAATAATAGTAGTTAATGTGACTTCCATAATGAGAGGCTATAATATACGAGTATTTAATAATAACAACACACGAGTATTTTGATGCCTAATTATGTACAGTTACATACATATTTACATATCATAAGCTCTCTATGATTGTTAATTTATAGTTTATATTTAAAATTCTATTCAATCTATTAAATTCTATTTTTTTTTCTAATTCTATATAATCTATATATATAAAAATGAATCGCTGTTCGTTAGTCTCGCTAAAACTCGAGAACGGCTGGGCCGATTTAGCTGATTTTGGTTTTGAAATGTTTGTTGTAGACCAGGAAAGTTTTAAAAGTAGGGTAGGAAAGGGTAAGGGTAGGGTAGGGGTAGTGTAGGGGTAGGGGTAGGGGTAGGGTAGGGGTAGGGTAGGGTAGGGTAGGGGTAGGGTAGGGGTAGTGTAGGGTAGGGGTAGGGCAGAGGTAGGGGTAGGGTAGGGGAAGGGTCGGGGTAGGGTAGGGTAGGGTAAGGCTAGGGTATGGGTAGGGTTAGGGTAGGGTAGGGGTAGGGTAGGGGTAGGGTAGGGGTAGGGTAGGGGTGGGGTAGGGGTAGGGTAGGGGTGGGGTAGGGGTAGGGTAGGGTAGGGGTAGGGTAGGGGTAGGGGTTGGGTAGGGGTTGGGGAGGGGTAGGGGTAGGGTCGGGGTAGGGTAGGGTAGGCTAGGGGTAGGGTAAGGGTAAAGTAGGGGTAGAGCTACCCGCAGCGAAGCGAGAGCGGGTCAGCTAGTTCTTCTAATAAGTTCAATTTTAAAATAAGTTCGGCAATTAGCGAAACGGCCAATTTGCATGGGTATACTATACTTAGTTTTTCTATATATAAAGTTATTTAGCGCCCTCAGACCAGGTTTTTTATGGTCCTGTTTGGGCTTTACTACAAATATTTTTGACGCTAGTGTTGTTTTTTAACAAAGTCTGGCTTCATATGGAGATGAATTTAGACGCTCTGATGTGAATAAGGGTACATTGGTGAAGAATGTTTCGAAAGCTCGAGCAACCTCAGCGTTGGATTTAACAACATTATCGCCTATGTTTAGGCAGAGATCATTGTTCCCTTGGTATAACTTTGCCAGTTTCACGGTTTATTATTTTCCAAACTGTTTTCATTCTTTTATCTGAATTGTGTAGTTTTCTATTAATGTGTAATGTTTTTGCAATTCTACAAACCAACATGAAAGTTTTGGAACATTTTTTAACACTGTCATGAATTTTTCTACCAAAGTTATAAGTTATTTGTTCATAAAGATAACTCTTCTTTTACGAATTCCAAACGTTGTCCAGTCATTAAATTTAGATTTACCGTTGTAGTCACTGACTTTCTTTAATTTAAAAAACTTTATTGAATGCTGTTTGAATAATTTTGAAGAAGTCTGAATATATTTTATTTGGGTTCTGTTCAATAAAATGCGGTACTGGCAAATTTATAGCAATATTTTATTATCAATATCAAACCCTTGTAGGACCAGGGCTCGTGTATTCCTGGGTGCCAACACCTCGATCGCAACCACTGACTGGTGGCAATACGGTTTTTTTTTACTGATTGCCGCCCAGTGGTGGCTAACAGTAAAATTTCACATCACAGCATGTGGATAATTTCATAATTTTATTGCACACAAATAATTATATTGACAAGATATACATTAAAATAGTGTACAAAGGCGAGCTTATCTCTAACAAGAGATCTCTTCCAGCAAACCATGTCAGGATGAGATAGGTTAATCACAGAGCACGGGTAGACCGATGTGTACAACATACCTTAAATTACAACTCAATAAACTACATACATAAAATATACATCCTAATATAAATAAATATTAAATATATATACATATATAAATTATAAATACATAAATACTACCTATATTTCTAAAGAGGTAGGAAGTGCTTCTTCACACGACTTTTAAAGATATTGCGAGTAGGACTATCCCTGATGGTGCAGGGGAGTGCAATCCACCTTACCTAATAAACTCTATTTGACTGGCTAATAAACCACGGATAAACTCTATTTGACTGGCTAATAAACCACGGATAAACACTATTTGACTGGCTAATCTGACAGACATCGTGATTTCACATACAAAATTGATTATTTCACTCTCAGATAGTGTTTATCAACATACATACTGTGAGACTGGGGACTAATCTAGTAAAATAGATGACTTACTTCCATACTTACCTAATAGAGAAGATGTAAGAGTCTAAGATTAAGATGTGCAATATGTCATGCATGATTACAGATTTTCTGAAATGGAGATTTATTTATGGGCAATAGGGGTATTTTGTTGTGTGTGGAATGTAAAAAAACACGCTGTGTAGAGCAATGAAGAATTGTGCTACCTGTGAAATAACCTCATACTCGGCGACCTGGCCCAGCTTCACCATCATCTCCTGCAACACCGACACTGCAGTCTTCTGTAGTGCGCTCATTTTGCATTCACCAACTGAAAAACAAAATTAATTAATTATTACTGATATGTGTACAGGTAACATAGATAGGTACTGTGATTTTTTACACGTGAGCTGTTGTAACAATGTTAGTAAGTAATAATTCAATAGAAATATCGTCCCATTCTAGTTCTTTCATCATCACGAAATTTGGTATGAATACTGCAGCTTAGATGATAATACAATAATATGTTACCCTGGTCTGATGATGGAGCTCAAAGACGGGGGAGGAAACCCTGGTAGGTTTACTAGTAATCCCACTGTGTTTAGGTTCATTGCAATCGTCATGACTAGACATGCTCATTTCATCTGACAATATACATACCTATCATTTTACAATAGCTAAAGTTAGAACTTCATTTGTGGGTCTAAATATACAATACTATATAACAAAATACCTGAAGAGATATTAAATTTGTCAGAGAAGAAATTTAAAGGCATTATTAAAAAAAAACATTATGTTGTAAAGCATATTAATAGGTTAGATGATTACATTTATGACAAAGAGGTATGGAGCTCTGATTTTCCAGCGCAGCACAAGAACCCCGCAAACGATTGTAACACAAGACCTATTTTTAGACATAAACGTTGTCGTAATATGCGTACCAATATAGAATACCGGGAAATCGATACAACATATTCTTTCAAATCTTAGAAAACATCCTTCATATTTACAAAAATAAAAGAATAAAATGTATCATAGCAGGCGACTACAACATAAATAGACTAACCAAATACACATGAAATACAAATTTTTAACAATTGCAAGAAACTTATCATTTCTCACTAAGATTAAACGAGCCTACTAGAATAACTCCCAAAACTTAAAACCTACATCGATAACTTCGCGACAAACTTTATTGATGGTCAAATAAACGTTATTGAATTAGGACTCTCAGATCACAAAACCTCTATTTTAAAAGTTCTGGTAAAAAAACGACAAACAAGAACCCCTAAACCTAAATTCGCGAAAAAAAAAAGACTTCTGCAAAAAAAATAATATAGCTAAAGCTAAATTCACAAATGCGTTGAGTAATCTATCGTTTAGTGAAGTCTGTGAATGCACCGACTCAGGAGATGCTTTCGAAAAGCAATCACCTTGTTCTTCGAACTATGCTTCCCAATGTTCAGAATTAGATTATCAGCAGGTTCTAAACCACCTTGGTTTACAAATGGTAATAAAACATGCTCTAGAAAGAAAAGCGAACTACTCTGGAGGTATCGTACAACACCAACAAAAAAGAAAAAGAGTTTAAAACATTCACAAAACGGTACAAGAAAATCCTCACTCTAACACAAAAATCTCAAAATTCCCACCACATAAAAACTGCCAATAATAAATCTGAAGCTACGTGGAAAATCATTCAGAATTTGCAAGGAAATAATAAAAATAACATAAACGAAATTAACATAATAACGTAATATACAGGGTGTTTTTGTTGAATTCCCATAACTGTAGGGTATTGATAAGACCAACTTTAGAAATCGAATGTAAAAACTTGTTTTTTAATTACTCGATTTTTTAACTTTTTGGATTTTTCATACAAAATAATTCAATATTTTTTCAATACTCGCTATAACAAGTCCTTTACTAAGTCCGGCAACGTCGCAATGTCGGAACTCGCCAATCAATGAAAATGAAATTCCCGCGCTTTTAATAAAAGATCATGTGTCTCTTGCTACTGCGCTGACTCGCATAATAATATCTACCTTTGTCTTACTTGTGTGTGTTTACGCTTTTTTCTTACTTGTGGTGTCTGTGTGTTTACGCTTTAGTCTTACTTGTGCGTGTGTGTGTGTGTGTATGCGCTCGCTCGAAACAATAACAAGCAACTAGTGACAGTTTCGGTAAGGTGTGACAGTCAATAATCAATCCTATACCATTGAGATAAGAACTATTAGCGGTATTGGGGGTCTAGTTTTCATTGGCGAGGGCATCACACAGTCAGGAACACCCCCCGTGCGCGTAACGACAGGTCGTGACAAGTCAGATCTGCCCAGGCGTGCACATTTTGGTCCTACTGAAGGGAAAGAAAATCTCTATCGCTAGTGCAATTAATTACGGAGCCGTCATTATTTGGAATCGTTTATGTTTCATATCATAACACACACTAAATAGGTATCAGCAAAACCTTTATCAGTGTTTAAGGTTACTTATTTGATTTTAAGTAAGTACATAAAGATGGTCAGTAAGTAAGCACCAAAACTTGGTCACTGACCCAACATCAGAAGTCCAGGCTCAAGGTTTGTCAGAGAGAGATGGAGCGTAGTATTTTGGGAGTCAAATGTGCAGGCCGCATTAAACAGTTCAACGAGAAAAACTTTCTGAACTCAAAAACAACACGTGTACGCTCCGAAAAGACTCCAACATAACTCAACGCTCAAAGGATCCGCCGACAAGTCACACACACACACACACACAGTCACACACAAGCTAAGTAGTTTCAACTCACACCCGAACAAAAACGGACGAAAAATAATAAATCGCCGTTGAAAAATAGTTCTTAATATGAAAACCATAAAATCGCTTCCCGCCCGTTTGCCTGTTTGTTCATAGGTTGCGCTCCTGCGGGTACAGTTGAGCGAGATACGAAATACTTGTATGCTTTATTCAAATTTTTTGATGTTCTTTAGATTTGTTGCTCGTAATAAAACAACAAGGTACAACTAACAAGTAATCTGTGGCAGAAGACAAGTTTGTGTAAATAAATAGTAAAGATAGGTTTTTTTTTCATTTTATAAAAAATAATCAATTTAACTAATAACGGCCGATTTTTACCATCCTCAGATAACATTTGTCTGCCAGTTTATCTGAGAAATTTGACAGAATTTGTACGTGTGAAATGTCAAATAAAGTTATCTGACTGTTTATCTGGGGATGGAACAATCGCCCCTAAAGGCTTTTTCGTTATTCTCTCGTTATGCCTTATCTGACGGTTGAAAAATCGACAAAATCAAATAAAAATCGGCCACGTACGAGGCAAGCACGAAGGGTTCCAAAACTACTTGGCAAAACAACTTGTAAGGTGTACAAGGTAAGTCCCTTGTCTACCTATTGCCATTATTTAGAGCAAAAATTGTTTTAAAAAAATCATGTTTTCTGCATTAGAGCCCCCCTTTAATGGTATGTTTGTATGTTTTTAGTATTCTTTGTAGCGGCAACAGGAATACATCATATCTGAAAATTTCAACTGTCTAACTAACGGTTCATGAGATACAGCCTGCTGACAGACAGACAGCGGAGTCTTAGTAATGGACCCTATTACTAAGACTCCGCTTTTCAGACTCTTTTTCACTCTTTGGGGATGAAACCCAAATCGGTAAATCGGTACCATCACCATGATGCTGGGAATTCGATCCATGAAAATAATACAATCAATCGACTGTACCTGCGCTATACAAACGCATTTGTTTGTTTACATGGCATTCGCTCGACTAATAAAAAATGCTGAAGAGAGATGGATGAGACTGTTAGGTAGCGTAGGAGTGAATGTGACATCCGACTGTCCTTTTGTAAGCTATGGCTGTATTGGTTTGGTGTTGATGTGTGCGTGCAGTAAAATTGACTACATCGCCTGCTCAGTATGGATTGAAATTAATGTAACTTGCACCAAGTACGCAATGGTTTGGAAATTGAATTGGAAAGAAGTATGCATGGTGAAAGTTGATGAGCGCCAGTGTTGCCAACCCTGTAATCTAGCGGATGGTAGAATTCTTCAAAAAATACGGTTGATTCTCCTGAATACGGTGTATTAGTTTTAAATACGGTAAAATTACCTTGACTATTTTTAGTAGGTAGTACAGAGCTACCACGCGATAACAAGGGAACGGCGGATTGTAGGGTGTAGGTAATATTAGTTAGATAGATAGATTAAATCAGTCTTCGTTACGGGAATTCCCGAAATCCGAAAATCTCTCCAAACCCGGACATGACACTATCGAAGATTTTAGCTCTAATCTCTCTCTATCACACACACCGACTTTCGGTGTTCATGTTGGCGCTTTTTTCTCGTTTTGTCATACATAACCTATAACTGAAAAATAGGATAAATAGGACCTTGAAATCCTTCATTGCGTATTACGGTGTTTTTTGCTACATTCCTACGGTAGTTAGTAGAAATATGCTAATTACAGTGTTTTCTCCGTAGTTACGGTGCAATTGGCACCACTGATGAGCACCCGCAGAATCAATGAATGAGATCGATGTGGCATCGTTGTAAAATAAGGGCTCGTTGCAATGCAGAAAAAGAATTACAGTAGATTACAAAAAAAATACATTTCTCCGTTTCTATGCATTTTAGAACAGATGTTTCTTCGACAATGTTTTTTTATTGAGACTGAAGAATGTAACCCTTAAGTTATGGGAATTCAACAAAAACACCCTGTATAACCCAACAGACATAGCTAAGTTGAGTGGGTGCAGGGAAAATGCACAAAGGTCCCACTCAAGCGCACCAGGTGCAGGAACTTTTACCCCCTGGATTGAAGATGAAGTAGAAGATGTAGACATAGCTAAGACGTTTAAAGATTTCTTTATAGACCAAGTAGAACCTCAAAGTAGCAAGATACCTAATTTCAGACTAACTAAATCTAGCCAAAAATCAATATTCATGGTACCAACAGCTTTTACGGAAGTCTATCTATATATATTCTCTCACCTTTTATGAATTAAAAATAATGCATTATAATACATTAAAATCACTTGACTATGATAAAACGGAGGACTTACTTAAAACTACAAATTAATCAACCTACAACCTATATCTACCTAATATGTATTTATACATTCATACAGGGTTTTGTGCCTTATATTACTTAATAATCCTTTTTGTGTAAGTCTGGCGCACACACATTATATACATAGTACAATTAAATATTAATCTCATACACCCTCTCACACACACTCACTCACATTCATACGACACAGAGAGGTTCATCCATTCTCTTTTTTTATACTTTTTTTACTTTTTTTTATTGTAAATAATTGTCTCTTACAATTTAAATAGTTCAACAAGTTTTATTTAATTATCAGTATTTGTGTTTGATCTATTTAACTTAAATTAGCAAATTGTATTTTATGGGAAGTGCACTGTAGCCTGAAATAAAGGTTTATATCTAGCTCAGGCTCAGATGCTCCAATTATTATGTATCACAACTTTAGCTAAGTACCTAATAATGTAACTTTTCTGACCGTGTTCCTGTTAAATAAATAAATATTATTATTAAAATGAAAAAAAAAAACGTAATAAAAGGTCTAAATAATACAAATAGTGTAGGATATGACGAAATTAGCACCAAAATACTAAAGACTAGCTCCCACATCTTGGTCACGCCACTATCGTACGTTATAAATATGTGCTTTGACAAGACACAACTTCTGTCATAAAACCTATTCACAAAGATGAGGATAAAAAGAAGTCACAAAATACATACCGACCTATAGGTAATATCTAAAATCTTGATGTTTTAAAGAAAGAATCTACAGTCATCGACACATCTAAGAAAAAAAACAAAATTTAACCGTGAATACCAAGAAACTGAGGCTTAGATACAGGAAACGATTATGTGCCGGCACATACGCCCGCCACAGATATGAAGAAATATCTATTTCCACGTAATGTTAAGATAAGTGGACGACAGTCACAGATAAGGTATATTTATATTCATCACGTAGTTTTGTAGTAAGTTGTATATAAGCTTAGTATATCCCATAATAAAATAGTCAAGTCTAGTAAAGTCTCGTATTTCCGCGCAGCCTTTTACTTTACTCCCGAAGATGTCGCTCTCCTTATAATTGCCTCTGGCAAAGATTAAAGATCTGCTTTCAGATGCTTTTCAGTGTACTTGATCATTTGTTACAACCCATAACGCATATAATCAATGCGTCGCTGAGCGAGTACTGCTTCCCGAGCCAGTGGAAAAGAGCATTAGTGTTACCCCTACCTAAAACGTCTAACCCGTCCTCCTTCAAAGAGTTCCGTCCCATTTCCATCCTACCAATCCTTTCCAAAATCCTTGAATCAATTGTCCACACCCAGCTGTCCTCGTACCTTTCCTCCATGAATTTACTGAACCCTTTTCAGTCTGGTTTTAGACCGGGGCATAGCACCACCACAGCACTGCTCAAGGTAACTGACGATATCCAACTGGCAATGGATAAGAAGCAGCTGACAGTCCTGACTCTCCTAGACTTTAGCAGCGCCTTCAACTGCGTCGACTTCGATATACTTGTTGAAATCTTAAAATCGCTTAACGTCTCTTCACACTCGGCTCGCTGGTTTGACTCTTACTTGAGAGACCGCCAGCAGCGCATCAAGTCTGAAGAGGTCACTACAGAATGGTGCAAGCTCTCTACAGGTGTTCCGCAGGGTGGCATCCTTTCCCCTCTTCTCTTCTCAGTTTTCATCCATTCCATCTCGGATGTATTGTCTTCCTCGTATCATCTTTATACAGATGACCTTCAAATTTATCGGCATTTTCCCCTGTGTGATCTGACTTCGACTGTTGAGGCTTTGAATGCTGACCTCGACAACATCAGGAAATGGTCTCTTTCGTATGGGCTATTAGTCAACCCGGATAAGTCTCAGGTGATGATACTAGGTACACGGCACTTACTTGATTTGTTGCAGAATAAGTCCGTTGATCCCGTTCTATTTGACGGTACCATTGTCAATTATAGCGAGAAAGCCAAAAATCTTGTCGTTGTTTTTGACAATCTATTATCCTGGTCGCCCCATGTTTGTGAGGTCAGCAGACGAGTCTTTGCATCCTTTCATTCTCTTCGGCGTTTGCAGTTCTTCCTGCCTAGGCAGACTAAAATCATGCTAGCTCAGACCCTTCCTCTGCTTTTAATAGACTACGCCGATGTTTGCTGGGCCAGTGCGAACGAAGATCTACTGAACAAACTCGAGCGACTCCAAAATCTCGGGATTCGGTTTATTTTCGGACTTCGTAAGTACGACCACGTGTCCCAATATCGTAGGCTGGCTCCCGATCCGACTTCGTCGTGATATGCACATTCTCTCCTTCCTCTTCAATATTTTGAGAAATCCGTGCTACCCTGCATATATCTTCATCAACGTTTTGAGTATCTTTTCTCAGGGGATAGACTTCGGAGATCTCACACGGTGTCACTTTTGTCAATTCCTCAGCACAACACTGTTGCTTACGAGCACTCGTTTAGGTTTAGGGCAATACGTTTGTGGAATGCACTTCCTTGCGCTATAAGGGATTGCAAATACTTGGTCACTTTCAAGAAAAAATTGAAACAGCATCTCCTCTCTTCCGAATAGTGGGTATCTCATAGTATTTATGTATATCTATTTATTTATTGTATTCTATTTATTTATTTTATAGTAATTACGTAGGCTGTATTGTGATTTATTTGATAGTATATTTATTTTATTTATTTCTTGTAACTCTTAACCCTTCCCTTGCCACACGCCTCGCAACCGCATCTAGGGTCACTTGCCGCGGCGCAAATTGTGCGCACCACAGGTGGCGGGCCGCGCGCCCCGCGCTTGCTTCTAGCCTCCAAGAGGCGTAAACTACTTATTTAATAGAAACAACCTGTATATATTTGAAAACTGAATTAAACATACTTTCTAATAATGTAACATAAGCTAGGTTTGGTCAAGCAGTCTAGGTGTGAGCAAAGAAAGTATTCTGAAAATAGGGATTTTTCTTCTCTTTTTTGTCAAAAACTATTGAATTTTCAAAATTAAACACAGGAACAGCTTGAATTTTTGGTTTTATTTACAACATTATCTTATTTACACAGTTACATATAAACATGACATGGTCCTATGGAAAAATTAAGACAAAAATTGATTTAAAGCCATGACCTTAAAATAACATTATCAAAAAAGTGTTCTAAAATAGGTTATGTTGTCAGCTTATTTCTAGACCCTCTTTGTGACTACAGTGGCTTGTCTAAGCTAATTTAGAGAGTTTAGGTCTTTAACTAGTTAAATCAAGAACCCTATACAGATATGATTTGTCGTTGGTGTGTATGACCCGATATTAAACACCTCTCCAGTCACATAGTAAAATTATGGGCTTGACATATTTGCTGAAAATGGTCAATAAATTCAAAAACTACATTAAATTAACTAACTCATTCAAAAACTACATTAAATTACCTAACTAATTCAATGAACACTATCTAATTAGCATACTAGAAACAAGAAGTTTTGAAGAGTTGAAAATGATCAATTTCTTCATACAAACAGAAATACCACTGGCGAAAAAAGTATGGATGCGACTTTGAAATTCTGATCTTTGGTAGATATGACAGATGTTTAAAAAATAGTTTACAATTATGGGGTTACATCATGGGTTTGATGGAAGAGATGTCTTTTTAGAGATAAGCTTGCCTTTGCAAATTAATTCTCTGTATTTTTTGTGTTTTTTATTTTATGTTCAATAGTCATATACAAAATACAATTTAATGTATATTGTAATGAGAAATTACATAAATATATAAATTTGACAAGTATCGAACCGTATTAGAATAAAAATAAATACTACTAGATAAATGACTAAATTACATATTTAAAATGAATTATCTCAGAAACGCTACTACGCTATTTACTATATTGTGTCAAAAGAACATTTGTTGTTTGTAATTCTCATTGCACGAAACATTACATTACAGTACACGAAAAACCAAAATTTTAGGGTAGGTACCTATTTGAAGTTTCAAGTAGCCTGGCTTCATACAAAAATGTTTACTTGTAAAAAAATAATACTTATTAAAATATCAATAAAATAAATTAGCAATGGTAAGATAACAAATAACATGTTCAAATATATGTATTTTTTTTGAAACACAGAGCTTTTTACGAACATATTGTTGGAATATCTTAAAAAAATAATTTAAAAAAACACAGTATAGAGTACGCTAAAAAAATGTTTCTTACATCACTGGTGATGGCGCCAACAAAGCGGAGGAAGCAGGCGGCATCTCGTGTATTGTGATCAGGGATTGGAGGGGATCCCAGATCCGCCGGCGCTTAATGTGCAAGAGGGACTCCAACGGTTCTCCCTCTGGGAGTCCGCCTCCGACAATATCACCGCAGTAAAATCTGAAAGAAAGAACAAAATTATAAAAATAAAAAGTATACAAAAAAGAATAGAATATAAGTAAATTTATTCGTCTCCAATAACACAAACAACAAAACTTACATACAAAAATAATTAAAAGAACAAAACAAGTAAAACATACAATTTAAAGCAATAACAAACAAAACATATTACCGCTGCTGCTCCTCTGGCATACTACCCCTGCCCCTGCCCATGCCGCTGCCCCTGCCCCTGCCCCTGCCTTTCGCTGCGACCCTCCCTCGGCTGTCGGTATTCCCGCCGTGGGTCCTGGCTCGTCGAGCCGGCGTCGGAGGCTCCAAGGGACATGGCTCCACAATGACGTCCACCTCAATTTCCCTAGAGGAGCTTAATCCTCCTCTTCCTCCACCTTTCCCCCTCCCTATTCCTCCTCCTCTTATCCTCACCATATACACTAGAGAATGCGGAAAAGTGTTAAAAAAGCGTTAAAAAACAGGCACAGTCAGACACACAAACAGGCGCAAAAAGACAAACAAATAACTAAAATGGTTAATATTTGTGTATTGAAAATATAAGTAAGCATACAGACACACAATATCAAAGTCCTGAGATGTAGAAGGTCAGTGTGAAGGAAAGAGTATGCGGAAAGATATACTTAGACTTTTTTTATGTTTTTTTGTTTGTTGAGTATTTGTTCTTATTTTGATAGGAGATTATTCATATTATTGAAACAAATCTATTTTGTTAAATAAACTTTTCTCTAAAGTGCTTATTTTCGACTTTATTAACGAGGCCAAAATTAGAGAGTGGCGTTTGTGTTGCCGGACCGAACGGACGTGTCCCCCCGAGATCTCCCAAACGCATTTAAACAAACAATAGTTTTCATCCCCGGCGCGCGCCTTTTGTTCTGCCTCCGGAGGCCCGAAAACGAGCCTGGCTTATAGGCTGGCTTATACCGCGTGTTTCTGTAAGGGATACCTGGGGAATGTGCGCGATCCATCTAGGCACCCCATCTGTGCAATACCACGCATTTCAGTGATTGTGATGATACTAGTGCGGTCAAGTGTAATGAATGCCCAGAGAACTGCGCGATACTCTTAGGCATCCCATCTGTGCAAGGCCTAGAATTTATTCTAGGCCAGGTGCACGTCTGAGCCACGCAGCGACAGGCCGGCAGCGAGCGACGCCTACGCAACACACCCTCAACGCTACTGCCTCCACCACCACCGCCGCTAAACACACCAACCTGGTGAGATCATTCCGATTAGGACATCATTGATAGTGATTACCTACCTCTAACTTTATTTCTCTCAGCACCACTCGCCGCCTGACAATAATAAACCACCACTTACCGCGGCCGCGGTCGCCCCTATTGACTAAGGCATAATCACATTTATAGGTGCGTCATAGGCAGGATATAACAATTCCCTACCTACGCAATATCAAAATCAACTAATAAAACATTATTATAGCTACATATACTTATATTGCTTTGCCTGAAAATAAATTCGAGATAATTCTCCTCGAGATTTATTTTCTCCTCATCTTCAAAAGACCATTCAAAACAGTCATTAACAATAACCATCCACTAAACCCTGAAACTCAGTGAATAAGCCAACCCAAAACTTAACAATCCTAGAATTATTTTTATGTAGCTAAATTGCAAATATACTAAACCCGACAATAAACAAAAACTAAACAAGTGCATGCCATAAAAAGGCCATCTCACCAAACTCCCAGAAACTAGACAAAACAATTGACTGCTATTTAGGAACAATTGAAAAAGCTTCGAAGCACAAAAGGCTCACAACGTTCCCTCAAACATCTGGCACCCATTCTATGGTGTCAGCCCAGCTTGGAAATACCGGGAAACATTAGAATAAAAATAGATCGTAAAAAGCCAAACAGCGTCTCTCATCATACCGGCCGTACACCTCTTAGAAACAACCCACACACACACATTCATATTAGCTAAAATACCATGAGGCTTTCTCTTGTAGTAATATCTCACAATGGAAACTCTACCAATGCCCAGAGATGGAAACTGCCTGTTCCATGCAATTGCAGACCAAATCAACCATCTGTTTGGAGCGACATTCAACCATACCCACATCAGAAGCGACTTAGCTAGATACGTGGAAGCTAACAGCAATTATCCACGCATCAAACATGCGATCGACGCACCAAATGCAGAAGCTTTCACTGAGTACATAAAAAATCTCCACATACAGGGCACGTGGGGCGGTGAAGAAATTATCATAGCAGCCGCGGAGTTCTACGTAATAAGTGTAGCGATCCATCAACAAAATGGCCCATCAATCGTATATAGCCCCCAACAAGAATATAACTCAGTCGGAACTATCAACTTGACCTTTTCCGACAGCCACTACGACAGCGCATACATAATAGAGCCCCAAAACGTAATCAACAACCTATCAACAACCAGTCAAATCTACATCGCAGCATCTCACTTTTCCCATACCAAAATACAGCGCGACTACCAAAGTACCCTCAAGTTCCACCCGCCCCAAAAACAGATAATATGATAGCGGTAATTACTACGCCAACTCCAAACTATTCCACAGGCACAGTGCCGTACTAGTAGGTAGGACATAGGTATACCTAAATACAAAACTAAGCAGGAACCTACCCAATAACAGTAAAACAAAACATAACATTTCTAACTTTATCCGGTCCGACAAGCCCACAAAAATAAAACAATAATGCAAGCCCGTCTACTACATAACTGCATATTCTGAGAAATAGCGAGAAACAGCAAACAATTGCACATCATAAAAGGATCATTTCACCGTCTTCCAGAAAACAGGCAATTAACAAAAGACTTCCACTGATGAACAATAACAACAAAAAAAATCGGAGACTTTTTGTCCTAAGCGGCTCTCTACCGAGAATAAGGGCGCACGAAGATACGCACAAACTTTGACAATCGCAATCCGTACGATCTGTTAATCGTAGACAAAGGTAGTTCAAATAAATCACGCTATCTCTAAGTTCTTTCTTTCAACAACATCCCAAGAAGATAACCTAATGGAAGCCTTACCAACGCTGAGATGGTAACTGCCTATTCACCGCAATTGCTGACCAAATTAATCACCTATGTCAATTAACATGCAACCACACTCACATTCGTAAGGACCTAGTTAAATATGTAGAAGAAAACGGCGATGAACAGAACAAAGCTCGCAATCACTGAGCCTGAAATCCTTAACAACTCAACACTGAAAATCTACGCAATTACGGTACTTGGGCTGGAGAGGAGATTATAATACCAGCTGCCGAATACTTTCTACTTAACGCAACAATCCACCAGCAAAATACACCATCGCTCACATTCACGCCCAAGAATCCAGCGGATGCAGTGAAATCTATCAACCTCAACGTCACAGGACACCACTACGACAGCGTTTACTTGCTTGAATCGCCAAATTTACCCACGGATCAATCAACCGATAACCAAACTGATAACACACTTTCGCCGATACTTAATGCAACACCCATGACCTCCTCAGGGTCAACCATAACATCAACAGAAGACATCCCAGACAACACCGGATATACGATGATACGAAACAGCCCCATATTTAAACCACAAGTCACATGCGAGCGTATGCGCATTGCTACTTGGAAGGTTAGAGGATGCGCCGAAATAACTAAAAGACTCAACATTGACGCGGAATTGACTAACAAAAACATACACATAGCCTATATACAGGAAACAAACATGATACATATGTCAAAACACTATCTCTGATATCTGTATGCTCGCATCGGACAAGACGCTATAAAGAAATACAGGAAAAAGGTAATTATAGGAACAAACCTCCTTCACAATATTGCACACAAATATTTTAAAAGTTACGTCAAAAGAAAATGCATGTACAAGGGCGAGCTTGTCTCTAAAAAGAGATTTCTTCCAGCAAAACAAGGCATTACAGGAATTGCTATCATAAAAGGGTAGGCAGTGCACAATAATTGCTATAACAAAAATGCCTAGGAATAAATTAAAATATCTGTAAAATACAGATAGCAAATACGAAATAATTACCGATATATACATAAACCTTACATATAATAAAATAAATACAATAACTTTTACGAAAGAGACATGTAGAGCTCTTTGATATGTTTCTTAAAAGAAAAAAGAGTCGGACTGTCTCTTATAGTGCAAAGAGGTGCGTTCCAGAGTCGGACCGCCCGCAACCTGAAAGAGCGTTTATACGCAGCGCTGCTATGCCGCGGAGTAACTAAAAGTGAATAATTAAATATAATCGGAGAACTGCTCATGGCAAAATTAAAAGTAGAAAGACGAAAATTCTTATAAGAGACCCCATAAACAACCAGAGAATTGGACGTAGTTCCAATACGAACCGTAAACGAAATCAAATATCTCGGCACATATATTACGGCAGGACATAGGACACAATAAAAAAGAGGTGCCGGCAAGCCATATGCAATTCCAAGGCCCTAATGCATTTTATAAAGAAATCCAACATAGACTGAAATATAGGGCGCCTGATTTACAAAATGGTCATTGCACTGTTTATAAAATTCGGACAAAAAGCGGCAACCCTCACTAAAGCAAACAGTTGACAGTCAGTATATTTTTTTTTTTTTTTTTTTACTTTATTAGGAAAACTAACAGCTTATCACTAACACAATAAATTACACCTGATATGAACGCCTGATCCTCAGAGACATGTTTGAGAACGCCAGAAGCTATCCAAGATACCACAAAATTCATGACTGTCTACAGGGCAAAACGATAACCAAACGAATCAAAAACCACCGGATATGTTACTATACATATTCTGCGACGCCCACAACAACACTTACTACACGCTCCATTCAAATACGAAGCAAGGAAGAAGAATGTCGGCCGACTTATATACACCTGGAAAGATTTCCTTAAGCATGACATAAAATATTACGGTGAAGAACACAGTTACTGGACAGAATCATCACACAACAGGGACGAAGTCAGGATGGCCTAGAGGCAAATATACCGTATCCCAGAAACAGACAGCAAAAGCGAAACTGGGAACTTACCGGATAACCCAAACGAACACGACTCAGGAAACTCAACTATTAACAATAACTGAAAATAGAAGGAAAACAAGAACTTGAAGAAAACAACAGCTGCTCTCCAAATCCCACATCCTCCCCATTCCACATATCCTATATTGGCTTCAGGCTGAAGAGTCGGTCGATTGAATTCACTATCCTTCCCTTCCTATAGAGCAGGTCATTCCGCCCCCCCTCAAAACTTGTGCCCTCTGGTATGCCGGCCGAAAGACCGGAACAGGTTTAGAACCCTGGCTGGAGAAGCACCATTCATTCATTCATTCATTCATTATTAACGAGGCCAAAATTAGAATCAAAAGGTAGAGGGGGTATTTTTTAGATACATTTTGTTTTTATTTGCATATGCTCGCTCCACTGCGCTGCGCTCGCTCCAGTTTTGCTTTTTAGAAGTTCCAACCCAACCTAACCTAAACCCAATTTAAATTTAGCCACAATAACCTACTCTAGCCAAAAATTGACAATAGAGAAAAGTTATTTTGACAAATGTGGCTTATAATGACGCCACCTATCAGCTGAGTGCAAAATAATATGTGGTTTACTAGACTAAAATTTTGTACCTTTCTGAAAAAAAAATTAAGTGTTGGGAGATTTCGAAAAAAAATACGGCTAAATTACTGACTACAGAGAAAAGTGTATGAAACAAAAACTTAAGTATTTACGACCTTTGATAAGATCTATGCATCAACAAAAAAGCAAATATATGAAATAAAAAAAAATAAAAAACATTAAAAATAATCTAAATCCTGTGAAACCCCGTAAAGTGTCAATAAAGTCGAAAATACGCGTCTAAGAAAAAAGTTTATATGACAAAATATGTTTGTATTAACGCATTGAACAACCCCCCCCTTAAAGATTCGATAAAACAAAAAAATAAAAAAAAAGATAAAAAAAATATCTAAGTCTTTTGCGCATACCCTTTCGTTAACACTAACCCATTAAAAACAGTAACATGCCACATTTACGAAATGCAGACCAAGAGTTAATCAAAACCAAATCTCAAGAATCAATAGCTGTACAGGCGTATCCATACTAAGTTATCTCATGGCCACCGACCGCCATTTTGTTTCAAAAAATACATTGGTGTTGCGGACAATATAGTCCAGATGATGACTCAAGATTTTCGATTGACGATTTCAGCTGTCAGAAACGATCTACGCACAAAATTATTGTTTTCACTTCGAGTTTATGAATCTTAGATATGAATATAACATCGTTTTATCCGTAAATAGAAACAAAAAGCTATCAATTGTTGTCTTGTCGAAACCAGCAAGGCGGAAATTTTTCGCCGTGCAAGTTTAGGTCATCGATATTAGTACAAAATCCAACGCAAACAACCTACAGGATTAAACTGACAAACTAGTTACTTACGTTTCTTTCCTTTTGCGATGAAAACAAAACACTTTTCACCAAAAAAACTTGAACACTGCTGCCTCAAACCCACGACTGAACCGGACTGAAGTTGTGCCGCATGATGCATTCCGTTGATGGACTTTTACTACGATTGGTTAAGGTCCGACGGTTTTAATACTTATCTCATTCCTTTACATAACGAAATTTTGTTACTGTCCTTGTCACACCGATCCCCATTGGTTGAAATTACTCATATTGCTCGACGCGGTAGCGCGCGCTGCTGCTGGGTCTATATAGGGCGGCCCGCAAATATGGCGTTATTGAAAAGTGGACTATGTAGGGCGCTCGGCAAAGGAGGGGTTAATTGTACACTAGGACTACCTCTCTATATTTTATTTTTCTCTTTTCTTCACAGGTTAGCTGTAAGAAATTTCTTTTTAGAAATAAGCTCACCTTTGCATACTGTTTCTGTTATAATTTCCACTGTGTTTTCTGTGCAATAAAGGATTATTATTAAAGATCTGAATGACACTAAAATTACAGTTGGCCACTGCCTAGAAGTTATATCTCCATATTCTTTGAAGTTTTAATTAAGTATATATTATTTTTTTCATTAGGATAAAGGGGTCTTTTTGGTTAAGACAATATTTGTGTTTTTGTTTTAAGTAATAAACACACCATTTATATATATTGGATATAATATATATACTGAATGTAATAAGATTCAAAGGCTATATTCATTATCAGGATTCCGATACACGGCCTTAAATTTATCCGGTTGGAGTGTAGATAAGGGGGCGCCAAGGAAAAAAAAACTTAGAAATTTCCGCCCCCTTATCGACACTCTGACCATTTATCCTTAAACATCCGATTGATCAGAGCAATAAAGATTTTGTCAGATGGTAACATAATCTCATACAGCGAGAAGGCCAAGAATCTTGGGGTTGTATTTGATAAATTGTTGTCCTGGTCGCCCCATGTTTGTGAGGTCAGCAGACGAGTCTTTGCGTCATTTCACTCCCTACGGAGATTGCAGCACTTCCTGCCACAGCAGACTAAAATCACCCTTGCCCAGTCCCTCCTACTACCTTTAATCGACTATGCAGATGTTTGCTGGATCGGTGCGAACGAAGAACAACTGAACAAACTCGAACGACTTCAAAACCTCGGGATTCGGTTTGTCTTCGGGCTGCGCAAGTATGACCATGTCTCACAGTATCGCAAGGAGTTGGGGTGGCTTCCGATCCGCCTTCGTCGTGATATGCACGTTCTCTCCTATCTGTTCAACATTTTGCGAAACCCCCGCTACCCCTCATATCTTCGAGAACGTTTCGAGTTTATTTCCTCCAGGCATAGCAACCGGAGATCCCACACGATGTCTCTTCTCTCTACTCCTCGGCATAACACTGCCGCTTACAAACACTCGTTTAGGTTAACGGCGATCCGACTGTGGAACGCACTTCCCTGCGCTATTAGAGATAGTCCCTCAATTTTCATTTTTAAGACAAGATTGAAAGAGCATTTCCTTTCTCTTTCGTGATAGGTACTTTTATATATGTATATATAAGTAGTATATGTTTGATATATATAAAAATTTTTGCTTTTGTATTTTATTTAGTATATATCATGTATTAAATTATAATGTTTTAGTTGTAAACAATTAGATGTACAGTTTTATTGCGCACTAGGACTCTCCTGTTGCACAATTTTTCCTGTCCTACCTAGGTTTGCTGGTAGAAATCTCTCTTTAGAGATAAGCTCGCCTTTGCTCATAAAATGTTTTGTTACCTCACTATTTCTATAAGATTTCTGTGCAATAAAGAATATGAATATGAATATGAATCTATCTGAGAAATTCTTACTCTGAAAAAATCTGATAGCTAAATTATATGCATATTGCATTACATACATCCAAGCATAGGTACTGATTTTCGATTATGGATTCAGATCCTGAATACAGAAAGAATACTACAGGTGTGTGTGTGTTCCAAATTAATAGCTGGTCGCAAAGTAAGCCCTCTACGGAACTCGGAGGATACATACATCCAAGCATAGGTACTGATTTTCGATTATGGATTCAGATCCTGAATACAGAAAGAATACTACAGGTGTGTGTGTGTTCCAAATTAATAGCTGGTCGCAAAGTAAGCCCTCTACGGAACTCGGAGGATAGGCCAAAGAGTATAGAATTTACTAGGGTGGGCTACTGTCAAAAACTCTCCATGTCCACTCTTATCAATAGATTGAAAATACAATGGTTGGTAAGAGTGTAGATAAAGGGCGCGCCAAGCGAAAAAATACTTAGATTTTTTTTCGCTTTGAGGCAGATGGTCCCGCCCCCTTATCGACACACTCTGACCCAAAGGTTTTCTAGACCAAACGATTGCCAACTTGCCAAAGGTCAGTGTCGTTATGGGGAAAAACTGGCTACTAGTATTTTTTTTGCTTTTTATACCCACCTTAAGCAGGTAGAAGAGTAGGTTGGTTGGTTGGAAAAGTAGGTATCTATGAAAACTGCTTACCTGACAAAACGTTGCAGGAACAATACAGCACCTTTTATATTAGGTTAGAATGTTTTATTCGTTACAATTCATATTTATAGCTACACAAAACAAAATCAACAAAAAACAATCCCAAATCCCCAATAGGCCAAAGTAATATTATTATTTTTTTATTGAGTTTCACGGCCCTGGATAAAATTTCTTTTGGTTGGGCCATAAACCAAAGTAATTAATTAATGAATGAATGGAAGAAAACTCAAAAAACAAATGTCATGAAATGAAATCTCTCTTTCTCATTCGCATCTCATTCGTTAACTCTTGAACTGATTTTGTATATCTGTCCTTTTCTTCGGTTCTTGACGTCTCTGCTTGTTTTTATTGAAAACCACTTTTTTAAGACAACGCTCATAAAAGAAGTTTTGAGAAACACGCTCCCTGACGTTAATTGACACATGTCAATAATGTTCCATTTCACAAAAACCTACGTGAAGGCACAGTTCTGCTGACAAAGAAAAAGGTGAGTAAATATTCGAGAAATCTAATCTAAATAATATTTTTTAGATACCTACTTAGGTCCCTAATTATAATTATAAATCCTATCTTGATTCACTTGTTCATTAATAAATGCAAAATAAATATAACAACATGTTATTCGAATTTTTGCTCGAAAAACGAACCGTGCGTGAACGAACAAGTTTTTTTTATTTCATTCGCATTGCCAAATGCCAAAGCAAAGCCGAAATCCAAATGAATCTGAAGTGTGAAGTGAAACGGCGTGTTGTTTGTATTGTAAAGTAAAATAAGGCCGTTGTTTTTGTTAAAATAAAGCCATCGGCTCATCGTAAACGGGTATAATGTGAGATGACGACAGAGTGTTTGGACATTGAGGAAAGGTCCGATACATCATGTTTAAAAACGCGTGTTTCAAAAGAGAAAGTGTCGTGTGAAATCGTAGAATCGCCTTCAATGATGTGGAAGAGGTCGATTGTGCAAGCCAAGGACGGCGCGCGCGCAGCCGCGGCCGCCGCCCTGCTTCTCTTCGTGCTGGCGGTAAGTGCTGCGCCTGCTTCTGTTTCCGCGACATAGGGGCCAGGGCTAATGTGTGCGTGTATATAAATTAATTCTGCCCCTGGCTCGTCATTGCCCGCTCCTCCTCTGTAATTTATTTGCTATACTGGTGCTACATTTGCATCAAGCTAAGTCAGCACTAAACTGCACACCTTGTCCCTGACCTGCCCCACAAATGATATCATAACTACATTTGCAAATGTGTTCAACTCTCTAATGTTTTTTGTTTTCGTTATGTTATTCATATAAGTATTCTGATTCTGCTGTTCATTAAAATAGGAAATGATTTAATTAAATCTAGGACTGCAAAGTCCTTATAGCCTCTTCAATGAGGCTTATGTCACCTGGAAAATTCCAATGATGTTAGGTAATAGAGTTTACATATGTACAATATATAAAACGGTGATGGAAAACATTGTGAGGAAACCTTCATGACTCCGTAGTTGCGGCAATGGGCTAGCCCCGTGTCATGCCAAATAGAGTATTGAATAACTGGTTCAAAGAGGGCACAATTGTGCCTCTGCCACCCCATATGGAAAAAGTGGTGACGCTGTGATGTTATGCTATATGTACAATAATCCAACAAATTTTGTTATGTATAGTTTGGTATTTTTACCTAATCATGAAAATAACTCATAACTGAATATTTCCTCAGTCTGAAATATTTTCTGAATATATATGTACCTGTGTACTAGTTATAATTAAACTTAAGTACAAATTCAGGAATATAGATATCAGGGGCAGATCAAAACTATCAGACATCCTTTTGCGAATCAATCAACTTAAATGGAGGTGGACTGGTCAAATGCTTTTCTGCCAGAGGGAAAAATGGAGCAAAAGGGTGACTGTATGGTGCCCAAGAGTTGGCACAAGAAGTTGTGGCCTCAAAGTGAGACGATAGGGGGACGAGATAACAATGACTTTGGGTCCATTTGGCTAAGGGTAGCAACAGACCACAAACAGTGGAAAGAATTGGAGGAGGCCTATGTCGTCAAGACACACTGGGATCAGAGACATTATTTAAAGGATCAACACATAATTTAAATAATTAGAATAATTGTAATCTCAGAAATAAAATGCTTTATTATTATTACTAGTTATAATACTAATAATTTCTAGTAAAAAATTGCCCTGCATTTTTTTATGTCCTTAACCTGCTGAGACATAGAGAACCTAAAAAGGAACTTTTATGACAGACGTCACCTAGAGTACTAAAGATTCTATTGTAAGCATTTGTCTATATAAATGGCAACATAAAATTTGCCTTATTTGTTATGTCATTATTTTTTCTTTTCGGGCCGGCAGAGAAGTGAAAGGGTTGTATAACTTTGTCTGGATATCCAAAAGATTTTCTTTTTTAAACATTCTTTTTAGATTTTTGCTTGAATTTTCATACATAGTCGGTCCTTAAGTTCTGTCACAAGGTTTTTGATAGATAAAACTCAGCAATAAACTTTTTCTTATTCGTATTATTCAATTCAATTCAATATTCATTTATTTCAGACCGTTTAGTCCATAGTGTTAGTAACAATATCTTAAAGTCTAGAGTTAGTAACAAACATAAAATTAAAATAAAATACACACACACGCGAGCATCTCATCTCGTAGTGTGGAGCTGCACCCAACGACTCAACATTGGGGAGTCCCACCGGTCTATAAATACGCTCAGGATTCTGTTGGTGCTGCCGCGGAGGCGAGCCAGCATGGATGCGCTTCGTTTTCTCATTATAGCGTAAAAGTCATCCGTACGCGCCTCCGCAAACATGCCAGAGGCACTGCAGAACCGCGGCAGCCGCAGCAGAACCCTGAAAGCGTTATTATACTGGACCCGCAGGTCGCTATATGCCCGCTGCTTAAAGTCAACCCAAAGGCTGCAGGTGTAAAATGACTGACAGTATGCTTTAAAAAGCGTGATTTTAACTGCTTTCGTACACCTAGCGAACCTTCGGGCCAGCATATTACAGCGGACAGCCAGCGACCTGCGTTCCCTCTCAATGTCCATATTATCTTTAAGATCATCAGTGACCCAGTGGCCCAGGTATTTGAACTTCTGTACCCTACATAGAGGAGTGCCACAGAGTGAGACTTCAGGCAGATTATGGTAGGTTTTAGAGCCTGATTTAAAAACCATAAGCTCACTCTTCTTTGCATTATACCTGAGCCCATGGGCCACCGCATAGGACTCACACATTGCCAGGAGCTTCCTAAGAGCACTAACCGACGGGCTCAGCAGCACCATGTCATCGGCATAACTGATGTTGTTCATACAAACACCATCAATATGACAACCAACATTGGCGCCGCTGAGCTCACCGATCAGTCGGTTCATATATAGGTTGAAGAGCCGCGGTGAGCTCAACCCCCCCTGCCTCACCCCGCATTCCAGCCCATACTCTTCCGAGTAAGCGCTAGCCCATCGTACGCTGTTCCTCTGATGATCATACCAGTACCTAAATAATGATACAATGTCAGACGGCACCGTTGTATCCTCACGCAGCTTACCCCATATTACGTCATACGACACAAGATCGAACGCCTTTGACAGATCCAAAAAGCAGGCGAACACCGGCGTTTTCCTAATGGTATAGTACTGGACAGTTTGCTTGAGGCACAGTATGGCGCTCTCCGTCGACAGTCCCGGCCTAAAGCCGAATTGAGCGTCGTGGAGTTGTACATGTTCAGCCAACTGATTATACATGATTAAAAAGCTTATTTTATACGAATCAAATTTCAATACAATACATTTTGTAGGATTATCGCAATATGACGAAAAACCTTATAACTTGAGACAATCGCGAACCCAAAACACGCCGCAACTGACAAAAATACCACTTACCACAAATTTAATAAAAAAACAGTGTTCCAGATAACCAACAAGGCTTTTTTTATTTATTCTGAAACCTCGATTTTAGACCATGCTTAACAACTAGCATTTGATTTTCTGTTAGCTTTCAGTTCCAACTGCTCCCAAAGAGAACTTTACATACTTTTTACGTTTTCAGAAAAACATATAAAAATGATCTTGTGGGCAACAAGTACACTACGTAAAATGTGAATATGAAAATCAGTTTTACCCAGACTTAGTTATCTTATGCTTCAAAATGAAGGTAACGGGTTCAGGGAGTGTTCTGACTAAAATCTCACGTAAGTTTGAAAGGTTTTAAGAGTCATGGAAAAAAGATAAAGTGAATTACGTCCGTATTTTTGATTGGGTAAAAAAGTGCAAAATCTCTGAAGAAACTAGCATTTGTGTAATATGGCTTTAAGCATTTAAATCCAATAATCATTCTAATTTATCAGTATTTAATGAGCTATCAAACCATATATGGTATTAAATAAAATAAAACTTGGTATTATTTACTATGCGGCAAAATATTTGTGACAGAACTTATGGACCGACTAGGTATATTTATTAGTTTTTTTTTTTATGTCTTCCTTTTATACAGCAATCTGTCATCTAGGACATTCAGCTATAGATTTGATGTGTAGACAGGCTTTTAGGTATGGGACCAATGTACCATCCTTTAAATTTATTCTTAGATTAGTTTAGCAGATCTTGTGGTGCTCTTATTTTTAGTCTTTTGAAGGTTATCGGTTCCATCATCAGGTTCAGGGCCAGTGAGTTAGGATGCCTTTCTAGTCTTGCTTTATATCTCTTGAGGTTGGATATAATCTCCTCCTGTACCATTGGGACTTTCAAATCTCGATGAATGCGTTCATTAGTAATGTACCATGGTGTGATTAGTCGTAGAGTTTTTGATTGGAACCTTTGAAGGATCGCGATATTTGATTTGGCAGCCGTCTAAGGCTTTACGCTTCGTGAATATGTGCTTTCTCCAGGTTAAGCGTCGGTCTAGAAAGATACCGTTCATCTTCTTGAGGTATTTGATTCCCATTCATCATAACTGGAGGACATGTGTCTCTTCTGGTGGTGAAGGTAACTTGAACAGATTTGGTTTCATTGGCTTTTATTCTCCAGTCCCTGAGCCAGTCTGTTATGGAATTTATGCTCGATTGAAGTTTGGCTGAAGCTGCTGTTGGGCTCTGGTCTGAGGCTAGGACTGCCGTGTCGTCAGCAAAGGTTCCAGTAACAACATCAGTGCTGACTGGTAAGTCTGTGGTGTAAAGGATATATAGTATAGGTCCAAGGACACTTCCCTGTGGAACTCCTGCTTGTATTGGGTGTAAAGTAGTTGAGTCCTCTCCCAGCTTGACAAAGAAGTATCTCTCACTCAGATATGATTTGAGGAATAAGTAGTAATTAATGGGAAGGTACAGGCTGATTTTGTAGAGTAGTCCTTCGTGCCATACTCGGTCAAATGCCTGAGAGATGTCCAGAAATATTGCAGAGCAGTACTCCTTTTTTTCGAATGTGGTGTTTATTTTTTCTATCAATCTGTGGACCTGTTCTATTGTACTATGCCTCTGTCTGAAGCCAAACTGGTGCTCTGGAATGATGTTTTTCTCGTGGGTTATAGGCATGAGTCTCCTTAGGAACAATGTTTCCAGTAATTTTGATGTTATTGGCAGCAGGCTTATTGGACGATATGATTTTACATCCGTTGCTGGTTTTCCCGGTTTCACAATCATTATTATTTGTGCCACTTTCCATTGCCTTGGGATGAAGTTGCGCTGTAGAATGGCATTAAATATATATGTTGCTATGCAGAATCGTCGGCAATGGGGGAAAACATTCGGTCACGATCCTCAGCATTGAGGGACCGACAAAGAAGAAGAGATCATTCCAGATTTTTTATTAACCTTCTAGAACATTCTAGATCGATTGTAACAGTTGCACATATTCTGGAGTTTTCTGGATCATTTCAGAAATTTTTAGAACTTTCCAAAAGGTCTCATAAGTAAGAAAAGGACAGATATATATTTTTTCACATTTTCGCCACCCACAACCACCCACTTCCACCCACTGCGACCAAACTCCCTTACTTTCAGCAGGAGACCGGGAGACCAGGGGGTATTTACCACCACAACGGGAAGTTGATAGGAGTTGGTGGTGATAGAGAAAACCCTGTCTTTACGTACGCACATTAGCATTTTATATATATATGTTTAGATTTAGATTTAGATTAGTGCATAGGTACAGAAATTATTTCAAGACAGAAATAATTTCTGTACCTATGCGCAGAGGAAATATTCACAGAGTTATAAGTGATTTTCATGTTAAGGTAAAAATACCTAACTTCTCGTAACATTTGTTGGATTATTTTACCACTGTAATCTATATTATTGCCTCGTTCAGTGGGAAAGGCCTAAAATATCGTCCATCATCATGCTTTCTCACTTGCACGCTATTGCTGTCTTTACTCACACATGGCCATACTGCCTGCAAAAATAAACCAGTTTGTCTGGATTTGCTCTCACGGATGTCGCGTCGCTGTCGTTACTCTCAAATTATCGATATAAATTTTGTTACTTTGTTGTTGTTGTTGTTATTGTTTTTTTTAATTTGACATTGTCATCATCATCATAATGTACCATAAGGACTACCACTTTTTTGTTGACCCTATTTATTTATTTATTTATTTTAATTAGGTCTACTAACAATTTATGCACTAGTTACATAACATTTGATTTATCTAGTATACAGGGTTGCTGAGTACATAAATCAATTACAAGTAAACACCACGTGCGCTATGAAGTGAGTCCTTATCCGACCCCAAGTAATAATAAAACACAAATTATAATTAAGAATAAATTAAAGTACTGACTTAAATTAAATGTGCTTTGACTATTTGAAACATGATATAAGTACATATTTTTTATTAAAGTCATTTTAGTATTAGGCATTTTAGTTGGCTCATTGAGTCATTGTGAACATCGTAGGTATCGCTGTATTTGTTTAACAGATTGCAGCTATCAGCTGCCACTGCAAGCACAAGACGACATTTTAGATTCCTTTCTCCAATGAACGCCAAATTTTACAGGCAGAGAAATGTTTCGTTGTTGCCATACAACAACATCCTTGTTGATTGGGATTCTACGCAAGAGTACATGCTAGCTGTAGAACACATAATAGTAGTGAGTTTTTGGTGTGTGTGATGACAGATTTTCACTTTTCAACTGTGAATTTAATTACATTTATCCAACACACTACATTCCATCACCCATTTACACAATTCAAACCCCCTTGTTCATAAAAAGTTTTACCCCGGGACTAAAGTTAATCCGGAAGTAACTACGGGACAGACAGCTCTCTCGCTCTGTCCCGTAGTTTCTTCCGTCTTAACAATGACATCTCCTACGAACACACCCTAGATATCTTTGTAAATTGTACCTTCAAAACAAAACTTTTAAAAATTTTTATAAAGCAGCAAACATAAAACAAACATAGATTTAACTTTTAACTTCTTACGAAGTACTTACACTTTACATATTTAAGTAATTAATTTTTGATAAGTCAAATAATTAAGTAAGTAATATAGCAGATAACATTTAATTAAGCATGCTGTCAGGATGTCTTAAGGTTGAATCACTATTCACCATTATTCTAAGACATGCAATGTGATTTTACTTTTATGTTCTGCAATAAAATAAAATAAAAAAACAAAACTACTGAATCAAACAACTAAAGTTCTGACCAAATGTGGTAAAAAGCATATATTTTTTAAAAACCCGCTGCTACATCAACAAAAAACATATATACAAAGGCGAGCTTATCTCTAAAAAATAGATTTCTTACAGCAAACCAGTTTATTTAAAAATACGCTTTCCCCATTTTAGTCGTATCAAACTTTTGAGAATTCAATCCTTATTAGCAACACTATAATTTAATAGTGCAATAATTCAAGATGATTGTTTTTCGATATATGTAGGTTCAACTTCCTGCTAGGAAATATAAATCTTTTGAAATAATGATGATATTTAATTGAATTTTAATCAATGTCAAGAAACTTCTTTAGACCCTTGTACTGGTAGTTTTGAATAAGGTTTTGAAATTAAGCAAGCAATTATGTACGTCATTTATGATCCCCTAAAGTTCCCACGATGCACAGGAAACACATCTGCAATAGTATCAAAAAGTAAATGAATGTAATACAACTGTTGAACTTTTGTGCGTGTGTGCTTGCTTGGTGTAGGTGTGTGCGGGCGGCGCGCGCGGCGCAGACCTTGTCATCGAGATCCCCGGCGTGGCGGCGGCGCACGAGGGCGGAGTCTACCGCCTCGACTACCGCCCGCCCGACGGCAACCCCGCGCCCAATCACACCGTGCCAGCGCAGGCCAGCACCATCAACTTCCAGGGGCTGCCGGGCACCAAGTACCACTTCATGCTCTACTACACCAACGGGACCTTCCGCGACCTGCTCACCTGGAACCAGACCATCATCACCGGTGAGTGAGACTGCATGCGAGCGTGATTGTGTGTGAGCGAGCTCGTCACATCGTCGTGTCGAGTCTCATTGTGCATGGTGTGTCGTGTTGCAGCGCCGGAGCCGCCTACCAACCTGACGGTGACGCTGGGCCGCAACAAGCAGGCGACGATCTCGTGGTCGCCCCCCGCGCATGGCGACTATACCGGCTTCCGGTTCAAGGTGACTCCCTGCTTCTCCTTGCACTCGCATCGCATCGCATGTGAGACGAGATGTTAACTGAGCGCACCTGCCACAGGTGATCCCGCTGAGCGAGCGCGGCACGACGGGCGGCGTGGTGGGCGGGGCGGCGGCGGTAGCGGCGGCGGCGGGCGGAACAGCGGCGGAGGCACGCAACATCACGGTGGAGGGCGGCGCGGGCACGCACACGCTGCGCGACCTGTCGCCCGGCGCCACCTACCAGCTGCACGCCTTCACGCTGCTGCACGATAAGGAGTCCGCCGCCTACGCCAGCAGGAACTTCACTACCAGTCGGTATCCACACACCCACATACAACAAACATCTTCTTGTGTCCTTCATTGTCAGGTCTTTCATATGTTTGTTTTATCCAGTAGATTTCGAGTAATACTACTCAACATAGGAAGTGTCTAAAGCTAGACCGCCGAATAATCTGGACACCCGTGATACGCGAAAGCAATCTTATTTGTAGCGCAGACACAAGGCTCCAGCAGAGCATCGCGAGGGTCGAGTTTCCGACGATCAAGCTGTAGGTGTAGCTAGCAGTGTGTGCTCGTTCCAGAAACTCATCTTCGCATGATCTTTGAGATAGTTCTAACGAGGGCATAAGAACTAAATTAATCAAGGTTCTCAATAGACCTGTGATGCTTACATAAAATTACAAATGCATCGTATTTTACCTGATACATTGTGACTAGTGAAACCTACATGCCTCGTAGCAATCTTCTCCGCAGTAATTCCGCGGCAGATCTGTAATTAACGGCAGCTTGACATGAAGCGCTGTGGAGTGTGTGGAGCTTGGATAAAATATCGGAATCTTAGTTAGCTAGATATATAAAACCAGACTACTGAGGACAATGGGCTGATATTCGATTACCTACCGCTGAGCCTTCCATAAATCTAACATACTTGCAGAAATAGTAAAGATAAAAGGATAATATTAGTAGGATCATAGAATGTAAAGATACTGTTGTGTATTTTTGAGGGTGCAACTCTATATCGTGTAACTTATTTTTTATATGTCACTGTTTGACATTGAATTTTTGACTGGTAACAAGGGTACCCAGAGGACTCTTAAATCCATAACATTCACTACTAAACGCTCCTATTTATTTTGGGTGTGTTATGTATGGAAGACTTCATGTACGTGCTGTATGTAAATACTCCTTTAGGTGGCTGGGCAAGCCCGCCCCGCGCGCGCCGCCGCGCCCCCCGCCCCCCGCCCCCGCGCCCCTTGTGTGCGCCTGCGCGCCTGCGCGTGCTCCCGCTTAGTGATACTCACCCAGCGTACTAAATAGAGATATATGTCACACGTATCACTATACGATAATACACAAAATGTTTGAACAGCTTCACGCAAATACATTAAAATTAAAATTCAGAACGATATGTTTGCGTTGCATATGATCTGTCATCCAAATAAAAATAAGGGTAGCTATGGTGACATCCGTACTATATAGGATATAGGTAGGTACCTAATTAGCCCTTTCCCGCGCTAGAGATATGAACAATAAACCCGCCAGACCCAAGGGAACAATCTGATATATAGTTGGCCTGCAATGATTGGTTTCTTTGGAGGCTTACTGTGATTCAATCTCCACTCCACAAATCGTTATTCTACAGACGATTGGGCAACGCTAGGTACCGAATATCCAGCCACAAACAGAATAACCAATAGTACCGGACCAGAGCAGAGGTATCAACTCATTAGCTAATCAGCTGGATGGCTGGAGACCTCACAATAGTACCAGACCAGAGGCCAGAGGTATCAACTCATTAGCTAATCAGCTGGATGGCTGGAGACCTCACAATAGTACCAGACCAGAGGCCAGAGGTATCAACTCATTAGCTAATCAGCTGGATGGCTGGAGACCTCACAATAGTACCAGACCAGAGGCCAGAGGTATCAACTCATTAGCTAATCAGCTGGATGGCTGGAGACCTCACAATAGTACCAGACCAGAGGCCAGAGGTATCAACTCATTAGCTAATCAGCTGGATGGCTGGAGACCTCACAATAGTACCAGACCAGAGGCCAGAGGTATCAACTCATTAGCTAATCAGCTGGATGGCTGGAGACCTCACAATAGTACCAGACCAGAGGCCAGAGGTATCAACTCATTAGCTAATCAGCTGGATGGCTGGAGACCTCACAATAGTACCAGACCAGAGGCCAGAGGTATCAACTCATTAGCTAATCAGCTGGATGGCTGGAGACCTCACAATAGTACCAGACCAGAGGCCAGAGGTATCAACTCATTAGCTAATCAGCTGGATGGCTGGAGACCTCACAATAGTACCAGACCAGAGGCCAGAGGTATCAACTCATTAGCTAATCAGCTGGATGGCTGGAGACCTCACAATTGTATATTTATGTAGTCAAGAACGACCCGACGACTTTGGCCATACGAATAAATAAATAAATTAGCCAATCCCCCTAACAATTCCTTACTAGCGTGAACGCTACGTGTATGTAACATGTCTGTATTGTATTGTATTTTATTGTGTTTATTTGTTCATGCTGCTGAAAGAGTAAGCGACTGCTTCCTGTGTCCACGGTGAGCAATTCACATCGTATTGATCGACCATTCCGCATTATTTATTAGAGAAATTAAGTTGGAAGGAATTTAAATGTGACACACTTAAGACTGCGTGCCTCGTTCAGCTCGGACGAGCTGGTATGATTACGAGTTTACGAGGAGATCCACTCCACACAATCCAAATATCTAGGTGCCTAACTAGTTTGTAGTTATGCAGCCGGAGTCGTCGCGAAGCCTATTAATTTTTAATTGTGATTTCGTAACAGTATGTAAGTAGGTATGTTGATTCGCAAGTAGCGATGGTGAGTGACTTGGGCACTTTGCCCCATATTTATACCGATCATTAAGTATGTGTTAACTGGAGCGTAGCGATAGCGAAATGCTTGTATCCGTTCGACAAGTAATATTCTGCAGCGACTATACTAAATATTCTAGCGTAGAGAGTTGTCTACGCTGGTATCTATTGCAATAAATAGGTCAAAGGTTACTTAACTTGAGTTACAAAAAATATATTTGGGAAAACCAACTTTCTATGTCTCAAAGCAAGTCTTTGATTTCCTCCCTAGACTAGACTCTATCAGGAAAATCGTCATTTAATAGTCTAGACTCTAGACTATTAAATGACGATTTTCCTGTCATAAGTGTGTGAAGGTTTCGCCTCAATATCCGACAATAGCCCACGTGAATGCCCGAACCACTAGGAGTCGTTTTGTCTCTAGGATATTTCGTATGGAATAGGTATTTATGTACAGTATTACATGTTAGTTTTGTGTTGCGTGACAGAGCCGAACACTCCGGGCAAGTTCATCGTGTGGTTCCGCAACGAGACGACGCTGCTGGTGCTGTGGCAGCCGCCCTACCCTCCCGGCGCCTACACGCACTACAAGGTTAGAACCTCCACCCACACCCACGCCCACCTACACCCAGGCTCCGCCAGGTCTCTTGTGGCCTTTGAGAGAGCTGTCACCTCTCTCTCTTGCCCATGTAGCCATCACTTGTATCCGTGCGCCGCTAGCCCCTCCAAGAGAGTTGGCGCGGGAGGTGCACCGTGCACCGACACTACACTACACCTATAACACATGATAATAATACTACTATCGACTGACCGGTAGAAGCGTACAGTCGCGATCTCGTCAATTACTTCTTCTGGACTTTGTCGTTTGTTTATTCCGTACTCCATAGGGATTACAGTCGCACTGCTTTAGACAAGCCGACCTGATCGAGCCTGTACTCTCTAGTCTCATTGTTCTATTGTTGTATCGCCGTTGTCGTATCACGGCTCAACACTACTAATACGGATCAAACGGATCTCATTGTCCAATTTTAGATGCAGGCTTTGTAATTATTGGTTTCATATCTCAAATAAAGGGAAAGGAAGGAACTAACATTTAAATTGTGTTTCAGTGCAGTAATCGCAAGCCAAAATCGATTTGATGACAAGAACTTTCATATTTTGCAAAAAAATCATGAACGCAAGATGATGAATACAAATTAAATTTGTCTTGGGTTTTACATAAGTTTGACGCATTTAACGCATATTAGTGTTTAATGGGAAAAATAAAACAGGTGAATAAAAAACTAAATGAGCGAATGACCATGTACAGCGAAAATCCTGAAATGAGTGAAAAAATACTGAATTGCGCGACAGTATTACAGATTTGCACGACTAAATTACTAAATATTTTAGCCACTTCTAGCTTATATTTGCTGCGGTAGCTTAGGTGAAGGGTAAAGGGGGTGAGCGAAGTGAAGCCCCCTTTATCCTTCGTGTTAGGTTGAACATGTAAGAACAACAACAAATACTTAAAACATAAACTTAAAAGTACTCATAAAATATTTAAAACATAAAAAGTGTTTTTGCTGATAATAATAATAATAATAATAATAATAATTCTTTATTGCACAGAAAACACAATGGAAAAAATATAACGAACAATATGCAAAGGTGAGCTTAATTCTAAAAAGAAATTTCTTACAGCTAACCTGTGAGGAGAGGAAAAAATATTTATAGAGAGGTAGTCCTAGTGTACAATTAATAGTTAAAAGAAAGAAATAAAGTCAATATACTATCAGATAAATCACAATACATCCTACACATACTATAAAATAAATTAATAGAATACAATAAATACATAGATACACATACATACTATAAGATACCCACTATGCGGAAGAGAGGAGATGCTGTTTCAACTTTTTCTTAAAAGAGAACAAGGCTGATCCTTTTTTGCTGCCCAATAGTTATTTTTGATGTGCGATTAAATACCAGCCTAAAATAAATATTTATTCATTACCGCCATCGGTCAGTGTAACTAAAGGTATTACCGATTTGGGTTTTATAGTTGTTAATGTTTATAAATATGTTTTGAGTAAACTCAATGTCATCGAAATGACATCAATAACGAATGTATGTGGAAGTTCTTAACTTTGTACCTCTGCAGCTTATTCAAAGCCTATAATAATGAAGCGTGAAGGTCCTGCCTGAGGTCGACCTTGCGTCCGCAAACCGTTGCCACCGTTGCGTTGTGAGCTGCGTCGGTCACGTGACTCACGCACGGAGCTCGTGCCGTGCGCTATTCAAACTCATACCTACCTATAACTGGCACTGGTGATGGTGATAAATGATGGCCGGCCACTGTACACGATACTATTAGGTACGAGGAAGTGAGATGCAATTATGAAATGAAACAAGATAATGGACAATGTGGAGCTGCATTTCCGGCTATGTCAACGTGAGTGTAGGTACACACCGCAGCCTTATTCAAATTCAAATGCCTTTATCACTGTAGATATTTACATACACTTAGCAAATGTCATTTTTGCCTCTACTCTACATTAGCTGGGCAACTCAGACCTACATACCAACACAGGTTGACATGCTTCTTTTTCCATTATTTTCTACCCCCTTACACTAACTATACGACACACTTATGAATGCACCTTTTTACGTGCATCGAGTATGAAAGTAGTCGCACCAATAACTTTGTAACCCGTCATATCTACGCCATTTTGAAAAAATTCCAAAAATTGATTTGAAAAAAATGTCAAATAATTAATCGAACCTGCTCACAAACTTTCACGAGAATCGGTAGAGAAATGCGACCTGTAGAGCAGACCGGTCGGAAATCAGGACATACGAAATCATTGTTGCCCAAGCTGAAACGAAGACTGAACCATTAATCGCTCAAGAGTCTTTAGGCAGTCGCCCGGTTATTATTTCGGACTAAATCAGGGTCCCTAAACCCTTAAAGCCTAAAACTAGTGTCTCTGTGAGCTGTAGACCTCGCGAGCGACACAAGGCGATTTATTTTCATGTTTTTTTATACCCCGACCCCTTCAATTTTATCGGATTCACAAGTGGAATCATTATAATAACAAATAACCCGACTGCATTTTCTATGAAACCCACATTCAAACTTATGAATGCACCTGGTTACTGGTTACTGGTTACGTACCTACTTACATGGAGTACGATCTGCCGTTTATGGTGGAGAGTTTGGCTGACTTAGTGTTGTTTGCTGATCATTTAAAGACAAAAATATTTTGATGATAATAATAATGTATTGTCTTTAACCTTGAATTGGTTCACGGTTAATAATTTACATACCGTATTGTTAAACGCTGGTAAAACCATGTGTATCAAATTCTCACTTCCAAATGTCAGACAAGTTGATACAAGTTTAGTGTTAGACATCAACACGTTAGAATTAGTAAATGACACGAAGTTTATTGGAATGACCATTGATAGCAAATTGCAGCGGGCCCACATAGATACATTAGCTGGTAGATTAAGTTCTGCGGTTGTGTTAGGAACACCAGACAAAACACGGTTGTGGCTAAGCAAGGCTATTCTATCTTAGTTACTTTCATAGTGTTGTCCTATGGTATCTTGTTGTGGGGGAAAGCAGCGGATATTCAATCTATTTTTATAATACAGAAAAGAGTTATTCAAGCAATTTGTAATTTAAAACGCACAGAATCCCTCAGGGAACCAGGTAAAAACCACTATATCTAAAAAAAGGTATCAATATATCTAAGATTAGATTACAATAATGAAAAGAATGCATGGTGTTAATCTACTCAACACAGAATTCGCTTAATAATTTTGTAATTATTTATGCCTGCATATTATTTATAATATGTAATATTTGTACTAGTTAAACAAAATCTATATTTACAACAGATCTACAAATCAATCTATGGTAGTCGTGGTAGTTCGTCGCCCTACCTCTCACAGTTGTCCAACGCAGAGAAAAGGCATTTTTTATAAACATTTACAGAAAATAAAGTTTTTATTTTTTTATTGATCAAGCTTCATTAGGGCTTCATAATTTCATAATTCATAATTCTTTATTGCACACAAATATTTTACAAGTTTAATTAAAAGAAAAAGTATGTGCAAAGGCGATCTTATCTCTAAAAAGATATTTCTTCCAGCAAACCAAGACATTAAATTAAATATTATTATAAAAGGTAGGTAGGCAGTGCACAATAACTAGTATAAATAAAATGCCGAGGAATAAATTAAATAATTATAAAATAAAGACAGTAACTACTAAATAGGTACCGAAATATACTATATACACTTTACGAAAGAGAGAGGGCTTCCGACACAGCTTTAGGACTACTACCACCGAGTAGCGATAGTAGTCGGGATCTACAGCGAACGTGCCTTCCGGGCCACAGAAGCGCCCGAAACAAATGCCACATAGAAACGGAAAGCCATCCGTCCGTCAGCGTCCGTCAGTGTCCGTCTCGGCCAGATGCTACACGCACGATAGATTCCGATGTGCGAATACCGCTTGCCTATGGACGCTTCTTTGTCGGACATAGGAAAGCGTTTTTGCCCAAGCTGAAACGGAGACGCTTCATCGCTCGGTGAATAAGAGACGAGTAATGAGAACAGTAAGGATCCCTCCTTTTTTAACAAAGGCAACAAAAATAATGACCACCAAAAAAAATTTTTCTTGCCCAAAATGGGTAAATGATCACCAAAAGTTGCAGAAAATATCAGGGCAAAATACTGCGGTAGATTAGGTGAAGGATAAAGGGGGAGAGCGAAGCGAAGCCCCCTTTATCCTTCGTATTAGGTTAAACATGTAAGAACTACAAAAAATATTTAAACATATGTAAACTTGAGTACATAAGACATGAAAAGTAGTTTGGTGATCATTTATCCAAACACAATTTGGTGATCGTTTACTGATTCTGGCAGTCATTTCGATTTTTTTGGCAGTAAATTTTCGAATTTTTTGGCAATCGCGTATGGTGTCGCGCGGCTGAAGTGTAGTGTAAAGGTATGGCCTTCATGTGAAAGCACACTTAGACTGTATTTAATTATTCTTTGCGTGTTCGTGCAGGTGTCGATAGTGCCGGGGGACGCTCGCGACTCTGAGCTGTACGTGGAGAAGGAGGGCGAGCCGCCCGGGCCCGCGCAGGCTGCCTTCAAGGGGCTCGTGCCGGGCCGCGCCTACAACATCTCCGTGCAGGCAAGTACACACTACCTCACACACACCGCCCAGCCACGCCTACAACATCTCCGTGCAGGCGAGTACACACTACCTCACACACACCGCCCAGCCGCGCCTACAACATCTCCGTGCAGGCGAGTACACACTACCTCACACACACCGCCCAGCCGCGCCTACAACATCTCCGTGCAGGCGAGTACACACTATCTCACACACACCGCCCAGCCGCGCCTACAACATCTCCGTGCAGGCGAGTACACACTACCTCACACACACCGCCCAGCCGCGCCTACAACATCTCCGTGCAGGCGAGTACACACTACCTCACACACACCGCCCAGCCGCGCCTACAACATCTCCGTGCAGGCGAGTACACACTACCTCACACACACCGCCCAGCCGCGCCTACAACATCTCCGTGCAGGCGAGTACACACTACCTCACACACACCGCCCAGCCGCGCCTACAACATCTCCGTGCAGGCGAGTACACACTACCTCACACACACCGCCCAGCCGCGCCTACAACATCTCCGTGCAGGCGAGTACACACTATCTCACACAAACCGCCCAGCCGCGCCTACAACATCTCCGTGCAGGCGAGTACACACTACCTCACACACACCGCCCAGCCGCGCCTACAACATCTCCGTGCAGGCGAGTAAACACTACCTCACACACACCGCCCAGCCGCGCCTACAACATCTCCGTGCAGGCGAGTACACACTACCTCACACACACCGCCCAGCCGCGCCTACAACATCTCCGTGCAGGCGAGTACACACTACCTCACACACACCGCCCAGCCGCGCCTACAACATCTCCGTGCAGGCGAGTACACACTATCTCACACAAACCGCCCAGCCGCGCCTACAACATCTCCGTGCAGGCGAGTACACACTACCTCACACACACCGCCCAGCCGCGCCTACAACATCTCCGTGCAGGCGAGTACACACTACCTTACACACACCGCCCAGCCGCGCCTACAACATCTCCGTGCAGGCGAGTACACACTACCTCACACACACCGCCCAGCCGCGCCTACAACATCTCCGTGCAGGCGAGTACACACTACCTCACACACACCGCCCAGCCGCGCCTACAACATCTCCGTGCAGGCGAGTACACACTATCTCACACACACCGCACAGCCGCGCCTACAACGTCTCCGTGCAGGCGAGTACACACTACCTCACACAAACCGCCCAGCCGCGCCTACAACATCTCCGTGCAGGCGAGTACACACTATCTCACACACACCGCACAGCCGCGCCTACAACATCTCCGTGCAGGCGAGTACACACTACCTCACACACACCGCCCAGCCGCGCCTACAACATCTCCGTGCAGGCGAGTACACACTATCTCACACACACCGCACAGCCGCGCCTACAACATCTCCGTGCAGGCGAGTACACACTATCTCACACACACCGCCCAGCCGCGCCTACAACATCTCCGTGCAGGCGAGTACACACTATCTCACACACACCGCACAGCCGCGCCTACAACATCTCCGTGCAGGCGAGTACACACTACCTCACACACACCGCCCAGCCGCGCCTACAACATCTCCGTGCAGGCGAGTACACACTATCTCACACACACCGCCCAGCCGCGCCTACAACATCTCCGTACAGGCGAGTACACACTATCTCACACACACCGCACAGCCGCGCCTACAACATCTCCGTGCAGGCGAGTACACACTATCTCACACACACCGCCCAGCCGCGCCTACAACATCTCCGTACAGGCGAGTACACACTATCTCACACACACCGCACAGCCGCGCCTACAACATCTCCGTGCAGGCGAGTACACACTATCTCACACACTTTTACCCCACAAAGTGAGTCCTCTTAATCGTTATTTGTCATTTACCGTGGTTCAATAAAACGTCACTAGTTGCTTCAATGACATGATGAACCTCACCAATGTCCGTCCGCCGTCCGCCGGCCGCCGTCCGCCGGGCGCCGTCCGCCGGCCGCCGTCCGCCGGGCGCTCGGTCAGTGCGCGCGACTCGTCGCCTGCAGATGTAATGTGGCGTGTGTTGGTTGCAGACGGTGTCGGAGCCCGAGATATCGGCGCCGACGACTGCGCAGTACCGCACGGTGCCGCTGCGGCCCGCCAACGTGACCGTGCTGCGAGCCGCAGAGACCAGCTTCACCGTGACCTGGGCGCCGCCCAAGGAGCTCAGGTGACCTGACCCTGCCTCCAACCAACATACTACGAGCCAAAGCTAACTTGGCACCTCGCTTTGATAACGCCATAGCGACTGTCACTGTCCTACGTCGAGGGCGAGAGAGGGAGGGGAAAGGCATTCCTCACGGGAGTCAATTTAACTTTGTGGAGTTGTACACACCTCTCTTCTGTATGGAGGCGACTCCGGGACCCTTAGCATCTGCGATCGTACCTATGTGCCGGGTCGTGCTAACACGTCTCTACGATGTACATAGGCTAGCGACTGTTGGACCTTGGAGTTCTCATGAATAGGTATCGGTTACCGTTGATACTCACATTCACTAAACAGCTTTAGCATCTGTCAAAATGTAGAAATGATGTTAAACTTAAATCTGGTCTTATAAATCATTTACTACTATTTTCCGTTTGCAATCTCTTGTTTATATTGCCTTTGTCTCATGTAACGTTAACATTGAGCTGCAAGTTCGCAGCCCGCTAGCTGCAGACGACATGTCCGTTACCGGGGTAGGTAGGTACTCAACATGCGAGTTGATCCGCAGCGAGTTCGAGAAGTACCAAGTGTCGGTGTCGGCGGGGTCGGGCTCCGCTGGCAGCGGTGGCGGCGGCGGGGGAGGCGGCGGAGGCGGCGCGGGGCGCAGGCTGGCGCCGCTGGTGGTGGCGCGCCACGAGCCCGCGCTGGCCACGTTCGAGGGGCTGGAGCCGGGCGCGCACTACACGGTCGCCGTCAAGACCATGTCGGGGAAGGTCACCTCGTGGCCGCAGGCCGCTGATGTTACACTCAGTCAGTATATATTCGATATTATGTGCACGTGACCCCAGTTCGAGTCCCTGCTCGCTTGTGCGTCAGCCTCCCCTCGTGTCTCGTGTCCGCAGAGCCGCTGCCGGTGCAGCAGCTGCAGTGGCGCGCGGCGGCAGCGGCGGCAGGCTCGGAGGGTGCCGGCGGCGGCGTGGCGCTGTCCTGGAGCCCGGCGCCCGGCAGCACGCAGGACTCCTACAGGGTGAGTGCAACACGCGACAACAGACACCCTGGTCGACAGCTTGCTTCTGCCCGATGCTGGGTAGAAGCCTCATCCTTGTTGTGGCCACTGATCCGGTCCTGTGGCGATCGAATCCAGGTTTCACCCGAATATCAGGGTTCCGTACCTCAAAAGGAGGAACCCTTATAGGATCGCTCGCGCGTCCGTTCGGCGGAACTACTACTACTAGTGGTTCCACGAGATCAGAGCCCTTCGACATACGTACATACATACTCAAACATATTGTCAAAAGGCTTTATTATAATGCGATACAAGTTTAGTTTGCTCAACAATTTAATGATGAAAGTCCAATTTTAAATTGAATTTCAGGTGCTTGAATTTTCCATTTATCTTTTGAGCAAAATACCGGTATAAGTTTTGGCGATTACTTGGTCCTAGGAGGTCAAATCTGGTGTCTACGGACACCTCGTTCATCTCGCGGAGACAACTGCGTAGTCTGATGAGGTATAATTTTTCCGAAATAAAATGAAGCACCTGGTCACGTACATCGAGTATGAAAGTAGCCGCACCAATAACTTTGTAACGCCATAAGTCAGCTATTAAAAAAAATACTAACTCGACAAAATATTCCATATAATTATTGAATCTGCTCACAAAATTTCACGATTACAGACAGACAGACAGACAGACAGACAGACAGACAGACAGACAGACAGACAGACAGACAGACAGACAGACAGACAGACAGACAGACAGACAGACAGACAGAAGAACAAATGCATTTTTGGGCAATCTCGAAACTGGACTCTATGCTTGCTCGGTCAATAAAATACAGAACTTGGCCAAAGATAACAGGCAAACCTACCCAGAATTGCCAAGGTTTTTATTTATCTGTCAACCACATACAAACTTATAAATGCACTGTCCAATTAGATTCTAATTTAACTATGCTAATAAGATTTCACTTACCTTCAAAATGTACACATACCTAAGCATCAATACTATATATACAGTCCGCTGATGTACCTATAGCTATACATAGGTATGCTATGAATTTTCTCGAAGGTTTAGTTGCCAATAAACAATAATCAAGAGAGCACGTTAGTTTCAATGCTAAAATCCCAGTCAATCTAAACTGAAGCTTAATCACCTTATCATGCACCTTGTTACGTGCATGGAGTATGAAATTAGCCGCCCCAATAACTTTGTAAACAACATTTTGCTTTTTAAAATTCAAACTATTCACTCCACACCATCCCTACCATTGCTCGGTGGTACGGAACCCTTTGTGCGCGAGGCCAACTCGCACTTGACCAGTTTTTGATAATGTCATCAACTCATCTGGCTGCCACCCACGCTCGTCTTTCCCTCTTTCGGCAACTCGGACCATAGTCTGTCAACGTAAATGTTCATTGCGGACTCGATCTAACCGTGTGATGCTGATGCCTAGCATAGAATGCTTCGTGGCTCTTTGTGTTTCTCTCATTTGTATTCTCACCATGTCCTTTGCAAGCGTCCATGTTTCGGCACCACACTTCATAGTAAGCAGGACACATTAATCGCATAGTTTGGTCTTCGGACATTGCTGCCATGTCATACCAAATTACCGATTTTTTATATGTTGATAAAAAGAATGACCGAAATGAATTGAACAATCATTCACTCATTTTATTTCGTTCATTTTCTTCAATCATTATATATTTATTTATTATGATAGTTTACCAACAGATCTTACCCACTACACACAAATTAAAAATACAATCACATTGCATTTGCACGTTAATAACAGTTTAAGGTGTATAACTAAATAATTTTGAATATTTACAGTACAACCGTATGAATTAGATTCCGCTCACTTCCCTAAGACGATGCTACCGACAGCGAGTAAAGTGACAGACCTGTACGTGTAAAGTGGTTGTGGTTGGTGCGCAGGTGTCGTACCACGAGGCAGGTCCATCCCGCGAGGACAGCAACTCGCTGCTGGTGGCGGGCCCGGCGTGCGTGCTAGAGGCGCTGCTGCCGGGCCGCAACTACTCCGTGCTGGTGGCTGCCGTGTCCCGCGGCGTGATCGGCAACGAGAGCGCCGGCGCCGCGCTCACGCCGCCGCTCGCGCCCGCGCTCTCCCGCCTCGTCAGCCTGCCGCCCGCCGAGCGCGGCCTGCGCCTCGAGTGGGGCTCCGACGTCAACTCGCAGCAGGTAACACTACACTAGCTGCATTCAACAACTATGTATGTACTCTACTCTACAAAAAGGTTAGGTAAGGCTATGTACGCGGTATGTACCTTGTGTCGCCACAACATTGCTATTAAAGTAGGACCATTGTGAGAGGTAACATTTGACACTTCATCAAAATTCAACAAGGGGTGACGTAACTGAAATCACACATTATTAATTATCTTTATAAAGTTAGAAATGCACTGCACAGTTGCTTAACTATATGCAGTAAAAATTGGTCATTTATTAAAATAATGACAACAGAAGGAAATTCTACAATTCACTTTGAGTAATAAACCGTTCTAAACATAATAGTAGATTATACAACAAGTGAAAAAAAAGGAAATTTAATTGGCGGCATTAAATTGGATCCCGAGAGTGGCGAAAGATTCTAGAGTAGAATCCTGAGCGTAACGAGGGATACAAGATCCGAGATAAAAATATTTTTTTCACGAGATGTGTACTTTACTTTTTACCATTGACTGCGAGAAAATAAATAGAGGAATATAGGAAAATAATAGAGAAAATAAATTAGTTAATATGTATCACATTTTATTATATAATCGGAAATAAAATAATTATAACATTAGACATGTTAGCTATAGCTTTGGAAATTATTTATATATATATGGAAATTTTGTGTTATATTCTGGTTTGGTTTTGAAATGGTCGTATTAGATAAGATATGCGTATTTGGCAAAGTCTCCGTATGTACTGATTGGTATTGCTGAGAAAGCTGTGATGTAGTTGCTTTATAAAGTTTTCCTTTTGATGTTGAAGGGCGCCCCGGAGATAGTGGCGTGCAAGAGTCAACAATAGACGGATTTAGATTTATACTCTCAACTATTCGACTGCATCTTTTGGCTTTGTTTTCGTTGGAATCTTCGATATAACTTTCTGCCACTGTGCTGGACCTCCGACCTCCTCCGTGGTGTTTCAGTTCTGTAAGATCCGCACCTGAATTAGCTTAAACGGGTGGCGGAGCTACTCAGAGACGGAAGCAATGTCCTGTGTACTGTTCGGGGTTTAATAGATTCAAGAATGTTGATTCCCATTGGTTGCCGAGTACATTTTCCGTCATAGTATTGTATGAAAAACCTGTCGATTTTTGTATTTGCCGGCCGCAAAGCTTGATATTTTTCGATGATCTTTACGTATTCTTGTCGTATTACGAACGTTCTATCAATTTTTGTTTTAGTATCTTTTAAAACGACCAATAATAAACTTTCCGAAATTTTTGGATGTCGTTTATAATTATCTTCAATAATTCATTACTGCGACAGGCCCCATTCACACCGAAAGTTAGCACAACCTGTGAACATTAATTAAACTGGCCCCGAATGGCCAAGTCGGCAGTGACCTGCCTACGAAGCCAATTAGCTGATAAGAAAGTCCTATTACAGTATTAAGTAAGTTTTGCTCCACGACGAGAGGGAGCAAAATTATACTCAAAAAAAAAAACTCAAAACGTTTATTCTGTAAATAGGCCACAAGGGCACTTTCACATGTCATTTCATTTTTTACAGAACATTTGGTATTATTATCATATTATCAGAAAAAAAAAGTACTTAATTATTGTTTCTGAGAGATGTAAAGAGTCTCAAATGTCATAATAAAATAATTAAAATATAAATAACAGAGATGTATAGTCTCTTTAGTCAATAATACAATGATAATAGGAGATGTATGTACTTTTCTGTTTAAGCTACTTTTTTAATTTATTCATTGACATGTAGTATTTACGCAATGTGCCAATTGAATACAGATGTTAATAAAATAATCGATTGTAATTTCATCGTAGTCGGTTAAAAACGAACATGTTTCAAGTTTTAACTTTAACAACGTTATATGAACATTTATGAATTTTTCGTAATATTTAAAAAAAAAGTCACGATAAATTATATGTTTTACTGAAATCAAAACTATCGATGACTATTATTGTGATATGATGAATATTGACATCCGATACCATTGTTATATTCGATTCGATTATTTTTACACATATTATCGATTATTTTTACACACAGTAGCACAGGAATATTTCATCTGTGTGACACATACAACTTTTCACACCGACGATAAGAAAAAATTAAATTAAATGCTCTAAAAATAATGAAATAACTATACTTTCACCACTTTTACAGTAATCGAACAACGAAAACAAAATATTTTTTTTCATAATAGCAGATTGTGAAAGATTAGGGAAAGGTCTCCACAGATAAAATATTCTTGTGTACTTTTACTAATGTGTAAAAATAATCAAATCAAATATTACAATGGTTTCGGAAATAAATATTCATTATATCATAATAATAGTCATCGATAGTTTTGATTTCAGTAAAACATATAACTTATTATGACTTTTTTTTAATATTACGAAAAAGTCATAAATTTTCATTTAACGTTGTTAAAGTTAAAACTTGAAACATGTTCATTTTTAATCGACTACGACATCGTAGTCGATTGTAATGTAATTTCTTAATTACATTCGATTATTTTAATCTGTGTTAAATTGGCACATTGCGTAAATGCTACATGCCAATGAATAAATGAAAAAAGTAGTTCGAACAGAAAAGTAGCATTTTGCTCCCTCTCGTCGTGGGTCAAAACTTACTTTTCCGAATGAAAGGTGTGAAAAGGATTTTTACGAACCTCGTTACGACCTTCGCCTTTGGCTCTTGCCGTAAACTTCTCGGTTCGTAAATATAAGAATGCCTTTGCGAACTCGTAGGAAATGTACGATTCCAATTAAACATCACGATAAATAACAGATAAGAACCTAATTCCATCTAAATTCTAAAATTGGCGGGTTGTGTTTGTCTTTTTTATTTATCAATGGAACTAGCTCTATTCAGCCTGCCAGTAGTAGTTACGTTCAGCGCGTTTATTTTAGTAGGTAAAGCCCAACCAGGAACATAAAAAACCTGGTCTGAGGGCGCTAAATAACTTTATCTACACACGTATCATAAACCCTCTTTACTGCGTACAAAAACCGCACGTTACGATCAGCATAATGTTAAACTACTTGGTAAAAACTCATTTCTTATCTGAAAAATTACAATTTTCTACACATTATGACATTCAAATTTCGAACGCCGATGCCCGCCTGCATGCCGCCCCTAGTTTGTCTGTAATGTTGGTACTTACATTTAAATTACGAACGCCGATGCCCGAAGTTGGTGCTACAGAACAAGCTAAACAACTGCAGAGCCACAATGCCGGTCAAACATGCGGTTCCGGAACACATCAAAGAGAGCTTATGATATGTGTGTAGATAAACTAGTGTATGTAACTGTACATAATTAGGCATTAAAACTCTCGAGTGATATTACTATGAAACTCGCCATCGGCTCGTTTCATAAACCCACTCTGGAGTATTGGTGCCCTCCATTATGTAGCAGTCACATAAACTACTATTTATATATAGCAATACTTAGTATAGTATAGTCTACTTCAAAAAAGAGGTGGTTCTCAATTCGACTGTATTTTTACTGTATGTTTCTTACGCGATTATATCGTCAATTATTAATCCATTTTGATGATTCTTCTTTTGATTAGTTGTTCATACTTCAGAGGTGGTCCCATATAAATATTATCATAATTGATTATGGGCTTTTTGAAAAAAATCAACAAATCCAAAATAAAAATATTCGCAGATGACGTTTTGGTTTGTGGTTCACTTCAGCAAAAGTTTTGATGAGGACTTTTGTATAATATTGACGACATCGCACCCCGACCGGGTACGAAAAAATAGGGCTTGAATTTAAACGTCGGTTTTATTTACTTTTAATTTACTTTAGTAAAATACTATTTTAATAGCTTTGCTGCTTATTGTCTTGCAAATATATATATATATATATAGGATATAGCTGTTTCTGTCTTGGGCGAGCCCGTCACATAGAACAGTGCCGTATTCTTTTGCTGTATTACCTACTATTTTTCTACAAATCAATTCGAGATCAAATTACTTTCCAAGATATGTCAATATGACCTGTTACAATTAATTACAGATGTAGTGAATAATCCTTTCCTATCGGCAAAACTCGGAACAACGATAACACCCGAATGGTGCCGATGTGTCTATGAATTACTGTATTATTAAATTACGTGTAGGTATCAAATAAATCGCATACTTTATTTATCAATGTCAAATGTCAAATTGCCCGTTTGACGTATATTACACTGAGATGTTAAAACCACCACGATTCTATCATATAAAGAATTCGTTAGGTAAACAAAAATATAACTAGTTACTGAGGACGTTTTATTTCAATAAAACGCACTGATAAAAACCAAATTCCGGATGGGATGATCTAATGATTCTATAAGGATTGGAACCCCAAAAGTCTAACTATAAGTCAAAACTACAGTAGGATTTTGCAGACCTTTTTTATAACAATTTTTTTTTGTAATTAATTAAAAATACTATGACATAACAAAAAAGACACCTCAACATAAAACAAAGCGCGCGCGCGCCGCGGCCTCACCTCAGCTGACATCGGCCTGCCTGGCGCGGCCTACCCGCTTTATGTCAACGAGCACCTGACACCCACTAACAAACTGCTGCTAAAGAAGTCTCGCGAACGAAAAGTAGAACTTAACTACTCTTATCTTTGGATCAGAGACTGCAAGATCTTGCTTCGGAAAAATGATAAATCTAAAGTGTTGCGCGTTAGTGATGAATCTGATTTATTAAAACTTCAATGACTAACATCAAAGCTGAAAGACTATCGACTTTTTGGATTTTTTTTTATTATAATTGCCTGCCCCATTAATTACATAGTTACATATAAACACACATGTATTTTGAGCGTTAAACTTATTGTTGAGATTAAATCGTATGCGTTTGAGGAATACTACAATTGTAAAAGCTTTATAACTATTCGGCCACGTACTTATTTTTGTTTATCTAAAAATGTTACTGTAAGTTATATATGTTATTTTCCGGTCAACAATGATTCAATTAAGTAGTTTAAATATTTATTACCAGAACGTGAGGGGACTGCGCACTAAATCCCATGACTTCTTATCAAATGTTTTAAAATGTAATTATGATATTATATGTTTGTCTGAAACGTGGCTGACTCCAAATTTTACCGATGCTGAGTATTTTTACCACAACTATAATGTGTTTAGGCGGGACCGAGGTAGTGGAGACGTACGGGGGGGAGGGGTTCTAATAGCCGTACGCAGCGAACTGTGCGCGCGCCGCCGCGATGATCTGTGCAGCGCGCCTTCAGCCGAGGAGCTGTGGTTGAGCATCGAGCTGGCTCCCGCCGCCGCTGCCACCGCCGCCCCGCCGCGCGCTCGACCTACCCGCCTGCGCCCGCCCGTCGCCGCCGGCCCGTGCGCTGCACGTACACTATACATCGCCTGCTCATACTTTCCGCACGGGCCCCTTCACGCCACCCAACTTCAATCGTTCTTTGACTCCGTTTCGAATATAGTAGAACAAAAGAATAGCGACTCTTTCCTATTATTGGGTGATTTTAATATTTCGCATGCTTCGTGGGTTCATGGTAACAATACTTTATTATCGATCCAAGTCAATAGCGATCCTATAGCCACCATGTTATCAGAGTTTATGGATCTAACGGGTCTTCAGCAATTTAATTGGTGCACTAATGTTAACGACCGTATTTTAGATTTAATAATTAGCAATTCGACATGTGTAGTTGCGCCGTGTGATTCACCTCTCACTGCCGAAGACCCCCACCATATAGCGCTCGACTTAACTTTCAGCTTAGATTACAGTATCCAGCTTGTATCTAATGATAGCTATAAGTATTTATTTCATGCAGCCGATTTCGATAATATTGGAAAATCCTTGTCCGAAACTAACTGGGATGTTCTTAATGACATGGACACAGAAACAGCCGTCACATATTTCTACTGCACTCTGCATAAGTTAATTGATAAATATGTACCTAAACGCAAAGTTTCTGTTAACTCCAGATATCCTCCCTGGTATTCCCGAGCACTTGTTAAACTTATTCGTGAAAAATTGAAAGTTCATACGAAATGGAAGATTTATCAGGATCCCCTTGATTATCAGGAATTTCAGATATTAAGAGCGCGGGAAAAGAAGGTCGAATCGGAATGTTATACAAAATACATTAATTTAGCTGAAGATAAAATCACAATTTCACCTAAATTCTTTTGGAGTTTCATTAAGTCTAAGTTTAATTCAAATAACATACCAGATCACATGACCTATGACGGGGAAACGTCCACTGATGGCGAAGCCATCACAAACATGTTCAATGATTATTTCCATTCTGTGTTTTCCTTACCTGACACGAACCATACAACTGTCAATATCGATGTAGTCCCTGACACATCAGTCGTGAACTTATCAACAATTAACGTCTCAGAAGAGTTAGTTATGAAACACCTAAGGAATACTGATGTTAACAAGGGTGCCGGTGTGGATGAAGTGCACCCCTTATTAATTAATAAACTCGCTAAAGTACTAACGGTTCCTATCACTAAGCTATATAAAAAATCGTTGTCGGAAGGTTGTTTCCCAAACGTCTGGAAACAAGCCTTGATAACCCCAATATTTAAAAGTGGAGATAGACACGATGTGAGACAATATAGGCCCATATCTAAATTATGTATATTTGGTAAAATTTTAGAGAAAATTGTGACTAATGAATTAAATTCACTATTGTGTAGGCATGTTTCCCCCTACCAGCATGGTTTTCTCAGGGGACGTAGTGTGGACACAAATCTAGTAACGTATACTGATTTTCTTCTTAATGCACTTGATTCTGGATTTCAGGTGGACGCCGTGTATACCGATTTTTCCAAAGCCTTTGACAAGATAAATCATTCAACTTTGCTACGGAAATTACTGAAACTCGGTATACACGGCGACCTCCTAAGATGGCTGAATTCTTATATTAATAACCGAAGCCAAGCTGTGGCGCTCAAAGGGTACACTTCAAAATTCCTAAATATTACATCTGGAATCCCCCAGGGTTCGCATTTAGGTCCGTTCTTGTTTACGCTTTATATAAATGACATCGAATCAACCTTCGTTCACTCATGTCATCTGTTATATGCCGATGATACTAAAATTTTTAAGATAGTCTCATCGATATCTGATTGCGAGGATCTACAAAATGATCTGTTAAAGTTTGATCACTACTGTAAGAAAAACCAATTAATTCTCAATTCTGACAAGTGTTACATTATTACTTTCTCCCGCAAACACAATCCCATTTCATTTAATTACACTTTGTCTAGTAAAATTATTACTCGCGTTAAGTCAATCAGAGATCTTGGCTTGACGTTAGATGATAAACTAAATTTTAACATTCATATAGACAACATTATATCTCGGGCGTATAAGCAGCTTGGTTTGATTCTACGTTTATCCAAACCTTTTAGACGACCTTTCACTTTCAAAATCTTATATTACACCTTTGTCCGCAGTATACTTGAGTTTGGTAGTGTTATATGGAACCCGCAATATGCAGTCCACATCTCACGCATAGAAAAAATTCAAAATAAATTTCTGAAATCATTGGATTTTAGAACAGGTCATTGTTTCCAGGATTACCATACCTCTGCTTTAAGGCATGGTTTAGATCCTTTAGATAGGAGGCGTTCCTATCTTGATGCTAGTTTCCTATATAAAATATTACACAACGTTATCGATTCATCTCATCTTTTGGAGTCAATAACTTTCAGAGTAAAACGCATTTCCTCACGTTCAAACGCCATTTTTCACATCCCTAAGTGCAACACGAGATATGCTAGTAACTCTTTCATAAGGCGTTCTTGTAACTTTTATAATACGCACTTATCAGATGTCGATATTTTCTCAGACTCTATTTATCAATTTAAAAATAATATTAGAAAATTGTTATTAGTTAATAGCTGTAGTAGTCGTAACGATTCTTAATTTGTAATTCTAAATTCTAAATTCTCTTCCAAATTTTGTATTTCCTTGTATTTTCTTTTCCATAGTATTGTATGAAGTAATGCCGCTTAAGACCATTGTAAAAATATATTTATAAAATATGGAGCTCTAGGTCTATTAGTATTTAAAATTTCTAATTTTTAATATTTGTGTACGACTGTATGTTTCCTGAATAAACGAAAATAAATAAATAAAACAAACCAGCAGAGAAATTAATATAAATAAATATGATTTTCTGATTGGATGAACGACTTCGATTATGACAGCGGGATAAGAGGAGGAGGAGCGGGGTGGACAGTGTGATGCGAAACAATACTTCCAACTTCCATATCACAGTCAGAATCAGAACTATTTTCTGGTGTATCATCGTCAGAGTTTTCATGAACGGTGATTACAAAACTAGCCATATAATTTTCCAACTCAGGTTCGTGTTTTCGGTATTCGTTTTCGCATTTGATGGCGTGGTCACATACTTTGGCCCAAACATCGGAACCAATCATATTAACCTTTTCCTGTACCAATTGTTTCATAGTAGTCATATTCATACTGATGTTTCTTTTGGATACGTATCCCTTTATTTAAGACCATATGTTTTCAATCGGATTGAAATCAGGATGATATGGTGGCAATCTTAGTACGCTGTGTCCATATTCGTTCATAAGTTTATCTATAGAGTATTCTACAAAGTCTCGTTTGTACTTGCAAATAATTTCATATATTTCAAGTTTTGTTAATGACGGATCAATCGGAACGTTATGTTTGGATAGCCAATCAATCATGTCTTGCTTCCTGGTATTTGAATTAGGAGGTTTTTCTACAAACTTATTATGATATGCAGCATTATCTACTACTAGTACCGAATGTGGAGCTAAGTTTGGAATGAGTTGGTTACGAAGCCATTTTTCATAGTTTTCATTGTTCATCCCGTTGTGATAGTCACCTGTTTTATCAGTAGACTGATACATTAACAATGCCCCAGGTATAAACCCCTTTCTACTACCAGCGTGCACTATTATAAGACGTTGTCCTTTAGAAATTAACTGTTTCACTCCGTTTTCTGACGAGTCAGCCCAGCTTTTAACTGCCAAATGTGAGGTATGGATGCATGTTTCATCCATATAAACAATCTCTCTCCCTTGCAATCTGTACTTTTTTATCGCGGCTAAAAACTTTACTCTTTTTAAACGAACATCATCTTTCTCGATAAGTAATTTTCTGTTGTTTTCAACTTTTTTATACCGAAATCCCATTTTTCTAAGAATTTTTCTTAGCGTAAAGTCACATCCCTTAAAATTTATGGCTTCGGATAACTTGGACTTCAGGGCTTTAATTGTAGGTACTTGTTTGTATATCAAATGGAAATTATACACTAATCGGCGTATAACGTTGTAGTCAAAATCTTCAAGACCTAGACAAAATAATTTATTTGGTCTACCCAACTTTGCCGACTTCGGACTATTGGAGGTGGATTGATTTATGTATTCTTTTTGCAAAATTTTATTTACTGTTCGTTGATAAATTCCACTGGCCTCCAAAACTCGTTTTTGGACTTTACAAAAGTAAGCAGTATAGTAAGAAATATAAATAAATATTGAAAATAACTTCGCAGGCTTGCCGATCTAAACGTTTCCCTGTTCCCTATGTTTACATAAATTATAAACATGTCTAAATTATTTCATATTGCACATGTGACAGAACTTATGACCTGACTATGTATATATGTAGATACTTCCTCTTGCAATGCGACCGTTCCCTACGTTGTCTCGATGGGTACTGAGTGCGAGTGAAGTAGTAAGACAAAAACGAACATTTCCGAGAAAATACGAAAGGAAAGGATTATTCACTACATCTGTACCTTAGTATAGGTTCCGAAGTACACACGTGATATGGTGCCACACGATATGTGACCTTACTGACACCCGTGTGTGTACCCGTGTACGTGCACAGGACGCGTACGAGGTGCGCTGGCGGCGCGTGCCCTCGGACGAGGGCTGGGACGCGGCACTGGCGGAGCCGGCCTGGCACTCGCTGCACACGGCAGCGGTGGTGGTGGCGGCGCCGACTGCCACACTGCAGCCGCTCGCGCCCGGCGCCGTGTACGAGCTGCAGCTGGTGGCGTTGTCGCACGGCTTGCGCTCCGAGCCCAGCCACACGCAGCGGAAACCCGTCCGTGAGTACCCCGTCGGCTGTGCAACTACATAATAATAATAATATATTCTTTATCTACACACGTATCATAATAGTAGTTTATGTGACTGCTACATAATGGAGAGCATTAATACTCGAGAGTTGTCGAGTTTCATAATAATATCACTCGAGAGTTTTAATGCCTAATTATGTACAGTTACATACACTAGTTTATCTACACACATATCATAAGCTCTCTTTGATGTGTTCAGGAACCGCATGTTTGACCGGCATTGTGGCTCTGCAGTTGTTTAGCTTGTTCTGTAGCACCAACTTCGGGCGTTCGAAATTTGAATGTCAGTACCAACTTCAGAGACAAACTAGGGGAGGAATGCAGGCGGGCGTCGGCGTTCGAAATTTGAAAACTACATCCATCTTCCATGTCTGAAAACATACTTTTGGCGTATTTCGAAGAATTTGAATCTACCAAATCCTGAAATGTTCACCGGGCACCGCTTCCGCAGAACTTCTGCCACAATATTACTTGATGCAGGAGGTGGCATGATGGCACTGAAGCGTCATGGTGGTTGGCGTTCTACAACTGTAGCTGAAGGATACATTGATGACTCAATCCAGAATAAGATTGAAATTTCAAACAAAATTCTGAATAACATAAAAAGTAAAGAAATATGTGATTGATATTAACCTGCCAACTACATCTACAAGAGAGGACGAAGTTGGTACTACTGAAGCTAAGCAAGTGTATTTCAATAACTGTACAATTCTAACAGTGAATAATTATTATTGTAATAAATAAATAACTTCTTTTTCCCATTTTGTTGGTATTATTTTAATTACTGCTAATAACTCTGATCAATGCCACAATGCCGGTCGAACATACGCTTCCTGACCACATCAAAGAGAGCTTATGATATATGTGCAGATATATATATGTGTGCACTGCCTACCCTTTTATGATACCGATTCCTGCAATGCCTTGGTTTGCAGGAAGAAATCTCTCACCTTCGGCTCGTTTCATAAACCCACACTCGAGTTTTAATGCCCTCCATTATGTATCAGTCACACAAACTACTATTATTGCACAGAAATCATCAAATCTGATTAATGTTATAACCGCCTCTAAACGCGGTCCATCTCCGCGTGCATTCATCCATAACTTGTAGAACAATTACATTGTTTGTCCTCTCCTCGTCTCGAACCGAACACGTACAGATTGCATCGATCGATATGCGTGTTGGGAGTATGAGTGTTGTCGCAGGTCCACTCCCGCCGACCGAGATGACGGTGGAGCGCGCCACGAGCAACTCGTGCGTCGTGCGGTGGCGGGCGCCGGCGGGGGCTGCGGCGGGGGCTGCGGCGGCTGCTACTGGGACTCCCCCGGCAGAGCAGGCGGGCTGGGTGGGCGAGCTGGTGCTGCGCTACCGCACGCGGGGCGACCACACCTGGACCAAGCTGCCGCCGCTCAGTCCCAACAACACCGAGGCTGAGGTGACTATAACCACACCGCCAACTTAACTAAGTCCAAAAAAAATGGAGATTAATTAAAAAATCCATAGTAGAAAATTTAAGTTTATTTAGTGGTAACACTGAAAATTATCATAGATAAAGAATATGACGAGGAGGTCTACCGTTCATTCGTACAACACTATACATGTCCAGCAAACACGAAACGCTCACTCACTTGGACTGGATAGTACTCACGCGAGTAGGCGTCAATTAAATCTAGGACTGCATAGTCCTTACGCTAGCGTACAAAATCTAGAGTATTTTGTACGCTAGTGTTCATTTCAACGTTGACACAACGATGGAAACATTTGCAGAGATCTCGTTTTGATAGTATTATGTAGTAAATAAAACTCATGTCCTCCCACCATGATTGAACTCGGTGAAACAGTAGACTACTTTCTCAGTGGCGCCAAGTAAAGGCGTGAATATTCGGTGTTACCCTCACATGTAAAGGTAGTGTTGTGCGCTATGTCTGTTTGTATGTTCAGATCGTGGATATGACGCACGGCGAGCGGTACACGATCCAGCTGGACACGGCGAGCCTGGCAGCGGGCGGCGAGCGGGTGGAGTCTGGCGAGCCACGCGAGGCCGACCACACCGTGCGTGAGTGTCAACCGACCGACCCGACCGACCCGACCGACCGACCGACCCGACATACAACCCGACTGCAGCCGACCAACTGTGGACTGTTATTTAATTCGAGAGACTTATTGGACATCTCAAAATACACGAATGTTGCTAGAACAAGCTGGGCTTGTACATGACGGTGGCCTGTAAATGCTCAGATAACAAGCAAACCTCAAACTCTTCGCATAAGTAGATGAATGTTTATGACTGGATTATTGATCTACCAAATTAGGTAGTACTTGCCAAGCGAACATAGACCAAACAGCTTGATGGATTTTATCAAATGCGGTGTCGTTAGATTTGTGGAGACCGCGAGCGTATCAGGCTATATCATTTTAGTGAAAATTCAATAAGTTAGGTTTAAGACCGCAAAATTTAGTTAACAAAGTTATTGGTACTTTCATATTCCATGTACGTAGCCAGGTGCATTCATAAGTTTGTGTTTGCTATCAAAAGAAATTATTATATCGACATATGCTCCGGCTCCGGGGTGTCCGGTGCTATGATACTGATATGACTACAACACTGATTAAACTGATAGTAAAACTGTATTGAGAGACTGGTAAAAGTAGGATGGATGATGTAGTGACTAAATGAGAGCTAGAACGCGGCTCGCTTGATGGCTGTACACGAACTGACCTTAAATGTAGCAAATTACAAGAAGTGCAAAATTTACTGAATTTATATAAATGCTAATTCTGCTCATGAAAGTGTTGGCTCGAACAATATATTTTATTTCTCGTTGTAATTCTACATACTTTTGGGTCTATGTCATTTATTATTGTATTTTGTTTTTTCATTCAAATAAAAGGCGAAGCATTGTAGTATAGATACCTACATATGTCAGCAAAATCAATAGAGTAATCCACATTTAAGACTGATATATTTAGTTGTTAAATTTACTTATTAGTTTAGAGTATCTCTCCGCCGCCGCCGCCGCCGCCGCCGCCGCCGTCGCTACAGGAGCATGTTTCGTTCTCGGTGTATGGAGCACCAGATTGTATTACGATGATACGTCAAGGACCCCCATACTGATTGTGATTTCATCAAGCAGTTGTAACTTCGATGTTTCACCGCCAAATCAGCTTAGAAGACCCAATAAAACCATGTCAAATGATAAATAAATATTAGTATAGCTTAAATTGTCGCTTAATTAAAAAAAATGACAATTAAATTATTAAATTCATAGTTTATTATTTTTATAAAACGGCAACAATGAAACGTTAACATGTTTTTATCTTTTTAATTCGATTCCCAATCACATCGGACTGTTGAAATGTGTTCGTGTGCTTGTCTACTTCATAATTTTATCTGTATACTTCGTTGTTTATCTCCGATTTTGTTTCTCTTTTTTGAGTGCAAGAATGGTCTGGCGAGTGTGACGACCCTTGGACTCACAATCTTCACTATGCCACAAAGTATTACTTGGTAGGTAAAAAATCTCAAGAGCCCCGCAGAGCTGTGCTTTTTTCTAGTTTTAGTTATTGCTATTTATCCAACAAATCATGGGAGTAAAAATGATATTTATACTACACCTGCTCGGAAAGTACCTTGATACTTTATCAAATTTACGGTAGAAAGTACGTCATTGCATATCGAACAAATATGCGGGGAGAAAACGCATCTGAGCGGGAGAGAAAAGTGTATGAAAATCCATTTCTTACGTGGTTTTTTTTTTTTATTTTGGGTAAGACTTTGCGCCGGTAACCTAAATATCAAAAGCCAAAAAGTTTTTACAGTGAGTTTTTATCTCCAAGTTCGCAAAATGACACTGGCCACTAGCTGTGTGTTGGATGGTGTCAAACAATTTGAAAAAAGAACATGTGAAAATTGCAGACGCCATTGGCGCCATTTTCAATTTGTGTGTTGTTTGAGGATTCAGTTTTCGTAGAAAGTAAAATAAAACTATCAAAATGATAAGTAGTGATAGTGATGATGAAGATTTTTTAACTCCGCCGCAGTTGAAGGAAACAGCAAAAATACTGATTGATAACCTTTTACCACAGAAATTAATTAAAAAATATAGGTAATAAAACTTATGACGATTTTTTGCAATGGAAAACTGAAAAAAATGCGGCATCTTTTTCTGAAACTGTTTTGCTAGCTTATTTCAGTGAAAAAGCGCAAAAATACAAACCAAGTACGTTATGGTCTATGTACTCAATGTTAAAAAGTACTATATTGACAAGAAACGACATAAATATTCAAGAATACAAAAAACTTACAGCATTTCTGAAAAGAAAGTCGGAGGGATTCCGTAGTAAGAAATCAAAAGTGCTTACTACAAAGGATGTTTATTCCTTTTTGCAGAATGCTCCAGAGGACAAATATTTGTTGATAAAGGTAAGTTTATGAACAAAATGCACTGGTTTATGATTTATTACGTACCATTTATGAGTAGAAATCTACTAGGTTTTCATGTTTGTTATTTTTGTTTACAGGTTATTTTGATTTTAGGAGTAAATGGGGCCTGTCGTGCGCAAGAACTTGTGGATATGACAACAGACGATATCGAAATCCTCGAAAATGGAATAATCGTCAATATTCCTAACACAAAAACCAAAATTCAGCGATCATTTGTTATATCGGGCTTATTTTATGAGATAGTGAAGAAATATAACGAAATTCGCCCCAGTGACCCCAAAACCAATCGGTTTTTACTACAATATAAAAACAAAAAATGTACGAAACAAGTAATTGGGAAAAACAAAATAAGTACTGTGCCAAGAGAAATAGATTCCTACCTTAATTTACTCAATCCACTAGAATACACTGGCCACTGCTTTCGCAGAACTTCAGCGACTATTCTTGCCGATACTGGTGCTGATTTAACCACAATAAAACGTCACGGTGGTTGGAAATCGTCCGCTGTTGCAGAAAGTTACATAGAGAATTCCGTAGAAAACAAAACACGAATAAATAACCAAATATCGAGATCGATTAATGTGCATCAAGACTCATCTCCTCAACCATCAACGAGCGCGGCGATGCCAGATGCCCCTCAGCAGCCAGTTGCCCCTTTGGCACCACAGCCTTCTACGAGCGCAGTGCCAACAGCACAGCCAGTTATTCCTCCTACATTGTCGCAAACATCTCAAACAAACATTAATGGAAAAAGTGTTACATTAAGCTTCACTAACTGCAACAATTTCAATATAAATTTCAATTAGTAAAGATTTAGTTTTTTATTTTCATCTTAGGTGTAGTATAAAGCACTATGTATCACTCGAGAGAAAGTGCGATTCCCGATCTCGGGTGTTTTAAAGCCCTCGCCTAATGACGTAATCGGTCACTTTCTCCTCTCGGTGAACAATGTACTATTTTGTCGTTAAAAGGCAGAACTTTAGATAGAAACAGCGATATTTGCCCCATAACTATAAACATTGAAAAGGATATCACTCTTATCTTTCAACCAAGTCCGTCGAATTAAATATCAAGCCATACACGAACACAGAGGCCGCTTGCGCAGAGGCGGCGTGCCCACGGAGAGGCGCGACATTAACGTCAAAGCCCGGTCAAAATTATGTTAATGCAATCGTATTACGAAATTGCTATCAGTTTCATATCCGGGTTGATTCCGAACGTATCGTGGCAATCGTTCTGAACAAGAGCCCAATAATGTAAGTTGTTGTGGTGTATGGTGTGGCAGGTCCGAACCCGGTGTCGAACGTGGCGCAGCTGGTGGACACGCGCAACATGACGCTGGAGTGGCCGCGCCCTGCCGGCCGTGTGGAGCGCTACTCGCTGCGCTGGTGGGGCTCCGTGGCCGCCGAGGGAGCCGAGCCCGGCGGCAGGTAACCGACACTCAGTTACCACATTTACCAGATCCAACACATATATGTATCTCTCAAATATCGCTTTCAAACCTGGAAACTTAATTTTGTTTATATGTTCTATCAGTGACCTCTGCAGCTGTGATGGCAATAATCGACAACAGATGCCGCTGTAAACAATAATTTTCAATAGAAATCTACATCGCACAATCAGAATATAATGAGTGCGAAATGCAGTTGTTGACTGGTTTGTTTGTGCTTGCGCACGCAGGAACCTGACGGCCGACGCGGCGACTGGTCGCACGGTGCGCGCGCTGCTGGACGGGCTTGCGCCTGGCGTCGGCTACACGCTCACGGTCGCCGCACACTCCTACAACCTCACCTCCGACCTCTTCACCATGGACACCCGGACACGTGAGTGCCCAGTGCTGGGGCTTACAGAGAGACAAACTTAGGATCTCGCTCCGCTAACTGTCTGACGTGTTCCCTCAGGGCCGCTGATCCAGTCGGAGCTGACGGTGGTGCCGGAGCCGGCGGGCCCGACCGACAGCGCCGACAACGGAACGCTGCCCGCCTTTAAGGTGAGCCTGTTCAACTAAATATTGATACACCAAACGGTTTTGTTCGGAATAGCTCGTATATTTGATTATTCATTTCCTTATTTTTAAAAGCTGCTTCAGACAGCTACAAATCGTTATATTAATCTGTGTGTATGGTGTGACGCAGGTGTTGTACACGAAGACGCCGCGCTCGGCGACGGTGTTCGACTCGTACCGCTTCCGGCTGGAGGCCGAGGGCGAGCCGCCGCGACACGAGACCCGCGCCGCCGCAGCAGCCTCGCAGCAGCTGGCCTTCCGCGACCTGCAGCCCGGCCGTCTATACAACCTCACCATGTGGACCGTCAGTCACAACGTCACCAGCCACCCCGTGCAGCGGCAGGCGCGTCTCTGTGAGTACCGCACGCGACCTGCAGCCCGGCCGTCTCTACAACCTCACCATGTGGACCGTCAGTCACAACGTCACCAGCCACCCCGTGCAGCGGCAGGCGCGTCTCTGTGAGTACCGCACGCGACCTGCAGCCCGGCCGTCTCTACAACCTCACCATGTGGACCGTCAGTCACAACGTCACCAGCCACCCCGTGCAGCAGCAGGCGCGTCTCTGTGAGTACCGCACGCGACCTGCAGCCCGGCCGTCTCTACAACCTCACCATGTGGACCGTCAGTCACAACGTCACCAGCCACCCCGTGCAGCAGCAGGCGCGTCTCTGTGAGTACCGCACGCGACCTGCAGCCCGGCCGTCTCTACAACCTCACCATGTGGACCGTCAGTCACAACGTCACCAGCCACCCCGTGCTGCAGCAGGCGCGTCTCTGTGAGTACCGCACGCGACCTGCAGCCCGGCCGTCTCTACAACCTCACCATGTGGACCGTCAGTCACAACGTCACCAGCCACCCCGTGCTGCAGCAGGCGCGTCTCTGTGAGTACCGCACGCGACCTGCAGCCCGGCCGTCTCTACAACCTCACCATGTGGACCGTCAGTCACAACGTCACCAGCCACCCCGTGCAGCGGCAGGCGCGTCTCTGTGAGTACCGCACGCGACCTGCAGCCCGGCCTTCTCTACAATCTTACAATAATGTCGCTTGTGTGCCGTTACAGACCCGCGTCCGATCCCGTGGCTGAACGCATCGTCGGTCGGCGCGCGCACGGTGTCGCTGGCGTGGGGCTTGCCTCGCGGCGTGTACAGCGACTTCCTGGTGCAGTGGCTCGAGCTGGACGGGCGGCTGGAGGCGCACGCGGCTGCCACGCCGGCGCTGCTTGCTGCCGGGCTGCGGCCGCATACGCAGTACACCTTCACTGTCGAGGTACACCATGGGGATTGTTTCTGTAGTAGAACTTCTTAGGTTGCGTTGTGATTTATGAATTTGTGATGGGAGTAAAATGTATTTAACGTTTCAACAGCAGGTAATTTATAACATCGCTTTTGAATTCTTACTGGCGGATTCCGCCATTCCCTTAAACGAGGCGTTAAGAATATGTGAACAACGAATAGTTGAAGGCTTTGTTAAAAGCACATTGATTTTAAAACCATTTTTAACAGGGCAGATTATATTAAAATAAACAGCGTTAATAAGACGTAAAAAATGTTAATAAAATAATAATATTTGAATTAGATCAAGCAGTTTTGTTTTTCTTTGAAATATTCCGATCGGAACTAGCGCCATTTGATGTTTTTTTTACAACAATAATAATAATAGTACGAAAATAATAGATAGTCTTCCGACCATACAGTCAATTCTTATTTATTTATTTCTTCGTTAAAGTCAGTCAAAGTCAAAGGTAAATTTATTTTGTACTGTAGATATTTACTTATCAAGTTTACATAGCAAACGTCATTTTTCCCCTCTTCTCTACATTGGACCACTGTAGGATAAGAAGGGCGTAGAAACCCCCACAGATTGATTTTTAGATCTCTTAAAAATTGCGTGTGCTTAATTAATAAAAATGTTACAATATTAATTATTATACTTAATAACCAGGAATAAATAATAACTAAATTATTAACAGCAAGGTCTTTGTTGAGCTAGATATTAATCTAGGGGTTACCCATACAGTCCCATCTTTTAAGTAATCTTGAACATTCTAATATCCCTTTTTCGACAAAGTCGCTATAACATGCTTTTTAATTTGCTCAAATGGCAATTTCACTATCTCCAGAGGTATATAATTGTAGTAGAGAATTCACAGATCCTTGAAAGAATTGCTAACCTACGCGAGTCTAAACCGGGGCGCAGAATTTCATCTACCAGCTAATTTATCTGTCTCGTGGGGTCCCCACTGCAATTTGCTATCAATGGTTATTCCAAGAACTTCTTATCATTTACTAATTCTAACGTTTTGCTGTCTAACACTAAACTGTTCTCAACTTGCCTGACATTTGTAAGTGAGAATTTGATACACTTGGTTTTACCAGCGTTTAACAATAAATTATTAACTCTGTACCAATTCAAGTTTAAAGACAATACACCAATTGTCTTTAAATTTTGAAGACCAGTGAACCATCGTCAGCAAACAACTTTGTTTGGTCTACCAAAGGTCTAGCAATAAAAGATTTGCTCCAGCTTTTTCGTCACCCTTTTATTTTTACGTCTTATCGGTCAGTCCATTACTCTATCGTTCTGTCCTGGCTTCCTTTTCTTTTTCCGTCATAACATCTAGCCTCGCCGGCCAGCGAGCCAAGGAGGCTGCCGGCCTTACGCCACGACATCCCCACCAGTATTGGGAGCCAATACTCCCGGTGGTTGGACCTCCAGCCGGCAGAGCTTGGCTGCTGCTCGTCGGTACGGTCCCAGTCTGGTATTCACATCAGCTACACGGACTAGTCCGTCGGATCCTCTGTATGTTTTTGTCACGACACCCCGTAGCCAGAGGTTACGGGGCGCCTGGTCATCTGATATAATAACTAAGTCACCGTCCGTTATTGGTCGAGTCGTTGGTCCGTACCATTTGTCCCGTCTTGTCAAAGTCGGTAGGTACTCCTTGAGCCACCGCTTCGAGACTAAGTCAGCAAGTCTTTGTCCTTCCCTCCAGTTTCGTCTCAGCAGGTCACCGTCACCGAAGCTTCCGAAGGGCTGGTCGAAATCGTTCGCGGTACTAGACGCTACTAGACGCTCCCTCGTCTAGTAGCGCTAGAGCCTCCACGTCCCCGCTCGGTCCAGAAATGACCACTGGTGCCACCTTTAGGAGTATAGTGGATGTCGCGTCGCCGCAATGGTTCACCGTCGCCGCAGTCTGCGCCCGCTCGTTAGTCTCGTTGCGTGGCGCAGCGTGTAGCAACGGGTGATGTAGTCTGGTGCATTGCCCTTCGGAACATTTGGTCTTCCTCCTGCAGCTCTTAAGCTGGTGACTCAGCGAGAGGCAGCAGAAACACAGCTTTCTCTCGGTCACCTATTTCCAGCGATCGTCTATGGAAAGGCGTTTAAATTCAGAGCAGTTGTTCAGGGCGTGTTCGTGTTGACACAGTGCGCAGGTGGTTCGCGTTGGGGCTGTCGTCATTGAGGTGGCGGTGACCGTGGGTGTGGTGGCATGTACGAACTTCTTCTCCTGCTTTGTGTGTTGATAGTGTTGTCGGTCAGCAGTAGGCAGCGGTGCAATAGTCGTCGCGGCATTTGCTACCATCATCAACCACTCTGACACGTCGTTGAGATTAATTTTGCTCTCATCTCTACTCGCTATAGAGAAACTCCACTGGTACTTCAGCGTCATCGGTAACTTGCCGATTATTTCTCGAATCAAGGTCGGGTTCGTCAGATGACCGACCTCATTTGTCTTTTTCATGGTCGCGACAATGTTTTGCACTATGGTCGCGTACTCTATGAGTAGATTGACGTCGTCTTGACGTATGTCACGAATGTTATGAATTTTCAATAACATTACCTCAATCAACAGTTCCGGTCGTCCGAATCGCAGCCGTAATGTTTTTATGATGATTTCTAGGTTTGTTGCAGTGACGAGCAGGGCCGATACAGCTTCGCGGGCGTGCCCTTTAAGGCATTTTGCTAGCCGGGCGATGTTTTCGTCGTCGCTGTATCCGCATAGTCGGGTCGTCGTCACGAACTGTGCGTAGGATAAGGGCCACTCTTCGGGGTCTCCGCAGAACTGTGGTAGCTCCTTGATCGATGTCTGTCTTGCTAGGAACTTCGCCATATCACCGGTTTTCGTCATTTCGGGGTGGTCTCGGTGGTCTTTGGGTCGGGCTGCGTCGCAAGCCGCTGCTGTCACTGTGGGCATTTGGAGAATAGTCTTCATCGTCGGTCGCATGTCGGTGACCGACGACGCTCAAGAGGACGCACGGCTGCGCCTTCCCTCGTCTTCCAAAGCGGCCGTTTGCAGGGCTAGTCTTGTGGTAAGCAGCCGCCTCTTCACGTCCGAGGCTCGTCGTTGCTGCTCGGCTGCCGCTTTTGCCTTCGCTTCCTCCAGCTCAATGGCAGCCATTGCTTCCGCAGTCTCCAGCTCAAGGTCGAGAAGCTGTTTGCGTCTGGTGGTCGAGGCTACCGATATGGCGGATGTCATCGACCTGAGGGAAATCGCGTCGTCATCACGGCCACCCGCGGGCACCTCGTCAGCGGGCGTCTCATCAGCGGGCGACGTTGTCGTCGGCTCGTCTGGCCTGCTGGCCTCCATATTTTTTGCCTGGGAGCGGGTCAGCGGCATACCTTTTGTCGTTACACTGGATCCACAGTGCTGGTCAGTTGTCTTCGAAGGACCACTTTGTTTGGTCTACCAAAGGTCTAGCAATAAAAGATTTGCTCCAGCTTTTTCGTCATCTTATCGGTCAGTCCATTACTCTATCGTTCTGTCCTGGCTTCCTTTTCTTTTTCCGTCATAACATCTAGCCTCGCCGGCCAGCGAGCCAAGGAGGCTGCCGGCCTTACGCCACGACAAACACTATGTCAGTCAATTTCTCCATCTTGAAAGGCAGATCGTTAATATATACCAGGAATAGGTAAGGGCCTAATATGGAACCTTGTAGGACGCCAATTTTAAACCCGATCCATCAAACTTAACGCCGTTGACTTCTGTCTTTTGAATTATATTGCTTAAGTATGATCTTACTAGATCTAACGCTGTATTGCTAAGTCCGTAATGATTTAATTTCATTAGTAACATATCATAATCAACAATCAAATGCCTGCAACAGATCGCAAAAAACACCGATAGCATCCTGTGGGGCCTCCCATGCAGAATAAATATGTGATGTAAGGGTAATACCTGCATCCGTAGTCGATTTACTCCTAGTGAAACCGTATTGTTTGGCGTGGAATTGTATTGTACGGTTGAAGTGTGAGAGCATTTGATTGAGCATAATCTTTTCACCAATGTGCCCTTACTCACGACAGAGCGTCTAAATTCATGTCCATAAAAAGCAGAGACTTTGTCAAAAAACAACACTAGCGTCAGTAAATGTTTCGTAAGCTCGAGCAACCTCAGCGTTGGATTTAACAACATCATCACCTATCTTTAGGCAGAAATCATTGTCCCTTGGTATAAATTTGCCAGTTTCATGGTTTATTATTTGCAAATTGTTTTCATTCTATTCTTCGAATTTTGTATTTTTCTATTACTGTGTAAAGTTTTTGCAGTTCTACAAACCAACTTGAAAATTTTGGAATATTTGCTAACATAGTCATGACATTTTCTATCAAAACAAAAAGCTCAGAAAGATAATACAAAATAACTTTACCTTTACGAATTCCGAACGTTGCCCAGTCATTAAATTTAGATTTACTACAGGTCACTGGTTTTCTTTAATTTAAAAACTTTATCGAATTCTGTTTGAAATGTTGAAGAAGTCTGAATGGATTTTATTTGGGTTCTGTTCATTAAAATCCGGTACTGGCAAATACATATCTAAGTATTTCGTATACGTCTCTAGCCGACTGCGGCGAAGCACAAAAGGAGGTTTATTGTCTATGAGTTCTACTTCGATGACGTGTACAGAAACGTCGCCGTAGCGTGTACAGAAATGTAGAACTCCGTTTCTCGCTGTACAATATAGATAATGTGTATGTGTGTGGTGACAGGTGCGCGCGGGCACGCCGGCCACGGTGCTGATGCGCTCGGCTGCCAAGTCCGCCACATTCACCACCGCCGAGGCGCCGCCGGGACAGCTGCAACGGTAACCTTACACTTACAAACTGTAGCTATTAACCGAACAGAAATCCATAGCGAACGATCGACTCTGTGTTCATCTAGCAATTCTATTAAAAGTACCTGAGTACCGAGCTCTGCTCGTTGGATGGTTGGTACAGTTAATCACGACGATAACAAATCACTCATCAGAGGCTATTATACCGCCATGTGACCAAAAAAGCGTGGTTGCTTGCTTAGTTGTTTGTTCAAGCAAGGGGGGTGAACATTTTCGTTAGAATAAGGCGAATCCAATGAAGGAGGATGTATTTGTATTCGACCTCATTTAAGCGAAACTTTTTGGCTAGGCTTCTCCCTCCGACGCACTGCACTGTAACTCGTTAGGGCGGCAATGATGTGGAGGAGGAGGTCAATGATGACGTGGGTTTTTTAGTCATTTGAATTTCAGCCTTTCTTTTATTGAAATAAAGTGAAATAACCGATGTCGCGGCAACTTGAAATTAAGTTTTTTTTTAATGGCAGCTATGATTGCCTGTGCTCCCGCCTGGTGGCGCTGGCGTAGATTGAGGCAAAGAGTTTCCTATAACTGAGCTTAGGTTCGAAACACGTCACGTGATCTTTCAAATACACTTGACACGGGCAAAATTCACCTCAATGAAAGGGCACGCCGTATGTTATAAGAAAAAGTAAAAAGCATTTGACAAGTTCGACAGATAGGTAGCGTCCAACTACACCAGTGCCATCTACAATGAAAGGGCACGCCACATATTATAAGAAAAAGTAAATAGCATTTGACTAGTTCGACAGATAGGTAGCGTCCAACTACACCAGTGCCATCTACAATAAAAGGGCACGCCACATATTATAAGAAAAAGTAAATAGCATTTGACAAGTTCGACAGATAGGTAGCGTCCAACTACACCAGTGCCATCTACAATGAGCTTTTATGATTGATTGTTAATGATTAGGTGCCATTGTCATTAGAATTTCTGCCTCACATTGTAATATTTATAAATAAATAAGTAAATAATTCATTTTCATAGTCATAAAATGAAATTACCGATCCATTAGTGTGAAAAAAAGGCATTTTCGCAGCTATGTGACCTACCTAGAACAATTTTTCGCCCCCTAAGACCATAATTCATTTGCACAAGGGTTGCCACAGTCAGCACAGGGTAGCGCTGTTTCTATAGATATAACAAACGGTTAACTAGTTACCAGTGGAAAGGAATTAATAACAGCAAATCATGGATGTCATATCTTAAGGACAAAAATGGGAAAAAAACGTCCACGTGCGAGTCGGACTCGCGGAAGAAGGGTTCCCTACGAGTATCTATAAAAACGCCCAAAATCACTTTTGCTATATAAATATTTATTTTATTTTAATTTAATTTAATTAATTATTTTTAAAATGAATAATATAACTCAATATTCTGTGAATATTTCAAGCGTCGACTTGTTGCCGTTATCAATATCGATAACGTTTGTTGTATGGTGGCCTTTAAATATTTGTTTAATTTTAATTTAACTATTCATTTTTTAATTATAATAATAATAATAATACCCTGGACACTATTTACACACATTGATCTAGCCCCAAACTAGAATTCCCAGTATCTTGGGTACTAGACAACGATACACATACTTATATAGAAAAATATTATACTTAGATAGATAAACAATCATGACTAGGTTACAAACATTGTTCTCATCAAACAAATATTTGCCCCCACCGGGACTCGAACCCGGGACCCTTGGCTTCGTAGGCAGGCTCACTGCCGACTCGGCCATTCGGGTCGTCAAAGTGAATATTTAACTTAATATTCTGTTAATATTTCAAGCCTCTACCTGTTGCCGTTATCAATATCGAGTAAAAACGAGCAAAAACATCACGTTTGTTGTATATATATATTTTTAGTATTTGTTGCTTTAGCAGCAACGGAAATACATAATCTGTGAAAAATTCAACGTTCTAACTGTCACGGTTCATGCGATACATCCTGATGACAGACGGACAGACAGACGGAGAGACGGACAGCGGAGGCTTAGTAATAGGGCCCCGTTTGGCACCCTTCGGGTACGGAACCCTAAAAACATGGGAATAGGGGTACAATTATGGAAATATGCACCGTTTTTTACCAACAGGGATATTACCATATTTAAGATTACATAAATGACAAGACTGTATGGGGTTAATGGAACAAAACACAGAAGTTGCTGTTAATAATTTTGTAATGATTTATATAATATATAATAATTAATCGACAATGCGGATGTTTGCTGGATCTTTTACGAATTCCCCGTTACCCCACATATCTTCGAGAACGTTTCGAGTTTATTTCCTCCAGGCATAGCAACCGGAGATCCCACACGATGTCTCTCCTTTCTACTCCTCGGCATAACACTGCCGCTTACAAACACTCGTTTAGGTTAACCGCGATCCGACTGTGGAACGCACTTCCCTGCGCTATTAGAGATAGTCCCTGAATATTCACTTTTAAGAAAAGATTCAAAGAGCGATTCCTTTCTCTTTCGCGATAGGTACTTTTATATATGTATATCTAAGTAGTATATGTTTGATATATATTTTATTTTTGTGATTTTGTATTTTATTTAGCATATATATAATTTATTATATTATGTTTTAGTTGTAAACAATTAGATGTATACAGTTTTATTGCGGCACAGGACTCCCCTGTTGCACAATATTTCCTGTCCTGCCTAGGTTGGCTGGTAGAAATCTGTCTTTAGAGATAAGCTCGCCTTTGCTTATAAAATGTTTTGTTACCTTATTATTAAGATTGCTGTGCAAAAAAGAATAAGAATAATTTTTTAATTATTGTATTAGTTAAATTCAAGCAATTTTTGAAAGAGATCCAACAATCAATCTGAGAATCTTCAATTATAGTGCTTAAGATGATTTCCGTTCCGACTCGTGTCGACTTATCCACTCGTCAAAGATCACCTACTTTCAGCACTAGTAGCATAAGATAAAGATAAAGATAAAGATATTTATTGTTTGATGAAACATAGGTGTATGGTGGATGTTAATAAAATGTTGGCATGTGTATCTCTATGATCTGCCGTAAGGCGTTCAAACATCGGTGCTTAATTGTATAAAATTAACAATAACATTAAAATTATATATACAGATTATACACGCATGCACACATATAAGAGGACACACAATAATTATTGTCATTAAATTTATAAAATGTCGGTAAGAATTTATTGAATAATATGCCTTGTTAATTAGAATTTTTTTAAGATTATATTTATACACATTTATATTGTTATTCGACCTCAATGTTAATGGTAGTTTGTTATATATTCTGGTGGCCATACCGAATATACGTTTATCGTAGTATGCTGTCTTTCGCGGGTCAGCACTCAGTTTGTCCTGGTTGCGTTTGCTCTTCATGTGATTGAAGAGATGCATATTGCACTTCACAAATACAGCTGTTTCAAATATATATAATGATGGGACTGTTAGTATTTCAAGATTAATGGAGTGGCCTCTGCAGCTATCTGTACAAATTAGTTTACATATTGCACGTACACATTTCTTTTGGGCTCTAAATATTATATCTTTTTTTGTGGCATTTCCCCAGAACATTATACCGTACCTTAATGATGACTCGACAAATCCATGATATGCTATTACAACAGCATCTTTATTTACTTGTTTAGATAGCATGTATAGAGCATATGAGAATTGACTCAGTTTACTACTCAAGACATCAATGTGTGTACTCCATGACATGTTGTTGTCAATGTGCAGTCCTAAGAATTTTGTGGTCTCAGTATCTTCTATTTGTTTACCCTCATAGTTAATGTTTAATGTCAATGGTATTTTATGTTCATTAGAAAATTTCATCAGTTTTGTTTTATTAATATTTATTAAAAGATTATTATTATAAAGCCATTCTATTAAATTTATTAGGGAATTATTAATGTCTGATTCATCTGTATTTAGATTGTGTCCTATAAATGTTACGGTGCTGTCATCAGCGAAAAGATCCATCGGATGATTAACACATTTTGGGATGTCATTAATGTATACTAGGAACAATAGTGGGCCCAAAACACTCCCTTGTGGTACTCCACATTTTATGTCCCTAGAGTCAGATGAACATGTCATTTCCATTTGTGATTTTGTGCATATTTGAGCAATTTGGGTTAATTTTTTCCTATAACTTAAGTAGGATTTAATGAGGTCATGTGCGTTACCTCGTACACCATATGCATACAATTTGTCTAATAATATTTTGTGGTCAACATAGTCAAACGCCTTGGTAAGGTCCATATATAATGATGTGACAGGTTTGCCACTATCAATGTTTGGCATGATCTTACTCAGGAAATCATAAATTGCCATGTTAATATTTTTATTTTTTCTGAAGCCCTTTTGCTCTTCAGCCAGTATTTTATGTTTTTCAAAATAGATATATAGCCTGTCATAAATAGCTTTCTCTAATATTTTGGAGAATATTGGCATCAGCGCTATGGGTCTGTAGTTGCTCACGTCTTCCCTGTCGTCTTTTTTGAAAAGTGGTTTCACAATGGATGTCTTGAGGCGATCAGGAAAGACACCGTGTTGTAAGGAGAGGTTAGTCAGGTGGCTAAGAATTGGTGCGATTTCATTACTAACTGCTTTGATTATTTTGGTGTTGATACCATCAATACCCGTACTGTTTGTGTTCTTAAGTGATTTTATATATTTCTGAATTTCTGTGGTAGTAGCAGGAATCAGGAATATTGAATCATTTAGAAATGCTAGTCTCAGGTCATTTTGTTTTGTGGTGGTAGGATTCAGTACCACTTGGTCAATAAAATTGTCATTAAATGCTTGTGCTATTTGTTTGGGTTCTGTCATGTTTAGTCCTTTACATTTTATTATGTTTATGTTATTTTTTGGTATGTTATTTTTTGCTTTGTTTATTACACCCCACGTTGTTTTACAGATATTAGTGGAGGTTTTAATGGCATAATCGTTTTGCGATTTCTGTGTTTGATCTATAACTCTTTTTAACCGTTGTGTGTATTGTTTGAATGTGTTTTTATTTTCTAGTGTTGGGTTAAGCCTATAATTCCATAGGAGTTCACGCTTTCTTTTGCAACAATATTTGATGCCCTTAGTAATCCATTGTGCCTTGGTAGTCACGGATATCTTTCTCTTTTGGAAAGGGAAGCAAAGTTCATAGAACAGTACAAACATATCGTGAAACGAGTTGAATGCTTTATCTAAATCCTGGCATTCAAATATATCCGAAAAGCTTAGCTGGGAAATGCACGTGACAAACTTATTTATGTTTTCGTCACTGTAATCTCGTCTCATGATAAAATAGTGCTTTAAGATACAGGTCCTTTTGACCGGACATTTAAGGATTTGTGCAGAGTGATCCGACAGTGCAAGTTCTATGACTTCACCTACACTTTTTTGCACATTGTGAGCAAAATTATCTAAACATGTTCCACTTTCAAAACGAGTTGGCTCTTTAATTTGTAATTTAAGATTGTAGCCTAATAAAAGTTGCACAAAAGTTTCCGTAGCAGTAGCGGTAGCGGTAGTGTTCTTAAGGGTGTCGATGTTGAAGTCTCATGCTATTACAACTTTTTTATTTCTGTAACATGTTTGACGTAAAATCTTGTCTAGCGTTGTGAAAAACTTCTCTAGATTAACGTTCCTATTTTTTTGAGTTGGTATCCTGTATATACATATAATTATAATTTCGTGTTCTACCAATTCTATACAACAACATTCGATAATATTAGGTATGCTACATTTAAGTATTTCTTTTATTTCTTTAAATTTATTATATTATAATTAAGCATAAATATCTGTTGTTTGTTGTAGGTTCCAGCCGCTGGATTCGAAGCCCAACGAGATGACGTTCTCGTGGTCGCTGCCGGAGAGCGAGCACAATGGCGTGCTGCGCCGCTTCGTCGTCGAGTACGGGCTGCAGGGCGCGCCGCCGTCAGAGCTCACCACGCAAGAGTTCGACGCTAACGGTATTGATCAACAGTACGCCGTCGCGCTCACTCGCCGCCCGAGCCCGCCCGAGCCCGCCCGAGCCCGCCCGCCGTGTAGTACGCCTACACCATCTACTTGTGTACTAACTGGAGTTTGAGGCCTGGACTGGAGGATACTGGAGACCAATTTTAGCTGTCAATACGATCAGCCTTTTCTCAATGTTCATTATTATAATTTGTTTGATGCGAGTGAGAGTACTGCAACTGCACGAGTGTTGTCCGCAGCGCGCTCCGGCACGGTGCACGGGCTGACGGCGGGCGCCACGTACGCGTTCTCCGCGTGGGCGGAGTCTGGCGGCGGGCGCGGCGCTGCGGCGCACTGGACGCAGCGCATGGCCATCGCGGCGCCGCCCCGGCCCGCCAAGCACGCGCTGCCGACCCTCGCGCGCGCTGCCGCTACCAACATCGCCGTCAGGTACGAACGCACATACACCAATCTGTAACTGATGTAGTGGCGGCAGACTTCCTCGTCAACAACTCAAACAGTGCGTGTGCAGGTTCCGCGCGGACTACTTCTCGCCGGCGAACGGCAACGTGACGGCGTACACGCTGGTGGTGGCGGAGGAGCCGCGCAACGACACGCCGGCGCGCCTGCCCTCGTGGCGCGACGTGCGGCGGCTGCCCGCCTGGCCGCCCTACCAGGTACCGCGCCGCAGTTAAACTAATCTATCGATACCCTACTTTTAAAACTAGTCAGTCAACGTTTTATCCGGCTCGAAGGACCAAAATGATGTCCTAACATATTTTTGGTCCTTCGAGTCGAATAAAAAATACAGCTCAACGGACTGAGGAAAGACGTTGCGTTTGCTGGAAGAGATCTCTATTTAGAGAGAGATGTTTTATTGTATCCTTTGTTGTTTTATGTGCAATAAATATATACGAAAGACATATAAAACATTAACTTCAAGTAGACACGAGCAGACTCCTGAATTCGATTGGCACAGGACCGGATAATTATTTGGTAAAAAAAAGAAGCAGGCCAGCACTGAAATTACGCTGTCGATGATGATGAGACACCAGCAATACACTCACTTTTAATAAAGGTAGTGACGGCTGGGGTGGGTGTTCTCAGGTGACGGAGCCGTACTACCCGTTCCACTCGTCAGAGACGGAGGAGTTCACGATTGGCTCGGAGCGCTGCGAAGACTCGGCGCGCGCCTACTGCAACGGCCCGCTCAAGCCCAACACCAAGTACTACGTGAAGCTGCGTGCCTTCACCGCGCCCGACAAGTACACCGACACCGCCTACTCCGTGCTCTACACAGGTAACAACACCGCCTACTCCGTGCTCTACACAGGTAACAACACCGCCTACTCCGTGCTCTACACAGGTAACAACACCGCCTACTCCGTGCTCTACACAGGTAACAACACCGCCTACTCCGTGCTCTACACAGGTAACAACACCGCCTACTCCGTGCTCTACACAGGTAACAACACCGCCTACTCCGTGCTCTACACAGGTAACAACACCGCCTACTCCGTGCTCTACACAGGTAACAAACAATACGGCTCCATTCTGTTAGACTTTGTTTTTTCTAGAATCAGATAATTTATCTAAAAATACCTTGCAGGTCTATTTACATGCCATGTATTGAAGTGAATTCCAGTATCAGTTGAATTATCGTAGTAGTTGAGATATCGTAACTGGAATGACGAATAATATTATCAGTTTGATGTGATAAGCGATTCTACAGTCCTTGCTGTACTAAAACGTCAACGTGTTGTTTTGTTGCTAATACAATGGGTAAGTTGCGGCAATATATTTACTTGCGCATTTTTGGGTAAGGGTGGGTAGTGGTAGGCCTAGTTTCATGTTAAGTTACTGGTTGCTTCTGTAATATAATGCTAAAGATAATTGCGTTGTCTGTCGAGTGTTGATGTGGTTATGTCGGTCCAGGTATTGGCAAACTCGCCGAGAACGAGGCACGATACCATCTCCATCGCGAACGGCTGGATCGAGCGTCGAGCGACGATCTCATGTCCTCGCTCGTTGTCCACAGAGGCGGACCACACGGCGTGGATCGCGGGCGGCTGCGCGGCGGCAGCGCTGCTGCTGTGTGGTGCCGGCGCCGCGCTGCTCGTGCGCCGGCGCCGCGCGCACCTGCCTCGCCAGTCCGCCCCACACGCGGCGCCGCGCGCCTCGCGTCCCGTGCGCGTCGCTGACTTCATCGACCACTACCGGCTCATGAGCGCCGACTCCGACTTCAGGTGGGTGTCGCCGCCCCTGTGTGAGCCTGGCGGAGTGTGCTGCGGAGCGCTAGCCCTAGCCCGTGCACTCACCATTGACTCCCTCGCCCGCTTGCAGGTTCAGCGAGGAGTTCGAGGAGCTGAAGCACGTGGGGCGCGAACAGGCGTGCTCGGCGGCCGACCTGCCCTGCAACCGGCCCAAGAACCGCTTCACAAACATCCTGCCGTACGACCACTCGCGCTACAAGCTGCAGCCCGTGGACGACGAGGAGGGCTCCGACTACATCAACGCGAACTACGTGCCCGGATACAGCTCGCCGCGCGAGTTCATCGTGACGCAGGGCCCGCTGCACTGCACGCGCGACGACTTCTGGCGCATGTGCTGGGAGTCCGGCGCGCGCGCACTCGTCATGCTGACGCGCTGCGTGGAGAAGGGCCGCGAGAAGTGCGACCGCTACTGGCCGTACGACACGCGGCCCGTCTACTACGGAGACATCGCCGTCACCGCGCTCAACGAGTCGCGCTACGCAGACTGGACCGTGACGGAGCTGGCGGCCAGCCGCGGCGCCGAGCAGCGCGTGCTGCTGCACTTCCACTTCACCACGTGGCCGGACTTCGGTGTGCCCTCGCCGCCCACCACGCTGGCGCGCTTCGTGCGTGCCTTCCGCGAGCGCGTGCCCGGGGGCGCCGGCGCCGGCGGGGCTAGCGCGGGCGGTCCCGGGGCGGCGCCCGCCCGCCCCGGCGGCCCTGTCGTCGTGCACTGCTCGGCCGGCGTGGGCCGCTCCGGCACCTTCATCGCGCTGGACCGCGCGCTGCAGCAGCTGGCGGCGCGCGCCGACTCGCTGGACGTATTCGGCATCGTGCACGCCATGCGGCGCGAGCGCGTGTGGATGGTGCAGACCGAGCAGCAGTACATCTGCATCCACCAGTGCCTCGTCGCAGTGCTGGAGGGGCAGGACCTGCAGGCGCCACTGCAGGCGCACCAGCAGCACATCAACCAGGCCTACGAGGGTGAGTGTGCAATCGATGCTGGTCTTTTAGCGAACCCCATCTGGGGCGTGGAGAGTCGAGTTCCACAAGAACGGGTCGTCGGGTGGCCCTTACGGGTGGTGGTCATCGTGTGGCGCTGGTACAGTATGAGTGGTCGGCTGGTGGCCGGCGAGGCAAGCAGGCCGCGTGGCAGGCGACGGCAGTCGGGCGGGCGTGCGTGGTGCGGGTACTAAGTAGCGGGGAGCGTACGACGAGTGTACGCAAAGAGAGATTCTCTTGCTCACACTGCTTACGCTGCGTACGGACAGCGCGTACATTGTTACGCGTAGTCGGTGACGAGTGTCCCGGAAAGCCATGTCTGTCCGTGCAGCTACGCGTACACTCTTGCACTCTTGCAGAACGCGTGCCGCGCGAGCTGGCTGCAGCTACGCGTACACTCTTGCACTCTTGCAGAACGCGTGCCGCGCGAGCTGGCTGCAGCTACGCGTACACTCTTGCACTCTTGCAGAACGCGTGCCGCGCGAGCTGGCTGCAGCTACGCGTACACTCTTGCACTCTTGCAGAACGCGTGCCGCGCGAGCTGGCTGCAGCTACGCGTACACTCTTGCACTCTTGCAGAACGCGTGCCGCGCGAGCTGGCTGCAGCTACGCGTACACTCTTGCACTCTTGCAGAACGCGTGCCGCGCGAGCTGGCTGCAGCTACGCGTACACTCTTGCACTCTTGCAGAACGCGTGCCGCGCGAGCTGGCTGCAGCTACGCGTACACTCTTGCACTCTAGCAGAACGCGTGCCGCGCGAGCTGGCTGCCTACGCGATATTTGGACGGCAAAATGGATAAACTAGCGTGTTCGCCGATTTTAAACAATGAAAATACTAAAAACAATTAATTCAACTTTACGAATTACGTGTTTTGTGGGATAGCACTCTACTTAACATGCGATACATGGAAGGCAATTTCAAAAGAATTGAAAATTCCAAAATAATTATTACAAAAGATGACAACTTTATTAGCAACTAATACTTAGAAAAGAAAGGCGCAAAATCAAAAAAAGTTTAGTAACAGGATCAGGTATTTTTTAAATTTAATTATGAATTGTAGGTCATATAAATAGACTTTTATGTAGTAGCTTACTTGTATTATCGGGCTCCGATTAGAATAGTAATTTTGACGTAAGTATATGTGAAAATGAAACTTCAATCGTATTCTGATCGCAGTTTTTTAGTAAAAAACATCAAGATAACACACAAAACTAAAATAGTATATACCTACCTGAATATCAAATTGCCTGTTATATTTACAAATCTTATTAAACGCCTATATATAACCGGCCAAGTGCGAGTCGGACTCGCGCACGAAGGGTTCCGTACCATTATCAATAAAAATGGTAAAAAAATCATATCTGTTGTATGGGAGCCCTCTTTAAATATGAATTTTGTTTAAATTTAATTATTTATTTTTAAAGTGAATAATATAACTCAATGTGATTATTTCAAGCGTGTTGCCGTTATCAATATCAAGCAAAAAGAGCAAAAAAAACACGTTGGTTGTATTGGAGACCCCCTTAACCTAAATTATTACCATGGCATAAAGTTCAGAATCGCGACACGTCCCATCTACCCTCGGTTTTGAGGGTTTAAATATTTGTTTTATTTTAATTTAATTATTTATTATTAAATTGAATTTATAACTAAACATTATCCGTCTTACCACAAAAAACTTTAAACATTATTTAACACATGATTATAAAAATCGTTACCACAAAACTGATTTTAGCGTCTTAGTAGGGATAGGCATGGCTTATATTATGTGATCAATTTAGGCAACCGAGAAAGCTTGTTTAGTGAGTGTCTTGTTTGTCAAGATGGCGGAATTATTGACCAGCTGTTCTGCTGTGTTGGTTTTGTTTACGAAAAAGCGGTTTTTACTCCATTAAAGTCCAAGTTTTATCGTGAGGAAACCTTCATATCTCCATAGGACATCGTGGGGAAACCTCCTTAGTGGCCGCGATGGGCTATCCCCCTGTCATGCAAAATGGACTTAATTATCTAAAAGTGGGCACAACTGTGCCTCTGCCACCCCGTATCGAAAAAGCATAAAGCTATATATCATCCAATGATGAAATTTATGGTGGGCTACTGGGAGACAGTGTATACGTCGCGCGACACGTTATGAGCGGTGGCCTTGAATGCGCAGTAGTCACTTTACAATAGCTGTACATATGCGCAGTAATTCCTGCTAACGTCGCCCAGCGCTCTTAACTTACTTATACTATGGGATGAAATTTGTACATCTGCTTCCGGTGTGCCCATCCACTATAAAACCATACTAGCCGCAAGCCACAGCAATCTTGGGAGAAGTTTCATCTGCCTGAGATCTACTCAACCATCCAGGGCGGTCGCTCAAGCTGGAGTTGATGCAGGAGTTAGGCCAGTTTGTGAAGGAGATAAGCCGACTTTTCACTATGGGATGTAATGAATTATGTATTAAGATGCAGGCAGATACACTAAGACAGTGGCGCCAGTGCCAGTGAGACTGGTAGCCAGTACTGCCTCATGTAAATCTAGCTAGACGGGTGCTCTATTCACCCCAGCACTCGCAGACTGCACGGGACTGGCTTGATTTTATAAGGCCAATACAAGGTTTTTACAAGGCCAACACCAAGCCAGCCAGCTCTGGCCTCGGGTAAACCAAGCTTAACATCTCAAGTTGTGAAATAAATATTGCTTGCCAGTCTTTCTAGTGCCCGTTCAGCAATATTTATTTTACATCTTGAGATGTAATTTATATTAGATTATATCCCATAGTGAAAAGCTGGCTTTATTCATTAAGGACCCCTGGAATGAAAGGAAATAAGCGAAGCAGTAATAACACCACATTTTGATATCAACATTTTTAATTTGTTTATTAACAATTTCATTAATATCGCCAATTCCTTGAAAGATTTTCTATCTCCACTATTAATGTTTCTAACTGAGGGATTAATGTTTACACCACAATTCATGTTCATCTTCTATCACATTTGTGGGTTTTTATTTCCATATTTGATTCAAGTATGTATGGCGGCTTTGCTGGTGCTGAAAAGACAAGATTTCAATTAAATTATACCAAAATGCTAAGGTAGAGGTGGACTCGACACTTGGTTAGAGGGGATGACGGACAGTGGACCGTAGCGATAGGAAATACAAGGGGAAAGATAGGGCCATCCAGTGGGCATTGTCCGACGATATTATCAAGTCAACATCTCTCTGCATGCAGTTGGCAAAGAACTTTGGTGAATGGCGCGATAGAAGAGACTTGTCTTTGATCGACTTGACTCACTAACCAAGAGGCCTATAATAATAATAATAATAATCGTTTATTCTCAGGCAACATGACCCATAGTTATAAAAGAAGAAGAAGTGGGTTGATGTGTGCTGAAAACGATTATGAAGATTTCTTACCTTTTCTGTTTCGAAATCCTGGAAAATTAGGTGTTGTTTTGTTGATCGTCATCACTACCCAGGCTAAGTGCAGGGCAGGCAGTAAGATCCAAGAATTTCCTTTCCTGAGCAAGGGATAAATAATAATATCCCGAACCAAAACAAACAAATTGTCTGACGAACTATCAGTGACAGTTCCGTGTGTCGTTTCGTTCCGTTTCGCTGCTTATTTTTTAGTCGTGTTTGATAAAAGTACTAAAGTGAACGGTTTTTCTACACAAAAATAAGGGTTTACCACTACTTTACCCAACCATGTTCTATTACTAAGTTAGGAATTACATTAAGCATACAATTTTTCATCAAATTATGTTATTCGCGTAAAATGAAACTATGAACGTTTTTTTAAATATTTTTTCATATTGTGTTGTACGGCCTTGGAAATTCAGTCCTTTGAGGCTAGTTGATGAACGAACGAAATTAACTGAATGTTCTAGCCGTTTTTTAGTAAGATACTCACTAAACACTTTTTTGTGGTAACGAAATTTAGAAGCTTGCTAACCATTTGTTTACTGATAGATGATGATTTTGCTAAACAAGTGATAATACCGTGTTTTTATTATTTTTTGTAGTAAGACGGTATGTGATCATTTCAAGCGTCTACCTGTTGCCGTCATCAGATGCAATATCGAGCAAGAACGAGCAAACAATCACGTTTGTTGTACGGAGCTATTGATTGTTATTCTGTTTGTTATTGTTTGTTGTTATAGCGGCAACAGAAATACATCATCTGTGAAAATTTCAACTGTCTAACTATCACGGTTCATGAGATACAGCCTGGTGACGTATGTCACCACCGGAAGTTCAAAGGGAAGCGGAGGATACTCACAATGAAATTTCTGAACCATTGCGTTGCGTACAATTAGAGTCAGGATAATTAATTAATAAATAAGATAATTAAAAATTAAATAATAAGTAAAATAAACATAAACGTTTTTAACAATAAATAAGGTTTTTAATCATTTACCTTCTAATGATCCTTGAGGGCCTTGACAATTGCATCACAAACTTCAATAACAATAGTAGATATGGACTGTTTAGATATGCGAAAGAGATATTGTAGACTTGTGTATAGTCCCCTCTCCTCCCCTCTCCTCCCCTCTCCGGCAGCCAAGAAGCTTGACGTCACGGACAGCCTTCCGTTCGCTGTGATCTGTGATAGCTTCTCGATAGTTCATATTCATTTTTGTTATTTCAGGCTCAATCTTTTCAAGAATTATTTCAAATTTTTGCAGTCATTCTCATAAAATTTTCAGTACTTCCACTTTCTTCAAAATGTAGGTATATCTGGCATAAATAAGCCTATTCCCACACTGTAATCTTTCACGATACAATTTTTCCATCCACCATCGAGGTTTCCGTTTGTTTCTTTTCTTTTTAATGTTTTGAATAATGGGCTCTTTTCTTTTTAATGTGTTGAAAAATGAGTAATGCCGCAGTGGTGGTGCACGCAACCGCTATGTTCATCGGAGACAAAGATATGGTGACTGGCCGAGCTCGCGTAGCGCTATGGATCGATTCAGCTCGTGTTTAGGTTCGTGGCGGTCCGTACAGGAGCTGTACCCGTATTAAAACGTACGCGTAAACACACGCGTTACCGACTACGCCTACCTGTGCACGCGATGTCGGTACGCAGCTTTACACCGCACACACTGCGCGAGCGATACTCACGGCGCCACGATGCCCCCACAGGCGGCAGCGCCGGCGCGGACGCGCGGCACGTCGAGCGCGGCCGCTGAGAGCCGACGCGGCTCGCGGCTCGCGGCTCGCGGCTCAAAGCTCGCGACGCAGCTCAAAGCTCGCGACGCGGCTCACGGCACGAGTACGAGGAGCATGATGTTATGCGTTGCCTAACGTATTGTTCCGCATGGATTAACAATTGCCAATTGGTTGCTTGCGAGTGAAAGCATGTTTGCGTCGCCTTTTAATTAAATGTGAATATTTTTTCTCCCGATGCCGTCAGCTTCAATAAAAGACTCGGCGTATGTGCTGTTTGTGTTTGTGAGCTAATTTTAAACAATGCTTACGTAGTTAAAGAAGCAATGAATTCAGTCGTTTTCTCTTGTTCACAGACGACGAGGGGATAGCGGAGTCCGGCATGTGAGCTACCCGCCCCCGCCCCCGCCCCCGACTGACGCCGCCGCCTCACACGGCGTAGGCTCAGAATGCGATATGTGATAGCATAACACAGGTTTCAATGCATTTTGTCAGTACTTTGGTACGATACGGTACGGTTGTGTAGTCCGGTCAACCGGACTATGGAAAAAAAACGTGGTACGGTTGACCGGACCAAGAAATTATTTTAATCTTCCGTGGTCCGCTCAACTGAACAGTGCAAAACAAAAACGTGATTTTCCTAGATGGGGTGGCAGAGGCACAACTTCACATAAAAAACGTGATTTTCCTAGATAGGGTGGCAGAGGCACAACTTCACATAATACTTGTATTTTTGACAGGTGTCACAATTTTTGATAGGTGTCACTATTTTGACAGGGGTTATGATTATGACAAGTGTCCCAATTTTTATCTGTTATCACCAATTTTACGGCCAAAAATTTACTTTAGCTAAATGTGCATCCGAATATCCGATCTCTGGTTATCACTGTAATGACAGGTTTTATGATTTTGACACGAATGAGTTTTGACAGCTGTCACTTTTTGTTTTACTGGTATGAAGATTTTTACCAATATATATGATGGCTATCAAACTAAAGCCTATAATTTCTCGGAAACTACTGATCCTAGACCACTGGTTTGTATGGAGGTATGACAGCTCGGCAAGATCTTTTTCGGATGAAAGCTGTCAAACTCAAGTCAGTCATATCTCGGAAACTACTGATCCTAGACCACTGGTTTATATTTAATATTATGCAGTTTTTCCAATATCAAAATCATAAAACATGTCAAAATAGTCACTCCTGTCAAAAACAGTGACACCAGTCAAAATAGTGACACCTGTCAAAAATAGTGATATGTGTCAAAATGATAAATATTATGTGAAGATGTGCCTCTGCCACCCCATTTGGGCAAATCACGTTTTTGCCGCCACTGTTCTCCACTCCACTGAAGATTAAAATAATGTCTTGTCCCGATCAACCGAAAAACAAATTTTCCATAGTCTGGTTGACCGGACTGCACATACTGCACAACCGTACCACGGAAAACTAATTATTGAACTACCTGACCAGGCCGGAAACTCCTAACTGTACTTAATTATATCAGATTTACTCGGTACTATTTAGTAACTTAATGTATGTCAGAGTTTTTATACTTCTATAGAAGCGTCGTTAGGCAAATTATATTTTTGTAAAAAACGAGGAGCAATGATTTAAACTGAATGAGTATTGTAGTTGTATATAAATGTGTGACGTCAGCTCGAAGCGAGCTGGAGGTTGCATCGTGTTATAGCACGTGTGCCCATATTGCGTAACTATAACTAAACCTACCTTAAATTATGTTTATGCATAGCGCATAACTAAGTAGCTTCCGCAACAGTGCAGCGGTGTGGGAGAGGTGTGCTGTCGTCACTTCCTGTGCCACTCGAGACTTCACAACCAGAAGCACGAACAATTACGCATCGAAAAAAAGTGCGCATTGAACTTTTAGTGAATCTTACATACTTATGGTTCATTTCACCTGAACTCCAACACTTTTTAGATCTGTCATATATTCGTGCAGCATATGATGTCACCGCTCCCACACTTCGCCCACACCTCGCCACTCCCGTCAGAACCTACTCATCTGAGTGCAATGGGTACTTATAGTTTTAAAGGTTGACATAATTTCATAGGATATGATATTTTAATAATAACTCAAGTTGTTCCATATTTCTTATTAATTATTATGACGAATGAATCTCGAAATCGTACTTAATATTTATACGTTATGCTCAATTTTAATGATGTGATTAAAAAGTCATATAAATTATTACTTTGGTACAGTCCTTAAATCTTTCAGTCTTGAGACTTGAGCCTAAAAAATATTGTATTTACTTATCAATTAACATTTTCGATAATATAGATATTATCAAGAGAACTTCCCTCCAAAATATGAGGACTCCTCAATGTGATTTTTAAAAACTGGGAGAACTCATCAGTATATACACAAATGGTTGTTCAAGCAAGACTGAACAAGCAATTAGGCTGTCATTGATTGACTTTCACTAATCATCTAATTCAATAATAGTTGCGATTACTAATATTCTGTAGCCGGTCATGTTATTATCGGTAGTTTATTATAAGTAACCTATTCAAAGCCTGTTATCGGTAATGCTGGTAATATTATCGGTCGAATTTAGTAGTTTATCTAAAGACATATCATAAACCATCTATAGGTCATTCAAAAACTGCAAATTACGACCAGCTTAAAGATAAACTGTTTTGTTAGAACATAATTCTCATCTGTGTGTGCTTCATAATGTCATCGAATTCGATATTCTTATGACATTCCAATTTCGAACATCTCTGAAAGACAAAGCAATTTGAGTTGACCTCAATTCTATAATCAGTCGAGATGACGTTCTATTCTAAATTAAATGTCAGTGCCGCAATGCCGGTCGTAACATGCGCTTCCTGAACATATCATAGAGAGCTTATAATATGTGTGTAGATAAAGCAGTATATGTAACTGTACACAATTAGGCATTATGTAACAGTCACATAAACTACTATTACCGGGTAAAGTTCTAAAAAGTCAAAACTCCCGGCGGCACATCAGTAGTTGTATTTTGTATATAAGCCAAATGAATCCGACTATAATTAACAAGACAACTAGACAGTATCAAGGGACAGCTCACTAATGTTATAACATTTATTATAGGTACTACCTATGCATATGTGTAAAGAAATATGTACATATTAAATGAAATATTTTTATTTCTGGTATTTGCATGCCTCATCCCAATCCACGTTACTTTGACGGTATAGCGAGTGTTGGCAAATGAAAAATCCGGTCAAGCGCGATCAGCAAGCGACTGGCACACGAATTAGCAAGAGTTTCTAAGGCGAGACCGAGAGTGAATGGTGAACCAAGCCTTCGAACCTTAGTACCAGATACTACAATGCAGTTTAGCTTGTCGATGATATCGTAAGCCATAGAGGTCATTGAACCCACTATCACTTGTCCTAAAGAATCAAGTGACCGAATAAAGAAAGAAACAAAACGTTTATTCACAGCTGAATACTTACCTTAGTCTTCATTATGAACTTGGCTGTTTTTTTTATTTTATTAAAAATACTTTTTAGGAAATGATAAGTAGTACCCATTAATATGAACAACTTGCTTATGAACTATGTTCCTGAGTGTTTTTTTTCCTAGGTAATCCATAAAAAATGCGCTCAGCAGGTCCATGTCCTCCACCCTCTTCCTCCTCCGTCCTCCAGGCTTGCAGCACCCAACTCGAGGCTTGCGATTTTGGCCTCCATCGCCTTGTTGTCGGTGAGTAGTTGCTGGACGTCCTCACCTGTCACGGTTGAGGATACTTTCTCCTCCATCGCCGATATACGGGCTTCCCATCCGGCGTATTTGGCGGAGAAGATGTCCAGTTGCGACTGAATCTTAATAAGAGCCGAGTCAATATCGTGCTGCCATGTTTTTTGGACAACCCGATTGATCGAGACGGCAGTGACTCTGCCTACGAAGCCATGGGTCCCGGGTTCGAGTCCCGGTGGGGGCCAATATTTGTTTGATGAGGACGGATATTTGTACCCTAGTCATGGTTGTTTATCTATCTAAGTATAATATTTATCTATATAAGTATGTGTATCGTTGTCTATAGTACCCAAGATACAGGGAATCCTAGTTTGGGGCTAGATCAATGTGTGTAAATAGTGTCCCAGGTATTATTATATTATATTTTTGTAGGGCAGCAAACTTAGCGTCGATGTAGGTCATAAAAGATCTTGGGTCGAAGTTGATTAGTGACTCTGACGTGTTCAGCTCTGTTGGCGCTAGCGGAGGCAGCGGCAGGGATAATACTGGGGAAGAATCGGCCGGGGTTCGCAGGGTGGTAATAGCTGCTATCTCTCTCTGGACTTCTCACCAGTAAGATCAAACTGGGATATTACATCTTTTTGCTCTTTGCCTCCCTGAAACCACAGCATTTCCATTTGATTTTATTCATAGGCAGGATACGACCGAAGTCTTTGTCAGATAAACCCGCACATGAGTACTATAATTTTTTTATTATAAATATAAAATATAATAGGCCTGTAAAATGATGGATTAGTCTTATCCTTACTAGCAATTCGGAATGAAACTGTTTGACCACTGTGATCGGACGGTGAGCAGTTAATTACATTTTTTCTTGTGAATGCAGTCACAAAAAACGTTGTCTAAGCAAGTTTGGCTGGTAAGTGTAAATCTAGTCGACCCTAGAAATATATGACATAAATTAAATGATTTGAATGAAGTTATTAATTTTCATTGTTGTTCCTACAAGCAAATCTACATTAAGATCGCCACTAATAATTATTTTTTTTCTGTTATTACATAGTTTAGTGAGGGCTTCCTCCATAATTTTCTCAAATATTTAGAAATTGCCATGGCCTTTTTCATCCCTCGGTGTCCTGTAGACACAAACAAAAATATGGCTATCTAACTCAACACAGGATACCTCGATTTGTCTTTCAACAGTAAATGCAAGAATATCTTTCCGTTGTTTCGCCTTAATATTATGATTTACTAAGATTAAAGAACCACCTCTATCAGTCTTTATATTGTAACACTGTCAATTTTGTAATTATTTATCTTAAAAGACATCATATTTTCCTTCAACCAGTGTTCTGTAATACAAATAATATCAATGTCAGAATTTTTTAGAAATAACTCTAATACAAGTTCTTTGCCAGGTAGCCCCTGGATGTTTTGATGGGTAATATTTACATTTTGACATATTTAGTGGCTCTTGTATGCTAGAGATTTCCTCTATTGTCTTAAGAACTAATTTACATTACTTGGAACAGATTCCAATGTTGCATGCAAAGTATGATTAATTGGTGAATTCCCAATAGGGGTGCATGTCATATTACTCTTAACATAAGCTGATGACAAGTTGAACTTGGTTAAACTGCGCCAACTATAGCTGCGTCGCATATATTATAAGCTAACAATGTAGCTACTAATTTTCTATATTTATTAGACAGGTACAATGTATCCTGTGTCAGAGTAAAGTTATGAATAAATTTATTCATGTCGAAATATAAAATAGCGTCGCTGTGATGACATGTTAAATTAAATAAATGAATATTCATTCTATGCACAGATTTGTTCTGTAGTTCTGTCAAATTACAGGCATATGGAAAATTGCATAGTATATTTTCCTTTAACCAGTGTTCTGTAACACAAATAACATCGATGTCAGATTTTTTTTAAATAATTAATAATAATAATAATACCTTGGACACTATTTATACACATTGATCTAGCCCCAAACTAGGATTCCCTGTATCTTGGGTACCTACTAGACAACGATACACATACTTATATAGATAAATATTATACTTAGATAGATAAACAACCATGACAGGTTACAAACATCCGTTCTCATCAAACAAATATTTGCCCCCACCGGGACTCGAACCCCGAATTATAATACAAGTTCTTTACCAGGTAGCCCCTGGATGTTTTGATGGGTATTATTTAAGTGGGGCTTACCCTTTGACATATTTAGTTTTTTCTTGTATGCTAAAAATTTCCTCTATTGTCTTATAAACTAATTTAAATTACTTGGAACAGATTTCGACGTTGCACGCAAAATATTAATTATAATAATAATAAAGCCTTATTTATTCATTAATAATAAATTACAAATACATTTTTACATTTTCGATTTTAACTATTTATAAGATATTTTATATAAAGTTAGTTCATTATATAAATATGGATTAATTATTATTGAATTATAAATTAATTGAGCATGCATAATATTAAGAACCTCACTACTGAGTAAATGCCTCCTCCATTTTTCTCCACGTTTCTCTATTTATTGCGTTTTCAGTCCAGTTATTTCCTGCTGTTTTCAATAATTTGTCGAGCCATCTCTCCACTGGTCTACCTCTGTTTCTCTTGCCTGGTGGGCCTTTCCATAAGGTTATCTTTTGTATCCATCTTTCTTCGTTCATCCGTGCAACATGGCCGGCCCGTGTCCACTATATGTTTTGCAACGGTGTAGTGTAGTGCGTCTATCACTTTAGACGTGCTTCTTATTTTTGCATTCGTACTTCTATTTGTTAGTTTTATATTCAGTATACTTCGTTCCATGGCTCTTTAGGTCGTTTGTATCCTATTCTTGGAGTATTTATTGAATATCCATGTTTGTGATGCATAAGAGAGAGACGGCAGTATACATGTATCTAGGACTTTTCTCTTTAGTCTCACCGGAACATTAGATTTGAGGACTTCCTTATAGCTCCAGAATTTGTTCCAGGCCATGTTCATACGTCTATCTATCTCATTTCGATGTCTTGATTTTGAATGATATCTGCTTGCCTAGATATATATATATACTCTTCAACGTATTTAATACCTTACCATAGTTTCTATCTGTGATGCACTTTCTGCAAAGAGTACTATATCATCAGCAAATCTGAGATTACTCAAGAATTTTTCGCTTATATAGATACCTTTGTAATCCCATTTGAGAGTTTTCATAACCTTTGTAATCCCATTTGAGAGTTTTCATAATACTTTGGAGTACTGTTATAAAAAGTCTAGGCGATAAAGGATCTCCTTGCCGAACGCCTCTATATATGTCTATTTCAGACTCTGGTCTTTCTAGTATTACTCTACTTTTGCTATTCTTGTATATGTCTTGTATTAGTTCAATATTTTCTAGCGGTACCACGCATTCCCGTAAAGCTCTCCATAAACTGTCATGGGAGATAGAGTCAAACGCTTTGGCATAGTCTATAAACGCTAGATAGAGCGGCCGATTCATTTCTTCGTATTTCTCTATCACAAGTTCTAGAGTGGATGTGGTCTGTAGTTGAATGATTTCTTCTAAAACCCGCTTGTTCCACCAGCTGGTGCTTTTCAGTGTATTCCGCGAGACGTTGTTCTACGCAAGAGGCAAATAGCTTGTATAGATTTGGTTGTAAGCTAATTGGTCTATAATTGCCAATGTCGGCGTGGTTTCCTTTTTTGTACGGGAGCACCGATCCGTATCCGTATCCGATTCCGCCCATTTGCCAGGAATAACTCTATCGTCCAGTATTTTGTTGAATAGAGTGGTTAAAAGTGGTACTAAGACAGGATGTCCTGCTATAATTGCCTCGTTTGGTATGCCGTCTGGTCCGCTACTTTTTTCCTTCTTCAAAGATTTTATTTTTGTATAGATTTCTTGAAATAAAAACCTTTTTATGGTGGTATTATTTTGCGTCTGTGGTAGAGTTTCTGTGCAGGGTGGTATCTCGGCTGAGTACAGGTCTTTATAGAATTCTGTTGCTATTTTTATTATTCCTGATCTAGAAAATGACTTCACATCACTTGTAATGTTCTTTTGCAAGCAAGCAATCCATGTTTTTGAGTGTCTAAATTCTTTCAGGCCTTTTTTTATACTTCCTGGTTTGTCCAAATGTCTTTCAATGATTGATAATCTGTGCTCTTGGTATTCTTTTTTGATGATTTTATGAATATTTATGTAAAAATAGCATTTCTCATCCTTTTTTATTTGTTAATTCGTTTCTTCTGTTTATGAGCAATTTTGTGCTATCTGAAATTATGGAGTTTCTTTTTTGTTTGTTGTTGTTGCTACATGTTGATCTGAAACTGTCCTCGATCGCTTTTTTGATTTTCTTATAATATTTCTCTACACCGAGTGTAATTGTAGAGCTTCTTTCAATTGCATTTCTCATCCTTTTTTATTTGTTCTTTCGTTTCTTCTGTTTATGAGCAATTTTGTGCTATCTGAAATTATGGAGTTTCTTTTTTGTTTGTTGTTGTTACTACATGTTGATCTGAAACTGTCCTCGATCGCTTTTTTGATTTTCTTATAATATTTCTCTACATCGAGTGTAATTGTAGAGCTTCTTTCAATTGTTACTGCTCTTCCGTCGTACTCAGCTTGTAAGTTTTGTTTTTGTAGTTGGTTCTAGATTTTTTATTGTTGTTTAGCTGTAGGGTACTTCTTACAAGTCTGTGGTCGCTTGGGAAGGATATGTTTAGTACTTCAATGTTGGTTATTTTCTCTTTATTTGATTTGATTTGATTTGATTTGATTTAATGTTTGACAAAATGTAGTCTATCTGACTTTTCTTTTTCTTTGGCGAGAGCCATGTCCACAAATTCTTGGTATTTTTGCGAAATAAGCTGTTGATTACAAACAAGTTATTCTCCCAACAAAATTGTAGTAGAGTTTTACCTCTTTTGTCTCTTTTGTCTCTTCAATGCCATAGTTGAACTTTGAAGCATTCTTGTACTTGGTCATAGAAGTTTTTTATTTCCGTTTCATTGGCGTCGATAGTGGGTGCATGATATATAAGTTTGTATTGTTTATGTTCAGATGTAGCATACAAATTCTTTCGGAGATTGCAGTAAAGCTTTCTATGCTTTTTTTGAGGTATTTCTTTACTTGGAATCCCACCGCATATTGGCCTTTTGTCTCGCCGAAATAACAGAATATGTGGTCTTCATCGTCTTCTATGTTACATCCTGTACGTCTAATCTCTGCCAAACCAATTATATCATATTTAATTGTTGATATTGCTTGTTTAAATTCCAGTAATCTTTCATGTGATAATTGCGATCCAGAATTGATGTACATATGTAGAGTGGGTGGAGTGGAGGGTTGTGGTCGTTGGCCCCCGCGGTGACCGGTCTTATTGGGGGTTGTAGAGAGGTCGCTGCCTTATGTCATTTGTTGGATGTTGATGTTTTTTTTTGCATTTTGACCAAAAGGTGACCTGTTTATTGTATTTATGTCTCTACTAAAGAGAGACGTCGTGATATAGGGAACGACTAGTCTCCAATCGTAGTCGAAGTACAGCCCTTGATGGTCTCGAAGCGGCGTGATATTGTATGAGGATGATTCTCGCTATGTACTCGGCGTAATCATAGTTATAAACAAAAGCAATATTGTTGTGAACATATTCTTAAATGTTAGACTTCGGCGTTTCGGTAGCGTTGTCACCGTTTCTGTATTATTTTATTTATTTATTTTTGTTGCTCATCTCCGACTCAGAAGCAGCGTTGACTGCATGAATTATTATTTTAAAATAAGCATGCTTGATAATTTGATTTATTTTTTGTGTGACCGTTGAACAAGTTATTAGCATATTTTGAACGTTAGTACTCCGTTTTTGATTCAAGACTGAATATTTGGAGTAAATATGATAGGCGTAATTATATTAAATGTAATATTGTGTTGATAATAATAATCTTTTATTGAAAACATTTGTTACATGTCCTTTGGGTAATTACTGTACGGTTACGTACATTAGTAAGTTTTAACAAACTATACAACTTTTGCGCCAAGGTTTGCTCGTAAGGTTTTGTATTTTTAACTAAGAATTTGTTACTTTAAAGTTATCTTTTTGTCCTTTTCAGCTTGTACGGTTACGTACATTAGTACCTAGTCGCAAGTAAAATGCATTGTAAGCATATCGGCGCTTCAGTCGCCAGTTAGCCATTAGCCACGGGCTGTGACATACATTTACATAAAATAGAGAATTAATAAATCGTTCAAAGTGAAATTAGCGGTTTATCTTCTGGCTACTCAACCAACAACATCAACAGTAACAACAAGACATGTACGGGCAGAGAACAACAGTCTCGTCCGTACATTTTGGTCCTTCGAAACAAGAACGGTGATTGGTAATACGACACTAACATCGAAGTAACAAGTGAACAAACATTTAACAATTTGACTTGTTACGATGTCACCATCTACAATGAATCACCGACCAGATGGATCATCTCATACGAGATTGCGAAAGACATGGAACCTTCTAGAACATCGATTCCGAATTTCATGAGAAATCTGACAGTGCATTTCATTTCCATCGTGGGACCACCACCAGTTTTCCCAGTGCCTTTTTGCTAGAATCGCTCTTGCGAGAGGACGTTTAGTATAATTGCGGGATCAATCGCGATCACCCCTAATTTAAAGTGAATAGACTTTTGTAACTTTCTACATTAAAGTTGTGAATGGACATATCTCGTCTTTTTTAAATCCCCTCTGACGGCCAGTACACGTAATTGGCGCAGTCGGTAGTGGGTAGTTGGTCAGTGCGTGAATCTAACATCGAGGACCACACTGATAGGTGTCGTATCGGACGACACGGTGCAACTACGATCTACAACCTACGTACGTACAAGTACCAAGAAGAGGATTTACCGAGCCGCCACATCCAGACATCGATGAGAAAGCTCCAAGACGAGATGCTGCTACTGTGAGTCATAGAATAGTTACGCAAATTCTATTGGTTGCTATTCCCTCACTCTCACAGTACCTATCCTAGTTCCTAGTTACCTAGTTTCTAATAATTATATCGTATACCTAATATCGGTGTACCTCTTAGTTAAATCTATCTTATTAATTATATACCTAATATCGGTGTACCTCTTAAGTAAATCTATCATAGTTATATCTAAAATCGATATACCTAACTACCAAAATTTTTTACCCATGGGTAGGTAGGGGTCTTAGACCCAGTAGTCGTGAGGAAATAAGGAGACAGCTAAGCGACCAAAGTCGTAACTTAGACCTCCTAGAAGTAATAGACGAAAGCTTAGAAGATAATTATTTTAGAATGACGGAAAATCAGCAGAACGAGGTACCGATCCTCGCCGCCGAAAATATGGCACCTTTGCAACCCCAGGTTGATTATACGGACAGGATTTACAAGGCTTTAAGATTAGTGCCTGAGTTTGATGGAAACTCTAATGTCCTAATAAGATTTTTGAACATTTGCGATCAGCTTGTGCTCACATATGTCAATCCAGCCCCAGGCAACGAACTAAACAACTATGCTATGTTAAATGGCATATTGAATAAAGTAAAAGGACCCGCCTCTAGATCACTAGCAACGAACGGCGTAGCCTCAGACTGGAATGGCATAAGGAATGCATTGATAAATTCATTCTCAGACCATCGTGATGAATCTGCTCTATATACGGATCTATCAATGTTGTGTCAAGGCAATGATACCCCACACGTTTACTATGAACGTGTCCAAAATCTACTCAATACCATCATGACCTATGTCGAACTGCATGACGAAGTTTCAACTACTGTGGAAGCGAAACGAACTTTGTATAAAAAGTTAGCGCTTCAGACATACCTGAAGGGTTTGAAGGAACCACTAGGCTCTCGAATTAGATGCATGCGACCCCCAACCTTAGAGAAAGCCCTGGAGTTTGCTCAAGAGGAATTAAACGTAATGTACCTACAGAACAAAGAACCGAGAAAATTCCCCCCGTGTATTCGCAAAATCAAATCAAATCAAAAATCATTTATTTCCATGTTGTTACATCACTTAGATCCGTCATTACATTTTTTTGGGTGAGTTCACTAACACAATGGCGGAATCTGTGGAGAAGAGCTCACCGAAGAAACTCCACAGTCGTCGCATCTTTTGCGTTTCCTTTTTTAAATAAAATATTGTCAAATTACAAAATGAATGCTAATTATATATCGAAACAGCCTGTTACTCAAACAATCTATTCCCATGGACATCTGTCCTCTAAGTAATCAGATATCCTATAGTAACCTTTTTTATACAATTTCTGTTTTATTATTATTTTAAACTTGTCTAAAGGTAAGTTTTTAATATCAGTAGGGACCTTATTGTAATAGCGTATACAATTGCCTTTAAAAGAATTACTAATTTTATGTAGTCGGCTTACATAAGCAACCAACTTGTCTTTATTTCTAGTATTAAAATTGTGTATATCACTGTACTTCTGAAAATTAGTTATATTTCTTTTTACATACACAAGATTGTCATAGATATATTGAGACACAAATGTCAGAATATTGATTTCTTTAAACTTTTCCCTCAGTGACACTCTAGGCCCTAATCTAAAAATTGCACGAACAGCCCGTTTCTGCAGAATAAATATACTATTAGCATTCGCAGCGTGACCCCACAATAAAATACCATAGGTCAGACCATATACATATCAAATACCATAGACTATGAAAGTAACTAAAGTAGACTAGTCTAGCGGTGTCTATGTCGGTAAGAGCTCTAATTTTTTTAACTGCGAACGCTGCTGAACTCAGTCTGTTCGACAATTTATTTATATGAGGATCCCATTGTAGTTTGGCGTCTAATGTAATGCCAAAAAAGACAGTCGACTGCACAAGGTCCAATCTCTGTCCTTTTATAAATATGTCTGTAGTTACCTGGTTCACATTGGGTAACACGAATTTAATACATTTAGTTTTCTTTTCATTAAGTAATAAATTATTAACAGTAAACCAGTTCACTATACTAGAGATAGCATTTTTTACCTCGTCATAATTTGATTGCTGTCTTTTAACTTTAAATATCAAAGAAGTATCATCGGCAAACAATACTAACCCATGTTTTGCTTTAACAAGGTAAGGTAAATCAATAATATATACTAAAAACAAGAAAGGACCAAGAATTGAACCTTGCGGTACGCCCATACTTATTGAAGACCCAGGTGATCTTTTCCCATTAACATCGACCATCTGAACCCTATCTGTTAATATGACTCCAGAAGGCCAAGGGCCTGATCTTTTACACCATAATGGCGTAACTTCCTGACAAGAGTGTCATGATGGACGCAATCAAAAGCCTTGGATAGATCGCAGAAGACACCTATTGCATCCATTGCGTCTTCCCAGGCATCAAAAATATTGTCGATTAGTTCAACACCAGCATCGGCTGTTGAACGACCCTTTGGGAAACCAATCTGAGCAATATGAATTAAATTATTGAGATAAAAATGACTTTGCAATTGATTAAGTATGAGTTTTTCAAATATTTTGCTAAGCGTTGGTAGTATCGATATGGGTCTAAAATTGGTGGGGTCTGATGTACTACCAGCTTTGAATAAAGGTATAACTTTACTTAGTTTCATCAAGTCAGGAAACACACCATTATCTATACATTGATTAAATATACAACAAAGGTGAGGTGCAATACAATCTACAATGGAACTAATAATTTTTACTGATAGACCATGGGCGTCAGCTGTCTTTTACATTTCCAGGGATTTAAACGCTTTTACAATGTCTTCATTATTTACGTGCCTAAATTTAAAATCTGTTTTACATTCCTCAAAGTTTTGTTTAAGTATAGATTCAGCAGCAGCGGGAGATGAATTTAAAGACTTGGTTGTTGAAACTGGAATGTCCGTAAAGAAATTTTCGAAAGCTTTTGCTACTTCTAGGTCTGTACTTAGCAATTGATTATCTATCTTAAGCTTGAAGTTATTATGTGTAGCTTTGGCCTTTCCAGTCTCTCTGTTTATAATTTGCCAAGTCGTTTTCATTACATTGCTACTAGATTCAATTTTGTTTTTAATGAAATTAGATTTAGCTACGGCACAAACGCGTTTAAACATTTTTGAATAACTACGAACATAATCCAGAAAGGCCGTATTTTTGTTATATGATTTCTCTTCATAGAGTTCATATAATCTTCGTCTGCTCCTATGAATTCCAACTGTCGCCCAATCACTAAACAAAGCTTTGTTATTAACTTTTATAGTTTTTGATTTAAATACCGTATCATATTCATTTTTGACAAGGTTAAATACTGAGTTGTACAACAAATTTGGATCGTCACTGTATGGTATTTCCCATAGTTTATCTAAAATATTATTCCTGTAGTGTTCAAGCCGAGTGTCACTAACGGGCACACATGTAATATCCTCTTTTTGGTCCTTTTTTATTTTAATATTGAATATACCTATCTGACCAGAGTGATCAGAGGTTAATTTATTGATGACCGATTTGAAAATGGGCGTAATGTTAATAAATATATTGTCAATGCAGGTAGCAGATGTTGCAGTAATTCTAGTAGGCTCCAAAAACAGATAGTTCATGTTGTGACAAAAATAAAGATTTTAATCTAGTACAAATATTATTATCCTCTAACAGATTAACATTAAAATCACCACAAATTATAAAAAAATTGTTTTTATCGCTGATTTTAATCAACACTTCATCCATTTTCTTTTCGAATAAATCAAAGGATGAATCTGGTGGTCTGTATACGCTCATTACAATAAGTTGTTCAAGTTCAATACAGGCTATTTCCATGGTACGCTCAACAGACAGGCTCACTATGTCAACTCGTTCCTTATATTTAAAACTATTATTTACAAGTATTAAGGAGCCACCGCGATCAGCTGTTTTTCTGTTGAACGAACTAGCAACGTGGTGGTTATTAAAGTTGAACATGAACTGATAACTCTTTAAAAAGTGCTCTGTTATACATAAAATATCAATATTATTACAGTTCATGAATAACTCAATTTCCAGTTCTTTACTTAACATGCCCTGTATATTTTGATGAACCACGTTTAAAATATTCTTACTTTTACATTTTTCATTACTAGTAACTTGATTTAATGGGCAAGATGAAGGTATATTTAAACAAATATTAATATTACTGCCAGAGTTACTCTCTGTTGTCCTATGGGTTAATTTAAAGAGCTTGAAACAGATTCCAAGGAGTACCTGTCATTATTAATACACTGCTCAATAGAAGCAGGCGTTTCATTAGTCAAAAACTTGACTGAGTTCAAAATAAAATAATATAGTGACTGTGCTGTCTGTTTTGTATAAAACCTAGATAGGTAATACCTATCCTTAGTCAAATAAAAATATTTTCCAATACAAATATTGGTGTCTATGAAATGAAATTTTTCAGTATGACGACATGTCAATGTGTGTATAAATGTATTATAATCATGTCTTATATGATTTTCATGTTGTGACAAAGATTGGCTGAAGGGAAACGCAAACAAGATTATTCTATCTACATTTTGTAAAGAATTTTGTTTAATTTCCACGCCTACCGAACGGCGTGGAATCCGAAGGGGGTGTGCTTTTGCCAGCACGTGAGAGAAAAGAAGTGAATGAATCTTTACTGACCTTGTCACCGTAGACAGGAGATTGAAAGCTCGATTCGAGACAGGAATGTGGGATAGGAGCACCAGTTTGGGATAGGATAGGAATCGAATCACTATCGTCGCTGCCGACGCTGTCGCCGGCGTGCTGCCTGCCGTGACCGTGGAGTCGCCGCTACCGATTCGACGATGTCCGATCAAACACAGATCACTTGACCGCTGACGCGACTCTACTTATTTCCCGACGATGTAGATGATTAACACTCCGACCAGGCCCGACGCCTGTATTTAGTCATTGGTACACCGAAATACCATCACTGGCACGAGGCCCGAGCCGACATGTTGTTCTCCCGATGAGAAAAGACAAAGATAACCTCCAATTTCTCCTCTCGTTTCGATACGAGTGACAGCTGCGGTTCTGTTTCCGTTCCGAGTCGCGCAACAAGAGGAGGTACGTTCCGAAGCATAAATATTAAACTGTTCGCCTCCCTGTTCGCCTCCCAGAGCGACGGGCAGGGTGGCGCAGAAGGTGGTGGGCTCCCAGCCTTCGCGCCACTCATAGGTGCCATCTGACACCCGCCCGTAACACGCGGTGAGCCAGCGGCCCGAAGTCCTCGCTGACCCTGGACAGCGGCGACCGAACCCCGGCTATCCCGCCTGTTACCCCCCGCGCTGCCCCCTTCCCCTCGGGGGGGGGGTCCCCTGTTACCCCAGTCACCCCGTTGGTGACTCCCGTTGCCCGGAGGGGGATTGGGTCCGGCCCTGGTTGGGCCCTGTGACCGACCAACCTGAGTCCGGCCCTGGTGACCGTCCGATGGGCCTGACCGGTTCAGGCACAACACGACGTGGTGCCTGCCACCGCAGCACTCACAGGGGGACGCGCGTGAGCACTCGCTCAGCTGGTGCGGCCCAAACAACCGAAACACAATCGGTGGCGGAAGACCACCTTCCTGCGGGCAGCCACACCGAGCGCCTTAAAGTTGGCGCAACTGGTCACCTCATGACCGGCACTGTCGCAGTGCACACAGCCGTCACCCGACGGCGCGGCACTCAAAACGCCAAATTGTTTTGACCACCCACCCCCCGTGGGGGTGGGGGGCGCGGCTCCTCCCGCATCCGCGCGGGTTGGCGCTGCACACTGGCCTCCGAATCCATGGTATCGCATCGCCTGCATTCACCCTCCAAGAAATCCGTTAATTGGACGAGCGTGGGCAGTTCCGAGCTACTGCCCCCATGCAGCTGTTCAAACCGACTTTGAACAGCTGCAGGCAACCGTGACAAAACCATATATAATACGATATATGACCATTGGTCTACCGGCAGACCAAGGTTCTGAAGGGCCTTAGTGGCCACCAGCACAGGGTTGAGCACCTGTACCCGGATGTCAACATCCCGGGTTACTCTTGGGATGCTGAACAGCTTCCCCAGCTGCGCATCAACCAAACGCCGTTTGTGTTGGTAGCGGTCAAACAATATGACCCGGGCAATCTCATAATTGCCCGCCGTAACCGTTAGGTGACCGACCAACTCCTTCGGTTCACCCCGCAGTGCCATCAATAATTGGGCCAACTTGTAGGCGCTGTCCAGGTCGTCCCGACCGTGGACCAGGCTATCGAATAAATTGATGAATGCCGGCCACTCATCAATTGCCCCACCGAAGGCCGGAATCTCCAGGTGTGGCAGCCGTCCGACAACACCCTTAGGGGGCGGGTCTCCGCTACCCTCCCCGCGGTCATCCCGACGCGACCGCTTAATTTTTTCGGCGCGACGCTCGATGTCGCCCAAGCACTCCATCGCTTGGTCAGCATCCGCGCAGAGCTGCTTCACTGCAGCCACCGAGGCCTCATCCGTAAGCCCGAGGGCTTCAGCCTCCGCAGCCAGCCGACACACCTTCCCGACGCGTGTCATTGCGTCCTCCACACGCTTGAGCAGGACATCGTCCATGTCAGGTCGCTCCACATACTTGTGAGTATGGGCGAGCCATCTCATCTCCTCACGGACGCCATACCGCAGTACCGTCAAGGGTGAAGGTGCCATGGTTACCAATTCAATTGTTTCTGGTCCTATGCTTCACTACCGAACTAAGCACAGCCAGAGACCAGCACTTTCTCGTCAGCGCTGGGCACAGATATTAAAACTAAGTTGTAAAAACCAAGGCAACCACTAAACAATTAAATCCTAAACAATATTTAATATGGTCGCCCTGTGGACATACACCTTATAATATACATTCTAAATCAATTAGAGAATGCCACCATAAAACACAATACAAAAATAACCCACAAAACTTGATTATGAAAACAATACAAAATAATAAGTGGCTTCTAGAAGTGGCCCTCCGATATGAACCACACTTCCCTTGAGGTCAGCAAAATCAGCTTAATACCCCTTAAATAGCCCGACCCTGCTGTGTAAACCGAAATAACACTGTAAGACTATAGAACCCGACGTTCTACCGCAAGTAATACAATCTAGGCTTCGCAGAATGACTGTTCAATCTTTTATGCGCACAAACAGTAGTTTCCGACTGCAAATTTATTATTGACTAAATTGACACTTATACTTTCACTAACCGAAATGAACTTTAATTGTGGTACCGACCACAGACTCATTGCCAAACAGATTGCCGGCCAATCTGAGATATTCTTTTCTCCCAACTACAATGTGGCAACAAAACAACCCTAGAACCGTGAATCGATGATTTCCCACTAGGAAACCGCGCTCCTGCTACCAAAATGCTTAATTTCCACGCCTACCGAACGGCGTGGAATCCGAAGGGGGTGTGCTTTTGCCAGCACGTGAGAGAAAAGAAGTGAATGAATCTTTACTGACCTTGTCACCGTAGACAGGAGATTGAAAGCTCGATTCGAGACAGGAATGTGGGATAGGAGCACCAGTTTGGGATAGGATAGGAATCGAATCACTATCGTCGCTGCCGACGCTGTCGCCGGCGTGCTGCCTGCCGTGACCGTGGAGTCGCCGCTACCGATTCGACGATGTCCGATCAAACACGGATCACTTGACCGCTGACGCGAATCTACTTATTTCCCGACGATGTAGATGATTAACACTCCGACCAGGCCCGACGCCTGTATTTAGTCATTGGTACACCGAAATACCATCACTGGCACGAGGCCCGAGCCGACATGTTGTTCTCCCGATGAGAAAAGACAAAGATAACCTCCAATTTCTCCTCTCGTTTCGATACGAGTGACAGCTGCGGTTCTGTTTCCGTTCCGAGTCGCGCAACAAGAGGAGGTGCGTTCCGAAGCATAAATATTAAACAGAATTTAACTTGGAAAAGTATTTAGTAATTAGTTTTTTAGATACATTTTCCCTTCTACCAATTAAAATAATTAGGGTGGTTGGTTCTAAAAACTGCGATGACAACACTTTGTTTAATATTTGTGAATATGTGGCGCCAGGCATACAGTTATTTAATATTGCCTGGCCCACGCGCTGACTAAGACTATGCTTCCCGATCAAACCCAACTCAATTTCTGGTGCCCCGACCAGCGTTTGTTCCCCAAATGCCTTCGCCAAATGTGACTAGGCCCATTTACAGCCTTCAACAGCCCAACACCCCGTATAGACCCCCGTATCAAGGACCATCAAGTACCCAACAAATGTTCGGTGCCCTGCCCCGTTCTGACATGTCCACCGGTTTTAAAATTCAACCGCGACCCCAGCCTATGAATTCATTCCAAAACCGACCAACACCAATGAGTGGTGTAAGTCACCCCGTTGCCCGGACTCTACCACCGATTTCTCGTAATGTAGCTCCTTATCAGCCGCAACGAGAAATGCACAGTAACGAAGCGTACGAGACATACGACCCTAACACTTACGATGACTATTACCAAGAGTACCCGGAGTACCCCGGCTTTGTATCGAATGACTGTGACAACCCCCAAATGACTGACCCACAACAGCTCGACTATGACCAGACTCAAGAGACTGAGCAGGATTTTCCCCCGGATTCGAAGCCGAATGCCCCAGAATAGAATTAAATCTTCAGCATCGGAGACAACTCCCGTACATCCAGATTTTCAACCCCCCCCTGAAACTACTCATTGACACAGGTGCAAACCAATCGTTTCTTAGCCCTGAAGCGGTTGAAAGATATTTTCCATATACGCCCCTGGACTATGACCCTTTTATAGTGACGAACATACACGCTACTACGTCAAATAACTACTCAATCAGAATTCCCTGCTTCCCCGAGTTCAATGACCGATTACCGATAAAATTATCTGTCTATAGATTCCATAACTATTTTGACGGCTTAATTGGATGTGGTTTGTTGGAACAATGGAAGGCAAAAATAGATCTTGGAAAGAGAATATTCATCACTCAATTTGCAACAAATCCCATTCAGATGCATGAGTCGCCTCAGAATAAAACTCTATATGAGACTGTAGTACCTGCACAGTCCACTCGACTAGTTAGAGTGCCCACCAATGTACCCAACGGAAATATCTCCATAGACCAACAGACAATTTGTGGCTGTAATGTCAATGACTGTCTATCCAGATCCCAAGATAGCCAAGCGTATGTTGAGGTATCGAACCCGACTCACAATGACCTCATATTTTCACTCAAAGACCCCATTCGCGCACATGAGTTTAGCGAATCGACTTTACCACCAATGATGACTAATCGCACACAAGAAGTCTTATCGCGTCTACGTACTGAGCATTTAAACGTCGAAGAAAGAACTAACTTAATGATGCTTTGTAAAGAATATGCCGACGTATTTTATATCGAAGACGAACCACTGACTTTTACGAACCAAGAGAAGCATATTATTAGGACGACTGACGAAATTCCCGTGCACACTAAGACATACAGATACCCCCAAATTCACAAAAAGGAAGTTCAATCTCAGATTCAAAAAAATTTAGACCAGGGTATGATCAGACCCTCAAATTCCGCATGGAGTGCCCCTATTTGGATAGTACCAAAAAAGGTAGACGCCTCCGGTAAAACCAAGTGGAGACTAGTAGTTGACTTTAGAAAACTTAACGAAAAGACAATCGACGATAGGTACCCCATTCCCAACATAACCGACATCCTAGACAAGTTAGGAAATTGCCAGTACTTTTCTTGCCTAGATATGGCTAGCGGATTTTATCAATTGGAGACACACCCTGATAGTATTCATAAAACCGCGTTCAACGTAGATTATGCCCCCGGACACTTCGAATTTTTACGCATGCCTATGGGACTAAAGAACTCTCCCTCAAAATTCCAGCGCGTAATGGACAACGTGCTTAGAGGCCTTCAAAATGTCATTTGCGTGGTGTACTTGGATGACGTTTTAGTATTTTCAACGTCATTACAGGAACATATCGTAAATCTGCGTAAAATATTCCAGAGATTGCGAGAATCTAACTTCAAAATCCAGATGGACAAATCTGAATTTTTGAAGCATGAAACTCCCTACTTAGGTCACATTATCACCCCCGACGGAGTCAAGCCCAACCCTGATAAAATTGCAGCAATCAAAAACTACCCCATCCCCAGAACCCTGAAGCAGATAAAAGGTTTTCTAGGATTGTTAGGCTACTACAGACGATTTATACCAGACTTTGCTAAACTGACAAAACCTATGACAGTGTGCTTGAAAAAAGGTGCTAAAATAAACCTTACCCCCGACTACATAAAGTGCTTTGAACACTGTAAAACTCTATTGACGAATGACCCTATATTACGTTACCCCGACTTTACAAAAGACTTCATTTTGACAACTGACGCTTCGAACTTCGCCCTTGGTGCGATTCTCTCACAAGGACCGATAGGTACAGACCGACCCGTAGCATATGCGTCTAGGACCCTAAATAGTAACGAAATTAACTACTCTACTATTGAGAAAGAGATGCTTGCAATCGTATGGGCTACCAAGTATTTCGGACCATACCTTTTTGGACGGAAGTTCAAAATAGTAACTGACCACCAGCCCCTTCAATGGCTTATGAATTTAAAGGAGCCAAACTCTCGCCTCACCAGGTGGAGACTAAAACACGCAGACTACGACTTCACAGTCGTCTACAAAAAAGGCAAGAACAATACCAATGCCGATGCCCTATCGCGCATCGAAATTCATAATGAAGAACTAGCTTCTATGATAGTGAACATCTCTTCCTCAGGGTCATCAACCATTACTGCCCCCGATGACAGACCATTTCTCAGCCAGTCATCCACGGATACCGCACCCAGTGAAACACCACTGAATAGCTCCCTTCCACTCTTCACTGCACATTCAAACACAGATATACCACCCCCCGGAGACGCCCCCATTCACGTCAACTCACCCGCTGAAACAGTTCATACCAGTGTGGAGAATCCCATACTCAACTTGCCCATTTCAGATGAACCTCTGAATAAATTCCGTAAACAACTTGTGATAAAAATTGTCCCCACTTCCGCTTGCCAGCGCCCAAAAATAGTTAAACCTTTTGAGACCTTCCAAAAAACATACGTTGAAATTACAGAGAGTAATTTTGAGGATAAGTTAATTGATGTCGTAAAAAGATACATCGACCCCAAGCTTCGAACAGCCATATTAGTACAACCCCCTGAAAATATGTACGACATTGTCCCTGTCATACAGAGAACTTTCAAAAGTTCCTCTATGAACTTAGTTCTGGTGAAACATGAACTTGAAAATGTACCTGAATATTTGACCCAACAGAGCATCATTCAAAATTATCATGAAGGAAAAACCAATCACCGTGGCATAAATGAAACATTCCTGTCACTGTACCAGCGATACTTTTGGCCCAAGTTAAATTTTTATTTTTTTTATTTATCAATTTATTTCAGATATAAATAATCCATATTTTAACACAACATATACAAAATAAAATTTTAATTTTAGCATAATTAAATTAATAGGCATACACACATACAAACATACCCTCACACAGATATCTCTACCCTCACACACAACCACTTTACACACACGTATTACACATCATTATTTACATGAAGCAATCAGGAAAAACACAGTTAGGTACATCACTTTTTATTAGGAGCTAGATGTACACCTACCCAGTGTCTCATAATAGGGCTGTCGATCCTATTTGCCAACGTATCGAGAATTGTATTCGGGCTGCCGCGTGTACGAATCATTATTGAAGCGATTCTTTTTCGCAGAATCGCAAAAAAAGTCGGCGACTTTCGCCTCTGCGAACATGATTGAGGCGCTACAGAATCGCGACAGCCCCAACACAATCCTCAACGCGTTATTGTATTGAACACGCAGAGCGCTGTAGGTCCTCTGCTTGTAGCTAACCCACAGGCTGCAGGTGTAGAAGGTTTGACAGTACGCTCTGAACAATGTGAGTTTCACTTCTCGAGTGGACCGTGCAAACCTGCGAGCCAGCATGTTACATCGAACCGCCAGCGCCCTGCGCTACCTTTCCATGTCCAGGTCATCTGTGAGCCTGTACGTGACCACATGGCCCAGGTACTTGAACTGCGTGACCCTGACTAAAGGAATACCACAGAGCCGGACAGGTGGCACACACGATGGTACTTTACTGCCGGCCCTAAATATTAGCAGCTCACTCTTTTTAGCATTGTACCTAAGACAATGTGATTCGGCATATGACCCACAGATCCCCAGCAGCTGCCTAAGCGCTCTGATTGAAGGGCTCAGGACTACCATGTCATCAGCATAGCTAATATTATTGACCATGACGCCGTCAACCGAGCACCCTACCATGGCGTTGTTGCTGAGTTCCCTAATCAGTTTGTCTATAAAAATATTAAACAATTTAGGAGACGTCAGCCCACCTTGCCGTACTCCGCAATTAAGCCTATATTCCTGACTTAATGAGCCGGCCCACCTGACAGCGTTGCGTTGATTTTCATACCAGTATTTAAACATAAAAATAAGCTCATCAGGTAAGTCGGTCTCCTTTGTCAGCTTGTCCCAAAGGATCTCGTAATTAACGAAGTCAAAAGCCTTAGATAGGTCAAGAAAACAGGCGTATACCGGCGTTTTTCTTTCTGTGTAGTACCGGACAGTCTGCTTGAGACACAATATTGCACTCTCTGTGGACAACCCGGCCCTAAACCCGAATTGTGCATCATGTAAATGTAGAGATGCAGTAAGTGTTTTGTCAAGCAAACTGTCCAGCACCTTCGCTATAGTAGTTGCCAAAGAAATAGGCCTATAATTACCCTTATCACTGGCATCTCCTGTCTTATTTTTTATTATAGGTACTACAATAGTTTTCATTAAATCCTCAGGTAGATAAGAGTGTCCAATACAGGCATTAATAAACATTTTGAGAACTCTGGGGAGATGCACACCCGCATGTCTTAAGTGCTCAACACTCAACCCGTCATGTCCCGGCGACTTTCCACGTTTCATACCGCGTATGGCCATCTCTACGTCTTTTATAGTGAATCTGTGGTATGCACGTTCTTCATCATGACGGGTGTGAGCGTCGAACCTCGGCGCAGTTGACACAGATAAAGGTGCTACAGTAAAATGATTTTTAAACATATTAGCGATGTCTTTGTTGTCGGTCAGGCCCTCCACACTCACGGGTTGGCTGGGCTTTGGACTCAATCTATTAGTTTGTTTCCAAAAGTTCTTGAAATCGTTGGCTTCGTGACTTGTCGCTATTATGTCCATTTTGATTCGGTCACTAATGTCCTGACACCATTTCAGTTTGTTTTTAAAATACTTTTTAGTTTTTTCATATTATCATAAATAAATCCTGTAGTAGGTTTCCCATACAATAGCCATGTCTGAAAGTGTAATCGAGCATCCTTATGAAACCTCATTACATGTTTGTTCCAACCAACAACATATTTTTTATTAGAAGGATCACGGCCGCGATAACTGATAGAAGCAGATTCACACAAAATACTGACTATGTTGGTATAAATATTACTTATTACTATTCTATGATCACGATTAGCACATATCTTATCACCACAATCTTTCAGCTCTGGTGGAAAGTCAACGGATCTTAATTGTCTATTACACAAGTCCGTATATGTCTTAACTTGATGTTCGTCCCTATTACCCCATATTAATTTGCACTGTGCTGGAGTAGATATATTAATTGTAGGTAAAAGTACCGTAAAGTCACATTCAATTTGCAGTGGAAAGTGATCCGACCACGTGACGTCGTACCGCACTTCAATGTTCCTGATAGTTTGATACGCTAAACTGGTAGTTACGCAATGGTCAAGCCACCTACTGCTACCGTGAGCGTCACTTATATAGGTATATGTGCCCGAGTCAATGCCTAGCGATTCTATGTCCGCGCATATCCACTTTTGGTCCGAACAAAATAAAAGTAGCTCATGACAGAACAACTCACCTGGGTGAGCATTAAAATCCCCAAGTATGTATACATTGTCAGCGTTGTTGTCGTCGATAATAGCACTTATTTCCGCTAGGCACTCAGTAAAATCTACTAGATTTACCTTCGAGTCTGTAGGCATATATACTGAAAATAATATCGCAGAACGACTTGCCACTTCACACCTTACAGCCACCGGCCGAACACTTTTACACTGGATGACCGAAACTCGATCGAACGCACTTTTACGCCATAATATAGCGACACCGCCGTATGGTCTTTTTTATTTTTTTTTATTTTTTATTTTATTCGGAAGATATACAGCACAATAAATGAATGTAATGTAACTTATATAAATATCTTTAAGCCAATTACACATCTTCACATCTTAATTACTAACATACGATTTTCTAAGATCGTTAACATAACAGGAGTAGAAAAATATCTTAAGTTACTTTGTTGCCTCGGTTTACACTAACACTAATATATATTAATTTAATTAAATAAGCCTTATATTAATTTATGTATGCTACTATATTAAAACAAGAAGAGCTTATAAATGTAGTTGTAATAATACAAAATTAAATCTACAACTATAAGTATTACCACAAAAAACGATTGTACAGCTTAGTCCATGTTGGTAAAGTAGTATTGAGTCTACCCCGTATCACTCCCGCCGATGTGTCCACAGCTGACACTCCAGTAGCCGCGAAGTCAGGGTGGACGCTGCTTAGGTACGGTAGATCGTGGGGCATGAGCCAGGTCTCCTGGAGCGCCACAATGTCCATCTTAGTACATAGCTCTCTGACATGGTCTATGGCTCTCATTAAAGATTTACAGTTGAAGCTTGCCAGCATACAATAGCTATGTTTTAGCTGCGATGTGGGATTTATTGCAAGGCCTGTGAATCGATAGCGGCCTGGGCCGTGAAAATCCCGTTGTTCTTGAATAAATAGTATCTTCTAAAGAAAATACCATTAGGCCATAAATAATCATCATCAAACAATGACAAGCTTTTTCTAGGTATGTATATTTTGTAAGAATCGTAATCCTTAGGCACCTTCATATCAATTTTCTGTGGTAAGACTGTTATTTGGGTCTTTTTAAATATATATTCCGCAACATCTTTGACTGAGGCTTCCTTGGTCACATTGTAAATAAACAGTGGGATTCTGGCATCCGCAGCCTTGAATTTACACGACGGGCTCACCGTTGCTGTACCCTTTCTACCAGAGAAACTATTTTTCTTCTGTTTTCTATTAATAGTCACCCATCCATCATTAGGTTCAAGGACTTTCTTCGAATTACAGCCTTCAACGACAGAGGCAGTATTCTCAGTGTTCGACGACGTTCGAAACCTCGGTGGGGCCTCACAGGCGCGCTCGCTAGCCGCTGCCGTAGAAACCGCGGCGCGCGGGTGGGTGACTCGGCCGCCGATAACACAGACAGCTGCGACGGGTCGGGTACATTGCGCACTACGCATGCAAAGGACGGGCGCGATGGCGTTATTCTCGGCGTACCCTCATATGACGGTAGGGTAGGGTGCCGACAGTCAGAAAGATTCACCAGCCCCATGGGACCACTGTTATGAGCGTCGAAACTCTCCTCCTGGCGATAACCACCTCTCTTGTAGTTGACGTTAGGCTCAATATCGCGTGTTTGCCTAGCAACTTTCAACTGGTTGATCTCCAATTTCAGCTTCTCAAATTCTTCGATGGTCACATATTCAGTTTCAGCGGTCTTCGCGCAGTTATTTTGAATAACACCCAGGTCTTTTTGGATCAAGACGATTTCCTTAAGAAGCCTAGTGACATCTACATGATCGAAAGTGACCGGAGGTAGTTTTTGAAGGTCACGCGCAACGAAGATTGGTATTTCCTCAGGATCGGTCTCTTTGATCAGACATATTATGTCATCCAAATTCCTCTGGGTCTTTCCTTCTCGTCTTCTTGTAGTTTTTTCCTCGAGACGGAATCGAATAAAAGGTTTTTGGCCTTTTCAATTTCTTCGTCTGTAAAAGCCGTAGAACAAATTTGCACAAGGCTTTCTTCCACCATCACATCCACTTTATTTTGCACAAAGGCAAGCAATTCGCAAATCACTATGTTGCAGTTTTTGCATTTCAACACTGAAGAGGTCATTGCCTCTGGTAGCCGTTATACTGCGTAGTCGCGTAACCGATACAACCATACACGATGAGTGCGCGACCGAGACTGAAGAAAGCATTACAAAATTCATTAGCAACTGTAACATATGTAGTTCCGCGATATACGACCGCAATCCATTGCGCCCTCAATTACAAATTGTCCCGCCACCGACAAAACCTTTCGAATTAGTACATGCAGATGTGTTAACCATTGAACAGGAAAACCACCATCATAGATGCCTACTCAAAATTTGCACAAGCCTATAAAATCCCGGATAGCACTGCCCCCAGCATAGTTAAAGCCCTATTAACTTTCAGCTCACATTATGGTTTTCCTATGAACTTAACAACGGACCAAGGAACCGAGTTCACAAATCAGGTCGTTTCAGAACTGTTAAAGTTACACAAAGTCCAACACCATACCACCGCATCTCATGCCCCTAACGAAAATGGTATGATAGAACGATTTCATAGTACACTCCTAGAGCACCTTAGATTATTAAAAATTCAGCACAGAAATGAACCTGCCCAAAATCTTGTTCCATACGCCATTATAGCATACAATAGCTCTATACATAGTCTAACTAAATGCAGACCCTTTGATCTTGTAACTGGACATTTTGACCCCCGAGACCCGACCGACATGAACTTGACTGAAAGATTACTACAACAGTACCTACAGGAACATCGCAATAAAATGGATACAATCTACCATATCATACATGACTCATCAACAGCTGAACGTACCGCGCTGACGTCACAACGCAACGACAGTAGAGAACCCATTTTAAATTACAGACCAAACGAGGAAATATTCATACGGAACCCGGCAGCTGCTAGACAAAAACTCGCACCACGATTCACCCATGACAAAGTCGTCTCAAACTTACCCATTCATATTTACACCTCAAAGAAACGTGGACCCATAGCCAAAAATCGAATAAAGAGACCTTTAAAACATAGATCACTTGACTTGTTCAGACAGGATCATACTAACCCTGACCAGCCAGGCCCCAGCTCAAGACATCCGACTTGACAGATTGGACGACGGACCCGGTATTTTGCCCTTTGACCTAGGCCCTACCAAGATCATATCCCATCACCATACATTCCTACAAGATATAGACCTTGACCTATTACAGACACATCTGACTACTACAAAATCTCAACTAACTGCCGTAGCTAATAGTATCAATAACGAGAACTATAGTTTATTCAAATATCAAATCATTCACCTATTCCATAAAATAGATAAGATATCCTCGCAACTCGATACCTTCCTACCTAAGAGAGCTAAGCGTGGCTTATTCAACCCATTAGGTAGTTTTATCAAAAGTACTTATAACTGGTAACCTCGACTACAGCGATGCTCTGAGGTATGAAAATATCCTTCAAAATTTACAGAAAAACGATCATGACTTATCTGAAATCAAAATCAAAATCAAAAATCATTTATTTCCATAGGATGTTGTTACATCACTTAGATCCGTCATTACATTTTTTTGGGTGAGTTCACTAACACAATGGCGGAATCTGTGGAGAAGAGCTCACCGAAGAAACTCCACAGTCGTCGCATCTTTTGCGTTTCCTTTTTTAAATAAAATATTGTCAAATTACAAAATGAATGCTAATTATATATCGAAACAGCCTGTTACTCAAACAATCTATTCCCATGGACATCTGTCCTCTAAGTAATCAGATATCCTATAGTAACCTTTTTTATACAATTTCTGTTTTATTATTATTTTAAACTTGTCTAAAGGTAAGTTTTTAATATCAGTAGGGACCTTATTGTAATAGCGTATACAATTGCCTTTAAAAGAATTACTAATTTTATGTAGTCGGCTTACATAAGCAACCAACTTGTCATTATTTCTAGTATTAAAATTGTGTATATCACTGTACTTCTGAAAATTAGTTATATTTCTTTTTACATACACAAGATTGTCATAGATATATTGAGACACAAATGTCAGAATATTGATTTCTTTAAACTTTTCCCTCAGTGACACTCTAGGCCCTAATCTATAAATTGCACGAACAGCCCGTTTCTGCAGAATAAATATACTATTAGCATTCGCAGCGTGACCCCACAAGTTTCAATAACCATATTTCCTTATACAAGGCAATGACGATCCAACAAACTCAGATTTTAAATAACTTAACTACTAATCAGGCAAAGTTAGCGAAAGCGCTATCATATTTCATAAACAATTCCACCTCAGATAGAGTACAACTGGCTCACTATACCCAGCTGACTCAGTTATTCGCCTTGATCAGCGAAAACGTACAAGACTTAAGTATGGAGATAGATAAGTTAGAGAATATATTAGCTTTTAGTCGTACAGGCAGTGGCGGATTTACAAATTTTTAAGGTATAGGCTGAATAGTTTTTGCCGCCCTTGCCTCAACAATTGTCATATCATACATTATTTTTACAATGCAACAATTTCGTTGAAATTGCACGTAAAATTATTTTTCGGTATATTTTTGAGCTAATCGAAGCTCAATCATGTATGGGCGGGGTAATGTATGCTATTTACACAATAATGAACATTTGGTAAACGTTAATAAATAATCTTTATTGCGCTTTCAAACAGTTAACAATAATCGACTCCGTCAAGTCGGAATCAATGACCAAGATTACTTACAACGAAATAGAAGTTCGTTACAATGCTTTTTTGCGCGATTTTTTGTTGGCAAAATCATCGATGATGTCGTCGTAAGTAATCTTGTTAATTAATTCCGACTCTATGCACAAAAGAGCTAAAGCGTTCAATTTTTCTTGGCTCAAGGTCGATCTCAGATAATACCGTCTAAATTATCAGATAAAAATTACCGTCTTAATCTGGAATAAGTGATGATGTTGGATGTAGCCGTAAACACTGCGGTAGCTTCGGTGAAGGATAAAGGGGGTGAGCGAAGCGTATCCCTTTATCCTTCGTGTTAGGTTGAACATGTAAGAACAACAAAAAATACTTATACTCGTCTTATTATAGTTTTTATTGTTCTTACATGTTCAACCTAACACGAAGGATAAAGGGAGCTTCGCTTCGCTCACCCCTTTTACTCTTCACCGCAGTGTTTTGCCCTGATATTAGAAATAGCTTTCTCATCTGAATAAAATTACCCCGCCCGGTTCCCCACAGTCGCACGAATACATCGTTTTTAACATTAGCTTACTAATGTCCAACTTTAACCGAAACGCATCGGCTAATGTGCAATCTAGCCGATTAAAGATGTCATCCATTATCACAAACGAACATCACTTCGGACATCAGCCGAGGCTCAAAATTAATCTTAAGACTAGCCATTTTTATTATTTTGAAGTCTGATTTCACATCTCTTACTGCATTTCCAATTAAAATATGGGCCTGAAAAACCCTGCGCATGTAAGACGGGGTATTTTTTGACGCTACCTATTGAAAAAGGATTAAATAAATACTCAGTCATTTTCTTTTCAGTCTAATTTGTTTACCAGTCAGTCGCTATATGAATTAGTTTATTACTTGAGAATATTATACATTATGTAGTGCCTATGAATATTATACATTATGTAGTACCAAATTAGTCATACCATACCATTAGTTACACGAAAGATAGATATTTAAGTTAAATCTGTGAAGATAAAAAATAGATAGTTGCATACTTAACCAATTCAGCTAACATAATATGGTTAAAATGAGTTTAGTTTATTTACCAAGTTTATTTATTTAGGTTATACTGTAGAATAAATGATCGAAGGTAATCCAACAACTTGTACAGTTTCCCTACTTTTTCCGGTAGTATTGCTTTTGTGGCAACATTTGACACACACACAGATTAACAGGTCGCGAGCATTCCAACATGTCGACACGCACACTAGCATGCTAAAGTTGGCCTGTTTTCACCGCTGTCATTCAGTACTGACGCGGAATCTAGTGTTTGTATAATCTAAGATTCTTAATTATTATTTCTATTTTTTTAAATGTTTGCTTAATTGAAAAAGACAAAATCACAATATAGCCATGAGCAATCTTTTAAAATACTATTGATAGTTAATATGAAAATGTTCAAAAATTTAACGTGACCATGTTCCAAGTTTCGGAATGAAAAATATTTTTGCAGGGCTCTTTCAATAAATTGATTCGTTACAAATGATTTATTATAATTTATTATGATTATAAAAAGTTTTTACTTACCGGGGTGCTGTGAAAATATTCATAAAATTCAGGAAACACTTCGAAAAATAATCGCACACACCCAAATAAGTCGCTTGAATCACGACACAGTATTTTTTGTAAGGGTAAAACTCGTGGTTCCGTAGTTTCGTGCTTTATTTTCCTTTGATCCGATTTTGTTTTCGTTTTTCGCCTCGATTTGTTCGGGTAACCGGGGTAACCCACACGGTTATTGGAATAGAGAATGAAGTTCGCCACGTGCACGTGCAACATTGACGTCATTGATAACATTGTAGCATTAAAAAAATACCGCGTTCGGGGAAAAAATATTTTTTGACTTAAGACTATCTCGCTGTACTGTTCAAGATTTTTTTTTGAATTCCAATCGAATTTTCTGAAGCTACTAGTGCATGTGAAACACATAATAGTCGATACATAAGATTGAAATCGGTAAAATTATTCACTAAATTATTCATTATATTCGAATAAAAATCGGAAAATTATATACAAACCATCCAGTTCGTAGCCTCCAACCAGTAGTAAGACTGGCATGTATGGGTTGTTAGTGGGAAGAGGGGCATATTCGCATATTTTTTACAATTGCGCTCTTTTCACTCATGAGAAGTGTGGGCAAAGGGCGCAGAGGCGAGAGGCCGATTACTGCTTGAGGGGCGGCGAACTAGCTGTTTTACTCTAGAATATGGAAGTTTGCTACTCTCGGAATGTGCAATGACAAGTGAGAGAGAAAAGTCATCGACAAAATTTGTTGCGGACTTCTATCTCATCTATCTGACGTCAGTAAGACATCAGAAAACCGTCATAGAAAAATATTTTTGATTTCTATGAGGTAAAAAAAAAATCGTTCCCCAAATTTGCCGCCCCCAAAATCTGCCGCCCTAGGCTCGAGCCTACTCAGCCTGCTCGTAAATCCGCCACTGCGTACAGGCAACTTACACCATTCTATTTTATCACTTAATGATATCACCTATATGATAAGCAAATTAAACCTTTTGTATGAGCCTGAACAAATTTTAAAGTTAGAATTGAGATATTACTATGATTTGATTAGCTTAGGATGTTATTTTATAGATAAAAAGATCGTGATTGTCCTTAAATTCCCTCTAACTACTACATCATCCTATAAACTATAAAGACTCTGCCCAGTACCTAATAAATTCCATAACGTCATCGTTCCCCCGTTCTCATTCCTAGCAACCAACTCCAAGGAGTATGCGTACATAGAGGCAGAATGCCCGAAGGTCGACATCTGGTACATCTGCGAGCAACAGCTGAGCCACCAGATCCGCACGCAACGTGACTGTATCGACAACCTGATACACTTGCAAGAAATAGACGCAACATGCAGTACTACTCCTATCTCTATGTCCAAGGAAGCGCTAACCGAGCTAGACAGTCAGCACTACATCATTTCGTTCCCGAAACCTACAAAAGTCGACATCTTCTGCGGACCACAGCAGCATCAGATCCTAGAAGGCAGTTTTCTAGCAACACTTCCTAGAAATTGCAGTATTCGAGCACCGAAATTCACTATTGCCAACTTCAATGATAAACTTCGTGGACAACCTGTCGAAATCATCATATTCCCACAGTCAACTTCGCTGTCGAAACCATCTTCCGAGAATCGGCGACTTCAGTACCACCTGACCACAATCGACTTGAACAAATTGCACGATATCCAGAAACAAATTACAATGGAAATTCCGACGAAACCAATCACTTCGGACTTACTGACCACCTACCATACAACAATACCTATGTATGTACTGGTGACATTCTTCACAGTTGCACTGATTGCATTTTACCTGCGACATAAGAAGACAAAGAAGTTGAACTCATCCGCTGAACCCAATTTGGAACTATCACCTCTAGCTGAGACTACTACTCGTACTTCAGCCAGGAACCTATCTCCGGAAGAGAAAAGAGCCGCAATATTCGCCGTAGACATAGGCAAATAGTTGCTCATCTTGGAGGGGAGGTGTTACGATGTCACCATCTACAATGAATCACCGACCAGATGGATCACCTCATACGAGATTGCGAAAGACATGGAACCTTCTAGAACATCGATTCCGAATTTCATGAGAAATCTGACAGTGCATTTCATTTCCATCGTGGTACCACCACCAGTTTTCCCAGTGCCTTTTTGCTAGAATCGCTCTTGCGAGAGGACGTTTAGTATAATTGCGGGATCAATCGCGATCACCCCTAATTTTAAGTGAATAGACTAAGAACATTTGTAACTTTCTACATTAAAGTTGTGAATGGACATATCTCGTCTTTTTAAAATCCCCTCTGACGGCCAGTACACGTAATTGACTAAACAGTGTTAAAAACAGTGAAACAATAACAACATGACATCTTCAGAAGACTTGCTACAACAGCAATCGGAGCTGCTGAAGGCAATTAAATCCATCGGATCCAACTTTAAAAGAGATGGAGCCTCCAGGAAAATGGATGTGGGCTATCACGACGAGCGACTACAGCGACTGGACAACTTCTGGAATAAGTTTGACTGGAACGACCAACGTCTTTCTCTATTAACAGTAGAACGTACAGGTGAATACTATCAGAAAAGAGTGAAAGAAAAACTTGAAATTACATTCAAAGAAATACGAGATATGATCGAACGGAAAATACAGCTGGAAGAAAACATACAGAAGGAAGAAGCAAAGCTTAGAGCAGAGTTGGAGAAGAAGGGAGTCACGAGGGGAGTCATTTTCGAGTCGGGAGCATCAACATCCAATCAACAATCTACCCCGGGCATCGAGCACTGACTCAGGTGACGAATTCCATGAAACTTCACTGGATGTTAAAACCATAGAGCTACTTAACGAACAGAAGTCCCATGTCAAAGCATTCGAAAGAGCGATTTGCAACTTAAACATCGACAACATAACAGAAAAGTGGCAATTCGAAGATAAACTTAAAACAATATCTTTGCGCTGGGAAAGTTATGATAAGCTTTATTAGAAATTAGACAACATGATCAAGGATAACAGGTCAAGTGAAGAACAATACGATAAGCTGGAACACATGTACGAGACGGCGAAAACTTTGATCAACGAAAAAATTTGGGACCGAAATCACCAAGAAAAATCTGCACCCAAGATCGAAATACCTACATTTCATGGCAATTACTCCCATTGGACAACATTCAAAGACTTATTTAAAGAAACAGTGCACAACAATTCATTCATCTCAAAGGCGCAAAAAATGCAGCATTTAAAGGCAAAGTTGAAAGGAGAGGCGGAGCGCTTAGTGCAACATCTCACAATAAGCGCCGACAATTATGACACCTGTTGGAGTATCCTGCAGCAGCGATATGACAACATTCGGCTGCTCTTTACTTACCACGCAAATGAGCTATTAAACCAGCCGATAAACCAACAAGCCACTGCCTTTCAGATAAAACGAATGCACGACGCAATATTAGAAAATCTGAACGCTATAACAAACCTGCAAATTGAAACAAAAAACTGGGATCCATTACTCGTGCATATACTCATACAAAAGCTCGACTCGGATACAAAACAAGCATACATAGAATCTCTCGAAAGTCCCCGAGAAATACCCAAATTGGCAGATTTTTTAACATTCTTGGAGAATAAGTTTATGGCTTTGGAATCAACAAATACCAAACCAGCATCGGCAGGGCGCAACATACATGATAAACACCAAAACAACAATAAGAACAACAAAAACATGCCCCAAAAACGATTCCAACCTATTTCGAACAAACAGGAAGAACGAATCAACAAGCCATTTCTACCGAAATCGTTCTACAAGGTAGAAATTAAGTTTCCCAAATGTAATCAACAACACGGACTTTACAAGTGTAAAGAATTCCTCGATATGACGTCATGCGATCGACTTTCAACTGCGAACAAACTTGGTGTGTGCAAAAACTGCCTTTTCAGTCATCATGGCCACCAGTGCACTTCCACACAAAAGTGCAAAGAATGCAACCACAGGCATAGTACATTGCTGCACGAGGCGGTGTCAAATGAACCACGGATCAAAAACAACCGCGTGAGCAACCATTTATGGAATGAAAATGACACCGAAGTACTGTTGGCAACAGCGATGATTGACGTAGAAACATCATCGGGAAAATTTATAACATTGCGAGCACTACTAGATCAGGGTTCCCAAGTATCCTTGATTACGGAAGATGCTGCTCAACGACTACAGCAGAAACGCAGAAAAATAAATGCAGTCGTAACCGGAGTGGGGGCTGTTCGTATCCCCACTAACAGATGTAAAGGAATAATCCAACTGACGCTCAAGGCAACTAACTCCAATGGTGAATTTACGACCGGGGCGTTGGTAATGGACGCGATAACAAGCAAACTACCGAACAAAAACATTGACATAACAACAATAAAAACATCGTTGGATCACATACCACTTGCTGATCCACAATTCAACATCTCACGCAACTTCGATATTTTGTTGGGAGCCGATATCTTCGCAGAGGTATTGCTTGAAGGCCTCATCAAAATTAACGACTCAACAATGACAGCCCAACAGACACATCTAGTGTGAATCATTTGTGGCAAACACAAAACATTGCAATGTCACGTAACAATAAACAACCTGGAAGAAATCGAAAAATTCTGGGAACAAGAGGAGATAAAGGAGAACAAGAGCAAAAATTTAGTACAAAACGAAGAGGAGGTATATTGCGAAACATTATACAAACAAACTACTGAGCTATTGGCTGACGGAAGGTACCAAGTCCGTCTGCCGTTGACACCCTATATCAAAGAAAAATTAGGCACGTCAAAGCCACAGGCCGTCGCTCAATTCAAACAGTTAGAACGGAAGATGAAAACCAATATAATGTACGCTGAGAGATACAAGGAGTTCATGTCCGAATACAAACATTTAGGCCACATGATCAAGGCCGAAGCCAAGAACAAGACGCTTTTGCAGTATTTTATGCCGCACCACGGAGTAGTGCGTGAAAGTGCAATAACAACAAAACTGCGGGTGGTCTTCAACGCCTCTGCCAAGACCAGCACCAAGTACAGTCTCAATAGCCTGATGGAGAGTGGGCCAAACCTGCAAGCAGATCTACAAGGCATCCTATTACAATGGCGGCAACATCAATACGTGCTTACAGCCGACATCGAAAAGATGTATCGATACATAGCAGTGCATCCAGATGACCAAACGCTCCAAAAAATCATATGGAGGGAGAATGCTCAACAACCCCTAGAAGAGTACCAGTTGTGCACGGTAACTTGTGGCACAAAGGCCGCTCCTTTTTTGGCTCTCCGAACACTGAAACAGCTGGCGGAGGACGAAGGCGAAAACTTCCCAAAAGCCAAGCCAGTTCTACAAAACAACTTTTTCATGGACGACGCCATGTTTGGGAGTAACACTATCGATGAGGCAAAGGAAATACGAGACCAACTGATGCATCTATTAAGTAATGACGGATTTAATCTGCGAAAATGGGCGAGTAACGCACCCCAACTTGTAGAAGACCTACCCAAAGAGATGAGAAACCCGCTCAATTTCAACTTCACTGAAACAGATTCGTCAAAAACATTAGGACTGGGGTGGAATCCGAAAAACGACCACTTCGTTTTTTCACCGGTACTAAAACATAAAGAAACAAGAACAATCACCAAACGACAAATACTGAGCGATGTGTCATCGTTATTCGATCCCCTTGGCTGGCTCGCACCGATTACAGTCAAATCAAAAATCATGTTTCAACAGGTGTGGAAGACTAGCCTAGGGTGGGACGAAGCTGTGCCTGAAAACATACAAAAAGAATGGAGAACGCTAAGTTCGGAGCTAATAACAATAGAACAGTTTAAAATAAAACGCTGGCTCGGATTTAAGCCAGAAACAACACATAAAACACAACTATTCGGGTTCTGTGACGCTTCTGAAAAAGCAATAGCTTGCGTCGTGTACAGTACAGTGCCAAACCCTGATGGAACATACATGGTCAACATGGTCGTAGCCAAAACCAAGCTAGCTCCGATACGCAAAAAACAATCCCTACCGCGGCTCGAGCTATGCGGCGCCCAGCTATTAGCAAAACTCGTGCATAAAATAAAACAGTGCATAAACAATCCCGAGATAAAAGTCACAGCATGGACAGACTCCATGGTGGTCTTGGGATGGCTTAAGGGCGAAGAAACACGCTGGAAGAGCTACGTTGCGAACAGACTGCAATCAACAAAACGAATAATTCCAGCTGAAAATTGGAACTATATAAACACAAAAAACAGTCCAGCGGACTGTGCATCCCGAGGTTTACTGCCGACTCAGCTAAGCACGCACTCGCTGTGTTGGCAAGGGCCAGAATGGCTCAAAACTAACAACGTGCCAAAAAATAGTGACCAACAAGGGATAACATCAAAGGAAGAAACGAAAGTATTCACCGCAGCGGTACAACGTAAAGGGCCTAACGTCATAAAAAAAACATTAAACAATTGCAACTCTATTGCAAAGGCCGTCCGCGTTATCAGCTGGGTATCGCGTTTCATAGCTAAGGCGCGTGCCCAAAGCGCCGCATGCTCTAAGCATATCACATTGCATGAAATGAAAGCGGCGAGAAACAAGATAATACAACAAGTACAGCGTGATCACTTTTATGAGGAGTTACGAGCTTTAAAGACAAACCAGGAGGTGAACAAAAACAGCAAAATTTGGAAATTAAATCCGTTGTTATCGGAACTGGTCATAGATGAAGCACATAAAACAACCTTGCACGGCGGAGCGAGACTGACTCTAGCAACGCTGCGTCAGCAATACTGGGTCATTGGTGGAACAACGACTGTGAAAAAGTCGCTTAGAAAATGCGTAACCTGCACTCGCTATACTACCACCAAACAACAACAACTTATGGGAGAACTATCGCAGCCGAGAGTCGCGCCATCACCACCGTTTTATCACACAGGAGTGGATATCACGGGCTGGGTAGACATCAAGCTAAACAAGGGACGAGGAGTACGAACATCTAAGGGTTACGTCGGCGTGTTCATCTGCATGGCAACAAAGGCCGTCCACTTAGAGCTAGTAACAGACCTAACAACTCAAACTTTTATACTAGCTCTGAAGCGGATGGCAGCAAGAAGAGGCTGCCCAGCGCATCTGTACAGTGATAACGCCACCAACTTTTTGGGGGACGATCGAGAACTGCAGAGACAATTACAAACAACAACATTCAACAACGACTGGGTCTCACAAACACTCGCAGAGCAACACATCCAATGGCATTTCAACACCCCGAGCTGGCCGTCGGCAGGAGGTATTTGGGAGGCTGCGGTAAAATCTATGAAATATCATCTCAAGCGAGTTTTGGGCGTACAGAAACTAACTTATGAAGAGTTTCAAACATTATTAACACAAATAGAAGCCTGCATGAATTCGAGGCCTCTCTGCCCCTTAACAGAGGACGCTGAAGACGCAGGAAGCTGACTAACACCCGAGCATTTCCTAATCGGGCGCCCAATAATATCAATCCCGCAAGAAAAACATGACAACAGCATAAACACACGCCAAAGATGGCAACTTACAGAAAAAGAAATTCAAGGTTTCTGGAAACAGTGGTCACTAGAATACCTACACTTATTGCAACAACGAGGAAAATGGAACACCAAAACACGGGACATCAAGCAGGGGGATATCGGATTAGTCAAGGAGGATAACCTGCCGCCGATGAAATGGGCCCTTGGAAGGGTACTCGATATACATCCTAGCAAGGACCATTTAGTTCGAGTGGTTACCGTAAAAACGCAAAACAGCGTATACAAAAAACCGATAACAAAGCTCGTATTACTCCCAGTAACAAACAGCGACGAGTACACCGGACCGACTGCACCCAATTCTAGTAACACGAGTCAAACAATTAATATACCTACAAAAAAGCGCAGCGGGAGAACAGGCCGATCGACCTTATTGGCCATACTTGGAGTGCTGCTGACCATCTTCCATCCAACCACACAAACTGAGGACCTCATCAACATTACTGCATTCCAGGAAAATAAACTCGTCTATTTTGACAACATGGGAAAAATGCAAACTATTCACGACACTTGGAAAATAGTGACATACTATAACATGACGACCTATTGGGATGGATACGAGAGTGCCCAAGGCTTAACGACTCACGTCGATAACAGATGTAAACATTTTGTATACAGAATTATGTGTGATAGTATTACGTCACGCCTGAAACAAGAAATTGAAAATCTGGAACATAACAACGGATTATTGAAAACCGGACACGGTATGAAACCGCGACGTGTTACAAGAGGACTAATCAATGGAGTCGGATATTTAGCAAACAGCTTATTCGGGATACTCGATGACAGCTTCGCACAGAAGTACAGCTCCGACATAGAGGCAGTGAATAACAACGAAAAACATCTATTGAGTCTCATAAAAAATCAAACTTCGATAGTAGAGGCCCGCAACAACATTTTGAAGAGAAACGAAAAGGCCATTAAGGCACAGTTTCAACTGATACAGGATCATTTAAACAAAACTGAACAGTTCATACAAGACACATACAACAGAATATCAGAGGAAGATAATCAAATCTACTTTAATTTGATGGCCTTGGCCGCAAATATGATAATAAATAAACTGCAGAACATACAGCATATACTCCTTGGAACAATAACAAACATACATCACGGACAGGTGGATACCCGACTTTTCAGTCAAGAACAACTCAGAGAAGAGCTCAATCTAATCTCCGGACAATTACCTGCCCACCTGTACCTGCCACTCGATAACACGCACGATCAATTGAACAACATATATAAACTGCTGACAGCTAAGGCGCGAGTAACAGAAAAATATTTTATAATAGAAATGAGCTTGCCCTTAACAAGTGACATCAAGTTTAATTTATACAGAACTATACCGGTACCAATCAAAGACAAGGACAGAATAGAATAGAATAGAATAGAATAGAATAGAATAGAATAGAATATGCGTTTATTCAAGCGTCACAATACACAACACATAGCACAAAATAGGAATATACAAAAATAGGAATACACATGGACAACAACAAAAGTGGTTATATTATGTGATGTAAATGGCTTCTTAAGAAAACAGCGTAGTGTGCTGGTTGTATACGGCGACGGTGAAACGGCTCCTGCTCAGCATTATGCTACAGGGCCTGCAGGAGGACCTGAAGCGCTGTTATTCTGTCGGAACCGGTGTGACTGAGTGTGTTGTTTTGTACGGTGTTGATTAGACTACGTAATATGCATAGATAAGAGATATAAACAATAAATAGCATAATATAAATGTAGGGTATATGAGTATAGAGTTTGTGTGTGGCATGTAAATGACAGCACATTCAAACTGAAAATGCAGTCCGAATACATAGCTGTAAATCTCAGAAAAGATATTTACATGCCACTAAATAACAACGATATCTCTGCCTGCAATAAAATCGATACCTACAACAACTTGATATGCACTATAAATAAACCTACTTACAATATGAGGAACAGCGGGTCACCTTGCTAAGTCAGCATTATAACAAACACGAGTACGCAGAACTGTATCTATGAGGAGGAACCGTGCGCCGACAAATGGGTCCCATTACAGAAACCTAACGCATGGATGTTTTTTTGTTGCAACGAATGTCTAACTCGCATCATATGTGATGAACACATGACTACAAGATCATTACGCATGGCGGGAATAATAGACATAAAACAAGGATGTATTATCAAGCATGGAGAAGCGACAATTTACACACAGCGATATTTTCAGAATAACATAAACATAAATCAGCAAATTCCAGTTCTATACAAAGATTTGGGAGATTTGAACAGCATCGCTATCAGTCGGGCCATTTCACCACCCAAAAAACAAATAACCACAGACTTTATCACTGGAAACCTAGACGAACTCCAGAACAAAATTGAGACGCTACAAAAACAAAGCATTCTACCAGATACTGTCTCAACACACGATGTACACCAGTATGCAATATCATATACAACATTGGCGATAGTGGTGGTTATACTGGTCGTGGCAGGGTGCAAGTACTTGCACTGGCGCCGCCGACACAACATCCTGGTCGTACAAAGAAGCAATACCCTCCGTAGCAAGCAACAACAAGATTTGACGGTTCAGAACCCTGAACCAGCAATCGAGATGGCATCAACATCCAGAACCAGAACCGTTAACAGTCAACAGCAACCCCTATATGCTCTACCCAGGAAGATATCGTTCAAACGTAATACTAAGTTTCATATTTAGCTCTAAGTTGATGTAATAAAATAACTATGCTAACAATAAGTGAAATGTAATTTGAGAAGTATGACACTGAATATGTTCTATCCATACTACTGTAAGTTTTAACAAACTATACAACTTTTGCGCCAAGGTTTGCTCGTAAGGTTTTGTATTTTTAACTAAGAATTTGTTACCTTAAAGTTATCTTTTTGTCCTTTGCAGCATGTACGGTTACGTACATTAGTACCTAGTCGCAAGTAAAATGCATTGTAAGCATATCGGCGCTTCAGTCGCCAGTTAGCCATTAGCCACGGGCTGTGACATACATTTACATAAAATTGAGAATTAATAAATCATTTAAAGTGAAATTAGCGGTTTATCTTCTGGCTACTCAACCAACAACATCAACAGTAACAACAAGACATGTACGGGCAGAGAACAACAGTCTCGTCCGTACAATTACATAAATTATGTTTTATTTCTTCTTATCAAATTACACACGTTGTGTATTGTCTCTGAATTCTCTTGTAAATCGTTTTCCTGATGCTTCACAATGATTAAGTTTCCCTTCCAAGATATATCTTTGCTAAATAATAGAAGTCTCTCAAGATATCTACTAAAATTCAATGAAGAACGATTCATTTTAAGGTCAGTTTTAAAGATCTGTTTCATTTGTCAATCACCAAATTTCATTGTTGGCTGCGGTGCTGTTGATTAGAAGGAAATAGCTGTGCTATAGTTCTAAGCGTTAGAAACTTTCACAAATGAGTTCGCGAAAATGATGGATCCCAAAATAATGATTTAGCGAGTATGAAGGATTGCACAAATAAGTTCGCGAGACTAAAGGATCTCAAAATAATGATTTAGCGAGTGTGAATGATCGCACAAGTGAGTTCGCGAAAATGAAGGATCGCACAAATGATTTCGCGAGAATAAAGGATCACCCAATGATTTCTTTCAAAAGTTTTATTTAATTTTAGTTGACTTGGTAAAAGATTGGGTCAGGTCAAGTCGAAAATCATGAGTTTTGCGTTACAAGCGGGTTTGAATAAGAGTTTCTGATTTGGTTTGGATCAGAGATTCAACTTTACAAGATAATTATTTGAATGTTTACGACAGATTAATTTAATTATTACGAGAATCATGAGTATTGGATTACAAGCAGGTTTGTATTATAGTTTCTGAGAATTGGTTTGGATCAGAGATTGATTGATTTTACAAGATAATTATTTGAATGTTTACGACAGAATGGTAAATTAATTTCAGGAAGAAAATGTAGTGGGGTATAAAGTGCAGTGCTTCCACCATTAACTATGATGTGCATATAGTTATACCCTAGCAGCTAATTGCAAAATCGTAAGATCCATAAGTGATACATTATATATGTAGTTATCTACTAAATGAAGGCATTTCAGTTTTTGTTCTAATCAAGAATTCAGAATATATTTTAGCCTTATTAGATCAATCATGTGTGCTAATTAGGTAATATGAACCTGTATATTATGTTATTACTTACCTGCATTGAAAGAATACTGTAGCAATGACAATTTATTTAACACTACGAGAAACTGTGGTTCATAGATGAGATCTATTATGAAAATATAAATTGAATATATTTAAGCTTTGTTAGATCAATCATGTGTGCTAATTAAGTAATATAAAACTGTACATAATGCAATTACTTACTTATATTGAAAGAATGCTTACAACTTATATAATATATATATATATATATAAATTGTTGTGTTATACTCAATCAAATGCTCTCACACTTCAACCGTACAAAACAACTCCGAGCCAAGCAATACGGTTTCACTAGGGGTAAATCGACTCCGGATGCAGGTATTACCCTTATATCTCATATTTATTCTGCATGGGAAGCCGCACAGGATGCTATCGTTATTTTTTGCGATCTGTCGAAGGTATTTGATTGTGTTGATCATGATACGCTACTAATGAAATTAAATCATTACGGAGTTAGAAATAAAGCGTTGGATCTACTAAGATCATACCTAAGCAATAGAATTCAACAGGCAGAAGTCAATGGTGTTAAATCTGATGGATCGGGAGTAAAAATTGGCATTCCACAAGAATCCATATTAGAACCTTTCTTATTCCTGGTATATATTAATGATCTGCCTTTTATGGTGGAGAAATTGACTAACATAGTGTTGTTTGCTGATGATACATCACTGGTCTTTCAAAATTGAAAGACGAAAAGAAGATTTTGATGATGTCATTGGAGTATTATCTTTAACATTGAATTGTTTCACAGTTAACAATTTATTGTTAAATGCTGGTAAAACCAAATGTATCAAATTCTCACTTAATAATAATAATAATCCTTTATTGCACAGAAAACACAATGGAAATATATAACAATATATCACACAATAAAATAAATAAATAGAATACAATAAATATATAGATACACATAAATACTATGAGATACCCACTATGCGGAAGAGAGGAGATGCTGTTTCAATTTTTTCTTGAAAGTGAACAAGGATTTGCAATCCCTAATAGCGCAAGGAAGTGCATTCCACAAACGTGTTGCCCTTAACCTCAACGAGTGCTCGTAAGCAACAGTGTTGTGCTGAGGAATTGACAAAAGTGACACCGTGTGAGATCTCCGAAGTCTATCCCCTGAGAAAAGATACTCAAAACGTTCACGAAGATATGCAGGATAGCGCGGATTTTTCAAAATATTGAAGAGGAAGGAGAGAATGTGCATATCACGATGAAGTCGGATTGGGACCCAGCCTGATTCCCTACGATATTGGGACACGTGGTCGTACTTACGAAGACCGAAGATAAACCGAATCCCGAGATTTTGGAGTCGCTCGAGTTTATTCAGTAGATCTTCGTTCGCACTGGCCCAGCAAACATCGGCGTAGTCTAATCAAGGTAGAAGAAGGGTCTGAGCTAGCATGATTCTAGTCTGTAATGAAAGGATGCAAAGACTCGTCTGCTGACCTCACAAACATGGGGCGACCAGAATAATAGATTGTCAAAAACAACACCAAGATTTTGGCTTTCTCGCTATACTTGACAATGGTACCGTCAAATAGAACGGGATCCACGGACTTATTTTGCAACAAATTAAGTAATGCCGTGTACCCAGTATTATCACCTGAGACTTGTCCGGGTTGACTAATAGCCCATACGAAAGAGCCCATTTCCTGATGTTTTCGAGGTCAGCATTCAAAGCCTCAACCGTCGAAGTCAGATCACACAGGGGAAAATGCCGATAAATTCGAAGGTCATCTGCATAAAGATGATACGAGGAAGACAATACATCCGAGATGGAATGGATAAAAACTGAGAAGAGAAGAGGAGAAAGGATGCCACCCTGCGGAACACCTGTAGAGAGCTTGCACCATTTCGTAGTGACCACTTCAGACTTGATGCGCTGCTGGCGGTCTCTCAAGTAAGAGTCAAACCAGCGAGCCGAGTGTGAAGAGACGTTGAGCGATTTTAAGATTTCAACAAGTATATCGAAGTCGACGCAGTTGAATGCACTGCTAAAGTCTAAGAGAGTCAGGACTTTGAGCTGCTTCTTATCCATTGCCAGTTGGATATCGTCAGTTACCTTGAGAAGTGCTGTGGTGGTGCTATGCCCCGGCCTAAAACCAGACTGAAATGGGTTCAGTAAATTCATGGAGGAAAGGTACGAGGACAGCTGGGTGTGGACAATTGATTCAAGGACTTTGGAAAGGATTAGTAGGATGGAAATGGGACGGAACTCTCTGAAGGAGGACGGGTTAGACGTTTTAGGTAGGGCTCATCACTAATGCTCTTTTCCACTGGCTCGGGAAGCAGTACTCGCTCAGCGACGCATTGATTATATGTGTTATGGGTGGTAACAAATGATCGAGTACACTGAATAGCATCTGAAAGCAGATCTTGTCATCACTTATAGCCTTCAGCGAGATTGCTAGAAAAGCCTTTACTGCGCCATCTCCGACAGACTTGAGGTTGAAAGGTAAGCTACTGGATGTCACTTCCAAATGTCAGGCAAGTTGGGACCAGTTTAGTGTTGGACAGCAGCACGTTAGAATTACTACATGACACGAAGTTTCTTGGAATTGATAGCAAATTGCAGTGGGGACCCCACATAGAAAAAAGCAATTTTTAAAAGAGATCTATAAAACAATCTGTGGGAGTTTCTACGCCCTCCTTCTCCCACAGCGGTCCCATGTAGAGAAGTGGCAAAAATGACGATTGCTAAGTATATGTAAATATCTACAGTAATAAAGACAATAAAAAATAAAAATAGCGCGAGAAGCTGATTCATAGATGAGATCTAAATGTGTAATTAATTGAGAAAATATAAATTAATAATTTACACTAAAGTGATTTCTGATGTTTATATTTCTTTATATGGATAGTTCAAGTTCAAGTTCAAAGATTTTTATTCATAATAGCACAAAAATTGAGACTTATTGAACGTCATGACATAATCAAGAAAGCATAATATAACATTAAGTAGGTGCCTAATTATTGCATAGAACATAATATAGGTGCTATGAACTGGTTTAATGCCAGATGTCGGTGTTGTAAAAAGTCATTAATTTTGTAGTAGGCCTTAGTGCACAAAGTGCTTTATACATTTTTTGAATCGAGCTTCAGTCAAGTTTTGTATTTCTTGCGGAATTTTATTGTAGAAGCGTATACAGTATCCCATAAAAGAACTGATAACTTTTGTGAGTCTGAACATTGGAAAATAAAGTTTATGTTTATTTCTAGTTTGCACATTGTGGCGGCTATCAATGGTTTTAAAGCTACTGATATTTTTCCTCACAAACATTATGTTTTCATAGATATATTGGCTTGCAACTGTTAGGATGTTGGTTTCTTTGAAGAAATCTCTCAGAGATTCTCTATTAAATAGCTTATAAATAAATCGGATCGCTCTCTTCTGCAAAATGAAGATAGTCTCAATGTCAGCAGCCCGTCCCCATAGTAGTATGCCGTAGGACATATTCCTATGGAAATAACTAAAATATACAAGCCTAGCATATATCAGTCTGCTCTTAGCTGTCACATAACACGGTCGCGTACATATTTTGAGCTAATTTATTCGAAATCACCCTCGTGTGTAATATGGCACCTAAAACTAAAAAATGTGCAACTTGCAAAAAAACCATAACCAAAAAGTGTCCGGGTCTCGAGTGTAGCCGCTATGAAATGATTGTGCATGCAACTAACGAGTGTGCCAACATAACTGCCAAGCAGCTGGCAGTGCTATGTGCCCAAAACGGCCTCGAGTGGAGCTGCCAGGAGTGTCTCCGTGGGATGTCGTCTTCGTTCTTTATACCGGAGGATGATCCTGAAATAGAAGAAGCCACCGAGCCTTCACGACCCCAAGCCCAGCCTGTCTCCATGGACATGAAAAAACTGCTTCAAGACCTATCTGCTGAAATTAGGAAAATTATGCACGAACAACTGGGAGATATCAAGTCCTCCCTAGAGTTTATTGGAGACCAAGTAGCAGCGCTTGAAAATACTATCAAGAGCCAGAACTCTAAAATCAAAACCTTAGAGAACAAGAACGTGGACCTTCACAATGCCAACAAGCACTTGGAGCTACGAATAGCTGCACTAGAGCAGCGTGAACAACAAGGAGACCAATCTAAACTTGCTAGTCACCTGGAGATAGCAGGTCTGCCAAGCTCACTTAAAGAAAATGCTGATTCAATTGCTAAAGCTGTCGCATCATTAATAAAAGTGGATAGTAAAGACATCCGAACCGCCAAACTAATCCCAGGGCGAAAAGACAAAACCAGCCAAATACTTATCGAACTGAACTCCTCCAACAGCCGCACGCAATGGACTAAAGCTGCCAGAGACAAGTCCATCACTGTGGGTGACATAACTACCTCGACTCCACCAGAAGCCGCCACTGATGCTGTCTACGTCCGTCGAGCCCTGACCCCCCAGAACAAGTACCTCCTGTACCAGGCAAAGAAACAACTACGCCCGGCCTTCAAATACGTGTGGATCGACGAATCAACCGACAGAATACTCGCAAAGAAGGAAGACAACGGCAAAACATCGGCTATCCGATCTACAAACGACATCGAGTCGTTGCTTGCTAAGTAAAATAATACTTATTTATGTACTATCCTACTTAACGGAACTAAAACCTAAAATTCAACGTCCATAACATAGAAGAAAGTTCTAATGTTATCGAATTATTTAATTGTCAGGATGTAAATGCATTTCTCAAGCAAATTCCCATCCCTAGTATTAAACACCTACCATTATTTTGCTTACATGTGAATATACGGTCCATGATTCTTAACTTTGCTACGCTACTCCAAATTATAGATAACTGCCTGCAATCGCTCGATATTATAATTGTTACCGAGGCTGGCATATCAGAGGCTATCTCAAATTTATTCTATATCGATGGTTATACAATGCACACACAACTAAGAAGCAAACAAAAGGGCGGTGGCATAATTGCCTACGTAAAAAATTGTTTAAAATTCACAAATAAAGTTACCAAAACCCATCACTTTAAAAGCCTTTTAGGTACAATAAAAACTAGCTATGACGAAACTATCACTGTGTGTGCACTTTATAGACCGCCTGGTAAGAATAAAAACATGTTTATATCCGAACTGCGAAAGCTGCTGCTGGAAAACTCCACTAGTTCTCTTCTGCTCCTTGGTGACATGAATATTGACCTAAAAACGCACTCATCATACAAGAGCTCGTATCTGAACATGCTGTCCGCATGTGGCCTCGAGTGTGGAGTCTCAGATTATACAAGATTCGAAATGCGTAATGGAACGGTAACTAAGTCATGTATTGATCACATTTTTCTGAGACTCCCCACGATGGTGCCGTATGCGGCCGCTGTCAACTCCGTACTGGCAGATCATCGTGTCACCGTTCTCGCTTGCAGCGCTGCAGCTGACTCACTCAGCTCGCACATACAGGGTGATCGACCACTAACCTCGCCAACCGTCATAAACTATGATAGTATGAAAAATGAATTACTCTCCACTGAATGGGAGAGGACGAATGAAATGGATACTCCAGACCAAGTATATACGTTTATTAGAGAGTCATTTAAAAAAGCGATTAGTACGGCCACTAGTAAAAAAAAGGAAACTACAATTAGAAAACGCAGTACTGAACCTTGGATCAACGAAAACATACTCAAACTATGCAATAAAAGAGATGAAGTATTTGGGCTATGGTTAAAGGATACAAATAACTGCACACTTAGACTCCAATATAATAAAACAAGAAATAAACTCAACAAAGTAATACAATTCTACAGAAACAAACATTATAAAAATAAAATCATTCAGAACTATGGGAGCTCTAAAAACCTGTGGAAAATAGTCAATAAAATTAGTGGAAGACCTACTGAACCTATAGACAGTACCATTCTTAAAGTATTCTCACCTCTAAGCGCGATAGATATTGCCAATAACTTTGCGAATGAATTCGATAATGCTGTGAAGAGAATACTCCCGAATTGTCAAATAAATCTCTTACCAAACTACCAGACTCCCCAAGCTCTCGTGAGCATGCGATATCAGCCTGCGACATCTCGTAATATACTCAAAATCATCAAAGGGTTGAATAGTAACAAGGCACCTGGCCTTGATGGCATCAGAGTCAGTGATGTACAAATTCCCATAGTAAACGACCGAGTTTCCCTAGCAATATCTAATCTAATAAACACGAGTATAAAAACGGGTCTATATCCAAATGAACTAAAACAAGGGTGCGTGAGACCAATCTTTAAACGGGGCAAACGTAACGAGATGAGCAATTACCGTCCTATTACACTTCTTTCCTCAATAGATAAAATCTGTGAAAAATTTGTTTGTGGACAACTACATAAATTCTTCCATTATAACGACATACTAAATCCCAATCAATTCGGCTTTCAACCCAAAAAAAGTACGACTATACTTTTATCTAAATTTACGGACGACATCAACGCACATTTAGATGACAAAAAACAAGTCCTTGCTCTGTTTATTGATTTTTCGCGTGCTTTTGATACTCTGGATCACACCAAAATAGTGGCCAAACTAGACGCTTGTGGCATTCGAGGTCCTGTACTATGTTGGTGCACAAACTACCTAGAGGCACGTAAATATAATGTCAAAATCGATCATGTAGTGAGCGAAGACATCATTACTAGCCAAGGTACAGCCCAAGGATCGGTCCTAGGGCCACTACATTTTCTAACATATGTTAATGACATGAGCATCCTAATTGAACAGAGCACCACCTATCAATTTGCTGACGATACGTGTCTCATAGTGGCTGACAAGGACGTAAATGTGGCAAAAAACAAACTACAAGCCGATTTTAACATCCTGTCCAAATGGTGCCATGACGCGGGACTGGTTCTAAACGCCCAGAAGACCAAACTACTCCACATAAAGTCTCCCTACTGCAAGGACAAGACAGAGGTTAGCATTGTTGCCCACTCCCACGCCTGCATGCATAGTAGTTGCGACGCTGGAAGCTGCGACTGCGGTCTAGTGGAAAACGTCGACACACACGTATACTTGGGGCTGGTGATGGACAGCAAGTTTAACTGGGGTCCACACGTAGAACGCGTTTGTGATAAACTGAGATCGCTTTTGGCAGTTTTTTGGATCATAAGGAATCGAATACCATATAAAATTCGCCTAATGCTCTACAATGCCCTAGGAGATTCAGTAATAACTTACGGCCTCTCCAGCTACGGACGTACTTATAGCACATACCTTAGCTTAATCCTAAAACTACAGACTAGATTACTTAAAATAATTGCCCCAACTCAGATCACAAACAACCATGACGACGATGATCTCCGACTTTTTAGGCACTGCGGAGTACTACCAGTCACTGACAAAGTCAACTATTGCCTCCTCAAAGAGCAGTTCTTTGACTACAAAGACAGTCAAAAAATCAATCATCCTGTAGTGACCAGGCGAATGGCGCAAGGTAAACTGGTTACCGAGCGCGCAAACAATAGCTATGGCCGGCGGACGAGCTCATACATGATGACGCGATTAATAAACACCCTACCTCCCGACATTAGAGACTCGATCAGTCAAACTAATATAAAAACTAAACTCAAATCACACTTTACAGAAAAACTAGAAAGACGGAATAGTTCTTGAGAAATGTACCTACTAATTATATTGAATTTTAAAATTATGTTTTTGAATGTCATGAATACCATTGAATATTATGTAATTGATTTATTAATGATGTAATTGAATATTTAAAATAATGCTATTGCTAACTTAAATAAGATAATTAATGAGTAGATCACACCACACACAAACCCCAGTGGTTTAAGTGGTGTTCCCATAATGAGTAACCATGTAAAATTTTGTGTAAATAAATAAATAAAAAAAGCAGTTGCAACGCATATGCTGCGGAGCTAAGTCTATGTGCTAATTTTAAAATATAGGGACCCCACTGTAGTTTGGCATCAATAGTGATACCGAGAAATACAGTTTCATCTACTAGTTTTAGTTTGTCTTTCCCCAATACAATGTTGCTCTCAACTTGCCTTACATTAGGTAAAGTGAATTTTATGCACTGTATCTTTTTTTAATTCAGAAGTTAGTTATTGGCAGTAACCAGTAACGAAACTAGCAAGAGAGCATTATTTGTTTGCTGTAAGTAATTTTTCTGCCTTATAATTTTAAAAATTAGTGACGTGTCATCTGCAAATAATACTATCTCTGACATGTTTTGTACCATGAATGGCAAATCATTTACATACACGAGGAAAAGGAACGGACCCAGCATAGATCCCTGTGGGATTCCCATCTTCACCTGAGAACCCGACGATTTTGTCCTATTAATGTCAGCTTTTTGAACCCTCCCTTCTAAATACGATATCATAGCTTAGAGCTATTGCCTTTTATGCCGTAGTGTTTAAGCTTTAAGAGCAATGTTTCGTGGTCTACACAGTCAAATGCCTTTGACAGGTCACAAAAAACACCTATAGCGTCCCTATCGAACGATATAGCGATTTTCCCACGCATTAAAAATATGTTTAACTAACATGACTCCAGCATCTGCTGTCGACCGCCCTTTTCTAAATCCAAACTGCTGGCTATGGAGAATTTGATGAGCATTGAAGTGCGCCAGTAACTGGCCCAATATGATCTTCTCAAATATTTTACTCAATACGGGTAGAACAGAAACGGGTCTGAAATTTGTAGGGTCATCCCTATCGCCGCTATTAAATAAAGGTACTAGCCTGCTGTCTTTCATGAGATCAGGGAAAGTACTCTCATCTATATATTTATTCAAGATTTTAGCTAAATTAAGGGATATTGTTCGGGATTGTTTCAAATGCTTCTTTGGATGTCACCTCTAGAGGTACATAGTACAGACAATAGTAGCAGCAGTAGTGAGCACAACCAGGATATTGAATAAACATTATTATGTGGGTCGAATCGTAAAATGTTGTACATGTTGAAATTTTTTTTGACGTCGTATTCTTTTTTTTATAGCATGAACGTTATTCTGCCATGGTTGCAAAGCAAGTCCCTCGAGGACATAGACTTCGCAGACGATCTCTGTCTGCTCGCCACATCCCGTGACCAACTACAGTCCAAGACCGACGACCTCACAAACGAAGCTGCTAAAGAAGGGCTGCGCATCAACTGTAGCAAGACCAAAGACATGCGCCTAAACACCTCTGATGCAGCACCCATTTATGTCAATGGCGAGGTGCTCGAACAAGTGCAGCGCTTTACCTACCTGGGGAGCATCGTGGACCCACTGGGGGGAGCGGAGGCGGATGTAGAGGCGCGCATCAACAAGACTAGAGCCGCGTATGCGCAGTTGAAACCTGTTTGGACGTCTTCCATAATCACTCGGCGTATAAAGATCAGAGTATTCAACTCCAATGTCAAGTCAGTCCTCCTATACGGATGCGAGACATGGCTCGTCAAAAATGAAGTAACCAGCAAGCTACAGGTCTTCGTGAACAAATGTTTACGGCGGATACTAGGGATTTGCTGGCCACGAACCATCAAAAATGCAAGGCTGTGGGAGATGACTGACCAAAAACCCATCGACAAGGAGATCCTAATGAAGAAATGGCGCTGGATTGGACATGCCTTGAGAAGACCAGATAGTCATCTGTCCAAACAAGGGTTAACGTGGCAATCGTATGGGAAAAGAAGGCCGGGCCGCTCCCGTATCACCTGGAGGCGCTCAGTTGAAAAAGAGGCTGCATCAACTGGGCTCGACTGGAAGGACCTGGAAACTGCCGCACAAGATCGTGAGAAGTGGAAATCTCTTCTTCGAGCCCTATGTCCCTGATGAGGGATTACAGGATTACATCATCATCATCATCATCATGAACGTTATTTGATTTATTGTTGTTTGTTATATTTAATGGGCTGGTACATGATTGTGTTATGTAGGTGATTCCACAAAATCTACGCTATCTCTTGAATTAGTTTTTTTTTCCAAAGGTCTTATTTTAACTCCCATACTATTTTTTTTTGACCCACCCCCGATTTTAAGGGGAATACTGCCATCACCTACAAGATGGGATGTCTGTCCCACAGTTTCAAATTAGGATACGTCCTATTATAGTTGATCTACATGTCTCTAAAAAGTTTACGCTAATTAATAACATAGTTAATGTTTTATAAATTTTTAAACATTTGTCCAATTTTTAATAAGTGTGTAACACTCATGAGTGTAACGGTCATTAATTCCACTTAAAGGAATAACCCGGACAGTTACATTACTTTTTTGAGTGGCAACACCATTGATCACGACAAGGCAATATTTTAAAAAAATAAACAGCCATTTTTTCGCGAAGAAAATTGGTAAGAGTGGTGGACGAGCGTTTTGTTGCAAAAAAAAACGTGGATATTCCTTGTTGGATTCCAAGGTGAGTCGGCATATTCTGTCTCACTGTTGTACATCATTATGAAGGTTTATTGTCACACAATCCAATGAAACTACTGATCAGTCCGAGTATGTCCGCAACAAAAAGATAATATTTATTTTAGGTTAGGTACCACGCTTTTTTGTCATGAATGTAACGATGTGTAACGAAATGCGTTACGTTACAGTCATGAACAATTCTTTGGTGTAGGCTATACTGTGCACTGAGTTCAATGACTTCAAAATATGGGATTTTTTTTGAATCGTTGGACCTGATTTGGGTGGTGGGAGGGGGACGGGGAGGGAGGGGGGGCTCCATCATAAAAATATTATAATTGTGAAAGTTTTTTGTGTGTGTGTTTATATGTTAGTGAGTCTTCTACGCTGAAACGGCTGGACCGATTTGAATCAAATTTAACACACTTATAGTTTATGTCGCGCAGCGAGCTATGGAAAGGGCTATGCTTGGTATTTCTCTACGAGATCGAGTCAGAAATGAGGAGATCCGTAGAAGAACCAAAGTTGCTGACATAGCCCGTAGGATAAGCAAGCTGAAATGGCAATGGGCAGGCCACATAGCGCGAAGATCGGATGGCCGATGGGGCAAAAAGGTCCTTGAATGGAGACCACGTACTGGCAAGCGCAGTGTGGGTCGGCCACCTACGAGATGGACCGACGACCTGGTGAGGATCGCTGGATCTCGTTGGATGCAGGTGGCTACGGACCGGTCACGCTGGAGTGCGATTGGAGAGGCCTATGTTCAGCAGTGGACGTTAATAGGCTGAAATGATGATAGTTTATGAGCCAGATTAACATATAGGGTACTTTTTATTCGGCTGCACCGGAAGGAGGGTAATTGGGCGTGGGCGAAGCCGCGGGTAACAGCTAGTAATTTATTAAGTTAGGAAATATATACTTTTTGAGGTGTGAATTTAAAAAAAAAAGAAAAATATGAATAAATAAATAAATAATTTAAAACTGTCAAAAAGTAATGAGGCCGCAACAGAAAATTGCGAACAAAATGACTGTATCTATGTATGTAAAAAGAAGTTCCGTACCGTATAATGCAATTTTATTTTTACTACTAACTAATAACTTTTAAATTTTACCTTATGATTTAATCACTTAGCTTCATTAATATATAACCTTTATAAATTAACGATAATGAGACTGCGATGGAAAACGAAACCAAAGAAGAACTCTATAATAGAAACGACAATGTCCTTGTGAGATATTACATTAAAAATAAATGGAAGTATTATGTAGGTTTTATAACAGAAAAACATGAAAATGGTAGGGAGATACGCCATAAGATTTTAAAAACAATAAAAAAACCGAAACTCAGATTTATTGAAACAAAAAAAGTCGATAGTGCCGGAAATTTGTAAAGTAAAAAAAGTAGGATTAATATTATATTCAAAAGAGTACTTTTTGAAAGATGGCGATAACCACATTTATTTTTAAGCGTACTGTTACAACCCTTATTAATATGTAGATAAAGCTTAATAGAGCATAATCTCCACATGGCTGTATTTTTCCGTGTTAATTACTGTTTTTAGACTTCGTCGTTTCTTACTCTTTTGTATTTTAGTCAGTTAGATTCAGTCACTCGCGGAAAGCGGTAAAGCATTCTGCTACCTCAAAATTGGGAAGTTATAAAGTTGTGTAATACTCTCTGAGATCAATAAATATTAGTGTTAGTGACTTTGTGTTTTTTTTTTAAAAGACAAACGACCCAGGCCGCCTAACAACTGGTGTCAGAAGTGGGATGACAGGAAGGTCTTATTTACTGAGACTCGACAGTAAGACTCGACCCCAGGTCGAGCCTGCATCAGCCGCATCCTAGCACCTAGTGATCCGACGGTTAGTCTCCGCTCCGTAGCGTGAGCCCGCGATCTTCACACACGAACTGCTTCACCAACCTGGTCGACGGTCAGCCTCAGCATCGGCTCGAGCCCGCACCATTACTCATCTATAGATGATGACACAGATCTAACTCAACCACCATCATCCAAGGAAACATTCACCCACGGCAGTCTTCATACAAACTCTGTTTTGTGGAAAATTCCACACCGTCAACTGCCGCCTTCACGTTATCTGCTGGCGATAGTAACAGGAGCGTTGCAAAGCCTGCAATTCATTGGATACCCTCGGGCGCCTTGCATTAGCGCCTACTTTCCTGCGCGCCACCTGCCTGCACACATACTACCTGCGCGTGACACTACCGTGAGAATGAAACTCGAGATCTTCATCACCGTGTTCTTGTGAGTTAAAATTCAAAGATTACATTAAGTGTTTCAGTGATATTTCTACAAGGTTTTACTATATTTTTATGCTATTTTACATTTTATAATTTTTACTTGTGTGTGATTTTTAATTATATACTACACTTGTCTAACATATCACAGTTCGATTAATGTCGAAACTTAAATATGAAACCGAAGACGTCAGTCTAATATCAGAAGATAGCGAATCTTCAGCAGCCGAAACCGCTGAATCTTCTAACTCAACACCTGAAAAACCCTCTAAAACCAAAATGTCTATCACTCTTGGTGTTCTCACTAAATTCATCAAAAGCTATAATGGTGACAAGGAGTCACTCCCTGCTTTCTTAACAAACTGTGACAATGCCATGTCCCTAGCTACCCCCGAGCAACAAAAAGTGCTCTGCAAATATATACTCTCTCAACTAGAGGGTAAGGCACAAGTAGCCTGTGACTTAAAAAGCTTCACAAAATGGGAGGATATAAAAGCCTTTCTCAAATCAACTTTTGGGGAAAAAAACACGCAACACATCTTTTGGTTGACTTGCAAAATTGCAGACAAGTCTTTTCAGAAGATGTCACCAAATATTCATTGCGTATTGAGTGTATACTAACTAGAATACAATCCGACATTCACTACAATTGCAAAGATTCCAAAGAACTTCTTGGCCGTATAGCAGCCATGGAAGATCTCGCGCTCAATACCTTCATGTTAGGCCTAAGTGGCTCAATTTCTAATATTGTGCGATGCAGAAACCCCTCAAGTTTAAATGAAGCGGTACAGCACGCTATTGAAGAGGAAAAACTGTACAACTTAAAACAACAGTCAACAACCTCACATCGCTCTCAAAAACAGTGCTCTACATGCAAAAATTAGGGCACACATCCTCTGAGTGTTATAAAAATAAAAAGCCTCACTCACATAACACACAAAGGTCCTTTAACGTAAATTCTGCCCAAACCCAAGGTACATCTCAAGGTTCAACTAATGCAAATGTCAAGCAGTGTAAATACTGTAAGAACCTTGGTCATACCCTTCAGGAGTGCCGTAAACTCAAATACAAAAATCGGCAAAATAATAGCCAAGGTCAAATAACAAACTCTAACTCAACTCAGGCAAACGTGCATGTAACGCGTGAGGACCAAGGCCTTGATTTAAACAGCGAATGATTTCGGATCAGTGCCTGCCGAAATCGTGCTTTAAAAACGGTACAAATAAGCCCTCTGATTTTGACTCAATCCTTACTAAGTCCCAAAACTTAAATTCACCTCGGGCAACGTTCCCGAGTCACACACCTCGTAAAAATTCGAGTTCATCTCAGCATCCACTGAGTTCACTGAGTTCACTGAGTTCATCTCTGCCTAAAGGCAAGAGTTTTGCTAAGTCCACACCTCACGTGCCACAATGCGAGAGCACGTCGAGTCACACATCTCGGAAAAATCCGAGTTCATCTCAGCCTACACTGGGTCCCCTAAATTCTCTGAGTTCTAAAGAAAAATCACTGAGTCCACCTCTGTCTAAAGACAAGAGTTTTCCTAAATCCACACCTCACGTGCCACAATGCGAAAACACGTCGAGTCATGTTATTTTAAATCAAAACACACCTCGAGAAAATTCGAGTCCTACTAATTTTAAAAAATACATCTCGTAACAAGTCGTATTCTACCACTTCTATATCCCGGCAAAATAAACAAAGGCCACTGAACCCTTCTACTAACTGCACTGAATTAAATCATACTACCGACTCTATTCCAATCTTTGAGACCTATACCAAAAAGGTGTCTCTACCACACATTTATTTACAAACTAGCCATTCTACGGAACCACTGTGTTTCCTCGTAGATACAGGCGCGAGCATCAGTATCGTCAAAAACTCAAGTCTCAGAGAAACTCCACACCTTTCACACGAAATTGTAAGACTCAAAGGCATAAGTAACACTGAATCTTTAATTAAAACATTAGGAACCTTTCAGGTGGTAATTAACATACCCCAAGAATCATTGAATTACAAATTTCATGTTACAAGCGATGACGTCAGTTTGGAATACTATGACGGAATCATCGGCAGTGATTTCTTTAGTCATTTTAAAGTAAAAATTGACTACCACTTAAAATCTTTGCTAATTATAGGCCAATCCCTACCTATTGTTTATAATCAGCCAACTTACATTATCCCGGCCCGCTCTGAGGCCGTTATCGAATGCGCAGTATCAAATTACTCGCCCGAGCTTTATCAAAATAATGAAGCCCTTATTCAAGATCAATAGACAGGTAGATTCGCGGGGACGTCATGGGCTACACTGTGCTAGAAGTGCAGGGAGACTCTCTCGCCACCACTCGATCAACGACATCGTCCGGAGGGCTCTCGTCTCTGCTGACATTCCATCAGTTCTCGAACCACCGGGTTTGAGTCGCAGCGACGGGAAGCGTCCGGACGGTCTCACCTTGATACCGTGGGAGAGAGGTCGTTGCCTTTTGTGGGATGCTACTTGTGTGTGCACGTTCGTGGCATCCCACATTGGCTCCACCATGTCGACACCTGGGGCTGCAGCGGAGTCGGCGGCGCGGCAGAAATGCCTAAAATACGCACAGCTGATGGGGAGCTACCTGTTTGTTCCCTTGGCCGTCGAGACCATGGGTATTTGGGGTGCTCAGGGCAGGATGTTTGTCAAGGACATAGGGCGACGCTTGAGGGATCGAGGTTTTGACAATCGTTCCGGAGCGTTCCTGTTCCAAAGGATCTCACTCGCCGTGCAGCGCGGTAATGCTGCCAGTGTGATGGGTACCTTTGGGTCGGGCATGTCCTGGGGCGGTTTATTTGTTTAGTATTTTGTTTTTTATTATGTTCAGTTTTTGTGTGTGTGTAGTTTTTAATTATTTGGTAATTCTTAGTAAATTATTAAACGCCCTTATTCTAGATCATGTCTTATGCAATGGTGTTTATGTTGCTAATTGCATCGTCTCAATTAAATCTAATGCAAAAGTTAATGTCTCTGTTTTAAACACCACTGACTCATGTATAGAAGTCAAAAACTATTATGTAAAGATAACACCATTCGAACAGAAGTTCCTCACTGAGTCTTGTCACAAAATAAATTCGATAAATACTTCTGAATCGGATCGATTAAATAGAGTGCTAAGTCAAATCCGCTGTTCTCATCTCAATGATGAAGAGAAAAGGTCACTATTCGAATGCTGTTCCCAGTACCCTGACATTTTCCATCTCGAAGGTGACCCTCTGTCTTTCACTCATGCTATCGAGCATTCTATTAATTCCGGTAATGCACCGCCTATTCACGTCAAATCATATCGCTTCCCTGAGTGTCATAAAGAGGAAGTCGACACTCAAGTCCAGAAAATGCTCGACCAAAATATAATCCGTCCCTCTGTTTCACCATGGAGTGCCCCTGTGTGGGTTGTCCCAAAGAAAATGGACGCTTCAGGCAAAAAGAAGTGGAGAATCGTCATCGATTACCGTCGCTTAAACGACGTCACTGTTTCAGAAAGCTATCCACTGCCTCTAATCACCGACATTATTGACCAATTAGGACATTCCAAGTACTTCAGTACTTTGGATCTCGCGAGCGGATTTCACCAAATTAAAATGGGCTCAGTCGACGCCCCAAAAACTGGATTTACCGTGTCTACCAACTCTAGTAGCTTTGGCCACTACGAGTTTGTCAGAATGCCTTTCGGGTTGAAAAATGCCCCCGCTACTTTCCAACGCCTTATGAATACGGCGCTTTCAGGGCTTCAAGGTCTCCACTGCTATGTTTATTTAGACGACTGTATCATATACTCTCATGACCTTGACTCCCACATGACCAAGCTAAAGCTAGTCTTCGACCGACTGCGTGAATTCAACTTGAAACTGCAGCCAGACAAGTGTGAATTCTTACGCCGCGAAGTCGCATATTTAGGACACATCATGACGGACAAAGGTGTGTCTCCGAATCCTGAAAAAGTTAAATCCGTGACCAATTTTCCCACTCCGACTAACGTAAAACAAATCAAGTCCTTCCTAGGCCTAGTCGGATATTACAGACGATTTATTGAGAATTTTTCTAAGTTAACAAAACCACTGACTTCACTGCTTAAAAAGGATGTCCCATTTGATTGGACTCCAGAACAACAAAATGCTTTCCAAATTCTCAAGGAGAAACTCAGCACAGCCCCACTGCTTCAATACCCTGATTTTTCAGCTCCGTTTGTGATAACTTCGGATGCTAGTAACTATGCTGTCGGTGCAGTTCTCTCCCAAGGCGACATAGGTAAAGACCAGACTATTGCCTACGCCTCGCGTACATTAAATAAGCCAGAAGGCAATTATTCAACTACCGAGAAGGAACTTCTCGCGATCATATTCGCAGTCAAAACTTTCCGTCCCTATATATTTGGTCGGAAATTCAAAATTGTCACAGACCATCGTCCCTTGGTATGGCTGTTCAACGTAAAGGATCCGGGTAGTAGACTCATTCGTTGGCGCCTTAAGCTTGAAGAGTACGACTACGAAATAGTGTACAAACAAGGTCGTCTCAACTCTAATGCTGACGCGTTATCACGCTGTCCCTTCAACGCAATTCATGCTGATTCCCTGTTAAATTCAACTTACGAAAAGTATTTCAAGGAACAGTTTGCAAACAAACTTCCAGATTCCAACACTGTTATTGAGGAGCACACGGAGGCTCTACAGCTGACTAAATTAAAATCAATAACATGTCCCGTCTCATTAGATCTCGACTACTCTTTGCCTCACTGCGAAGAGATATTGTCGCAACTCGACAATTCCGCTGACTTGTTCAATTCTGAGCGAGAACCTTTTACTGTTCAGAGCTTAAATAGTAACAATAAAATATATTACTTTCCATACACTAAGGTTCATCATTATGAAGAGACGAAGTACAAGGACATTTACAACTTGTTGATAAAACTTAGAGATCTTATTCTGAAAGATCACCCTGAAACCACTGATCTCGCAACATCCGACTTTACAGACCCATTTTCCAAAATTTCATATACGAAAATCTATAATATGATTTCCCAAGTCTTTAATAACACTAACATCAAAATTCATATCTACAAAAATCAACTGATCTACCCGACTCCTGTCGAGGTCCCAAAAATATTGAAGGAAAACCACGACTCTACTATCACTGGTCACGCAGGGTCAAAGCGGATGTACAATAGAATAAAAGCTGCCTATTACTGGAAAGGCATGCGTTCTGATATTGAGGATTATGTTAAGAAGGGTAAACTTTGTCAGGTCAATAAACCTTTACGAAAATCAAATAAAGCCCCAATGGAGATTACGTCAACCTCTACGAGACCATTTGAACGATTGGCTCTCGATATAGTTGGTCCCCTACCCGACGCGGGTTTCCAAAACTTTAGATTCATCTTAACATTACAGGATGATTTAACTAAATTTTCAAGCGCATACCCCATGGTCACTGCGACAAGTGACGAGATAGCTAGAAATCTCGTACATTTTATGTCTCTTTTTGGATTTCCCAAAACAATACTCACCGATTTAGGTACTTGTTTTACCTCAGAATTGTTCAAACAGCTTACCGAAATCCTGAAAATCAAGTCTCTATTTACTACTCCTTACCACCCAGACCCACGGAGCACTAGAACGTTCACATGCTACACTGAAGGAATACCTGAAATCCTTCGTCAACGAAAACCAAAACGACTGGCACTGTTATCTGTTTACTGCCATATTGGCATACAATACTACCCCTCATTGTACCACTGAGTTTACCCCATACGAACTTCTTTATGGTTACAAGCCTATTATTCCAAATTCCTTATATGAGACCTCCAGTAATACTACCTATAACGAGTACATTCGCGCATTGCAATACAGAATGCGTTTTAGCCGCGAAAAGGCTATCGAAAAGATTAGAGCCAGTAAAGTAAGGTCAAAGCAATATTATGACGCAAACTCTCGTGACGTCACATATAAAACAGGTGATATGGTTTATTTAAAGCAGCACCATAGGCTTAGGAAAGCGCTTTCACCAATATGGAGAGGCCCTTTTAAAATTATAAAAGTGCATAACAAGCACAATGTAACTCTTCAAGTCAGCCGTAAACATGTAAAACACCACACAAACGAAATTAAGCCTGCTAAATCATAACCTATTCCACTCTATTTATTTCCAGAGCCCTGCTCTATGGATGCTACGCTGAGTCTAAAGTTACTCCGATAGTACATAGTCCCGGAATTTATTTTGAACCTATTACAACGGTTCACTTTCATAACGATTACTGGAAGGTAATCACGCACATTGATCTTATAACCCTAGAGCCCTATCTACAAAATGTAGAACACTTATTACAAAAGACTCAAGATCTTTGTAATAAAATACAATCATCCGACCTCATCCAATGTAAGGATGTCTCCAGCCCAATTGAAGTCTTAGTTGAGTCTAATTTTATCAAATTGCAATCACTATCTCATATTATCTCTACTCAATCCCCAACGAAGGTCAAACGATCTTTAGAATTCGGCGGAGAGATTTTAAAGTTTTTCTTCGGCACATTAGACGTGGACCGCCCGGAAATATGATGCCGCTATCGAATCTTGCAAAAAAAGCGAGAACGAACTGTTTTATTTGATGAAAGACAACATTCATATTGTTAAATCGACAATTAATAATTTTAACTCTACGATTTATAAACTCAACCAGAATGAAATTAAACTGAATGCTCAAATTAATAATATGAATGAAATCTTATCTCAAATCACGAAAACAGATAATGTGTTATATTCTATGTCTAGGATAAATAGCTTACTTAATATAATCGAAAGTTCCCTAATTTCTCTTTCTAATTTGATTGATACCACGTTAAATGCTTTTCTAAAGCTTATCCTATTTTCTAAGGTTAATATACTACACCCTAGTGTGATAAGTCCCTCAAAACTGTTTGCTGAGCTATCAAAACACAGCAACCACATAAACAAAAGATTAGACTTTCCTGTTGAACTAAATATAAACAACATTCATTCACTAATTGACGTGTCGGAACTTAACTGTTACTATTATAACAAAAGGATAGTTTTTGTTTTGCAGATTCCACTAATAACTTCCGATAGGTTCACAGTTTACAAAAATATACCTCTGCCTACCCCGCATGATGACTCACATGTCAGAACTTTCGCGCTCATTCAGCCTTCCGATAATTACATTGCTCTAAGTGATGACAGATTGCACTATGCTATGTTGGACAGTATAGATAAGTGTAAGAAAATTAATTATAACTACTCCATTTGTAAACTTGTCTCAATATTTTCAAGTAATGGTAATCCGAATTGTGAATCAAAACTCCTCACGGAGGTGACAATGTCCTTGCCTCCTCAATGTAATGCTAAACTGTTATTTGGACAAATAAACATATGGCAAAAGCTTCAAAATAACAAATGGATATATGTACAGTCAAACCCTACTAAACTTACTATGAAATGTGATGATAATATTGTTGATTATTCCATAGTTGGTACCGGTATTGTAAAACTAACCGAAAATTGTATCGGTTTCTCATAAACTATTCAGCTGATCCCAACTAGTTTTTACTCTTTCGTAATGAAGTCTCCATTGGATATTACTTTTGATATCACATTAGACGACTGTTGTAAGAAAGAAGTTTTTAACCAGACTCTACCTCATTTATCGCCAATTAATTTGAGCAAAATAAGTTTAGAGTCCTTGAAATATGCTACACATAAACTGGATAATTTAGAAGATGAATTAAGTAAGTTACAATCAGAATCCCACTTTGTTAAATACAGTAGATACTATTCAGGTTTCACTTATGTTTTAACTATTATAATATCTCTGTTTGTTTTGTATAAACTCTATAAATGTTACAGAAATCGAATTGGCAATCGTAACTCCAGATGTTGTATACAAATATTCAATCAATGCAACAATAAGAAGCTGGTCAAACATCAAGCTAAAATGTCTAACTCTATTGAAATGTCAGATGTTTCTACTTCAGATGAAGAAAAAAATCTGTAAAATCTCTGCCAGCCCCACATACTAGTTATAAGTCTTATGATAACCTTCATGGAATCGAGGTTCCTCATCCTTCTAGACGTAATCTTAACTTTTAAGTGAATTCTGATAATACGTTTTGTACTTTTGTGTTAACTGTAAGTTTTGTAAGACTTCCTAAATTTGAGTTTTCTATTTTCAACAAACTTTAGTTTAGAACTTCGCTTCATTTTTAAAGGGATGAAGCTCCGTCAAAATGGGGGAGCTGTTACAACCCTTATTAATATGTAGATAAAGCTTAATAGAGCATAATCTCCACATGGCTGTATTTTTCCGTGTTAATTACTGTTGATCATCATTTTTAGACTTCGTCGTTTCTTACTCTTTTGTATTTTAGTCAGTTAGATTCAGTCACTCGCGGAAAGCGGTAAAGCATTCTGCTACCTTAAAATTGGGAAGTTATAAAGTTGTGTAATTCTCTCTGAGATCAATAAATGTTAGTGTTAGTGACTGTTTAATTCCACGCCTCAACCGAACGGCGTGGAATCTTGAGGGGCTGGGTTTTTGCCAGCACGGGAGAGAAAATCTTGATTGTTACTTTACCTTGCCATCGTGGACCGGAAATCGAAAGCTCGATTCGAGGCAGGAATACGGGATAGGAGCACAAGTTTGGGTAGGATAGGGAATGAATCTCACTATTCGCTGCCCGACGCTGTCGCCGGCGTGCTGCCTGCCGCCACGAGGAGTCGCCGTCCGATACGACGATGTCCAATCACAACACGGATCACTCAACCGCTGACGCGAATCTACTTATTTCCCGACGATGTAGATGATTAACACTCCGACCAGGCTCGACACCTGTATTAGACAATTGTTACACCGAAATACAATCAATGGCCCGACGCCTGAGCAGACATGTTTTTTCTCCCGACGAGAAAAGATAACCTCCAATTTTTCATCTCGTTGGTACGAGTGACAGCTGCGGTTCCGTTTCCGTTCCGAGTCGCGCAACAAGAGGAGGTGCGTTCCGAAGCATAAATATTAAACAGTCACCCGCCCGGACAGGCCCGAACCTGTCCCTAATCAATAGGAAGGCGAAAATGTTGCGACCGCTCTCTTGAGGACCGAGTCCCCCACCTTGACTTCTGCTGATCGAGGCGTGCCATCCCGACCCGTGTACAAATTGACGATCCGTCCTCGTCTCCATCTCAATGATGGCAGGTTCGCATACTTAATCAGCACCAAATCACCGATTTGAGGGTGGCTCGTCCGGTCAGTCCACTTAAGGCGCTGCTGCAAGATGAGCAAGTACTCAAGGGACCACCGTTTCCAAAAATCTTGAGCCATCTGCTGCAACATCTACCACCTAGTTAACCGACTTAACTTAACATCACCGAATGGGTATTCTGGCAGGGCGTTAAGGGGCTGACCTATCAGGAAGTGACCCGGAGTCAACGCTTCCAAATCATTTGGATCCGAACTGAGCGGGCACAACGGACGCGAGTTCAGTGTCATTTCAATCTTACAGAACAGCGTCGCAAGCTCTTCAAAGCGTAGAGAGGTCTCACCGATGATCCTCGTCAGGTGCGACTTAGCCGATTTAACCGCAGCCTCAAATATTCCTCCCCAATAAGGACGTCCCGGCGGACTGAAAACCCATTCAATCCCTCGTCGGGAGCAAGCCGTACCGATGGCATCCTGGTTACAGTTCAGGAATTAAGTGACCTCCTGCAGATATCGCCTGGCTCCGACAAAATTTGTGCCGTAGTCCGAACGGATTAATGTCGGGAGGCCCCTTCGTGAGACGAACCGATCTAGACATGCGATAAATGCCTCTAGTTAGTTAGTTTTTTTAGTTAGTTATTTGATGTATTCAATAAACATTTCACAAAAAAAAATTACAAAAATTACAAAAGAATACATAATAAGAAAGGTACAGTTTCATGTTATATAAACTTAACTAAAGATAGATACATCATATGTTTATGAGAATAGGTGTTGGTAATAAGCAAAAATAACATCAGAGTCGATACTCCCCAAGGTAGGGTTTCCCCTGTGTTTTGGGATAAGTAGCGAGGCTCTTCCCCTAATGATATGAACGAAGAAAAATTAGCAGACCAAATCAAGTAATTTTACAGTTTCAATGTAATGCAGCTATCTAAAACTTAAACGTAGTAGTGAGGTCACTGACCACCTCCAAGTGGACTGCCTTCGTGGCCAAGCACACGAAGACGCACAGGTATGCCTTCACTAATCTGGCGTTCCGTAGCTGTGAAGACTTGACCATGAATGGTCCCGCGAAATCCGTTCCGACACCCGCAAAGGGCCGGATTTCGTTAACCCTATCCGAGGGCAAATCGCCCATCTGGGGCTGCATCGTAGCCGCCTTGGCCCGATAACAAGGCAGGCACTGAAATACGACGCTACGCACTAAGCGTCTTCCCGATAGAATCCAGAACTCGCGCTGGAGAAACGCCATCAAGGCGTGGCATCCGATACGCCCATTCCGAATGTGTCGATCCTGTATCAACAGTTCGACCAACTTCCCTTTCCTAGGGAGTAACAACGGGTGGCGAGCCGCATAAGGCAGGTTGGCATTCCGCAGCCGACCTCTTACCCTCAGCAATCCTTGAGGGTCAATAAACGGGTTGAGCCGAGCCACAGCTCCCTTCAGTTGGACGCGTCCGCCGTCCGTCCAGGTCCTGACACCTGTGTCCGCACCCGTTGCGCCTCAGAATTCCGACAATTCCTCGCAAATCGGCAGATCCAGGCGGTCACATTGACCAGCTTGTCGAGCGAGCTGTACCGTTCCAGCAGGCTGAACTCCTCTTCCGGCTCTGGTTGCGTCGTACAGACACCGACTGTCAAGGCGCCGTTCGCCGTGGTAACGCGTGGACTCATTGGCCAATCCGATTCGGCTTGAGTCAACTATTTTGGACCCCACCACAAGGGATGTCCAACCAACTCCGGAGCATGACACCCACGAGACGCACAGTCTGCTGGGTTCATTTCCCCTGGAACATGTCTCCAGATTAAGGGAACCTCCGAATTCAGAATCTGCGAAACCCGATTCGCCACAAAAATCTCCAGCTTGTGAACTGAAGCCTTCAGCCAGCATAACACGATCTGGCTGTCCGTCCAAGCGTAGACCGTATCTTCCAACGCTATTGACCCACGAAGAACCGTCATCGTGTGGTTGAGCAGACGAGTCAGGAGAGCCGCTCCCGAAAGCTCTAACATGGGAATTGTCAGGCGAGTGCGCAACGGCGCAACCTTGCTCTTGGCCATGACCAACCGCACATCAACCTCCCCCGAGGAGTCGACCGTACGCAGATATACCGCAGCTCCGTAGCCCTTCTCCGAGGCATCGCAAAACCCATGCAGTGTGGCGGTGTATCGTTTGGTGGGGACCAACCTCCGTGGCAGTGAAATCCGATTGATGCCAGGGAGGGTCGAAAAGAACGAGTCCCACTCTGAGCTCAATGACCCGCCGATCGGGTCGTCCCATTTCAGCTCAGCAGACCACAATTGCTGCATAAAACACTTGAGCTGAAATGTTACCGGGGTGATCCACCCGTTTGGATCAAATGTCCTAGCCACCGTTGAAAGGACGTTCCGTTTCGTCCAGACCTTCGGGGAGTCCAACTCGACCCGATACGAAAACATGTCTGACACCGGCTGGTACTGGACGCCTAATACCGACAACAAATTTGTATTTTCCAAATTTTCAAAAATGTGGGGATCCTGCTGGTAGTCATCCGGAAGACCAGTCAGTAACTCTGGAGAGTTCGACATCCATTTCCGGAGCTCGTAACCTCCACCCTGTAAGAGCTCAACTAGCTCGTCCCGTCGAGCGAGCGCCTCCTCTACGGTATCTGCACCGGTACAGATATCGTCCACGTAGAGATCCTGCTCCAGGATCGCTGCTCCTCTAGGGAAGTTTAACCGTTCTCGATCCGCTAACTCCCGCAGAGTGCGAATCGCCAAATAAGGACTAGACCGTAGCACGTACGTGTTGGTGTTCAGCTCGTACACCCTGATGGGCTGGTCTGGGCTCTCTCGCCACAGTATCAGCTGATACCGTCTATCGTCAGGGTGAATGACCGTCTGTCTAAACATCATCCGGATGTCAGCTACAAACACAACATTGTGTCGACGGAACCGTGTGATAACATCCGCGATGTCATGGTTCAACTTCGGCCCTGAATGCAAACACTGGTTCAGGTTCATGCCGTTAGATGTTGATGCCGATCCATCGAACACTACCCGTATTTTGCCCTCCGGAGTCCTTAAGACCGCGTGATGGGGCAGGAAGCAGTGGTCTTCACGCTTCCAGTCGATACCCGAAACCGACATGTGGCCGAGCGACTCGTATTCCCGCATGAAGTCGACGTACTTCTGCCGGAAAATCCCGTCACGCTTCATGCGCCGTTCCATCGACAGAAGCCGCGTCTCGGCTGCATGGTGTGAACTGCCCAGCGGTGGGCGATCACTCCGGAATGGAAGACGTGTGAGAAATCGACCTGACCGAAGGCGACCAGTATTGTTCCGATAAAACTGTTCACACTCTTCTTCAACCGGGTCCAACCGGCGGACCGTAGGTGGTTCCTCCACCTCCCAAAACTTCTGTATCACCTCCGAGAGTACAGAACCGAATAAGGGACTACGAGTCGCTAGGCGTGGGGCAGCCGGCATGACCGGACCCTTTACCGCATGGCCCAGTCTGGTGTTGACCGAAACCAGACCAGTCGCCTGCAACACGTGGACACCTGGCACTAACAGGTATCCCAAGGCATCGACACCCAATAAAATGTCTACTGGGTCCGGAATATCGAATTCCGGGTCAGCCAGTGACAACCCAGCGACCAACTGTCGCACCGAGGGCGACAACCGTACGTGAGGGTGTGAGCCCATCACATTAGGCATGACTAATGCCGTGACCGTCAGATTCACCGATGAATCCACCCGTGACGAGAGAGTAATCCGACATACTCCCTTAACGGAACCGACTTCCGTGTTCCCAATTCCCCGAATGGAATGTGGATACTCCCTTACCGAAATGCCCAACCGTCTTACAAGGTTGCACGAGACTAAGCACCCCTGGGCCCCCGAGTCCAATAGTGCTCGTGCCACACATGATTTGCCGTCCGAACTCCACGCTATCACCGAGGCGGTGGGGAGCATGACCGTCTGTGGAGTGGCGGCACCCTGTAAGTGGGCGGCGTGTCCCTAGCGGGAACCTCCGCGGGATCCGAACCCGCTGGGACCCCCGTCGGCCTGGTAACTCGGCTGCTGATATGCCACCGGTGGCATATCAGACCGTATGTACATCAGGGGGTCCCAACCCGCATAATAGGCCCCTCGCTGTCCCGGTACCCGACCATACCGGACTGTGAACGGTGTGCCCGGTGGCCACCGTGGATGGAGGGGGGAGAGCGGATCCAACCTGGGGCGCTCTAGGAATGGGGGCGACATCCGACTGTTCGCCTCCCTGTTCGCCTCCCAGAGCGACGGGCAGGGTGGCGCAGAAGGTGGTGGGCTCCCAGCCTTCGCGCAACTCATAGATGCCATCTGACACCCGCCCGTAACACGCGGTGAGCCAGCGGCCCGAAGTCCTCGCTGACCCTGGACAGCGGCGACCGAACCCCGGCTATCCCGCCTGTTACCCCCCGCGCTGCCCCCTTCCCCTCGGGGGGGGGGGGGTCCCGTCCGCGGGTACCCCAGTCACCCCGTTGGTGACTCCCGTTGCCCGGAGGGGGACTGGGTCCGGCCCTGGTTGGGCCCTGTGACCGACCAACCTGAGTCCGGCCCTGGTGACCGTCCGAAGGGCCTGACCGGTTCAGGCACAACACGATGTGGTGCTTGCCACCGCAGCACTCACAGGGGGACGCGCGTGAGCACTCGCTCAGCGGGTGCGGCCCCAAACAACCGAAACACAATCGGTGGCGGAGAACTACCTTCCTGCGGGCAGCTACCCCGAGCGCCTTAAAGATGGCGCAACTGGTCACCTTATGACCGGCACTGTCGCAGTGCACACAGCCGTCACCCGACGGCGCGGCATTCAAAACGCCAAATTGTTTTGACCGCCCACCCTCCCGTGGGGGAGGGGGGCGCGGCCCCTCCCGCATCCGCGCGGGTTGGCGCTGCACATAGGCCTCCGTATCCAATGTGTCGCATCGCCTGCATTCACCCTCCAAAAAATCCGTTAATTGGACGAGCGTGGGCAGTTCCGAGCTACTGCCCCCATGCAGCTGTTCAAACCGACTTTGAACAGCTGCAGGCAACCGTGACAAAACCATATACAACACGATATATGACCATTGGTCTACCGGCAGACCAAGGTTCTGAAGGGCCTTAGTGGCCACCAGCACAGGGTTGAGCACCTGTACCCGGATGTCAACATCCCGGGTTACTCTTGGGATGCTAAACAGCTTCCCCAGCTGCGCATCAACCAACCGCCGTTTGTGCTGGTAGCGGTCAAACAATATGGACCGGGCTATCTCGTAATTGCCTGCCGTGACCATTAGGTGACCGACCAACTCCTTCGGTTCACCCCGCAGTGCCATCAATAGTTGGGCCAACTTGTAGGCGTTGTCCAGGTCGTCCCGACCGTGGACCAAACTATCGAATAAATTGATGAATGCCGGCCACTCATCAATTGCCCCACCGAAGGCCGGAATCTCCAGGTGTGGCAGCCGTCCAACAACACCCTTAGGGGGCGGGTCTCCGCTACCCTCCCCGCGGTCATTCCGTCGCGACCGCTTAATTTTCTCCGCGCGACGCTCGATGTCGCCCAAGCACTCCATCGCTTGGTCAGCATCCGCGCAGAGCTGCTTCACTGCAGCCACCGAGGCCTCATCCGTAAGCCCGAGGGCTTCAGCCTCCGCAGCCAGCCGACACACCTTCCCGACGCGTGTCATTGCGTCCTCCACACGCTTGAGCAGGACATCGTCCATGTCAGGTCGCTCCACATACTTGTGAGTATGGGCGAGCCATCTCATCTCCTCACGGACGCCATACCGCAGTACCGTCAAGGGTGAAGGTGCCATGGTTACCAATTCAATTGTTTCTGGTCCTATGCTTCACTACCGAACTAAGCACAGCCAGAGACCAGCACTTTCTCGTCAGCGCTGGGCACAGATATTAAAACTAAGTTGTAAAAACCAAGGCAACCACTAAACAATTAAATCCTAAACAATATTTAATATGGTCGCCCTGTGGACATACACCTTATAATATACATTCTAAATCAATTAGAGAATGCCACCATAAAACACAATACAAAATTACCCACAAAACTTGATTATGAAAACAATACAAAATAATAAGTGGTGGCTCCGAGACTATAAACCTGAACAATATAGCACCCTAAACCACACTGTATTCCGAAATCCAAGCTATTTTTAATATAATGAAGGTAGCTGTGACCTTCTAGAAGTGGCCCCTCCGATATGACCCACACTTCTACTGAGGTCAGCAAAATCAGCTCAATACCCCTTAAATAGCCTGACCCTGCTCTGTAAACCGAAATAACACTGCAGTACTATAGAACCCGACGTTCTACCGCAAGTAATACAATCTAGTTACTTCGCAGAATGACTGTTCAATCTTTTATGCGCACAAACAGTAGTTTCCGACTACAATTTTATAATAATTGTTAACTAAATTGACACTTATACTTTCACTAACCGAAAATGAACTTTAATTGTGGTATACCGACCACAGACTCATTGCCGACTTGCCGGCCAATCTGAGATATTCTGTTCTCCCAACTACAATGTGGCAAAAAAACAACCCTACAACCGTCCGTGAATCGGTGATTTCCCACTAGGAAAACCGCGCCTGCTACCAAAATGTTTAATTCCACGCCTCAACCGAACGGCGTGGAATCTTGAGGGGGTGGTTTTCACCAGCACAGGGAGAATTGGTAAGTGGTACTGACCTTGCCGTCGTAGACCGGAATTCGAAAGCTCGATTCGAGGCAGGAATACGGGATAGGAGCACAAGTTTGGGTAGGATAGGGAATGAATCTCACTATTCGCTGGCCGACGCTGTCGCCGGCGTGCTGCCTGCCGACACGAGGAGTCGCCGTCCGATACGACGATGTCCAATCACAACACGGATCACTCAACCGCTGACGCGAATCTACTTATTTCCCGACGATGTAGATGATTAACACTCCGACCAGGCTCGACACCTGTATTAGACAATTGTTACACCGAAATACAATCAATGGCCCGACGCCTGAGCAGACATGTTTTTTCTCCCGACAAGAAAAGATAACCTCCAATTTTTCATCTCGTTGGTACGAGTGACAGCTGCGGTTCCGTTTCCGCTAGTGAACAACGCATGGTTCCGAGTCGCGCAACAAAAGGAGGTGCGTTCCGAAGCATAAATATTAAACAGTGACTTTGTGTTTGTTTTTTTAAAAAGACAAACGACCCAGGCCGCCTAACAGTACGTATCGCTTCGATTCATAGAAGAATAAATTCCAAAAGAAAAAGATCTTCTATTTTGAACGATTTCAATAAAACTCTGATTAATAAACTATGTTTTATTTCTTTACTGCCAATATGAACTAAGCTTTATAATAGTCATGACTGATACATTCAGTCATGAACGTTACGATGTGTTATGGTGTCATGAACGTTATTGTACAACATTTTACGATTCGACGCATGTATGTTATTTGCGCAAGATTTATTGTTTCTAATTTTCCTGTGAATTTATAGGATTAAGTAGGTGTTAAAATTAGCACGATAGCTTTAGCTAATGTTAACACATTTATTTTGTTCGAAGTTACTTCGATATTTTGATACCATAATGTCATATTTGTAAATAAAATAAATTAGATGCCCTCAAATACCGAATGTCATATTTGTTGCAGTTTGTGCTACATGATATGTAAGATTTTAACATAAATGATATTTATGTTAAAATCTTCACCGTTACTTTTATACAACATAATATTATGTAATAATGATTCTTAATAAATGGAGTTACATTGTTCTTTTTATGTTCTGATAGATGATTATATTTGTTGATTGTAAAGGAAGGCAAATAAAACCGTTTTTCCCCCGAAGGGTATAAAACGGATATTTAGGTTTCAGCCGAAGCTTGAACCACTTGAGATTACGCACTCTCTATTGACCTATCTCTGTCTCTTTCTCACCCCTTGATCTCTGCCTGCATGCCTAATGATGTCGTCAGGGTAGTATCAGAGTATGTGTGAACATTCCATGAAGCAGCGTGCGGCGGCCCTTTTGCTTCAGTACCATATCATGCCGGCAAGGCCCTGAAGGGGTGGTTCAAGCTTCGGCTGAAACCTAAATATCCGTTTTATACCCTTTATACCCTTCGGGAGAAAAACGGTTTTATTTAGGTGTTCGAGCCTTCAGCTTGAACCACTTGAGATGTGTTGTCTATCTGCCGGCGTGCTGCAAGAAGCGTACTGTGAATACTGTGGTAGAAATTATGTTTCGTGATATGAATTAAAATTATTTATTTTGTAATCAATTATTTTATAAACGTAAAGATATCTCGCAAAGTATGATAACAATGAAATAAAAATAAAGATAACCAAAGTTATTATAAATTAGATAGCATTTATACAGGCGCAAAAGAGTTAATCAATTTATTATTAGGCTTGCTTGTCGGATATGAAACTTCTTTGAAATAGTGCTTCAAAACTGTAGATGTTGAGCGCCAGTTGCCCCTGGATAGTATATTCTCAATTTCCTGACAGTTAAGCCAACAATCTATTGCGACAGCACTTCTAAAGCTGCCTGCTGAGGCAGAAATGCCTGCTTCCTTGAACAAGCTTCTCATCCAACCTGATATGATGGTTCTGGAAGCTGCCTTCACACAACCCCTAGTTGTTATAAGAAGACTTGTACTTTTATTTGCTCTACGGGCTTCTGATGTTGCGATCAGTTTTTTAATCAATAAAGGTAAGTTAAGTTTATCCGAAACTGAAGGGTCGGAGGATAATAACCACCCCGACTGTCTAAATGTTGATGAATCAGTTTTTGAGCCATATTGGGGCCAGAAAATGATGTTATCTTCCACGTATTCAATATATCCAGTTTCCAATTTCAGGAGACACAAGTCGTGGATTCTTCTCCCTGTCGCTAGTAATAGTAACGCTGTAGTATGCCTAGATACTGAGTGTTCGATTCCAAATCGATATTCGATCGATGGTTTCTGAACGGCCATTTTGAATTTGACGTTGCTGCCAACCTAGCAGTTGTTTGACAACTGACAGACGAAAGCCCTCGCAATGTAAACGCGTTTTGGTTAGGGTATTGAAATTAAATCGCAGGCCATCTGGAATGTATTCGGGTTTCCCTCAGGATTGTCTATATAGCTGAGTGTGTTGTGGTTCCCCGAACCAGATAAAGTTCGCATTTACGTGGCCGATTGGTTTTTTACCACGTAACATAACCTGTGTTGGAACACTGTGCTCATCGAAGCTGGCCCGCCAGTCGTACCTGGTTGGCTGAAGAACCTGTCTACCAAGAAGAGCCTAGGGTGCACCCGGGCCTTGCAGAGAGACAGGAGGTTGACGGGACCGAAGCACAGACCAGGTTAGATCGACCCCAAGTACTTCAGCTCGGTGAATCGCCGACGTTCACACTTCTTGGCAACTGATCGTTACGCTACCTCGTAGCTGATGGGCCCCTACGAGGTCATTAGGTGCTGAGAAGCCTGAACACTGAGAAAAGACTATCTTCTATATTATTGGTCTCTAAAAACTGTATGAAATCGGCCATCTTCCACGTCAGAGGTTTCTTTGTTGGGGGTCGTTTTGTAAAAATACCCTTTAATACAAGCTTCACTACGGGATGTGAACTCAGAAGGCTTCCGTGTGTTGGGTTTGCAAATGTGGTAACCACTGATTTGTGTAACAATATGGTGCGTGGAGCTAGTTTCAGTTGTATATGTAAATAGCAAAGGTATTTTGCCAATTCTGATGCTTGTGGGTTATCTACTGGGACGTTATTAGCAGATGCCCATTTTTTCCATCTTTCCCACGCGGGCTTATAGGTTTTCATGGTTCTCGTCCTCCAAGAGGCTTCTAATATGCCTGCTTCAGCATCCGTCCAATTCTTCACGTGACAGTCCCAGCCCGAACCATCCAGACCGCTAATTTAATTGATCCACCGCTGGCGGTGGCTGGTTTGTTCGGAGATTGGTCAGATGTATTCGTAGACTTGGAATTAGAAGTGGAGGGCGCAATGCTCTCTTCACCAGTTCCGTTTTCCAGTGCGGTCGTTCCCAGATGGGTGCCACAATCAGGTAAGTTCCTTTCGACTCCTTGAGGTGATGAAGTACTCGCGGTATCAATGATGGCGGGGGGAAGACCCAGCCCAACTTGTATTGCCACATCTTGCTGAAAGCATCTGTGTACTGGCTTTTTGGATCGTTCGCAATCCCATTGTAGATTCCTGGTAAGTAACGACCTGTTATGTGGCATTTAAAATTCTGACAAAGTGTTAAAATAAGTCTTGTTATTTCTAGGAGCTTCAGTGACTTCGTTCCTCCCTGTTTGGTTATATAGGCTACGGCCGTGCGATTGTCTGATTGAACCATCAATGATTGTCCCTGAAGTTGCTCTTGAAGACACTTTAGGACTTCGTAGACTGTCCAAAGTTCTTTGTAATTGCTGTGCCAACGACGTTGTTTCTCTTCCCAGGACCCCAAAGCTTCTGACCGTTTACTGTGGCCCCCCAACCGCTGTCTGCTGCATCTGTGGTTATGAAGACAGTTGCTGCAACGTAATGAATGTTTGTAGTTTTGAAAGCATTATTTATCCACCAAGACATTTCTGCAGCAGCTTGACTTGTTATAGGGAACTTGGCATGCGGATTGCGTTTTAGAAGGGACTTTTCTGTTCTTTGAAGGTTTCTGCAATGAAGGCGACTCAAAGGTACAACAAAAGCTGCGAAATTTAGTTTCCCTAGTAACACTTTCGCATCGTGCCAACTCAAGAATCCCTTTCTTAGGATGATTTTTATATCGTTCTGTAGGGATACGACTTTCCTTTCTGCTAGGTATTTTACATTTTTCTCTGTATTCCAAATTATGCCTAAGTATTCCAGTCGTGTAACTGGCGTTTTTGACGATTTTTGGTTGTTTATAGTCCATCCTAACTTTTTGAGTTGGTATTCTACGTGGATTTTCCGTTTTAGCAACGTTTGTGGGCATTGGTGTACTATCAAGAAATCGTCGAGATAAACCACTATTTTGATTCCTTGTTGGCGAAAGAAGTGTGCTAGTCCGTTGGTGATTTTAGCGAATATTGAGGGTGCACTTGCTAACCCAAAAGGTAGACCATGTCATCTGATATATTTTTCCTCCATATGCAAGTGAAAGGAAAAGACGGTGACTTCTTCGTATAGGTATGTGGTAATACGCCTGTGAAATGTCTATTTTCATCATCAAATCTTTTCTTCCCAGAATTGACGGTATTTTTTGATGATTCAAAAGATGAAACTTTTGTGCGACATTGTTGAGCCTTTTGAGATTGAAAATGGTGCGATTTGACCCGTCGGGTTTCTTCCGAAGAAACATTGTGGAAAGGAATCCTCTCGTTTTGATGCGTTCTTGGATTGCACCTGATGACAACATTTTCTGTATTTCTTTTGTCATTTGATCTGTTTCCTTTGTTTGATATTTCTTCACTGTATCTGGATTGAAAGCTACAATCATTGGTTTCGATTTGAATGGAATTCTGTATCCTTGTGTCAAAATTTGTAATATTGTCTTTGGAGCACCTATCCGTTTCCATTCCTCTGTGTAAAATTTTATGGTCCTGCTATGAATATTTGTGTTTGTGAGTCATTTTCGGTTTGGAGGGTTCCACTTCCTTTTATCAGAGTTGGTAATTTTTGGTTTACCACTGTTGAATTTTCCGGTTGGGACCCAGTTCGTTTCTGTGTGACGCGGCCTTTTGTTCTCATTTGTGCTCTGATAGTTAGGGCGATAGTCCCCTTTTCTCCCGTTTGTTCTTTTCTCCCCTCCCATTTTCTTGTACTTGACAGGAAAAAACTTTTGTGTCCCTCCTTGTTCTTTAATAGCTTCGGAGAGCTTTTTATCATCAAACAGATGATATTCTGTAGGAGGAATATCTTGCAATAGACCGGCGAGCACTTTATTCTTCGGCTTGTAGGTGCTTCTCCTCATTTTCAACACCTTGCTCCTACGACCGCAAAAAACATATTGAAGGAGATCGTCGGAGCTCTTGCGAAATTTGGAGTCCATGGCTAGAAAGTCATAGCCTACTTTTTGGCGAATACTATTGGGTAGTTTGTCACAGACATCTTTAAATATGTTGCGTTGTTGTAAGAGTCCATTTGTGATGGCACCTATGCAAAGTATGGTCAAATTTTTCTAGGATTGCTATCGATGACCAATTAGGTGTCACATTAGCTAATATATTATTGGTTTTCAACGAGCAAAACGCTGGAGATGCTTGAAATTGATTCTGCACATCGGAATATCTAATGTTCCCCCAGCTCTGTGTTCCAAATCTTTGGCACTCTATCTTTTGTTTTAAAAGCAGTGGATCGGCTTTTGAGAGCTTGCCTTCTTTTTCGACTGTATTCTGTTCGAAGTCGTAGTTTTCGTAATTACTCTCTTTTACTGATACTGTTTCAAGATGTCTAACTGTTGCTGCATTTCTGCTATTTTAACGCTGAGGTCTCTTTCGCGGGTTACCGACGTGGAACCTTGCCTGTTTTCAATTAGTGAGATTCTACTGTTTTGATCTGGTTCGACTTCTACATCGTCCGTACTATCTGGTAATGGGTCGAATGACGCATTTAAAGCACCGTCATCAGTGGCTTGAATGTTCTCCAAGTTGACTTTGTCTTGTGTCATGTGTTCACCTAAGGTCTTGATATTTTGGTTTGTATCTACCGATACTTGGATTAGTTTGTTAAACATTTTCATTTGTTGCTGGAGCTGCCAAAAGATGGTCTGAGCTTCCTTGCTCAATATGGGATGGTGTTTCACCGTTTGTCATGTTCACTGGTATGCACAGGTGAAAGACTTATTTTTCTTGAATGTCTTGGTTGCGATAATGGTGAATCAGTTGTGTGTGATGATTTCTTGTCATTTTCATTTGAACATCTAGTTTTTGTTCTAACAGGAGTTATCTGTGACCTTAGCTTCGTTACAACATCCATGAATTTTGTGTAACAGCGATCGTGTATCATTTGCATAATTTTATGCGGTGAATAGATCAGCGCTCTTCCTAAGTCCCATGTACAGAGCTTTCTCCTTATTTGTCTGTATGATCTTTCTGAAAGCGTGGGGATCTCAAAGGCTTTTGCCAGATGTTCATTTGGTATAGCGAACCTGAGCTTGGCTTCGACAGACGTTGAAAGTTCCTCTCCAAATAAATCGGTGAAAGAGTAATTGGAAATTTCCCATGATCGCCAATCATCCGGAAAGTTTTCTTCGATAAAACCGACCAGACCATTCCACGCTGTAGCATCCACGTCTGAGGGCGGGTTGAATGCAATTTCGCCGAGGGTTTTAATTTCCGCTGACATCCTTTTGCGTTTGCGCACTGAAATGGTAAAAGAAACGCTTAATGATTTGTGGCTAAATTTGCGCACTAAAATTCATAACGGCGTATTAGCTGTAGCTTCGATGACGCGTCAAGACGTCGCACTACACTGAGGCGACATGTCGTGACATGACCGATCTATGCTACGCGACGGCGGCGGGTTGTCAAGTCGAGGCGTACGCGCCGCATCGAACCATGCGACGGCGTATCAACTGAGGGTACAATGCCGCATCAGTCTATGCGACAACGTTGGCGCATCAATTTGATACGTCAGTGGCGTATCGAGCACGTTGTTTGATGCGACAAGCGTGCTGACAAGGTTTTATTTCTGTGTCCAGAAATGCACTCTCGTCGCTGGGCCTAGGGCGCCGAGCGGAAACCTTGTTGGTATTTATGTTATTATTATAAACAATACTAACTTGTAGATTAAAGATTCATTTTAAAAGTGCCTTTACAACAGGTACTGCAGCCGTAGCGTGCCTAAAGTCGCGCGCGTGATATTATATCAACCGCGCGCGTGTTTTGAGTCGCCAGATGAGAGCATGCCAATGCTTGCGACTCGCCAAGCGCGCGACGCATCTTTTTATCAACTCGTGAATGCGTTTCAAAATCGTCTCGGATTCGGTGAGTGCGACTTGCAAGCTGTGTTACCATTGCGGAAGTAAACTCAAATTTATTACTGTTAATACTGAATCGGTGTAATGAATTCAACGGACAGCACTAGCTTTCTGCTGTCTGTGGCCTGTGACATGGTCTATGACATGTGACATTTACAAGAAAGTCACGCCAGTTGTTTTTTCTCAATATTAGGAGTTATAGGAGTTATGGGCTTTGTAAGGGGTGTCCCCGTGGACATGCCGATGGATGAGTTTGTGGAGTCAGTGGATCTTCCAACAGGATGTGGCGAGATCCTGAAAGCACGCAGATTGAATCGCAAGCAGTGGCTGGATCATGTTGCTTCTTGGGTTCCTACACAGTCTGTCGTGTTAACTTTTAGAGGCCAAGTCTTACCTGAAAGAATTTTCTCCTACCACACGTCCCTGCTAGTTGAATCATACCAATTGCCCACAATTCAATGTCATCAATGCCTTCGCTTTGGCCATGTCAAGGCTCAATGCCGCTCTAAACCCCGTTGCTTCCGATGCTGTCACCCCCACCTAGGTGAAGATGGTACAGAATTGACTACCGACCCAACATGCATTTTCTGTTCAGGCAACCATGTTGCCACAGACAAAAATTGCCCTGAACAGGGCAGACAAAAATCAATAAAGCTCATGATGACCCAAGAGAACATCTCATATGGAGAAGCCTCTATCAAGATCCCTTCATCTGGAAGATCCTATGCAGACATGCTCAAAGCCCCATTGGTCTCAACTCCAGCCTCTACTACCTCAACATCTTATAAAAAAACAGTTTATTCCCAAAGATCCAGACCTCCTCCACTTAAAGGTTATGACAGATCAACCCATAATATGATTATTGCAGATCCAACATCCTCAGTTCCTAATGGGTTCTGCCTATCTCAATCATCTCAATCTATATCCCCAAACGACAACCTCATTTAAACCCTTTTGTCCCTCATTGTAAATATAATATCTAAATTTAGTGATTCAGTACCGCCCAACGTTGCACAACAATTAATACAAATTTCTAATATCCTTAACAATGTTCCCCCAAATACTTCAGTGGAACAGTCAAAGCATTAAGATTAAAAAACCAGAACTTCTTAATCTGATTGATCAATATAAACCTGCCGTCGCTGCCGTCTCGGAGACGTGGTTGGTCCCTGGCTCCCGTTTTCGGGTTCCTGGTTACTCATGCCTTCGGGAGGACAGAGACGACGGGTATGCAGGGACCGCTTTACTAGTAAAACGTTCCCTTACTTTTACCCAAATTCCCCTCCCTCCCCATGGTCAGGAGATCAATGCCATAGCTCTTAGAGCTCTTGGTGTGTCTTTTCTGTCCTTGTACATAGCTAACCCAACAGCCTCACTTATTCCCTCTCTACAAGCTATAATTTCCTCACTTACTCCCCCTGTTATAGTCATGGGAGACTTCAACTCCCACCATATCTCTTGGGGTTCCTATAAGTGTGACCCCTTCTCTCATCTTCTTATTGATCTTTTGGATAACTTAAATCTCTGTATAATTAATGATGGTTCCCCTACTCGTAGAGTCCTTCCCCATCAGAACCCCAAGTCTGCTGTCGATCTTACTATTACTTCCCCCTCTCTTTCTTCTTCATGTCTCTGGAAAAGGCTTTCTAGTACTTTTGGGAGTGACCACTTCCCTATCCTTATTTCTCTTCATTCTCAGTCTTATATCGCCATTGACCCTTGCCCCCTTGTTAGATACAGGTTGTCTAAAGCTAACTGGGATGACTTCTCTTCCTCACTAGATGTTAAAATGGATTCAATTCCTCAATGCACTTCTAATAACTTCCTGTCAATATATGATAAATTTGTTGATGCCATCTTGTCATCTGCCAACTCACACATTCCTATTAAGAAGCCAAGGAATCATAGAATCTCACCTCCTTGGTGGGATTCCGAATGTACGTTGGTGATCGGGGAGAGAAACGATGCTGAAACACTATACATTTCTGACATGTCGATGGATAACTTCATTAAATATAAGCACGCCGCTGCTCGAGCGAAAAGAACAATCCATCGGAAAAAAAGAGCAGGTTGGAACTTTTTTTGTGAAGGTCTCTCTCCTCGCACGCGTCCTTCAGAAGTCTGGAGAAACATTCGTAGATTTAGATGCTCTATGAACATAGAGAATGTGACCTCTAATGATCCGGCGGTTTGGCTGGACGCTTTTGCTGACAGACTTTCTCCTCCATTCTCTCCTAATTCTTATGATCTCCCCTCTCCCCCGTCCTTTATTTCTGCATGTGGGAATATGGACGCCCCTTTCTCTATCCGTGAATTAGAATGCGCACTGGAAGGCCTTGTCGACTCTTCCCCTGGAGTCGATGGGATTCCTTACTCTTTCTCAACTAAATCGAACTCAAAATGTAAATTTAAATATTTGGAATTAATAAATTTCTTCTTTGACTTTGGTTCCTCCCCAACTACATGGAGCAAACAAATTATAATCCCAATCCTCACACCCGGAAAGAATCCCTCTGACCCTAAGTCCCGTAGACCTATTGCCCTTTCATCCGTCCTATGTAAAATTATGGAACATCTATTGAAAACCAGACTTGAGTGGTTCCTTGAGCATAATAACATCCTAGCTAAATCCCAGTTTGGTTTTCGTAAGGGTATGAGCACTATGGATAGTCTAAGCATCATTGTCACTGATATCCACCTGGCATTTAAGAAGAAACAGTACTTGGTGGCAGCATTCCTTGACGTAACTTCTGCATATGATAACGTCCAGCTCTCAGTGCTCAGGCAAACTATGCAAAATCTGAGTATTCCTGAGAAGTTGACTCGATTTATATGCAATCTTCTCATGGAAAGATCTATATCCATAAAAAATACTAACTGTCAACCTACAAGCCGTACTGTATGGAAAGGTCTCCCCCAGGGATCTGTCATGAGCCCACTCTTATACAATTTATACACGTACGATCTTGAAAGATGCGTTACCCCCTTCTGCAATATTTTACAATATGCTGATGACTTAGCCCTTTATTTGGCTGTAGATTCATGTCCAGTTGCAGAATCTCGCCTAAACTCGGCGCTGATGTATCTAAATGATTGGCTCGATGCTCACGGATTATCTCTTTCGGCCTCCAAGAGTTCCTCAGTTATTTTCACAAAAAAACGAACCATTCCGGATTTGGAACTTCTCATTGAAGACGATCCTATCCCTACCGACAATAAAGTCAAGTTTCTAGGAGTGATCCTCGACTCCAGACTGACTGGGATCCCACACCTGTCCTATGTTGCCCAAAAATGTGAGAAGGGTATTAACGTTCTTCGCTCCTTATCAGGAGTATGGTGGGGGGCCCACCCCTATTCTCAAAAATTAATCTACAACGCCATTATCCGTAGCCACTTTGATTATGGCGGTTTCCTTTTGGACCCTTGTAATAAAAATGCTTCCGTCAAAATTTCCAGAATTCAAGCTAAGTGTCTGAGAATAATTTCAGGAACAATGAAATCATCCCCAACTAATGCTCTCCAGGTTGAATGTGTCGATCCTCCACTTCATCTCCGCAATCAGTATTTATGTGATCGATTTTTCTTTAAGCTTGTTCAGGTTTCTTCTCACCCCTTACTCTCTAAACTCCAAAGACTCTTCCAGATCACTACGGCTCAAGGTTACAGATCCCTGAGGGATCTTCCTTGTTTACTTCGAAGTTTCATCAACTTTTTCCGTATCCGTCACCCCATATTCCATTATGAAACTTTTCCCCTCTTTTCGTTCCCATATCATTGTCTTATTTTTAAACCTCAAATCTTATTAGATTTTGGCATTCAAAAAGATTCACGTCAACCCAATAGGCAATTTAATAGAATAATTACAGAAAAGTGGTCAGAGTGGCTGCCCATATTCACGGATGCATCCAAGCTTTCCTCTAGCGGGAATGTTGGAGCAGCCGTGTGGATCCCTAAATTCCGAATTATCTTAAACTTCAAACTACCTCCGGGTTCCTCCGTTTTTTCCGGGGAGGCGACGGCAATCCTTGAAGCCATCTTGTATGCGGAATCCCATTCGTTGGATAACACTTTAATTTTCTCGGACTCCTTAAGCTCTCTTTACGCAATTTCTGCGAACCCATTTAAATCAAAACTTAAGTCCCCTCTTGTACTAAAGATTCGCCATGCTCTGTTCAGATGCCTCTCTCGGGGTATCAACATTATACTGGCTTGGATTCCAGCTCACAGTGGTATTTCGGGTAGTGAAATAGTTGACTCTTGTGCAAAGGAAGCTGTGGAATCTGGTGACTTATCACACTTCAAAATTCATACCCAAGACTTAGTATCTTCGGCTAAGACTCGTCTGGAAAAATCATGGGAATCTTCATGGCAGTCATCTAGAACTTTAAAGGGTAGGCATTATGGCCAAATTCAACCGTTAATACCTAAAAAACCTTGGTTTTTCAAGTACAGGGAAATGCGTAAGACTGTTACATCAACTATCTGTCGGCTTCGACTGGGACACTCCTGCACGCCAGTACATCTCGCTAAAATTAGGATAAGGGATAGCTCTCTTTGTGAATGCGGCCTGGCTGACGGTACTCCCGATCATTTATTTTTTGAATGCACTAAACTTCAAACCTCATTGTATGACATCCTCCCCGGTAAGATCCCCCGTCCCGTCAATCTTAAATTCTTATTGACTCTTTCGGACCCTTCCTTTATTCACATCCTTTCTAAATTTATAACCTCTAACAAGATTAAACTGTAGTTAGATGTAGAATTATTATTTTATTTATGTATGTCTTCTTTTTATGTCTAACACCCTTAATATGTAATCACTTAACATTTAAATTATATGTTAATTTGTGCTGTCCTAATTGTTGTTTGTGCGGTCCTTTTGTTATATTTGTATAGAGAGATCTCAACTCAAAGGAAGTTTCACCGATAACTATACAACGTGATCCCCTTCGTGTCATCTTCAATACGTGATATTGGCGGAATTACTGTAGGGATCCACAGTAGAAGCCATCAAACCTAAAAATTGATTGATTGAGTTATAGGCGCAGAGAGTGCTTTCGAAATTACAGGAGCACAAGAAAGCACAATTGGCGTAATCATTAAATATTTTGTTTGCATCTACATCAAGTAACAAAATATGGTTACATGAAAACTTATGTTTATAATAAATTAAATATTTTATTTCCAGGTATCAACTCCGGCTAACAACCCTATTTATGTATGGTTCAACTTTGTTGAAACACCATCCACCATCACCTCCAGATACGATCCTGCCAACCCCACCATCCAAATTCCCTCTTCATCACAAGTACATGATGATGATGATGATGTTATTTTAAGGTTAAGTGTACATTTTTTTGGATTATCAGGATTAGAAGAAATCCTATTAAGTAAATCTGCAATTAATAAATAGAGAATTGAGTGATTTGATTGATTGATTTTCAAAATTCTTTATTAATATAAATTATAAAATGAACACATCCTAAACACAGTTGAGGTATACAAACAAAATTAAAGAAAGAGAATTGAGTAGTAGGTTTTAAAACTATCACACTGGAGTAAATAAAAACTGTCAAGAATTTATCAAATGTTTTTAAGTAGAAGCAAAAAATAGTGCTTTATAACCCAAAGTTAAATAAAAATATACTTTTTCTCCGTCAGGATATATCAAATTTATTGCGGCAACGCCTGCAAGCAGATAGATTGAGAGCACGCTGGAATCTCGAGAAAGGTAGTATTTCTATGCAAAATATGTATTAACAATATTGTCTCTTTTTTGCCTAGCCACAATAAGAGGCCTCGCATTATAAAGATGCTGATTAACCACCCTGTCCACAGCTGGGGGAACTCATTGAGTCATCATCTGGTAATCAAGGGGAACCCTGTTGAATAGATAAAAATATCCAATATCAGTGCTTCATTATATTATAAAGCTTTTAGCTGGCATAAATAATTTCGGACGCTTTTTCCGGTAAATAGTGCAGGTTCCGGTCAATTCCCAAGGACCTCAATGTGCCTTTCAGGTACCCATTTGTCCTTTATACTACATTTCGTGTTTTACAATGCCATTTGGTGTACCGCTCTTGTGGAGAGTCCAATGGCGCATCCCTTATTGGCGTTAATAGCCATGGTTCTAGGGCATAACCAGAATTACCTGAAAGATAACATTTATCAAATAATTTTAATATTTTTTTATTATTACAGATTACGACAATCCAGGAGGAGGTTCTAATAAAAATAAAAGAAGAAAATACCTATATATATATATGACTTATTAGTACATACCTAAGGCTGTAATTAGTCAGTAAGATGATTGTATTAAAAAATTCTGAGTTTACTGACAGTTTTACACTTTAACAGTTCACAAGGGCGCTAGTCTTTACTTGTGTGACATAGGGTCCCGGGTTCGAGTCCCGGTGGGGGCAAATATTTGTTTGATGAGAACGGATGTTTGTACCCTAGTCATGGTTGTTTATCTATCTAAGTATAATATTTATCTATATAAGTATGTGTATCATTGTCTAGTACCCAAGATACAGGGAATCCTAGTTTGGGGCTAGATCTATGTGTGTAAATGGTGTCCAAGGTATTATTATTATTATATGTATCTGTATAAAGCTTGACTCTCGCTCTTGCAGGCACACACACACACACACTACCGACACAAGTACTACCTATACATATACACATTAATTAATGACAATGCTAGTTAACTTACCCAAGAGATGATATTGCCCAATCCTGTTTTCATATAATCGTTTTAATTCTTCTTTTACCATGGAATGATTAAATATAAATTGGTCATGGACTTTTCCCGGGTAATTGGAATTCACAATTTAAAATGCGGCAGTCAGCATCACAAATCTGAAAAGAATATATACATGCATAATGCGTACCTCTCTAAATTTTCGCTCATTAGATAGGTGGTGTCTTTACATATAGCCTTACCAATTGTGTGTTTATGACCCCATGGTGATTTCTAAACTGTGCATTGTCAAATCCCGGTGGTGGAAATAGTGTTATGTGGGTGCAGTCAATAGCCCCAAGAACATCCGGTAAGCCTGGTTTCAAATTTTGAAGCAACTGCCCGTCGTGCTTCCTCTGTACTGGGGAAAACAAGCCACATTGGTTTCAGTCTGTAACACATTGAATAATTTACTTTACATCTTTGAGGTCACCAACCGATATTTATAATTATGAAACTAAGTATATAAAGAAACATTTTGTTTCATAAAGCGAGAGTAAAAGAACCATGGTATGCTGAAATATATGACCTCTAGATAAACAAAAAAAAAATAGGTACCTAAGTATGTATGACCGCAGCTATGAATTAGTTACCCACCTCGCATTTACGGCTGTAACAAATTGTCCAAGGTATTTATCTAGGTATTTATATGTCCAAGGCTTACAGTCGTTTGAGCAATTGACACCAATGCGTCATTTCCGTTTCCCCTCTGGTAATGGCCATCTAGTAATATGCGGAGAGAAGACAGAACCTGTGAAATATAACTTAGGTAACAATTTCCGTCCATGGTTTTAGGTAAGTACTACTTAAACATCATTATACTACTTAAACTTCAAAATTGAAAGAAAAAAGAAGATTTTGATGATGTCAATAGAGTATTATCTTTAACCTTGAATTGGTTCACAGTAAACAATTTATTGTTAAATGCTGGTAAAACCAAATGTATCAAATTCTCACTTCCAAATGTCAGGCAAGTTGGGACCAGTTTAGTGTTGGACAGCAATACGTTAGAATTTGTAAATGATACGAAGTTTCTTAGAATAACCATTGATAACAAATTGCAGTGGGGACCCCACATAGAAAAATTGGCTGGTAAATTAAGTTCTGCGGCTTACGCTGTTAGGAACATCAGACAAAACACGGATGTGGCTACATCTAGGCTAGTATATTTTAGTTACTTTCATATTGTCATGTCCTATGGTATCTTGTTGTGGGGGAAAGCAGCGGATATTCAAACTATTTTTATTTTACAGAAAAGAGCTATTCGAGCAATTTATAATTTAAAACGCACAGACTCCTTAAGACAGCTTTTTAAAGAAATTTACATACTAACTGTAGCTAGTCAATTTATTTTCGAAAATATAATGTATGTACGCAAGAACATTACAAAATTTCCCAAACTTAGCGATAGCTGTAATGTTAACCTAAGAAATAATCACAGACTACTTGCGCCCCGGTTTAGACTCACGAAGGTTAGCAATTCTTTCAAGGGTCAATGCATTCTCTACTACAACAAGATACCTCTGGAGATCTTGAAATTGCCATTTGAGCAATTTAAAATCCAATAAAAAAAGGGATATTACAATGTTCAAGAAATGATGGGTCTGTATGGGGTTAATCTGGCTCAACACAGACCTTGCTGTTAATAATTTTGTAATAATCTTCTCCCAAAGTGGTCCAATGTAGAGAAGTGGCAAAAAATGACGATTGCTAAGTATAGGTATGTAAATATCTACAGTAATAAAGACATTTGGAATTTGGAATTTGGAATATGTAACCATCTCATTTACCTTTACTTCGACGGGATATCCCCCAGGGCCCCGAGGCGTCAGGTCTTCTTGAAGCGAATCTATTAGGTATCGGACCATATCCTTGGTCGTAACTGGAGCGACGGTCGGTATTCTTTTCAATCAAACAAACAAAATCAACCAAAAAAATACAATTGCAAGGGGGTGGATACGCAATAGTCTTCTCTTTTACGAGGAAAAATAAATGAGGAAAATACAGAGGAGTGATATACCGCAGAATGCTGACGTCTTTGCTTTGCCCGAAAACGAATTTTTAGAGAATTATAAAGTGAAAAAGGATATGGTCCGATACCTAAAAGATTCGCTTCAAGAAGACCTGGCGCCTCGGGGCCCTGACGACCCGATTGGCCGAGTCGTCAGTGACCCTGCCTACGAAGCCAAGGGTCCCGGGTTCGAATCCCGGTGGGGGCAAATATTTGTTTGACGAGAACGGATGTTTGTACCCTAGTCATGGTTGTTTATCTATCTAAGTACAATATTTATCTATATAAGTATAAGTATCGTTGTCTAGTACCCAAGATACAGGGAATCCTAGTTTGGGGCTAGATCAATGTGTGTAAATAGTGTCCAAGGTATTATTATTATTATTATATCCCTCGACTTTCTGTAAATATCACATGTCATAGACCATATGGCCACAGACAGCAGAAAGCTAGTGCTGTCCGTTGAATCCATTGCACCGATTCAGTATTACCAGTAATAAATTCGAGTTTACTTCCGCAATGGTAACACAGCTTGCAAGTCGCACTCACCGAATCGGAGACGATTTTGAAACACATTCACGAGTTGATAAAAAAAAAAAAAAATTGCAAAACACAACAGATGTAATTCAAAGCAATTCTTAATATAGACATCTTAATTTAAAACATGTAAAATATCCTACTAGGTGTTTTGACAGCTTTTCATTTGTGGACAGTGTATTTAAGTAAGGTAAAAACTAAAAACTAAATTAAAAGAAAAGAAAATAACAATATGTAGGTGCTCAAACTAAGTACTTAAAGACTGTTATTCATCAGGTAAATTAGCTAAAGATTTTCGAACGTTATTTTTGAAGGTAGACAGTTTCGTAAATATGTCCAAGGTGTCGTGTTCATTAGATGTATTGTTGTAGAGACGACACATACTAGGAAGTGGTTCATGATAGGCTCTTTGCGTTCTATACACAGGTAATTCGAATGTAGTTTTCTTTCTGGTGGACCTCTGAAGAATTGGTGGAATACTTATTTTAATTTCTCTCAAAAGAGATGTGTGTAAGTTTCCATGCAATATTTTATGTAGGGTGGTTAGACTGCTAATAGATCTGTGAGTTTCCAAAGAATTCAATCCGTAGTGTTTAAGTCGCGTTTCGTAACAGCGAAGTTTGTATTTTAGGTTATTACGGTATGTCATTATTCTAAGGAACCTGGCTTGTATTTTTTCTATGTTATCAATGTGTACTTTAAGAAAGGGACTCCAGACCATAGAACAGTATTCCAATTTGCTTCGGATAAAGCTGTTAAACAGTGTTATCAAAGAGCGAGGGTTACGGAGGTCTTTACTTATTCTAGAGAGGAAACCTAGCAATTTGTTACACGAGGATTTTAGATGTACATAATGCGCCCTGAAGTTTAATTCGTCGTAATAAAAAGATGCGTCGCGCACGGGTGGCGAGTCGCAAGCATTGGCATGCTCGCATCTGGCGACTCAAAAAACGCGCCCGGTTGATATAATATCACGCGGGCCCTGACGACCCGATTGGCCGAGTCGTCAATGACCCTGCCTACGAAGCCAAAGGTCCCGGGTTCGAATCCCGGTGGGGGCAAATATTTGTTTGACGAGAACGGATGTTTGTACCCTAGTCATGGTTGTTTATCTATCTAAGTATAATATTTATCTATATAAGTATAAGTATCGTTGTCTAGTACCCAAGATACAGGGAATCCTAGTTTGGGGCTAGATCAATGTGTGTAAATAGTGTCCAAGGTATTATTATTATTATTATATCCCTCGACTTTCTGTAAATGTCACATGTCATAGACCATATGGCCACAGACAGCAGAAAGCTAGTGCTGTCCGTTGAATCCATTGCACCGATTCAGTATTACCAGTAATCAATTCGAGTTCACTTCCGCAATGGTAACACAGCTTGCAAATCGCACTCACCGAATCGGAGACGATTTTGAAACGCATTCACGAGTTGATAAAAAGATGCGTCGCGCACGGGTGGCGAGTCGCAAGCATTGGCATGCTCGCATCTGGCTACTCAAAAAACGCGCGCGCGTGGTTTATATAATATCACGCGCGCGACTTTTGGCATGCAACGGCTGATGGCTCATCTCGCACCCTCCGAAGATGTTGATAAACCAGTGGCGCGAAACGTCATAATTCGCGATAAGAACCCGCACAAACTTGACGGCATGCTCGCATCTCGAGATACTTGTGGCATGTACTCTGCTGTGCTTGTGGCGCGCGGTGCGGTGTGGGCTTGCATGCTCGCACATGGTGAGACACCTCGAGAAGCGTAATTATGTGGCAAATGTTGACGTTCTAAACGTCAAAATTTGCGAGAAAATTGTGAGTCGCCTGCGGCATGCTACGGCTGCTGGCATTAAACTAGTTCATTGCACCCTATATATTATGTACTAATAATTAGGCACCTACTTAATGTTATATTATGCTTGCTTGATTATGTTACGACGTTCATTAAGTCTCAATGTTTGTGCTATTATGAATAAAAATCTTTGAACTGAACTTGAACTGAACGTCTTCATCATCCTTGCTATATTTAATTTTAGTTTTGGGCATCGTTTTTGATGGCTATAATGTTGTTGCGTTATTGATGGTCCCTTTGCTAGCCATCAAAACTTATATTGTTTCAGTGCCGAGCCGATTCCTATTTACAGATCGAAAACGGTAGACAACAAAAGCCTTTTTTTTATTGGTGAACAAAGGCTCCCCTGCAATGTTCCTCATTTTGAAATATCTCTTCCAGTATTCTTCCATTCGAAGATCCGCTGACAAATTCAACTGGGTGAAATCTAAGAGGGCATGTAATTCCACTCCTTATTTACCTCCTTGAAATGAACATCATGTTTTATGTTAGGGAATCTGCTGACCACTTGGGAAAGGTTTTTCATATCAAAACATTGAGTCTTTTCAGGATTAGTTACTTGTCCTATTAAGTCATAAAGTGGGTCAGAAAAGATGAAGCGTTTTTCATTTCATTTCATTTCATTTTTTTAACTAATGGCAATCTGTCCTGCTATTGCCAGACAATTTCTGCCAGTATCATGTAGTGGAGGCACATGTGAAGGGACGCGGGGCAAATCTTAAATTGGCTGAATACATTTTAGTAGGTGTCTATCTGAAATAAAGTTTTACATTATCGGTTAGTTCCATGCAATATATACATAACACACACAAAATAAACTAAGGGACAACACAATAACATAAAGGGAAGGAAGGGGATACATATCTGTTATAATTTTATTTTGTTAATATGGATAAATTTAGCTAATAAAAATACTATCTTTGGGTTGGGGAATAGAGAAAAAAGGTGGCGAATATTAGTAGGGATAGGGAGACCGATTGAGGGTATTAGGGAGTACAAGGAATCAAGGCCATAAATGGGGCAGTTAAAGAAAATATGGTCAACGGACCCATCCTCAAGACCGCACTCGCAAATGGAGGAATCTCTGATTTTTATCTTCTTTAAAAACACTGGAGAACAGCAGTGACCTAAGCGTATTCTGCATAAAATTGTAACTAATATCTTTGGTAGTTTTTTAAAATTGAAAAACCATGGTTTGCTTGGAATACTTGGCTGAATTGAAGCGTAAAAAGCTCCTTTATTTCGACTTGATTCATGCCACACATCTGACCAAGTCTTCTGAAGATCTTTACCGGGAATGCTGAGCAAGACATAACAGTGGTTAGAGAAGTACTTTCGATTACTGTTATTATCTAAGGCCGCACGTTTAGCCAACTCATCAACGTGATCATTACCAATAATGCCAGAATGACTAGGGATCCAAACCAAAATTACAGCAAAATTTTTTTGGGAACATTTATAAAGGATATTTTTGATTTCCATAATAATATTACTATGCACTTTTGATTTAAATTGGTTTTGTTGGAGGGCTTGTAAGCAACTTTTGGAGTCCGAAATTATTAAAGATTGTCTTATATTATGGGATTCAATAAACGAGCAAGCTTCCAAGATCGCAAGGCATTCTCCTGTGTACACTGAGCTTTGAGGCGGGCTCTGAAGTTTAATTTCTATTTTAGAATTTTTAAAGTATACTGCGAAACCAGTCGGAACAGTCTCTTCCAGCCTGGAGGCGTCAGTATAAAAATATTGCCAGTCTTCCCATCTTGATCTTAAAACCGAGTTTAAGGACGAGTTTGCTAAAGGAGAACCTTTTACAATATTAAGATCCAAAATAATTTTCGGAGTGAAGAGGACAGTTGGCAGGGGGAAACAATATAATGGTAATTTATCTTTTCGGATGATTGGGCAGGAGTCCTCGATGTTTTTAAGCTTTCGGAAACTATTGAGAATAAGAGGAGGACTCTTACATTTCCAATATTCATTACGAATATTGCAAATATTATTAAGGGATTCTAATTTAAAAAAAGAGGATGATTTGAGAATTAATAAGCCCTATATATAAACCGGTCAGAGAGATATTGTCTCCTTAGAATCAAAGAAGGATTTCCGCACTCCACCTGTAAGGCATTTATAGGAGATGATTTCATGCATCCAGTTATAATTCTAAGTGCCTTAGATTGGATACCATCCAATTTGCAGAGAGCCAGTTTACTACAAGGTTCTAAAAGATAGGATCCATAGTCAAGTACACTCCTAATGAGGGCATTATACATCAATTTCAGAGTAAATGGGTGGGCACCCCACCATACCCCAGAGAGAACTCGAAGAATATTTACTGTCTTTTCGCATTTAGTAACAATATAATTTAGATGAACGGAACCAGATAATTTTGAGTCTAGGAATACGCCTAAGAATTTTACAGAATTACGAACAGGGATAGAGGAATTGTTTATTTTTAAATCTATGTCAGTAATGTCCCTCTTCCTAGAAAACACTACCACAGTGCTCTTAGAAGCTGATAGATTGAGACCATTGGATAGCAGCCAAGCATTCAATGAGTTGAGAGAGACTTGCATTGACTCCCCAGCATCTTCAACACTTGAGCTAGGAATGTACAGACACAGATCGTCAGCATATTGTAAATTTTGACAACCGTTATTTAGGGAAGTATGAAGAGAAGCAGTATAAATATTATATAGTAGAGAACTGAGAACAGATCCCTGGGGGAGGCCTCTCCATACCGTACGGGGTTCAAAGCTCTCGCCAGGGATACGAAGTGAGATTGATCTGGACATAAGCAGACTGCAAATGCAGTTTCTCATTCTTACAGGGATGTTCAGCTGTTGTAACTTGTACCTGAGCACTGAAAGAAGTACATTGTCATAAGCAGCAGATATGTCCAAGAACACAGCTAGGACAGATTGTTTTTGGAGAAAGCTAGCCGAACATCAGTGATGAATATGCTAAGACTATCAGATGTACTGTAGCCTTTGCGAAAACCAAATTGAGATTGAGCAAGGATACCCTTAGACTCCACAAACCACTCCAATCGATTCTTAATGAGATGCTCTAGGGTTTTTGCCAAGACCGAAGACAGGGCTATAGGTCTATAATGATCAGCTACATCCGGGGACTTACCGGGTTTCATAAGGGGGATAACGATTTGTTCCTTCCAAGAGTCTGGAACATAACCTGTATTATAAAAAATGTTCACAAGTTTTAACAGATACTCTAAAGCTGGCAGGCCTGCATTTGTTAGAAATGAATATGGGAATCCATCCATCCCAGGGGCTGAGTCGCGGACATGGGATAATACTGATTGAAGTTCTGCAATGGAAAATGAAGCATCCAAAGGGTCATTGATAGTAGGTAATGTATGGGAATTGCAAGATTCCTCTAGGAGAGGGACATAGTCAGGAGCCAATTTATTAAGGAAATTTATAGCAATATGATGGGGGATGCGGGGAGAGTTATGATGAACACAACCCTTTCTATACCTGTTAATATAATGCAAAACCAAACTAGCTGGAGTTGATGGAGAAAGAGTGGAACAAAATCGTTTCCACCCCTGGTATTTTTTCTTTCTAAAGAGGCGTCTGGATCTAGCCACTATTTTACGATAACTAACTAGGTTATCAACGGTCATAGCAGATATGTAGATTACTTCAGCATTATTGCGAGCTTTGATTATTTCTGTACACTCTCTATCCCACCATGGTGGAGAAGATACTTTTTCAGAAGCCGAGTTCTTAAGCGGGATCGATTCATCAGCAGCAGATGATATAGCGTTAGTGAATTGAGAGTAGCAATCAACAGCATTGCCCTCATGAACATCAGGAAGAGAGCTGGTGAGTAGGCTAAGTTTATCAGAATAACCATCCCAGTTGGCTTAAGACACACGGTACTTTAATAAGGGGTTGAAGTCCCTGTGGGGGATGGATGACGAAGGAATGGTCATTTTTAATGGGAAGTGGTCACTACCATGTGTAAGGTTCAACCTATGCCAGAAGATCAGGGAAGCTAGGTCTGGGGAACATAGTGACAAGTCAACACAGCTTTTGTTTTGATTTGGGGGAGTTAATCGTGTAGCTGAACCATCATTCAGCAAACATAGGTTTAAATCATCAAAGAGATCTACAGGGCCCTACCAAAACTGTCGTTGCGAGGGGAACCCCAAGCCGAGTGATGGCCATCAAAGTCACCTAATATTAGATAAGGGGGGTTAAAACCGAAAATATACGTCTTAAATCTGGAAGAAAGGTTAGATTAGGATGAGGGGTATATATGGAAAGAATAGAAATACCTTGAACAACAACGCCTACTACACTAATTTCATTGTTATGGGGGGGAATAGGAATTGAAATAGGACAAACACAATTATTTACAAATAGGGCTGAACCGACCCCACTGCCATCCTGCCTATCATCTCGGAAAGAGCAATAGCCGCGCAGGTTAAAGCGTCTTCCTGGCTTAAGCCAGGTCTCCGTGATGGCAAAGACAAGAGGGGAATGTTTATTTATTAAAAAAAATATGTCATTTATTTTTAATTCAACGCTTCTCGCGTTCCATTGAAGAATAGCCAGTGGAGCCATTGAAACGGTTTACAAATGAGAGGAGTTGTGAAGCTACGTGGTCTGGTATAGAATAGTTACTGGAAATCATTGAGGTGAGGAGTGACAGCAGTAATGATATAACATTATCTGCTGGAGAGGACTGAGTTTGAGATTGGCTTTGTAAAGCACAACCATTCTGTGGTTCGGGGATTGTGAAAGAGTTAGTAATGTTCTGATGAGATATCTTGTCATACCCGGACGGGGTGAATTTATTAGATTTTGGGGATTTGAAGATAGTTTTTCTGTAGCCAGAAGAACAAGGAGCAGAGAAAGGTGGAGAAGACTGGGTTTGGTAAGTTTGGGAGGCTGATACCTCCGCATAGGACCTGTATGGAGAAGGGAAGCATTTAGATGATTCTTCATAAGATATGTTCTTCTCTGCCATAATAGTTTTAATGTTCTTTTGTCTTAATTGCTCCGGACAATCTTTACTTGTGGCCAAGTGATTGCCACAGCAAAAGAGACAAGATGGGTTCTTGTTGCATGAATCAGTAGTATGGTTTTCACCGCATTTCGAGCACCTAGGCTTGGACCTGCACTTTGGTTTCGTGTGCCCATATCGGCAGCAGTTGAAGCATTGGACTGTGGGGTATTGATACAGTTTCACAGGTAAGGATGTATAACAAGCAAAAACTCCAGTAGGGAGCACTTGCCCATCAAAGGTGGCTATGACCGATTGGGTAGGTTTCCATTCCGATATATCCTGAGAAGTAACCTTCCGGTTAATTCTTCGGACCTTCAGTATTTTTCCTATTCCATCGGGGACTTGAATGTTTAGTAGGACCTCTTCATCAGTCCAGTCCTGCGGGACATCACTTATTACACCCATGCGGGTGATATTATAGGTGGGAATGCTGGCAATATATCCTTTGTCAACTAGTTTGGTACAGATCAGGAAGCAGTTAGCTTGCTCTGGTTTAGTGAACTCCACAGAGACTCTATTTCTCCCAACCCGCTTGATCCCATCAGGTTTGATACCAATAGTGTTACTGTTCATGAGAAACTTTCCGAACCTGACCGGGTGCATGGTAGATCCAGAACGTTCATCAGTATCGGATCGGGATACATGAACCAGGAAGGGAGCTTTATCGGAGGTCGAGTACCTCATTCTGCCAGTGCTTTTATGAATCTTATTTACTGGTGTTGATTTTTCGATTGCACTCGGGTCTTCAACACGGGGACGCTTAAGTTTCTTAGCCTGCCCATCACAAGCAATGTCCTCTGAGTCAGATGAAGATTTGTAATAATTATTATCGCTCACGGGCGAGAAGGGCGGAGCAGGGGGAGATGAGGCGTTGGAGGACCCATCGAATAACTCCTGGAAAGCTTCATTTTTGTCAGGGGGTTCAGGCTCAATTTCATCCATGATTAAGGAATGTTACATCCCCAAACACGGAAGAAAAAACAAACACTGTGTACCACTTACCAAGTAGAAAAGCCAAAAACAACAAGACAAACAATAACACAGGACAATCACAAGATATACAGATACTAAAAAGTACTAATTTCGAGCGGAAATCGGCAAAAGAAACTAAATTTTCAATTCTCCAATGTGCTCACCATCAACACTTTCTAGCGAACCTAACACCATGAAGCGTTTTGTAAAGTGTTTGATGGACTCAGTATAAACTGACAAGCATGTTTTTCTAAAATCATTTATCTGCATTGTGGGTGGTGGTTTTTTTTTTCTAACAAATTTATGGATTCCTGAGCTAACACGCCATGGTAAATTTTATTTAGAGTTGTAAAAAAAACGTGGATTGCTGTACTAAATTTTGTATACGTCAGTAGTCTTGCCATAATGAGGCTGCATATAATTACAGTATATGATTTTTATAATTTCCCAAGTGTCCAAGTGTCCAAGTTTATAAATGTCAAAAAAAAATCTACATTAAAGTTTTGAGTCGTGTAACCTGGAAGTAACCTGATTTAGTTAGTTAAAAATCACATAAAAGGTTACAAAAGTTACCTTCAGGCAACACTGCTCTCCAGTCTTTGACGCGGATATGAGTTTCTGAGCCCTCAGAGCCGAGACCTCTCGGAGGGGGCCATGCCCGCGACAGAGGCTCGTCAGTATCTGGCAGCTACATTTAGCTATATGTTTTGTTATTAACGTGAACCTTTTAAGAACTGGCAGTTGTTGTGTTCATTGTGTTTTTATAGAGTAATGGGGAAAAGGAGTTGGTGAACAATCAAAACATTTATGGCTCTTAAAGCTCCTCGGACAGGTCATTGATACCACAGACATATAATAAGATACTACGTATATTGATACAAAATGGCATCAATCCAATAACCATAACTTCATTCGACTCCATTTTTAATACGAAAGAAACCGTACTTTATCACCAAAGTCATAGTACGGCACCACTCAAACGGACGCGTCTGAAATAATGGACCGATTCTATGACATGGAAAACTAACAACCAAGTTAGGTTCGTCGCTATGAAGAACCTCAACGAACCTAGTTAAAATACAGGGCTATAACCCTATATTATGTAAAGCTCTGATTTCACGCTCGCTTCTCTTCTTACGCAGGGATATGCGGGTTCGAACCCGGTGCGGACCACGTACTAAGAGATTTAGTAAATTGTTATATAGGCTGGAAAGTGAGCAACAGATGGACGAGTTAGTTTGAAGGCCAAGCCGCAGGCGAGGCCAGCCTTTCTTAGTGGTCAGAAAACTATTTTACCCGACCGATATTAAAACCGACGTTTTTACCGACATACGAACGGCATGAAGTGCCATCGGATGACATGTGACAGAACCATAACAAAACAAGCCAACAATGTTTTTCTGGCCTGTTCAAACAGATCACGCCTACTGCGAGGAAATTAAATTAACTATGCAGAAAAAATATTTTTAGATAAATCTCCGCGGAGTCCGCCACCTACCGCAATAGTCTGCACACTTCAGGAACGCTTTTATCGACGCGACGGCATGACGCACACTATGTTGGTGAAACCGATACGGCACCAATAGCCATCTGTTGGCATGTTACAAAACCATAACAAACAAACCAACAATGTTTTTTTTCTGGCCTGTTTGAACAGGCCAGACAACAAAAACCGAAAAACTTCGGAATCCAAACAAAGCCATTGGCACATTTGTTACGAGAACACTCACTGTGTCACTCACTCCATATCTTGAATAATCTAAATCTAAACACGCCCCTAACAACGATCAACACAACGGAAACCGAACCTATACCAGCAACAAAAAATAGGAAAGTGGATGCTAAGATTGCACACAACTTTTTTGAGTCTCTTCAGTAAACTACAACACTAGATTAGACTACCCAAGTTAGTACGAGTTCCACCAGACCCTCGGATAAGACACAAATATCGTCATCCGAAGATATAGTCGATTACCTATCTGGCCCCACGGATTATACACTATTATGCAACGACACCGCTCAAATATGTTAAACAATCATATACCCATCGCCACCTGGTACGCCAGAGAATGCGCCCGCTTAAACAAAATATCCGAAATTGACGCCCATTTAACCCGCAAAGACATCCACGTAGCCTGCTTTCAGGAAACCAATATGACTACCGGAACATTCGCTTCAAAACACCTCAAGCAAAACCTACAGGGGGCTCGTAATTCTAGTAAGAAAAACATCAATATCAGCTTAAACTATATAAACCGAGATACTGAACTATATAAACCGAGAGTGGCTGCCATACTCAAAATAACATACATTATAAACTCACACATACCTAGAGACACCGCAAAGGCGACAAATTCTTTCTCAAACTTACTTCTAATCATTATTTTTTTTATTTTTTATTTATCAATTTATTTCAGATACAAATCCAACTCAGGAATGATACACAAAACAAGGTATTAAATCTAGAATCATTAAATAAATATGCATACATACACACAAACACACCATCACAAACATAGGTACATCCTCCCATGCACACACACATACATTACACATCCTTACTACATACACAATCATGCAAGCAGTACACAAATAGGAATACACAAATAGGTACATCATTTTTTATTAGGAGCTATATGTACAGTACACCTACCCAGTGTCTCATAATAGGGCTGTCGATCCTATTTGCCAACACATCGAGAATCGTATTCGGGCTGCCGCGCATACGACTCATTGTTGAGGCAATTCTTTTTCGCAGAATAGCAAAAAAATCGTCGACTTTCGCCTCTGCGAACATGGTTGATGCGCTACAGAATCGCGGCAGCCCCAACATTAAGATGAACCCAAAAAAGAAAAAAATATCAACAACACTATTATTTTGTGTCATTTCAATGACGACCGGTTTATATTAGCAACCCTGCCAACGAAGCTGACGACGGTCCTGGGTTAGTATCGCGGTAAGGGCAAATATTTGTGTGATGAGCATGAATATTTGTTACTTAGTCTTGGATGTTTTCTATGTATTTACATAAGCAGATATTTATTTCTATTAAATATATCGTCGCGTACCCATAACACAAACCTATGTGCATAGTCACTATTCACAAGCCTATGTGCATACCACTAGTTCGATTTGTGTAAGATTTTTCTCTAATACTTATTTATTTATTGAAATGCCCACCAAGGCTGATCTGATACAGTTGTCGATAGAAATATAGGAAACACGCTCTTACACCAACCAACCAATAACAACGGTTAAATACTTTAGGCACGCTCACCTTGCAAGATCTCCTGGACTAAGGAGAAGTCTTCTTCTTCATAATCTTCTCACGCACCCTTTCTGGGGCGTGGGGAGTCGGGGTCAGGTCGACGGACCTCTTCCCGAAGAATCGCCTCTGTCCACTCCTGTGGACAGGTCATCGGATGGCCCCTGCGGGCGGTGGTCTTGATGTGGCGCTGGTATGCAGTGGGTGATCGCCGGCTAGGCAACCTGGTCGCGTGGCAGGCGGCGGCGGTCGGGCGGGCGCGCGTGGTGCGGCGCCAGTTCGGCGATATGAGGAAGATGTGAAGCATCCGCACGCGCGAACATGCCCTTCGCCAGCCTCTGGACAAACTGGTCCACGGTTTCCCATCTTAGGTCCCTCTGGATTGTCGCGTTCCTCACGTAGCGGGGGGCGCCGACGATGGTACGCAGAGAGAAGTTCTCTTGGGCTCGGAGTCTCCGTTTGTTCGTCTCCGAGCACAGGGCGTACCATGCCGGAGCCGCGTAGGTGAGGCGGGATCTCACGTAGGTCTTGTAGATCCCGAGCTTCGCCCTCAGAGGGAGGCTGGAGTCAGAGGGAGGCTGGAGAACGAGAAGTCAAAATCACAACTGAATTATATACTCATCTATACCACCAAGGGGGACGCGCATGTGTATATATTTCACATTCAAGGCGGTTGGGCCAAGAAAGGGGGTCAAACAAGGGTGCCCACTGTCGCCAAGACTATTTACCGTCCTAATGGACGACGTCCTCAGATCATTGGAAGATGAAATCCCTAATATAAATCAGGACCAAGACGAAGAAATCAGTTTACCCCTTATTCTCTCCTTCGCGGAAGATCTCATCATTATACGCCAAGATCTTCAACATCTCTACCAAATTGTAATCCACCTAAAAACATTGCTCAAAACAGTAGGTCTTGTGACCAATGAGACCAAAACTAAAATTCTAATAAGAGACCCCATTTATCTTCAGCGACCAGAGTTCATCGTATTGGATAGAGTTCCAATTCGACCGGTGACGGAAATAAAATATCTCGGCACTTATATTACTGCAGGACATCGCAGGAGCGACACCATAAGGAAAAGATGTCAACACAAGCACTATGCAACTCTAAAGTCTTAATAAACTTTGTAAAGAAGACTAACATGGACTGGAAAATAGCTCACTTAATAAACAAAATTGTTATTTCACCGTGCATTTCATATGGACTAAAATTGGCAGCCCTCACCAACGCTAACCGCTCCAGACTAAGAAAATATGAACGCATGATCTTGAGCGACATGCTCGAGAACGCCAAAAACCACCCAAGACATAGAAAAATACACGACATCCTACAGTGGAAAACAATAACCAAACTAATGAAAAATCAAATAGATGGAAAGATTCCCTCACGATATTAAATACTATGGAAAGAATCCTCGCTACTGGATGGAAATAGTTAGGGTCGCCTTAAATAAAAAAATACCAGGTCCCGGAAACAGACAGCGAGACTGAAAGCACATCGGACAACCCAGCAGAACAGAACAAACAACAACACAAGAAACAGATAATCAGGAAACATGGAGAAACATTTTTTCTGCCCTCCCATCCCTTTTCTTCCTCTTTCCAAACTTTCTATATTGGCTAAAGGTGATTCTATTCACACTCCTCCTTGTATGACGTGGCTGTTTCTGGTTCCCAAGACACCGGGTATCCTAGTGTGGGGCCAGAAGCAATGTATGTGCATGTATGTAAATGTTTATGTTTGATGATGCCAAGTCAAAATGCTTAACGTGGGTACAACCTTAGTAGAACCTAATGGTACATAAAGGTACAGCCAAGAATCCTAAGGATGAATCCACGATACGTCATCACGCCGTGAATCGATCATTATCGTGAATTCGTGCTTGAGCTTTTTGGTTATATCTGTATGGTTTTACTTTAGGCACAACTATGTCGCTCCGTATGGGTCAAGGCATGGCCAGGCAGCCACATATCGACTTCCATACTTCTTGTTCAGAGGCCAGCTAAATCGAAATAATCTCAAAGCTCTTTGAATAAAGATAGTTTCTCTCATTCATTTCGGAACGCAAAATTTGCATACATTTATAACACGGCAACATTTCTCGAAAAAGTTTGATGTTGTCTCTGCTATTCTGAATAGTCAAATCAGTCAACTATCCGTCTTTATAATTTTAGACCCCAAAAACATTTATTTAAGCATTCTGACATACCCCAAAAAAATAATTGAATTTATACATTTTAATTCCGTATTAATTTTACTTGAATTTTGACCGTCGCAAATTCTTGTAATAATTTGTAATTGAGTTGATTCACCTTCTCTACGGTATCTGTCAGTGTGCTGTTCAGTTTGGTTCAGTTGTGTGCGTGCTAAAGAAGTCGCTTGTCGCGTGTGGTGCGTGCACTTTTCTACAAATTCACTATCATCATCTCGTAAGTCCTAATATTTTTACTAATTATGATGTAGTTCGTGTTGTGGGAGACGTAGCTGAGCTCGTTGACCTATAAATATTGCCACAGGAGAAGTCACAAGCCCTCAGAGTGAGCTGTGATCATTCGATCGGATCGTGTCGATGCGTCACCTTTGTGAGCCATTTTACAAGTTCCGTATTCTAGAATGTAAATACCTTTATATTCCTTTAATACAGTGCGTGTAAATGCTTTCCGCCACCCGCCACCGGAAGATTGAAGGGTTAGCCGTGCTATTGTGAAGGTAACCTCCCTGGCTGCGGTGGCAAGACGAGTCTTCATGGAGGATATTGCCGTGCAGTAATCATACTTGTAGCGTTAGCGGCTGGCGGCTCCCTCCTATTCGTCAAATCCGTCCTAGGTCTAGGACATAGGATAATTACAGATTACAATTTCTTTATATGCATTTGCCCTAGACCAGACGGCTCTTCTAACCCAAATATTCTCAGAATCCATCCATGCAAGCATCAATCATTCAGGAGCAGTTCAACATATTGCTCCTAATCTTTAAGTTCTAAAATAATTTTATAACTTTCTACGAAGATGCAATGCAGCTAGAAACATGCCTGGATAAATGCCCAAAAGTAATTCATAAGAGGTGACAAATTCAGAATCTTGTTTCCTACCTAACAAAGCATATCCACCAATAATGCCTCTAATAGCTGTGCACTGTGCTACTTCTGATGGTGGATTTCATTCATAAAACTACCAGCAGGCATTGCTACTTAGATAGCAACTTGAGAACACAGAAAATTATTCTAAAATTGAGTATGACCTAATTTAAACATTGTTAGAATATGTGTCTGAACCAAGCAATATTTAAAATTTAATGACATACCTACTAGGTAAGTAAATGATTGTTTATTTTTATATGTTCATATTTTAATACAAAAAACCCCTATTGGTTTGAATTGTCATTTTTTATAAATAAGAAACTGCAAACAAATACTGACTTTAAGGAGCAAATATTGTACTGGGTCAGGTAACCCTTATTGAAAGCAGGATTGAATGTGTTGGATATCTGTTCTATTATTAAAATCTTACAACTCAACTCACTTAGCTAATATATTACAAGCCCCTACTATAATATAACCCCCTGTTTCTGTAAGAGTGGTCAAAGGTGATTAATCAAAGAGTGTGGGTTGACTTGCGAAATCTATGATCATATGTATTTGAATTATGATATTATTAAAACTAATATCTTGTATGGGGACCCCTTGAGTATATATAATATTGGGTTGTTCTTTATTTTTTGCTATAGCATCAACAAATACATATTAGCTGCAAAAATTTCAACTCTACCTATTATGGTTCATGAGTTACGGCCCGCTGTTGGATGGATGGACAGACTGACTGCAGAGGATTAGTAATGCAGTCCCTTTTGGCACTAGGCTAGGTATGCGCTCACCCTTTCTTAGGAAAGGGTGAGCACTAACCTAGCAACATCTCTGGACACCACTTCTTCGGAATCACCTAGCTTAAAACCAATGTTAATTTTGGCGAGGACATCCACCAGTGCAGAGTAGGAACCACGCCAAGGTACGGAGCAGAGGTAAATCAAATATAATGCTGAGTACCATATTATATTATCTGTTAATTGGATGAGGGCATCCCACAGTACAGAGTAGGAACCAGTGGAAATGGATGAGGGCATCCCACAGTACAGAGTAGGAACCAGTGGAAATGGATGAGGGCATCCCACAGTACAGAGTAGGAACCAGTGGAAATGAGTATACTGGTACAACAAAAGGTCAACAAATTGTCACAGCTAATCTTCCTTTGGAAAGGCAGGTGTTACGTATGTGAAGTTGAAATTTCATATCATCAACAAAATCCATTAATTTTGTTGAGATATAAAACCAGCTAAGCCAGTGGGTGGATACAGGAATCTGACCAGAGTAAATGGCGTGGTAAAGAGAAGGCCTAAGCAGCAGGTAATTTATTGGATATACTAGGGGACCTTTAATCAATGGATTACCAATTATACCAGTTTTGAGAGAAATTGGTTGAGTCTTTGTGCCTTAAAAACAATATTTTATCCAAATAGGGATCAAAATTCCCATAGATGTGATATGAGAACATAATAATAAATAGTGGAATACCTACAATTTAATGCAAAACTTGGCAAGATGATATTGCTTTTGTAAATTTGTTATATATTATCAATATATAATAAATATTATATATTATTAGTGCAAAAGTATTTGCGAAATTTTTAGATGTTTTCAACACATTGCTTGTAAAGTGACTCATTTAGGTTCATTATGAAGCTTATTATGGACTAGTGCTTTTAATTTACTTTACTGCAATAAATATTCTCTACTTTTTGATACAACCGATTTTGATAAATGATACACATCATTTGATTCGTCTTGGTGATCATTTGATGGTGTGATTGTCACTATGTGAAATGTATAGTTTTGGCCCAACTACCAAAAGAAGGGTTATGTGGTTGACATGTATATACATAGTCAGGTCATAAGTTCTGTCACATGTGCAATATGAAATAATTAAACATTTATATAGCAAAATGAACTTAATAAAACATAGATTCTTATGGTAATAAAGTTTATTCAAAATGACCCCCGCGATTTTGAATACAGGCCTTTATTCTGCGCGGCCAGTCGTCTATCGCAGCACGAACGAGGTCCATGTCAATATCGGCGGCTGCCTTAATCAAGGATGCCTTGAGTGACTCCAAATCAGGATGAGGCTTTGAGCAGGCCTTTTCCTCCAAGTGTTGCCATATCTTATAATCTAACGGACTCAAATCTGGACTGGAGGAGGGCCAGTCTTCGTGCCGGATGAAGTCGATTTCACGCGCCGCCAGCCAGTCTTGTGTGCTTTTCGCTCTATGAGCTGGCGCAGTATCTTGTTGGAATACCCAGTGCCTATTATTAAACATGGTATGAGAAACAGGTTCCACAAGGTTCTTGAGGACTGTATTTTGATACACAACTGCATTCGTTTTTACGCCTTTCTCACAAAAAATGTACCTCAGTTAAGCCCCAATAAGAGACTCCCAACCAAACCATGAGCGAGGATGGAAAATGACCTCGTTGGACACGCGGAATACGGTTGCTCGCTTCTTCACTGCTGTGTGCGTACACCTTATCATTTTGTTAGTTGTAACTCTCTTCCACGGTGAAAATTTTTTCATCCGAAAAAAGAATTTCCCGATGCTTTTTTCCCGCGTACCGCTTCAACAAAGCGCGGCATCTCTTCAGTCTCAGGTCCATTAAACGAGCCTCCAAACGATGTCCTGTTTTTCTTCGATATGCCCTAAGCCCTAAGTCTTCATTTAACACCCTTTTCACCGTGGTCCTGCTTAACCCCATCTGAAGGGCCAACAGTTTCTGCTTACGTATGGGATTTCTTTGAGTTCGCGCCTTCACAGCTTATAGCACTGCTGGAGTCCTAACAGAGCGAGGGCGACCACTTCTTGACCTGTCATCTACACTAGAGTCTTCATTGTGTCGTTTTATGGTACGATAAACGAATCTTTTGGTTATATTCAAATTTTTCAGTAAGTCGAAAATCTGAATTGGCGCGTAACCGCAACGATGCAACGCAATAACTGCGACACGGTCTTCTTTAAGTGTCCACTCCATATTAAAAAATGAGGAAAATTCTAAAAAGTACACATTTTTATTTTCATGAAAAATTCGAAATTCGAATTCAATAAACTTTTTTGTGGCCAGCGTTCTAAATTCAAAAGTTTTTATTGTGTGACAGAACTTATGACCTGACTGTGTATGTATGTATGTTCATTTGTTCCAAAATAACATCTAAACTACTTATCAGAATATGACAAATGAGGTACCATTAGAAGCGTCTTAACCATCCACTTAACATAGGATAAGTGATGTCACTCTTAATTCAATATGGCGCCCTTTAGAGGACATCAATTCATGGATAAAAAATAGTGATGGCTGAAGGTTGTGTTAGGTATCAAATGAAAGGGCTTAATTAGTTCATTCCAAATTATGTATCAGTAGCTCTTGCTCGCTGCTCTGCCTACATTAACTCGATAATTGTGTACAAATATAGGCCAAACAATGAGGTATTGTTAGATGCGTCTTGATCGTCTACTTGACAAGGTATATGTGACTTTACACTAAAGGAGGTTTAGTAGGAGGCTGACACTGTGTTGGAAACAATCTTTACATTATTATGCCCCGCAAAATTCTAATGGGCGTAAGTTTTTATATTTAATATACATAGTCATAAGTTCTGTCACATGTGCAATATGAAATAATTTAGACATGTTTATTATTTATGTAAACATTTATATAGCAAAATGAACTTAATAAAACATAGATTCTTATGGTAATAAAGTTTATTCAAAATGACCCCCGCGATTTTGAATATAGGCCTTTATTCTGCGCGGCCAGTCGTCTATCGCAGCACGAACGAGGTCCATGTCAATATCGGCGGCTGCCTTAATCAAGGATGCCTTGAGTGACTCCAAATCAGGATGAGGCTTGGAGTAGGCCTTTTCCACCAAGTGTTGCCATATCTTGTAATCTAACGGACTCAAATCTGGACTGGAGGAGGGCCAGTCTTCGTGCCGGATGAAGTCGATTTCACGCGCCGCCAGCCAGTCTTGTGTGCTTTTCGCTCTATGAGCTGGCGCAGAATCTTGTTGGAATACCCAGTGCCTGTTATTAAACATGGTATGAGAAACAGGTTCCACAAGGTTCTTGAGGACTGTATTTTGATACACAACTGCATTTGTTTTTACGCCTTTCTCACAAAAATGTACCTCAGTTAAGCCCCAATAAGAGACTCCCAACCAAACCATGAGCGAGGATGGAAAATGACCTCGTTGGACACGCGGAATACGGTTGCTCGCTTCTTCACTGTTGTGTGCGTATACCTTATCATTTTGTTTGTTGTAGCTCTCTTCCACGGTGAAAATTTTTTCATCCGAAAAAATAATTTCCATATGCTTTTTTCCCGCGTACCGCTTCAACAAAGCGCGGCATCTCTTCAGTCTCAGGTCCATTAAACGGGCGTCCAAACGATGTCCTGTTTTTCTTCGATATGCCCTAAGCCCTAAGTCTTCATTTAACACCCTTTTCACCGTGGTCCTGCTTAACCCCATCTGAAGGGCCGACAGTTTCTGCTTACGTATGGGATTTCTTTGAATTCGCGCCTTCACAGCTTTTATCACTGCTGGAGTCCTAACAGAGCGAGAATGACCACTTCTTGACCTGTCATCTACACTAGAGTCTTCATTGTATCGATTTATGGTACGATAAACGAATCTTTTGGTTATATTCAAATTTTTCAGTAAGTCGAAAATCTGAATTGGCGCTTAACCGCAACGATGCAACGCAATAACTGCGACACGGTCTTCTTTAAGAGTCCACTCCATATTAAAAAATGAGGAAAATTTTAAAAAGTACACATTTTTATTTTCATGAAAAATTCGAAATTCGAATTCAATAAACTTTTTTGTGGCCAGCGTTCTAAATTCAAAAGTTTTTATTGTGTGACAGAACGTATGACCTGACTGTGTATATAGTTAATTATGTAAAAAATCGTTATTTAATTGTCTTCTTCGTTTGATCTATAACTATGTAAATAGAGCAGTAAAGTAATTATTCTTAAATGTAACTACACTGCAAATTTATCATAGCTATCCATAATACACCTGAAACAAATATTGTTGGCATCTCATGCCACCTAAAGGGGCCACCCCCTTTAGGTGGTGGCACCGCTACCCACCACCTAAAGGGGGTGGGTAGCGGTGCATAAGAGACGCATACATGGGAGAGAGAAAGAGGGTGAGCTCGCTCACGGTCTGAAACCTATGATATTAGAATAATTAGCTCCATACTCCGTTATCCCAATGTCAATGACAGACCACTGAAAAGTCAAAAGTTAGCGCAGTGTTTTCGTAGGTAGTCGGGTTTTTGAATTTTGAACTTATTGTCATGTTAAATTATATTTAATTTTGTTAAATATTGAAGTTATATTTTCCTAATATCTTGAAAGTGGAGAAGCAACCCATAGCAGGCTTCAGACAGTCTTGTGGCCTCCTTTTAGCTTTTTGGGGTTCCGTAGAGAAACAAGGAATGCTTATAGTTTCGTCAAGTCTGTCTGTCCGTCCGTCCATCCGTATGTCGCAGCAACTTTATGCAGAAACTATTAGGACTATACAGTTGAAACCTGGTGTGTAGATATATTCTGTTAACCGCTTTACTTTAAATTAAAATAATTAAATCCCCATACATGGAACTGAAACCAATAAATATTTTTAACCTATATGTGTGGGGTGTCTGTAGATAGGTCTTTAAAAATGACATTGAGGTTCCTGAAAGCATGTTTCCTCAAAGTAAATCGTTAAAGAGACAAACAGACCCCTTCCAAAGTGGAAAAATGTGTCGTCGTCCCCCCCCCCCCTCTAACTTTGAATGTAAGAAAATATATGGTGTGTATCTCAACACACACTTTCAACGAAAAGTGGTTTGAACAAAATAAAATAAGCAGTTTTTAAGATATAAAACATTTATTAAATACGCCACAAAGTTACAAAACAAACATTATCACATAATTACTTGCTACAACGGATCCCTTCATTGGCGAGTCCGACTCGCACTTGGCCACTTTTTTTTTTAATTGCCGGAGTCGCGGGGTTCTTATAAAAAAATATGTAACAACCTACCTACCCACTTATCTGTAAAATGGCAGAATTCAGTTGATTTGAGTATGTCACTTTCGTAGTGAAAATTATGTAAAAAACATCTCTACAAAATAAAACATCTCTACAAAATAAAATAAAATACTTCTCAAAAACTATGCATTTCCTCGCAAAAAAAAACTACTATGGGGACAGGGCTGCTACCATGTGATAAGCAGCGAAATCTATGGTCATTTTTGAATCGCGTTATGATTGGTTACATCGCGGCTGGTTTAAATAAAACACGTCTGTTGTATGGGGTAGCCCCTCCCCTTTAATATTGCAAATGTCTTGAAGTTCATTATTGTGTTGTTGCAGCGGCAACAGAATTACATACTGGAAATTTCAAGTCTACCTATTACGGTTCATGACATACACCCCGCTGACGTGCCGCTGACGGACGGACGGACGGACGGACGGACGGACAGATGGTCCGCAGAGGCTTAGTAATAGGGTCCCGTTTGGCACCCTTCGTGTACGAAACCCTGTCTAGTGTTTTTAGTCGGGTTTTTTAGTTTTTTAATCACGTCATTCATTGCATCATCTATCACGCCTTGGTTAATCTTTGGAGACATAACTAACAGCAATTTCACAGATCTCTAGTGAGTGAACTTAGTACATATATTCCTTGTAGCTTGTCTCCTTGTAGTAGTTGAGTGTTCAATCCACTAGGTGGAATACAAATGGTATTCATTTTGCAACAAAATATTAAAATGCATTTATGAATTCTAGAATTCAAGTAAGTAGGTCTTGTCGCTCATTTGATAAGTAGGTACGGTGTCGGTGTAACTGAAATCCACTAGTAAGGTGGTGCATCAAAAAAACAAAAAAATTGCAACAATAGTTCATTTCTTATGAAGGCGATTATATTTACGATCCGAGAAGTTTACGACACGAACCGAAGGCGAGGGTCGTAGCAAGGTTAGTAAAGAAGGTTATTCGAACGAGATACGAATAGAATTTTTCCGCCTGAGAACCCAAAATCAAGCGGCGAAGGTGCTAATTTTAGCTCGGAAGTCGGAAAAATATATTTATTTTGCAACTATTCTTTTTATTGCACTGTTAGAATCCAAGTCGGCCTCGTCGCCAATTTGACAGGTAGGTTCGGTGTCGGTGTAGTCGGCGATTCAGATACGCGAATGATTTAGTAGGTTGCGGGAGGGTGGGCCGCGGGTCACCTGCGGGGGGAGATCTAGGTCAATGGTAGCGCTGGATCGAGCGCGGAGGAACTGGGTCGCCGCCGCCGCCGCCGCCGTCGCCGTACACGAGCCGACCCCGATGCGCTTCTGTTGCCTGCCAATTAACTTCTAAACGTGTACGCGACGATCACACCTCCATAACTACGGGAGGAGCATGGCCAATACAAAAAAGGTTCAATCGATTTAAAATAAAAACATCCACATTTACCAACATTCGTGTTAATAATGGGGTTGACAGGAGTAGGGTTTGGATATAAATATGATTGGCAGGATAGCAAGAAGACGAGCCTTGTCTTGCGACTGAATTTATAAACAAATTTTTTCGCAATCATTTTACATCGCGGTGAAAGTGTTTCACCGGCGGCGGCCGCGCGCCCTGCAGGCACAACCCCACCACAAACACTAACTTTATTAGGTTACGTTCAATGTCGGTAGAGATCATTTTCTCAACAACCTTACATACGTTTCCAGTAATTCTTAGTTCTCTGCAGCTTGGTAAAGCTTATTGACCGCGTTCGGTTTCGGGATTGGCCAAAAATGCATTTGTCCTTCTGTCTGTCTTTTGTCGCATTTCTCAACCAATTCTGGTGAAATTTTGTGAGCAGGTTCAATAATTATGTATGGATTTTTTTGTCGAGTCAGTTTTTAGTTGTTTTTTTTAAATGGCGGACTTATGGCGTTACAATGTTATTGGTGCGGCTACTTTCATACTCCATGTACGTAACCATGTGCCATATTGAAAGAAAATGCAGCCGGCTTATTTTATTTATAACAATTCCAGTTGTTCATCCGATAAACTTCACGGGGTCGTTATAGCCGATTTAAGTTTTTGATTTTATTTCGGAAAATGTATACCTAAAATCAGACTATTCTCTCCGCCTTCACGAGACGAACCCGTAGACACCAGATTTGACCTCCTAGGACCAAGGAAACGCGAGTAATCGCCAAAACGTATACCCCTATTTTGCTCAATAGATCTGCATATTAATTGGAAAATTCAAGCACCTGAAATTATTGGACTTTCTTCGTTAAATTTTGCGCAAAAAAACTTATATCGCATTATAATAAAGCCTTTTGTCCGTCTGTCGTTCGTGACAATATGTTTACGTATGTATGTATGTATGTATGTCGAAGGCCTCGCGCGCGCGCGTGCTACTGTTCTCTACTGTTCTCACAAAACCGCTAGTTTAACATCGGGCCGGATATGTCTCAGACTCATATAAGAACATCTGCGGTATACAGAGTTAAGTCTACTTGTTGGAATTTAGTAAATATTCGATACTGACTGACAGCAGTATGAATCGAATATTTCAAGGTAAATGTATCTGAACGGTTAGCATTGACCGTTGAAATGAAGTCACCTGGCGTCGTCGTCGGCGCGGCGGGCGGCGGGTGATTTGGCACGTCTCGTGTCATCGAACTATCTCGCGCGCGTACGAGGAGTCCTTTGCTTCGGGTTCGGCTGACGACTTGACGAGTAGCGGTCACAAAACTCGTCAGCCTTTATCTTTCTAGAAAATCTGATATTTTGCGTCGCAGGATCGACTATCTACATATAGGTAGGTAGTAGCTATGAACAACAAGTTTATCATCATTTAGTCAGGCGGGGTCACCTTCTTTCTGGAGTTCGTGAAATTTCTGTCGCAGTACGGAAAAACACGTGAACACGTGACTCGAGTTTCGCCAGTTGATTTTTTCCTTGGTTTCGATAGAAACGTGTTTCGTTTCTATTTCAATAAAATGTATGACGGTATCAGGATCTGTCTACAACGTAATGGACGGCCAAGGTATGCGCGTAGGTATCTGACAGCAGATCCTAGTATGCGATGTGTAGTGTGTATGTGTGTGCTTCTGCAATAGTGTGCATGCCATGGGAAGGTCATCGGCCACGGAACAAGCCTCGATTAAGATGCAGGAGGAAGGCTCATATCGATAATGTAGCGCTTATTATTCATCAGATCATCGCGGATGACTCGGAATCTGTCGCATGAATCCTCAGATCAGATCTATCACTGATTATTATGTGTCGAGTTATGACGATTCGTGTTTCTCGTCGTGCGTATAATTCGTCTTGATTTCTAAAATATTCGCGTTCTACATAAACAATATGACGTCGATGTTTTTATGACCGATTACAGTTATTTATCTCGCGCGGCCGATACGGTATCGCGTGCAGCCGACTCATTTGAACTTTCGCTAATTTTCGCAACGTATAGCGTTCGTCGGGTAATAATAAAAAGTAGACAACATTTTCTATGAAATTAGCCGGTCGACCACTCGTTGCGCTGAAAATAAACTAACAGCGGTGAGAGTGATGCGACTGAGCATGCGCCTAGCTTGAACGATTACCAAAATTCACACGAGACTGTATGTAATGTAGATACAAAGCAAAGCGTCGAACGCGGGCCGTGACGCTTGCTTGCTTGTTCGAGGCGCGGGGTCAGTGACCGGGCGGGGGTGACGTCCGCCGCCCGCCGTACCCTCGCAGGGTTCACCTCGACCCCGAGTTTCCCCGAGTTCCCGACCAGACACCAGCAGCCGCCCGCCGCCGGCTGGAGGCTGGCTGGATGAGCGACCTTGTAGCGGGGCGCCAAGGTCCGCGCGGGCAACGACCTCGCGACACCTATCGACGGCCGACGCCGCGCCTGATGACGCTGAAATACATGAAAATGCCGTCAGGCGCCAATCCAAGAAGAAATTCCGAGTGATGATTGTTTAGGTACAAGACTTGCCATTTTAAGTCCACGCCACGCTTACGCACGTAAACAGCGAGGGTCGAGCCACTTCCGGTGATACCTACACATACCTCCCTACCTACACCTATCTCAGAATCTTGGCGAGGTTTCGCGCCATTTCACGGTTTCCTGCTCCTACGCCGCGCCCGCATAGCTGATATTTGATTGATAATAGAAATACGACATATTCAAGGTGTTTAACCTCAAATTTGGCATGACAATGATATAAAACGATACATTATAATGTAAGTATTATGATGCCTTCTTTTAAACAGTTATCATGACTCACGGAAAATATGATCACTTTATTCGTACCTAACCAATAACGTAGCCTTATCTGTTTCTGTTTCCCTTTGAATATCCGCAAAAGTGATTGTGTGAACAGGATTCCTTCCTCGTGTGACGTGTGCCTGACGACGATGACGATGACGATGGACGATGAACTCTGATGGCTCTACTTAGGGCCAGGCCACATACCAGGGTTTATATCCTATACCCTAAAGTCGATGAGTCGCAGATGTTTGCGATGCATGTGATGTGGCATCATAGCCCTTACCGAAACAAACCACCGTCAAAGTTGAATAACCGATGTTCAGCTTTTATGTTACGTTGTGGAGAGCAATAAACTTGGCTGAATGGAAAAACCAAAACCGATGCCTCCCACATCCAGCAGTGTAACTGTTACACACTTATACCTGCTGCTTGTACTCTAGCTAGCTAAATAAAATAGAAATAAAAAATACTCGCACAAAAACCGGCGCCCTCATGCACAAATACAAGCTGCACAGTGGAACATAACTGGCGCGCTCATGCACAAATACAAGCTGCACAGTGGAACAAAACAGGCGCGCTTAGGCACAAATACAAGCTGCACAGTGGAACAAAACCGGCGCGCTCATGCACAAATACAAGCTGCACAGTGGAACAAAACCGGCGCGCTTACGCACAAATACAAGCTGCACAGTGGAACAAAACCGGCGCGCTCATGCACAAATACAAGCTGCACAGTGGAACAAAACCGGCGCGCTTACGCACAAATACAAACTGCACAGTGGAACAAAACCGGCGCGCTTACGCACAAATACAAGCTGCACAGTGGAACAAAACCGGCGCGCTCATGCACAAATACAAGCTGTACAGTGGAGCAAAACCGGCGCGCTTACGCACAAATACAAGCTGCACAGTGGAACAAAACCGGCGCGCTTACGCACAAATACAAGCTGCACAGTGGAACAAAACCGGCGCGCTCATGCACAAATACAAGCTGCACAGTGGAACAAAACCGGCGCGCTTACGCACAAATACAAACTGCACAGTGGAACAAAACCGGCGCGCTTACGCACAAATACAAGCTGCACAGTGGAACAAAACCGGCGCGCTTACGCACAAATATAAGCTGCAAAGTGGAACAATACCCGCGCTAATTCAAAGCAAAACTTTAAATAGTACTGATTTTATTGAGATTTCCTACAATTAAATGGTCAGGTGACTAAAACGGATGTTTTCTCTGAAGTGGGGTAGTACTATAGTACAAAGCAGTAGACGATGTGATTAAAATTGATTATATTTCGTATATTATATTGAACATGAGAATTCAAATCACAAGCTTATAGTAATATATTTTACAAAAGCAAATTTATCTCTAACAACGGATTTCTTACGATAGCATTGATAGGTTATAAAAATAACCTATCAATGCTATCGGATAAATTAGTGTATTCACTAAACTACTAAATGTCTTGGAATAAGTACATTAATACCGTATATAACATACATATGTTAAATAAACAGTACTGCATATTAATTCCCTAAGATGCTATAATTCTCTATTATAGGAGTATGTATTTCAAAATAAAATATTATGTGATGTGCAAGAGACCGAAGACAGAGATCAAAGAGAACGGTAGCAGAAGTCTGCTTGCGTGATGCTGGTATATCTAGCCCGTACTGCATCTATGGAGACATTATTGTTTATGATTAGAAGAAGTATGTACTTAAATTGCTTTGATTGTATATGATACAATATCAATAAAATAAATATAAAAGTTGTTTTATTTCATAGAAGCATAGTTACATAACACACAAGACTGGGAGACTTCCCAGTACCTAAGTAATATCGAGACTTGTGTTGGGAATGACTCATTGTGTTCAAAGTAAACTAAAACATGTATATCGTATCGTTAAATCGGTGAATAGAATAAAAATAAATATCTAACTTAAGCAATGCGAAACACTTGTTTAATATATTTGATGTCCTTTGTGTCCGATAGGTACATCTACATATATAACTTTTACAAAATGCTCGGAAAATTTTCACTTTTGCAATTTATTCTACTGTGTTGTGCTGAATGGAAATGAAAATGAGATCTATAGAAAGATAAGTCATACCCATTGATGACAGGCGCAATGTGTATTTTTTATGATATTTGTGCCTTTGTCGGTGTCATCAAGGTTTTTTAGGTTATTAGTAATAGAAGGGTTCTAAAAATGTTGTATAGAGATTGGCTTACTTATGTTAACAAAATCATACCATTGTTACAAAATTTTCATTTATCATGGCCGCCATCTTGGAATGCAAAATGGAGGGTCCATTTCATTAATAACAACCTAGAAAAACTTGGAAGTCATACGCATATCGCAAAACACAACAACATCACTGTACATTACATTACACCCGAACAAGTTTTTTTAGACATCTTCAACATTATTGAAACAGAATTCAATAAAGTTTTTAAATTAAAGCAAGTCAGTGACAACAACGGTAAATCAATTTTAATGACTGGGAAATGTTTGGAATTCGTAAATTAGAGATGTACAAGCCAACCACTGGGGCAACTTTTGGAAAGTAGAGTTATCTTGTATGACTTTGATAGAAAAATTCAAGACTATATTAAAACATATTCCAAAACTTTCAATTCGGTTTGTAGAACTGCATTTATACATACACATTAATAGAATAATACAAAATTTTATCAATGGAATGAAAACGGTTTGTCTAAAAGACAATGATTGTTGCATAACCCTCTCGCTCACCCTCAAATTCGTCATTCCATCGACGGAAAATGCTGGAAATACCTGGATATGATGTATGTATATATCCCATAATAGCTAGTTAACCTGTTTATTTGCAAATGGTAAAATATACTTAGCTCTAAATACAATTTTAGTTTATTTTGTTGAAAAATTGGATGAAGTTCAAGTTCAAATTTCTTTATTGCTGTAGATATATACTAATACTTAACAATAGTTATTTGTGCAACAAGAAATCAAAGTTGATGTTGCTGCGAGTGCTAGTTTGAGTCCCGAGTGAGCGAAGGATGCGAGTGATTCTTTCTTAGAATCCCGAGTGAGCGAGGGACTGCGAGGCACGAGATGCACTTTGGTCACTTGTTGCACATGCACATACAACATTTCATCTCAGCAAACCAAATAAGAAAATGGGAAAATACAACATTGAAAAATCAAATAATTGTAATAATTGTAGTTTTTGATGTTAAACTTCGACTAATTTACACCACGGAATATTACTCTAATTGTATTACTTATCAATTGGAATGGTTAGGAGATAAAATCAGCTAGATAATAGCACAGATACTGCAATCGAGTTAAAAATCAATAGCAGTATCTGTGGCATTGGCGAAATCGTATCTGTGAAATCGAATTATAACTCAATGCCCGTTAGCTGTTTGCGATTTCGCCTATGTCCGCGGCATTCAAAATTAAAAAGCTACCTTGTCTCACTCAGTGAGCAAAATGCAACTGTGCACAACTGTTTACTCGCAGCAAAAGCCTCTTGTTCGAGCTGCTCGTAATTTTTTGCCTCTTCTCTACATTGGGCAATTGTGGGAGGGGAAGGGAGAAGAAATTCCCACAGATTTAACAAATACCTCCGTGAGAATAGCTCCCCGTGGTCTAATGGGTTTCACGCTTGCTTCTCAGACTAGAGATGCAGGTTCGAATCCTGACCGTGTACCAATGAGATAATTAATGTATCTTAAGTACATAATCGGATTTTCAGTGTTTCGGATGACACGCTAAGCAGTAGGTATGTGATAGTGGTCGTAGAACCCCTCCATCAACCCACACCGAGCCAACGTGGCGGAGGACGGCTTAATCTTACTCGTATCCGGGTATAGGCATGTGTCCCTCGGTGTAAGTAATATTTTTTTAATTTTGTAATTATTTATTCCTGCATATTATTTATAACAATAAAAAAACTTAATATTTATTATAATTCGAATGAACAATCATTATACGATTAATGATGGCTCATTCGAATTACTAAGCACAAAACTCAATACCTGCAATTAAAGGACTTTTCCGATAACATCGGGACAGTCCAGTTTTCACCGATAAACAGATAAAAGAAAATGGCTATACCAATATTTTTTTGTATGGGTACTTCTTTTAATTCTTAAAAACCGATGTTTCATTATTTGTTGTTATAGCGGCAATAGAGTGAAAATTTCAGCTCTACCTATTTCGGTTGATTCGGTAGATCCCGGTGACAGACGGACAGCGGAGGCTTAGTAATAGGGTCCTGTTTGGCATCCTTCGGGTACGGAACCCTAAGAATGACGTTTACTAAGTATATATCTACAGTAAAAAAATCACTAATTTGGCGCGGCAGCCATCTTGAAATGCAAAATGGAGACAAAATTCGTTACGAGCACCCTAAATGCTGAACATTTTCATTTAAAATGTTCCTCCGTTATATTTATTCATTTATTGGTTTTAGTAAGACTAACAGCTATAATAGATTAGACACTTGGAAATAACAGATAGCTAACAAGTTATAACAAGTCTCCACCTATATAAAAACTAAGATATAGCTAAATTACCCATAGTAAAGGTTTTACAAAGTATTTTTAAAACGAAAAGAATTAAGAGAAAAATATTACAGGATTACGAATAAAATAAAAATTGAGTCATTTGTGTCGGTCGGTATTGACGAAAAATTGCAGAGCAATCTTGCGAAGGGTAGCATTATTTACAGCCAATGCTACTATCGTAACCCATTATTTAGTTTACGCGACTCCAGCAGTATTCATACAATGGCTGGTATTGTATTCAACTTGATGTGCTAGCATAGCACAGAACAAACTACCTTCTACATGTATAGTTAAAAACTTCTTTTAAGAGATGCATTTCCTAGAATGTCGTTTACGCAAAATGTCGCTTTTCAAGAAAGTACTTTTACCCACGACGGACGAAACGGAACGGAGGCGGTATATGCGTTTGAGGTTACAATTTGTTTATGTGTGTGTGTGTGTGTGTGTATGTATGTCCGTTACCATTTTCCTACGTGTGAGATAGAGCCCCGCGCTTGAAGTTCGCGCCTCTCACTCGCACGCATCATCCACACATGTCAGTAAGACGAACGCTTTTTTCAGCTCACCAAAAGAACTTGTACTAACTGTACCTTTACAGGGTTAGTGGTAAGTCGACCTACATACATTGGGAGATGCTATGCTAGCTTGGGTCAAAACTAACCATTGTAACTACGAAACACCCTACCCAATATTAGTATAATCTCACTTCCAAATGTCAGGCAATTTGAGACCAGTTTAGTATTAGACAGCAACACGTTAAAATTAGTAAATGGTACGACCATTAACAGCAAATTGCATTAGGGACCCCACATAGATAAATTAGCACATAGATAAATTAGCACATAGATTAAGTTCTGTTAGAAACATCAGAAATAACAAGGATTTGGCTACATCTAGGCTAGTACATTTTAGTTACTTTCTCGAAACTCAAAATAAAAATAATCTAATCTTATGACGATACTATACATAACATCATATCTATACGTGCCAATAAGATGTCTCGAAAGCCAACCAAGCAGCACCCGTTCACGAGTGTGACTCGTGCACCAACCATCAACCCCTCGCCATATTTGAGGGAGGGGAGCAACCCGCTGCACAGAGCCGCCGCAAGCAAAGACATTTTAATGAGTATGACCATAAACTCTGGTGTCTTGGTAACAGACTTGAATTCTGTGTTAAAACGAATAAATTGTTATGAGTCACCTCACATAGCACTTTTGTACTCTTCATTTTATTACCAATTAATTGCATTTGTAAAAGTTACCTTAATTGTTATTATCATTATCATTTGGGGCATGCATTTTTGTCTATATCATAGTCATTAATGGTGGAATAGGCTTTCTTTGTGAGATTTACCTTAATAAATCTACACCTGATGTTTTTCTCACTTCCGAAGGAGACATTGTAAAATTAGGAATTATTTGGTAGGAATATTATGCATGTTGTTGTTCACAAATGGATAATAATTAGTAATTGGTTGGTAGTTGGTAAGTAAATCAGTATATTTATTTGTCACAATGAGGCAATAAGAGATAGAGTTAAGCCACAGAAAGAGAGGCAACTTATAGGTGAATGCCGTGCACCGCGCTATGCACGAATGAATTGTACTTTATTGCGTTGCAGCAAGAGCTATTTAGTTGAATGTTTTTGCTGAGTCTTCCATCTGTATATTCTTTACAGTTCATTTTCAACATTGCCTCTCCTGTTGCTAACACAAAATTTCTTTATTTGCGACAGGATGACTATCTTTGTACACGATAACCTTGCTTGCAGGCCATGCTAGTGGTAGTGGACCTTGCTTGCAGGCCATGCTAGTGGTAGTGGACCTTGCTTGCAGGCCATGCTAGTGGTAGTGGACCTCCACTCCCGAAGCCTCTGGGTAATTTTCATTCAACCAATCCCGGACCCGCCGCTAAACTAATTAGCTGAACAGTGTTGAAAGCACATGTCTTATCAGTGTGAGCGGTAAATCATCTAATCCCGATGTCAAATATGTCTGGTAATGTTCACCATTCAAATTTTGAGGCAAAAAACAGGTCCAATTAAATGGGTGTTAATAATTTCTAACTCTCTTCTTATTTGGATTGCCCAGCTCTTTAGGAGCCCAATAGTGAACATTATGCTAGTTTGCTATGCTATCTTGATCAAATTTTGATTCATATGTCCTTATTATTTAAAAAAAAGTCCGGAGCTTTTAATAGTGGCATCTGCATCTGCATCTGCATCTGCATTTAAATAAAGTCCGGAGCTTTTAATAGTGGCATCTGCATCTGCATCTGCATTTAAATAAAGCGACAGAGATCCATGTCCAGGCGGGGGACAAACTAATATAATAACCCAAATATATTTAATTGATATCTAGTAAACGTTTTTGTTATTGTTCAATTTATTGTAGATACCTACAGTATTTTTTGGATTTGTATGTCCCTCCTGCCTGCAAGAATTTAAAGCATTTTTTTTCAAATTTCTAATACATAAAAATATATCTGTTATTTATGTAGGTACCAAATAAAATACAACACACGGTACACTGTATTACTCTTCACACTAAATTATAGAGCTTGTTTTTTAGGGTTCCGTACCCAACGGGTAAGAACGGAACCCTATTACTAAGACTTCGCTGTCCGTCCGTCTGTCACCAGGCTGTATCTCAAGAACCTAGCTAGCTAGAGAGTTGAAATTTTCACAGATTATGTATTTCTGTTGCCGCTATAACAACAAATACTAAAAAACAGGATAAAAGAAATATTTAAGGGGGCTCCCATACAACAATTCTTTCAATACCACATACAAACTTATGGATGCACCTGGTTACATGGAGTGTGAAAGTAACCGCACCAATAACTTTGTAAACAATATTTTGCTGTGTAAAATCCAAACTATTCACTCCACACCATCGCTTCCATTGAACGGTGGTACGGAACCCTTCGTGCGCGATTTAGACTCGCACTTGACCGGTTTTTTTCCATTTATGTGTTTTTTGTTTCTCATGAATGAATGTTGTGTTCAGAACTTCTCACGTCTGCTGTGTGCTCTATTCGGTGTAATATTTTCTTGTTGGGCGAAAACTAAATAATAATGGCAGAAAAGACTAAAACGAGAAGAAAATTTTTTCGCAAAAATGTGGCTTCTCGAAAAATTCGAAGCCGCCTGATAAGATTTGAGTTTTTTAGGAAATTGAAGTCTTCAAGAGCTTCAAAGTCATCAATAACTTCCTTATTTTATTCCATTTTACTAGAAAATAAACTAGTTGTAATTTTTTTGTCAGCTAAGAAAACTTCACTTAGCGCTAGGTGCTCGAAATTCGGCCTCGTAAATTTAGGGGGACTCCTAGCAGCGTAGGTGACACTTAAACGTTGGTGAAAGCGAAATAACTGCTAGGTAGCCCCTAAAAAGAGATAAGTGTCCCTTAAAAGATAGGGATTTTTGGAGAAATAGGGCATGAATCACCTAGAAAAGGCAAATTGGTAAGAAATATGTGTAAAAGTGACTTATTTCTTCAAAAATCTTCAAAGTCCCAAAACTCGAAAACGGTATATTTTTGTGTAGTTTTTCATAGTAACAATGGTTAGTTTTTACCCTTACTAGCATCTCCCAACGTTTGTAGGTCGACTTACCAGTAACCCTGTGTGTATATGGTGTGGTGATAGCTAGTAAAGAGCGCGTTGGTGTTTCAGTGCGGTGCAGCTCGGTAGTCGGCCTCGGCAGGCCCACAGCAGCACGGCGCGAGGGTCGGAAGGTCTCGGCGGCGCTGGAGCGCGGCTCCCACGCGCCGACACGACGGAGAGCGCGCGCGGCCCCGGCGGCGGGCGGGGGTCGCGGCCGGGGGCGGCGCCGGCGCGGCGCTGGGTGCCGCCCTCGGTTCGCAGCCACCACGACGCTCCCGACTCCGACGTACACCACGACAACATCTTCCGCAAGGTGCGCGGCATCCTCAACAAGCTCACGCCCGAGAAGTTCAACAAGCTGAGCGACGACCTGCTCGCCCTCGACATCGCCTCTGACAAGGTGCTCAAGGGCGTCATCTTGCTCATCTTCGAGAAGGCGCTCGACGAGCCCAAGTACTCGTCCATGTACGCGCAGCTCTGCAAGCGTCTCAGCGAGGAGGCGCCCAACCTCGAACCGGCCGGCCAGCCCTGCACCTTCAAGCTGCTGCTGCTCAACAAGTGCCGCACCGAGTTCGAGAACCGAGCTCAGGCCTTCGCCGCCTTCGAGGAGCGCGACCGTGCGCTCAGCACCGAGGACGAGGAGAAGCGCCACCTCGCCAAGTGCAAGATGCTCGGCAACATCAAGTTCATCGGCGAGCTCGGCAAGCTCGAGATCCTCGCCGAGTCCATCCTTCACCGCTGCATCCAGAACCTGCTCGCGCGCCGGGCGGCGGCCGAGCACCAGGAGGACCTCGAGTGCCTCGCGCAGCTCGTGCGTACGTGCGGTCGCGTGCTCGACTCGGAGCGTGGCCGCGGCCTCATGGACCAGTACTTCGCGCGCATCGAGACGCTCAGCGTGAGCCGCGAGCTCGCGCCGCGACTGCGCTTCATGCTGCGCGACGTGGCCGAGCTGCGGCGCGGCGGCTGGGTGCCTCGCGCCGCCACCGCCGGCGAGGGGCCCGTGCCCATCCAGCAGCTGCGGCACGACGAGCCGCCGCCGCGCCGCCCCGAGCGAGACGCGCTGTTCCGCGCGCGCCGCCCGCTCGACGACGTGCTGGCGGGGCTGTCGCTGGCGAGCCCCACGTCGATGCCGCTGCCGTCGCACCCGCAGCCCGACAAGCTGTTCGGCAACGGCTTCCCGCAGTCGCGCGAGCCCTACCGCCAGCGCTCGGCGCCCGGCTACTACCGCGGCCAGGGCCAGGCCAACAGCCAGTACGGCGGCGGCAAGCAGAGTGGCGGCGGCGGCAAGGAGGCGGCGCCGCGCTTCAACAAGTCGCGCCTGGCGGCCGCGGCGCCGCTCGACGAGGTGCAGATGCGTCCCGCCGCCAACAGTCTGCTGTTCACTGCCAACCGGCTCAGCAAGCCGCCGCAGGCGCCGCTGCCGCTTGCAGCCGTGCAACAGAGTGAGTACCAACACAGTACTTTGCACCATCCACACTTCCATAATGTGAAAGAATCAGTTAACAGAACAAAGTGCGGAGTTGAACGTTACAATCTGAAATTTGTCATTGCAGATGTTCTCACTCCTGCATTCGCGAGCACTCCGCCGCTGATGAAGGAGTCGGCTATTACTATCAAACCGGCGGCCGATAAAAGCAAACCGAAAAAGGATAAGGTGAGTCTGAACTTCGCTTCGAACGAAACTAAATTCTACCGCAAAAATCTTGTAGAGTAGTACTGCCTTACTTTATAAAATCTACCCCTCACACAAAAGAGCGACAGTGTGATCAGAATTCGACAAAACTAGTCTTTCTCAGCGTATTCTCGGTAGCGTCTCTTGGAGGCGGAAGGTATCAGTGTTTGTCAAAAACTTCACGGTCGCACGCCCGCAGGGACTCAGCAAAGAGGAGGTGTGCCAGCTGGCGGTGGAGGCCGTGCGCTCGGTGGCGGCGGCGGTGGCGGAGGCCGAGGCGGCGGACAAGCAGGCTGCGCCTGACACGGCGCCGGAGCCGGCGCCCCAGGACCCGGAGCCGGCGCCGGCGCCGGCAGCAGACGGGCTGGACGCACCGGCGCCGGCGGCTGGCGTGGCGGAGGCGGCGGCGCCGGCGCTGCTGGAGGCGACGCGGCGGCTACGCGAGCTGCAGCTGCCCGACAAGCTGCTGCGCCGCGCCATCGCCGCCATGCTCGAGCACGCGCTAACCGACGAAGGTACGCGCCATTCCCACGATACTGGTACTTTCGTATGAATAACTTAAATACGCTCGCGGTTTTCATTGAAGGTCGCTTGGTATCTGATTGCACTACTCAGTACCCTGCACTGATATACTTGTTTGTACAGAGGGCGCCTCGGCGTTTGCGTCGTGCGCGCTGGCCCGCAGCGTGAAGCGCGCACCGGCGCTGGAGGCGGTGCGCGCGCTGCTGCAGGCGCGCCACCCGCACGATAAACTGCCGTCGCTGCTCGCGCACGCCGTGCATCAGGTAACCCACAAACCAAGCAACCTGCCACATATTTTATATACTTTATTTGGATCCTAATCATTCGATATATACTTCAAACTTCCTAATTTTTATTCAAATTAGATTCTTACAAACACTTTTGAATCTATATAACGCAAAAAAAAACTACTTCCGCTTCGGAAAGTGTTATGGCAGCGGAGAAGAAGCGGCGCAAGAAACGCTTACACGTAAACACGGCCTACTTTTAATAAAAAAAAAATCCAAAAAAGTTTTTTTTTGTGTTACAATCTTGTGCTGCGCTGGAAAATCAGAGCTCAATACCTCTCTGTCATTAACTTACTAACTTATAACAATATTTTACAATAATGCCTTTAAATTTCTTCTCTGTCAAATCTCTGCATCTCTTCCGGTATTTTGTTAAAGCATTATATACTTAGACCCACAAACGAAGTTCTAACTTTAGCTAGTCTGTAGTAAGGTTGGTCAGTTTTATTTCCGCTTATATTATTTTGCTTGTGCCTGTCGACATTTTTAGTGAAGCTATGTTCTTCCTAACATAGTATGATATTTTCATAAATATATTGACACGGTACAGTCATACTGCTAATTTCTTTGAACAGTTCCCTCAGAGAGTCACAACTGTGGAGGTTTTAAATCGCTCCAATAGCGCTTTTCTGTGCAACAAAAATTGAGTCAATATAGCAAAATTCCATGGGACAATGCTGTGGAAATAACCAAAGTAAACAAGTCTCGCCGTAGCTACATCCGACAGCTGTCTGATTTGTCTCACAGCATATGCAGCTGATCTTAGTCTTCCCTATAAAGATGTAATGTGAGGGCTCCATTGTAGTTTCGAATGAAGTGTTATCCCCACGAAAACTATACTATCAGATAAACCCCAGGAAAACTCCTACATATCATTATTTAATATAACATCATTTTTTAAGGAATTAATTTTACACATTTTGTTATTTTAGCATTAAGCTCTAGATTGTTAACAGTTAACCAATTATGAAGTTGTCCAAAAGCTTTATTTTGATCTAATTTGAATATAAGCAATATATCATCAGCAAATAAAATAATATTTGACAAATTATGAAGCCTTGAGGCACGCCAATTTTCACGCGAGATACTAATGATTAGGTTTTGCTAATCTGAACCTTTTGAATTCTATTATCCAAATAAGAACTCAAGAATTCTAGAGCTTTATTTCTAATACACTTAGTGCTACAGTTTTACCAAAAGTTTCACGATCTACGCAATCAAATGCTTTGTAAAGGTCACAGAAGACACCATTGGCATCTTTTGATTCTTCCCGTGCACTATAAATATGTTTTTCACTTCTCATGCTCGAAAAAGTACTACTTTATGCAGGATCTAGGCGACATAAAGTTGAATTTTATGCTCTTGTGCATAAAAGTAGCTTTTTAAATGTGTCTACACTAAGGCAGTGACCATTTAGCCCATACAGCCAAAAACAATTAATTGTACATGGATAAAACTTGCTAATTTATAATATTTCCATCCCTATTTGCATTTTTGATTTATAATAAGATAATACGAAAAAGAAACTAAATATCAAAACGTGTTTACCACAAAAAAAAACATTATTCCAAAATAATTTAAGAATAGGCTGTATATTTTTTTTCTTTGCCCGAAAATTATGCAGGAAAATTAAAAAAAGTAAAGTAGCGGGAAAGAAGCTGTGAACTTTTCGTATTGAATTTTCTCAAATTATTGTTTTATTTTCTCGCAATCGAAGTGAAAAGCAGAGTTTATAACTCGTCCACAAAACCATTTTTATCCTCGACATTACTATCAGCCCTCGCCTTCGGCTCGGGCTGCTAAAAGTCTCGGATAAAAATGGTTCGTTTTGTGCACTTGTTGTAAAATCTACTATTAATAGTTCAACACCAGCATCTGTGGTACAACGTCGTTTTGTAAAGCCAAATGGCTGGTTATGTAATATATAGATTATTGTGATTAAAATAAAGCATTTGATTGAGCATGATCTTTTCAAACTCTTTACTAAATAACGGTTAAACTGATACAGGCCTAAAATTACTGGGATCTTTTTTGCCACCAGCTTTATATTGAGGAACTACTTTGCTATTTTTCATTAAATCGGGAAAGGTACCGTGATCAACACATTCATTAAATATGATGCTAATATGTCTACAATTGAACTGCACACTTTGACTGACATCTCTTAACTTTAATGCCTTTAAAAGGCTTAATAATATACTGGGGACTGACATAGCTAAATTAAAATTTAGTTCCGGTGGCGTCCACGTTTTCATTAAGCAATGTAGCTGAAGAATTTAGTGGTTCAATAGTTTTCAAGGGTATATTAGTAAAAAAAGGTCTCGAATTTCTGAGCTACTTCTGGATTTGCACTAACAATACCGCGATCTGTCTTAAGTGTAAAGTTATACTCGCGTGTCTTTGTACTACCTGTTTCGCTATTTATAACTTTCCTTACAGTATTTATTTTATCCTCGGCAGATTTAATTTTACTACATATGAAATTTGCTTTGGCTTTAAGACAGTTTTGAAGTATTCTTTGAGATATTCTTCAAACCTGTCACTATTTGTCATGTATAAAGTTCAAAAAGTCTATCTCTGCTAATCGGCAAACCTGTGGTCGCCCAGCCATTGAACTTAAATCTAGTATTAATTTCTTTCGTATCAATTTTGAACATAAACTCAAATTCTTCGCTTACCAAAGAAAAAAGGCTTGATATAAATTATTCAAGGGGTTAATTATAATTGTAAAGAGGCAATTTATCGACTAGAACATTTTGGTACTTTTCCAACCGACTAGTATTCAAATAGTAAAATAGTCAAGGTACTTTATTACTGTAGATATTTACATATACTTAGCAAACGTCATTTTTGCCTCTTCTCTACATTGGACCACTGTGGGAGAATAAGGGCGTAAAAACTCCCACAGGTTGATTTTTAGATCTCTTTTAAAAGTAGGTTGTGCTTAACTAATACAAATATGAAAAATTTAATTGTTATGATTAATAAGCAGAAATAAATAATTACAAAACTATTAACAGCAAGGTCTGTGTTGAGCCAGATTAACCCCATACAGTCCTGTCATTTAAGTAATCTTGAACATTGTAATATCCCTTTTTCGACAAAGTCGCTTTAACATGCTTTTTAAATTGCTCAAATGGCAATTTCAAAATCTCCAGAGGTATCTTATTGTAGTAGAGAATGCACTGACCCTTGAAAGAATTGCTAACCTTCGCGAGTCTAAAACGGGGCGCACATAGTCTGTGATTATTTCTTAGGTTAACATTACATTATTGATAGGTCTGGTTTCTATTATTTTTTTTCTGAATATGATTATTGAAAGAAAATTTAACACTGATCTCTATGATTAAATTGAACCGAGTTAATAATACTTTTTTCTATAGGGTTACAATCACAGAACACATTATCAAGACGTAACCTAACTCGTGTTTGTTCGAAAAATATATTATGTAGATAAAATTATTTAAAAAATATCTTATAGCTTAATTAATCATCTTCTATTATTGAAGTCTCCAAAAACTATAATCTTTTTCTTTATTTTAGTAACTGATTTTAGAACATCTTCCATCACTATTTCAATAGAAGTATGTCCAGTTCAACACAAGATAATTTAAATACATTTTTCAATCGACAGTCCAACAATAATGTCTTTTCGTTCTTAGAATTTAATATTGTTTCTTATAATTATTAGAGAACCTCCGCGAATAGCGAACTGTCAATAGAATAATTGTCATAATTTAATAATATTTGGTAGTCTTTTTGCCAATGTCATATCATATTTATGCTTTTCTAAAAATAATTCAACTGGTAGTATTTTGCTGGAAAAGCCCTTAATATTTTGGTGCATTACTTTATTATTAGCATGCTTTCCCTTTGTCCTAGTATTTGTCAATTGATTGCCAGAAAACCCCTGCTTATTTTGTAAAATTAACTTATGTTAAGAGGGGTTCTCTTTTGTCGAACGATTTAGTTTAAATCACTACTATCAGTACTAATACTAACTAACACTGAAGGTGACTGTGTTCAATTATTTACAACTGTATCGCATATATTATACGCTAACAATGTAGCTACTCGTTTTTTTGTATTATGAGACAGGTACATAGTATCCTGAGTCAAAGTAAAGTTATGAATAAAATTATTCATGTCGAAATATGACTATGATGACACGTTATATTGTATAGATGCATGTTCATTCTATGCACGCATTTATTTTGTCGCTCCGATAAATTAGAACAATAGGGAAAATTGCAAAGAATAAACTTGCACTTTGTCTTATTATATAAATTGAGCAGCTCTTTTAAACCTGTGTACATTTTTGTGCCTACCCCTCTGGTACAAAAATTGCGCCTAGCTTCTTAATTTTATTTATTTAATGCCATTTCTCTAAATGTCCGCCGCTGTCAAAATTTACAACAACGAAAAATTATCAAAATTTCGACCCCCCTCCCCCTCCGGGGGTCACGTGACAGTACCAACCCAAGGGTCCCGGGTTCGAGTCCCGGTGGGGGCAAATATTTGTTTGATGAGAATGGATGTTTGTACCCTAGTCATGGTTGTTTATCTGTATAAGTATAATATTTATCTATATAAGTATGTGTACCGTTGTCTAGTACCCAAGATACAGGGAATCCTAGTTTGGGGCTAGATCAATGTGTGTAAAATAGTGTCCAAAGTATTATTATTATTATTATTATTTATATCCCGCCCCACGAATTGCATTATGTTATGTAACCCAAATATTGGGCCATTGTGGGAACGGGATATAGTCAATTGCCATATAATAACATTATGGGAAAGAGATATTGTGAGAAAGCGATATGGGAGCAGGTCATTTTGAGAAAGGGGCATTATGGGAACGGGGCATAGTGAGAAAGCGAAATGGCAGCGGGACATTATGAGAGAGCAACAAAACGGGGGAAGACATTTTGAGAGATTTAATCATCTGACCCTGAACGAGCTCTTGCAGTATCAGGCTCTGACGACGCGCGTGTGTGTTGCGACATTACAGAAGCTGGTTCAGTTGAGCGAGGTGGGCGCGCTGTGCGAGGGCGGCGCACACTACCCGCTGCTGCTGCAGGTGCTGCGCGAGCTGCTGGCGCTGGCGGGGCCAGAGCGCACACAGCAGCTCTACGACGAGAGCAAGGTATGTTCCCCGCAGTCTGTCTGTCTGTCTGTCTACATTACCCGCTGCTGCTGCTGCAGGTGCTGCCTGAGCTGCTGAAGCTGGCGGGGCCAGAGCGCACGCATCAGCTCTACGAGGATAGTAAGCACCGTCAGTCCCTCACCAACCGAGTCTCTCACCAACCAACCACCACCGATTGTCATAGAGAATTTTTGATTGATTGAGAAAGATTGCCTGTCAGGGAGAACACGTACACGCCACTGAGCGCGATAATGTGTAATGCGCGTCTATTGTTTGTCGGTTGTCCTCGCTATGATGTGCGACCGTCTCTCTGAGCTGAGCGTGCGATGCTGGATGTGTTACAGATCAACATCTGCGCGTACGTGTCGGAGGGCGGGGCGGGCGGGGCGGGCGGCGGCACTACGGACGCGGTGGAGGCGCACGGGCTGAGCGCGCTGGTGCCGCAGCTGCGACTGCAGGTGACGATTACTATTTTGACCACTGTTTTACAGCGTACAATTATACATAATCCGGCATCGATACATTTATTTCGAGTATCGTTGACATTACAGCAATCTAACAAAGATGCAATGCCTCGGGCGAGAGAGTCTTTTTCGGCTACACTCCGATTCTTGACTTTGATTGAAATGGTGATTGTAATCGATCGTCGGTTGGTTGGTCACCTGCAGGCGGAGCTGGCGCGCGCACTAGCAGCGGAGCCCGCGCCGGCGGCGCTGTACCGCTGGATCAAGGCGCACGTGGAGCCCGTGGTGCGTGGGCACGCCGCCTTCGTGTCGGCGCTGGTGGCGCTGCTCGCCGGCCACGTGACGGCGGCGTGCGGCTCCACAGCACCGGCGCCGCCACGTGACGCCACGGAGCGTGAACGCGCGCTGCTGGAGGCCTACGCGCCGCTGCTGACGGCTCTGCTGGGCCGCCGCGCCGACCTGCAGCTGGCCGCCGTGTATGCCGTGCAGGTGCACGCGCACCACCACAACTACCCCAAGGGTGAGCGCTCACACATACACACACAGACACGACGAGTTAGCTGAGGGTCTGATTAGACGACTTGTTGCGATCGTATTTTCGAGAATACGTTAGTAGGGTATTTAAGTTACTTTCATGGTGTCATGTCCTATGGGATCTTGTAGGTGGGGAAAGCAGCGGATATTCAAACTATTTTTGACAGAAAAGGGCTATTCGAGAAATTTATAATTTAAAACGCACAGACTCCTTAAGAGAGCTTTTTAAAGTAATTGACAGACTAACTGTAGCAAGTCAATTTATTTTCGAAAATATAATATGTATACGCAAAAACCTTACAACAAGAGAAAATTGGGAAATAGAAACAGACCAACCTCAAGAAGAGAGAGCACAAAACTAGCAGAAACTGGTTTATGCATCATGGACAGCAATAAACAAGACAAATCAATTGCCTTGGGGCTATACGCCAGCGTGTTCCAAGCGGTAATCTACGCCATAATGGAATGTGCTGAAGCACTAAGGGAAACAACTGAAATCAAAAACAAGACAGTAGTAATTTATTCTGACAGTCAGGCAGATTTAAAGGCGCTTAGGCAACCTATGAATAAATCTGCACTAATCAAAGAGTGTAAGGCCAATCTTAACTCTTTGGGAAGAACATCAGAAATAATTATTGCATGGGTCCCCGGTCATGAAGGGATTCACGGTAACGAAAAAGCAGATGAGCTAGCAAGAAACGGCGCTGATGAGCCTTTCATTGGACCAGAACCAAGATTACTTATATCAGCGACTGTCACAACGAACATCTTCAACATGATAGCTAGGCGAGATGCAATCCAAGAATGGAAGAACACCAAAGACTGTAGGCAGTCTAATATGTTTATTACAAAATTACAAAAAATTACAATTACAAAATTATTTATTTAGCATAAAGTTTGGACAATACAGAGAGTTTTAATATCATACAGTAACAAGAATATTAGTGAGGGTAGTTGTCCGGCGGCTTGCTTGCGAAGCGCGCACTAGGAGAACCTGTATCGCGCGCTTCATGTTAGGTTTATCTTAAGGAAAGACCCCAAAAAGGCTAATTATTTACGTAATCTTAGTAGGCAATACTGGTAGGTGTGGTGACAGGTCACTGCAAACTTAATAGACACCTATCATTATTGAGGCTCGTACAGGGCCCATCATGCTACTCACTGTGGCTTGGAGGAAAGTAGCCAGCACTTCTTGGGAGAATGCGTAATGTATTAAAACATAAGATGGCGAACACTAGGGATGGATAACATTAAAGCAGATGACCTTTAAAACTTAAAGTTTAGCGACATCCTAGAATTTATTAAACGAACAAGAAGATTTGGGGAGGGACATCTGTTGATCCAACAGTAACCAGTGCCCAAAAACTGGGAATTGGGTAAAATAGTCACGATAAAGGACCTCCCACCTCATAATCATCATCATGATATCTTGTTGTGGGGGAAAGCATGTGGGGGAAAAGTGGATATTCAAAATATTTTTATTTTACAGAAAAGAGCTATTCAAGCAATTTAGCTTAGTTGACACTAGTACCATGATGGAACTAAACGGACGATATTATTTATGACGACGCGGCAAAAACTGCTTTTCGCGCCAAAAACCTGTAAGGGACACTTTGTTTACGTTCTGCGACAAACATGTTTTTGAAACATATAGGAGACTTTATACTTTATTGCACAAAAACAGAAGATACAGATACATCAAAATGGAAACTAGGTGTACAAAGGCGAGCTTATCTCTAAAAAGAGATTGAGACATCAATGTTCCTTATTTTATTGGCACGGGTTTCCCCAATTACGAATTGCCTGAATACGGTATTTAACAAGGTAGTCCCACAAATCTAGAAACGTGTCTCAAGCTGCACCTATTTCAACAAAGATGTTTGACAATAAGAGAATTGTATATTTAAGCAGTTGAATTTTATAAACAAAATTTTTAAAGGTTAAAAGAAAAAAGACAACATTTGACTATGACGTCTCATGCACATTTCATAGAACTCATGAACAAAATTACCGTTTCTAAAGGTTCCTAAAAAGTATCTATTTTGACTAGCAGTCAAATACCGTATTCTGTAGGAATAGAAACATAGATATCTTGAAACTGAAAAACCTGGAAAATTTACGAAAGTTGTTCAATATAGATAGGGAAGACGTGAGAATATACTCAAATGTAGAGCTGAAATAATACTGATATGTATAGATACCATTTGACAATTATTAAGGTTTACCAACAGGTCTTACACTCAACACAGAAATGAAAAGAAAAGAAAAAGTGTACAATTGCTATATGTAGACCCAATTACAGGTGAACACAGCATACATTTAAAAATATACAGTTCTACCTACTCAAATCTACCGTCACATAATTAGTTTTTACAAAAAAATACAAAACAAAAGAAATTTTAAAACTAAATCACTCGGCAAACGCCGCTATAATGTTCTTTTTGAATTTACTTAACCTAAGATTAAAAATATCTAAATCGTGTGAGTGACATAACTTATTGTGAGATCGAGAAATTCTATTCGTGATACAATTAAACCCAACATTGGTTCTAGACAAGTTAACGTAAAACGGACGATAGTTAACAATTGTGGCATTTCTGCGCGGCACTACAGACCTGACCTTCGTTCGAGAGCAACTCCGGACAATCTACACCACCCCTTAATATTTTATACAGCAAGACTTGATCAGCTGTTGATCGTCTCTTTTCAAGTGACATGAAATTAAATAACTTTAATCGGTCCTCGTATAATGGCAAGGTGGACAATTTCTTCTAATGCGCGGACAACAAGAACAGAAATCTCTTTTGAATTTTCTCAATTCTGTCGATGTTACACTGATAATGAGGAGACCAAATACTAGAGCAATACTCAAGAGAGCTACGAACCAGTGCAAAATAAGACACTTTGAGAGCTGATATCTTCCTAAAAGACTTGCAATTGCGCCATACGAAACCCAACAATTTTGGAGATCTTTTGACAACACTGTCGATGTGGTTATTGAAGGATATTTTTTTATCAAGAATAACTCCTAGATCCCTAATTTCGTCATCTTCTTCTAGGTAAGCTCCGTTTATCATATATTTAGATAGAATTGGCAGTAATTTCTTAGTGAACTTGATATGTTTACATTTTCCCGTGTTGAGTGGTAATTTGTTGTTGACTGTCCAGTTGTAAACAGTATCGAGCTCATGCTAAAGAAGAAGGACATCTGCCGGTTGTTCTATGACTTTGTAAATTTTTAGATCATCAGCAAAGAAGGAAAACTTACAATGATGCAATTTCGCTGCAAGATCATTTATAAAAGCTAGAAACAGTTTAGGACCTAGATGTGATCCCTGAGGTGTTCCTCAGGGATCACATCCTGAATTCCTGAAGTTGTCTTGAACTGCTTAGATTCGTATCCACATACTACCACTCTCCGTGACCGATCTGAAAGGTAGGAGGAAAACCATTTCAAAAATACTCCATGCACCCCAAAGTTGAGAAGCTTCTTCAGTAGTAAATAATGGTCGACTCTGTCAAAAGCTTTGCTTATATCTGTGTAAATAGCGTCCACTTGACGGCCCTTATCAACCTCTTCTTGCAGATCCGACACATAGCAAGCTAGATTAGTGGTGGTTGACATGCTGCTTCGGAAACCATGCTGATACGGAGTTAACTACAGATCAAGAATATCTGTCAACAATGGACAGACTTAATGATTCAAATACTTTACCCAATATGCTCAGGAGAGATATTGGTCTGTAGTTTTTAATATCACTTGAATCACTTCCCTTGGGGATCGGAACCTCATTAGCAAGTTTCCAGACGCGCGGGAAAACACCAGAAGACAGTGATTTGTTGAAAATAATATTTAGAGGAATAGAAATGCTCCTCGCACAATTAGCTACGAAAAGCGCCGGAATCCCATCGGGACCCGCACCCTGATTCTTGTCGAGGTTTTTGATAGTATTTTGTACTACTATATATGGCGAGGTGGTAATAACTCCCAGGGTGTCACACGACATTACACAGTTTTGCTCCACATCAGCATTAAAAATGTTATTCGAGTCACTGTATGTACAGACAGAGGCAAAATGGTCTGCAAAGGCGTTGCAAATGGTACTAGGCGATGAAAGCTTATTTCCTCTCAAATGCATCTCACTCGGAACGGTTTCCCTAATTTTCTTTTTGCTACTTATGTAGGACCAGAAAGCTTTTACGTTGTTGCGTGAGATAGAGTCTTCTATAGACTTCATATAATCTGAATAACACAATTTAATTAGTATGTGGCAACTGGCTCTAGTCTCAACGAATTCATAGTGGTCTAATGGGTTTTTAAACTTGGCATATCTTATGCGTAACTTGTCTGGATTTAATAGTTTTAATCAGGGTTCTAGATTACCAGTTGGGATATTTGGCAGATTTCTGTCTACATTTCGGTACATCATTTTCAATACTGCTGTTTATAATGGAATAAAATATGTCAACCAATTCGTCGACATCCCCAGATATACATAAAGTATCAGACCAGTTAAGTTCGTTAAGCTCGTTATTAATACTGTTGTAATCTGCTTTATATAAATTGTATCTGGCCAGGTCCACTTTTTGTAAATAGTTATTTACTGGAAAGTCGACTAATATCTCTAAAGGAGGGTGGTATTGATCTATCTTAGACAGTGGAACTGACTATAGCTGTGATAACGTTATTAAAGGAGGGTGGTATTGATCTATCTTAGACAGTGGAACTGACTATAGCTGTGATAACGTTATTATTGCTCAATACTAGGTCAAGAATTTTGCCATCCTTATTGACAATGTGGTTAAATTGTTTGAAGTTGTGTAGAGATATGAAGTCATCTAGCCATTGAGACAGACCAGAGCCAGAACACGATGGTGTTGTTGCTGTGCAGCCGAAAGCCTGGTTAGATTTTAAGGACCACTGGATATGGCTGAGGTTGAAATCACCCACAACAAGAGTATCAGTATTGTCAAAACCCAAAATGGTGCTACTCAGACTGTTTAGTTGATTTTCTAGCCTGTCCAAAGTGACCGGCGGTGGAATATAAACAGCTCCTATGTTGATTTTTCTAACTTTACTATTATGTGAAGAAACTGTAATCCACAGATCCTCATAACAACTCTAATATTTTGACTGTCTTGTAGAGTTAAGCAATTTCGACACACCTATTAGAACCTCCCCTCGATCGGACTTCTCACTGGTTTCATAGCATCGGTCCTTGCGATAAACCCGATACTTGTCATTTAATATCTCCGAATCTAGAACACTGTCATTAAGCCAGGTTTCTGTAATTATAACGTTAAAGTCACAGGTCTTCTAGCCCGATACCCCTCCATCAAAACGCAGTTTTTGTTTACATGATGAGCTTATTACAGATTTGGAAATCTTAGGTTTGTAGATTCTAATAATATTGAAAGAGTGCTAAGGCTAAACCGACCTATTCAATGTTTTCCTCTATTTCCTACGATCGAAAGGTGGTTTCGAACCTCGGGTTGCGCATCAGGGAAGAGAATGTGTTGGTGAGGAAGCAGAAGCCGCATTTGCAAACTTCTTCGCAGACATTTTTCTCCCTGATGAGTAAGCTCTTGACCCGGATCTCGAAAACAGATCTGATGACTCGTGCTCGGCTAATTACGTACGGTACGCCTCCTTACTTCTTGAAGGCCTACAGCGATCAACTGGTTTTACCCTTGGGACGAATATTCAATCTTGCTCTTCAGCAAGGCAAGTACCCCACCAGCTGGAAGCTTTCTCGAGTCAGTCCTACCCCCAAGACCAGTGACACCGCCTCTGTTGAACAATATCGACCTATAGCGATCCTGAGTTCATTGGCAAAACTGTTCGAGTCGATCATACACGGCAAAGTCAGTCCGCAGATTGCGCCTTATCTGTGCGACTCGCAACACGGATTCAGGAGTCGCCGCTCACTTAACACCAACTTACTGACGTTAGTCGAGTTTGTATCGGATTGCATGGACAAGGGAAGTCAGGTGGACGTAGCCTATATGGACTTCCGTAAGGCGTTCGACAGAGTCGATAACGACGTCCTAATGAAGAAGTTATGTCCCATTAGATTTGCCCCACGGCTGTGTGTTTTCTTCGCTAACTACCTGAAAAACCGCCAGCAATATGTGCGACACGGCAGTTTTGCGTCCCAGCCGCACCATACACGGTCGGGCGTTAGCCAGGGGTCTATCCTAGGTCCGTTGTTATTTATCATTATGATAAATGACCTGGAATTAGAGCTCAGATACGCCAATTGACTTCTGTATGCGGACGATCTGAAACGGATACTTCCCGTGAGTTCAGAGGATGATTGTAGTTTGTTGAGGAAGATCTTGAAGCGGTTCATAGGTGGAGTGTACAACAAACTCCTATTTAATACTGCCAAGTGTTTGTAATGTCCTTTACGCGCTCTTCTCAGCCTATAAGCGCGACGTATACACTCGGTACGGAGTCTATGACTCGAGTGTATTCGATTAAGGACCTCGGTGTTACGTTCGAACCTAAACTTACATTCCATGAGTACATGAGCACTTTAGCCAAGGAATGCTTTAAACGATTGGGGTTCGTGATACGGAATAGTAAGGATTTCCGGAACCTGGGTGTGGTCCAGCTTCTATACATGGCCCTAGTGAGAACCAAACTGGAATCTAGCTCGGAATCGGAATCTGTTTGGAATCCGCACGAAAGCTCTTACATACTTTTGCTCGAGAAGGTACACAAAGTTTTCCTACGATACCTGTATAAGAGGAAATTTGGATACTATCCTTACTTTTATCCGTCCGCTTTTATATTGGGCATGCTCGGATACAACTCAATAGAGGTCAGACGTAACACCGAACAGCTTCTGACTGTGTGTCGATTGTTTCGAGACGACAGTGACTGCGTCGCGCTTGTCGGCAGGGTATGTGCGCTATTCGTGCCCGACAAATGTACCCGCGCGCGCAGGCACCGGCAGCTATTAGCGGGCGGCACGCTCCGTACGGTGGCGCGCCGGCAGTCTCCGCTAGTGAGGGCGCGGGACAGTCTCAACGCTCTGTTGGCTGCGGCACCTCTGACTGATCTGTTTGGTGATGCATGGAGACATATTGTGCGAGAATGTGGAATGTTTTGCGAGATTAATGTGTGACGTTGTTTAATTTGTAATTTGAAATATTTAAATTGAAGTTTAATTTTATAGCTGACATTTAGAATTAATTGACTATGTTTAAATTGTGTTTTCTTATTTGTAATTTGACTTATTTTATGCAATTTGAATTTAATATTAAGTTGACATACTGATTGAAGTGAAATAAACAATTTGTAATTTAATTTCTTATTATATATGTTATCAATGCTATCTTGTTCGGTGTATGTACAACGCATTAGAATTATTTCTGTAATGTTGTACTTACGAAATTTTACAAATAAATAAATAAATAAATATTTATTTTGAGAAGCACTTCCTCTCTGTATGTAATAATAATAACATGTCCCCTGACCCTTTGCTTGCTTGCAGGCATGTTGCTGCGCTGGTTCATGTACCTGTACAACCTGGAGGTGTGCGAGGAAGAGGCGTTCCTGCGCTGGCGGGAGGACGTCACCGACGCCTACCCCGGCAAGGGCGAGGCGCTCTTCCAGGTCTGTACGCATGCACGCACGCACGCACTGCGCTCCCGCTGCCGGCATACTCACCTTATTTGCTTATTCCAATGCGGAATTCGGGTTCCAAGGAGCTACTGGCAGAGTGTACATTAATGACCACTTGAGTATGGACCAGAAAAAACTACTCACTTTAACGAAGACCACTGCTCGGGAGAAGAGTTTCAAATTTGTGTGGATAAAGCACGATAAAATACACGTGCGCCGCGACGACTCTTCAAAAGTGATCGTAATCAGACGTGAAAATGATTTAAACAAAATTGCTTAATATGTTGGTCACCTCACTGCCCCATTATAAACAACGTTATTAACTATAAGTCATTCTTATATGTAAATATAATTACTGTAGTTTCGTCACTTTGTAAATTGTTGTGCACCCGTGCCTTGCCAACAGCTTGTTACTATCGTATCATGTTGTCCTCGCGGAATGAGGCATCCATCTCATTTGCTCACATTAATTCCGCAAACTATCTATTTCCTTCGCACGCTTGGCGATTTCACTGTGGATCTATAAACCTACCCGCGGTCACTATATCTATATTCTATTGTGTTTTTACCAAAATTGTTTATTATTCTGGCTTTTCATACCGCTGCTTATTGTGTTGCTATGTTTGTTTTAGTTTGCAATGATTTCGTTTAATGGCTTAAGTATTTATTATCAGAACGTACGTGGACTACGAACGAAAACTGAGGAGGTTTATCGTAATGCGTGTTTGAGTACATATGGTGTAATAAATTTAACTGAGACATGGTTATTGGATAGTATATCTAACTCGGAGTTCTTGGATGATCGGTACCTAGTTTGGCGTAGAGACCGCGACTACTGCTCAACTGATCAAGTAATGGGCGGTGGTGTCCTGATAGCTACGCGTAAGCACTTGCAACTTAAATTATTGCCCCATTTCAACTCCACGGCAGAAGACCTCTGGTTATGCCTACGTATAAAACAAGCTCTTACACGTAAGTGGATTGACTTGTACCTGTGCGTGATATATTTGTGTGCACAGAACAATGGCTTGTCATTTAGTTCTCAATTATCTAATTTTCTTACTAATCTGAACAACGCTGTTTCAAATAACCCGTCCGATGCGTTCCTTATTGTTGGGGACTTTAATCTGAGCGGCATTGTTTGGGCTACCACACCTACCGATCATTCGAGATTTTACCCGTCAAATATTAGTAGTACGGACGAATTTTTGCTAACTGATGAAATGAGTGCCTTGGGTTTCGATCAGTATAACGGAATAACCAACGCGTCTGATAGAATTCTTGATCTAGTTTATTCTAATCAATGGATAACGGTATCTAAGCGTGTTGACCCTCTAACGCCAAAAATTGATTTGCATCATCCTGTTTTATTGTTAAATGCTAAATCATTCGAAACCCCATCATTAGACTACGCGCCGCGTACCCGCTATGTATTTGACAAGGGCCATTTTGAATCAATAAATAATGCAATTAGTAGTGTCGATTGGAATGCCAAGTTTCTATCCTGTTCAATTGATGAGTGCGTTACTTTATTTAATAAATTTATATATGATCTACTTAGTAAGTATATACCAATTAAAGGCATCCGTAACTATACGTATCCTATATGGTATAATACAGCTTTAAAAAAAGCTATTAAGGAAAAGTATAAGTTTTTAGTAAAATTTAAAAAATATGGTAATAGATCAGACGAACTAACCTATATGCTTTTGCGTGACAGAGTTAATCGCTTGGAATCGAGTTGTTATCAAAATTATATTCAGTCGACTGAGGATGCAATAATAAAAAATCCTAAGCATTTCTGGAGTTTCGTAAAAAATAGATCTCAATCTCTATCTATCCCAAGCTCGATGACATATAATAATACTACTTTTTCTAGTGGGGAGACAATTTGTAATGTATTCTCCACATTTTTTCAGTCTACTTTCCTTAACCCTACGAAAGGTTTTAATTCATCTCCCTCACTTAATACTACTGCCATTGGTCATTCAACTCCTAATAATATAACCACTGATTTAGGCAGTATTGAGGTTAACCCTATAGAAGTTAAGATTTTGCTGAATAAACTAGATACATCAAAAGCACCTGGTCCTGATAATATCTCGTCGAAATTCCTTCTAAAGAGTTCTTCAACTATCGCCTATCCAATGGCTGCCTTATTTAGTAAATCACTTTCATGTAATATTGTTCCTAGCCTATGGAAATCTGCTTTTATAACCCCAGTCCATAAGAAGGATTCTAAAACGGAAATAAGCAATTATAGACCTATATCCAAACTATGCATTATTGCCAAAGTTTTCGAAACAATAGTTTATAACCAAGTGTACGGTGTCTTAAAAAATACATTTAGCCCATTTCAACATGGATTCTTGAGAGGAAAATCCACAATGTCAAACCTCATACTCCTGAATGATTACATCACTGAAGCAATGGATAATGGTCACCAAGTCGATGTTATATATACAGATTATAGTAAGGCGTTTGATAGAATAGATCATAATACATTGATAAATAAGCTTATTGGAACGGGAATACATGGTGATCTGCTGAGGTGGTTTTCATCTTATATCGATAATAGATCCCAGGCTGTCGTCCTCAACAATTACGTTTCTAGTTGGGTCCCTGTTCCAAGCGGAGTCCCTCAGGGATATCTGCTTGGTCCTTTATTGTTTATCATTTATGTGGGAGATATCGAATCATGTTAAAACTTTAATTTAAACTTTGAATTAAAATTCATCAAATCTATCGAGTTTCGCAGATGATATGAAAATTTATTCTATTATATCATCTCATGTTGATGTGATTGCCCTTCAGGCAGATCTCACTCGCTTAGAAGATTATTGCCGTATCAATAAGTTAGAGCTGAATCCTTCTAAATGTTTCGTCTGTACTTTTACCCGTAAATTCAATTATTTACCCGTAAATTCTTTACAAGGCCAGGATCTTTCTAGATGTAATATAATGCGTGATCTCGGTGTACACCATGACTCAAGGTTGCTCTTTGATCGTCATGTTGATAAAATTGTCAATAAAGCTTCGAAATCACTGGGTTTTGTTATGCGAATATCTAAGAATTTTACTAATATCAAAACTATGAAACTATTATATTGTACATTTGTAAGAAGTAACCTTGAGTATGCGTCTCAGATATGGAACCCGAACTATGCCACTTATATAGATCGTATTGAAAATATCCAAAAGCGGTTCTTGAGGTACCTATGTTTTAGAGTTAAAATTCCCTATAAATCCAATAACTATCTAAATCTCTGTAAACAATTTCACTTTTTACCTCTTCAAAATAGGCGGAATATTGCCGATTATCTATATATGTTAAAAATTATTAATAATGACATCGATTGTCCGGTCCTCCTCAGCAAACTTAAATTTGTTGTTCCACAGAGGTCACTCAGATTCAACCCTCCATTAAATGTGCCTAGAGCCTCAACTAACTATAGACAAAATTCATTTTTAATACGAGCAAGCAGGACTGTTATCTGTTTTAGCAAGTTGTTGGACATAGATATATTTCATACCAACATTGTCAAGGCAAGGCGGCGCCTAACCCTTAACTTTTTTAGTGCATAGTATTTATCTTTTTTTAATATGGTTTTTGTGTCAATATCTCACTGTTTGTTTTAATTGGCAAGTGTGACAAATATGATGAGTGTTCCCATGTTTAATTTTTGTTCTATTTCTATAAGTGAATACCTGTAATTGGCTTTCTATTTCTATTTTAGTTTTTAAAGAAATTAGTTTTATAGCTGTTGGTTTTCCAAATTTTAAATAAATAAATATAAATAAATATAATAAATATAAATATAAATACAACCTAACTCCACAAATACTATCGCTTAAAATACGAAAATTTATGGGAAAGAGACATTTTGGGAATAAAACATTGTGGGAAGGCGACATTATGAGTAAGGAACATTTTGGGAAAATGACATAATGAAAATGGACATTGTAGGAAATTAAAATTATGATGAAAGAAGATGACAAAACAGATCTATAGAGAGGTAGTGAAACTGTGAATGGAGCCGTCGGACGCGAACGCCTAAGAAGTTCCTACGAATACCAAAGTGGCGATTGATTATGAAGTAGCAAATTAGAAGTACCCATTACCGGCAAGCATGTATGAGGAGACTTATGAATGCTGAGGAAGCGAGCGATGTGTGCCAGGATCGTAGCACTTGGAGGTCTTCCCTAACCCTCTTCCGGGAAAAAGGAAGAGGGGCAGGGATGAGAAAGGGATATTTTGGGAACGAGATATTGTGAAAAGGGGATAATGTGGGCACTGGACATTTTGGAAACAAATATTGTGGGTAAAGGGTAATATTGAGAAATGTTTTGTTTGTTTAGGTGAACACGTGGCTGACCTGGCTGCAGCAGCAGGAGTCTGAGGATGAGGAGGCGGAGGACTGAGCGCCGCTCCGCGACCGCGGCTGACACACACAAACACGTTGCGCGCTCATCTCATTTTATAAATATAATAATTAAGCCGAATAGTTAAAATACCTACCTTTGTTACCCTTTAACGCTAGACCCGCCGCGGATGGCGAATCCAGTGTTAAATAGGTCAATTTTTAGGTTATACAACGTAAACAAATGTTAGTATCTCGAGATAATTTTTTGTAGGCCTTTTACTCGATTTTGATACTTTTACAAATGTATACAATGTATAGTGTTCGTTTGAAGTATGATTGCACCCTGCCCCGCCCCGCTGCCGCCTCCCATCCCCGCAACGAGCGTAGTTTACTTGAACATATAAATGAAGAATAAATGAACATCTTAAATCAATTTTATTATTATATCATGATCATGGATTTAGAATGCTTAAATTACACTGTATTATCAAATTTTCTAACTAGATAAATAATTTAAAAAAGGCAAATTATTCCTCGGGCGTAAGAAATTTGTAATAAATAAAGATGTGGAATGATGTGAGGTTTAGTAACACAGAACAATATGAGAAATAAACTTCAGTGTCATTTATTACCAAAACAAATCAGAGTTTAATTTCAACATTTACAATTTTATTTGTCCTGCCTATTATTGTACTATGATTGAGAAAGGAAAGAAAGAACCTAAATTATTATGTACATACCTAGAGAAAATGTACATAAGTAGGCACAAAACCAACTAGATTTTTACTATGAAATGAAACATAAATCATGCTGACATTGTTGTACTCATTGTTGCACTGATGTAGGTGTGGTTAGACTGGAGACAGGGTGGTATGGGTCACTTGTGCTTGCCAGGCTCATGTTAGAAACCACTGTGGTCCAGGACCAAAGGAGCTGAAACAAGAGAATAATTTATATTTTATGGAAACAATTTTGAACACTATCAACCTTGGGAAGGGAATAAATATAGGGTAGAAATATAGATGTAGCAAAAGTGAGAAGCATTGGCTTTGCTACACTCTTAATAAAGATAGAGAATCACACAAACCTGTGTCAAAAAGTATTCAACAGGATTCCTGCATTGAAAGAATATAGATAGGTTTCGTTATTTATAAGTGTTAGTCATAGACTGCTTTGACGACATCAACACCAATACCCACTGAAGTAAAAAGTATTCGGTTATTGTTGAAGAGTTACAGAAGACCCTTCTATTTAGCGAACATGGGCAATGAATTTCATCGTACGAACTCACCTATTCTAATGACAGCGCAGAGTACACAGAATGTAATCACACTATTGATGGTGTTTTCCCTTGCCTGCCGCTTTTCTTCCATAGGGTCAACCCTTTCACCTAAAGGCAAGCGGAACATAGCGCAATTATGCAAAAATATTCAAGTAAAAATTTCTCCGATTTTCCGAACACAGGAAGGAATGTCAATGATTTTTTTGGTTATAATAGCGTTTTGTTTTTTCATTGAATGTCAAGTGTATATTGATTAAGTCACTTTTTCGTAAACCAAGTGGGGCCGAGTTCTGTAACAACAATAGTTTAGTCAAAAACAAATAGCCAATAATGAAATAGATCTCTATGTTTATTTGAGTTATTTGGTAGTGTTATTTTGATATCGAGGCTTTTATTATTCTTATTGTAACAGTGATAACAAAACGCAGCGTGTGAATTGGCTGCGTTCGCAGAAATTTAATCAGGTTATTTTTAATATTGTTTATCTGAACTGAAACTGAACTGAAGCTAGTTTGAATTAAATTGATAATATACCTAGTAAACATTAATGACCACACCCGAAATATTGCACTGACGGACGGGCCGAACTCACACGTGTGCCTAAAGAATAAATTTGAAAAAAATCAATAAATTGCAGTGACAGCTGTTCGAAATGTTGCCATGCCAATCAAATGTCTAATAAAAATTGAACAGTACTTCTAAGTTCGTTAGTTTCCTCAAAAATACGAAAATATTGTTTATTTTATTTCTTTTGTAGTAGGCAAATCAAGATAACCTTTGTCATATCGTCGTGCATATTATTTTGCAGCAGTCTACGCACTTTCATATAAAAATAAACGCTCGGGTTGCGCAATATGGCGAATTCATCTCACTCAGCTGCTATAGTGAAAATAGTATATTTCTCATAATTGTGCACGGTCACAATATATTGGGTATTGAGAGGTTTACGTGCTATCAGAAGTTCATTAGTGAAATGGGACAGTGTCGGGAGTTGCGTATTTGAGGAGGAGGCGAAGGATAGGTCGGTGTGTTCGCGGCTCCTCGTTGTTGGTCTGCTGAGTGGCTCCTGGGTCGTGACACAAGTCCGTCAAGCTGGAGCGGCTACCGGAGTACCTGCGCGACACTGTCGACTGGTTTATGGGGTGAGTGTTCAGTGACAGCCCCCCTGCTTTCCACTGCCACTTTGAACATGCCTTACATCTACTAAAAGCTACAGCATAAATAAGTACCTGAACTGTCCCTGGGCATACCCCTGTATCATCTGCTGTTTTGCAGCCTGATATTAGGGTAAGGCTTTTTTACCTTACTCTACCCATCGTCTCTACAAACTATCACCAAGGTGTAGTGTCCGGGCAGTATAATTTTGCCTCTAATGTTCATCATTATATGACATGCATTGTGTTTTAGATCAATTGCTGAAAGGTTAAAAATTTGTTTTTCAGTAAAAAGTTCTGAATGTATTCTCTTATCAGGTTACCCTGTAAAAGTCAATTAATTACTCTATGATTGTAAGGTCTGTGTATTCAATATCAGTAATTTTATTTTATTTACTGGAGTACTCTTCAAACTGATATCAAAAACATTTTGCATTTTTTACCAGCCATATGTTCAACTGAAATGTTTTGACATATTTACTACCAATAAATTATAATGACTGCCAGAATGGATAAATGTCCACCAAATTGTGTTTGGATAAATGATCACCAAACTTATTTTTATGTTTTGTGTACTTAAGTTTATGTTTTAAGTATTTTTTGTTGTTCTTACATGTTCAACCTAACCCGAAGGATAAAGCGGGGCTTCGCTTTGCTCACCCCCTTTACCCTTCACCTAAGCTACCGCAGTATTTTGCCCTGATATTTTTTGCAACTTTTGGTGTTCATTTGGGTACATATTCAAATGTCTAAAATTAAAAAAACTAAAAGTCGAAAAACATACCTTCAAAATCCCTACAATCTAAATACCTAATGTTTGTTTTACCTATATTAAAAATACGGAAAGCTTTAAAATACCTAATGGATGCAATGTCTAAAATATAAAACCTAAAGTAAAACACACTTACTGCATCTCTACATTTACATGATGCACAATTCGGTTTAGGGCCGGGTTGTCCACAGAGAGTGCAATATTGTGTCTCAAGCAGACTGTCCGGTACTTCACAGATAGAAAGACGCCGGTATACGCCTGTTTTCTTGACCTATCTAAGGCTTTTGACCTCGTTAATTACGAGATCCTTTGGGACAAGCTGACAAAGGAGACCGACTTACCTGATGAGCTTATTTTTATGTTTAAATACTGGTATGAAAATCAACGCAACGCTGTCAGGTGGGCCGGCTCATTAAGTCAGGAATATAGGCTTAATTGCGGAGTACGGCAAGGTGGGCTGACGTCTCCTAAATTGTTTAATATTTTTATAGACAAACTGATTAGGGAACTCAGCATCAACGCCATGGTAGGGTGCTCGGTTGACGGCGTCATGGTCAATAATATTAGCTATGCTGATGACATGGTAGTCCTGAGCCCTTCAATCAGAGCGCTTAGGCAGCTGCTGGGGATCTGTGGGTCATATGCCGAATCACATGGTCTTAGGTACAATGCTAAAAAGAGTGAGCTGCTAATATTTAGGGCCGGCAGTAAAGTACTATCGTGTGTGCCACCTGTCCAGCTCTGTGGTATTCCTTTAGTCAGGGTCACGCAGTTCAAGTACCTGGGCCATGTGGTCACGGACAGGCTCACAGATGACCTGGACATGGAAAGGGAGCGCAGGGCGCTGGCGGTTCGATGTAACATGCTGGCTCGCAGGTTTGCACGGTCCACTCGAGAAGTGAAACTCACATTGTTCAGAGCGTACTGTCAAACCTACACCTGCAGCCTGTGGGTTAGCTACAAGCAGAGGACCTACAGCGCTCTGCGTGTTCAATACAATAACGCGTTGAGGATTGTGTTGGGGCTGCCGCGATTCTGTAGCGCCATGGTAGCGCCTCAATCATGTTCGCAGAGGCGAAAGTCGCCGACTTTTTTGCGATTCTGCGAAAAAGAATCGCTTCAATAATGATTCCTACACGCGGCAGCCCGAATACAATTCTCGATACGTTGGCAAATAGGATCGACAGCCCTATTATGAGACACTGGGTAGGTGTACATCTAGCTCCTAATAAAAAATGATGTACCTAACTGTGTTTTTCCTGATTGCTTCATGTAAATAATGATGTGTAATACGTGTGTGTAAGTGGTTGTGTGTGAGGGTAGAGATATGTGTGAGGGTATGTTTGTATGTGTGTATGCCTATTAATTTAATTATGCTAAAATTAAAATTTTATTTTGTATTTGTTGTGTAAAAATATGGATTATTTATATCTGAAATAAATTGATAAATAAATAAATAAAAATAAAATAACCTATGTTCAAAATCCCTAAAATCTAAATACCTAATGGTTGTTTTACTTATTAGAAATACCGAAAGCTTTAAAATGCTAGAAATTGAAATACATACCTAAGTAGTTGGAAACGCCCTAAAGTCCGTTCTGGCACTGTCTGGTTCTGCTGTTTTTACATGTTCTAACCTAACCTAACCTACTTACTGCCTAGATGTCTATTTCAGTAGCGACACTGACCTAATAGTATCTTTTCCGACTTATATGTCGCTTCGCTCCTCGCTAACCTATTTTAGTGTTTAGGTAAATCAGTAACTATGTAAAGATTAAATAAAAAACACAATTAATATTTTTATTTATATAATATATATATATGAATAGTTACAATCATTGTACTAAATGGTACTAACCTCAGAGGGTACGTATTCGAATGTCTAAAATTAGATTAGAAAACAATTACAGATTATCTGCAATAGCTCTCATAAGGTCGATATCATTGTATTCGGGAATATTTCGCAATATGTTGTCAATGTTCTTTAACTTGTAATGTCCCTTTTTCATCCGTGTTTTAGGTACTGGTTCACCATTTCTAATTTTTTGGATTTCAATCAAATTCACCTTCGTTTCCATGATCAATTCAGATGCCAGCCGATAAAATCTGACATGTCTTTAGAACAAATTTGATTTATATGGTGGTGTAATGATTCTGCACTGTTCTGTGGGTGGAATCATAGCTAGATAATTAAGACACCAAAAGCTGGGATTATACTTTGGTGGCTGATTATTTTTGCGAAACCTGATCTACTACTTCAAACAAATACCTCGCAAGCGATGCGTCATTTTAGGTATTTTGACCAATTGGTATTTAAAATGTCGGTGTATCAATCTTTGGTGTAATAACTGAAGACATTTTAAACATTATTATTTATTATTTAGTCACACATTATTTAGTCCAATCGGTATTTTACGCTTAGGTATAACGTACATAGGTGTTAGTTGATTAGGTATTTAGACATTCGAATATGTACCCGTTCATTTATCCATTTTGGGTAGGAAAAAAATATTTTGGTGATCATTATATTTGTTGCCAATGTTTTGTATGGCTTTTCTGAAGAGTTTCTCAGGAGAGGTTATAATGGGGGGTAAAAATAATATAATTTCTAAAGAATCGTCACATCTTGAGTTATGATGTGTAGGTGTCAGACTTTTATTTATCCAGAACCTACCTTTTCATCAAACAATTATAAAATCTATTGATTTCAATACGCTTTTTAACAGAAGTTATTATATTTATAATAAAATGGTATAGTAAACATGTTAATTAGTCAGAGGAAATATTAATAACACAATAAAATAATTATAATCAAAATAATTCAACAGTTTTCTTAGTAAAACTCTGTAAGAAATAGGGATGCCTGATTCGAAACGATTTAATCGAAGATCGATTTTATGGATGTACAATTTACTATAACTCAGACAGAATGATTTGAATGACTAGAATATTGAATGAATAGATCACAAATAATGTCACATTATTTTTCAAATATTGATGATTTGTTCACCCTATAACAAAAATGTCAAATTTTTAGAATGGATCAAAAGCACAGAATACTTAATAGTACTAAGTACAGAAAGAACACTCCTCAAAGACACTTAAATAAAGGCAAGTATTTAATCGCACATCAAAAAATGCTTTTCCCATACAGGGTGGCAGAGACACTGATGCACCCAGTTTCAGCCACTCAGTAAATACTTTTTTTTACTTCCTAATTTTGAATACATGCGATGAGTCCAAGGATGTTAGGCACACCCTCCTATTGTCAGGTTGCCTTCCTTAGTCACTTTGGGGTACATTGTCCCTGGTGTTGTAGCCTTTTCAAGCATCTTATTTTCAGGGGTCCTCTCAACATGTGGGCCAGTCTGTTTTCATGATGTGCATTTCTGTCCTTAGAGGCATTACGCATCTTGCTAATTTCTTCTTTTACTGTAGGAATCATCGGGTGGTGACTATCCCGTTGAACACCCCATTTTGAAATCTGAATTATTGCTATGGTTGAGGTTTTCTCTGTTCCCCAGCGTACCAATATAATACTTTCAATCATTATAATTCTTTATTTTTTCTGACTCTTTCATTCTTTGCTAGTTTGATTCAAACCCACTCTATTAAATTGTTTATTGATTCAAAACTGAACAAAAAGATCGGGCATCCTTAGTAAGAGGCCATTTTATGGTTCTTTCTTTTATTCTTCCTCCATGTGCCTGGAAATGCCAAAGTCTTCCGACCATAACGCCAATTCTTACTTTTATTAACTTCTATCATGTGAATTCATGTGTGTGTTATTGCTGCATGTGTTGTTTTAATATTTAGGTGATATATTGAGTTTAACTAACTTGTTATTTATTCTGTTGCAGGTATGTTAAACACATGTCATGTCAACTAGCAATTAAAAAGATGATTTGGCTACAAAACAGTGCCAAACCTTTTTATGGGTAAGTCAGAAGCAGAAGTTACAAATAAGTTGTGAATTGTAGTGTATTGTCAAGACAAGATTCAGCTATAAGTATGGATATGGCACCAAATTTCTTATTAACAGTGGGAATCAGGATTAAGTACTAATCTCAGGATTCTGATTAATATTAACTCTTCAATTGCATTGGGAAAAGCAACAAGAGTATGAGTTAACCAGTTGTATTTTGGTATAACAAAAATTGTAGACAATGACATTCTGTCAAATTAGTTCCACATAGTATGCGCTAAAAGTTGCCTATAATAAACACAGAGTAAATAAGCAAATAGTTTGGTTCATCTGAGGTTACTTTACTAACCTAATGAATGTAAGATGACATGCACTCCTATTGGGAATTCACCGTTAAATAATACTTTGCATGCAACATTGGAATCTGTTCCATGTAATTTAAATTAGTTCATAAGACAATAGAGGAAATCTCTAGCATTCATGAGCCACTACATAATAATAATAAAAGCCATTTATTTCTGAGAGTACAATTATGTTGATTATTTAAATTATGTCTCTGATCCAATCACAGCGTTCAAATAGTTTCATTCCCAATTGCTAGTAAGGTTAAGACTGATCCATCTTTTTAGGGTTCTGTAGTAAAACAAGGAACCCTTATAGTTTTGTCAAGTCTGTCCGTCTGTCCGTATGTCACAGCAACTTTAAGCAGAAACTATTAGGACTACACAGTTGAAACTTGGTATATAGATGTCTTCTGTAAACCACTTCACGATTTTATACAAAAATTTAAATAATTAAAGGGGGCTCCCCATACATGGAACAGAAACCAAAAAATATTTTTTCATCAAACGTATGTCTGTCTATAGATAAGTCTTTAAAAATGACGTTGAGGTTCCTGAAACCATGTGACGGAAGCAGCAGTGAGCAGGAGGGACACTCGAAACGTGATTGTATGCGCTGAGCGGGACCAACCACAGACAGTGTAAACACTGTATCTATCAAGATTAACAAACCAACGGCATAGCAGCTCAATTGAAGAACTATTCTCCACTGCAGGGAGTACTCAACTGAAGACAACTACGTCTTATTCTATCAGAGCCTGGCAAACGCTATGTGAAGACATTGTTAAGTCTTACTCAACAGACGCCGGCAAGAGCAGCCTTATCCTACTGACACCTAAAACCACAAACCAGGTTTATCAAGACAAGAAAAGTCTTATTCTACTCGTACCAACACCTCAACCTAAAAGAACTGTAAATTAATTTATAATTAACAAGCAAACACAAAAAAATATCTAAAAGCTCATCAAACTTCAGCTTGTCTACTTTGGAAGCATAAAATCGATATGTACCAACTTGAAGAAAGATGAGGCAGATCCCAAAGTCTGGAGTATCTGGAAAAGCGCATCAGTGCTCTGGAGGCACATTGAATTGAGTTTAGTTTGAATCACAAGATACTGGCCCAATCGGAGAACACGGACTATGACTACTTCTAGGAGGATGTGTATAACAAAACCAAAATAATGGACGAAGAAATTCTACAGATCATGGTTGACATGAAAAAAGAATAAGCCTCAGCATCTGTTCTGAAGATGCTGAGGCTTATTCTTTTTTGCTGACAGCCAGAAGGCTGTTCTGACCCCGAAAGACCTGCGACTCCCCACAGGACTGAATGCGATGACAGGGATCTCTGGAACGATTATGGAAGATAACCCACAATAACAAACCCACTTGAAACCCGCTGATTTTGGATAGCACATCAAACCTGATCTAATGCGGCAACAGTGATTCAACTTCAACGCACTGAAAAGAGTTGTTTCCAAGATTCATGTTCAAGATGTGAATGAAAAGTGTGAACTAGAAGACCATCTTACGGTTCCAAAGTCTAAGTGGGGCGCTATCGATAAGAACAACTGGGAGATAGAATACATGCTTCAAGTATCTAACTCGGATTACGCCATCGAGTACAACGAATGGGAACAAACCTACGATCGTTACAAATCTGAGATCAATAAGGAAATGTTGAAAAACACACACTTTCAGAAAAGCTCACCAAAAATGGTGTTGTTATGGTATGAAATCAAAGGTCAAAGGAGAAGCCGACAAGTTAATTCAATATTTGAACGTAAGTGCCGACAACTATGACTCATGCTGGGATATCATCTGTCACCACTACGACAATAAGCGTCAATGTACATCTCACAATTATACGCTTTTGAATCAAACCACCATCCAGCATCCTAACGCAACAAATCCAATCTCAAGATCAAGAAGCTACACGACACTAAGATTGATTATTTAAATACAATATCGAACATCGGAATCGACATTTTGACCTGGGACCCACTCATAGTGCATCTGATAGTACAGAAGCTAGATCCTGAAACCTACAGCAATTACATGCACAGCCTCGAGAATACAAGAGAATTGCCAGACGTACAGGCATTAGTTGAATTCCTAGAGTCTTCTTATAATACTCTAGAAACCATCAACACTGCGAAATCTGGAACTCAAGGAAATTCATACACACGGAAGGAAATGATTTCGCTGAACAAATGTGGACAAATTACAACAGGTCTTCTGAGTGGTCAAAGTCCTACCGTGCAAAGATGCGGAACTGTCTACTCGGCAAAGGCGAGCACGTATTGATGAACTGCCGTACTTTTGCTAGATAACTAGGAATGTGGCAGTTGAGCAGGCGCACTTATGCAAAAACTGCCTATTCAGTCACGAAGTTCGAATGTGTAACTCAAATAAAACATGCAAGATATGCAAGACATTTCATCATACGTTCTTCCACAATCCGAACATCAAGAAAAGAATGACCCAAAATCCTACCACAAACCAGAAGATAAACCACCTCAATGGAAAAAGAGAACTGACCACAGTACAACTGATGGTAAAGGACGCAACCGGGACTCATATTGTATTGAGAGGATTGCTCGATCAAGGATCACAAGTTAACGCCTTCCAGCTCCCAAAGTTCTCGGGTAACTTACTCTACAGCGTGGCCATTTCCGGGATCGGATCATCAACCGAGTCCAGTAGGGAACGAATAAAAATGGAATGGATGTCCTCAAACTCCAACTTCACCTTTAAAATGGAGGCACTCGTCATGAGAAAACTGATGAACGATCTACCGTACACATCGGTTAACAGGACCGAATGGAGCTACTTAAACAACATCAAGCTGGCTGACCCCATTTGCCATCAAACAGGCAGTATCGACATGCTACTGGGAGCCGAAGTATATGCAGATATCATCATGGACGGGGTTCTTAAGCAAAATCAACATTCACCGTTGCTCAAGAAACGAAGCTGGGTTGGATTTTGAGCGGTAATATGAAGACATACACCTGCTGTGTAACGCTCAACGAAATCGAAGACATCCCGATCCTGAGAAAGTGAAGATATTACCATAGAATAACAGTCAATAAATACTACAAACAACCTACAAAGCGACTGCCCGATGGTAGATACGTTGTGAAGATGCCTCTCAAGGAGGAAATCTTGTCTAAACTGGAAACTCGAGAGCCAAACCGATATCACAATTCTTCCAACTAGAGAAAAACAATGTCGAGGTTAAAAAAAACTTGCTGTCCAATACAAACTCTGTAAAAAAGAAGTTCACTGAGCCGGTCACATTTAACCGTCAAAAACAACCGGTAGCAACTCGACGGCGCTACAATCATACCTAATCCCGATGTTATTCGAAAAGATTCCGCAACAACTAAACTTGAGTTGTCTTCAACGCTTCCATGAAAACAGACACGAAGTACAGTCTGAATGAGTGCATGGAATGTGGACCAAATCTTCAAAATTTTATTTTGACCCTTATCATCAAATGGCGTACCCATCGTTATGCTTTAACTGCCGATATCGAGAAAATGTACCGCCAAATTCTCATAGATGAAGAACAGCAAAGTCTACAGAAAATCATATGCAGAGAGTTCCCACATTTACCATTACAAGAAATGTAACTATGCACCGTAACGTATGGGATAAAAGCTGCACCGTTCTTAGCCATGAGTACTTTACAACAGTTGGCTCACGACGAAGGAAATGCCTAGCCACTAGCCGATAAGAACCGAAACGAGTGTTTCATGGATGACCTAATTTGCGGAGAAACACCTTAGCAAAACCGAAGCGCTACCAGTCCAACTCAGCGAAATTTGAAAAAGGGAAGTTTTATATTGTAAAAATGGGCCAGCAACGAGCCCTCAATCCTGAAAGATCTTCCTGAAAGTTACAAACATCCCAACGTTACCATCGACCTTAAACAAAAAGAAGCGATGAAAGCTCTGAGTCTTAGGTGGAATACGAAGGAGGATGTATTCTATTTCCATTGGGAACAAACAGACACATTATTAACAGATATCAGCAAGATATATGATCCCCTTGGATGGATGGAGTTGTTATAAAAGCAAAAATATTGTTTCAAAACCAGTGGCTGACAAAAATGTCCTGGGATGAAAAATTTCCCCTGGAAATCACCAAAGAATAGGACCAGGTACGTGCCTATATACCGAAAATAAACAACGCCACTCTACCAAGGTGGATATCGTATATCGTTGTGCGACAACATACGTCTGGATGTATTTTTCGACGCCAGGGAAAAGGCATTCGGTTGTCTAATTTACACCACAACGAACGACGATTGCGGTGAGCGAAAAGGAACTCAACTGGCAGCGAAAACAAACGTAGCTCCAATCAAGAAAAGGCTTACATTACCGGGGCTAGAACTGGAGGGAGCTGTCTTATTATGGAGAAAGTGACCAAGGCCTTGACAGAGTTTCCGACGACTACGGTTAACTTCTGTACGGACTCACAAGTAGTCTTAGCGTGGATACGAGAAGATTGTTAACGATGGGATAAGTTTGTGGCGAACTCAGCATCATACATTAACAACACTATCCCACAAGGAAATTGGCATTACGTCAAGTCAGGCGTAAACCCCGCTGACTGCGCTTAAAGATGCCTTCTCCCCAGCCAAATTGCCATTTGAGCAATTTAAAAACCATGTTAAAGCGAATTTGTCGAAAAAGGGATATTACAATGTTCAAGATTACTTAAATGACGGGACTGTGTGGGGTTAATCTGGCTCAACATAGACCTTGCTGTTATTAGTTTTATAATTATTTATTCCTTCTCATTAATTCTGATATAATGATATTATAAAATTTATAGTATTAGTTAAGCACTAGCATTTTTTAAAAGAGATCTAAAAATCAATCTGTGGGAGTTTCTACGCCCTTCTTCTCCCACAGTGGTCCAGTGTAGAGCAGTGGCAAAAAATGACGATCGCTAAGAATATGTAAATATCTACAGTAATAAAGACATTTGGAATTTTGGAATTCTGGAATTTTTGAGTCAACTTTCCAAACATACATTCTGGTAGAAGGGGCTGAACAACAGTTAATGTTCATGATGACATAAAACCAGACGTCACACATGCATACGCAGAGACTAAAACTGCTGACAGCACGAACGCTGGGCCGAGCTGCGCCCAAAATACCGCTGATACCTCACCGAAACAAGGTGTGATTTATGACCTTACAACAGAGTAGTTCATTGACGCATGTAATACGAGTACTCAACTGGTTATTACGGATCAAAACATAACAGCACAACAGCAACTTGACACATAACGAGTCCAAGAGGCAGAATTTGAAGAAGAAATCAAGAGCCTAAAGACTGTGAACTCTATACCTAATAAGAGTAAACTTTTAAAACTAACTCCATTCATCGACGAAAAGCGAATATTGAGAGTGGGAGGCTGGGAGGACGCTTACAACAGTCTTCATTACCTGTGGAAATGAAACATCCTGCAATTCATTCACATACGGAACGTTTGACTGTATTCATTTTCCTACAAGCCCATCTTGTAATAATATGATAATAATAATAATCTTCAAACTCTACACCGAAAAGCCAGGCTTACCCTTGCCAAGATAAGGCAGAAATTTTGGATAATTAGAGGAAATCGGGCCGTGAAGAATGCGATAAGACGATGCGTCTAGTGTCACAGATACTCACCCACAAAAACGCAACAACTAATGGGGAATGTACGAGAAGTAGGCATTACCCCATCTAGACCATTTACTCACACGGGAGTAGATTTCACCGGCCATGTTGAGGTGAAGTTAAACAAAGGAAAGGGCTTTAAAACTAGCGAAGGCTACTCTGTGATCTTCATCTTTATAGTCACCAAAGCAGTACATCTAGAACTGGTTTCAGACCTGAGTACGGTGCCCACCTTCATAGCGGCACTCAAAAAACTGTGCCCGATGAGAGAAGTGCCAAAACAGGTCTACTCTGTCTGAACAACAGCACCAACTTTGTTGGTGCAGACAAAGAGCTACGAAGAAAGTTTAAGGCCTTTAAAACAATAATGTCAACTGAGTTCTTCGGAAGTTAATAGTCTTCAAATTCAATGGCATTTCAACTGGAGTACTCAATCAAATGCTCTCATACTTCAACCGTACAAAACAACTCCACGCCAAAAACAATACTGCTGTTTCACTAGGGGTAAATTGACTACGGATGCAGGTATTAACCTTATATCTCATATTTATTCTGCATGGGAGACCGCACAGGATGCTATCGGAGTTTTTTTTTGCGATCTGTCGAAGGCATTTGATTGTGTTGATCATGATACGCTACTAATGAAATGAAATCATTACGGATTTAGATATAAGGCGTTGGGTCTATTAAGATCATACTTCAGCAATATTATTCAAAAGGCAGAAGTCAACGGCATTAAATCTGATGGATCGGGTGTAAAAATTGGTGTTCCACAAGGCCCTTTCTTATTCCTAGTATATATTAACGATCTTATTTTCATGGTGGAGAAATTGACATAGTGTTGTTTGCTGATGATATTGCACTGGTCTTCAAAATTGTAAGAGAAAAAGAAGATTTTGATGATGCTAATGGTGTTTTTTCTTTAACCTCGAATTGGTTTAAAGTTACAAATTTATTGTTAAACGCTGATAAAAGCAAAGTATCAAATTCTCACTTCCAAATGTCAGGCAAGTTGATACCAGTTTAGTGTTAGACAGCAACACGTTAGCATTAGTAAATGATACGAAGTTTCTTGGAATAACCATTGATAGCAAATTGGAGTGGGGACCCCACATATATAATATTAACTAAACTTCAAAAATAAAGTGTTGTAAAAACTAAAATATAGCGGTTGCGTTAAGGTTGCGAATAAATTACACAAGCCAGTTGAAATAATAGTCGAGGAGTTATTAATAATGACTGGGCGACTAATAATCTTAGCGGGGATAGCTTAGATAGTATATTATCAACTATTATCTACACACGTATCATAAACCCTCTTTACTGCGTTCAAAAACCGCAAGTTACGATCAGCATTATGTTAAACTACTTGGTAAAAACTCGTTTCGTATCTGGAAAACTACACATAATGGTCATTATGTGTAGTTTTTCTAAATATAATGACATTCAAATTTCGAACGCCGACGCCCACCCGCGTGCCGTCCCTAGTTTGTTTTTGTGTTTGTTTGTATAATAAGGGTTCATTATATATTTTTACATCATAATTTAATGATAACGGCGGAAGGCGCGATCGTTGGATATGTTACCGGCAATCTGTATAATGCAGGTATTCAATATAATACCTAGGCACTATATATAATACCTGGGTGGGGCGTTCAGGCAATGTATGAAATATTATTAATGTTAATGTCCATTACATACTCTACCTTGGTAATATATATGTCGAAGTCGTTTTATTAAATTAACTAAACATAAATTGAAGGAGACAGTCTAAGGTCTCGTACCTATAACTACAATAAAATACAATGACATAAATCCGCCAAACGCTTCGTCATAACTAAACATAAGAAACAAAATACATATCTATAAAAATAAACCGCCTCAAGAAAAGCCCGCACCAAACGCGCCCATTACACTGGCAGCGTTACCGCGCTGCACAGCCAGCGAGATCCTCTGTGACAGGAACGATCCGGAGCGGTGGTCAAATCCTCGGTCCCTCAAACGCCGCCCAATGTCCTTGACGAAGGCCCTACCCTGCGAACCCCACACCCCTGCGGTCTCGACGGACAAAGGAACAAACAGATAACTTCCCATTAGCTGTGCGTATTTAACGCATTTCTTCCGCGCTGCCGACTCAGCAGCAGCACCCGGGGTTACCATAGTTGAGCTGATGTGGGATGGTGCGTACGTGCACACGCAGGTCGCATCCCACAATAGGCAACGACCTCTCTCCCACGGTATTAACGTGAGACCGTCCGGACGTTTCCCGTCGCTGCGGCTCAAACCCGGAGGTTCTAGAACCGTCGGAATATTGGCAGAGACAAGCGCCCTCCGGACGATGTCGTTAATTAAGTGATGGCGAGAGAGTCACCCTGCACTCCGAACACAGTGCAGCCCATGGCGCCCCAGCGAGTCAACCGCCGCACCACAAACACAACGATGTGGTTCGCAGATGTCGCAACCTAACCGAAGCGCCACTGCCACACGCAGGGAGTTGTCGTCCAAAAAGGTGCCCAACTGCGGAGACGGTAATGCATGCAGCCAGGCGCCAGACTCTGGCTGGGAGACTGCACGCAGGCGAGCAAGATCCGCTTCCGTACTCTGCGCCAGAAGCCCGTCAAGGGATAAAGTTAGTTGGATAAATCATACACTTAACCAACTCTCTAGACCGTTAATTAAATACCGACGTTTAACCAAGTCACTAAAATTCCTTCAGACAAGTGAGTGAACGAAACGTTTAACGAGTTGTGTAAACGTTCCTAGGCAACAAGACATTTACAATATAAATATATTTTTACGTGTACTTAAGTTTATGTTTTAAGTATTTTTTGTTGTTCTAACCAACCTAACACGAAGGATAAAGGGGGATTCGCTTCGCTCACCCCCTTTACTCTTCCCCTAAGCTACCGCAGTGTTTTACGCTTTTACATACATTACCGGGTGAGCATTGGGTATTATTTATAATACCTAGGCAAAGTATAAAATTATTACGGACGGAACGCGCTGCCAGCCAATGGCAAGCGGTGAGCCGTCGTCACGGGACTCCTGATTGCTTGTGTTATTTATTGTTTTTATTATTCACCGGTAATGAGTGCAATTAGCACGTGAAACCTTTCTAGATTTGTTTATTTCATGTAATATTAAAGTAAGTTACAAGTTTATACGTCGACATGAGTCAGTTAGAATTAGCAGGACCAAGTCGCGAGATAAATTGTGGTGATGGAGTACCGGATTATTGTTCAAGTGGATAAGAATCATAGGATCAAGAGGCAACAAAACCCAAACGTGGACAATACAAACTTTGGGTTTTTAAGTATAAATTTCCGACCTTGAAAGAGGCAGAAGATTTCGTGAATTCGGTTTTACAGCAGATGCAACAAAGTTCGAAGGAAGGAAGGAAGGGAGCAGCAGCAGTGTGCGGCGCATTGTTGTTTGAGAGTGGAACAGAAATGTTCGTGTTTATCATACGGATGCTGAACATACATACATACATATGCTCACGCCTATTTCCCGGAAGAGGGGTAGGCAGAGACCAAAGACCTCCACCTGCTACGATCCTGACATACATCTCTCGCTTCCTCAACATTCATAAGTCTCTTCATGCAAGCTCGCCGGTTACGGGTACTTCGAATTTGCCCCTTCACTAACAAATCGCCGATTTGGTCTTTATAGGACCTTCTTGGGCGTCCCCGTCCGACGACGGCTCCTTTCACACCCGCTGTATAAATCTGTTTCGTCAATCTCCTGAATATGCTGAACATAATCATGATGATATTGGGACTCGAGGCGACTATGGTATCGACGCTCAAACTAAGACAGAAATTAACAGACTCTTTGACTTGCATTTGAAGCCAAAAGCTATATTAGCTTCTCTTAAAAAAAATGATGGAATGAAATTGCCTACAAAAATGCAACTAAATAATTATCTAAATGACAGCGGCGCGTGAAATTCGGGTATCATACCATTCACTTCTTTAGGTAAATTAGAAGACGTGGACATGATCACGAAACCATTCCTGAAGACGAGAATTAACCATTTCTTATGAAGTACTGGACATTAGACAGTGACCAACCGGCCTTCAGATGCGTTTTGACAACAAGAAAATTATTATAAAGTTCGCATGTTCTATTGATGTTTTTCACGTTGATGCGACCTACAAATTAAAATGGCGGGGCTTTCCTGTTTTTATTGTTGGAACTAGAAATAAAAACAGAAAATTCTGTCCCCTTTGCTTTGTTAGTTTCCTCTAACGAACAAGAAGGAGACTTTGAGATGATTTTTAGTGGATTGAAGGAGAAAGTTTGTTCGCTGTTTGATCATGATTTACAACCAAAAGTTCGTGATGCAGCTCAAGCAATAAAAATGCTTTTATCCATGTTTTTGGTTCTGATACTACTGTACTGTAAAAAAAAAGTTGAGACGTTTGTGGAAAAAAGATCCAGAAAAGACATTTTACAAGATATAGACGCTTTGCATAATGCGACATCAGCTGATGTTTTCAATGCTTCTGCCCATGCTTTTGTTTCTAAACATGCTACAAAGACTGTATTCCTACAATACTTTAAACAAGAATGGCTAATCAAAAACCTTAACTGATATTTAGGAGCTGCAGCAACCCTTTCACCGGCCACTAACAACGCTTTAGAAGCATTTAACAGGACTATCAAAGATCATAAAACGATGCGGGAACACTTTCCTCTTTCACGTTTCCTTGTTATGGCGAGTGATATGGTTACCCAATGGTCAAACCAAATCTCTGAAGACTTATTCCCGGAACACACAAAATTGAACTCAAAGAATGGACAGACGGATATTGTTGGGCAAAACAGAACAATAAAATAAAGACTTTAACATCGGATTACACAAACAATGTATGTGGTATATTTAGTATCTACTGCGAAAGCTAGGGTTACGGATATGGCGTACGACGAAACATGGCATACATTTGATGAGTATAAAGAAAAGAACTTTGCCTCCTGGAAAATTGCACTGCCCAGGACAGAATGGAAGAATGGCACATGCAATTGCCCTCAATTTTCAAAATATTAATGTGCAAACATATAATAGGCCTTGCTATAAGGCTGAAACTAGCCTCTTCGCCTTTAGAGGCCAAATTGGCCAAAAAAGAAAGCGAGGGCGTCCTGCCAAATGCAAACCTGCCCTAATAATACTATAAACAATATTTTACTCTGACTCTTCAGTCAGTCTAATTTCTGATTGTTTCCACTTAGTATAAGTTTAATATTATACTAAGGTATAACTGCTATCTTTTGTGATATTTTAAATTTTTTATTAATTAAAAAAAATCACAAAAGATAGCAGTATAATTACCTTTTTTCATGTTTTTGAATTATTCACCTTTCATAAAAATAAAAGCCACAATTTTTTTTTTGCGTGTCATTTTAGAGTTTATTTAAAGCTTTTAAAAGTCGCACAATATATTTATTATATTAACTAGTTTCTCTGTGTTTTTCATACAAACTATTTGTATTATTTATGAATGCCTATTTTAAATTTTTTATCCATCATCAAGTTTCCGCTTAGACACAAATTCAGTTACCAAAAGTAAAACTCGATGCTAGTATACATTAAAACGTTGCTTAAAACCGATTTATTAAGCTGCTACCTTTTACTTTATTTTATGATCCTCCTTATTAGGTGCCAACCTATTATGTATGGTACCCCCTCAATTTTTTTTTCAAACCCTTATTCATATTAATTTTTCGCCGCATTAAATACATGCCTATATAAATTAAATTAAGTTTTGAGGCTTACACTGTTGGGAACATCAGACAAAACACAGATGTAGCTACATCTTTGACGACCCGAATGGCCTAATCGGCAGTGACCCTGCCTACGAAGCCAAGGGTCCCGGGTTCGAGTCCCGGTGGGGGCAAATATTTGTTTGATGAGAACGGAGTTTGTACCCTAGTCATGGTTGTTTATCTATCTAAGTATAATATTTATCTATATAAGTACCATGTGTATCGTTGTCTAGTACCCAAGATACAGGGAAACCTAGTTTGGGGCTAGATCAATGTGTGTAAATAGTTTCCAAGATATTATTATTATTATTATTATTATTATCATCTAGGCTACTATATTTTTGTTACTTTCATAGTGTCATGTCCTTTGGTATCTTGTTGTGGGTGAAAACAGCGGATATTCAAATTATTTTTATAGTACATATTGCTATTCGAGCAATTTATAATTTGAAACGCACAGACACCTTAAGATTTTTTTTTATGGAAACTGATATATTAACCGTAGCTAGTCAATTTATTTTCGAATATATAATGTATTAATAATTCTTTATTGAACACAGTTATTTAAAAAGATACATTAAGAGAAAACATATGTACAAAGGCGAGCTTATCTCTAAAAAGAGATTTCTACCAGCAAACCAAGGCATGACAGGAAATGTTATCAAGAAAGGGTAGGCAGTGCATCTAAACATTAATAAAATACATTTATCTTCACACGTATCATAAACCCTCTTTACTGCGTCCTAAAACCGCACGTTACGATCAGCATAATGTCAAACTACTTTGTAAAAACTCATTTCTTATTTGAATATTATGAACATTATGACCGTAATTTGTAAATTTTCTACATATTATGACATCCAAATTTCGAACGCCGACGCCCGCCTGCGTGCCACCCCTACTTTGTCTGTGAAGTTGGTACTACAGAACAAGCTAAACAACTGCAGAGCAATGATCAATGCCACAATGCCAGTCAAACATGCGGTTCCTGAACACATAATAATAATAATAATAATTCTTTATTGCACAGAAAACACAATGGAAAAAATACAACGAACAATATGCAAAGGTGAGCTTATTTCTAAAAAGAAATTTCTTACAGCTAACCTGTGAGGAAAGGGATATATATATATATAGAGAGGTAGTCCTAGTGTACAATTAAGATTTAAAAGAAAGAAATAAAGTCAATATACTATCAGATAAATCACAATACATCCTACACATACTATAAAATAAATTTATAGAATACAATAAATACATACACATACATACTATAAGATACCCACTATGCGGAAGAGAGGAGATGCTGTTTCAACTTTTTCTTAAAAGAGAACAAGGATGTGCAATCCTTAGGGATTGCACATCCTTGCTATTAGTAGCGCAAGGAAGTGCATTCCACAAACGTATTGCCCTTAACCTAAACGAGTGCTCGTAAGCAACAGTGTTGTGCTGAGGAATTGACAAAAGTGACACCGTGTGAGATCTCCGAAGTCTATCCCCAGAGAAAAGAAACTCAAAATGTTCACGAAGATATGCGGGATAGCGCGGATTTCTCAAAATATTGAAGAGGAAGGAGAGAATGTGCATATCACGACGAAGTCGGATCGGGAGCCAGCCTAATTCCCTGCGATATTGGGACACGTGATCGTACTTGCGGAGACCGAAGATAAACCGAATCCCGAGATTTTGAAGTCGCTCGAGTTTGTTCAGTAGATCTTCGTTCGCGCTGGCCCAGCAAACATCGGCGTAGTCAATTAAAGGCAGAAGAAGGGTCTGAACTAGCATGATTTTAGTCTGCCTAGGCAAGAAGTACTGCAAACGCCGAAGGGAATGAAAGGATGCAAAGACTCGTCTGCTGACCTCACAAACGTGGGGCGACCAGGATAAAAGAGTATCAAAAACAACCCCAAGATTTTTGGCTTTCTCGCTGTACTTGACAATGGTACCGTCATAAAGCACGGGAGCAACTGACTTAAGCTGCAACAAATTAAGTAAGTGCCGTGTACCCAGTATCATCGCCTGAGACTTATCCGGGTTGACTAATAGCCCATACGAAAGAGCCCATTTCCTGATGTTGTCGAGGTCAGCATTCAAAGCCTCTACAGTCGAAGTCAGATCACACAGGGGAAAATGCCGATAAATTTGAAGGTCATCTGCATAGAGATGATACGAGGAAGACAATACATCCGAGATGGAATGGATGAAAACTGAGAAAAGAAGAGGAGAAAGGATGCCACCCTGCTGAACACCAGTAGAGAGCTTGCACCATTCCGTAGTGACTTCTTCAGACTTGATGCGCTGCTGGCGGTCTCTCAGGTAGGAGTCAAACCAGCGAGCCGAGTGTGAAGAGACATTGAGTGTTTTTATGATTTCAACAAGTATATCGAAGTCGACGCAGTTGAAGGCGCTGCTAAAGTCAAGGAGAGTCAGGACTGTGAGCTGCTTCTTATCCATTGCCAGTTGGATATCGTCAGTTACCTTGAGCAGTGCGGTGGTGGTGCTATGCCCTGGCCTAAAACCAGACTCAAAAGGGTTCAGTAAATCCATGGAGGAAAGGTACGAGGACAGCTGGGAGTGGACAATTGATTCAAGGACTTTGGAAAGGATTGGTAGGATGGAAATGGGACGGAACTCTTTGAAGGAGGACGAGTTAGAAGTTTTAGGCAGGGGTATCACTAATGCTCTTTTCCACTGGCTTGGGAAGCAGTACTCGCTCAGCGACGCGTTAATTATATGCGTTATGGGTGGTAAAACATTATCGAGTACACTGAAAAGCATCTGAGAGCAGATATTGTCATCATCTACAGCCTTGGACGAGATTTCTAGAATAGCTTTCTTTACTGCGCCAACTCCGACAGACCTGAGGTTGAAAGGTAAGCAACTGGATGTCGTTCTGGTACGCAAGTTACGAAGGGTAGCATCCTTGACACAGGGTTCCATCACGACAGGGGAGACAGCAAAGAATTTGTTGAGACCATTGAGGTCAACACTACCGGCAACTGCGTCCTGGGACTTACCAACACCAAGGGTCTTCAGGAACTTCCAAACCTGTGCAGGAGAGTAACTCTCGATACTCTCGTAGATGTGGCGGCGTTTGGCATCTCGACAAAGACGGGTGCACCGATTACGGAGACGTTTGTATATAAGGAGATTATCGTCCGTCGGATCCTTCTTATATCTACATTTGGCACGGTTTCTCTGGGCCATCAGATCCTTGATGATGTCGGTAAGCCAAGGCGCAGGGAGATGTTTGACCCTAACCTTTTTGACAGGAGCATGTTTGTCGAACAAACTTAAGACAATCGAGTTGAAATGCTGGACTTTGTCATCAACGGTCTCACTACAGACGACAGGAGACCAGTCTATAGAAGCGGGCGTCAGACTTAAGGGAGCTGAGATCCATACCCTTGAAACTGCGAATATCCAGGAATTTTGCTGCGCGCTTGGGAGGCCTTAACTTGAACGACAGATAAATCAAATCGTGAAAGGAGAAGGGGGCGTTAAGTTGGCCACATCAAAGAGAGCTTATGATATGTGTGTAGATAAACTAGTGTATGTTACTGTACATAATTAGGCATTAAAATTATTCTTTTATAAAATCGATATCAATGCCCTCCATTATTTAGCAGTCACATAAACTACTAATATGTAAATTAAATATCTATAAAATACGGTAAATAAAAAACATACTCGTATATACCAAACTACTAAATAAGTACCTATACATACATAAACCTGTACATACACTTTACATATAATAATAATATACATACTACAACTATCACAAAAGAGAGAGAAAGTGCTCTTTTACCCGGTTTTTGAAAGCGAAAAGAGTGAGGCTGTCTCTTATCGCACAAGGAAGTGCGTTCCACAGTCGGACCGCCTGCAACCTGAAGGAGTGCTCGTATGCGGAAGTCTTATGCCTTGGAGTGGCTAAGAGTGAGACCGTGTGAGATCTCCGTTGCCGATCTCCTGAAAGAGATACTCAAAGCGGTCTCGAAGGTAGCTGGGGTAGCGAGGGGGGGGTTTTCAATATATTGTAAATATAAGAAAGAATATGAGAGTCTCGGCGACGACGAATCGAAAGCCACCCCAACTGTTTGCGAAATTGAGAAACATGGTCGAATTTGCGCAACCCGAAGATAAACCGAATCCCGAGATTCTGAAGTCGTTCTAGTTTGTTCAGAAGTTCTTCGTTCGCGCTCGCCCAACACACATCGGCGTACCTAATTGATTAGCGGCAGGAGAAGGGACTGAGCAAGGGACAAAGCATGTATGCTGATACATAATGGAGGGCTTAAAAACTTGAGAGTTCGCGAGTTTCATAATAATATCACTCGAGATTTTTACTGCCTAATTATGTACAGTTACATACACATTATGTACAGTTACAGACACATACAAGAAACTCTTTGTTGCGGTTGACTAATTGATCAAGTAACACACCTCAGATGAATTTTTGTTACAAAGATACAGTGCCCTCTACCAAAAAGTTGTGCATAGCACTTTTAAATGGTGTGTACAGTAATAGTAAGTTAGGCATTCTATTTTTCTAACTTACTATTTCGGTAGCTAAAACTGTATGTTTTCCGAAAAAAAAAAAAAAAAAAAAAAAAAAAAAAAAGTCTTCCCTTTTGAATGGATTCATGTGAGTTGGAGCTTGCAGACTTTTGGCAGCCGCTACATGGTGTTTAAACGAAACATAAATACAACCCGGTAGTCTAAGATATATAAAACATGAGTGTCAGTATTTGGTCAGCAATATTTAATGAGATTATTGAAAGGTGAAGCCTGCATAGACACAATATTGAATATTTCACTTTGCTAAGAAAATATTGACTGTGTTATTGCTTGCTCGCCCCTCTTTAGTGGCGTGTTGTTAAATAATCGTTTCGCGCGGAACGTCGCTTTCTCACAAGCTGGCGACGGCGGCGCGGGCGCGCGGGGCGGCGGCAGTCAGGTGCGGCGATAAGCTGTGACGTCACCGCGCCGCCGCCGCCGCCGCCGCCGCCGGGCGCCAGCCAGCCTCCACCGCAGTCGCTCCGGAGTCGCGGTACCTACCTACTCGCTGTTACACGTTAGCGCGGAGTGCGCGGGAGCTCCTCGCGCGCAGGCAGACACGAGTGAGTGACACGCCAGGCACATGAGCTCGTCGCCGCGGCCACCGGCATCACCCGGGCTGGCGGCGGGGCTGCGCGGCTGGCCGGCCGGCATCCTGCGCCGCAGCGGCGCGCGCGCAGCCCGCTCCATGCTGCACGTCAAGTACCGCTCGGTGCCGCCGGAGCCTCCGGAGCCGCCGCCGCCGCAGCCGCCTCGCCCCGCGCTCCCCTTCGATCTCGACGACACCGTGTCCTGCTTCTGCAGGTACCTAGCTCCTCCACAGACACGTGCCCGACCCGCCTCTACGTTACTCTCACAGATGTGCAGTCGGTCTCGCATTTCTAGGCCACAAGTTGAGAACGGTCCGTGTGAAGTCGCTTATCGCAGTATCGCAGTATCGCGTGTTATCATCAGGCGGGGGCGGGCGGGCGCGCGGGGTATAACACTACATACTCCTTGCAACACCTTTGTGACGTTGTAGTCGCGGCTCTTTGTTTTTCCATTCTTATGAAACGTAAGCCGTGTGACTCATATATTTAGCTTACAACAAAAAGAAACAACGTGTCCGCATAATCTGTAAGGAATCTAAGAAATAAGACCGAGTCCGGGATTTTCCCAAAGTTACATTATTATCCAAGACGGATGTCATTTTTTTCGCTGTTCAGACTAGGGAATCCAATCCCGTAAATGCGGGATCCCGCGCATTTTTTGATGAATCAGAAATGTGGGACTACTCATGCGGGATCCCGCACGTTTGCGGGACTGAATATTTATTAATATTTTGAGAAAAATGGGCTCAGACGATGTTCTGAATATTTATTTGACCCAGCTCGGCCGCATTTATTCAGTAATTTAATAACTTTCCCATGGAACTCGTAACTTTTCTATAGAATTTATTTGGAAAATATATGCAGACGAGAGTTTATGATTTTTGGTGTTGTGTTTTTCTTTCACATTACTATTATTGGCAAAAACTTTTATACGTTAAAATGAAGGTGATCAATAAAACAAAAACATGATTTTCTAATTAATAATAAATCCACTCAAATATTTTATTGCAAATAGGCAAAAATAATACTCTTTTACAAGTCAAACACTTATTTAAGTCTCTTATACATCATACATATCGTATACATATAACAAATAAAAAATTAAATCAAATACATGATCAACTAAACTGACGAGTACATGACTGATTAAGGTTTGGGTTTGAAAAACGAAATCTGCCTTTCAAGTGGTGATTCAAGGCTGAATCTGACATAGGAAGAGGAAACTCTATTAACTCTACCAGTGCTTCCGAAATACGCCACTCAGAGAAGATAGCACGAAGAAACTCTGCGGGGATGTCATTTTTGAATTTTCGTCATTTTTTTTTTGTTATTACACAATGTACACTATGCAAATAATATAATCTAATGACAATATTATTTTATTTTATTTTATAACATCGTATATCATCTATAAGTGCCAGAGAGATGTCTCAAAATAACAATCTAACAAAATAAATAAATAAGGCAAGCTGTAATGAGCATAAATTACTGGACCAGTACCCCCAAGCAGTACTAGTCCACGAGTATAACTTGTGTGTACCAGCCATCGACCCCCTTGCCAAATTTGAGGGAGGGGAGCAACCATAATAAATATATAACATAGGTGGAGATCATAATGTTTCCAGGCATTGCATGGAAATAAAATCAAAAAAGTAATTATTTATTGCAAATTATCGCTTTTATACCTGACTGTACAAATCACCGTATTGGCAAGTGAAATATCTGCAATTCTGGTCGAGTTGACTCGGGTCGAGCTGTCCCAGACCCAAATATTGACTACCTCTCAATCCCGCAGGCCTGCGGGAGCGCGATTTAGATGCGGGATTGGTTCCCTAGTTCTGACAAGTTTATGTATAAATCTGTGCGGGGACATCGCCTGCTGATCCTCCCATTCCTAATGCCCGACTTGCAGTAAAGAATAAGCCGCGTCTTTCTGTACATTTGTCGTTGTTGTTTATCATATCGTTGCTCAGCGATGACGTCGCACACTTCATTGCCCTCCACTTGACTCCGCATCTAATTGTACCACTTTGCAACCAGAAGAGCGAATCACAACTGTGCCCGCCCAGCTCACCTCGTGATATTAGTTGATGCAAATACAATATCATGGTCAATATATTCGACGTCTTCTTACATAAATAAAGGAAATCCAAATCCGCTAATATTCGACAGTATCTGTACCAAGTGTTGGTCGCTAGCTTCTTCACTTCGATCGTCGATCACTTGTAGTGTGGACAGTTTTCACTTAGCAGGTTTGTGTTAGCAGGTTATTTAGCCCAATCCTGAACTAGCAACTCCCCCTGTAGTCAGCTGTGAAATCACACAGCCTTTGTTTTGTAATTAGATTCGTGACTCAGGAACGAATCGGAGACTGAGTTACTAATTTCCATTCTTATTTACAAAATCTTATCTCTGAAATATACATATTGGCATTTCACAACTTTTGTTTTTTCTGCTCTGAAATAATCTACATTTAAAATGTAATTTCAGCAGGACAGGGGCCTAATTATGCTACCCCAATGACCGCTCAGTGACAATGACGCGACGGCGACAGTCAACTTTAGGTATCCATTATTTGGCGTTAGGAGAATCTTTTTTAAGGCAATAATTCAACCTCGCGAGTGACAAAAGGAAATTTTCGTTGTTTGGTTTTCATTATTTCCCACCCCTTCAAATCAAATCAAATCAAAATCAATATATCATATTCCTTTATTTTCTGTAAATACAACATGTTTAGAAAACTTAATTTTTTGTATTCTCTACATTGGACCACTATGGGAGAAGCAAGGGTGTCGAAACTCCTACTGATATTTTTTTAATTCAATTCAATATATATTTATTTCAGGCAGATTGTTCACATAAAAATACAAAATTACATGACACAACAAACAGAAAATAAATAAGTAATAATAATAAAATATAAAAACAACACAATCCAACCAAAAACAAATGTAAAGATGGAGATGGACTCCCCGCCGCCCCGTCGTCGGTCGACGCACTCGACTATCTGACCCAGTGCGCCAGCCAGCAGCGGCGGCGGCGACTCCCACCGCCCCGCCAGCACGCTCACGGTGGGGCTGGCGCTGGCTGCCGCGGAGGCGATCTGCTAGTGAGGCGCAGCATTGCTTCTGGCCCCACACTAGGATATCCTGTGTTGTGGGATCCAGAAACACCGACGTCACACACATAAAACATCTAAGACCTGGGTTTTTACCCCCAACCGCGGATCGAAACCGGGACCTCTCGCATGTTAGGCAGAGCCACAACTGCGCCACAGAGGTCGTCAAATCAATTTATCAAGCAAACTGTCCACTTGTCCAGCAATACCCTTAGCAATAGCAACAGTTGCAAATGATAGTGGCCTGTAGTGTAGTGATCTCGGTGACTCGGACCCTTAGCAATAGCAACAGTTGCAAGTGATAGTGGCCTGTAGTGTAGTGATCTCGGTGACTCGGACCCTTAGCAATAGCAACAGTTGCAAGTGATAGTGGCCTGTAGTTTAGTGATCTCGGTTACTCGGACCCTTAGCAATAGCAACAGTTGCAAGTGATAGTGGCCTGTAGTGTAGTGATCTCGGTGACTCGGACCCTTAGCAATAGCAACAGTTGCAAGTGATAGTGGCCTGTAGTGTAGTGATCTCGGTGACTCGGAAGCATCACCAGTTTTATTCTTAGCTATCGGAACGACTAGGGTGATGTACATCAGATCCTTTGGCAGGTAAGAGTGACTTAAACATTAATTAAAAAGCAACGCTAATACCCTCCCTGCATGAAAACTCGTGCTCGATGTCGGTCGTCATGACCAGGGGATTTCCCTCTAAATATATTTTTTATCACCGCCCTAACCTCCTTGGCGGTGATGTTGACACTGAGGTCTCCTATACGGCCCCCAGGATCGAGCGCCGCTCATGTCAGTGTTCCTAAAGGTGATTTCACCTTAAAGATCTTTTCTAGATCTCTTTTATATAAATATAGGTCTTCTTTAACTATGACAAATATAACATATTAATTATTATAATTAGATGCGAGAGATCCCGTGTTCGATCCCGGGCTGTGGATGAAAAAAAATCCCCGTGTCTTGGATATTTAAACGAGTGTTGCCGCAGTTTTGGCGACCTCCGTGGCGCAGCGGCTTGGCTTTGCCTACCATGCGAGAGGTCCCAGATTCGATCACCGGCTGGGGGTAAGGAAAAAAACCCCAGGTCTTAGATGTTAATATTTCTTTACCTTTATCTAAATGTTCATCGTGTTACCACAAAAAATATTAAACAGCGATTAACCTCAAAACAAATACATTTTTGTTTTCAAACAAGTGTTGAACAGTAGTTTGTCTTTTTGTGGTAAGGCCTTCAATGTTTAAATACAGGAATAAATAATTACAAAATGAATAAGCGAGTTCTGTGTTGAGTGAGTTGCATTCACTCCATGAACTCTTGTCGTTTCCTCACGCCCCCGACCCCCGACCCCTTTGAGATTATCGAATGGAATGAACAAATGGATCGAAAACCGGCCAAGTGCGAGTCGCACTCGCGCACGAAGGGTTCCCTACTATCATCTATAAAAACGGGGTAAAAACACGTTTGCTGTATGGGAGCCCTCTTAAATATTAATTTTATTCTGTTTTTAGTATATGTTGTATAGCGGCAACAGAAAGACATAATCTGTCAAAATTTATCGAGATACAGCCTGGTCATAGACAGACAGACAGACTGCTGAGGCTTAGCGATAGGGTCCCGTTTGGCACCCTTCGGGTACGGAACCCTGGTGGAAAAACTAATAACCCGACCGCATTTTATTTCAATACCATATACGAACTAATGAATGCACCTGGTTACGTTCATGGAGTATAAGAGTAGCCGCACCAATAACTATGTAATATACCCCATACCGCCGCCATTTTGAAAAATAAAAAAACTGATCGACAAAAAAAAACATATAAGTAATTATCGAACTTGCTAACAAAATTTCACGAGAGTCGGTTGAGAAATGCGATCTGTAGAGGAGAGCAGCCGGAAATCTGGTCATACGGAAGCATTTTTGCCCGGGCTGAAAAGGAGACGCTTCGCTCGCCCGGTCAACGGTCATTGTCTACTGGAATTGGGCCCCAGGGGTCGTTAGCAGGATGCCCTTCGTGACGTCACAATTAAATGGGTCTAGAATTTGGATCGAGCAGCCATCTCAGTGATCAGCTGTTGTATGAGATTTCGATTTAACAAGGTTTCCACGCTATGGTCCCGTTTTTCACAAAATGTTGCCCTTCTTACCCACTCTGCCCTTTTCAACATCTAGGGATTTATTTCTCACATCGCTTAAGTTGTGTTGAATGCTAGATAGTGCTGGTAAATTAACAACTGAATAAAGACTGGTGTTTTTAATGTTTTCACAAGTTTTTTGGTATAATTTGGGTTGTTTCCTTGGTCAAGCTTGATATCCATTAAATTCTTAGATAGTGACGGTTTACATGAATGGATCTTTTCTTTAGAGATGACTTCATTCTAGAATAATTACGTTCATTGTTATTATTATTGGGATGCTACGAACCCGAATTTACAATAATGTTTGCTCTACATTTTGTTTTTCTGTACAAAGCACATCTTCATAAATAAGCTCCATTTTGGATTGTTTTCGTTTTGTGATACTGACTGAAATCCCTTATGTAGGAGTACATTACCTAATAAAATTTCAAGTCATTTCTATGAATATTGCTATTAATCGAATGACGACACGACGACTAGCCAAGGAAAATGTAATTAAATAATCGATTGAAGTTAATAAAGAAATCAGTGTGGGTACCACGCTACTACGCATCGAAAAAGTATTAGAATTATTATGTTAGTGACTCTTAAGTACAATGTCATAAGGTTCGTTTCATCTGAACTCGAACACTTTTTCGATCTGTCAAATATTCGTGCTACCGGCTCAGAACATTAGTCGTCAATGTCATATTGCAGTATTTCAGTAGACAAACTTCTGAAGAGTCCTGATAACACGGAGTTTTGATAACAATTAATAATTTTCCCTAGTACACCCAGGTGGACAAAGGTGAAGAGTAGTAAAAAAAAACCCACCGTTCACCCAGGTACTCTGAGGAGGTGGACGGTGGTTAAGAAGGGAAATGTTGCTGTTAATCAGCTGTTACGAAATACCTATCTGAATGTATTAAATGATGTATCTATCTGTCAGACAGTCACATCGGACTTCAATGATATAGCATGTCCACTATCACCTCATGTTGATGGTGCACTACCTTTGGCAGTCTCAAGAGACCTTACTCCTCTCCAACGAACGGTCAGCGGGCTTGTAGTATAATAGACTTATTTGGGAGTTTTGACTGGAAGAGTTATCAGGGAATTTTGAAAATTGGTGATTTGTTTTTAGATTTTGATTTACTTTTTCCGAATATCTTAACCGTGGATTCCCAATAGGGGTGCATGTCATCTGACCCTTAACATAAGCAGGTTTCTGATTAGTCTGTTGCACAAAAACAGCTGATGTCAAGTTGAATTTGGTTAAACCAACTATAGCTGCGTCGGATATATTATATGCTAACAATGTAGCTACTAATTTTGTATATTTATTAGACAGTACAACGTATCCTGAGTCAGAGTAAAGTTATAAATGGAACCTTGTGGAACGCCAATTTTTACATCCGATCCATCAGATTTAACGCCGTTGACTTCTGCCTTTATAATTCTATTGCTTAAGTATGATCTTACTAGATCCAACGCTGTATTTCTAACTCCGTAATGATTTAATTTCATTAGTAGCGTATCATGATCAACACAATCAAATGCCTTCGAGAGATCGCAAAAAACTCCGATGGCATCCTGTGCGGCCTCTCATGCAGAATAAATACGAGATATATGTCTCGTATTTATTCTGCATGGGTAGTTTAGGGATTCCTGCATCCGTAGTTAATTTACCCCTAGTGAAACCATATTGTTTGGCGTGAAGTTGTTTTGTACGGTTGAAGTGTGAGAGCATTTGATCGAGCATAATCTTTTCAAATATATTACTTAGTGCTGGAAGTACAGATATTGTTCTGAAATTTGAAGTATCACCCGACTTGAACAGAGGTATCAGTTTACTGTGTTTCATGAGGCCTGGGAAAACCCCATCGTCAACACATTTATTGAATATATAAGTAATCTTTAACCATTGAGTCGTGTTACCACTATTGATGTGTAACCGTGATTAAGGCGCCATGGTTTCTCAAATTCAGGGAGAACCTCTCCTCCGGTGGTTTTCACCTGGTGTACACGCTGTCGTGGCAAATGGCGGCTGTCAAACTCGTGGCTTCGCAGAAGAGGGCGAAAGCACGGTATAGTGAAGAAGAAGCTCCCTTACCGCTGTCGCCAGTTATGTATGCCAATAGACGGCGAAAGCATGGCACAGCGAAGGCCGCGCGAGTCCCTTGACAAGTAGGGGCCACCCAAGACCGGGGGGACGTGACCCCCCAGTTGACGCCGCGGGCATGAGGCAACCCATAAGGCCACGACCCCGTAACCGTAGTGGTTCTCGTGCGAGAACGCACTCCGCAGCCTCGTGGCTTCCAGACGGGGGCCAAATTATTAGAGTAGTGTTAGACTACAACGAATCTCGCCACATTACCTCTATCCAACAAGAACTAGAAGTAGCCAACCTAAGCACTATTGTTCAAGCCATGCAGACAAGAAGCAGAAAATTTAAAAAATATTTGTAATTAAATAAATTCATGAAGAAAACTAGAGGTAATGTAAAACTACTAAAATTTGCCTTGAAACGGCAATCAAACAGAATATTAAGAATCTCCTTAATGCAAGAGCTCCGGGGATAAAATTTAGGTTTACAGTCGGACCTTCAAGATGCCCGAGTAGAAATCCAGCATCTATATGACCTCCTAGCAAATACACTACAATGTTATGCCAAAGAACAGAGTGAGTTAGCAGAACTCAGAGCCGCGACATCTGAGTTAGTTCAGCTACAACGACAGAATGCGGAATTGGTGGGCATTCTAATTGAGAACGAGGCGAATGAGACCAGCAAGGAGGACGAGCCCACATCACTAACTTTGGTCTCGACCCCCCTCAACGAGAGTGTAGCAGCGTTCACCGCTGCCCCGACCAAAACAGCGTCGCCGTCGTCAACGAGGAGGCACCTCGCAGCTCAACAGCGCTAGTGCCGCGCTGCTCGCTGTCCCTGCTGAGGCGTGTGTCATGCCGCACGCTGCCCCGAGGGCCGCGCTGTTCGCCGTTGCGCACGTTGCGACGTTGCTGCCGCGAATGCCGCGCCAACCGCCGCCACGTGCATCGCACCGCACTCCAACACGTGTGTCCCGCCACTCACCTCCACTCGTGTACCGCCAGCTACCAAAATATGTGCTCAGAGAAAAACTCTGTTGTTCTCCGACAAAGTAGGTGCAGGATTTGGGCCTCTATTACATTACCGGCTTAACCAAAAAGTAACGAACATTTGCTGAAGATAATTAGTCGCGGTATCTATGATGAGTACACTATTGTAATTATGGTGGGAAATCATTCAAACATTAGTCGTAATGATTTGAATAAAAGTGTTGAAACACTTCTAGACTTACATAGTATTTTATTATTATTATTATTATATTATAGTAGGATGAAATGCAAATTTATACTATGCAATTTTCCATATGCCTGTAATTTGACAGAACTACAGAACAAATCTGTGCGTAGATGAATATTCATTTATTTAATTTAACGTGTCATCACAGCGATGCTATTTTATATTTCGACATGAATAATTTTAATCATAACTTTACTCTGACACAGGATACATTGTACCTGTCTAATAAATATAGAAAATTAGTAGCTACATTTTAGCTTATAATATATGCGAAGCAGCTATAGTTGGTTTAACCAAGTTCAACTTGTCATCAGCTTATGTTAAGAGTTATATGACATGCACCCCTATTGGGAATTCACCTGTTAATAATACTTTGCATGCAACATTGGAATCTGTTCCAAGTAATTTAAATTAGTTCATAAGACAAAAGAGCAAATCTCTAGCATACAAGAGCCACTAAATTAAATATGTCAAAATGTAAGCGCCAGTTAAATATTACCCATCAATACATCCAGGGGCTACCTGGCAAAGAACTTGAATTAGAATTATTTCCAAAAAATTCTGACATTGATATTATTTGTGTTACAGAGCACTGGTTGAAGGAAAATATGATGTCTTTTAACATAAATAATTACAAAATTGTCAGTTGTTACAAAAGACTGACTGCTGATAGAGGTGGTTCTTTAATCTTAGTGAAAAATAATATTAAGGTGAAACAACGGAAAGATATTCTTGCACTTACTGTTGAAAGACAAATAGAGGTATCCTGTGTTGAGTTAGATAGCCATATTATTGTTTGTGTCTACAGGCCACCTAGGGATGAAAAAGACCATGGCAATTTCGAAATATTTTGAGAAAATTATGGAGGAAGCCCTCACTAAACTATGTAATAACAGAAAAAAGTTAATTATTTGTGGCGATGTTAATGTAGATTTGCTTGTAGGAACAACAATGAAACAACGATTAATAACTTTATTCAAATCGTTTAATTTATGTCATGTATTTTTAGAGCCGACTAGATTTACACTTACCAGCCAAACTTGCTTAGATAACGTTTTTTGTGACTGTGCATTCACAATTAAAAGTGTATTTAACTGCTTACCTTTCGATCACAGTGGTCAAACAGTTTCATTCCCAATTGCTATTAAGGATAAGACTCGTCCATCATTTTATAGGCCTATTACATCCCATAGACTAGAGACATCTACGAAAAACTTAGATATAAATTTGCCAGTACCGGATTTTAATGAACAGAACCCAAACAAAATCTACTCAGACTTCTTCAACATTATTCAGACTGAATACAAAAAAGTTTTTAAATTAAAGAAAGTCAGTGACTACAACGGTAAATTTTGTTAAAAGTTTGGAATTCGTAAAAGTAGAGTTATCTTGTATGACCTATGAACAAAAAACCTATAACTTTGATTGAAATTTTCATGACTATGTTAAAAAATATTCCAATACTTTCAAGTTGGTTTGTAGAACTGCAAAAACTTTACACATTAATAGAAAAATTCAAAATTCAAATAATAGAATGAAAACAGTTTGGAAAATAATAAACCGTGAAACTGGCAAAGTTATACCATGGGACAATGATTTCTGCCTAAAGATAGGTGATGTTGTTGTTAAATCCAGCGCTGATGTTGCTCGAGCTTTTGAAAGATTCTTCACCAACGTATCGTTACTCACAACAGATCGTCTAAATTCATCTCTATATGAAGCAGAGACTTTATTAAAAAATAACACTAGCGTCAGTAAGGTATATTTAAAATTTCATCATGTATATCCCCAGGACATTGTCAAAACGTTTAGATTACTTAACTTAAAAAATACGGAAGACTTGTGGGGTATATCAGTCAAAGTCATTGGTTCAATAATTCGTGCCGACGACCGACGCGCGTATTCGCCGAATACGAATATTCGGTAAATGTCTATTATTCGGTGAATACGAATATTCGTTGCATCACTAGTTAAAATTGCCAAAAAAACACGCATTTTGTTATATTTAGTTAGTTGTGATAAGTGGATGTTGCCAAATAAATGAAAATAGTAAGGTTGATTACAGAATCGCGCATCATCAACGTCTCGGAAAACTTTTTGAACAATGACTTTGACTGCGCAAGCGAAATAGGGGCGTGTCTTTGGAGGTGAGTGAGAGTGCGATAGAGTACGCCCACCACGTCAAATCTCTCAAATCGTGGGAGAGTCTCGAATCCTGCTAATAACAACAATTGACTGCTATTTGAGCTAAAATAAGTCATTAGAGATAAAATATTTTTTTTGCCCATCTAGCATGTTCTAGACGAATCAGTGTGAGCTGAAGAAACAAAATCACGGTAGGGATCTGATGTCCGGGCCCCTACTAACTGCTACGGCTAAGACGTAACAGGCCAGAATTTTATTTTGATAATCCGGACAGCTGGGATATTTATTAGTTCAATAATAATTATTTGTGATTTCTTCAGTGTTAACTTTTCTTTCATTACATTTTCTTCTATCATTATTTGGTGTTGAACAATCTGCCACCCGCACCCTCCGTCCCGCCACTCCATACCGCCACCTGCACCGTTCAGGTTCCGCGTGAGGCATCATGAGTCACCCACCACCGCACCCGCTGACTCAGCTACCTCACCCCCCCGCTTATTGCTTGCACTGCGCTAATTGGGGTCTCTCGAGAGTGCTTCTGCGTCTGTAACTTTCAATACCATCACTTGCAATATCAGTTCCTCTGTCCATCATTCTCGATTTTTATACGCAGGCCAGGTAGTCGTAACCGAGATAGAAGCTTTTATAATAATGCAACCTAATTGCCTGTTTTACTGACTCGTACAATTAATAGATACTGTAAATAACGCTGCATTTTTAAAAACTTTTCGAGCACAGACAGAGTCCGGTAAAATTGCAGCAGAATTATTCCTGCGATTACATGGCAGCATATTCGAGACCGAGAGGTCGGCGACCGCTTGATGTAGTTAGCTGATTGCAGTGGCGGACCTGGCGGGCCTGACGGGCCTGGCGGGCGCGGGGCGACACTCTCTGCAGTACGATTACACGTGGTCATCGTGATCATCCCTCGAGGAGTGCTTCGCGAATTCATGACATGACGAAAACGTGACCGCGCGATACCGGGAAAGCTTCATATACTACAACTGATGGCTGTTTAAGTATTCTTTTGATAGGCCTAGGCTTTGAAGTTCTCGCGTGCAGGTACAGGAGGGTACAGGAGGGGCGTGGCTCGACGACGTGCTCGGTGTTACAGGCACCGAGCACGTCTAAGGAACCCTTTCTGCGCCGAGACGAGATCGCTTCCGGTATATATGTACATATGTCGGCGGCCGATTGTAGAATTGGGCACATCATGATGTACCGCGCCATATTAAGATATGGCGGCGTTTCTTGAAATACGCCGTCGTCTATCGGGCAGATCGATGAGAACCAAATGTTTCGTTCTTCTTTGGCCACATCACGATATGGCCAAAAGATAAAACGTCAAATCGTTGAATAGTTCAAATTTTATGAATAAACAAATCTTTTTAATTTTTACAATGTTTTTTTTGTTGTTACTCTTATGCTAGATGACTATTTCTTTATACTAAAAGTAATTATCCATATATATTTGTTAACTTATAAACGAAATCAAGAAAGTAGGAAGGCTAACACACGAGAGTCGGTGGACCTACTATTAGGTATCCGAGGATGATATTTTAGAGACTTTTATTATCCTTATTATTAAATGTTGTTATTATTTTCCTTCGTTCCGCTGTGCTTCGCTACGTTCCGGTTTTGCCTCTTCTAAGTTCCAACCTAACCTGTAACACAACTGAAATTTAGCCACAATAACCTACTCTAGCCAAAATTGGCTTTCATTACTTTCGGTCGCAAGCTTGCTTGCGATGGTTGCACATACACGTTCTAACCTAACCCAAACTACCGAGCTAAATCTATTATCACCCTACTTTTCGATATGCCGAGTTATAGGCTGGCAGACCGTCGAACCTTGGGCTTGAAACAATACGTCGGATTTTACATGGCGGATCTTGAAATGCCGCCATAGCATGATATGCCGAGGCACATTATGATGAGCCGAATATGACAATCGGCTGACGACATATACTAAACGCGTTTGAAGGCTATCGCCACTCACCACCCTCGCTCGTGTTTGTTTGTATGACGGTGCCACGCTCCTGTCTGTCCTGTACGCGACCCGAGGAAGGAAGTATTCAATTCAACCCATCGACTTATAGGAGCCGGATTATATGGATTCTGGTTCGTTTGAATATCGCTCACTCACTCGTCGTGACGTCGTCGTTCCTTGTGCTGTGCGGTGTGCCTCGTGCGGCGGGCGGGCACCGTGTACACGCGAGCACAGTGTGTAGCAGGAGGTACTCGAGTACAGTGATCAGTGCAGTATGTTGCGATAGCGCAATTATATCCTGCGGCGTCAAGTGCTCAAGTTATCTATCAATTTACTGAGAAACAAAACTTAACAATCAATGTTCAGGATAGATCTCCAGGGGGAAAGAGGTGATCGCCGAGGGAGTGACTTCCCGCCCGCACACCGCCGCCCGCTCACCGCCCGCTCACCGCCCGCTCACCCCGTCCGTCATGGAGCTGTGCAAGTCCGCATCGAGCCTATTTATCGATTTAAATCTTGGTAACGTTGAAGCTTGCACTTCTACTTGAAGCGGCACCGGTGCTGCCCTCTTCCTCAATGTCGTCGTGTGAAAACGTAAAATCGATTCTCAAGCACGAGATCTAGCTAGAGAAGTACTAGAAAATTGTGACATTGAACGGAACAAAATATTTCGAAAACATGTTTCGAAACTAGAAAATGAATGTGTACCCAGTATCAAATGGCATAGGAATATGTAAAGAGATGGATGATTTTATAAGTGGAGTAACCAGTGACGAACGGAGATTCTTTGTGTGTTTCTTGCGATAAATTAGGTTGATTTTGATGGTGATAAATAAATTATAAGTTTGAATAAAAAGGTATTCAACAACATAATATTCAACTTTTTTATCGTGTACCTTTTTGGTAACTATCGACATCTACTACCTCACTAAGAATGTTAATTTAACTTGACATGGACATTACATATTTACGGTGTTCGTATTTTTTTCATTGCTTGTATTTAAGGTATATAACCGTGCTTCCTGCCAAATGTCATGATTTTAGGTCCATGGAAAGTACCCTACCCTAATAGGCTACATTTTGATTCCCTAGGGAGTGTCGAAATATGAGGCAATATTATTATGTTATTTATTTATTTTATGGCTAACCAACAAATATTACACACCACACACAATTTGAAAATACAATTACACTTCGCTTCGTGGATACCCCATTACATACAGATGAACTCGACATACAATAAACAGAACAGTTCTACCAACCTTAATCTACCGCTACCGAAAATTATTTAAACCAAAAATAATATAAAGATAAGAGAAAAATGTTACAAGCTTTACCACAAACAAAAGCCGCTGGAATGTTCTTTTCGAATTTACTTAACCTAAGATTAAATATACCGGGAAATTCTATTACCAATGCTATGAAACCTAACATTGGTGCTGGACATGTTGACATTAAATGGGCGATAATTAATAATTCGAGCATTTTGACGTGGCACCACCATCACCAACCCAACCTTCGAGGGCAACTCCGGAAGGTCTAATCCACCCCTTAAAATCTTATATAGCAAGAGTTGAGCTACTGATCTTGATACTTGATCTTCTGTTTTCGAGTGACGTAAAATTAAAAAACTTTAAGCGGTGCTCGGTCGGAACCGACAAAAAGAAAAGAAACCTCTTTTGTTTTTTTTTTCAATTCTGTCTATGTGACACTCATAATGAGGAGACCAAATACTTGAGCAAATTGCGAGGCGACATGTTTTGATTGCGTTGTCTTAGAAGTTAAATTTTTTCACAGTCCTATTTATTGATATCAATTTCAATATGATACCTTCACGTATTCCTGAGAAAAAGGGTCTAGAAAAAAAGGGAAAAAGTCGGGCCGGACGGACAGACAGACAGACGGACAACGAAGTAATCCTATAAGGGTTTTTACTCTCTTTGTGGTACGGAACCCTAAAATTGTCAAAGAAACACGTCCCTTGTACGAGGACCCGCTGTCATTTAACGGCTTTACATAGACGCATGTTGAAGTAGAGTTCGCGGCGCTCGTAGGTAGGTACGCTGAAAACTATTGACTTCACAAAAAGAGGTGCAGACCAGAATTATAAGAAATGTTGTCTAGTTTATTCATAAGAAGACTGTTATATCGTAAAATGAGTTGGAGAGAAGACATTATCAAATAACTGTTTTTAGGCGCCATTTTTCGAATGTGATGGCGCGAGCGGCAAAACACAAATTCGGAAATAAGAGCACATCAAAATATAAAATCACTATGTAGGTATAACATCGCCGAATTTCAAAACACTCGCAAATCTTTCTAGCCCGCCATAAGTCGGTCACAACAAATCTTTCTAGCCCGCCATAAGTCGGTCACAACAAATCTTTCTAGCCCGCCATAAGTCGGTCACAACAAATCTTTCTAGCCCGCCATAAGTCGGTCACAACAAATCTTTCTAGCCCGCCATAAGTCGGTCACAACAAATCTTTCTAGCCCGCCATAAGTCGGTCACAACAAATCTTTCTAGCCCGCCATAAGTCGGTCACAACAATCATTAATACTCTGAAGTATTCATCACTAATCTATCAGCAACGACATTGTTAAGGTGCTACGAAAATAAAATGGGGTTTTATTCGAATCCATTTACTCCACCATGAAGTCATCTACAGATTTGATTTTTGGGTAAACGTTTATTGAGTATTTGATTAAGATTTTCACCAAATCAAAAACGCGATTGGATGAAATTTTCTCGATAGAATTTAATTACGAAAACACCTCTAAATTATATTATTTTTTCCTGTAATTCTGAAATCCTAACTAATTTCATTGTGGAACTGCGTTCAAAATGTAGATATTATGTATTCGCAAAATCTCCTGAAAAAACTTTTTAACAAAATAGAGTAGTTTATTTTTAAATAATTATTCTGTTGTTTAGCGCTACGGTTTTTAATTTTTTTCCGATTCCGTCCCTCTCACACTGCGGGTCTTTCCGCCTGGAGTAACGGGGACCTTTGCACGGACGAGGTATCGCCTTAATTGATCAATAAGTTTGTAAAAACAACAAACTGTATGTTTGGCCGTGGACCTAGTAGTTTTCCAACACATTTTCGTAACTGCTTATACAATATGATATGTTAATAAAATAAAACGACTTTGTCCAGTTTATTGCAAGATGATGTGAAACGTTCGTAAGCAAGGTGTTGTTATTCTCATTGTACCTATGCAAAGCGTGGGTGTGTGGATGTTCTTGCGTCAGCACAGCCCACCGCTCCGTCGCGCCGCGCCCGTCGTCGGTGCGCGGTCGGTGTCGGTCGGTGTCGGTCGGTGGAGCTCGCTGAGTGTGAAGGTGTGACGTGAAGTGTCAACTCGACACCTATCGAGAGTGTTGCCTTGCCGGCGGACACCGCCCCCTCCTGCACCATCCCGTACCCTCCCGTCGGCACAGCAGGCTGCCTCTCATGCAACTTACAGGAGGAAATATTGCTCCGTGTGCAAAAACATATATGTATAGGTACACGAGCGTGCGAAATGTTTAATGTTGACATTGAACTTTTGTGTTGAACGCCGCAGCCATATGCCTTACAGCTACAGCACAAAACAATTATGAAACGCTCCGGTGCCGTTGGCCAGGATCCTCTGTAGTTTACAAGCTTTTATTTAGTTTCATTTATTAAGCTGATCATATTTTATGGAACGATGGTATGCATCAATATGAACAACTTTCCCCAAGAAACTGAGGCATGAATTGTTTTTCATTTGCCACCGTGACAATGCAAAAAAAAAAAATCGGCCCTCGAATTTAGTCCATGTCAGGGTTGATGGCCAGAGGGGAAAGAGGAAACCGCGGAGGGGGTGACGTCCCGCACACCCACATCAACCCTGGTTATTGATTTCGATCTTGCTGACGTTGGAGCTTGCATGTCTTAGTTTAATGTTTAAGCACAACAACTAGCTAGACAAGTAAGTAGTACTGGAATATGTGATCCGGGCGCTGCCGCTGCCTGTCCGTTGTCTCTGTGTGTAATCAAATCTTGCAAGTTCAATTTATTTTACCAAGCACTTTAGTCCTAGGTGACATCCACTGATTATGGAGTCAGAAGGTGGCCATGGCCCATGGGAACTCTGTTGCAGGGCATTCGACGCAACCGCGAAGTTTTGGCGACGTTTGATCTATCTTGACAAGTACTCGAGTTCAATTTTACAACTAATAAAAGCTTATTATTTATATTTTATAAATCAACTTAATAATTCAGAGGATGATCTAACTTACACCGGCAACTAGCCTTTAAATATTTTGTGAAATCCTGTAAGGTGAAGCGAATGACAATTACAGGGAACAGCAGCATTCCATTTATATCCCGTGAAGTGAGAGAGGCTGCCGGTGCTGCATGTCGCGTCCCAGTTGCCTCCGGCCTTGACCGCCGCCCCGCCGCCCCGCCGCCGCCGCCCACGGCCCCTGCCGGCAGCCAACCAACAGCCAACAACCCACCAACAGCCAGCAGACCTTAAATAATACCCACTCGACATTTTGTGTGAGATTATGAGAAGGAGTTATCTTAAATGGATCTCTGCTGGAGGAAAGATAAACACGCACCAGTTAACAGCTACACGGAGAAGGACTTGATACTGCATTGACTATACATGCTGGCTCATTGCATCCTGCCTGATTCCTTTGGTCGAACTCCTCACCACATGGCATTGAAGGAGATAGGACTGATTTATATCTCTGTCCCAGATCACCCCAGCGCAGATAGTATTATTATGATATTTTACTATCAATCGTTGGGCCAGATGGGTTAACTAAATCATAGTATAATATTGTGCCTGCTCCGTACCTCCGTACCTCGGGCTCGCCACCGCGAGGCACCGTGTAATGAGTAGGTGGGTACAACACAGCTAGTGTAATATTTTCGCCGACACTTAGCACGATTACACAGAGCGGTCGTTAACACGACACATAAAGCGAGGCTTTAGGTGTCGCCATCCAAAGCCACTAGGTGGCGCTTGTGCGGGGACAGGTCGTGACGTCACTCACTACCACCGCACCACGAGCTGATACATCACGCTCTCTCTGTCGTGCTGGCTGGCACGTGCACGTGCAGCACGCACTATGTTGTGCGACACGAACACACGTTTCGGAACGACTCCTAGCTGTAAGAAAGTATTGAGGTCATGCTACCTAATGCTACAAACTGAAGCTCTGCAACTCTTAATCAACAGAACAGGGTTGAACAAACTCCAAGTCGTACGATACGAGTCGTGTCAGGACGTTGTGGCAGATCTGTCGTCGGTTGCCGTTTGGCAACCACCGAAGACGACGCGTATAACAACAAACTCATGCTTGCAAATGATGAATAACTACTTCTACGCACCTCATCTATACATAATTTACCTATATCGAACTATGACATGGTGCAAGCCTCTACAAAAGGGCATTCGGTTTTATTCCAAGGGTTAAACAATTATTATTAATAATAAATAAAGTGTGTCAATTATTGAAACGACAAAATATTTCAGACACAATAAGCGTTCGGATTCTTTTCATGGTATACTGACACAAGTCCCTCGTCGCGAGTGATCAGATCACGTCACGGAAAGATTACGTAATCTCTGTACCTAAACGGCTTTACTTGGCGAGCCTTTATACAAACGCCCGTATTATTGTGGATGGCATAAGCTACGAGTTCGAGACGAAATCTCGCTGGGTATGTAGATTTATCTTAGTCGAGTTTGTGTTTTTCATTCGCTATTGGGTTAAGTTATTGTTGAACAGAAGCCGATGATGCCGCGGCGGCTTTATTTGTAATCTGGATCTCCCGTGAGCGATTGCGGCAGATTTTTAATTAGATTCAGAGCAGATTGCAGAGGCTACACAAAGTTGTGCTGTAAAACCTACATTACCTATTTCGGGTAACGTTTCTTAGCTAAAGTTCAAATAAGCCCGTTTCTTCAACTTGTAAGCAGCGGCGGCATCAGCTCGACGAAGGATATTTATGTTTATATGTTTAAGTTTATAGCAAAGAAGGAGGAATTCTGATGATAAAGCGACATATGTAGGTACGTTACTTACCTTATTGATTGTCTCTGTACTTCGGTCTTTCCTAGAGAAGATCTAAAAATACAAACATTTGTTTGTATCTGTATAATGGTCTGATGTCCTTTCCAGGCCAGGAAGTACCAAAATGATACTTGTGAACAACTTACTTTATTAATGTATGTAAGTAGGTACCTATAGTAATGCTTGATATGTGAGGTCATGCCTCATCAACAAAATTGATCGTCTTTGCGCCGCAGATGTATTTCCTTATCTCCTGTCAATTATTGCAAGCTCTGAGCTGAAACACTGAATCAACACAAAAACAGCTTCGAGTCAAGTAGCGAGCAAAGTTTATACAAAAACAGCTTCGAGTCAAGTAGCGAGCAAAGTTTATACAAAAACAGCTTCGAGTCAAGTAGCGAGCAAAGTTTATACAAAAACAGCTTCGAGTCAAGTAGCGAGCAAAGTTTATACAAAAACAGCTTCGAGTCAAGTAGCGAGCAAAGTTTATACAAAAACAGCTTCGAGTCAAGTAGCGAGCAAAGTTTATACAAAAACAGCTTCGAGTCAAGTAGCGAGCAAAGTTTATACAAAAACAGCTTCGAGTCAAGTAGCGAGCAAAGTTTATACAAAAACAGCTTCGAGTCAAGTAGCGAGCAAAGTTTATACACATATACATCGCTGTTATTATTCGTTTGTTTAGGTGTGTACTATTTCTGGTCTGTGTGTAATTTTTAGAGTTCCGTACGCGAAGGGTGCCAAACCGGGACCCTATTACTAAGCCTCCGTTGTCCGTCCGTAAATAAGCGATTCCGGTCATGCATAGATATAAACATACTTTTATATTTGAGTTGTTGTTAAAAAATATACAGGGCACCTACCCAAAGACGAGAGGAGCATCGACAGAGGATTCATAATTCATATTTTTATTGCCTGTATGTTTTCAAAAGTTACATTAAGAGAAAATATATGAACAAGGGCGAGCTTATCTCTAAAAATAGATTTCTTCCAGCAAACCAAGGCATGATAGGAAAATGTACCATGAAAAGATAGACAGTGCACAATATCTAACTAAATACGTACCAATACATACACGTATACATACATACAATACATAAACCTGTATTTATAGTTTGCATATTGTAATAATAATATACATGCTAAAACCATCGCGAAAGAGAGCGGATGTGCTCTTTTACCCGGTGTTTGAAAGAGAAAAGAGTGGGACAGTCTCTTATATTATAGTGCAAGGAAGTGCGATCCACAGTCGGACCGGACCGGCTGCAACCTGAAGGAGTGCCCATGTGCCGAGGTGTTACGCCTTGGTGTTGCTAAGAGTGTACGGAGTTTCTGAGTGATGCCAAATCTATGAAGATAAGAGTAACATACAGATGACCTGTTTTTTTACGTGTTTTCTTGCACAAAATGGTACGGATGAAAACCCTTCGTATGTGGGTCGGACTAGGACTTGATAGATTTTGTATTGTTTCGCTATTTAGTCGCTGTTCGTCCGTTGCTGGATGGTTGCTGGGTCGGTCGGCTGGTTGCTTGTGTAGCGGAGCGCGAAATTACTTCGCGACTTATCTCTCTTATTCATTCTTAGAAAACTCGACCATACAGCGCAATATACTCGTACGTACCTACATTTACATTTATACAATTATATTCCCCTCGAAGCTGATGAGTCCATGATTTAGACGTGGTTGTAGGTAAGATAAGATAAGCGTTTATTCATGCGTCACAATATACAGAACACAACAAAGAAGAAAGATCTAAGGCTAAGGTGCCTTCCTGGCATATCTGAGAGCCCACTCACTCCACACAAACAATGTTTATTTCTGAAATAGATAGTTCGCGATCTGATCAGTGCGGCCGTGAGCCTTTTGCCTACTAAACTTGAAAAATGATCTTAATGTCCTTGTGGAGTTTTGTGTACTGATGGAATTATGCGATGTTGTCAGCTGATGTTGACAGCAGTTGGCGCGTGGACGTGGAGGTTCTGCTTCTTGCCGCTAGATGGCGGCAGGCGTCCTAACAGCGATACTGTACTTGCACAACTTTTGTTTAGCCTACGTCTTAGGAGGCTTGCTTCATGAAATCATTATTGATGATGAAGACTCGATTTTTAATTGATGTTCTTTCTATTAAGTCTATTATTTCTACGTTTTATTTAGTAGGTAGAGGTATTTTTTTGTTAAACAAGTCTTGCTAATCGATAATACCCACTTACCTAAGGACGCAGATTGAAGAATAGATATAATGTATCTGCCTGTTATATTTAATTGAACCTAAAGTAATTTAGGTGGTAGTGACAAGGGTGTAAATATTTTGAAGGTTAAAGGTAAAGAATTACCTATATCCTAACTGCAGAAATAACGAACTAAATTGACAGCTTGAAACGTCACTTCTTGAAATAATGTTGCCATCCACAGTTTGATAGTGATGTTCTCATTCATTCTATATATTATGAAAAATTGGATAATAGGTATGGTTTTTTTTTTTGTAATAACTTACCTACTGGCTTGTTCGATTTATTTTTGTGGTTTGTCAATGAACAATGGTATAAAAATCGGGTTTGTGTATCTAGGTCCACGGCCCTTTGATGTTGGAAAAAAGCCGCCATACTGCAATTGTATCTAGATCCACGGATTTTTGTAGAGAAGAGACAATAGTCTGATGGTTTTGGACAAAAATATATTATAAATCTTTTTGCATCCGTTAATACCCATCCATTGGATAAAAACCCTCCTATAAATATTTTTAATAAAAACCCTCCTATAAATATTTTTAATAAAAACCCCCCACCTATGGGTATGTCTTTCTAAGTCCACGGTCCTTTCATCTTATACAAAATGCCACCCATAGTGGAATTGTATTTGAGTCCACGGAATTTTTAGGGTTTTTATTGTTTAAAGAAAAAGTACCGTTAGACAAAACAATGAAGTAGAAAATCCATATCCGCTGAAAGCAAACAACAAACAACCATCTCGTATAATGCTTTTATTCACTTGGTATCAATACTTTTCTTAGGTACATACGAGTATTAACTACATTAGAAGCATCTAACCTCGCCAATTTTTAAAGCTAAGGGCTGTTTACTCACCGAAAAGGAATGGTAATACCGTAAGAAAGTATGGGACAGAATTATGTCTGATCCTCGCTTTCCTACGATATATCGTTCCTTGTCAGAGAGTAAAAAGCTCCTAAAGTTTTGAAAGTTGGCCAAATTAAAATGCTTCTTCTAATACATAAAAAGATATTTAAAATTACAGTATTTATCAAAATAATTATTCTTTTAACTTTAGTTTTTTATTTCTTACTTATTGAGTAGTAGCTCACTTATCTATCACTCAGATGTAATCATTCAACACTTCCTTGGTACATATCCACTATATTAGAAGCATCTTAACTTGACCATTTTTCAAACCTTTAGGGCTGTTTGCTGTCGGAAAAGGAATGGTAATACCGTAGGGTAGGAAAGTAAGGGCGTTCCATCTCTTTCTGGCAAAAATTAAATATAGAAAGTGTGGAAGTATGCGGGCGCAGGAAGCATTTAAATTATGTACTTACAACCATAAAGACAAGTTTTTCTAGAAAAACATTTACATAAGGTTTATTATCCAATGGATGGTTATTGATTGATGCAAAAGGATTAATATACAACCGATTTTTATCCAAACCATCTGGGTATTAAACATCTCTATGTCATTAAAAATCCATGGACCTAGATACGATTGCAGTATGGGCGGCTTTTTTTCCAACATCAAAAGGCCGTGGACCTAGATTCAGAAACCCTAAAAATCATGCCCATCAACAATAGTTATTTTTGTCACAAGGAAGCAAAATTATGTATTTACGGCGAGGGCGGTACATTAAATCCAGAGTGAAGGGAAGGATTCTACGATATAATCCTGAGCGTAACGAAGGATTCAAGCGTTAACGCCCATAATGAAATAATTTTGCTCCTGAGTGACACATACAATTTTTCACACCGACTATGAGGAAAATTTTAATTAAATGCACTTCAATATTCATTATATCACAATAACAGTCATCGATAGTTTTGATTTCAGTAAAACATATAATTTATTGTGACATTTTTTTTACATATTACGAAGAATTCATAAATTTTCATGTAACGTTGTTAAATTAAAACTTGAAACATGTTCGTTTTTAATCGGCTACGATGAAATTACAATCGATTATTTTATTAAGATCTCTGTTCAATTGGCACATTGCGTAAATGCTACATGCCAATGAATAAATAAAAAAAAGTGGCTTGAACAGAAAAGTAGCATTTTGCTCCCTCTCGTCGTGGAGCAAAATTTAATGAAAGATGTAAAATAGTTATTTGTGTCACAAGGAAGCAAAATGATGTAACGGCGAGGTCGGTACATTGAATCCAGAGTGAAGGCAAGGATTCTACGATAGAATCCTAAGCGTAGCGAGGGAGGGAGGGAGCGAGAATCCTGAGCGTAAAGAAGGATTCAAGCGTTAACGCCCATGACGAAAATAATTTTGATCCTGAGTGACACATACAACTTTTCACACTGACTATGAGGAAAATTTAAATTAAATGCTCTAAAAAATTGAATAACTAATGCATTGAATTGAATTGATTTGAATTATACTTTTACCGCTTATTCATAAATTTTCATATAACGTTGTTAAAGTTAAAACTTGAAACATGTTCGTTTTTAATCGACTAAGATGAAATGACAATCGATTTATTTCGATTTTATTAACCCGTATCTTCCCAACCATAGTAAAAAAGGTCCAATTTTTATGAAAATCGTATCGGAGCATATTTATAGATGTATAATGAGAACTACATACCAAAAAAATTTTAATCTCATTTAGATTTTTAGTTTTGTAGCCGTTCCAATAATGGAACACTAGGATTAAACATACATGTAAGATACTGTCAGTGGCTATGGATTTCGTTGGGAAATAAAACGATTGTATTCACTTTTTATTTATTGTACGAAGTTTTAAATCTTATAATTATTACTTAAAAATACAATTGCGTGTGTTATTGAGTATGAAAAATGATAGAACATTTGCTATGTTAGGCAACATTACATTTGATACACTTCATGGTTGTGTTTTTGTGGCATAAACCACATCGAGTTTGTTTATTTTGTTTGTCCTCTGCTTGTTTTCTTCATTTCTTGCGGATCTTTGAGAGGTGCTTTCTCAGTTCGGTTGGCTCGTATAGACCCTGTTCCATCGTGACTGATCTTTTGTAACTCCTCAAGCAGCGGTAAGGATGTAAAAAAATTATCGAAATAAAAACTGTAGCTACCTTGTGGCAGCTTTGATATTAGATCCAGAACAACTGAGGCACCATCACCTAACTCAGGATGGGTATTTCCGGTACAGCTCACCATAAATCAAATATCACTTATATATATACCAATTTTTATATCCAAAACTGATTGGCTTTCCATGGATATGCTGCTTAGTACTATGTTTCCCAAAATATGGAATCATAGATTCGTCAATGCTCAAATTTCTACGTCCAGGGTAATACTTTACCCATCGTGCATTGAGCAGATTCCATAGAGGGCGCACTTTAGCAAACTTATCATTAGGACCAAGATTATTATTGTCGGCAACATGGAAATAACGCAGCAAGTCTTCAAATTTATTTTTTCTTGACATAATACCTACCACTGTTGGAAAACTGCAGTCAACTCCTTGTTCCCAATACATTCTGTATCTCGATACACTGTTATATCCCGACAATAAGAGAATGGCTATAAAGTGTTTCATATCCGTTGTAGTAACACGGAATGCATGTTTACCCTTCTGAATCGCATTTTTTTTAAGTTTCTGAGCGCAGTAATTCGAACACGTCTTCATAAAAAAATAGTTCAAAAACCTGAACTGTTTTTTCCAAATTTTCCAGGTTTTCCAGGAAATCTCGTTCACAGATTATTCTTTCTCAGCCTTTTCTGGAATATCTACAAACTACCACTTTCTTTTGACTTCAACACGTTTTCTTTTTGGCGGTGGCGGTGTTGCCGTCGAAGAGGATATGGGCTGTGAAGGCTTCGTCACTGACGATGTGGAAGTGTTGGTTCGTCTTCTTGTTCATCTCCAACGATCATCATCTGCACTATCTTAGAATCAGCTCGAGACGATCTAGTGACTCGGAGTTCAGCTTCTGATAGTAACTGATGTCTAGACAAATTATTTGTACTTGCAAACTCTTCGTCACCGCTATCTTCGTCGCTATTTTGCCAATTTTCAGGAGGTGTGATGAAAATATCACCCGCAAACAAGTCGTCATCTTCTTCCAACTGAGAGATTATCTGATACACAATCAATCTGCAATAAAATAATATCATAATTACGAGGCAATACAGATAAAATAAAGTTCCTAATGTATAAACATTACATGTGCTTATGTTCCTACTGCTCAAATAATGGAACGGTACATAAAACTTACAGCTACCCTCAAATTTGCCTTTTTATTTCTAAATACGTATGACGACATGATAGAACAATACTACAACATGTTTATAAACCCTAAATTGTCAGTAGTATAATGTAAACATCATGATTACTTACATTTTCCTGTTCGCCATATTTTTCACTCAAAACTTACAAACACAATTATGTTTTCTAGATCAACAAAACCACGCGATGTGAAATGACATGTGTTCATCTGACAGCTAGAAATGTCAGTAATACCAACATAAAACTTTATTTATAACTTTATTTTAAAGACGCGTTCAAAAATTCGAGTAAAAAAATAAAAAAATTACCGTTTTAAAAATGGAACACTAGGATGATATGGGGATCTGTGTTCAATTGGCACATTGCGTAAATGCTACATGCCAATGAATAAATTAAAAAAATAGCTTGAACAGAAAAGTAGAATATTGCTCCCTCTCGTCGTGGAGCTTACTTTCCGAATGAAAGGTGTGAAAATAGTAGTTTATGTGACTGCTATATAATGGAGGGCAATAATACTCAAGAGTGGGTTTATGAAACGAGCCGAAGCCGAGTTTCACAATAATATCACTCGAGAGTTTTAATGCCTAATTATGTACAGTTACATACACTAGTTTATCTACACACATATCATTAGCTCTCTTTGATGTGTTCAGGAACCGCATGTTTGACCGGCATTGTGGCATTGATCATTGCTCAGTTGTTTAGCTTGTTCTGTAGTACCAACTTCACAGACAAATTAGGGGCGGCACGCAGGCGGGCGTCGGCATTCGAAATTTGAATGTCATAATTTGACAAATTTTTGTACATTATGGTCATACGGTACAAATTTTCAGATAAGAAATGAGTTTTTAGTTTTTACCATTGAATAGTTTTACATTATGCTGGTCTTAACGTGCTGTTTTTAGACGCAGTAAAGAGGGTTTATGATACGTGTGTAGATAAAATATATTTTCTTGCTGCCAAGCTAGGGTTAAGCCTCGTATCATCGTGTTTTTTCTTATTAAACTATAGGTACTAGTATCTACCGTAACATTTTTATGATATCATTATATTTTGAGATAATAGAATGAACTAAATGATTCTTTGATCCATCTCTTTTTTTTTACTAATAAGTGGCAACATCGGATCTCTCAATTTACTTCGTTATTTGAGCAATAATGTTATTAAGTAGGCATTTGGAGAGGAAGTTGCGCGGCGCGATACCTACAGCAGTGGGCTGGCTACATTACGGGATTGTACCTAACTAATGTTGGTATTTTAGCGATAGTGTCGCGATTTGATGAGTTTTGTTGGCGGATCTACTGACTGTTGTTGCGTGTGCATGTGTGCATGTGTGTGTGTGCCTATGTGTGTCGGCCTTGGAAGGTTTATCTCGGTTTTGTTGCTGACCACAAGTTACGTTACTAACTCATATCATAAGTAGGTAGGCACCAACTCATTCGAGCTCGTATAATAATCGTATTTAATTAAATTAGGACAACATTTGTATGGTTACCCAGTTACCCTGCCTTAACCAAAGGGTTGTGTCGGTTTGGCTCATCTATAGTTGAATTTCGTGAAAACCAAATCTTGGGAATCTTGGGAGCAACAAGTCGTCCTTGTAGACTTACGACTCAAGATGTGGCGCTTGAAATATTTGTGTAGGTGGTAAGTAGGTAATGTTATGTATGTAGGTATTCCCCTTATTTCCAACTTAGCATAAACATCGGTTCGCTGCTCAAGGTTGTCATATGATATTAGAAATTCAAACATGCAAAGTCGGCATTCGGCTTCTTTTTATTTAAAAAAACCGGCCAAGTGCGAGTGGGACTCGCGCACGAAGGGTTCCGTACCACCGTTCAATGGAAGCGATGGTGTGGAGTGAATAGTTTGGATTTTACACAGCAAAATATTGTTTACAAAGTTATTGGTGCGGTTACTTTCACACTCCATGTACGTAACCAGGTGCATCCATAAGTTTGTATGTGGTATTGAAAGAATTGTTGTATGGGAGCCCCCTTAAATATTTCTTTTATCCTGTTTTTTAGTATTTGTTGTTATAGCGGCAATAGAAATACATAATCTGTGAAAATTTCAACTCTCTAGCTAGCTAGGTTCTTGAGATACAGCCTGGTGACAGACGGACGGACGGACGGACGGACGGACAGCGAAGTCTTAGTAATAGGGTCTAGTTTGGAACCCTTCGGGTACGGAACCCTAAAAACGAAAACAATAGAAACTCGACACGGCGGCACGGCGCGGCGCTCCCTGGAAACTACACACAGAGTGGCATTGCGTGGTGGTAGGTAGTAGATGTGGAGCAACGCCCGCCGCATCCCTGTGTGTGTATGTGCTGGTGGGGCGGGGCGCTCCGGCGGCGGCGGCGGCGCGCTCGCTTACACAGCTGCGGGCTGACGGCCGCGCCGCCGGGGCGGCAGACAGAATCAACTCTACTACACATATTTATATTACTCAATACATTGTAAAGCGTTAATGGAGCTAAATAAGAGTTGCAATAAGACCCAGGCTAACTGCAGCAGCCGTCAGCAGCAGCACTGCATGCATGCATGCCTCATGATGAGTCACCTTTATAGCTACTATCGCGCGCGCCGTCCCGTCAACGAACGTGACCACATCACAATCACAGGCACTGCTTGCTATGTTTAGTATCTAACATGATATACCTATTATATCTACCTATGACCAAACGTGTGAATATGAATATAAACAGCAAGACACTGCGAATTTATCTGAAGACGATGAGACGATATAATTCACTAAAGAGGTGACAGGCAGGATGCCGAGGCCGAAATTTGTTTTTTGTAGTAAACGGACAGGTAGGTACCTAAACGCAGGTAGAGATTACACAATAGCTATTCCAGTTGTTCTCGTTACGATGACGAGCCGCACGCAATAGACAGCTCGTCGCTGATTTAATTCCATACAGTTGTGTTTCATCGGTATCTGTTTGTTCGTCATCGCAGCCGCAGCCCCAGAGCCACGCCCGCCAGGCCAACAAACTCAGACAATGCCAACTCTGCGTCGTGTCGCCCACCCTCACGCTAAACCACCGCGACCCTACATTATCTTGGATCTATCTTGCAAGCTTGTCGTAATCCATACTATAGGTACCTACGCAGTTATTAAAAAACCTACAGGAGTGTTCGGACAGACTGACACAACGACAAGAAATGTAATATCTACTCGTAGCCTACAGGATGCCATCACCCTCCCTGTGCATCTGGATCTGCTATCTGCTATCAGGAGCGCGACTTGAAATACATATATATATGCACATTAGTGATGCAACGAATACTACTTTTACGAATACGAATACGAATATCAAAGCTACTATTCGGTGAATACGAATACGAATACGAATATCTCGCCATGGTAATAAAAGACTAATTTATTTGATGAATTTCTATTCTCCTAATAATTAAAATTTACAATAGGCAAATTTTTATTTAAAAAACATAAAATTAAATGTAAATTTTCTCGTTTTAGGCGATTTCTTTTTTCAGTCTGGATGTTTCCAGCTGTTGATAAGTCTTTCCGAGGCGACTGAACATCGCTTCAGTGAAAACTAAACTATGTCCAGTAACAGTTAACTATGGCCGGGGAGTCCCCCGTCGTCGCGTCGTCGTTGCGGTTTGTAAGGCCCTATGCACACGTCGTATTTTTACGTGCCGACGACCGACGCGCGTATTTGCCGAATATGAATATTCGGTAAATGTCTATTATTCGGCGAATACGAATATTCGTATTCGTATTCGTTGCTTCACTAATGCACATCAACACGTCACACGCACTCTATTCTTCTACCACTTCCAGCGGGGTATTTCTTGCACATGCATGTCAACACAAATCTTACTGCGTGTAATCTGTCCGCAATCAGGCTATCTCTCAGCCAACAGTATTCTCTGCTTATTTTAATATTCTAGGCTCACAGAGACAGAGCTATTTCACAAATGTAAAAGTCAGCTGGCTGGCTGGGGGCGGGATTGGCATGCCGCGTATTATTCATAGTTAGGTGGAGCGGCGCGGCGTGCCGGGGCCGGGAGCTGAGGGCGCGCGCTGCCAAGCCAGGCCGCAGTGCGCGCCACCGCCGCCACCGCCGCCACCCCCTGAGCTGCGCCACTCTGCACCAAACCACATCGAAACCGAACGCACACCCACGCAGTACGAACGAATACGAAGTATTGTTGCTGACTGTCAGTCAGTGTCAAACCAAACCCTGCCTGCAGAGCTGTTAGTGGTGCTGCAGTCACTGAAATTCACTCCACATCAATAGCAAAAACATGAGTTCTGCTGCATGGATATGAATAGCAAAACCATGCGAGCGTACTACTTTTGGAAATACTGAAGTCATTACGGACGAAATACGTTATTAAGCCTCGGAGGCCCCTTTTGTACGTAGGTCATCGGGAGCAACGAGTAGGTCTTATCGCAATTACGTCTGGTTGAAATTAATGTTTTATTATATTTTTAGTGCGTGATTTATGAATAAGTTTTATCTCAAGCCCCCAGATTATTATACTAATCAAATCACACTCCGCTCTTGAAAAGCAGCTTAAGTACCGGGGGTCAGTATAATGGCAGCGAAAACTCAATTATGATAGTTTGAAAATTGTGCGCGAGCGGCATGCCACCGGATATAGGTGTATGCTATGTCCCTGAGAGATACATATATGTGGTGATATCGCGAATATCCCCGTGCGATACTACTATGGCGAAGGTGTGTCGTGCGATGGCAACTCTGGCCATAAATGTATGCGTCTCCCGGCTACAGGAAGCCTCCGAACTCGTGTCGGGCGATTCGTCAATTTCCGCTCAGTTTACGAGTGAGTAGCTGCAGGCAGCGCGTGGGGCTCGGATGCGGATTTATGTGAGCAATATCAATACAGTCGGCTCTCCAGGGGAGTGGGGGAGTGGGGGAGGATCTCCAGGTGATAAATCGGTTGTGAAGTAATCAGCCCCGAGTGAGAGTTCAGGCACCGCACGTGCGGGTACGTCGATGCCGACGAACGGAGCTCGTGTAGTAATCCTCTCGTTTATGTAATTACATGGAGATACTGTTAACTACCTACCTACTTGAATATGCATAGAGGGGTAATATGTCGAGCACCGTAAATAAAGCGGAATGCTTTTAGTATACCTATAGATACAGATCGGTTGTTGCCTATTCGTGCCGCGAGAGCCTTCAACTATAAATGGAGCTGGCACTGTATCTAATGTAGCCAATGAGTAGTACCAGCACAATGCCATGCACCCGTGTTCCATTTGCACACTGCACTCAGAGTATGTATCGCACGTGATATGAGTGGCAACTCCTAGATACACACTCGATGATAAAGCACCGACACGCCAAGCTTTTAAGTCGACGACGCCACATCGACGACATTTAGTAAATAGTGACATCATCGAAGAAGAAAACAAATCCAGTAGGTGTACACAAATTCGCCGACCCCAATAAGACGCGGCATGACGCCTCCGGCCGCCCAGAGAGCAGCCGCCCGCCCGCCGTCGCCGCCCGCCCAATTCCGCCCGAGCGACGATCGAAATCATGAAAATTACCGAAATGGGTCGCATTGACGTCACCCGCCGCATGCCCCATGTAGCACCTACTGAGACATTGCCTATCTTTAAACTTTGATGGATATTTAGAGGTCCGTGACCATTACAGGTTAATATCATCTCGATTAAAACGTAGTTCGTATAAAATGACACTGTTTTATGTTGCAAGTGGTCTAAAACGAAGCTGGTCTAAGTAGCAAGTCGTCTAAAACTCTGCTGGTATTTATCAACTCGTCTAAACGGGTACTCGATCAAGTAAATAGAAATTCCAGTTATAACTGGTCTAAAATGTGAGCTTTTGTGATATGTGTATTCAAATGTTTATCTTTTTGTTTCAGGTAAGTTCCAGTTACAACACAGCGTACCAGACTTGAGTTATCTATCTCGTGCTGGCTGGGTGGTAATTTGTTGCTAAATTAATTAGTCAAATAACCATATTAACTTAATTTATATCCTGTAAAAATAGACAACAATTTTTATCAGACCAAACGTATAATTACGTCTTGAGTGGAGGCGTAGATTTAGATAAAATTATACCTTCGGCTTAGAAGGAGGGTTTCTTGTAAAAGTTTAAACTTGTAATGGTACCTTTGTGCGCGGCTGGAGGCCTTGAAGACATTGTCGGCATTGTCGGCATTGTCCTTGTCCCGTCGGGATCAATAATTCCATATATCGACTGATACACATGAAGAACCAAATCTCAGAGCAAATTTGGTACACAACCTAAAGAACTACGTCGGTACATTTCATGGGTCATTTACATATTTATTAGCGGTCTTACCGAGGGGGAAGTGGGGATAATGGGGAGGTCAACGTTGCTACGTTACACATGGATCCTATAACGAATTTCAGCAAAGCATGCAAATCCAGGTATACAATTAGTTGAGGCGATTATACGCTTTATATAATTTTATATAATTCTCTCTATAGGAAGCACGAATAATAATAACCAGAGCGAAAAAGTATGCGAGTCCTGATGAAATGATCTTTTTCATTGTTCATTATTCGTGCCTCTTACACTGTACTTACTACTCCCCAGCATAAGACGGGAAGTGGCAGATTTTATGAAACCACGAGAGGTCTCTTGAGTTGACCTCTTTCAATTGTTCCCGAGACAGGATACCACTATTGTTCTTAAAGTGTTCTAATTTAAAAAATATAACTCTCAGGTAGAAGTGTCATTGTTATTGAACTGGTGACAAGGGCTCCCTCACACACACAGGCCCAGCGAGCGGCACCCCCATTCCCCGCCTTCCTTCCTTGCTTCGGCTTAGCGCCTGAGTAGCTTCGAGTTGAGACTTGAGATGCGTCCACGCACGCCGCAGCTGATAGCTCGGATTGTGTCGGACCGGCTCGAATCGGTAAGTTACATCGACGTTAACTTCGGCCGGGGTCTCACAGACCACATGTCACCACTTATGTAACTTTTTAACGTAATTGAACTACAAAACCCCGAACCCAGGCCAAAAACAAGGAGAATCTGTGCCCGTTGTCCTTCCAATGTGAAATGAAAATCGAATTACCCACTTGTTACCCATGGTACTACCGGGTAGTACTTCTGTTAGTACCAAGGGGATTATTTCTTGCCAATATGATGCGTGGAGAAATCACTGTGCGAAACAATTATGCCCTGACTCCTACTACTATTGTAAAAAATACCAAAGTTTGACGATTGTCAATATCAAATAAAAAAATATGTTATAATATTTTGTTTATAATTTGATCTCACCTCCAATAATACCAAAAATACTGGATTTTACCAGTTTATTTTATTTTATCGTGTATTACGTTATTTAACTGTTTTAAACACTGCGGCAAGCTTCAATACCTACTTCATTTCTATCCTATCGACCCAGTAACCGCAGGAGTCTCTTAATTAGACTCCTCGGCACCAGTTACGTTACATAAAAACCATGTCACCAGCCAATAGAAGGCTAAAGTGGATATTCGGTGGTGGATGGTAGGTGGCGCCGGTGGCGGTGGCGGTTGAAGAAACGATTCTTGCGGGGCTGCTCCACCCACCACCACCACTATAGACTCAATAAATAAGACTTCTAACATAAAGTGATGCCTCGTTGGCTGCAAGCAAAGCGAGTGCGCTCTGAACTCGGATTCCGCTCTATAGTGTCAGTCTTTGTAAAGTGCACATATCAACCAGGTTTGTAGAAGATCACATTTTATCGACAAAAACTTTTTTTTTATTATTAGTCATTTTACAACTGCAAAAACATATACGTATAACTTCAAGATGGAAGCGTTAATCGGCGTCAAATGAACTGGATAATGAGGATGAAGGATAGCCGCCGGTACTGCCGACGTCAAATAGGCGCTTAAAAATGTTAAATGTAAATAACGCATTGTTTAAGAATAAAACCATATTTTTATAGATATTTTTTAGTGATTGCAGTTTTCCACAAAATTTGGTGTGCAATATAAAATTATTTACTATCGAATATTACTCTACATCTCATTATCTTTCAAATAGCACCTAAAATATATTTCTAATTAAAACACTTGACGTGGTAATGTTTTTCAAATAGGTCGGTAGAGGGTGAAATATAATAAAAACCTAATGCAATCAAATTACGTAATGACAAGATTTTCTAGTTCTCTGGAAGTATTAAACCTACGGGAATAACTTAAATACGTTTTTAAGAACTTATTTGTTCCTTTACTTGGTAAATAGAAGAAAACGGCCAAGTGCGAATCGGACCCTCGCCCCTCGGTGTCCGAACGTAATAGAACATTTGTTTTGTGATGTACCCACAGACCAGGATGTACCTGACTACACATTAACGGTTATCACATTTTTCCTTTACTTTTTGTGATGTACCTGACTACACATTATCGGTTATCACATTTTTCCTTTACTTTTTGTGATGTACCTGACTACACATTAACGGTTATCACATTTTTCCTTTACTTTTCTGACTACACATTAACGGTTATCACATTTTTCCTTTACTTTTTGTGATGTACCTGACTACACATTAACGGTTATCACATTTTTCCTTTACTTTTTGTGATGTACCTGACTACACATTAACGGTTATCACATTTTTCCTTTACTTTTTGTGATGTACCTGACTACACATTAACGGTTATCACATTTTTCCTTTACTTTTTGTGATGTACCTGACTACACATTAACGGTTATCACATTTTTACTTTACTTTTTGTGATGTACCTGACTACACATCACATTTTTCCTTTACTTTTTGTGATGTACCTGACTACACATTGACGGTTATCACATTTTTCCTTTACTTTTTGTGATGTACCTGACTACACATTAACGGTTATCACATTTTTCCTTTACTTGTACTAGCAAGACTTTGCTTCTTACCATATTTAATGAAATGGTAAAATATTTAGGTCCGTCTGTACGTATTAAAGCTGTGATAAAGTACCACATTTGAACATAACAGGCCAATTTCTTTCAATGTAGCATCAAGCTTTTTGTTCCTTTGCCTGCTCGCTTGCTTCAGACCATACAAGGACTTTCTTAGCTTACAGACCTGAGGACCCGTTTTCCATTGGTGGTTGAAAAAATATACATGGTATATTTTTTCTTCTATATCTCCCTGTAAAAAAGATGAAATCGCGTCCGTTTGTTCAATATCTAAATCATACTTTGCAGCCAAAGCAAATAGATATCTGAGGGATGAATATCGGATGACCGGCGAAAATACTTCATTATAACAAATCTCGCCTTGTATTTGGTAATATGGCGCTTTTCATCTGTCGTAACTTTAAAAACCCACTTGCAGGGTATCTGCCTTTTACTAGGTGGCAGGTTGGTGAGGATCCAAGTTTCGTTATCCAACTGCAGAGTTGCATAAACGCAGGCAAGCATTGTACGCATTGTATGAGGAACGACGGTTCAACATGAGTGACGAATTTAAAGAACAAGTCAAACAGTTCTCCAAACAATTTAAATTAGACTGTCATACAGCTAAACGTAATTTTCTGAGTAGTAAAATTAAGAATAGTTCCGATGTTATAAAAACGACTTGGAAAATAATTAATGAGGAGGCCGGTCGTAGTAAAAAAGCGAGTCACGATTACGAACTAAAAATCAATGGACAGCTTACGAGTTCTAGCTTAGAAGTTGCAACTGAATTTGAATCGTTTTTTACTAATGCACCGGCTTCCACGACTAAGTATTTAAATTCGTCACCTTTGTCTGCTGTTGCAATATTAAAAGATAATGTCTCAGAGTGTGCTTCATACTTGAATTTTAAGCACGTCACAAGTTCAGATGTCGTAAAGGCATTTAAATTGATAAATGTTAAGAAAACGAATGATCTTTGGGGACTCTCTGTTCACGTCGTTAAATCCCTGATCGAATTAATTGCACCTGACCTAGCGGTCATTTTCAACAATTGTATAGACTGCGGTGAATTTCCTGATTTAATGAAACAAAGTAAGATAATTCCCCTCTTCAAAGCAGGTAGTACTCAAGACCCCACCAATTTCAGACCTATATCAATACTACCAACTTTTAGTAAAATTTTTGAGAAATTAATCTTATCACAGCTATTACATCATTTTGAATCAAATAAGCTAATGCATAACAAACAGTTTGGATTCACTCGCGGTCGTTCAACAACAGATGCCGGAATTCAGTTCATTGAAAGTATTTTTGATGCCTGGGAAGAGTCACAAGATGCCCTAGGCATTTTTTGTGACTTATCTAAGGCTTTTGATTGCGTTTGTCATGAAACATTGATCAGGAAATTACATCATTATGGAGTTAGAGACACGTCATTGAATTTGTTAAAATCTTATCTGAACGGAAGAATACAAAGGGTAGACGTAAACGGAGAACGATCACCAGGATCATTGGTTTCTTTGGGCGTGCCACAGGGCTCAATATTGGGACCCTTCCTATTCCTCATCTATATAAACGACTTACCCTATCTAGGAAGGGACTGTCATGATATGGTACTGTTTGCTGATGACACCTCACTTATTTTTAAAACAAAGCGAAACCAACACGCTAATGATGATCACGTGAACAATACCATATCAAGAGTGGTAAATTGGTTTAATGTTAATAATTTGCTATTAAATGAGAAAAAGACTAAATGTTTTAAGTTTCTTACTACTAACGTTAAAAATAATCAGACATGTATAACAATTAAAAATGAGGAATTGGAATTGGTAACCAGCACAGTGTTTCTAGGTATAACGTTGGATTCCAAACTCCAATGGGGTCCACATATTGATAAGCTATCGAACAGACTGAGCTCTGCAGCTTTTGCATGCAGGAAAAGCCGTCACTTGACAGATTTAAAAACAGCCAGATTAGTTTATTTTATTTATTTTCATAGTATTATGTCCTACGGTATTCTGCTCTGGGGCAGTGCTGCTGACATAAATACTATTTTTGTGCTGCAGAAGCGGGCTGTTCGTGCGATTTATAAAATGAATAATAGAGATTCTCTTAGAAATAAGTTTAAAGAAGTAAATATATTGACAGTCCATAGTCAATATATTTACGAGAATATTATGTATGTCCATAAGAACATTGTTAACTTTCGAAGAAACTGTGATATACATAACTTTAATACTAGAAACAAGGACAAACTTGCAGTGCCCACTACTCGGCTCCATAAAATAAAAAACTCGTTCAAGGGTAATTGTGTAAGATTTTACAATAAACTCCCAAGCACTTTGACAGATCTATCAATTAATAAGTTCAAGAAATACATCAAGCAAAGGCTTATTTCTAAAGCTTACTACAGTATTAAAGAGTACATAGACGATAAAAATGCTTGGGACTGAATTGTTCTAATTAATTGTGAGCATCCTCACTGCCAGAGTTTCTTTTACTGGACACTTGGAGGCCTTTTACACCTCCAAAGATTAATTTAATTATACAACTCTTGACTGTGGGGACCATTTACATCTCCTATCATCATTGTATTATTCACTAAAGAGACTATACATCTCTGTTATTTATATTTTAATTATTTTATTATGACATTTGAGACTTTTTACATCTCTCAGAAACAATAATTAAGTACTTTTTTCTGATAATATGATACAAATAATAATACCAAATGTTCTGTAAAAAATGAAATGAAATGACATGTGAAAGTGCCCTTGTGGCCTATTTACAGAATAAACGTTTTGAGTTTTGAGTTTTGAGTTTTTGACTTAAGAGATCTGTATTCTTCGTCCATAGCTTGTTTCCAATATTTTGTTTCGGGACTGGACAAAGCCTCTTCAACTGTTGTTGGATCAAAAATCCGCGCACAACATATATAATTTCTTAGAACTTCTTCTTCTTCTTTCTTCTTCGTCTTCTTGATTTCAATTTCTATTTTTGGAGGTCTCTGATTTATATTTCTTATTGGAGTTGCTACTTGATCACTTGAATCCAATAGTTCTGAGCTTGGCTCATATGTCTCATCATAATCATCAGAATAACTTTCAAATGACGTGCTTGACTCTTGTGAAGATGACAAAGTTTTATCTGGTGTAGACGGCACACTTATGATCGGATCCAAGCCTCGCTCCATGTTCAGTAAATCGGATACTATTTGAGATCCAGGTTCAATATTATTCTGTGAACATTCAGATAAGTTTACTGAAGTTAACTGTGGCTCACTTTCAGTGTGATTCGATATTTGATTTGTATGATCAGTAAATATCATATTGCACATCTTCACTGATTTTTACACAGGAGCTCTCAATACCCAATATCATCGGCTTGTAAATTTCTGGAAGACCAGCCAGCATCAACCATTTTTTATCCAATTTGAAGCCAATATTTCTCAACTTGTGAGCGGTTGTCATAATTTTACCGACGTACTCTTCGACATTGGCACATCTTTCTAAATTAGTATTTATCAAATCTTGTAACAAACCAACTTTACGAGTCAAACCCGAGTCTTCAAGTAAGTCTCTGTAAGTTGTGCCATACCTCGCGAGCACTAACTTGTTGCGTCTTGTATATATATGAACATAGTTAGAGTCCACCAGCAAGATAATTGTTGACTTCGCTTTCACATCTCGTTTGACATCGACCATGGCTCCTGTCGCTGGCTCCACACAATCCCAGAGTTCTTCATGCTGAAGATACATTTGGACGGCGAATTTCCAGGTATTGTAGTTGTCTCGACCGGATAATTTCTCAATTTGGAGGTTAGACATGACAGACATGTGGAACGGTAACCTCACCACTTCACTCACACGAGATTTTTATCGAATGTCCACTGTAACGGTATCTTTTACTGAATTAAGGCTTTTTTTCTATACGGGACGGCCCATAAGCTAATGAAAAGGCAATTTAAGTTAGAACAGCCACGAGTTATATTCAATGTCGGACCGAGAATACAGCGCCTCTAGCGGCGAATGGAATAAACTGGACGACGTTAGTAAAAGCATTTATAAATGAAAACAATTTAAATGACCACCAAAATAATTAGATCCTATCCAAAAAGGGTAAATGATCACCAAAAGTTGCAGGAAATATCAGGGCAAAATACTGCGGTAGTAGTAGGTTAAACATGTAAGAACAACAAAAAATACCTAAAACATAAACTTAAGTACACAAAACATAAAAAGAAGATGATCATTTATCCAGATACAATTTGGTGGTCGTATACTTATTCTGGCGTTCGCTTCGAATTTATTGGTAGATAGTAAAATAGGTGCGTTTTTGGTGATCGTTTAAACATAAGCCTTTACAAATTATATTTAGTTCCAACACATCAAAATATTTTATCACTATGCAAATTGCAGTTAAATCTATATTAGCAATTCGTTATAACAATAAAACATAAATTTTATCGCCGATTGTTAGTGTAATCTTAGATTGTAATAAAATCCAAATGACGCAAGAGTAGATTAATGCATCGATACTGAACGGTGGAGTTATCGGTGCAGCCCTGATTGAGGCAGGAGGCAGGCATCTTGTGACGTGCTTGTGCTGTGTGCCAACAGTGCCAACCAAGTGCATGCAGCTGAAACTGACACCTGGAGCAGAATGATCAACGCTCGCTAAAACAAACGCGAGTTTGTTATGATACTCTATTTTTATGGCGTAGCCAGAATAGACCAGCCTTGAACGATTCTACTATCGCGTATATTTGCTAAAACTGCTTAGAATTTGAATATCGATTTGGCAAAATTCAATGGTGCTTTGCGAGACAGAGCGTGACAGGGCTCGTTGCATAGTGGAGCATTAGCATGAAAATGCAAGCGTGTGTGTGTTTGTAGGTTTATTGTGTCGTCGCCGGAGGCTGCAGCCCACGCTTGGGTTACGTAAGTGCCCTTGTGCAAGCGGACGGCGGCGGCGGCGGCGGCGGCGGCGATCCGTACTCCGCATGGTGACTGTCGTGAGATGTGCATTGTGTGTGTTATTGTTGTTGAGGACAAAGCGGCGGCACACAACACACAGTCGCAGCCGTGGCCTCGGCGGCGGCGGCGGCGGCCATCACGGACCGATCGTGACCTGCGCCGGTGTTTACACAGACAATGCAGTACATCCATACTGTAGTAGAGGCCGCTGCTAAGTAACACATACCTGCCTACCTTCTCCTATTGCGTAGGCGAACTAAGTAACACATACCTACCTACCTTCTCCTATGGCGTAGGCAAAATAAGTAACACATACCGGCCTACCTTCTCCTATGGCGTAGGCGAACTAAGTAACACATAGCTGGCCTACCTTCTCCTATGGCGTAGGCGAACTAAGTAACACATACCCGCCTACCTTCTCCTATGTTCCTCCTACCTTCTACTAAGTTAATATTTACATGTATTCCTTATGAAAATAGGAGGCCCAATTCTAAGAAGACTAACGTTAGCGATCACATGGATATTTATATTCATATTCATATTCATTTATTTGCATATAACATGTACAATACACACTACAGGTGGAAAATGCATGTAGGGTACATGCACCCTGACAGGGTATAACAAATTTATCTACACATACACATAACTTTTACATTGACCCGATCAGCTGTTCACAGGTTAAAGAGACTTAATTTATTTTCCTAATAATTTTTATCTTCGAAGAATTCCTGCAGCACGTAGTAGCATTTTTCGGCGAGGTAACATTTTAAAAGTTTTTTAAATTTTGTTAAATCTTCCATTTCCTGGAGATTTTTGGGTAAATTATTATATATTTTTGTAGCCATGGTAAAGGGACCACATTGTACCATTTTAAGTTTTGTCTGGGGACAGGATAAGTAGCTTTTAGGTCTTAAATTATTTGGACGGGAATATTTTGGGAACATATGTAAGTTTTTTTTACAAAGTTGCCGATTTCTAATATATAGATAGAAGTTAGTGTAAGTATTTTATATTGTTTAAAATAGGGCTTGCAGCTAGTCATATTGTCTATATTAGCAATTATTCTGACGCATTTCTTTTGTAATAAAAACAAGTTTGGTACCTTGGTATCAATGAGAGAAGCTCATTTTTTGAGTTAAAGAGAAACCCGATGCTTTTTCCGCCCCCAAATCGCAGTAAAATAGTTATTTCATTCACGTCGGAGTAACGGACCGCGGTCGTGATGCACGATCAAAATTTGCTGTGACTGTGAGAACCGACCAGGCGACCAACTAACTAACAACATCAGGCCAGTCCGTGACATTTACAAACCAGTTCCCCGACTAATATTAGAGCTGGAGGTGCGTCAGCTGCAGCCAATGAGTAAGAGACCTTACAGAAGAGATTTTATAGTAATGAAGAAACATTCGAGTGAGTTGATAAGAGGTCATCTGTTCATGTGAAGCTGTTGCGCGTGCCCACTGGTGAATTATTTGTGCAATAAATTATGTGTAAACAATATTCGAAATACCTATGAACGTAAGAAGAATTTGAAAAAGAATACTCAGCAGCTGCTGAGCGTTGAAATGCCATTTATAAAAAGATTATGCACGTGTGCGTTGAGGATCATATCGTAGAATAGATATTGCGTTGCGATTGTCACTCCATTGAACTCCTTCGGAGAAATGTCCCAACAGTGTGCACGGTGAATGCGAAATGCGCATCACTCGTCAGGTAGTCGGAGGTGGAGTCGGACGCGGGCGGGTTCATTGATCAGCCGAGGACATCCATCACCGATTGTGCTCGGTTCCGCCGCGAGACACACCGCTGCAGTCTCTATGCCAGCTGCTGCAGCTAAAGTACACTGCACTACCGGAGATTTGTACGTGCTCTTTTTCTGTGTGTTGCTTTTGGTGCGGGTTTGAGACAGCTTTGATGCTTTTGGTTAACTTTTCTGTTTCGGGTTCGATATCCTACTTTTTGGATTTTTTATCCGTTCACATCATTTGTATAGGAGAGCATCAGTTACCATTGCTATTACGGTACTGGTCGTGCACCTTGTAGTTGATTACGTTACTCTTGAAACGGCACACCGGCGGTGATAGACACCGTGATGTAGCACACAATCCGTGCACTATACTAGTTCTTGTATAGCGAGCGAGCGACCGACTGGTGTGAACCGCGCTGCGCTGGGTGCTTTCGTGCCAGCGCGCGCGCCTTTACCTGTCGCCACCTCCACAGTCACAGGGGGGAGGGAGGGGCTCTATACACATAGCGCAAAAGCTATGTCCCTCACTTTCACACGTACATCCTCCGCGGGGTATGCTATGGATGAGTGCAGGAGTGCTCATGTGACCTCGTCTCTTATCTATACCTTTATTTGTTTCTATCTCGTATTTCTGAAATTCATAGGACTGGCCTGTCAACGCTGTTTTAAATCAATTTCGTCTGTAGTATAACGTGATAAATAGCTGTCCTCAATTTTATACATTTTGTCTTTTACTACTCCATTGTCAGAAAATATGTCAAGCGAATCTCGTCGGAGGTCGAAGCCATGAGCACCATCATAACCAGCGGTGTGAAGTGTCGTGCGTGATTCGCGGCTCGTCGAGCTGTGTAACGAGTGTTATGTACCGAACTGCCGACTGTAGCAGTGTGCGGAGCCAGCACTATCGCGACATCTCAACTCGTGCGCAGCCAGAGTGACGAGCAACGCTCTCGGTCACATGGTACCTACCGACCACGACACATGACGCCGACATGACAACATTATGTTTCACCTATAAATAATTACGGCAACGTTATCACATTACTCGTCTAAAAGCTGTTCTTTGGCATTCAACATCTTACCGGAGATGGATTCAATTAAGTATATGGGAGATAGTTGTGGTAGAAGACGGTGTGATACTGAAGCTTGGATGAGTGATAGTGGACTTGACCTGTCAACTACCAAATTGCATTGAGATGAGACTGTAATGCATTGACGTCGACGATGCACTGTGATTTCTGCAAAATTAATGCTCCAAAGCAAATACATGCGCAGCTCCTGTACCACATTGTTAGTCACAAATCACAATTATGATTGGCTCCTAACACGAAAAACTATGTGGGAATTATTGCCGGGCCGGGTCTGCAGGTAACTGGCGTTGACGGACATTTTGTAAAGCATTAACGACGAAGCTTTATAATAATTTATAATCGATGGGAGAGCGGAATGCTCAGACCGCCTTGAATTTATTGTCAATTTGTCACCGATGATAACCAACAGCAACTACCTTAATTTAGATCGAGTCCGGTGTTAGTTGGAAGTTCCCGAACGCTCGCTACGTGCAAACAGCGAATCCAGGAAAAAAACGCGACACACAACTTTGCAATCCATTCCAACTACAAGTAATCGTCTGGCTCCCTCCGCCCTCCGCACAAATAGTTGAAGATATCTTCCTGTTGTGATTCTCCTCAGTTGAGCGTGTGGGTGAGGTGTATGTATGTATGTGGGTGGGTGTGTGTGGTGTTGCGATCAGCTGGTGTCGCGTCGCGCCCCGCACCCCGCACCTCGTCGCACGCCTCCCTTCGCACCATTTTTGATCAGCTTTTGAGTTTCCACTGTTGTTTTCACAATTAATTGCAAATCTAGTCACATAATTATACAAATACCTTTTCCAATAAAGTTATTCTATTACAAGTTCCGCAAAGTAGATTCCAACCAGAAATGGTATGGTTTTATCCTATTCTAGGAGAGTTATTCGGTGGATTTCTTGGAGCTTCATTTCCTCCTACAAGTCTTATTGACGATTATTAAAATGCGGATCGGAATCAATAGAACCGTTTTCAAAGTCACGTTAGTGAAGTCACCTCCCTCGTGCGGTGCGGCGCGCGGGTGGAGCGGCGCCGGCGGGCGGCGGAGAGAAGAGAGAGGCACAACACGACGACGACACAGTCTCGCGCTGACTGCGGCCCGCGTTGCAGGTGCGATGCGCTGTGAGGTCCCGCTACTCCCGAGAATACCCGCGCGCGGAGTGTCTCCGTGAGTGCAGCAGTGTGGTCAGTGCAGGGCATGTGACATGCTCCGCTCCGCAGGCTCGGGCGGCACGGTGGGCCTGCCGCCGCCGCCGCACGCCCGGCTCTCGCTGTTCGACTCCTGCCACCGCAAGATCAGGCTCATCGGTGGAGGCCCGGTCGCGTTCCTCGGAGGACTCGTGGCGTAAGTGACGTCCGCATTGCAACAATACAACAACCACCGCTAGAGTGGACCGCACCGCGCCGGCATGCGGCAGCCCAGCGCGATGCGGTGACGCGAGGGAGGGAGCCTGTGTTTACCGAAATACGATCTAAACTAGGTAAAATATGTAGGACTAGGTACCTATCAGCGTCAAGATTACTTTCGAGAAAGCTCGGTAGTGTGTCTTCATATGATATGATACCACCACAATCGTCCACACGGTGAATGAAAGTACCGTTGCAGCTAACCGAGCACTGGATTTTTCGCTGTTTTTTTTCTCAAAGTGTTTAAAAATTAATCCCACATCCAGGAAGACCAACACAGAATAACATCAATTTAAGAAACTAAACTACATGTATACAGATTCTTAGCTGCACTCACTCACATGCACCGCACCTAATATAACAATCAAAGATTTTTCAAAATAGTTCGGCAATGCTTGTGTCAACCCAAATCCACACAAGTACTTAAATCTCCTAAGACTAGAACTCTAGGTCGGTGACCTTCTCAGTTGTGTTATTTCAGAATAGGTTCGAAATGTACAACAACAATCAAAATGTGCTATAGCAACCAATTTGGCCCTTCGGTCTGCTTCCGATGCTGTCTAGGGAAAAATGTGCTTTTAAGGGCACAAAATATGTAGAACAATGTAGTACCTGCCTCTCCCGGGCTGATGCCGATTGCCGGCCGGCCGCCAGCCACACACAGCAAGCTGTTATCTCAGCGCCAGCCAGGTAGCCAACCGCGCTCCTGCACCCCGCACCCCGCACCCCGCACCCCGCGCCCTACACATCCACCCACCCACACCCACATGCACGACATGCGGGAGTGATCTTCTCACTCAACCAACACAAGACGACTACTTAATACTTCCCTTTCATATGCAACTTATTGCAACTGGTCTAAATTCAAGCATGTAATGTTGTGGAATTTAAATGTAAAGTTCAATTTTCAGTCTCTAAGAAATTCGACTAAAACGGTCTATGCTTGTGTTTGTATATATACAGCTCTACCAGCTGGCTTAATTGATTGAACAGAGATGATCCCCTAATTAAGGCTGAGTCGAGTCTAGACGTTATTCTAGGACGGAAAAGCTTACACAGTTACAAAGGTTGACGGTAATAAGGAACTCGAAATAAAGGCTGAGTAAACACAAAAGGTTTTTCGGAAGAACAACCATTATATTATATAGGGTATATTTATGCTCTGTATTTGGGAGCCTCAATGTGTACTCGACGGAAATGGTACAGTAGGTTAGCTAGGGGTATTAACTGTTTTGCTATTGATGTTAGAATCTTGCTAAATACATATCATACTTCGTCTGAGCGGCATGTCCTTGGATATATTTTTGTATAGACAAACACCTTCCCCGTTCTGCGATTATCAGTATTATTACCCAGTATATATTGATTTATCGAACTCACTTTAAAAAGCTCAAACTTTAGGGAAAGAAGTGGAACGACACCGCAATAAAGCACAGTTGAAAGATATTATGTTTATTTTTAATACGATACAACAAAGAAGAGACCAGAGTAGAAAGTATTTCTACAAACGGTATCTACTCATTAATCTACAACTTTTGCTCACAAAATTTCGACAAAACATAAACATTTGTATACAGGCACTTACATAGCTTCTGACCCCACACTGGGATACCATGTGTCGTGGGAACCAGAAAAAACAGCGACATCACATACATATAAACATCCAAGACCTGGAGATTTTTATCCCCAGCCAGGGCACGAACCCGGGACCTTTCGCATGGTAGCCACAACCTCAGCGCCGAAGAGGTCGTCAAAACCTGTTAGAACAAATAAAACTCGATTTAGCATTCGTTCGTTGTAGTGTGGACTCACTTACATTCACGTCATTGAAGATAGCTTTTGAGATTTTGTTTGTTTTGAAACAATTGAGATCTTTCAAGTGGTACGTACGGCAGAGCTAATGTAATGACGCCACGACAGCCAATCCAGTCATTGTACTCTTTGATTGCTTTAAAGACCGTATTTCGCATTTCACGGCAAATATAGCGCTGCTGGCTGCTTGTACAGTAAGTAGTTGCGTTTGTGAGGCTATACTCAGAGCAGTATTTCTAGCCGCGCGACACAAATAGGGCAAGCAAGCAAGCAAGCACCGTGCGAACCGGTCGTTATGCGGCTTATCGATCACCCCCTTACATACCTGCGCCGGGCCATGTCGAGGAACCTCTGTTTGTGGCTGGCGACTCTCGGTGCCTCCAGCGGCATGTGCTGGTGTGAGTGTGGGCAATCAGAGGCTAATACAATAACGCATGCAGCCGACCGACCCAATGACCCCCGCGCATGAACTCGTGTCATCACTTCATTCATTCATCAAATGTGGCCTGAATTGATTCACATTTAGATTTTATGCCGTCCAGCTGCACGAATCATGCACATATTTTGTGGAAAAGAAATGTCAGTAAATATTTTCGCGTGTTGAAAACTTGCCAGGAGTTATAGTTGTTGTTGAACTTCTCCAGCATTCGTAGGAAGGTAGTTTTATGTTATGATTTATGATGATTTGTTGACAATTTGTTTCCACGACAACCTGAAAATTAATGTATGTTCAACCCACTTCTTACGTCGTGCATAATGTCATACTCAGGAAATTATAGAAAATATGTGTTTCTAGTGTCTCAACTCATTACCGAAGTAGTTAAGGTTCAGCTACGAGTCCGCTGCCAGCCGCAGCAGCCTGAGTGAGGCATGTGTTGTGTGCTCTGCCTTGTGATCGTTCTAAAAGGCTTGGAAATATTAAACGGACATATTTGTGGCTAAGGAAGGGGAAAAGATTTGTGTTGCGTTACAGTGTGTGTTCATGAATTTATGATTCTACAATAGTGCTGCGAGGTGTAGAGACTCTTCAATATTCTTCCTTCTGTAGTCTTCAGCTGCAGCGTCAGCACTCTTCCTCTGAAACCACCCGCGGGGGAGGGGGAGGGTGGGGGGGTGGATCGGTAAAATTAGCTACTCGAGTCGTGGTGGTTTAAAATTTGGACAAAACCATATTAAAACGGGAAATATTAAACTGCACATCCAAAATACTGATTTGCACAGCAAATATCCCTTATATTTGCTGCGGTAGCTTAGGTGAAAGGTAAAGGGGGTGAGTGAAGCGAAATCCCCATTAACTTTACATGTAAGAACAACAAAAAATACTTAAAACATAAACTTAAGTACTCATTAAATATTTTATCTACACACGTATCATAAACCCTCTTTACTGCGTACAAAAACCGCACGTTACCACCAGTATAATGTTAAACAACTTAGTAAAAACTCATTCCTTATCTGAAAAATTACACATTATGACCATAAAGTATAAATTTTCTATACATTATGACATTCAAATTTCGAACGCCGACGCCCGCCTGCATGCCGCCCCTAGTTTGTCTGTGAATTTGGTACTGACATTCAAATTTCGAACTTCCGAAGTTGGTGCTACAGAACAAGCTAAACAACTGCAGAGCCACAATGCCGGTCAAACATGCGGTTCCTGAACATATCAAAGAGAGCTTATGATATGTGTGTAGATAAACTAGTGTATGTAACTGTACATAATTAGGCATTAAAACTCTCGAGTGATATTATTATGAAACTCGCCCTCGAGTATTAATGCCCTCCATTATGTAGCAGTCACATAAACTACTATAAAACATAAAAAATATTTTTGCTAATCCTTTTTTGCTGCGCAAATCAGTATTTTTGATGTGCGATTAAATACCAGCCTATTAAAACTAGTGGTTGGTTGGTAGTACTGTAGACCACGCGAGCCCTTCGACATACATACACATACTTAAACATATTGTCACGACTGACGAATAAAAGGCTTTATTATAATGCGATACAAGTTTATTTTGCGCAACAATTTGACGAGGAAAGTCCAATTTTAAATTGAATTCCAGATGCTTGACTTTTCCAATTACTAAGCAGAATTTATAGCAATAATAGGGGTATACGTTTTGGCGATTCCTCGCGTTTCCTTGGTCTTAGGAGGTCAAAGCTGGTGTCTACGTACGGGTCCGTCTCGTGAAGGCGGGGAGAAGCACGTAGTCCTATTAGGTATAACATTCCGAAATAAAATCAAAATCTGACATCTGCTATGATGAATACGTTTGCTACAGCGTTTTTTTTTTTATAAATTTATCAAAATCCACTAATTATTTATATAATTTAAAACACATTTTAAGATATATATAATTTTTAAACTATTTATAAATATACCTTTCAAATCCCAAAATATTACATGTTTCGGGTGAAATACATAGATCTGATCTATTTCGGGCTTTTTTATAAAGTTCTCAGTTTCCCATTGATTGAAGGAAAGGCGTGTCTTCATAAATAACATATATTTTTTATAGATTTGGAGGAATAACATAACATTTACATACAGGCACAATACATAGCTTCTGGCCCCACACTAGGATACCCTGTGTCGTGGGAACCAGAAACGGCGACGTCACACACATGAAAACATCCACGACCTGGCGATTATTTTTCTTCGTATATAGATATTCTTATTGCATGAAAATTCACAGTACAAGCGTATAAAGGCTATTTAAAAAGGAAAGCTTATCTCTGACAAAAAATGAAAAAAAAAAAAAAAAACTGACAAAAGATTTCTTCCAGCAAACACAAGAGTGTTTTCATTAATTTATTCCTCAGCCGGGATTCGAATCTGGCTCCTCTCGCTTGGGAAGCCCTCGTCCGCAACACCACGGAAACAGAAGTCGCTGACGCCACAGAATAATAACTAGTAACGCGTTACAGAAGCTTTACTACGCAATGGTTTTCAAAGAAATATGTACTTAATCTGATAAACAATATGATTTAATTTAGCTCGCGTTCCAGTCGAGCAAGTGTTCATTTACATACCTACCAAATTTTTTTTAAGGGAATATGTGCCTTAATTCACTGGACTACGGTTCATAATAAGTTGTACGTGGTTACACGTATTGAAAGAGCCGCGAACTAGGGTTGCTTACTTCGAGAAACTACTTACGCCATCGAGCGAGCGCACAGCACGAGCGTTTACTCCTACTTGTGTGTGGCGGGCAACGCGCAGTAGGCAGCGTCGAGTACGTTCATGTAGTCTAAGAGCTAGCTGCATAATTGTACATATACTATACGATTATTGACAAACATTTAATTTAATGAAGTAATAAATTAAACACATTTTGTTCATTTTTTTGGTAGGGGTAGGGTAGGGTATTATTTCTATTTTTATTAATTATCACAGTATTTCTTTGCTTTTTTTCGTTTTGAGTCCATCTTACAATTATCGAGAAGTGGTCGAACAAATAGCGCGCGCGCGTGTGTCTTCTTTCGCTTGCGGCAACCTACTAGATTAGCCACTGCGCAGTGGCCGCCGCCTGTAGGTATGTTTTTAATACCTACACGCGGAGTGACACAGGCCTGCTGACGCTTAAACGTGGCCATTTCACAATGGCCACCGTCTGAACCTGGGCACAATGACACACACACACACACATCGCCGTCACATGCTCCAGAACACGGTCCGTGGAACATCGCGTTTCACCGACACGACACGACATATTAAAATCGATGATTGCTCACTGTATTGTCAAGGTGGACTTCGTGTCAAATAGAAATAACATTTAGCCACGTAGCTGAGCATCGACGTAACGCGAAACCGCTGATCGTTTCTGTTTATCGACAACTTACTGGGATCAAATAAATCCGTGCAGAAATTGGTGTTTTACGTTGGCAATAAAAGCCCTTTTCTGGTTTGTGACTGCTTCGTCATTTAACCAGATATATTCATGTTAAAGACCGTTGATATTTCTATCAGTCACGGACTGACCTCCTGAAACCCGAGATAGTGGTAAGTTTTTCCAGGATCTGGACAAACAGAATAATACCGATACGTGTGGAAGATTGTTCACTTTGCTGGCATATCTGAGTATGGCTTGCAATATTTCGTGTAAGATACGAGTAGGTACAGTACAGTACAATGCAAACAGCGGTACGATGAAACGCTATGCAGTCGGGCAATTACTAGTTCCTTGGAAGCGAGCCTGGCCCGCGGAGGCGGAAGGCATGGCGGCCGCTTCAGCCACTCTCACGGCATGCTGGAGCTGGGCCGCTTTCAGGAACTTATTACCGCGGAACGTCCTAAAAACCAGACGTACATTTTCACAACTCCAGTATGGTCAGTTCAATAACCCCTTACTATGAGGTCATTTCAAAATTCGGTTATTTCTAATGAGCTTTTGAATTGAGTGATTTGGGATTTAGCTACTCATCTCTAAACGCAGTGTAATGGCTTACCTGGTTATTTACATACCTCAAGTCATGCTCATTGACAATTGTCATGTAATTACCATTTTGTCAGCGTATTTCTTGGCATCAATCTTTCACAGAACTGATTTTTTTTTCGTTCTCAATACTAGATTTTTGAGCCTCGAATAACGTTTTTTTTCCTTTGAGCAATCTTTTAGAGGTGTGCGCTCCATGCTGTGCTGTGCATTGCCCTCCTGCTAATTATGTGAATGACAGACACTTCTTCACGTCTCACGTATGTCACACCACCCAAACTGGAATACGAAACATTCTTTGCACTCCTTCGTATTGGTTAGGATCTATATGGATTCTTGTGCTTTTCACCACAGTCCACAGGTGGTCACAGGCTTTTTGAAGTAAAACTTGTTAGGGGATGTTACAATGAGGGGTAAAACTTAATTAATTTGTATACAAACGTCACATTTTCGGGAACGACGTGTCAGTTCTAGACTATGATTCTAGATTAATTCTAAAACACTGATCAGTAGAGCAGGCAGATTATGTTAAAAAAACGTTGAAAAATTAATAACAGGTTGAAATAAATATATTCTAATTAAACCTTTCCGCTCGCGTTAGCTCTCCCTCTATACGAACGATGACAAATTGTATCAACTGACTCGCACAAGCGCACCTTCCATACGATCGCGCTTGCCGGAAGCCGCCGTCTGCAAATATTGATCGTGTGCGAACCCAGTACTATATTTTGTGGCTGGTGATACTGACCGGAAATAGAAGAATAATCTACCTTCTCTATGGTGTATCGCAATTGATTGGTCGAGAGGCAAATTTCAATGAAAAAGGTCTCGCTCGCGCAGACTTTGTACAATGGATTATTCATAGGATTGCACTCTATTATTATGGCATAAGGTTGAAATTCGCGATGCATTTATGCATATTGGCCGCCCTGACAGCTCGGGTTTGTATTGGCATATTGGTTGGGCTCTCTCTGTACTGCAACGGAAATAGTTTTAAAAGCAGCTTTGTTCAAAATACTCTGCAAGATTTTTTTTCGCATGTTTGTGGTTCTTTTCTTTTTATATTATTAGAAAGTTTCATTATGTATGTGGATTTTTATATACAAATAAAAACTTCTATAACGAGTACTGTGCTGTTTGAAATAAAATATACTGCTGTGTGAGTATAATTTATTTTAAAAGAAAGTGTTGTACCATTAGTAATACAGGTACAGTTAAGAAGCTCAAGGATAAATTCACGATACGTCATCACATCACGCCTACGCTAGAACGAGAGGGTTCACAGTGGTTCACAGGTACATTCTGTCTGAGACAGGCTTGATGACGTACCGTGAATTCTTCGTTGAGCTTCTTGAACTGTGTGGTTCTACTATGGTTATACCCTATGTACCTACATTATCGACTTCAACATTGTCATGTAGACCACTGTACACTACTCTTGCTTGCTAAGTAGACGCCGCCATACTTCGGGTGTCATACCTACCGTAGATAGGTGATGTGCGCCTGCGCATGAGCCGCTTAGTCGCTGTACGACTATTCTAACTGCCAGACGTTTGTTAATATGAAATAAAAATCGGTCAAGTGTGGGTCGGACTCGCACACGAAGGGTTCCGTACCATCGTTAAAGAAAAAAAAAAACTCTAAATCCTAAATAATAAAAGAAAAAGAAAAAATATATGTGTTCCCTGGGAATCGAACCCGGAACTTCAAGATTAAGAAACCGATACGAAACCGACTGCCATCTCAATGTTATCAAGAGCAGCGAAATTTATGGTGATATTGAATCATGATGTTATGAGGTATTTCGCAGGGGCAGGGATTAAAAAAAAACAGTCGCTTGTATGGGGACCCCCTTTAATTTTCAAAATTGCGGGTAGTTCATTATTTTTTGCTGTTGCGGCAACAGAAATGCACATTCTGTGAAAATTTCAGCTCTACCTATTTCGGTTGATCCGATAGATCCCGGTGATAGACGGACGGACGGACGGACAGACGGACAGCGGAGGCTTACTAATAGGGTCCCGTATGGCACCCTTCGGGTACGGAACTCTACAAAATGACACGTTTGGTTCGCATACTTACTGGGGATGCTTACGGGCGTCTACTATGTTAAAGATGAATATCAAAACAATAAATGCTCGTTTAATTTGGTATTAATTCTCATTTGCCTTGGTTTCATACTTAATGTGTTCCGCAGTTATGCAAATATTCGTAGGAGTTTCGCCATGTGAGCGTTGCACTGCACTGTGCTGTGGTGTGTGTGTGTGTGTATGTGTGTTTGTGTGTGTGGGCACGATTTGTCTGCAGGAGGCTCCGCCACCAACACCATTAAACGATCCGCCTCGCTCTACATGCTCGGCCCGCCGCCGCCGCCGCCGCCGCCGTAGCCGCCGCCGACTCGCGCTGTCGCAACGCGCCCATTATACTGCCCGCAAGAGCAGTTTCCACATTTTGTTCTGTTTCCAACCAAATCCGACGGTTACTTAACCCGATTTGTGGTATTACTGCCCAGCAACAAAAAACTTGTAAAGGTTCTTAAGTTGTTCAACAAATTCGATAGTCTCCTTCCTTTGCAGCAGGTCTATTGAGTTGATTCACTTGTATACAGTTGTAAGTCATAATAACAGTTACAAAAGAATCCTGAAATATTTAAGAGAGGAAATAATTTAACGGCGATCGTTGATTGTAATATCTCGCGTAGAATACCTCACATGATGAGCGCTGATGCGCCGGACGGACCGGATGTCCACCGGCGGCGGCGCGCGGCGGCTGTCTCACCTGGTGGAGCATCACTTCACATGATGAGCGCTGATGCGCCGGACGGACCGGATGTCCACCGGCGGCGGCGGCGCGCGGCGGCTGTCTCACCTGGTGGAGCATCACTTCACATTTTTTTTTTTTTTTTTATTTATTTATCAAATTACAGAGTTTTAAATACTTATCTAACTTAATGCACTACTTAAACCACTAAGGTTTGTATGTAGCACAAAATTAGTCTAGTGTATTATGTAGGTGGGTCGATAAAAACAATATGTATAAGCATGAAGTCAGTTGCTGGCTAAAAGGCAAAATACAGTTTGTGTACGACTATGGAAGTAATGATATAAAGTGTGATTTTAATTTGTGATTGATATTTTTGGGATGGATTGATGATTTGAGTTCCGGACAGAGACCGTTAAGAAGACGAGGAATTAGATAGCTAATTCGACGTTTCCCGTAAAAGTTAATTGCTCCTAAAGTCATCAGCTTTTTTTTCGTGCAGCTTCTGGTGCCGATTTTATGTGATAACGGTTTTTGGACGGATAAATTGAAGAATTGTTCTTTTAGTAGTGTGTATTCTACTTTGGTGTGTACTGGTAGTGTTTTACAGTATTTGAACAGTTTGAGCTTATCATTGGAGTACTGGAGTCTGATTTTTGGAGGTACTATATTTTTTAGAATTTTAATTTGTAGACGTAGTATGCAGTCTAGGGAAGTTTTATGCGTGAGTCCGTAGCTACTGAGCCCATAGGAGATTACGGAGTCTGCCAAAGCATTGTACAGCATTAACCTGATGTTAAAGAGCAGGCGATTTTTTATTATGTGCATGTTAGCCAGAAAAGCTCGAAGCTTTGTACACACCCGTTCTATATGACTATTCCAGTTAAACTTGTGATCTATTACCAGACCCAGGTAGACGTGCGAGTTGACGAGTTCTATATTGGGGCAGTGGCAAGATTTTGTAATATTTTGGTCATGCATACAAGTATGACTGTGTGATATGAGAGGTGTTTCGAGATTGCTTTTCATGTATGGTGATTTAATGAGTATGAGTTTTGTTTTATTGCTGTTTAAAACTAAGCCCGAGTCATGACACCATTGCTTGAGCTTGTCGAAGTCAGCTTGAAGCATACACATCGCGGAGTTAACATCGTCACTGGCAATAATAAAGCATGAACATGGAGCATCACTTCACATGATGAGCGCTGATGCGCCGGACGGACCGGATGTCCACCGGCGGCGGCGGCGGCGGCAGTCTCACCTGGTGGAGCATCACTTCACATGATGAACGCTGATGCGCCGGACGGACCGGATGTCCACCGGCGGCGGCGGCGCGCGGCGGCTGTCTCACCTGGTGGAGCATCACTTCACATGATGAGCGCTGATGCGCCGGACGGACCGGATGTCCACCGGCGGCGGCGCGCGGCGGCTGTCTCACCTGGTGGAGCATCACTTCACATGATGAGCGCTGATGCGCCGGACGGACCGGATGTCCACCGGCGGCGGCGCGCGGCGGCTGTCTCACCTGGTGGAGCATCACTTCACATGATGAGCGCTGATGCGCCGGACGGACCGGATGTCCACCGGCGGCGGCGCGCTGCGGCTGTCTCACCTGGTGGAGCATCACTTCACATGATGAGCGCTGATGCGCCGGACGGACCGGATGTCCACCGGCGGCGGCGCGCGGCGGCTGTCTCACCTGGTGGAGCATCACTTCACATGATGAGCGCTGATGCGCCGGACGGACCGGATGTCCACCGGCGGCGGCGCGCGGCGGCTGTCTCGCCTGGTGGAGCATCACTTCACATGATGAGCGCTGATGCGCCGGACGGACCGGATGTCCACCGGCGGCGGCGCGCGGTGGCTGTCTCACCTGGTGGAGCATCACTTCACATGATGAGCGCTGATGCGCCGGACGGACCGGATGTCCACCGGCGGCGGCGCGCGGCGGCTGTCTCGCCTGGTGGAGCATCACTTCACATGATGAGCGCTGATGCGCCGGACGGACCGGATGTCCACCGGCGGCGGCGCGCGGCGGCTGCCTCACCTGGTGGAGCATCACTCGAACGTGGCCGCAATCCACATCCGGATTTCAGTTTTCTCCAAAGAGTTTCGAACAATAGAATTTCGTCATTTGTCTCATACGCTTCATCTGATTTGTCTTTGAAGTATCGGGAGCAACTTTCTTTCAAAATATATTTTGTTTCAAAGTAACGCAGATGAATTAGCAGCGTTTATTTATTTCAGTTAGATAATTAACTAAAATTAATTTCGTCAAAATCGGCTCATTTCAGTTTCATTTGCTCGTATTGTGTATAGAAATTGGAAGAGCTTTGAATCGTCGCGTTCGTTTGTCGCATGGCTTCCATCAGAACGCGCATCAAGCATAGAATCGATTCGGTACACTTCGTTAGTTTTCACGTTTCTTCTAACCGACTGAGCTTCCTTTTCGTAAACATCATTTCCATCTTGATTGACTGTGTTTTTGTATTGTATTGCCTCTGCTCAATTAGTGTACGGCCCGAGGTCTGTGTCGGCCACATCCGAACGGCGAATGGTATTGTGCAGCCAAGTTTGAGCTCGAGCTGAGACCTTGCCTCGCTGCCGAAGGTCGGTGCAGCCCGAGCCGGCGGCGGGGGCGGGGGCGGCGGCGGGGCGGTGCGGCGGTGCGAGGAGCTCCACTTAGCAGCCGCCGCTAATTGTCACAAATTGACCTCAATTCACTTGCACAACACAACACCTGCGCGCACACACACCGCTCCGCCCCAGACCGTCTGTATATGCACACACACCGCTCCGCCCCAGACCGTCTGTATATGACACCTCATAATCCTTCATACCTAATGCGGTCGCCGCTCCTTCATCAAGAACCGTCCAAATTAGCGTTTATAATTAGAGTCATGTCTATTTTTTGTGGAGTAGTAGAAAATACGTGCAGATTTATGGCTGTTGTTTTAGAGGCTATTGCAAAGTTGACGCAGACGTACTTAGCAGGTACCTATAAAGATTGGTTATGTGATCGCTATTGTTGGACGACACGAGTTTGGCATAAATCTCAACCTGCCGACCTGAACGCGACATCACCCGGCTTGAACCGAAACCCCGAGCCCTGAATCACCGACCATCACGACACTCCGCCGAGAGCCGCGACGTAGCTGAAGGAGAAAGACGGCCGTGGTGCCGTGATTCGAAAGAATTCAAACGCCGATCCGCTCGACTGGCTTCTTTGTTGCATCGGCGTCGCTCGTGGGTAATTTGTAGACGAGGTTTTATTATTACATATAGGTATCTAGAGATTTTACTGTGAGATTTCCCGCGGCATGTAGAGCGTACGAGATGCCCGGACCAGAATCCGACCGGACCCAAATTAGACCCGCTTCAATGCTTCCTGGAAATCCTACCACAAGATGATAACAGACGCAACCTTAGGTATTCGTCATGCATCCAACTAGGAGTTTTCGACTAATTAGTTGATCATTATGCGTGTCATGTGAGTTGTCCAGTCAGCCCGGCTCCAGCTGTTATCGGAGTAACCTATATCCTCGTTATCTGGCACGTCCGCGCCCGGCTGCCTCGCTCGCTCCTCACTATCAGTTGTGGTTCCCTCCCGGGCCTGTGCCTGTTGCTACATGGACCGCCTCGAGCCACCCACGGTCGACAATTCACACAAACACACACACACGCGACACCTAACGTCAGCGAAATGCGTAAAACATTAACAGCGTATGGTAGTCTGTCGACAAGATAAAGCTGTGAAGTGTTGCTGATAGTAAATGTTATGTTATGCTGGTGTGAGGGTTGTAATACATATATCGGAGTTGTAGTGAGGTAGACAACCGTTCAAATTCAGAGGTTTTAAAGTTCATATTCTCAAGTACGGTAGGCATTATAATATATGTACAGTACAGTGTGAATAGGGTTAAGATGCTGCACACACACTCAAAGTCGCAATGTATAAGCGCACGCGCATTCCCGTAACACTGGCCGCCTCGCTTGATGTCTCAATCAGCAGCAGCAACTAATGATAACATTTCCCAACCATTTAACACCTTTTACGATACAATGTTCACGCTAAACCTTTCGCTGTTATCGACATAAATTTCCTAATAATATGTCATTGCAATAAATTAAATTTCTATGTAGTCAAATGTTATTGCAATTACGCCAGGTTTTTATAGGTTGGGCGAAATGATTGTGCCTGCTGCGTGCTGCCACGACTGTTGTCGATTTTGGCGCGATACGGCACGTGGCGGCGCGGGCGGCGGCGGCGCAGGCGGGAAAGTAGGGCTCCGCTCGCGACACGCGCCTCCACGCACAGAACATTATGATAACGATCTCGACTAGGTAGACTCTTTCACCATCACATTCCGGTAATCCGACGAGGATTTACATTTAATGGTCCCGCCCGTGAATCGAGATACACGTGGTAGAATTGCTGCTATTATTGTGCAAGTACGTGTGAACTGTGAAGATATAATTCTATTGGGAACAATAAACAACCATTTATAACCATTTATAAGAAGCATTGGTAAATAGGCATAAAATACATATTTTGGTCAGTCGTGCACTAGGGTATCCTGTGTCCCCGTCTGTGGACACCAGAAAGAATGATGTCACAAATAATAATCGGTACCCACCGGTTTAGTAGCACATCGTGGTTGGCGTACAAACGGTAACTGCACCCTTTGACAAAGAAAGGAAGAATGGGTATCGGTAACAGTGATTGTGGTGTGAAATAAGCGAAGTGCGGCTCCTCCTGCAGCGGCAGCGTGGAAAGCGGCGCGAGCAGTTAGTCGACCCGCCGCCGCCGCCTGCTCGCGAGACTCCGACATCCGCCTCACTCACTCAAACTGAAGTACAAGACCAGGCCCCTGAGCACCTGACGATCATCAGATCGCGCTTCGTCATTGAATCTTTCTGTGCAGAAAAACTCCTGAGTCAACTAGTTATTATAATGTTCGCTATTGATGGAAAACAGTTGGTTTCTATTGTTTAGCTGTAATTGTTGTTCGCGCACACGCATGGCTCGCAATCAACCATTAACTTCATTAATGACTGATTCTGAAATTCCACATCGTCATCAAGATAATTTGTCCATGTTTAAATGATGAATGAATAAGGTAAATTAAACTTTCATGTTTTCAAACACTCAATGCATGATGGAAGCTGGTGGTACTTAGATATCTTTTCTATTAAGATCTAATAGAAAAGATAGAGACAGTAATTGTTGTTTGCGGTGGCAGAGGTCGCGCACTCCTCATCCGCAGGGTAATTTGAAATTTCTCTCCATTATTAGTTATTGTAAAGTTCAAAGTGTACGATTGCGAGATGGAGATGATTGAGGTGTCGCCATGAGCGGATGTCACATGATCCGCGGGGTCATACGAGGCGAGGCGCAGACGTCGGCAGTCACCAGGCGGCCGCTGATAGCCAACTGATAGCAGTTCCTGGATGAGATAGTTACCACGCGGCAGCACAGCGCAAGTGTGCAGTCGTCGTGCTGACTCAACAGTCACTGTTACGTACCTACTATGACTGTACGAACGAACAGCGTTTGACTATTATTGCGCTGCGCTCGGTGGGAAAGTTCACGATCCCATTTCGTTTCAGTGTACAAGAGTAGTTCATAATTGGGTCTCGAGTCACGCGAACGCTATTTGAGAAGTCTACAAAGGTAATTCAAGTAGTAAACAGCATATTTTATGCAGAAGGAAACTAAGTCATTGTCGTGTAATATAATAATCATCATCATCATCATCATCATGCTCAGCCCAAATAAACTCACTGCTGGGCGGAGGCCTGTTATATAATAAAATAATAATATTGTAGCCCATTAATGTCCCCATCGAGGGGCGCGGGCCTTTACCCGGATACGAGTAAGATTGAGCCATACGCCACCACGCTGGCTCAGTGCGGGTTTATGGAGGGGTGTCGGGCTGGTGGCCAACCCGATTGTCCGATGGTTTCAAGCTGCCCTATTAGGGCCACTGACCAGCTTTAAGACTACTGCCACCGAGCAGCGATAGTAGCCGGGACATACAGCTTAACGTGGCATCAGAAACAGGGAAGCGCCCGAAACAAATGCCACATAGAAACGGACACCCATCCAGTGCCCGTCTCAGCCGGATGTTGCTACGCGCACGATCGTTTCCGATGTGCGAATACCGCTAGTACACGGATGCTTCATTGTCGTGTAATTGATCTTAAATTGCATTCTGCGACGCCATCTTCGTCAGGAAATGACGTCCAGGGCGAGATGAACTTGGAAATCTATTTCTGGGACGTCATCAATCACACTGTACATACTGTCTGTAGGTGGACAACAATTTAATTTGTGTCCCTAAGCAATTTGAGAGAACTCTTTCTAGGAGTAATACGAATAAATAATTTTGCCGTATGTAAATGCGGAGGAAGTCACAGAACTCGCAAATGGAACAATGAACATTGTGTAACAGATATACCTTATCTGCTCTGATGCCAGCGTCCGTCCTGCCGGCCCGTTGTCCGGCTCGAGGGAAAATCACACTGTTTCTGTATCACGTCGCAGTATCGATTGTTTCTTTGTATATTGTTCACGTCAGATAAGTATTAAGATTACGAGTCGACGGGCTCGACCTTCGGCGCATCGCGCGATGTTGACGTCAGTAAACGAGGTGAGGGCAGGGGAGATAACACCCGCCGCTCCTCGCCTCCCTGTCACTTGATGCTTCCGACCATATCGACTGCTGTTATACAAATTATCCACTCAGTCCTGGGAAGTGTGCATTGCGCATGTCGCTCGGTATAGCCTTTAGCAGCGTGGCGTGGGCAGCTCAACGCTCACCACCGCTCCGACCTGACGTTGCCAATTGTCATGTTTGTCTCACCATGACATGTCTGCGATGCCTTATACGGATTCCATATTCAGAGCAATGGAGCACGTGGACGGGACAAGCGGTAAATGTGTGGAAGTGCTCTTCCATGGATATCAGCAGTGTATGATTAGCTTCATTAATGGTCCGCAATCGATTTCTTGTGGTAATTCTGCCAATCGAGAGCGAATGTGGCAGACAGTGGTAGACTTACTTGTTACTAGTGTTCCATATATCGATCCTGTTGATCGCTGTCATCGACGGTAAAAGTGCCTTGACCAACACTAGGATACCCTGTGCCGTTGCAGCCAGAACAGAAACATACAAGACCTGGGGTTTTTGTTACATCGTCCCCAGCCGGGACTCGAACCCGGGACCTTTGGCTTGGGGGGCAGAGTCACAGAGGTCGCCATATTGGCAGCGATGTTTTGCCAAACAAGCTTAATGGAAGTATCATGTGTAGAACAAGTATTAATAAAGTTGACCGCCCGCCGTTCTTTGTAATGGCATACTTAATAGTACGAGGCCGGCCCTCGTCGGATTTATTCCCTGGGACGGAGACCCTCCTCCGCTAATATTCTACATACGGAGTGTTTTAGGTAAAATATTAGCCAAGTCAATAGTCAATAGTCAAAGTACTTTATTACTGTAGATATTTACATATACTTAGCAAACGTCATTTTTTGCCTCTTCTCTACATGGGACCACTGTGGGAGAAGAAGGGCGTGGAAACTCCCACAGGTTTATTTTTAGATCTCTTTTAAAAATAGGTTGTGCTTAACTAATACAAATATGAAAAAATTAATTGTTATGATTAATAAGCAGGAATAAATAATTACAAAATTATTAACAGCAAGGTCTGTGTTGAGCCAGATTAACCCCATACAGTCCTGTCATTTTTACCTTAGTAGGTACATGTATTAACTAGCCGCAATTGCTCTGATAGCAGTTATAGCAGCTATCAATTAAAAGCGGATATAACGTAAGTACGTTAACGTAACACAACATAACGGATGCCGTGCACGTCACGTATCAATGCCGTGCACGTCACGTATCAATGCGCTTCGTCCTTCCTACTCGCGTGCAGATGAAAGCGGTGGATAATATTCTGTACGTTATGTTTGCACCTTATAATGACCTTATTATGTCATTTCAGGTAAGTAACCGATGATGGTAGCACACGCAGTGTTTCGTGTCACGGTAGGAGGGAGGTAACATATGTACGAGTAGGTGTAGGAAGAGGATGAGAGAGCTTGCTCTAAATCGTCGTTGACTGAGATGCAAGTGCAAGCAAGCGCAGTGAGACGATGCGACTGTTATTTGTTTGTACTGCGCAGAACCGGTTCCCGAGGCAGTGACCCGCGCTGCGCCCGCGCACCGCCGCCGCCGCCGCCGACCACGAGACAACTGCACCGTATCTCTTCCTCTCATCTCATCGTACAACACTACCTAAGTTATGACTATGAATAATGTCATATTCTCGTACAGCACTAACAACCATAAGTCACACTGCGCAAGCCTGTTAATAGGTACCTTGTTAAGCAACTTAATTAACAGATTTACGTCATAATTCCATTACAGACAAACATCATTTAATGGATGACTGGACCCGAGAGAAATCAAATGGCTCTTGCGGTGGCTTGTATTGTAATATAACGTTGTAGTGTAGCGGCCTTAATTGCCACAAATTTAGTCAGTTGCAGAAGGTACAGCTACTTGCATCTCGTCTTGCCTCTGTACGAAGCATCTCTGGTTACTGTTTGCCTCCCATCCGACTGATTACGTGACAAGAAAGATGTTTACCTGCAAATTGCCTATTAAAGGAAAACCTGATTGCTGATAATAATTTCCCACAATCCATCCGACAAGAACTACAAATGGCCGGTCGCTAACTTTAATTCATAGAGATTTGCTGTACGTACGCTACGTAGTTAGTTTCTATCAAATGTAACTATTTAGTAGTAACCTTTGATGTTACTGAGATTAGTCCACATTTCACCATTTGACTTAGATAGCGACGTCACTTGGCCTAATTTATTATTTTTTGGTGGTACTTTTTTACAAGGCTACGGTCCCTAATTAAGCTTTCGAAAGGCCACGTCTGTTCTATAATATGCGTTCACGCATTGTGCAGGCACACCACACTACTTTTGGACAGAGCGTTCAATCCACTTGATACAATAGTCCCTCTTCGTGTTTAGCTCTGCTGTAGCCTCTGCCCTCCTCCTATGAATTAATGATTCACGTGATCTTGCAATCCGCAGACCGCCCCGGCGCCATTACCTTCGTCTGTTCCTCCTGCACATGCGTCCTCGTTACTTTATACAATCCAATTTCTAAGTTCTTCTGCCGCTCGTTATGCAATAGCTCGTTTTTATTCGAGATTGAAATTATCCGACCAAGATTAACCGCCGCCGATGCAATCATGGATGAAAGTACATATCGCTTATTATGATTCTAACAAACAGTGAAAGCTATGATACCATCATTACGTCGTAACGAGAGTTATTCAGTACATGACTCCTGGTTTTTCAAGCCGCCGGCTGTTTGTGATAATTTTGCCCTCTAGTTATCAGCCGGACAAGATAATCTCGCATAGGGTCTGTCTGTATTTCTGTGGTGTGTGGAAGCTTACTGCCGTGTAGCTGTCTGTAGTGGTTGCGGCGCAACATGTTGCACAAGTCGCGTGGAGGTCACCACGTTGCGCAATCCTCGCAACACACAAGCAACTCGTATACTCGACTCGAAATCGTCACTTAGTGCGCGCCCGAGGCGACGAGCACCGCTCCAATGATAACAGATTACAGATAAACTGCGTTTTCTCTCGTCACAGTTGATGGATGAATAACAGACCAACCACTTGAACGTTGAAATTTCACCGGATCAGAAGTTAGCAGTTAGGAGACTTCGATCGAGTGTTATTTTTTACGTAAAAGCTGTTATCAGCAACGAAACTCAACTTTGACATTAATGATATAGTTTTTGGACTTATTCCTTGTAGACCTGGCTGCCATTACTGGCATATATATGTCAACGTATGATTGTCAAAACTGTTACCGTAACGCGTTATTTTGTAAACTAAACTTGTAGACTGAACAGAGCAGAGACATTCGTTGCTTTGTCTCTCTCAGACTGACGCAGCCGTTCTTGACCGCCTACTAAAACTTGGTCAACACCTGATACACTTAGGCCTATCCCATTGTATAATTTTCCGTGCTACATTTACCTATGTATATATCTAACCTAACTGACTCTGTTGATGACTTGCTGACTGTGTTGATGACTTGCTGACTGTGTTGATGACTTGCTTGTGTTGTGTGGCATGGCCATTGTTTACGCAAATGCTCTGAGGTCAAACTATCACCTGCTGCTTAATTAAAACCACGTTCAATAAATTGAACAGATTTGAAACGACTCGCTCGACGGATTAACTCGAGCCATGCCAGCGGCAGCGCGGTAGCTTTGTTCGATACCCTTAATATCTCTGTGCGTATAGAGGAAAATAACTGAATATAATTTCCTTTGTTCTTACCTCACATTAAACTGAACCACGCGCCTACCCTCAGGCCTCGTTGTCCAGATTCAGTATACCGTGTTGTAGAGCATCCTCTCTCACCATAGCTGGGGATATATGACGCTAATCATATCTCATCTTGTGAAGTGTCGTTCGTGGTGTCGTTGTTTACCTCTTGTGTCGTGTGCTCGCGACACGGCAGCTTCAACTTGACCATCATCGCTGCACGCATTGTTGATGCAGCTTGAGCTTGACAAATCATCAATTGCAATTTACGTCTCTGTTATTCACTTACACTTGAACCAACAGCCAACGTAGTCTAACTGATCTAAAACAGGTTCTCTAGACTAGTGTCCATCCGCTAGTAACCAGAACTATCTAACTGGCCACCCCCCCCAGCTAGATCGGTAATGTTGCATGTTGACACGAGACTCAAGTGGCTGCACCTTGCATAAGGCAACCTGGCATGCACCTACCGCAGGATATTACTGTTACGCCAGCCATGTGCCAGTGTCGAATGTTATCTATCCAGTCAATTTACGGTGATGCTCGATCGCTCTGTAATTTATAGTCTCATTTGGTAATTTATAGAAATAGAAACATTACTTTATGCAGTCATAACATTACAAACAAACTATTGAATGCTAGAAACCATGTGCGGCTCAGCGGCGGCATCGGAAATATACTGAGTCTCGAATCTCGATGAGATAAATCTGTTATTATTAGTTTAGTTTCACAATCGGAGCCGTCCTAATTGACCCTTTTTGCGCAGCGGGTGGCGGCGGCGGCGGCGGCGGCGGCGGCGGCGGATGATCTATATTCACGTCGCTGGTCGCTTCGTTACGAGAGGTTTCATAAAACCATCGATTGCATCCCAACAAGTGTCGATCCCCGCATTAATTGCCAATTAAACTTTAGCGTCCAATAGCACACATTAGCCGGAAAGCAGTTGGTGTAATAAGTTAATAACCGGCTATTAGTCTAGTATCTATACTAGTATCAGCTGGTGTTAACACAGGGTTTGTGTGGCTGATCTGGATTTTTATATAACCCGCATCTACAACGGGGGTGCGCCAGCGCCGCGTTTTTCGCGCTCTATATTCTGGATTCTAATTTAAACTTGTGTATTGCTACAGCTGTTAACCTAAATCACTGCGCTGCAGTCGTTGATTCTTCCATCATTTATCGATCGCGACAGGCTGCTTGCATCGTGAAAAATGCAAATACGTAATATTCCAAGAGAAAATGCGACTGGGATAAAGTGTTCCCAACCAAACAATTAAACCTCTGTGTTTAATGATTGCAGTATTGAGAAAAAATTAAAAAGTTTCTCCTCGTTGGGTTGGTTGGAATGTAATTTCTGTAGTGCTCTACCATATTTGAAAGATGTTTGTCGCCACAACAAACAATGGTGTTCGGTCGCGCACGAGGTCACCGCCTCGGAACTCCACCGCCGCCGCCGCGTGAGAACCCACCAGCTACTGGAAGGTGGAACAAAAGCGGTAATGATGGTGAAGCCTGTAATTGGGTCGAGCGCATTGCACAACCTAGCCAGTGCATGTAGCGTGCCTAGTTCACCTGGATGGTGTATGTATAGCGTGTTGCTATTTCGCTAAGTGTGCTCGCTCGAGCGGCCACCTGGCTCACTCACCGCGACGAAGATCGCGGAAACAGTCTGAAATATTAACTCGACGAGATCCTCTGCCAATTTAATACGGTTAAGTTTAGGAGATCATCAACAAACATCGCACCCGCCAACTTTTCGAAAGTTGGGCGACGAACTTTGTGGAGACGAAACCTCACTTGTGCCGTGTAAAGTTTGTCCTCAATTTAATGTCGCTCTCTCACAGCTACTACACACTCTACTAATAAGATTTCGTGCAATCATTTTTATTTTCATTTGAGCTCTATTCGTTCCGATCAATACTGGCATCTGTCTGACAGCTTTCTGCTTGGTGTCATGACGACATTTAGACACAGATGAAACCGATTTTTAAAGGCTTCCTTTCCTTAACCGAATTATCAAATCCAAATGAATCAGATGACGATTAGGCCGAAAATGTTTTTTCCAATTCTACTGCATAATTGAATGTGCTGCTGGTGTAGGGATGTGGATAGGGATGATGATGCTTGTGTGTGACGCAGCAGGTCAATGTGCTCGTCCGCTCATCACCCAAGTCTGGTCCCTCCTCGCATCACGCGTGCCGTCATGATTTCCTCTGCTAAGTAACTGAATTCACACCTAGATTGCGTTAAATAGGCAGATCTTTCAAGAGTCTCAGCCATCATCGAGCCGATAAGACACGCGTGTTCCGCGATTGCAGATGCATCATTCGTCACGACGAGACGCTGCGATTGCATCGCGATCCACTCGGCGAGCAATCAGTCCGCGATACGAGCACCGGCACGAACTCACCGACGAGTGTCCGTCCGGCTCTAACTAAAGATATCTCGCCTGAAGTACCTACTACTCAACTTGACGACCTCTGTGGGGCTGCGGCTGTGGCTCTGCCTAAAATACGAGAGGACCCGGATTCGATCCCCGGCTGGGGAAGAAAAATAAACCCAGGTCTTCGATGTTTATATATGTGTGACGTCGCTGCTTCAGGCTCCCACGACACGGTATCCTAATGTGGGGCCAGTTGCAATGTATGTGCCTGAATGTAAATGTTTATGTTGATGTTGACTTCTCAGAATACTTATCCCTGTGATAACGGTGGTCTATTACAAAAAACATCAGTACCTATTCAAAGAACGACAGCGGACTGTTTCCTTGAAGTTTGCATTTTATAGCCATTGTCACAATTTAGATAAGTTCCTTTAGTGCTCAGGGAAGTTTAAGAGCTTAGTGCCGGCGCCAGCGCACGTCGAAGTTGGGAATGAAGTTGGCAATAGTTGGCGCGCTACAGTCGGCCGCTCGCTGTGCACTAACAAACAATGTACTAACACCGATGTACTAACAAACAACAACTAATACGAGTACTAGTGAACAGCAGCGTGGGAAGCCTCTATTAAATTGTGTCACTTGTAGCCTCGCCGGAGGATAATACGCCTGAGTTAAATTATCTTAGCGTGTCACTTCAAATACTTTATGGACAGAAGTAAAACTCAAGTATATTGTCTACAAGGAAAAGATGTTAAAGCCATTTTCAAACCTTGTTTCCTGCAGAATAATAAAGTATTGCTATTGACAACAACGTAAATCAGATAGTAAAGTTTCCTCATAGCTGTATCTCTCGTCGATTGGTATACAGGCATTTGATGTTCCTTCGACCTGTTACTTACTAAACGTTCAGGGCTTCGTTTGGAATCTTGTACAAGTCTCTAGGGCTTCCACAAGAGACCGTAACTTTATAGATAGGAGTACACTAATTTGTTTAAAATGTGCACGATAAATAGGATGGTTGAGTTTCCCTTGGACCCGGAAGAGCTGGTCACTTTCTCTTCTAAGATCGATAGGAATTTAAAAACCGTTATAGTTTATATAGAATGTTTGCCGTTGAATGCATAACTGTGAATAAATGATGAGGATTACTGGCGTGCCCGCTTCCGTTACCCGGCCCGTGGTGTATGTGGCGGATGGTGTAGCTGGCCCCGCACCGGACTCCCAGCGGGGCAGCTCGCGACCTAGAGCTGGCTTAATAACAATATTTTCGACACAAAAGAGGGCGTATTTTCATATTCTAAGTACATATCATGTTATTTTGTCAACCTGGATTTGAATCTCAATGTAGTAGACCTTATTGTAGTAAAATATCTAAACGACTGCTTGAAAAATACAGGAAGATTTTACCGTTACTTACTTTGTGATTAAACCGAGCCTGAATTCACAACAATCTCACTGAGCCTGAACTAAGCGCGTCTTGTTTGTCGGCACGGCATCGGCGGCAGCGGTAATGAGCCTTTAATTATGGACAGATGTTTGGCCAGCAGCCTCAGATGTTCCCATTTTAAATATCCAACGTCTTCCATTTCCAGATTAAACAAATTTAATATTATTCTAATTACTTGAACCGAATCTTTCATCTAAAAGGCGGGATTCAATTTGTATAAGGATTTGAGTTCCGAGCTGATCTGTTGACTCCGTACATTAATTATGGGCTGTTGGAGTGGGATGTTGAGTGGATTTTGCCAGTACGCCCCTTAGTGGCCGGAATCCGGATCGACTGGACACGAGCAGGCTGCAGGTGGAGTATCCCCCCTCTCCCCTGCCTACCCCTTCGCTCACAACAACACGTTACATGACCAGTTAACTATTGTCTGCCAATGAAGCTCCATACCTTTTTGTAAGACAAAAATAAAGGAACAGGTCTCGACTCTCGCTTAGTATTATACGTACCGGTCCTGCAACAAAGCGACACGAGTCTACCACGAGATGGAATTACGACGAGTAATGATCGGTCGAGTCTGCCCAGTCAGTGCTCGCAGCGTTCTCTACTACTCAAGTACTCACTCAGTTGGTCGCTGAGGCGTAGAAAATCCGAGTTTGATTAAAAACTCAAGGCCCGACCAATAAAACCGCGGTTGCTTTCTCACCTTCACGGGTGGCTGCACACGTGACGATGGAGCTGATGATAATCATGTTTACGGGACATCCGCTTTACTGAGGTGTTAATAATGTATGGATGATGTGATGATTTGCCAGCACGCTCTACACATGACGTCAGCAGCCGGTACCGAGGGTCAATAGCTGGTAAACAAGCGACGGATGCTGCGGGGAGTAATTTAATAAAACTGCTCCGAGATATTGCCTTGGTAACCAGTAACCGGGATGCTACTTAGAACTGCCTGTATCTGGTACGACACGTTGTTTTCCTGCTTGTCGGTGTATCTAATTTGGTTATTTGTGCCGGCAATTTGACCCTGGCGTGCGGTGTGGCGGTGTAGCGGTGTGGGGCGTGGCGGAGCGGCGGTGGCGCGGCGCGAGGCACACGGTGTCAGGGACGCGTCCGTCCTCCGCTCCGTGCTCTGAACGTTGCCGCAAGGATCGAGTTACCGAGCCGCTGCCGCCGACCTTCCAATGTTGACGTTAAAGGTCGATTCATTTATTCGAACTTGTCGGAAAGTTGCCATCGTTATTTAGACTTACACTCGCGAAAAGCTTTTAGACTTTTCCCACAGCAGTTAGATTGGGATCTGACAAGTCGGTTCGACGTTCCTTGTAGAAGCTCATTGATTATTAAGGGGCCTTTAAAAGTGGCCGCTAAGTTGAATTGGCGTGGGACTTGCGCCGTGCGGCTAGGCGACGGGGATGCTCCCGTCATAACCGCGGCATCAAACATTCACGGAGACAAGATGCTGGGTCAGGCACACACAGCTCATGGATAATTAATATCTTGTGGTACCCTAGATTCTACAAAGTTTGGCTCACACTATATCGTCACAGGCTGAAATATTCGTTTAACAAACAGTTAATAGGACAATTAAACCCTGCCACAAATCTCGACAGAGACAAACAAGCCGCGTTAATTAATTTACACGGAATAAAGTTTTGTGAGGGGGAGAGTGCCGGTACCCCGCGCCCCGCGGCGGGTGACGACACCCTTGACCTCCCCGCGGTAGAGTAGTGGTGCGGGGTGTTGAGGGAGACTGCTGCTGATGGTAGACGTGGGATGGAAGCTTCCTCTCACTCACTCAACCGACGCCGTATCAACGCAGTTATAGTAAAAACACTTTTCTCCACGCTAAATACTTACGGACCCACCCCGCACGCCGCATTTGTCCGGTGCGTGGACTCGCTCGACTGAGTACATGATTCGCTGCTCTTTATGGTCAGCCCATTAACATTCCTCGCAAATGCCGGCCAAGGCCTGAGGGAGGGTTCTATCTAAACAAGACCGGTATTAAACCCTTCCCTTGTTATCTTGTGCATTTCGCTGCGTAATGGGATTTTCTTTATTCTCTTTGACGCCTTTCATCAATTCGATGTTTTTTTTGTGGTGGTGGTCTTTGTGCCTCGTGAAAGAGTTTGAATGGTGCTCGTGGAAATGTGGGGAATGCTTCTGAACTGGCGGCGTTCCGATCCGCTGGAGACATAGAACGCGACTCTCCACGGAGGCGCGAATAGCGACCAGCACGAAGGAGGCCACCATTGTCCACTGCGAAACCTGAAACTGAATCCGAGCGAAATTCGTTGCGACGACATGCGACGCACTGGCATGTCATGTCTCAAAGCCAATCCTACGCCTGTTAACTGGACGCATTAACACTGAACAACAGTCGTGCTTCTCAATCCGACGTCATTAGGCATTTTCACCACAATTCCATTGTTGTTGCGATCTTTAATAAAATTGCTGTGTAGGAACGAAACGAACGGCGCCGCGGTGAAAGTGCAGTTTTTACGCACAAACGCGCACGCAGCACACAAGACGCGGCTTTTTGCGGGCGGTTCTCAGCTGAGTACTAACAACTAACAAGCATCGTGTCGTGAGTGACAGACAGCCGGTGAGCCGGTGACAATAGACATTAGCCTCTTGTTAGCGATATTACTTTTATGCCATGTACTCGTATCTGTACATGACTACCTAATAACTTCGTACTTTCAAAGTCCGGAAGTACATTATTGGGTTAAATTACATAAAATTAGCCTGGAAATAGATAAGTATAGGTAGGTATACAGGCTTTGTTCACTATTCAGCTGATTTATTTATTATGCAACAATCACAAGTTACGCATTCATCTATGCGGCATTCATTGTTGCATGCAGCGCCCTGCCCACGCCGAGATTGGGAGTAGAGTTGATTCTATTGCTCGATCTAATTGCATCAGCGACGGTGATGGATCAGTTCCTGTGTAATGCCATCAGCGGCAGAACAATGGACGACACCGGTACTTATACTTTACCTACATACAAGTACTGACACAAGTTTCAATTAAATTGATAGAGATATATGTATTTCTATCTATTTAGTTATTCTCGCGAGATAAAATGCTTTTCGGCGTACAAACAACGAGCTTAGCTTACAGCTGACAGTTGGCAGCGCACGCGCACTAGAATCGTCCAGCAACAGCACCGCGCATGCTCCAGTTGCCGTGACATGCTACTCGGCGCACGCAGCACACACACAGTCCGATCTCGGACTGAGAACACAAACACAACATGACATACACTACACTGATGATGATGTTGACAGACGGGTTACACGAGCATCTGAACTGTATCACCATCGACATGGACTACTGCTATTGCGTCATTGGGCGATGCGCTTCTTCGCTGCCCTGTAATAGATCTTGCTTAACCGAAGGTATGTTACAACAGATGTGTGTGACAAAATAAAGTTTTTTTTTTTAATATTTGCTACCCATCGGGCGCCGCAGTACCGCACGTACGTACATTGTTTTAGCGAACCGGTTTTAAATTTATTCCTTTTTCACACGGAGGTGTGCGCCCTGTGAGCTGATGCCATTGGTCTGGCCACATTGGTGAAGATTTCCAACGGATCCCTATCTCTATGATCGAACAGCAGGATTCATGTTAGAACTGAAATCTGAAAACCCAAACACGGGCTCTGCCAAGCCAAGTGAAGGCCATAGACTGGGCTCCTATTCAAAATGTTACAAGTAATTACTTTTTCAACGCCGTCGTCCCTAGTGCGGAACGAGATTGCCACGTTCTAAATCCATTCAAGGCCATGTGGTGACGTCACTGAGACTAACTGAGGCTACAATATATCAAACTTTCTTTTCGAGCTCCTGCTGATAAAGTTTGGACGTCGCGCGGCGCGGCGCTGAAATAATAGCTATTAAATCGCGAATACGTAAACAGCCGACGACCTTGCCGTTGATAGGCTCTAACAATCCGCAGTAATGTTGCGCCAATAAAGAGCAATAGAGAGTCTTTGTTTACGGAAGCGACGCATAACACAACACAGCCCAGGACAGCCGGTATGACGTACGCGTTTGATGTGTTCCACGTGCGGCCGTGAACCGACCGACACTTCTAAATGCGCTATTACCTGTATTCAGAGCGGAGCGACACTGATGATGACATCCTGCGCCACGAGCGACGATCCTTGGGATGGGAATGAGTCCTCACCCTGTAAACAATGTTGGCCGTAAACAAACTGCCTCTCAGGGCGATCAAAGAAAGAAATGACGACAACAAGTGGAAGAAAACTTATTCACGCCGCGATCTAACACTTCAATGGTATCCTCATCGCGTCTCGCTTTGTTTATTAAACGCAGGCAGTGATCTCATTGATATGGTTATTGATAGGAGAGCGTTCCTAATTGTATGACACAAGGGAGCACGTAGACCTCGTATTGGTACTGCTGTAGCCTAAACGAGACCGATTGACTTCCGTGTGGAAAGTGATAGCCGCACTATCATCGACTTCGTGTAATTGTAACAAATCTGTCTGCTGGCGGTTGCCTCGCCCTCGGTGTATTGTTGCATTCCTAACTGTATCACGAACCGTATTACGATCGACACTCGTGCTGATACAGCAACATATAGCTGGTGCCAATTGATCGACGCGGTTCATTAGAAATGTAACAAGCACTAACCGGTATTTTGAAGTAAACATATTGTTTGGAATCTGACTTCTGAAAATTAAAAACGATTGAAACAGAGGTTTCGTAACGACTTAGTGTCATTGGCTATCGTTTTAAGTCTCTTTCATTCTCGGCATGATACATTTATTTATGCTAGATATATTTGATCGATAAGGTTCTACGAATATGCTTATTAGTTAATTTAATCGGGGATGAACTGTGGGGTTAGGACAATACCTCTGGTAGGAGCAGCAGCTATATGTAAAATATCTAATCCGTAATCCGGTATTACTCGTTCCTTTTACAAAAATTTAGATCAACATAATGAATTAATCATAATACTACAGTCAGTTTTCCACTCTCCTTGTCGGAGCTAAGAAGCTTGATAGCAATAACCCTCATAGACATATCATTATAGGTCATATTTCTGCAATCTCATAACTTACCACTATTATCCGCAGTTAAGAAAGGGTTGGAGGATGTTAAAGTAGGGATATCGGTTGAGCCCCGTGCGTGACTGATGGCTGCCTCGTGACGTGAGGAGGCCGGAGTTACAGCGAGTCTCGGATTCTCGATCAAAACTCCCACGATCACGCACGACCCGCCCGGCGGCCCAGGCGGGCGGCCCCGGCGGCCCAGGCAACCCGCCGGACAACACGAATTCTGCACTGTTTTATTTTATGGACGGTTACATGATTGCTTGTAATCGTGCCATAAAATACTATCGAGAATGATCAGTGATACACTGATAAAACTATCTACCTATAAAGTTAGCAAGTTCTTGGTAGCGGATACATGACCACCGTCTCCTATGACAAATAAGTAGTCATTTTTCAAGAAAGTATAGCCTTTATGGGTTTAATCTTATCATGTTTGTATTGACTACTTGATCAGGCGATGAGTGATATGTCATGCATGTCATATGTCATGATGATGACGCATAGAAATACAGAAAACAGTTCACGAAAACAAATTAATCAGTTTACAGAATGCGTAGCGATGACCAACAAAACAACCTTTGTAATAACAACAAATATACATAAAAACATCTCCGGGTACATAAATGAAATAAAGTTTGGTTCACGGCGTGAATTCTTAGTTAGGCTTACAACTTATGTATAATAAAATACAGATATACAGCAACCCGTAAATAATGGTCCAACGTTAAAGGGAAGTCAGCTCACCTGATTTCCTAAAACTAATTTAAATATAAAAAACAACATAACCAAGAATTATTTTCTTCCGGATTGTTTTATTCCGTCTACCGTGTCATCATGTTTTTAATGCTGTTGCTACAAATGATAATTGCCAGTGTATTGTATACAGATAACAGTTCTGCTAACATTTATTAAACCCAATATTGTCCTTGTTGCGTTATTTCCTATATTTATTCATCCCAATGGCACATTTATCTCTGAAGTCATCGGCGTATATCCTTGATACCTACGAGGAGAATAGACATTGCTTGTCAAGTTCCGCTGCACGGCGCGATTGAATATGTTTTGAAATTTTCATTGTTGGTACGGGGACGCCAAGTTTCTCTGTCCCTGAGCACAGACTAATAAAGAGTTTTCTCGCATATAGTGTGTGTAAGGGTGTTTTTGTATATGTGTGTTTGTGTGTGTGGGAGAGAGAGAGATATATGGCGATAACGAAAGGGGTTACCCCCGCCACGCGGTACTGGGGTACCGAGAAACTTGGCGTCACCTGTACCTCTACATTATTTCGTGTAGGTAGTGGCTTTATTCTGGTTATATATTGCTTAATGTCCTCTTAGCTCCGCCATTTAGATCTGGTATGAGATAAAGACCCGGTGCAAAATCTGGAGATATCGGTATTTGGATGTGTTGATTGTGGTTTCGTGGAAGCACATTCTAAAGTGACCATTAGACTTTTGGTACCGATCCTTTCCTCTCCTCCGCACCGCACAACTTTGCTTTGCCTACGTACTCATCAGTGGCAGAGTTCAGGCTTCATTCAGAATTCATGTCTCCAGAACGGCTTTGGGCTGTTGTACCACTTCGTGTAGCAATTATGGCAAAACGCTATGCATGTACAAGTTATGAAATGCAATCTCTGCTATGTGCCGGCCGCGTGTGTTATCCCGATTGACAAATTGCAACCCGTGGGTATCGCGACGCGACGCGCTGCACGCACGCGGCGCGCATACACACACACATGCACGCATCTCGGGGCCGCTGCCGCTGTTAATGTCTCAACTTGATTTCACCACCAGTCGTCAGGTAACCAGCCAGCGCTAACGAGTAATGACGCAAATCTATGCGCATTTTTTCACGACATTTCACGTCTGGAACTGATGAAGTCTTCAGTTTGAAAGTGGAGAAATCTTTAGAGACGCAGACATTTCCGTGATCTATTGGATCCCATTGGACGCGCCATAGGAAAATGGAAGGCGAGTATATCCAATAAATGACCAAAAAAGTCATGGTGCTAGTCTATTTTGGATGTTTCTTTAGGGTCAGAGCTTCAGCGTCACCCCGTCACCCGTCACCAGTGGCACCTGGCATGGCGCCCGCTGCCCGGCGGCGGCGGGTGAATGATCCCGCACTCTAACTCTTCTCTTCCCCATCCGCACCGCACGTGCCAATTCTGTCTGTCTATTACTGTACTGTGCTATTGTTGCCTTCCCCTTCTAAAAATATTTGCCCTATATTTCTAGAGTCTACTGCATGCAGCCCGTTGTTTATAATATTTTTGTAAATTAGTGGGACATTATACCCAGTGGGTAGTTTAGGAACTGGGTCGACTGATCTGGAACATCTTCTTTCTTCAAGGAACAAGATTCTTTTGAGCACTCTTCCTGTCCATCTTTCGCATCTTGTATTGTGACGAATGACGACAGGGCTATAGCGATGTGTATAAGTATGTGAGACGCCTTGACCTCCACTGCCAATGGTGCTGGACTACTAATAACATTGTAGCCGAATAACAAGTGCTTGCATAATCTCACTTGATTCATGTTAAATTGGTGGGAGCACGGAAGTGGGTCGCATTTGTCAGAGTTGAGTTATGAGATTTTCAAGAAATCAGAGCGGTCTGGTCACCTTCGGCGGTGGCGCGTGGTGGGCGTGCGGCGAGCGCGGCGACAGCTCGCCGTCTCTGTCTGTCCCGCCGCGCGCGCGCAAGACAGGCTACGGCGTGTGCGCGCGCACCGCGGCTCACTGCGCGCGCTGTCAGTCGAGTCCGTGATGTGTCACTCGGTGGTTCTCGGAGTGCTGTTCTCGTTGCCGTCGTACCTCTACTCGTCCGTGCCCTCCAGGTGAGCACTGACTGCTGTGCAACAATAACAAACTACATCACGAGCGACCGCCGCGCCCACACCGACATACATCGCCTGCCATATCATCTGATCAGCTCCAGAACATTCGTGTTGTCTTGTGATTGTTTGTGTTTGTCCCGTAATCCAGTTTGAATGTGTCGAATCCGGGTATGCGTTCACCTTGCGAGTATATTTGGATTTATGTATCAATTAAGTTTAGTCGAGGATATGTGTTGTTTTAGGAAAAGTGCTTACTAATTATATACGTAATACATCATTAGGCGAAACATTCAGTATAATTCATTATCACTAAGGAGCGACCACTTTCCTGTTGCGGTTAATGGTCACCGAGTGAATCACTGGTGAAATACCAGCATGGTAGCTGACGAGCCCCGCAGCTCGGTGGCGGTCGAGTGCTGCGGGATCGGCTCTGACTCAGTGCGTGTGAGTGTGTCAAGTGACTGTCGATGGTGCAACCCTGCTCGGTCCCCGTGAGTCTGACCCCGCACCCCGCCCCCGCCGAGGAGCAGCGTGCGCCCGCGCCGCCCCCTGCGCCGCCGTTGTCGCGTGCGCCCGGGATGGACAGTTGCTTGGAGCTCCTCATGTTGTGGCTTTCTGTTTTTGTCGACGCAGTCCTCGGCAAGTTAGTATCTATCAATATAATCTCTGGTGATGGAATATTCCATTCTAATTGAGTGTTAAATCTCACGTCGACTTGCGACTCAATCCAAAAAGGAGGTTAATAGGAATACGATTTTGTGAATCCAAAACTTTCCAAATGGTAATACAATCAATCACGTCCACACAAACGTTATCCTCGGTTTGAGCAAGTGACGAGTACGTGCCCTGTTTGGTATTGTGGAAATAGAAAATGTCGCACGTTCTACTTTTCCGATTCGACAGTCGAAATTGTTTAGTGCGCTTCTGCTGCTACCTCCAGCACTCGCGGCGGCGGCGGCGGATCGGAGCCGGACGGAGCCGCGTGCGTGCGAGCTGCTTTGCACACAATGCCGACCGCATTCACGTCCGTCCCTGAGCCACTTGTTCTGCTTACCAGCTCCCGCGGCCTCTCCGTAATACTCCGTATTGTTGTTGTACTTACATGGACCGGACTTTACTGTACACACTTAGAAATATGTAACGCCCTTAGTGCTGTGCAGATGATGTTACAATCTTCGCGGATTGTAATTACGTAGGTAATTGCAGAGCTGTTTCTTGTTGGTAGCGAATAATCTTATAAGATCGTTAGAAGAAATACTATCGCAATCCCTGTCAAATTTATGTTTATTAAGGAATTGATGACGAATATATTTCATATGATCAGATATAATAAATAGGCTATCGCAGTTTAGTGACAAATCTTTTAGGTGAAAGAAAATATTGTTCCCATAAATCAATCACAATAGTTTTTAATATTTTATGTTTTGCTGTTCTTTGGAGCCGGAACTGTTTCGCAGAAGGACCCTCGATCGCGTGACTGACAGTTTAATGTGAATAGTTGAAATGATTAATAGGAAATAATTTAGTGTCTATTATTCGCTGCGTATTAATGTGGAGATGATGTAAGCTCCGAACACCTCAAGTCCCTAAATGTGAAACATGACGATCTCGTTAGTAGGTACCTACTTACGAGTTACCTGCACGGGTGGACTGATGACAGCATAGATAATCGGGGGTTCCTATAGCTAAAGATTCACAGTGTTATTTATAAGATCATATTTCTCTAATACACTCATAATATGGAGTTAAAACAGTCAATTACAACCTGTTCTCACAAAATTGTGATTTATGAAATAACATTTGTATTTTAGTTTCGTTATAAACCTTCTACAACACTACAACTATCACAGACGTGTCCTCAAGCCGTGTCGGCGTGCTATTTGATTACACACAATGTGACTCTAAGAAAACCGTTAAGGCGACGCATTAGGCCAATACAGCTCTTTATAAATCTCAATTTACGAAAAATAGGAGTATTAAAGCAGTTGTTTCTTGATTCTAGTTCGTTGATCATAGTAGCTCAGGCCTGTCGATATCAGTCCGATAAGCCCATTTTAAGAATTATCACACATTATATTCTCTTTGGCGTACACCAAATGCCAAAAGAAAACGTCAGGCAGTTGTCAATCTATGAATTTATGTTAGGTATTTTTTCTTCGTTTGTTAGAACCATGCAGGCAGCAGGTAGTATGTACTACAGTAGTACAAACTACTTCCATGGTTGGAACACGGTGTACATTTTGACACATAAACCTCACATTAACGAAACTCTTTGCTGACATACCTTCATCATCATACCTTTTTTTAACCTAAAAGAATTAACGAACTTACAACAGTGTTTAAGTTAAAACTGACTCGCTGTACTTTTGTAAATCACAAAAACACAAAAAGCCCATTGAGGTTTAAAGAGGATTTTGCTAAAAAAAGGTCTACAAACATAAATGAGTTATTTTTTATAGGTAAGACTGCAAACTCTTTGTGCACATTTCGAGAAGTATCAGTAGGTAGCAGTAGCAGGGCTTGCTGGGCAGTGGCGCAGTGACGTTGCCCGAGGCTCGTCGTCGTTCCGCACCGAGCTCGCCGCCGCCGCGCCGCCGCCGCGCCGTAGAGAGGCGGGGACGACGATGGCGCCTGATGGCCGCCTGCCTCCATCCATTCTCTTTCAACATTACATTAGTTTATCTCAAAAGTGGTTGTGATTGCGATACAAATCGTTCTCGATCCGCGCCGCACCACCTCTCCTCTGCCAATGTCATCTGCTCAACAACCATGTTTACTTGAAACATTTATCGCGCGGACATCGCCTGATTTCTATGTGACGTAAATATCTACATAAACATATCTCGATACTTGCCACTTAGGTTATTTATTTCGTAACCTATCTATAAGTCAATTTACCGACCTTATAAGCAACTTGATAAGCATATCTTATTACCAGTGAAGATTTACATCTAAAGAATCACTATCAATCCTCAATTCAGCAACGAAGTAAAGTTTATCTACTTGTAGGTAGGTCGATTTGCTCATAAATATGCGATTATTTCTGTGTTATATAAACAATTATTACACAACTGGATGGATGACACTACTGTAATTAATATGATACGAATAATACGTGACATTGACTCTGTCATGGCCGTCGTCAACACTACTTATATAGAATCATATAATATTCCCGAGTTGTCAGTGAGCTGACGATTGTTTGTTGTGGTGTTGTTACAGAAAGGCGCGTCGCAAGGAGCGCGATGGCGAGCCGGCCGGCGACCCCAAGCTGTACCTGCAGGAGGCGCTGCTGGAGCGCAAGCTGCCCGAGCTGGACATGCGCCAGCTCGTCGAGCTGCCCACCGGCCTCGACTACAACGAGTGGCTCGCCTCGCACAGTACGTCTCTACTTCTCTACACTACACTAACCGGTGGAAAGTTTTAATAAACCCGTAAGTCACGCGCGCGCAAGAGGTTTGCCGATGACTACCCATCGCCTAATATGCCTATCTCTAGGACGCGCGACGTCAGCATTGCGTGCGCCAGAAGGCGTGTTGTGTCCTTCAGCACTTTGTGTAGGGCATGAGCCATGGGCTACCCCTGCCCTCCGGTTATTCTATCTTTGGATATATTATTATTTAACGACCCGAATGGCCGAGTCGGTAATGACGCTGCCTACGAAACCAAGGGTCCCGGGTTCGAGTCCCGGTGGGGGCAAATGTTTGTTTGATGAGAACGGATGTTTGTACCCTAGTCATGGTTGTTTATCTATCTAAGTATAATATTTCTCTATATAAGTATATATATCGTTGTCTAGTACCCAAGATACAGGGAATCCTAGTTTGGGGCTAGATCAATGTGTGTAAAAAAAAAAAAGGTGTCCAAGGTATTATTATTATATTCCAGCTCATCCAGTGACGCATTCTCTAGTTCGAGACATATGGAGAAGGGCATACGTTTAAGTGACTGCAGTATATCGCTAGCCTACATGTGTCGTTTTTAGAAAACTTACTTAAGATAAGCATTTGCAATGTTGTCTGTCGCCAGGGTCAAGGTATCTTGACCAAACCAACGCGTCAGATTAGATTGGCTCACCTACGCAAATATTTGTATAGGCGAGAACTTCAAAAGCTACATGAAGCAGTGTCAACATGACTTAATCTAATCATTGAGTGACTTGCATTCTACAGTATGACGATTACATTTAAAACATCGGGTAAATTTTATGTTGGGACTAAATATTTGGTAGGCCTATGAAATATAATGTCTCTAGATGACCCTGAACCCTTCAGATGAGTGTTGCTAATCAGTTTTATCTAGTTGCGTCAAAAAAATTAAGTTTAGCCTCCAACCTCGTAGTTCGTCCAAATTTCCAATACTACAGATCGGTTAACTAAAGCTGGCACGTTCACAGTACTACTAATGCAATTTCACTATACAATACAGTATTTTTAAAAATGAATGATTTCATTCTAACCTCGAAATAGGTAAACAATCACTATAACGCGCGTTGATTGACACGTGACACGAATGCCAAAAGATCACTCTTTATTTATAATCAGAAGCAAAAGCAAAACAATAACTGACTCCTTCATACTCATTCAAGTTTGACTGCGCGCGAGAGACACAACGTCACGCCACGCGCTTATTCACAGACACTACACAAGCGCAACGCGTAAATGTGTTGAACGTGCCAGCTTTAGTTAACCGATCTACCGATCTACCGATCTACCTGTACGTGATGAGGTCCAGTTTTGAACCGCCTATTGTCTTCAGTTTTGAGATGTAAGCCGGCCGAGTTGCGCAACTCGCGTGTTTTGTTTAACTGCCCCGCGTTATACAATTGTAATGATTGCCAATGGCGCGTGATCAGCTGATGTTGCACGCTATTTCACAACCATGGATTGTCTGTGTTCCCTTCAGATTCCCATAATGTATCTAGCCCTAAACAGGCTTTGTAATAATGTCAAGATTTATTTAAAATTAAATATGAGAAGCTTGTCTGACTCACTCAGCGCCGAATTGATTCACCAGTATTCTTAACATTTTTATGTTTATCTTTATCTATAAATATCAGAACATATGAATGAATGATATTATAATAAATTTACATACAAATAAATAATTGAGGACAATCTTACACAAATCGAACCAGGCCCATAGTCAGCTCAACAAGGCTGGTGTTATAGGTACTAAGCGACGATAAATAGTTATGTAAATACATAGAAAACATCCAAGAATAACAAACCAATATTCATGCTCACCACTCAAATATTTGCCCTTACCGGGATTCGAACCCAGGACCGTCAGCGTCGTGGGCAGGGTCACTACCCGCTAGGCTAATGTATCCGGTCGTCAAATGTGTTCTGAGAACTATTTCATAAAGTAGGTACATTTTTTTAACAAATTAAAGTGGTCACAAATGTTTTAAATGAGCGTGCGCCGACGTCGACCTCGCCAACTTTCACTGACATTAGCTACCCGGCTCATTCGTCGAGTCACGATCTGGACCCATATTAAACCTGTAGCAATTTACCTCATGCTAGAGCCGGAACGTTTAAAACAATAACAGAAAAGCTAAGAAAGCCTCGAGAGCAAAGGTGAGCCGCGCGGTATTGTGCGCATGCAAAATGTAATATGTGGGTTGGATGGTGACGCGATGAGGTGACGCGAACACTTTCACTGGCGCCCCAGACTCTCCTATTTCGATTCTTTATGACCATCAATTTCCATCCAATATGGAGCTGAAAGTGAAATTGTTATTTTGTTTATCGTACGTTGATCCCACCCGTATGTCGCGGTGTTCCATAAACTGCCAGTGGGTCGATGTTGTTCTAGCGATTTCACTCGAATCTAGGCATCATGCAATGAGCGGTTTGTAATACGCAATGTACCGTTGAGTGACATGCTGGCGGTGCGTACAATGGCCGGGTCGGATAGGCCGAAGCGGTTAATCGATGGCCATTTCACCAATTACTAACGGTAACGGCGACAGTGCGCCGGCCATCACTGCTACCGTGCGCACGCACCGCCTACTCTACCTCTACCACTGCTATGCTATCTGCCCCCGGCCGCTGCTGGCTCGGGACGTGCTCTCTGCACTTTCTATTCAAATCCGACAATCCTAACGCTTGGAATCATGAAGCCAATTATTGGACTTTCTTTTTATTGCAGTCAAATAGCAGCTGTCCGAAATCAATTTGCCTATTTTCCCGACATTTGACAGCCGTTCTTGTAGATTTTCATGCTCTGCTATTATTATATTTGTATTATATTTATGCTTTATGTTTATGGATGGATTTTCCCGCGGAAGTCCTTAACCTACTAGCACTAGATGTGCGCCCCAGGACTGACTGACGGACGAGGGAGTGACACCGGAGATTCGAGTACCCGTTCCCTACGCTCCGCGTGATCGACGTCCGCTGTCTTCATACTCCACTATTTTAGTAATATTCGGGACAGTCGATGTCGCTTTGTCTAATCGCGGTAGCAACAACGCTGTATGATCGATTTCGCTTGATTGCCCTGCCTTCATGTAGAAAAATTGCCAATGAACTTGATACGTGCTGTGTTCCGGCGTGCGCGTGGCGTGCGAAGGAAGCCCTCATCCTGCCTGCTGAGCGGCTTCCTAGGTTGAACTGCTGACCTTGATTGAGAGATTATTGATTAATGAATGGAGCGATGACCTCACGTTCAATGCCCAATGTTAATGGCAGCACTATTGTTAAATCACTCTAACACCTCGCAGAGTAGATCCGGTGGTGGTTATGTCGAGGTGCAGGTGAGGCAACTACTCGCTTCCTTGTAGGCTTGATTTATTGTTTAACAACATTTCGGAGTTATCTCACAATCGCACTATTTTACTCATAAACGCTTGATCGGTACACAACACAGCTTAAGCTTATTACAGTTATACTGTGTTTTTTTTCACAACGTCTGGTTAAGTTGAGTAAGTGGCGTGACATAAAACTAATGCACACTTCGACGACGTGTTGTTTGTTGCGACAGCGTCTTGCGTGAGACATTAACACAATCAACATAAGCAAACTTTTATCCTCTACGAACGACTACCGTGCAACCATTAGCATTAGTTACGTTATGACTTCATTTCCAATTACTTTACAACATTCTTACTTCCACCGTCGCATTGAACTTAATGTTGGGTGAAATGAAGGTCTGTATTGGTCGTAAATGTGTTGATGCGATGGTCACACAGCAAGTGACATTATCGAGTTGCCCACGGTGCACGGCAATCAGCGCGTGACGACATCCCATTACAGCGGCTGCGGTCTGCCTGCTGCTGTATGTACGTACGGTGCTGCCAGCAAGCAAGCCTGCCTGCCGTCATGTACTGTGACATTTCAAATATTCCGCACAGTATGATTTGTATTGACGTGGTTTTTCATTGCACCACAACCGAGCTATTTTCTAGTTTTTCTATGGGTCCTCATGTTCGAGGGGCCATCGCTCTGGACACAACGAGCACGCTGTTATCTCCGGGTGTGACTGCAATGTTAATCAGCTGTCGGGTCCGCTTTGTTTTCGCGCGGTTCAATGCCCTCTCGCACCGCGTCAGCATCGATTTGTCGTTATCCTTGAAGGGAACTTACATAGATTATTCTCTATAATGTCTTTGTCATACTCCTCAATATTTCCCCGACTTGTGTGGGTGTAAGTCGTAAATATTTGTTATCATTTCGATGTTTAGTATTAAGACCGTACGCCAGTTTTATGTTATCTGTATGTTCGCTCGCGTGCGACCAACCTCTGATCCCTGAAGCGAGAGTGCAAGCCGGTTTATCTGACACAAATATAAGAGTATTTAAACTATGGCTAATTTATTCAGTTCCGACAAGATGCCGCTATATTAATAATTATTATGTCGTGAACGATATCCATAACGAGTTGTTGGACATCAACTCTAATCTCGATATCGAAAATTCTGAATTTTAAATGTTTTTTTAGTTTTAACATTTGACAGCATTTTCTGTGATATTGTGCCATTTGTAATAATGCCATTATTATAATATACTAGGATACCCTTTTTCGTGGGAACCAGAAACAGTGACTTCACAAACATGTAAACGTTTATTTATTTATTTATTATGGTCTATACAACAGGTATACAACAATGCAGATCACTTAAATATTTTAATATTAATTCTTATTGTAAACCCACTATGTCTATATGTTACGGCTAAAGCTAGGTGTGAAACTAAACTTAAGTTTAACCGGCTAGTCTTAAGATTAATTTCGAGCCTCGGCTAATGTCCGAAATAATGTTCATTGCGATAAATGATTTCAACATTATTCGGCTAAACTACAGTTTAGCCTCGACGCTGTTGTGGCTAAAGATGGGTGAAAAAATATGGTTGACATTAGCCGACTAAACTTAAGTTTATTTTTCAGTATACCTAGGCTAATTTTGAAAAATTACCGTCTTAATCTGGAATAAGTGATGATAATGATTCGGTAGCCGTAAACACTGCGGTAGCTTAGGTGAAGGATAAAGGGGGTGAGCGCAGCGAAGCCCCCTTTATCCTTTATCAGGTTGAACATGTAAGAACAACAAAAAATACTTATACTCGTCTTATTATAGTTTTTGTATAAAATTCACATAAGCTACCGCAGTGTTTTGCCCTGATATTAGAAATAGCTTTTTCATCTGAATAAAATTACCCCGCCCCGCTCCCCTTAGTCGCACGAATACTTCGTTTTCAACATTAGCTAGCTAATGTCCAACATTAACCGAAACGCATCGGCTAATGTGCAGTCTAGCCGATTAAAGATGACATCCGTTATCACAAACGAACGTAACTTCGGACATTAGCCGAGGCTCGAAATTAATCTTAAGACTAGCCGGCTAAACTTAAGTTTAGTTTCACACCTAGCTTTAGCCGTAACATATACACAGGAGTAAATTGGAGAAAGCGTGAGATCCAAAATGTACACTAATAAATAATAATGATGAGAAACATGCAAGAGTTGGGGATCCTCTCTCCCTGCCCAGCCGGGACTCGAACTCGGAACCTCTGGTTTGAGAAGAACAGCCTCGACCGCAACACCATATAGGGTGGACCATGAAATGCCCTCTTGACCAGTTTCAAGGAAATCCTCTACCTGCCGTTGCGTTGCCTGCGCGTGCGCCTGTCACGCAGGTGCCCGCTTCTACGGACCTCCACTCCTGAGTCTCCTGACCTCACCCACCACTATATACATACATACACGTATACGTATAGATTTGATACTATATAGCACCCGCGCTGCCTCTACGCTGATGTACTCGCGCGAGCAACAACAACTCATGCGACCTCTTGATGAGATTAATAACTTGACACGACGATTATCATGTCATCTTGCGAGAAGCCTTCACTCGTTGTGGATGACATCATAAATAAACCAGAGTCCGCAAGGTACCTAGTACTTAGTATATGGCGTGATGCCATATAGAAGATGTAAATGGTACTCTCTTGGTCAAAGTTCCATAACCTTCTCCATGATCGTGAGCAAATATTTAACTACATTGATTCTTATGGATACATGTTTTCATAGAAGCAAATCAGGCAGCATTAATAGAGTATTCGAACAAACACTCGGCCGCTCGGTCAATATTTATACGAACGAAGCCTCGATGCCATGGCGTGAATCCGAAAATTATGAAGCTTCTCCATCGACGGCTTCGATCGGGACTAGCTATAGCTGTGATTAGATACACACGGCTCTACAACAATCGACCACATCATCGACACTGACTACTGTCAGAAACGTCTCGCCTAGGGAAACTATACAATAGTTATTCGTTCCGGCGTTTTTGCCTTCCATTTGTATAGAGACGGAAGGCTCCCCGCGGAAATTATATTGTTGCGATGATAAAAGCCTCAGCCGACAAAGAGTGTCGCCGTCGGAGCGCGGAAACACGACACCAGCGAGCTCTTGGTTCGTGAGCCGGCCTGAGGACAATGTTGCAATAAGCCTCTGCTCCACGCTCATGCAGGGAGCGAGCGTGCCCGATCGTGCTCTCGCCTGGCTTTAGAACTGTTCTGTTGAGCTCGGAGTTATCGAAATGCCCCTTCACAGCACACCGGCCGCGTCGTCGACCTCTTATAAAGTTCTCGTCGATCAGCACACTGCGTACATTGTAGTTATAATATCGAGGTTTATGGGAGATTCGTGATTTCAACGTTTCTATGCAAAGCTTGGAAAGTAAACTTTCCACTGGTTTTCGTGGTGCTGTCAGAGAATTTTGGCAATTGAGGAAATGCAGGAGTGAGATTCATCTCCATATAAAGCAGAGACTTTGTTAAAAAACGTAATGTGTATTTTAATTTTAATCATGTATATCCCCAGCACATTGTCAAAACGTTTAGATTACTTAACTCCGGTATCCCTTTAGGTCGGTTCTCAGAAATCGTGTCATCGATTCTGTTCCGACGACAAGGAAATTAAGGGCCGTTCATAATTACCTTGTCACTTAGATAAAGGTGGTTTAATTACTACTTACTACACCTTCTCTGTTTACTATGACTTATCCGATCTTTGTTTCGGTAATAGCATCCCGTCGCTCGATGAGTCAAGAATCAATGGCTCGTTTCGTTGTTGCACGCTCGCCAGCAGCAGCTGCTTGCTGCATCACAATAAACACGTTGGTGCAATAAACAACGACACCGAACACGTGTTCAGTTGAGAGTGGGGCCTTGCGTTGCGAGCCACGGGGCAGGTGCATCCGGAGTCCGCACTCCAGCCAGGTTCTGTCGAGTTATACAACAAACTGTTACGCGACCCGGTACGACAAATGTCAATCCTCAACGGATCCACCAACGGCTTCACCGACCTTCCGCAGTAACTTGTCAACCGTAATGAATTGCGATCTATTTATATCCCCACTTTTTAGCGACAGAAGCTCACAAAGGAACCGTTTTATATTACAGTCTACCCTGTTGTTTGTGACCGTGTTCTGGCCGTTCGCCAACGGGTTATGAAAGTAAGACGTAGAAGTATGACGGAGGCTATGAAAGGGTTTATGCCGTTTTTCATCCTGTTCGAGATTTTATTTTCCACACTAAAACTATCCATAACGTGCAGGATTTGTATGAATCAGATGGAATGTTTTGTGCGGTTAGGTTGGCCGCCGTGGTCGGCGATATTGTTCGTGTATTGGTAAATCCGTTCAGAGTTCAGACCTCACCCACCACAGACACATTTAATTTCATATGCAGACATAAACATAGCTTTAATGTAATTGTAAATGTAATGTAATGTATTCGAGTACTTCTCACAATTGATTAGGCATTAGAAGGGTACTCAAGATTTTTTTCTGAGTAATTCTTGGTAGCTTAAATTGAATAATGCGTGTTTCGGGAATCCCGGACATAACCATTTCATTACATCCTATTCAGCTATACTTAATTCAGTTAAAATCATGACATAAATATTGAATAAGGCATTCGTTAATTGAATACCCATTTCATTACATTACATGCCCGAAATGACAGCTTAATGAGAGGCCGTTACAAGATGTACTAATTTCAATGGAGAAGTACAGAATAATTAACTAATAGCTCCAAGCCAAAACTGACCCAAATTCAAAACACACAAGTGTTTCTCAGCGCTTCTATAGAACCAATGCAATCAGTTGTGTAAAGTTTCGAGATTTATCTATATCTGTACAATGTAGATGAAAAAATTCTGGCAGTGGCAAATTGACCCATACGCGTGGCGTGGGGTAGTATGTCAAGGCTAACGTTGTATCGTGTATATCGTTGTTTCCAGCGCTAGCGCTGTTCGACCACGTGAACCTGCTGTACGGCACCGTGTCCGAGTTCTGCACGGCGGCGTCGTGCCCTGACATGACGGGCCCGGGCGGCCGCACGTACGCCTGGTACGACGAGCGCGGCAAGAAGTCGCGCATCGCGGCGCCGCAGTACGTCGACTACGTCATGACGCACACGCAGAAGACAGTCAACGATGAGACCGTCTTCCCGACCAAATATGGTGAGTCATCGTCATTATCACTTAGCAGTAGTATGTTTAGGGAACTCGCTGTTGAGTAAAGGCCTAGCCTCGTATACGCCACTCAACTCGGTCCTGAAAGTTCTGAACCATTGTTTGAGCTGCTAGTGTCTACTTCTAGTCCCGTCGTGGTTTTTTAAGTTTCGGAGAGGTTTCTTGTTTTGATTATTTGAGTTAGTGGTTGGGAAATGTGCGTGGAGGAATGTTGTACGTGGCCAAAGAACTCGACCAGAGTCGCTGGCCTCATAAGCCAGACGTTCCGGATACGAATCTTCTGTATCCCATCAATATAGTTTCCAGCCCCGCACTTGTATTCTGTTTGAATGTTGGTTGGTATTCCCCCCTTCCCAGCGAACGAGTTCCCGGCGGGGTTCGGTGGCGTGGTGCGGCGGCTGTTGCGGCTGCTGTTCCACGTGGTGGCGCACCTGTACGCGGCGCACTTCCGCCAGCTGGCGCTGCTGCGGCTGCACGCGCACCTGCATCTCACCTTCGCGCACCTCACCGCGCTCGACGCCAAGTACGAGCTGCTCGACCACAAGGAGACCGAGGTCAGCTACCAACCAAACAACCAATACTGACTACTCAACGTAAGCCACCATGTCGAACTTCATCCATCACTGAGAAATTGGAGACAGGAGAATTTCAAGGCAACATACAATATATGGGATGAAATAAATACTAGGTTATAGTTATGAAACAAATCCATTGATTAATATATTTTTATCAGAAGAAATATCTAGAAGAATACAAAGTTACAGTGAAATGAAGTATGAATATTCAACGTAGGCTCGTCTCGTTGCAGGTGTTACGTGACTTGGAAGTGGCGCTGCGGCTGTCGGAGCCGGCGGCGGCGGCGGCGAGCGGCGCTGCGGGCGAGGACTCGCTGGGGGCGCCGGCGCCGGCGCCAGTCGTGACGCAGCCGCTCGGCTCCGCGTGACCCGCCCCGCCGGCGCCGCCAGTCCCGCCGGCGCCGCTAGCGCACGGAGACGAGCCGCGCGGCGCCGACTAGCGCCTGCGCCGGCGCCAGCGCGTCGCCCGCGAGCTGCCACAGCGGCTGCAGTGCGTGCCGCAGCTGGCGGGCGAGGGCGCCCAGCAGCAGCAGCGGCGGCTGCAGCAGCGCGCTGTAGCCGGTGGCCAGCGCCGGCTTGAGCAGCGCGTCACTCGCCGCCTGTACGCTGCCGCACAGCAGCTGCCGTACGGCGCCGTACGCCACTCTGCGACACGCCAGTACTTAAACGAGTTGCCTTGCGCGCGAGACTACACATGACACATGACGGTCCTGCGTGATGCTACCCTTAATTTAAATAAAAGAGAAATTGTTAACTCTATTGTAAATATTTCAATCTGTTAAGTAGTTTTAGGCGATTACGATTAGTTTTTAAACTATTATTTGTGATTGCTTTGGTTGTAAATAAAAGTGATATTTGTTTAACTAATAAAATGAAGAGCCTTATGAACTGAATCTACTCGCTTTCATTAGACGGGAAATGCCGTCTATAAAGACGAAGGAATGCGTTTTGCGTTAAAATTTCAAAGTTATGCGTACTCGTCTAGTATGGGAAAAACTGGAACCATTACTTGAGAGTATATCGAGTGTGAACAGCTATGACAGAGTCCACACAGGCATGTCGTTCACCTCTGCATCTGCAGTATGACAGAGCACACAGGCATGTCGTTCACCTCTACATCTGCAGTATGACAGAGTCCACACAGGCATGTCGTTCACCTCTACATCTGCAGTATGACAGAGTCCACACAGGCATGTCGTTCACCTCTGCATCTGCAGTATGACAGCACACAGGCATGTCGTTCACCTCTACATCTGCAGTATGACAGAGTCCACACAGGCATGTCGTTCACCTCTGCATCTGCAGTATGACAGAGTCCACACAGGCATGTCGTTCACCTCTGCATCTGCAGTATGACAGAGCACACAGGCATGTCGTTCACCTCTGCATCTGCAGTATGATCAGCACGGGCACGCTGAGCAGGCACGCAGGCAGCGCGCAGGCCTCCGCCGCCGCGCGTGCCAGCAGGCGCTCCGCCCGCGCCGCCAGCCGGGCGCCTGTCGCCAGCGGGGCGGCGTCCCCTGCCACCAGGCGCTCCTCGCCACCGCCGCCCCCGCCCCCGCCCCCGCCCCCGCCGCCCAGGTACCACACCTCCACCCGCTCCGGACCTGCATCACGCGCGCGCTGCATATTATTCTTATGATGTGGATCGAATTAGAATGAGAATCGGATCACCTTGGTGAAGAGTTATTACTGAATGAAAATACTTCTTACTCAAATTACGAAATTACCAACCCTGTTCGGTGACATCGCTAAAGTCTGTGAGTTTAGTCATCTTCTTCCAGAAAGACTGTTTTGGAGGCTGAAAAATAAACGGATCCTTGGTTATGAGCACAATCAGTCTGGACTCGCACAGCTGGGCTTGGCTTGGAGGTTAGCATGCTCGGCTGCAGCGCGTGTTGACGTTGCAGGATGAAAGTAGACGTACCTCTATTAACACTTTATGAGAAGGCAACCTTACACAAATCTAACTAGGCCCATAGTAAACTCAACAGGGCTTGTGTTACTAGACGACGATATATTTAATAAAGATAAATACTTATAATACCTAGACAATACCCAAGACTAAGAAACAATTATTCATGCTCATCACACAAATATTTTCCCTTTACCGGGATTAGAACCCTGGACCGTCAGCTTCGTAGGAAGAGTCATTACCCACTAGGCTGAACCGGTAGTCAATATAGAGAACAGTGATAGAACATCGATGTTGTCAATTGAGCATGTAGTTGGACTTACCGCATCCGCCTCCCCCGCCTCGTCCCCGCCGCCCGCGCCCGCGCCCGCCAGCGAGCGGCCCGGCGGCGGCGGCGGCGGCGGCCCGGCGCGGGCTCCGGCGCCGGACGCAGCCCCGGCGCGGGCTCGCTGGGCCCGCACGAGCTTCTTGAAGGAGCCGGAGCTGCGCGCGCTGGAGCCCTCCTCCACCAGCGTGCGTGCGCACCCGGCGCCCGGCCAGCTGCCGAGAGTCACACGCATGCCAGTGACAGTCTAGTCATATTACCATAGAGTAATAATATAAAGAACAGTGTACATCGCCATACAAAGCACCTTACATCGAAAAATAGTTCATTGGTAACAACCTAGATGTCGCTCATAGTATTTTTCCATCTCTAAATTATAATTTCAATCTCACCACAATCTCAAAGCTTTCATCACCAAAGGAAACAATGCATTTGGGTAATATTCGCCGGTGATGTCAGCGAGGTGCATGCCCAAGCAGGACCTGCTCATCATCAGACTTTCAAGTGGTTGATCGTGGTTCGTTCGTTATTTGTTGTATGTTATAATGCCCTAGATGGCGTAACTGATTTATAAGACTACACTAGCGCCACCAGACACAGATTACACCTATATATCATTCAAAACAAGATTGAACATTTCGCAACCTATTGTAACGATGTGATGCCGCAATTGTAACGATGTGATGCCGCAATTGGTTTGATATCAATTTCGCAATCCTATGTTCTGGGTTCAAATCTGTTTTTTTTCATGTTTTTTTAGTTAGTTGTTTAGTTAAGTTTTGTTGTAAGATGGTTCCGTACCAACTTACCCGTCGTGTGCAAGTCCGAACGGCACTTGGCAGGTTTTTTAAACCTTTTTGACACAACTTTTCCTATAACATGTGTATCTATTTTATTACAGGCACAAAAGCAAACAAGTAAGAATAGGTACAGCAAATAAAATATACGGTCAAGTGCGACTCAGACTCGCGCACAAAGGGTTCCTTACCACTGCCCACTGAAATAAATTGTGCCCCCTCTGTTTAGACAAGGGTTTCAGTACTCTCGGACTTTTTTCATTCCCGGCACCCGGGAACTAAATACTCGATTTCCCGGGAATTCCCGGGTCCCGGTAAATTTTAAAATACTTTGATATTACTATTTATGCCTGCCAGAAAGGTAATAAAACACGTTATACAAGCTATTTATTTGTATAATAACTGGCTCAATAAATAAAACCATTAAAAAAACATTAACAAAACTCTGCACTTGAGGATCGCAGATACTGGACTGCGCAGATACTGGACGCGCAGATACTGGACTGCGCAGTCCGCTCCCAACATCATCATTGAAAAAGGATGAACTGAACGAAACATTTTTCGATTCATCAGTTGCCTTTGCGTTTTTAATTTTTTCTCTCTCCTTATGAATCTTCCTTGGACTTCAACGAATAGATTTAAAAAAGAGCCCCCAAATCGATCCAGCCGTTTGCAATGTTCGCGGCTGCCGACACATTTAGCTAATCATTTACATAAAGGTAGACTAAGATTATAGATATCGCAACGAAAACCTGGATTCGGTTGGCACAGAATCGTGTAAGTTGGCACAAAATGCCTGCCTGGCTACTATGCGAGAGGTCTCGGGTTCGATCTCCGGCTGGGGGTAAGGAAAAAAAACAGATCTTGCATGTTTATATGTGTGTGACGTCGCTGTTTCTTGTTATCCTATCCTAGTGTGGGGCCAGAAGCAATGTATGCGCCTGTAGATTTTTAAGTATTTTTTTTTTAATGTAAAAAAAACGAAACAAATAAACAAAGAGTAACGGAAAGAGATGGTTTCCTACATTTGGTGATCGTAGTTTACGGGACGGACTTGAACCCGACCTCGACGATCCTAACATCTGCTACAAAAAGGGCACTGGCTTTCAATAGTTGGATAGGGAATGTCCGCCCCAACGACAGGTACAATCTTCAGCAGCTACCATATGGTCTAGGTGCAAACCTGCCATAAAAGATCAACTAGGATGAAGTTAATAGTGTAGGTACGACGGTACAGGTTCTCACTCACGCGTATTGTTGTGACATCTGAGCCGCCATGGCCGGGTAGGGCATCACGAGGTGGTGAGGGAACACGAACAGTCCAGGCGCCATCTCCATCGAGGGAGGTCCGTCCCCACGCGGCCCTCGGATCTAGATCACAAATCATACTATACATACATACAAATATAAATAATTTAAACGCAAGGGTTCCGGTTCCACTCAACATACTGAACAGATGGCGCGCGGTAACCGCGCGTAAGTAAAAAAATATGTTACAGAATTGCAAATAGGTTGCTTTTTAATTAATCAAAAGTTTGCTTTTGTTTAAAATCGGTAGTTGATCTCTGGAAATTTAATCTCCAACGCCATCTCGTTGTATTTGCAATGTTGCAATAGTCCTGCACCAAGCTATATAGGCCTCGAACTAAAGATGCTTTAGTAGCATCTCTGGTTACGCCGCCGGTGACATACATTGTTCACGTGGTCTATCTGTATTAGTATAATATTATAGCATCTGTGGTAGTACATACATTTGGTTTTTCATCAACGTCTGGTTTGATTGGGCTGGACGCCTTGGGCAGTCGGGGCGAAGTCTGAGCGTCGGCCGCGGCTGTCAACTCGCGTTTCTTGTGGTGTTTCTGGACGACTACCTGCATCAGACAGCTATATACAATGCAATGTGATAGATTGAATTCAAACGAAACGAGTAAGTTGTGTCAGCCATTTTGATGGCTTAAAAACTATGAAAACACACCGCTGCTCCTAAATAACTTTGTGAGGGACGACTCTGTGAAAAGTTGAAAACACTGCGGAACGAAAATAGTATCTAGCTTATGTGACTGATACATAATGGAGGGCATTAAAACTCGAGGGGCGAGTTTCAAAATAATATCACTCGAGAGTTTTAATGCCTAATTATGTACAGTTACATACACTAGTTTATCTACACTACACACATATCATAAGCTCTCTTTGATGTGTTCAGGAATCGCATGTTCGACCGGATTGTGTGGCACTGATCATTGCACTGCACTTGTTTAACTTGTTCAGTAGTACCAACTTCACAGACAAACTAGGGGCGGGCGTCGGCGTTCGAAATTTGAATGTCATGGTATGTCGAAATATTGATATAATGTATCAATATGAGTTTTTACTAAGTAGTATATCATTATGCTGGTCGCAACGAGCGGTTTTTGGACGCAGTAAAGATGGTTTATGATACGTGTGTAGATAAAATATATTTTTCAACATGTAATGGTAATGTACCTTACTTTTTTTTGGATTTACACAATATTTTTCTAGAGTTTTTATGTCTACAAACAATTTTTTTCTGTATAAATAAACCATACATACATAGGGCGCACTGTAAGTTTCCGGAACTGGCCACTTACATAAACAATATTTAAAAATTTATTGCAACATTTGAGAATAGAACTCTTTGGCTGTAGAATGCAGTTTGTTTCATCTGACTGCCTTTTGTTTTTACCTTGTGGCGCCATTTAAAAAATTGTGTGTCTGCATCAACATGGATTTAACTCGGGAAAATTTTCGTAGTATGATTTTCTACGATTTTAAGTGTAATTTGACAGCTCAACAGAGCATCGCTCGGCTTGAAACAGCTTTTGGCAATGAAGCACCATGCAAGACAACTGTTTATAGCTGGTTTGCAGAATTCAAGCGTGGTCGTATCAATCTCAGTGACGAATCTCGCGATGGTCGGCCGTCCACCGCTGTGACCAACAAAAACATCGATGCTGTGCGCCGTATGATTGAAACAGACAGGCATGTGACCTACCATGAAATTCGCGCATCCTTAGAAATAGGCATGAGTCAAATACAATTAATCCTACACAAACATTTGGGTGTGAGAAAGCTGTGCTCGCGGTGGATCCCACACAACTTGACTGAGGCTCAAAAAACGGACCGCGTCACTTGGTGCAGTGCCATGCTTACCAGATTCAACGAAGGTGCGTCAAATTTGGTGTGGGACATAGTAACAGGTGACGAAACATGGATTTATTGCTACGATCCCAAAACAAAGCAGCAATCGAGCGTATGGGTCTTTCAAGATGAGCCGAAACCAACCAAAGTGGCGCGCGTGAAAAGTGCATCTAAGCGGATGATTGCTTCTTTTTTTAATAAAACTGGACACGTGGCTACTGTTGCTTTAGAGAATCGTCGTGCAGTGAATAGTGACTGGTACACGACCATTTGTTTGCCGGAAGTTATTGACGAACTTCGTAAAAATAACCGTAAACGCCGTATCATCCTGCACCACGACAATGCTAGTTCTCACACGGCCAGACAGACAAACGACTTTTTGAAGGCGAAAAATGTAGAACTCATGAGTCATCCTGCATACAGTCCCGACCTGGCACCTTGTGACTTTTTTCTGTTCCCAAAAATTAAGAACCAATTACGCGGTCAACGATTTTCATCACCAGAAGAGGCTGTCGAGGAGTATGAAAAACACGTTTCAGAGGTCACCACAGAGGAGTGGCACAAAAGTTTTCAAAACTGGTTTCATCGAATGAAAAAGTGCATAGACGCCAAGGGAGATTATTTTGAAAAACAATAAATTAATTTTGTACCTTTAATAGTATTTTTTCATATTCATTCCGGAAACTTATAGTGCGCCCCACGTATTATCATAAATCAATCATCATTTTTTATCATTCTCATATCAGATTATATTTTATTCACTACATATTAATCGTAATTTTCGAAATAAAAAGATTATTTTTATAAGCTGTTTAGCCGTTTTACCAGTACATTTATAGCTAGCTCGACGAGCGTGTGGTTAATTATTATCAAAAGACGTTGTTTCCTCGCAAGTAGTCGCAAGTCTGTTGGAGAACGTCGTATGAAAGTGTGTAAGTAATGAAACACGTGTCCATTGGTCATTAGACAATCGGCTAACTTATCGCGTTCGCCAATGGCTCGTGCGTATAATACCGTCTCGTGTGTAAAGAACTTTGCCCACTTATATCATAATGTACTATCGAAAAACAATTTCGTGCGAAACCTGTAGGTTAGGTTAGGTAAGATAGAACGTATTATCTGTAACCAGCGGAGCCAACTTGCGAGCGGCGCTTGGGTTACAGGTAGGGGCACGTAAGTTGAACGGTGACCGTTATTGCGCAGAATTTAAAAAATAGGTGTCTCAGGGGGGCTAGAGGGACGAAGGGTGCGCGTGCGTAGCGCCGATTGGCTCTCTAGTAGTACTCCGTCCCCCGCACTGATACGACGCTCCGCGGACTTCTGTCTTACAGTCGCGTTCTAAAGGCCCTGTCGAGACAGCTGCATTGTAACACACGCTGATTTAATGGAAGGCGTGACACCATTATCTGATTCAGATTAAGGATGGGCAGCATTGAAAAATGTGTATAAATGTTGTTATCTTGTTCAAAAAACTCGTGTTTTATATCTAAAATAAAAATTGTCGAATTCGATTAGAATAAAGGTTAATTTTGGCTACTCCCCATAAACTTAATAACTCTGTCACATGACATGATCAACTTGGAATGGAAGTCGTTTTTTTCATATACCTATTGATTTAAAAAAGGTTAATCTTGAAAAGTAAAACACCCGGTTACAAGCTATGGAACACTCCGAACACTAAACTTAACTATTTATAAAGTAATACCTAATTGTATTGCGCGCGCGACTACACATTCGCAGCTATCCCCTCTACATTTCGCTCAGCATTCAACTTACGTGCCCCTACTTGTACTCAGCTGAAATACGAATTTAGTGAATTCGTGAAATCAGTCTAGTTATGTTACCTACCAGTTTCGATTTGTTAAAAAAATGAGTTACCTAGATTACGATCGTGAAGCAATCCTGCATCGACTAAAAACAGCCTTACCCCCAAAAGCCGGAACCCGCTTTAACCGCAAGAGGTGGGTTAAAACTTGGAAAACGGGTTCCACCTTAACTTTAAAAACCTACCTACGACTCACAATAATAGAAATCAAATGGAATCAGAACCTGAATGTAGGAAGCTGTCTCATCGGATCCAGGGGCAGACGAATTCTGGGAAGGGCTGACTGCTCCGACTTCATTCTCCGTCATATATATGTTGCGTTCGTTCCCATCTGGATATTGGGCCATATTGGAGTCACTTAGATCTGCAAAGAGCCCTTGAGTTTAGGCAAGACTGTTGCTTGCTACCGTTATGGCTATCGTAAGACATAGGAATAAAATGTTGGGTAACCTAAGCGTGTATATGCTATTTCAACTTCTTTGGCCTCAACTCCACGGTTTATGTAAGAACTTGTACAATTCGACACGTATTTCTTTGGCGATAAAGTCATTTTAGATTACATTTAATACATCGTCTCGATTCAACCAACTTGACATGTTATACTTATGATTGTCATCAAAGAGTACCTATATAATTTACTATTGTCATTAGCTACCTTATCAATCTGAGGTTGAGGTCATCTGACTGAAAAAATGTGTCAAGCTGTCAATTCGTTATTTTGAAACTAATTTGTATAAACAACGTTTTTATCCCATTTTACACTAAGTTATTCCTGTATATATCTAAATTCACAGTCACTGAACCTTAAGTGTCCGAAAGTGGTATCAAAATTGTACAAAATTCACAACAAGAAGATATAAGTACGTTTAAACATAATAGACGCTCCAAGAAACATCTCGGTGCCCTGCAACCATCAACAGCATCGAGACATCATCGTTCGAGACTAATATTGTATGCTGTACATTTTAAGCGATGGATAGAATACACACACAGGCCCAGTTAAGGGAATTGGCTCACCTTTAGCGGATGACCTACTCGCTGGGGCGTCCAAACTGTTTTAGCATCATGTTGGGGTCATTTGATCATCTTCCTGAAAGTTTCAGGGTGCGGAATTCAATAGTTTTTAAGATATGATTTTTTGAAAATCTGAAAATACTTTGTAAAATGCTGTAACGCAACGCAAATATTATGTTTAAATCTTGTATGTGGACAAAAAACATTACTTACATTTCATTGTACGCATATTTGATAAGATGAGAATTCTCTAAAAAAGGAGCAAATGTGGAATCTTTTTTTAATAATACCTATTTTAATAAAAACGTTCATTTAACTTGCAATTTATGTTTGTTTATTTATTTTACGTCAATCAAAGTTAATTTAGTATTTCTTTCGTAAAATATCACTTTTGATAATAAAAAAGAGTTGTAATTTTTGTTTAAAACGGAACGCATTTTGTTGGGGCGTTTTGCCGCGTTTTTGGTTGGGCGACAAAGTAGTAGTCCCTTTTCTAGTAGTTTCGCGAATGTTCTATTTTCTTGTTCTCTCGATATTTACAAGCAAAAACAACTGGCTAGAGTAGGTTATTGTGGCTACTTTTCAATCGGGTTATAGGTTATGTTAGAACGTTGAAGAAGCTAAACCGGAGCGGAGCGGAGCGTATGCAAACAAAAACGATTGGCTAGAGTAGGTTATTGTGGCTACTTTTCAATCGGGTTATAGGTTATGTTAGAACGTTGAAGAAGCTAAACCGGAGCGGAGCGGAGCGCAGCGTATGCAAACAAAAACGATTGGCTAGAGTAGGTTATTGTGGCTACTTTTCATGTAAATTTTGATGATAGCGTTATGGAGCATTTGTGGAGGAGAAAGGTGTCGAGGCAGAAAAATGACCCTTTCGAAGAAAGCAACTAGGCATTTCCGCGCGGGGGGGGGGCATCTACCCCCCTCCCCCCACATAAAGATCAAGGTCAGTCTAAATTTTGTTTTATTTTTACAACATAACCTCAAAACTTTAAATATTCATATCTCAGAAACTAGGCATTTCCGCGGGGGGGAGTAGTAGGGGGGGCATCTACCCCCCTCCCCCCCCCCCTGAGGGTCAACAAAAGTAGGTCATCCGCTAAAGTCCTTCCCTCATATACCACGGATTGAGCTACCTCCGATAGTTCCCACCCATACCAACCGAGGCGGGGTCCACATCCCGAGCACCGCTACGCAGTTGACAGACTTATCTGCACATCTCGCCGCCTTAAAATCTAGCACTAAAATAGCTAAATGGATTCCTAAGGGCGCCCGTGTTGCTGTGGCTAGGAGTTTGACAGAATGCGTGGTTAAGGTGGTTTCTGATAACAACTTATCCGCATGGGAAGCGATGATCACGTTCATTTATAAAAATTGCCATATTCCTCGCGTCAAATCTAAACGTACCCTATCCGCAATCATTAAAGACAATGTTCTTCACCCATACTTCCCAGCAGATCGCTCGATGCCGTCTTTCAGAGATAATTGCAACACATTATTAGAGCAATATAAAGCAAAATTTCGGACGGCAACATAAGAAGTGCCACCAAACTTAAATTTTCCAGCGACACCTTAGCTTCTCGCTCCGAAGAAGTGCTCGCCGCCCTTAAAGATAAGCGTCCGTCACCCTCCACGCCGGTGCAGCTTCCTGCACCGCCAGCTATCGCCACGCAACCCCTGCAAGTTACCGAAATTGCCACTTTACAAGCGATCCATTCCTTTCCCAATGGCTCTGCGGGCGGTCTAGATGGCATAACTCCTCAGCATCTTTAAGATCTGTCTAACCCATTATTGGGCGATGCCGGCGAATCTCTACTCAAGGAGTTGACAGCTTTGATTAACCTAATGCTATCAGGTAAAATATGTATTGAAATCGCTCCTATTTTATACGGCGCTAACCTAATAGCACTAAAGAAAAAAGACGGCGGCATTCGTCCAATAGCGGTAGGGAGCTTTCTACGGCGATTAGCGTCCAAATTATGCTGCCACGAGTTTCATACCCGCCTAACAGACAAGTTCAAACCCAAGCAGCTTGGTTTCGGCGTCAGGGGCGGATGTGAAGCCGCGGTGCACGCCACACGCTCATTTCTGGAAAAAATCAAATTTCGAAGTCTTACTAAAACTAGACGTAAGGAATGCTTTTAAATCTATTGACCGATTTTGCAGGAAATCCAAAACGAACTTCCTGAAATTTCAGAATACCTAACGCAGTGCTACGGCACAAATTCAAAATTAATGTTTGGCGAACATGAAATTGCGTCGAACGTCGAATGCCAGCAGGGAGATCCCCTTGGGCCCGTAATTTTTAGCCTCGCGATCCACCCCACCATTACCCAACTAACTTCAGAACTCAACTTATGGTACCTTGACGAAGGTACGCTGGGAGGAACAACCCTTTCAGTCTTAAAAGACCTTAACACCATCAAACGGCGTTTCTGTGAGATAGGCCTCACACTAAACTTCAATATATGTGAGCTTTATATCTCGGAAAAACTCCCTGCCTGCACCCGAAGTGACATTCTCCAAAATTTTAACCAAGTCACACCCAATCTTACTCTACTAACCCGAAGTTCTCTTATTTTACTTGGCGCTCCGATATATGAAGACGCCATAGCACAGAATACTTAATTGTACTACGTACAGAAAGATCACTCCTCAAATACACTTTATGACGCCCGACCGGTTTATGTTATGACTATGAGAGATTATGTCCATTTTTATTTGCTCTTGATGAGCTTGGCACCACTTAAGTCTAGATTTAAATTACTTTTTACTTAGGCACATTTCAGCATAAACTTTTCCTGATGTGGGTTTGCCACACTGATTCCATATACGTAGTTTCATTATAGCATCTCGATGTACCTCTTTTATGTGTTTATTCCAACCAACAATTTTATTATTCCTATTTTTTGGTATACGGTGATATTCTGCAGCCGAAACTTGCAAAATATTAACAACATTATGGCACATTCTAGTTCAAGACGTGTGGGACTGCCGCTCCATCCTCATATAGGCCTGTGCGATTCCACCTATGGCGGGTGCCGCGGATGCACATGCTGCTAGCCCTGATGATGGCGGTTTGAATTCTTGCTCGTAGCCAGCCCATTATTGTGGCAGGGGTCCGGTTCCAGCGGTCCGCCAGTGTTTCGGCGAGGTGTTTAGTGAATGATATCATTTGTGGAGCAAAAACTCCGTCGACAGAGGTTACTAAAGGGGTGAAGGTGGTGTGGCGCGTCTCGCATGGGTCGCAGTACTTCCTTTTCTTTTCTTCTTCAGCTGAACGAAGGACAGCCGCTACGGGGCGTGATGCGTGGGAGGGAGCGTCGGTGTCTATGACACGGATATCAAATAACGCCTCCCTCTGGGCAATCCATACCCCCCGACAAGCCAAGTCTCCGCGCAGCCCAGTATCGCCTTCGGAGATGACTGGCTCTTTCGTGACGTTTCCCCAGGCTTGCTGGCACAGTTCACAGAAAAGATCCCTTATTTCGTTATGTCTGCGTGTGATAAGGCCACCTGTTTTGCAGCACAAGGCGTGGTCCACGTTGAAGTTGTCATTGCCGCAGCCGTCGCAAGTCGCAGGCATGGAGATTGGTGTGCGGTGGTATCTTATGGCCAGGGCATCTCTAAATTCGTGGGGTGATAAGTCGAAGTTGTCTTTTCTTGTCGGTATTACTGAAAGCCATGTTGATGTTTTTGTTTTCATTTTTGTCGCTATTGATCTTTCTATTGCTCTTTTCTTTTTGGATGGTAATTTTGTTAGAATGCTTTCTAGAGTTTCGTTCTCGTATGTTTCTTTTTCCTTGTTTCCTTCCTTTCTTGCGTCACGCAAAGAATTGTAGTGTTCAGCAAGGTTTATGTCTTTTATCTCGGTTAGGGCTGTTGAAAGTATTGTAGATCCCTGTTTTGAGATTTGGTATGCACGGTTTGGTGTGTTGAAGGGGTCAGAAAGGGCAAGTCCGCCTTTGTGGACTGGGAGGGTAAATAGCTGGGTTTCAAGTTTTGTGATTTCGCCTCCGACTAGTGTTGGTATGAATTTGTCGTGTAATGTGTTAGTTAAGGGTTCAAAAAGTTCTTCTGAATTTTTTAAGACACGTAGTAGGAAGGACCATTTAAACTGAGCTGCTTTAGTTAGGGCAGTGTAAGCGGCTTGAGGTGAGTTTTTGCAGATTGTTGTGAGTTTCTCGATGATAGATATCCATTCGGTTACATTCTTTTTTACGAAGTCGTCCCCTCCTGTCCCTATGTAGCCTCCTAGGAAGCGGGAGCCGGTAACTATGGAGACGTTGGTACCGGAGAACGTCTTTTCTGCGGTAGACTTTTCGGTTTCTGACACTATTAGAAATGATTTTTTACCTTGTGGTAAGTATCCGTATGCTGGGCCTGTTTTGTTTAAGTTGTCCCACCATTGTCGTAGGCTTTGGAAAGTGCCTTGCGCGGAGGAGTCATCGGCGTACCAGCATTGTGTGACTGTGTTTTCGGTTTTAAGTTTGTTAATTATTGGTAGTTTTGCAAGCGCGTACAGTGGCATTGCGAGTGGGTCTCCTTGGGTTACGCCTTCTCTGCTATATAGTCTTGTATCAGAATCGCGAAATACCAATTCAGCGTGGCCATTGTAAGTATTATAAAGAAAGCGGGCGCAGTGTGGCCAGTATATTCTTGCTTGCCAGAGGGCTAGTTGTCTATTCACGGCGTTAAAAGCATTGTTCGCGTCAACGAGGAGCATTCCCCAGTTTGAACCAGGTTGGCAATCTCTTTGGAAGACATCGGTCATGGCATGAATGGCGCCTTCGATGCCACTGCCCAGTCCACTGCAGAGCTGTGACTGGCCGCATGCTTCAGTGACTTCAGAGCCTGTTGCTAAGATCATGCATTTGGATAATATTCTTCGTAGGCATTCGCCGATGCCGATAGGTCTTACGCCTGGGCATTTGTCTAAAGCAACAAGTCGGCTTGACATTAATGCTTGTATTTGGGTCCAGGGTATGGTTTCGTTGCTAAGTTTCGTTGTGAGCTGCGCTACGGCTTCTCTTAAATGGGCGCTTGCTTGGCCGAAGCGGAGTAGGAAATCTCTCCAGTTTTCGGCTGTGCATCCAGTGGGGCCTCCGCCGCCGTGTAGTTTTCTCGCAACTGTTTCGACATGGTCACAAGTTATTTCGATTTCAAGGAGTGGTGGGAGTTTTGTGACGTCTTTGGGGAGAGTGAATAAAGCGGGATCTGGAGTATTAGGCGGGGGGTGCTTTTCTCTCAGCACATCACTGACGGTTTTACCGGATGGATCAACTTCAGTGTCTGGGTTTAAAACTTTGCTCGTGTCTTTTGTGAGGAGCCAGTTGAGCGCTTCCCGCGTTTTTCCATGTAGTATCAGTCGTGTGAATAATTTTGTTTCTTGGTCATTGTTGTTTTGTTTCCGGTTTCTTGTATTCCATATAGATTTATCTGCTTTGGTGGATTCCGTGATGAGTTCCTCGAAACGTTTGTCTGCCCAGAGTTTTAGGCGCCGATCGAGTAGTCTCAGTATATCTTTCATTTTTCTAACGTTTTTGTCTCTTTGCAGTATGACCGCAGCAAAGGTTAATACGCGTTCAGAGGGGTAGGTTGATTTGGTTAGATGCTCAATTTCGTCGGCCAGAGTGTGTACGAATTTTCTACTGGCAGTACCGCATGGGAGGTCGTATAGCTTGCCATGAAGGTTACAGACGTTGTCCCAATGCCTTTGCCAGATGCCAGACTTGGGTTGGATGGCATTCAGGAATGGGGATCCGAAGGCTTCTTCCAAAGGTGACATTGGTGTTTGCCCATCGGTGGTTGTTTTAAGAGTAGCGGATGCTGATTGGTTTAGTACATCGTTGTGTGCTGATCTCATGTGACGCTGGAGCCCATTTTTCTTGAATTTCCTGGGGCATAGCGGGCATTCGGTGTCAGCTTGTGACATATGGGTGGGTATTTACTTACTTGAGCTATTTGCACTATAATTTTGTTGTTTAGCTCTCGGATAAGGGTAAGATTAATAAAAACAAGGGATTTTGTTGATAAATAAATGGGTCTAAAGGAAATAATATTAAAATAAAGTATTTTTGTGAAAAATATGTCTATTTGACGTGACCAGCTGACCATTTATATTCTCTGTACTTATTTTCATGAATCTTTTGCTCAATAAATTTCTTATCATTTAAATTTACATTATGGCACATTTCATCAAGTAATATTCTGTGCTTTGAGTTATTACAAAATTTGCCGTCACACTCATACATTTGAACTGGCAAATCCACTCCCTTTAATCTATCATTACATAGCTTCGAGTATATGTCTATTTCGTTAGATTTCCTCTCACCCCATTTAATTTTATTACACTTTGTATCAACACAGGATTGTTTGTCGTGTAGCGATAAGAACCTAAACAGAACCTAACAAGAAACAACCAGGATAAAATTTTGAAATGATAGTTTATTATGCCTATATACAGTGACTATTTTTATAAAAATGAAAGGAAGATGAGGATGAATGAGGTGAGACAGGTTTTAAAAAAAATACTGGTATCAAAATAAAAAAAAGGAAGCGGAGGACACGGAGAGTAGGAGGCAGAAGAAGTGGCAGCCGTCTGGCGAACCGGTCAGTAGAGGCAGGCAACACGGTAAGTAGCTGCAGTAGGCAGGAGGCGTAGCAGCCTTACTCCAGTAGAGGCAGTAGGCAGGTGAAGTACCAGCCGTCTGGCGAGCCGGTCAGTAGAGGCAGTAGGCAGGTGAAGTACCAGCCGTCTGGCGAGCCGGTCAGTAGAGGCAGGCAACACGGTAGGCAACAGTAGGCAGGAGGCGTAGCAACCGTCTGGTGAGCCGTTCAGTAGAGGCAGGCCACACAATAAGTAGGCAGCAGTAGGCAGGAGACGTAGCAACAGAGGCTCGCGGGATCCCGGGGCAGTGCGGGCCCGGGATAAGGCCTTTAGGTGATGCTTCTTGTTCAAAAGCTGAAGTGAGACTCCAGAATTTCAGAAATGTTCCGCTCTCATACCCTTTTTGGAGAGTTCTAAAAATTATTTAAATTAAAAGCAATTTTTGTGAATGGACAAGAGGGAAAAAGTATTTTTGTAAAAGTATTGAAGTAAACATATCAGACCGCTAACGAGTTTGAATGGACATTGCCATGACAACCAGATAAACAACGACATAGCAATATGTCAGATTTTGGTTTCAGGCTCGTAATAGAGAAAACAACAAGATATCATAGCCAAAATTACATAACAGCGATAGATAAAAAGGTAGCGCACCAGCGCGCACGAAGCCCGAGATTGCAGAGTTTCGGAGAAAGCCAAATACAAGGTCACCAAAGGTAAACCCCTCCGACATCGATTTAACAGTGCTGATAGTGTGAAAATACGAAGTGAAAATGATTTGTTATTGTGTTCTTATGGTTTAAAACGTTACAGGGTCCTATGAAAATAAAGGTGATACGAAATATCCAGAGATATATGAGATGAATGCCGACCATCAACACAGACTGGAAAATGGCATGTAAGTAGCATAACACTACATGTTTTAACCTAATCGTGTTTAATTCACATACTATTTCTAGAGGTAAGTGATCAGACCAGTAAACGTTATCATAATGTACCTTGAGTCCCGTGTGGTAAGCTGAACAGATGTAGTAACCATACAATGGTCCAGCCAACTTCTACTACCTACCGTGTACGTCACTGATAAATGTACATACGTTTCCGAATCTAGTCCAAGTTTCTCAATATCGGCACATATAAAGTCAAACTCTGAGAAGAACGCGAGCAACTCATCAAAAAACAGTTCATGCGGATGAGCGTTAAAATCTCCGAGTACAAACACATTCGACTGCATTGCTGGCAATAATTGCGTTTTCTTCGCTAAGGCAGTCTGTGAAGTCCGGAAGATTGTCTGCACAGTCCGTAGGTAAATATGCAATGATAAACATCACTTCACTATTATGCACATAAGCTCTAATAGCCGCAAGCCGCGCACTACTACATTCTACGACGGATACCGACTGGAAAACACTTTTTCGCCACAAGATACCGACGCCACCATATGGTCTTCCTCTCAATATTCCTGCTGAGGTATCCACCGCCGCTTTCCCCGTGAAGCCAAACTCAGGGTCTATTGTTCCAAGCATCGGGACGTCATGAGGGAGCAGCCAATGTTCCTGTAGTGCTACAACATCAGCTGACGCACATAGAGATCTCACAACTCGATACACGCTTTATATATATATATATATATATATATATATATATATATATATATATATATATATATATAGACTTTCAGTTGTAACTGATTAGCTTGCATCTACGAGTTATACATATACAGGCAGTATTTTTAGTTATGTTATTTGCACAATCCATATTAAGCTGTTTTAGTAAAACTATTCTCTAAGACCACTCTCTCTCTAGTTAGCCGGATGAAAAAGTGTATACGTGCTCACGGTGAATACTTCGAAAAAATATATAGCAATAGTAAAGCATAAACTTTGTAGTTTTTTGAATACCTAATTTGTTATCCAATTTCTTTCGGCATGTTATTGGAAGTAAAGATATTTTTTTAGAACATTGATTATTTAATTCCAATTACCTCGCAAATTTTCCCAGTGAGGTGGATGAAGGTGATGAGCTCGTCACCTACATTGACAGACCTGAAATGCCTTAGCTAAAGTGCAGTCCAATAGACTGTACGTATATTTATGATTGTCCAAAGCAGATCTGTTTAAGATGCCAGCTCATCGTCCGTACGAGAGCAAAGCCTCGTTCAAGTTTGTGGCTGTGGCTTGGATAGACCGATACCAAGAGTATAGATATTCTATATGTTGGATATAAAAACTGCTTATGTACTTGTTAAGTTTAATGTATTCAAATGCATTTTGGTTCCAATTTATAGTTCAGCAGCTATCTACTCTGAACTCAATTTATAGTTCATCAATTATCTACTCTGAACTCAATTTATAGTTCATCAACTATCTACTCTGAACTCAACTTAAATTAATCCATTCACTTGTGAAAATAAACGAGAATAGATACATGATAAACTATAAACCTATATAGTAGACTTAACAAATATTGATAGGTACCTTGAAAGCTCTTACGGTAAACATTAGTAACAACAGCTAAAATTTTAAATTTATAAAATATACCTTACACATTTACATTGTGTATATTTATGGATTTACCTGGTATATGTAAACGAGACACATAAAGCGCACATGGAATATAATTATTTTATAATTTGTGACAAGATGTCTTTTGATTCTAGTTTATAAGAAACAGCTGTTACATGTAGGATTTTGTAAGCACATTTAATACTGCAACAATTTATGTAATGGTATCGATGCCTACTATACAAATAAGTAATTTAGACATAGTTGGTGTTCCTTCACTATAATACAGTAATTAGACTCATAGAAAAGGACTAAGCTATTGGAAGTCATCCAGTAGACAGAGATCGAACTGTCACGAATAACTTTTCTATGTAGCTGTCTCACCGCCGCCGCCGCCGCCGTCGCGCCGGACTACTCAGTCATTTAATGAACGGTAACTCCGATCCCTAATTTGAATTTATTCACAAAATCGTTCACTAAGTAATTGTTAGGGAATCATTAAACCACTCTCGGTATGGCCGTTACCGTTAGATAGATATTTTACAAAAAAACAATTTGTGTAAGGAACCCGAGAGTGAAATGTTATAACTCAGTTCCTCATTAAGAATAAGAAGTGTCCATATCGTTGTCTGCTTTACGTAAGAACTATGGAGAATGGTTGGGATGCTATGTACTAAGCTAGTAAGAACTTATTACACATTATTAATTTACACGTCTTCGACACCAACAGTGATTTACAAAATATTTAATTATTTATAGCGTAACCGTGCAATATACATAGTTTTCAAAATAGTTTGTTAATTTATTTATCCTACACACGTATCATAAGAACTCTTTACTTCGTCCAAAAATGATGTCAATTAATGAAGTTCAAATGTCAAATTATAATATCAAAATCACAGATTTTATTTAATCTCTATGTCAAAACAAGTACCTATAGGAATCTAGCGAGTTATACGCTTTGCGGCATAATGAAGTCATTATAACTGTAGAACATTTGCTCGACAAGCCAGCGTTTTAGTCTATATTTAAAAATATTGATAATTGGGGCGGAGGGAGGTGATGTTCTCCGGCAGTTTATTGTAGACAGTTGGTCCTGCGACCTGAGTTTGTTTTGCGGCCTTCATCAATGAGTGGGCTACTGACTGGGACGAGTTTGTTGGCGGCCGCGTTGCGTGTGCTGTATCTGTGGACGTCCGCGTGCGTTCGGAACGAGTTGAGGTTTTCCCTCACGTACACCGCGATCTGGAAGATCAGTATGGATGGTAGCGTCATGATACCGAGCGCCTTGAAGTGCGGTCTGGCGTGCGTATCCCGCGGCACTCGTGCTATTATCCATACGGCCCTTTTTTGCATTCTGAACACGCGCTCCCAGTCAGCAGCGCGTCCCCATAGCTCGGTGCCGTATTGCAGTAAGGAGTGCACAGTCGCAAAGTAGCACGAGCGTACGACATCGGTGGGTACGGTCCTGGCTAGGCGTCTGAGCGCGAAGCACGCAGCTCCGAGGCGCCCGCATATCTTGTGAATGTGGTGGGCCCAGGATAGTCCTCTGTCCAGCTCGAAGCCGAGGAACGTGGTGACCTGGACTTGATCGATCAAGACTCCATCCACCGAGGTCGACAATGCTCTAGGCTGGCGGCCGCCAAACTAAAGTGGATGAATTGAGTCTTTTTCAGATTTAAGGCCAGGCCGTTCCTGCTGAACCAGTCGTACAGGGCTGTCGCAGTGACGTACAGGGCTGTCGCAGTGACGTACAGGGCTGTCGCAGTGACGTACAAGGCTGTCGCAGTGACGTACAGGGCTGTCGCAGTGACGTACAGTGCTGTCGCAGTGACGTACAGGGCTGTCGCAGTGACGTACAGGGCTGTCGCAGTGACGTACAGGGCTGTCGCAGTGACGTACAGGGCTGTCGCAGTGACGTACAGGGCTGTCGCAGTGACGTACAGGGCTGTCGCAGTGACGTACAAGGCTGTCGCAGTGACGTACAGGGCTGTCGCAGTGACGTACAGTGCTGTCGCAGTGACGTACAGGGCTGTCGCAGTGACGTACAGGGCTGTCGCAGTGACGTACAGGGCTGTCGCAGTGACGTACAGGGCTGTCGCAGTGACGTACAGGGCTGTCGCAGTGACGTACAGGGCTGTCGCAGTGACGTACAGGGCTGTCGCAGTGACGTACAGGGCTGTCGCAGTGACGTACAGGGCTGTCGCAGTGACGTACAGGGCTGTCGCAGTGACGTACAGGGCTGTCGCAGTGACGTACAGGGCTGTCGCAGTGACGTACAGGGCTGTCGCAGTGTCGTTCAATCGTTGCTCCAGTCGGTCAATGCTGGGGGCGCTCACTACTGCCGCGACGTCATCTGCGTACATGAGTACCTCCGCGGTGTTGATAGCTTGTGGGAGGTCATTAAGGAGCAACAAGAAGAGTATGTTCGACAGGGAGGAGCCCTGGGCCACCCCCATCGATGTATGAATGGCATCAGATCTGACGCTACCTCCATCGCCTGCCACGATCTGTGATCGGTCAACAGCGAGTGTAGGGCGCCAGCTATGCCGTAGTGGTGCAGCTTCGCGGACGGCGGCGAGCACGGCGGCGGGCGTGGTCTGCAACATCGAACGCCTTGGACAAGTCACAGAACAGCACAGCGCGTCACCTCGCGCACGAGCGCGGTTGTCGAGCGGCCCGCGCGGTAGGCGTACTGACGGTCGCTGAGTGCGGAGTCGCGAGCTGAGGCCGTTCTCAAACACCTTCGCTACAGCTGGTATGACCGCTACGGGTCTGTAGCCGTCAATTAGCTCCCTTTTCCCCTTTCCTTTGAAGATTGGGGAGATTTTGGTAATTTTTAAATTTTCCGGGTATGCGCCTTCTTTTATGCACTTGTTGTAGACGTCGGAAAGTAGTGGTGCAAGGGGAACAGCATCGAGATGTAGGAGGTCCATCGATATTTACGAGGTATTCGTGCTGTAACGATTCGATGGACCTCGGGTGGCGTGAACGGCCTCAGCCTCAGCGAGCGGTCGGAGGGCGGGCGGGCGAGTGTCAGGGCGGCGCAGGCGGCACGCAGGTCCGCGGGGGCGCCCCGCAGGCGACGACAGCTCCGCAGAACCTGGAGTTCATCGCGTTGACCGCATCCAGCTTTGACTGAAACTTGTCACCAGCGGAGTCCCTCATAACGTCTGTAAAGTCAATGAAGTTTTTGGTATTTTTACCACATTCCTTATTGACTACAGATACTACACTTAATGTATGTATATATTTTCGACAAATTATGACATTCAAATTTCGAACGCAGATCGCCCGCCCGCGTGCCGCCCCTAGTTTGTCTGTGAAGTTGGTACTACTGAACAAGCTAAACAAGTGCAGAGCAATTTATCAATGCCTTGCGGCATTAATGCCGGTCGAACATGCGGTTCCTGAACACATCAAAGAGAGCTTATGATATGTGTGTAGATAAAATAGTGCATGTAACTGTACATTATTAGGCATTGAAACTCTCAAGTGATATTATTATGAAAGTCGCCTTCGGCTCGGTTCATTAACCTACTATCGAGTTTTATTGCCCTCCCCTATGTATCGGTCACAAAAAATACTACTACACGAGTTTAGGATAAGTTTGTCGTTTTGCTAACACATTGAGGCAATACACAGGTTGGAATAATTACACAGGTGCCTGAGTTACGTATAGCCATACAATACATAATGTACCTCACACACAGCACGTGTCAAAACATTCCATTTAAATAAATCGTCGCGCGCTGGCAGATATTACCAACAGCCGGGCGACAAGACGGACACTCAACACATAACTTTAGTGATTTTTTATATTTACACCTAGGAGTAATACGTTTTTTAGGAATGAGTGAGTAATTATTAATTACAATTACATTCGCGCAACATTGTTACATTTAAGATTTAATAAAATTCTAAAAGTTTATACCTATGTACACCTATGTACAACGGTAAAGCACTGATAAATGATATGAATATGTATAGATAGGAGGAAGCTTCAACAAATGTGATAATGTCCCGCTTATTGATTCTTGATTGATTGGCTCAGTCAGTCAGACTTCATATAACCATTTCATTTTATGCTCACCTAGCAGATATTAAAATATCAATTTAATTGTACTTTCAATATATTTCTAAGGCATCATCATATAACATTAAATATTGCTGCAAAAAGCACTTGAACGCATACAAGTTGGGAGCACGGCCTTAAATATGTATATCATCTAAGTTAATACAAGCCTACTACTTTTGAATCAAAACGGTACATAAATAATAGTTAGTAGATTATTACTGCAGACGCCGGGACTGGCCGGGACTGGCCGGGACTGGCCGGGAGCGCGGGCCGGCTCAGTAGGTACACTAGGTACAGACTATAGACGGCCGGCCGTAGAGAGGTCGGATAGTGATACGAAGCCGGCAAGCCCTTTTCACGGCCAGAGGCATGTATAGGGCTTTTCTCAAACATAAGCAATGAAATAAAAATTAAACCACTCAAAAAGATAAAAAATAAATTACTTCCCGGTCTAGGCCTTCAATTTTGTATGAAATTCCTTTACAAGGTCTCTCAAGTATTTTCGCCCGAAACGTGATACTTTGTACAACGCACGTAATGACGACATTTCATTGCATGTTTGACAAAAATAAGTTTCAACTCAGTTGTTCGGTTTGCTAACAAGTACAATTTACAGAAGAGGCATGGCATTCATATTGATCGTCAGTTCTCAAGATCGAAAATAGCTTAATAATTTAAATACTACGAGATGAAATCACATATGTCCCAAATATTCATCAGAAAATAAACAGAAAGGCCGCTGCTTCTTTAAGGCATTCATTATGTACAGAAAGTGTACGAATAAATTAATTAACTGGTAACAATCATGCTCACTCAATTTGAACTCATAAACAATATTCCCTAACCCACTAGATTACACTACACTACACTACACTACACTACACTACACTATACCAGGCCTGCCACCGTAAAACATCGAACAACTAATCTAAACGCACTTCACGAATATGAAACTACCTATACAAGGAGTGGTGACTCCGTGATATGCACACTCCAACCCAAAAACCAAACAACGCACATTATTACGAACTTATTACAAGGTATACTTTGTGCAACAGCAATACACGTCTGCACTAAATCACAACTTTAAAAATGAATAAAATGATGTTAGGAGCAGCGCTTTCCATATCATATACAATAAAGTAGCCGTTTCAACTGAAATTATATGATTACCACTTTTCTATGAAGAGGTAAGGGTACGGTTCAAATCGACCGAAATAATTTATTTAGACACAGCTTTCACTTGTTGTCGTCCAGAGGAGATAGACTGGACAAGACGACCCTTGCCTGTAGCAGGAGATGACAGCAATACGTGTCCAGGGAATCCCTCGGAGCTCACTTTCAGAAAGCGCTATCTCGCTACTACAATAGGTGATACCGCATCAGCTAATAGTATCACATGGACACTACACTAACACACACACACACACACACACACACACACACAAACACACGGCTGTCTTAGGCAACGCCTGGTCGTCACCGACCGGCGCCGGCGCCGACGAAGTCTTTGGCACAGCACTAGTGATACTGAACAGTTCGATAACCGCTAGACCTGTCTCACTGCGATGTCGTGCGCTGCGGCTGCGGTCCGTCCGGAGGAAACATCGATGATAACGTTTCGTTTTAAACGTCAATGAACCACTTGCAACGGTGACGTTCACGATATTCCATTAACACGATAGATGCTGGTCGAGCCGAGTGAGATGAATGCGATGCGAGTTTCGAGCGTGCAGGGCAGTTGTCTGCTATTCACAAGCCATGCTGTGCTGTTCAAATAATTGTATTTTAGTTATATTTTCCAGATACAAGTCTTGGTTGATTTTATCTAGATTTATTTGAGCAACTCATACACTAACTAAAGATTGAACGAACAAAACGTGCATATATGTTCAAAAGGGAATGCAAAATTACAATAGCAATACGGTGAGCAAAACTAAGTCAAAACAGACAATGTACCAATGATAGCGTAGCATGTTACCAGAGGGAATGATCTCTCATTCACACGCGTTACATGACGTGCAAGGTGCAATGAGTGAATGAGTGAGCGAGCCAGTGAATGAGTGAGCGAGCAAGTGAATGAGTGAGCGAGTGTCAACGGTCGACTGAGTGCAGGTATCGCGGGACTCGCGTCGAGGGGGAGTGGGATACGTTTGTCGTGAACCGTCCAGACTCGACTTGAGATATTAGGGAGTCAGGCGGGTACTGTTAGCTATGCCGAGCCATCCTGACGGCCACGTCTTCCCTGACCTGAGGACCCTAACTAGTCGATAGTATTGCAACAGTTACACGTTTAACTTCTTAGATGACAGAGGCCATATACGTGCTACTATATTTTCAACCTTATGGCTCGGTGATAAATTCCAAAGCCAATAAATATTCTGCCAATGCCAGCCAAGTGATTAAAATCAAATTGGGACGCAACGACGGGAGTTTCTACAAAAGGGACAAAATTATATAACCGAATCCCCTCCGAGCCATCATATTCTAGTACAAAGAGGTCGGGGCCGCGACAGCCTCGGCATGCCCACATAGAATCAGCGGGTTCGCGGCGACGTTACACTCACCCAGTCCCCCTCGCACACTCCGCACGCGCTTCGGTCTATCTGTCTGTCTGTCTACACGAACTGTCCGTCACCAGTGCTGCCCGCGTCTCAGACGACGTGGTGCGGCAGCATGGGCTCGCCGGCGCCGTCGCTGTCGGCGGCGGGACGCGAGCGGCGCGGGCTGGCGGCGCCGGGCTCCGCAGTGCGCAGGCGGAAGAACTCTGCGCAGTTCCGCAGCGGGCCGCGCGTGAAGGGCGAGCGCCCGCCCGCCGCCTGGAAGTGTCGGTAGCGGGCGCGGTTCAGCTGCTCGTTCGTCGTCATGCCGAGGCAGACCACCTGCGAGGGTGAGCGCGATGATGAACGATTCGTGCGAGACTGGGCTCGGACGACAGCTCTGAAGTTCATGACGACTGATAACTGAGGGGCTAATTACCCAATTCGAACCGATCCAATCAGTCACTGCAGTGCAGCTAGTCGGAAAGACTGACCGCGTCAAATGAGAGTCGGTACAAATCACGATACACAGCTCGCACGGTGTAACCAGCCCTTCAGTCTGCAGCCGCTGACTCACCAGATACAGCTGACAGCAAGTGAGCACGGTGACCCAGAACAGATGAAAGGCGGCGTTGAGCATCACCCAGGCGAGCCAGGCGCTGCAGGCCGCCCACGCTGCCAGCGCGTCCGCCCCGCCGCCAGCGGAGCCCCCGCACGCGGCGCGGAAGTATCGCACGCCGCCCCACAGCATGAAGGCGCACATGCCGAGCAGGCTCGCCAGGAACCCGATGAAGTAGCGGTGGTTCTTCTCGCCTGCAACCGAGAAGGGAGCCAAGTTAGCTCAGCTCGTTGACTGACGAGAGGTTCGGTTCTTCTGACAAGCTGGTCAAATTAATAGTTGTTGCAGTTGCCGACCCAGGGGCAGTGTGGGTGTACTCATCAATGCAGTTGCCGACCCAGGGGCAGTGTGGGTGTACTCATCAATGCAGTTGCCGACCCAGGGGCAGTGTGGGTGTACTCATCAATGCATTTGCCGACCCAGGGGCAGTGTGGGTGTACTCATCAATGCAGTTGCCGACCCAGGGGCAGTGTGGGTGTACTCATCAATGCAGTTGCCGACCCAGGGGCAGTGTGGGTGTACTCATCAATGCATTTGCCGACCCAGGGGCAGTGTGGGTGTACTCATCAATGCAGTTGCCGACCCAGGGGCAGTGTGGGTGTACTCATCAATGCAGTTGCCGACCCAGGGGCAGTGTGGGTGTACTCATCAATGCAGTTGCCGACCCAGGGGCAGTGTGGGTGTATAATTTGGCAGGAAAAATTGATAAAAAATGAGGGCGCCACTATCTTGGAAATGGCGCCACTCTTCGTTTTTAATGTAGACTTAATAAACTCCCGAGACATTACTCACAACACATGTACATGGTAACAGATTTAATCTATGGTTTATGTGATGATATTTGTTGGGTTTTGTCACAGAGAAAGTAAGTAAAGCAAAGAGTTTCATTCATCCATGGGTTTTGAATTTGAGTTTTTGACAATTAAGGCATTTGTCATAATAAAATCAAAAAAGTAGATTTATTTATACTTGGCGTTATATTGGATATTATTAATAAATATCCATAGAAGCAACAACAAGCTATCCTGTTGCGTCTGCCAGTAATATTAGACAGGGTGAAACTTGATGCACAATCTCACGATATTAGAAATAGTGTATATAAAGCCCAACCAGGAACATAAAGAACCTGGTCTGAGGGCGCTAAATAACTTTATATATAATAATACTAAGTAAATTATAGCCATGCAAATTCGCCGCTTCGCTAATTGCCGAACTTATCTTAAAATCGAACTTATTAGAAGTTACATTTTAATTATAACTATAAATTAACAATCATAGGGAGCTTATGATATGTAGAGATAAAGCAGTGTTTGTAACTGTACATAATTAAGCATTAAAATACGCGATTCAAGACTTTATCAAGACTCAATTTTTTATTGAATATAAATAAATAAATAATCTTATTCAACGTCAAAATTATACTTACTTATAACTACAAGTCATTTTTTTTATATAAAAAAGGACTACACCGTTTCGGAAGGTGGGCCTCGGGGTTAAGAAGAAACGGCAAGAAACTCCCCCATACATTATTTAAAAAAAAGTGACTACAACAGGTACTGGTTTCGGTCTAAGGAAATTCGCCGGGGAGTGATAGACTGGATCCATCGCCCCTCGTCGAAATTCTGTGCGCTGAGATGGTATGTACCATGCAGTTTTGTCATCTAAGTATTCCTTAATACTATAATAGGACTCGTGTGTTGTTATTATGAAACACTCTTATATTAAAGCCTCTAATTATGGAAGTCACATTAACTACTATAATTTTTTATTATTATGAAATAATCTTCCACTAAAGTAAGTACCTGTAGTCGGGTTAAAATATAGAAAATAAAACCATTATGATTATGTATTCAATTTTTTCATTAATCATCAAATTTAGAATCTAAATATTCAACAGATTCATATGACATTTCATGATCTTCATGATCAGATTGTAGTGGTTCAATTCTAGACATATCAGACTCATTGTCAGTAGTAAGACTGGATGTTTGACATTTACTGCCACCAACATTTATAATAAGTTGTTCAATTTCTCTATTAATTACCAGTCCCCTGCATCTATATTCCTCTTCTAGTTTTTTTGTATGCTCACTGCAATTATTCCATGTATCAGCAGTTGTATCCTCAAAACTGTTTTGTAAAAGCTGCACGAACGTGATATTATTAAACCAACATTCTTTGTGACAACCTTTCCTTTTACTATGCGACATATCATTTAATACTAATACCGCCATCGCTAGCAAATCGGGAACGCAGCCGCCGGAAAGAGCGCAAGCAACCCCGGGAACTAATATTGATGACAACAAGATATAGTACATATAAAACACTTTACCGTAGGTCTTTTTACAGGCCTCTGCTAGTGAGGCGACTTGCTTAAAATCATCGATTAAATTGAATGAATCGATACAGACTTCAAACACCCGAGAATCGATATGTCTTATTTTGTTTTTGTCGTGACGAATCAAAATAAACGTCAAATAATCTATCTTAAGTATGAAATGTATGGCGACCTGTCAAAAAACCGACATATTTGTGTGTAACAGAAAAATGAAATATTCGCCCTTGCAAGTAAAATGCACTGCTTTATTCATTTGAACTACTGCTGTCCGCAGTAAGAGATATTATTATCTCGTTTGTATATTGTATATCTCGTTTTAAAAGAAGATTTATATATTCCGTATTGGAAACCAGCTTCGAAAACAGAATATTTTTTCTTTATTCGAAACCAGGTTTCTTAAAAAGAAAAATAACTCTGTTTTCCGAAGCTGGTTTCGAACCTTCGGTTTCCAAAGTGGCCGAAGGGAAAATATCTGCCAAAAGCTGGCTGCACTTCGAGACCCTAACGGCCTCGAATGGAGCTAGCTGCCCGGAGAGTCTTCGTGGACTATCGCGAACGTCATCGTTCTCTGTCCCGGAGGATGAATCGGATAAAGAAGAAGCAAACAACTCCACAAGACCACATGCCAAATCTGTTTCTATAGACGTAAACAAACCTGTCTAATTAAATGAGGAAAACGATCGACATGAATATCTGGTAAGTCTACAAACCTCCTTAGAGTTCATTGGAGACCAGGTAGAATCGATTGAAACGACTATAAAAATCAGAACTCAGAATGCTAATAAAAACTTGGTGCTTCGAGTAGCCGCCCTAGAACAGCGTGATCAACAAAGTGAACAAACTAAATTGGCTAGTTACCCGGAGATAGCAGGACTACCAAACTCCCTCAACGAGAGTGCAGATTCTATTGCCAAGGCCGTAGCCACTATATTGGCAGTTGATAGCAATAGCATCCGAGCCGTAAAACACATCTCAGGGCGAAAAAATAAAACGAACCATCTACTTGTAGGACTGAACTCCGCCGATAGCCGCTCCAAATGGACTTAAGCTGCGAAAGACCGGACCATTACTGTGGGTGACATAACCTCCTCGACCCCAACAGAATTTGCCACTGACCCTGTCTACGTTTGCCGCGCACTGACCCCACAAAACAAGTATCTTCTGTACCAGGCGAAGAAACAACTGTGCCCGGCCTTCAAGTACGTGTGGATTGACGACAGAATACTGGTCAAGAAAGAAGACAATGGCAAAACATCGGCAATACGGTCTACATTGAATCGCTTCTAGCTGAGTAAAATATAACCTAGATACATGTATATACCCACTAAACGGAAATTCATCTGAAAATTCAACACTGCAAACCCATTAGAAAATCATAATAGTGTGGAAATATTTAATTGTCCAAATTTAAATGCATTCCTTAAGTACTTACCCATACCTAGAAATAAAAATCTACCATTATTCTGTCTGCATGTGAATATTATATCGATGATCCGAAACTTCAATACCTTACTTCAAATTATTCGTAATTGTTCCCAAGCTCTCGACTTTGTTGTTGTCACCGAGGCTGGCATATCAGAATCCGTCTCAAATCTGTTCTGTATTGATGGCTTCACAATGCACACTCAGCTTAGAAGTAATCAAAAGGGAGGGGGAATAATTATTAATGTCAAAATCTGTCTTAAATTTACAATGAAATCAATCGCAAAACACATCACTTTGAAAGTCTTATAGGTATTATGAAAAATAGATATGATGAAACCAGTACTGTGTGTGCACTGTACAGACCACCAGGAATGAATAATAACATGTTCATAACTGAACTACACAAGGTTTTGTTAGATAACTCCACTGGTGCTCTGCTTATCCTCGGTGACATGAACATTGATCTAAAAACACAAACATCACATAGGAGCTCGTAACATGCTGTCCGCGTGTGACCTCCTGGGTGGAGTCTCAGATTACACAAGAATTGAAAAGAGGAATAGAACTACAACTAAGTCTTGCCTTGATCACATTTTTATGAGACTCCCTTCAATGGAGCCATACGCGGCCGCTGTTAACTCAGAACTGGGAGACCACCGCGTCACCGCGCTCGCTTGCACCAACAGCGCGTGCTGCTCGCATATACAGGGTGATCGACAAACAACTGTAGCAAATAATGCAAACCACGATGTCATGAAAAAGAAACAGCTTAGTGCTGATTGGAACAAAACTAGTGAGATGGATACGGCGGATCAAATATGTACATTTATTCGAGATACGTTCAAAAAAGCGATATGCAAAGCTACCTGTAGAAGAGTAATCAAAACTCGAAATCGCGGTCTCAAAACGGGTCTGTGTCCAGACGAGTTAAAACAAGGATGCGTGAGACCGGTCTTCAAAAAAGGCAAACGTAGTGACATTTGCAAATATCGCCCATTTATATAATATACTTTGGACACCATTTACACACATTGATCTAGCCCCAAACTAGGATTCCCTGTATCTTGGGTACAAGACAACGATACACATACTTATATAGATAAATATTATACTAAGATAGATAAACAACCATGACTTGGGTATAAACATCCGTTCTCATCAAACAAATATGTGCCCCCACCGGGACTCGAACCTGGGACCCTTGGGTTCGCAGGCAGGGTCAATGCCGACTCGAAATTCGGGTCGGCAATTACACTTCTATCTTCAATCGAAAAAATTTGCGAAAAAATCCTTTGTGAACAATTACATATGAATGATGAATGAATGAATTTCTTTATTTCCATTAAAAAAGGTTTACATTTCGGTTATGCCCTTTGCCCCACACTAGGATTCCCTGTATCGTGAGGTCTAGTCTCTTCCAGACCATTTAAAAATAAAGGTGGATGGAACTTAATTGTATAAAAAACAAAATAACAAAAGTAAATAAAAGCATTTGCTGTACAACAGAAATCAGAAGTGTTTAGTGTTGATGTACCTGCTAGCCCTACGACTACGAGTCTTGGGATCGGACGTTAACTGGGCCTTTAGCCACTGGGCAGGTTGAGTAACTGTGTGGTGTTAGTGTGGAGTGTAGTGAGTGTGTGTAGATAGTAAGTATTGTGTGATGTATGCCAGTGTTTTTTTTATTTGTAAGTAGATTTAGTTTATCAGATGTAACGTACAACCTCTTTGACCATATTGGCTACTGGCGGATTAGCCAGATTAAAAGTACAACTATATAAATTCGGAAATTCGGATCTGGAATCTCGTCTGGCAGCTGATTGTTTTTTTTGAGGCAGACATTGTTTGAGCTCTGTAACGTGAGGTTGTATCTTCTGCATCAATAATTTTTAAGTCACGCCTTTAGTTGCGGCGATGGGCTAGTCCCTTTAGTGCTGTAATGGAGCTGAATGTTTAGTTGCTGTAAAGTGCAGTAGTTTATATGAAACTTCCCTACTATCCCAAATCCATGGGTAAGCATTGGTTCGTAGTTAGTCTTTCTTATTTTCGTGTATTTTATACTCTCTATGTATTTCCCTTTTCTATACAGTGTCTATTGGACTGCGGCACTCTTAGATCCTAATTACCCTAGGGCCCTCGTCGGAAGTCTCCGTGTGGGGAGCCGTCGCCTGATAGCTGGGCGCTGTAGCGCTTTTGTATTCCTATCATTCACACTGGTCTCTTTCCAGGGTTCCACGCTGAGGAGTAATATCCTCCTGGCGCTAACGGAGCTCTGAATCGGTTCCACGCTGAGGAGTAATATCCTCCTGGCGCTAACGGCGCTCTGAATCGGTTCCACGCTGAGGAGTGATATCCTCCTGGCGCTAACGGAGCTCTGAATCGGTTCCACGCCGAGGAATAATATCCTCCTGGCGCTAACCGCATAATCACTTGTTGACGTCTGGAGAAGTGGACCAGTCGGATTGAGTCTACCAAGGAGCTGAAATCTACAAATTCCCGGCGAGTCCCTATCCAGCGTTTCAACTATATCACCAATATTCGACTCACGACCCTGTGATTAATAAACGTATCTTGAGCCTGCCAACAATCTCTTTTGGTCAGGTTAGAGTTTCACTGTTTCAATGGCGCCCGGATTAAGGGAATATTGGTGATAGAGTTTTATGTCTGGTCAGAGTGGTTAGGCCATAAGAGCGCCGTAGAACGCTAGATTTCTTTCGTAGCTTGTATATTTTGTTGTGTTTATTTTTGTCTGACAGGAGTATATTTGATCGTTTATCTGGGTACCTACCTCATTTCTACATTATTTATGGTCGCAGTCTGACGGCCGTTGTCATATAATGATTGTTGATAAATATTTTCCTCCAAATTCTCAGTACGAAAAATAACTTAATAAATTGTGAAGATTTTAGTAGGGAAACTTTTCGGACTATTAAATAATAAATAAGGTTAGTGTTTAACGGCCGATTTCTCGTACATTTAATCTGTTGTTGACAGTTCTTTATCAATTTCAGCTGTCAAAACGGTAGATCAATGGCTTGATTTTGTACCAGAAACCGGGCGTTAGTCGTGTACTCTGCTTACTTTCATGTAAATTACCATACTAACTATTTAGCGCTTGTACTTGTGCCGAGCGATCTGTGTCTGTCTGAGAGCACCTTCTGTCTGAAGATAGGCTGCGACAGCGTTCTGTCTTATTCAATAGTAGTTAACGATTCCTTTATGTATGTAATAAGTATTTTGACCCTTGTATTCTAAAAACCATCTATATCTACAGCTATGTAAAAGTTCTTTATTGTGTAACGTTACTCTGCAATGTCTGTTACTTTAGCTTATGGCCTCTTGAACTATAATTCTCTACTTTTTTACTCTTTGTTGTAGAATAGATATTCTACTCTATTATTATTTTCTGTACCCACTAACGGTGCAGGAAGTCTTGAACACTTGAGGGAGCTGCCCCTCATGGTGTTATTCTGCGTTACGATAGTAGCTAAGCTATCGGGGCGTTTATGTACTAAGGTTCTTATTTTAGTTCAAGGGATCTTGCTTATTTTTCAACTTCTGACAGTTAGTCTGGGTGTGCATTTGGCTATAATAATGGCACCCTGTGTGTAAGGCTGTGTTTACACGATGTTAGTGTGAACTCTTGTATGAACTTAGTATGAATTCTGATGTCTGATTGTTGGTACGAATGTGTGATGTTTGTATGTAGTTGAGCTAGACTGTTAGTTATATATTTCTCTGACATTGTAGATGGCGAGCTTTAGAGAATTTTATCTTAAGTAGTTAATTTGGTAAGTTAGTTTAGTTTAGTTAGTATCTTAGCGGATTTTATCAGGTAAAATCCTACCCAAACAAGACGGGTATGTAACGTACAACCTCTTTGACCATATTGGCTACTGGCGGATTAGCCAGATTAAAAGTACAACTATATAAATTCGGAAATTCGGATCTGGAATCTCGTCTGGCAGCTGATTGTTTTTTTTGAGGCAGACATTGTTTGAGCTCTGTAACGTGAGGTTGTATCTTCTGCATCAATAATTTTTAAGTCACGCCTTTAGTTGCGGCGATGGGCTAGTCCCTTTAGTGCTGTAATGGAGCTGAATGTTTAGTTGCTGTAAAGTGCAGTAGTTTATATGAAACTTCCCTACTATCCCAAATCCATGGGTAAGCATTGGTTCGTAGTTAGTCTTTCTTATTTTCGTGTATTTTATACTCTCTATGTATTTCCCTTTTCTATACAGTGTCTATTGGACTGCGGCACTCTTAGATCCTAATTACCCTAGGGCCCTCGTCGGAAGTCTCCGTGTGGGGAGCCGTCGCCTGATAGCTGGGCGCTGTAGCGCTTTTGTATTCCTATCATTCACACTGGTCTCTTTCCAGGGTTCCACGCTGAGGAGTAATATCCTCCTGGCGCTAACGGAGCTCTGAATCGGTTCCACGCTGAGGAGTAATATCCTCCTGGCGCTAACGGCGCTCTGAATCGGTTCCACGCTGAGGAGTGATATCCTCCTGGCGCTAACGGAGCTCTGAATCGGTTCCACGCCGAGGAATAATATCCTCCTGGCGCTAACCGCATAATCACTTGTTGACGTCTGGAGAAGTGGACCAGTCGGATTGAGTCTACCAAGGAGCTGAAATCTACAAATTCCCGGCGAGTCCCTATCCAGCGTTTCAACTATATCACCAATATTCGACTCACGACCCTGTGATTAATAAACGTATCTTGAGCCTGCCAACAATCTTTTGGTCAGGTTAGAGTCTCACTGTTTCACAGATATTAGAGTTAGTATAGTTGCACAAGGAATTATTTGCATATTTCGAGAATGCTTTCTGTTTTTGAGTAGGTAGTCAAGTTGTTGCAGCCATCCAAAATGCAGCCTCTTACCCCTGTACCTGCTTAGATTCATTATCTTTAGCTCAGTATTTATTTTAGTATAGAGATAAGGACCTTGGAACGTGTAGAACCTTTGTGCGAAACAAGTGCGTGTCCGGGGGCATTTCCATCTCACTCGCCGTGCTGCGGGATCATCAGCAGTGTCGAGAGCATATTTGTGGTATTTAAGAACCACAGCGGTGACATACAATTGCCGCACCCTAAGTTGCTTGCAATCTTGGTAAAGGCAATCAGTGGGATACCTAAATGGTTTGCAGAAGGCTACCTTGAGAAGGGCTCTCTGTGCATATTCAATTCTGATGAGGTCTGTTCTGGCAGCTGCTCCCCAAATCAAGACGCCGTAGGTTAAGATGGATTCGCAGAGGGCAATATAGACGAGCCTCCGAATATTGAGATCAGCAACCTGCCGCAGTCGTCTGAATATGTACATTAGTTTTATAACTCGACCGGATAGTGATGCAATCTGCCTGCCCCATGTCAGTCTTTCATCAATAATTATCCCCAGGTGTTTGATGCAATGAACTTGTTCAAGAGTTGGGCACATACAGGAGGCGTTATTTTTGTCTCTGCACGAGTGCATCTTTATGTAAACATCAACAGTTGGAGCCGTTTTTTGCGTAATTCTAAAGCAAATTATTTTGGTTTTAGATGTATTAAGAGTAAGGAGGTTTCGTCTGAGCCAGTCACTAACCCTATCCATGCCCTCACATGCCACAGCAACTGCAGATGACCAGCTCTTGCCGTGGAATATGATGGCAGTGTCGTCCGCAAACATAAATAAGTCCGCTTGGATCAGGTCTAGGCGGCACAGATCGTTTATATAGATGAGGAATAGTGAAGAACCCAAAACACTTCCCTGCGGAACTCCAAAGTTAATGTTCACGTAGTCACTGTAGGAATCGTTCACTTTGACTCTTTGCCTGCGGTCTGAGAGATATGAGTGAAACCAGTTGAGAGTGAGGCCACGTATACCCAAGAGCTCCAATTTTCTTAGAAGTATTGGACGAGAAACGGTATCAAAAGCTTTCGCGAGATCGAGAAAAGGTCCCAGGCACCTATAACCTTCATCGAGCTTAGTGGCGACGATATTGGTCAGGCTCATTATGGCGTCCTCTGTAGACATATTGTTGCGAAAGCCATACTGATTATTGGCCAGTAGACCATGGGATTCTAGGAAGTTAGGAAGTCGCTTATTTACTAGTTTTTCTAAAAGTTTGGAGAGAGTACTTAGAAGCGATATAGGCCTATAATAAGAAGCTTCCAATGGATCACCCGCCTTATAGATAGGACAAACATTGGCAACTTTGAAGAGATCGGGAACCATGCCTGACCTCATACTCAAGTTGAAGATGAAGGTCAAGGGACCAACTAGAGCCCGGCTTGATTTTTTAAGGATCTCGTTGGTTACATTGTGAATGCCTGGCGCCGATTTGTTTTTCAAACTACTAATTAGTTTAAGGAGTTCCGTCTCATCTGTAGGATTAAGATAGAATGAGTTCGCTATCACATTTTCAGCTATTGCTGACGGTACTTCCTTAGCCAATTGTTGTTCGGTCATCTTAATTGAGTCGAGAATATTGTTTGCGTATGAGTCGCCTGCTGTTGAAAAGTATTGGTGAACTTTGTTGAGTGCAGCTGTTGGGTCTAGGTCGGTTTCAAGTAGTCTTGTATTGTCTGTTTTCCCAGATTCTATATTGCAAATAGTTTTTATTGCATTCCATAATTGTTTACTGCCCTGACAGCTTTGTAAGATTTGTTTGTTGTGTTCATTTTTGAGATTCTGCATAGTGTTGTTGCAGTAGTTTCGGTTGTTCTTATATTTGTTTTGGATGTCAAGGTCATTTTTATTCTTTCTAGCTTTTATGTGGAGTCTATCTCTTCGCTTTATGCAGTTGAGAAGTCCAGGAGATATCCAGGGTTTTATAATAAAATCCGAACTGCGAGAGATTTTAACCGACTGGTGCTTTTTCAAGATTTCGGTGAAAGTCCCCAAAAACGTTGTGATAGCCATATCTACGTCGGTCAGGTTATAGCAGTCGGACCAGTCCGTATTTATTAGATCTGTGGTGAGATTGTCAATATCAGTTTTGGTAGTGTTATTTCTTTTTCGTTGTGTACAGCATTTCGAGATATTGATACTTAACAAAACGGTGTCATGGTCCGTGATACCAGGGTAGCAAATTACTGTTTGTGAAGACAGTACAGTTTTAAGGAGGCAGTGATCAAGAAAGCTAGTATCTCTATTTGGTAGTAAGTACGCTGGATAAAAACCCATGTGCGATGCCCGATTTAGATATTCATCTGATCGGTCATCCCTATTATCCTCCAATATGTCAATGTTGATATCCCCCGTAATAATGCAACTCTGCCCTTTGCAGATAGCCACCACTTTTTTCAATGAAGTATAAAAGTTATTGTAGTGTTCAACAGTCTTAAAAGACGGTGGACGGTAAATAGCTAATATAGAGAGGATTTTATCTATTTCGATTAACAGGCAGTTGGCATTAGAAAATGGTGGCTCTGTTACGTTTACTCTGAGACCCGTCCTTGCGTAGACTACCAGACCATCATTTTGATTAAGATGGTTCTTTGAGTAGTGAAATTCATATCCATTCAGAATAATACCTGTAAACGATTCATTCAACCAGCATTCCGTCAATATAATAAGATCCGGTTTGAATTTTAATTTATGCAGTAGCACAAGGAATGTGTCAAAGTTTTTATTTATGCTCCGTATATTTTGGGTTATGAAGGTGAGCTTTCTAGAAATATCACCCAGGTAGTCAATACAAGCTTCTGGACTATAAACGGGTGTGCATGGAATAAGGATGGAATCGTCCACAATGTCTATTAACGTTTTACTTGTCACGAGGAGATTCTTTGCATATAGTCACAGCAATAATAGGGCGTTGGTCTGTTAATAAGTATATAGTTAGTAGTTATATGAGAGGGAGCTATGTGCTTAAGTCGGCCTCCGGTTTTCAGATGGTTTGGGTGTGTGATCGTTGAACGATAGATAGCTTAGTGGTGTGGGCGAGTCAGTAAGGTAACAGTGCAGCGTGATTGTTTATTTGTGTTAAAAGGTGTTGTGTATGTAATAGGAGTGATAGTAGAGCATTGTGATACGTGTGTAAGTGTTATCTTAATTAGGCAAAAAATATATAAATTTATGATTGGGCACTTGTAGATACGATAACTGAGGCATTTTTCGGTAAGTCACTTTTCTTCAGGGAGCTTACTTAGGTCTGCTTCCGAGTTAATGTGAATTAGAGTGGTTCCGTTTTCTCTACGCATGAGCACCTTCCCGTAGGATATCCAGCAGAACTTGTAGTTGTTCGCTGATGCAAAGTTTCGAGCGAGGTAGAACAGACGCTTGGCTTTGGCAGTCAGGTTCTCTGCAATAAACACTGCCGTTTTTGGTCCATCGATTCGCAGGTGCGTCGTATTCAGTTTATATTCTTTGTGGGCCTTATTGAACGATTTGACGGCTTTTAAAATGGAATCTTTGGCTATCGTTGACGTAAACTCTGCGAAAATCACTTGTTTTTCTGCTTTCGTATTATAACGGTATACATCCTTTATCTCATATGGTTTGATTGTTGCACCAAGAACATCGCCGATGCCAGTAACTGTTTCAATTAAGTCTTGTTTGGTTTCACTGACCTTAGATTTGGGGATTTTTTAATTTTGATAGCTGTGGATCGAGTTTAGCGTTCAAGCTGATCGACTCTGTCCTGCAAGTCCCGGATTTGATTGCGATTTTCAGCTCTCTCTACTTCGTATTCCTCCATTATGCTCCAGCCTCTTGTAGACGAGTTTTTTGATTTATTAGCTCGTTCATAGAGGAGCTCAGTTGTGAGAAATTCTGCTGTTGTTAATTTTTCAGGTCTTTAATTAGGTTAAGAATAGTAGTTTTTAAGTCTTCCATGCCGTCAGTGACATCAAAGTCTTCTCTCATTCGTTTATTCGACCGGGTGACATCGACACCGACGATAGATTAGGTTCTGACTGGTAGTGTGGAGGCACCGTTGTTGCACAGCCGTCTTGGAGTAGGTTGGCATTACTTTTGGAGCTCTGTGGAGGGGTCCGCTTTAGCATTTTTTGTCTTCTCGGGTTTGAAGATGGTGGAGGCGAGACGCTGCAATAACGCCGTAGTTGCACTGCATCGTTGTTGACGTTGCTACGCTGTAGAGTGCGCTCGCGCTGCTTGTGGGAGCGAGACGAATTATCCGCAGGCCGTTTCACTTACACTTGGGGATAGCGGGGGGCAGGGGCTGCACTGGCCGTGTGGGCAGACTGGCCTTTCACTTTCACAAGGTCACTGAGATGCACAGATTTGTTAGCACGCGCGCACACCAAAGCAGGCTGTACGCAATCCAAGGACTGACTCGAATTAAGCTGACCAACTGGTAGCACGTCTTCTCAAAGTGGTGTTTGGACGAAAGAGGAAGAATAGATTCTTCTATGTCAAATATATAATAGATCCCAACCAATATGGATTCCAGCCGCGCAAAAGTACAACCATGCAACTAACAAAATTTACGGACCATATTAATGAACATATAATGAACTCTCTTTATAGACTTTTCACGTGCCTTTGATACAGTTGATTATGCTAAACTCATACTCAAACTGGACTCTTGTGGTATAAGAGGTCTTGTCAAGCAATAGTGCATAAACTACCTCCAAGGACGAAAGTAAAAAGTCAAAATCGGCGACGAACTCAGTGATGACATCCCAATAAGCCAAGGCACAGCCCAAGGATCGGTCCTAGGCCCACTACACTTCCTCACTTACGTCAAAGACATGATATACCCGATGAATTACTGCACCACCTATCAGTTTGCAGATGATACATGCCTAATTATAGCCGACAAAGACGCGACTGTCGCTAAAAACAAACTACAAGCAGACTTTAACAGCTTGTCGAAATGGTGTCATGATGCGGGACTAGCCCTCAACGCCCAGAAGACCAAACTACTTCACATCAAATCACCCTGCTGCAAAGACAAGACTCAGGTTGGTATTGTTGCCCATTCCCACGCCTGCATGCACAGTGGGTGTGACGACGGAAATTGCGACTGCGGTGCAATAGAAATCGTGGATACTCAAGTGTATTTGGGCCTAGTGATTGACAACAGGCTCAACTGGGGTCCACATGTTGAACATGTACAAACATGGTAAGCTGAGGTCACTCCTAGCAACTTTCTGGATAGTAAGGAACCGTATACCATACCCAATCCGCCTCATGGTGTACAAAGCACTAGACGATTCCATAATCACGTACGGCTTGTCCAGTTACGGCCGTACATATAATACCTACCTGAGTTCCATACTAAAGTTACAGACCAGGCTGTTGAAACGAATTATAACAACGAAAATAAAAAACTAATTTGAGAACGATTATGTCCAACTATATAAGCACCTTGGAGTACTTCCAATCATGCACAAAGTTCACTATTGCCTGCTTAAAGACTTCAATAAAAGTGATCGTCGAAAAATCAACCACCCTATAATAACCAGGCGAATGGCGCAGAGTAAACTGGTTACGGTACGCGCAAACAATACCTACGGTGAGCGAATAAGCTCCTACTTGATTCCGCGCTTAATCAATAACCTACCTACGCAAATCAGGAACTGGATCACGCAGAAAAATATTAAATACAAAATTAAAAGATACTTTCTCTCAAAATTATAAGGGTTAAATACTACTAGAGAACTGCACACTATTTTTATAACTTTAATTTAATATAGCTGACTTTAATTTAGATATAGCCATAAATACTGTATAATGAGTAGATAACACCACACACAAACTTCATTGGTTTGAGTGGTGTTCAAGCATGTAACTCTGTTATATTTAATATGTCATAAATTAAATAAAATAAACAACAAAAAGAAAAGACCTACGGTAAAGTGTTTTCACTGTAGAAACTCTATTGCGTCAGCAACGCTTCAATTTTACCGCCTTCGAAAAAGCTGTTTCGAAAATCAATATCTCCTCATTCACCGAATAATGGGGACTGAGGATAAACTCGTCACATTGAAAGCTAAATGGGCCGCAATTGACAAAATACACTGGGAGCTCGAGTACTTACTACAAAGTATGCACGCGGGCTACGTGGAAGAAGTTTCTTCAAGATAGACACCACACCAGAGGCCCCATTCTGTACTGGAGATTGCATCTCGATCGCATCGCGACCGCTCCGACGGGAGAAAATGCCGTATTTGGCAGTCAGTCTCCAAACAAAATAGGCGCCGCTGACGAGCCAAATACGGCATTTTGCGCCCTTCGGAGTAGTCGCGATGGGATCGCGATGTCATCTCCAGTACATAATTGGGCCCCTAAAAGCCTAACGGTGCATCTCAAAAAAGTTCATGACGGCTACGAGTACCTAGTTGAACAAATATCGACAAAACACGAGACATACTATTCGTTCAAAATAGGCATCCCTGGAGCTATATACGATCAATTCCTGTCCACGAACGTATGGCACTTTAACACGAGCGTCACCCAGTGGCGTCCCTTTCTGCGACCCAGGCCCAGGAGACCCCCCGACCGAACAACCAAATTGATTTCCTGGCACTGGCTCAAATCCGATGAATTTTCATGTGTCAACGTCACCAATTACAAAATGTGCGCCCAGTATTCCAGATCTACGCGCAACGTTGGAGGCGCCTGCATCTACACTAAGCTGCCGCTGCTAACATTCGAGCGAAAATAAGTAGTGGAAGGTGTCGCATATTTGCTGCGGTCATTTAGAATAGAAATCTCACCGAATCAAACAAACCCACTCGACGATAATACTGCGAAACGATCAAAAGTATGCAGACGAAGCACAACCGGCTATGATTAGCTATGGTTTCAGCGATATGACAGCTATTTAACCAGAAGTAAACATAAACTATAGCAACTATGAAACATCCGTAGAAATACAGAATGCTTACTATTTCACGGTAAAAAGTGACCATACTTGTGGTGTAGAATTTAAAAATATCTTTGAATACATACCATAATTTCACATAAGCATCCACATGTGATTTTCAGATTTCAGGCAAATTCCGATGTGATGGTTGCTTTAAGACTACTTGAAAATAATAAGTAGAACTAACTGCTCGGAACCCACTCTTCATTGTGTAGAGTATTCCTAGTCAGTAATTAGCGGTTTAATTCGTGTTTTATATAAATTTATTGAAAAACCATGAACAGATGTTTGTTATAGCAAACGAATGACGATTTGGGGGCTGCTAGGATAAAACCATAAAATGTGATCCACTCTATTTAATTACTAGGTACCTATTTCTGTTGCTCTGTACTCACCGATGCCGACCCACTTGCAGTGTGGGTGTACACTCCGATGCAGTTGCCGACTCAAGCGCAGTATGAATGTAATCACCGATGTCGGCCCAGGGGCAATCACTATCCTTTATCTTCTTTGTACTGACTAATAAATATTTTTGTAAAGTTTGTACAGTTGCCAACCCGAGTCAATGGCAGTGTGGGTGTATCACCGATGCCGACCCAGAGGCAGTGTGGGTGGACTCACCGATGCAGTTGCCGACCCACGGGAAGTATGGGTGGACTCACCGATGCAGTTGCCAACCCAGGGGCAGTGTGGGTGGACTCACCGATGCAGTTGCCGACCCAGGGGCAGTGTGGGTGTACTCACCGATGCAGTTGCCGACCCAGGGGCAGTGTGGGTGTACTCATCAATGCAGTTGCCGACCCAGGGGCAGTGTGAGTGGACTCACCGATCCAGTTGCCGGCCCAGGGGCAGTGTGGGTGTACTCACCGATGCAGTTGCCGACCCAGGGGCAGTGTGGGTGTACTCACCGATGCAGTTGCCCACCCAGGGGCAGTGTGAATGTACTAGCCGATGCAGTTGCCGGCCCAGGGGCAGTGTGAGTGTACTCACCGATGCAGTTTAATTAATGACAGGGCAACGTTTGGGATTCATAACATTATCATTCATTATAATTTTGATCGAAAATTTCATGACTATGTTAAAAATATTCCAAAACTTTCAAGTTGGTTTGTAGAACTGCAAAAACTTTACACATAAATAGAAAAATTCAAAATTCTAATAATAGAATGAAAACAGTTTGGCAAATAATAAACCGTGAGACTGGCAAAGTTATACCAAGGGACAATGATTTCTGCCTAAAGATAGGTGATGATGTTGTTAAATCCAGCTCTGATGTTGCTCGAGCTTTTGAAACATTCTTCACCAATGTACCCTTACTCACAACAGATCGTCTAAATTCATCTCCATATGAAGCAGACTTTATTAAAAAATAACACTAGCGTCAGTAAGGTATATTTAAAATTTCATCATGTATATCCCCAGGACATTGTCAAAACAATTTAATTACTTAACTTAAAAAATACGGAAGACCTGTGGGGTATATCAGTCAAAGTCATTGGTTCAGTCATTCTAGTTATAGCCCCACACTTAGCTTACATATTCAATAAATGTGTTGACGATGGGGCTTTCCCAGACCTCATGAAACACAGTAAACTGATACCTCTGTTCCAGTCGGGAGATAAGGGTGATCCTTCAAATTTCAGACCAATATCTATTCTTCTAACACTAAGTAAAATATTTGAAAAGATTATACTCAATCAAATGCTCTCACACTTCAACCGTACAAAACAACTCCACGCCAAACAATACGGTTTCACTAGGGGGGATCGACTACGGATGCAAGTATTACCCTTATATCTCATATTTATTCTGCATGGGAGGCCGCACAGGATGCTATCGGAGTTTTTTGCTACCTGTCGAAGGCGTTTGATTGTGTTAATCTTAATACGCTATTAATTAAATTAAATCATTACGGAGTTGGAAATAAAGCGTTGGATCTACTAAGATCGTGCTTAAGCAATAGAATTCAAAAGGCAGAAGTTAATGGCGTTAAATCTGATGGATCAGGTATAAAAATTGGCGTTCCACAAGGTTCCATATTAGGCCCTTTCTTACTGACATAGTGTTGTTTGCTGGTAATACTTCAATGGTCTTCAAAATTGAAAGACAAAAAGGAGATTTTGATGATTTTAATGGAGTATTGTCTTTAACCTTGAATTGGTTCACAGTTAATAATTTATTTTTAAACGCTGGTAAAACCAAGTGTATCAAATTCTCACTTCCAAATGTCAGGCAAGTTGGGACCAGTTTAGTGTTGGAGAGCAGCACGTTAGAATTTGTAAATGATACGAAGTTTCTTGGAATAACCATTGATAGCAAATTGCAGTGGGGACCCCACATAGATAAATTAGCTGGTAAATTAAGTTCTGCGGCTTACGCTGTTAGGAACATCAGACAAAGCACGGATGTGGCTACATCTAGGCTAGTATATTTTAGTTACTTTCATAGTGCCATGTCCAATGGTATCTTGTTGTGCGGGAAAGCAGCGGATATTCAAACTATTTTTATTTTACAGAAAAGAGCTATTCGAGCAATTTATAATTTAAAACGAACAGACTCCTTAAGAGAGCTTTTTAAAGAAATTGACATACTCACTGTAGCTAGTCAATTTATTTTCGAAAATATAATGTATGTACGCAAGAACCTTACAACATTTTCCAAACTTAGCGATAGCTATGTTAACCTAAGAATTAATCACAGACTATGTGCGCCCCGATTTAGACTCGCGAAGGTTAGCAATTCTTTCAAGGGTCAGTTAATTTTCTTCTATAATAAGATACCTCTGGAGATTTTGAAATTGCCATTTGAGCAATTTAAAAAGCATGTTAAAGCGACTTTGTCGAAAAAGGGATATTACAATGTTCAAGATGACTTAAATGACAGGACTGTATGGGGTTAATCTAGCTCAACACAGACCTTGCTGTTAATAATTTTGTAATAATTTATTCCTGCTTATTAATCATAATAATTAAATTTTTCATATTTGTAATAGTTAAGCACAACCTATTTTTAAAAGAGATCTAAAAATCAATCTGTGGGAGTTTCTACACCCTTCTTCTCCCACAGTGGTCCAATGTAGATAAGAGGCAAAAAATGACGTTTGCTAAGTATATGTAAATATCTACAGACTTATCTATTCACTTTGACTTTGAGTTGCCGGCCCAGGGGCAGTGTGAGTGTACTCACCGATGCAGTTGCCGGCCCAGGGGCAGTGTGAGTGTACTCACCGATGCAGTTGCCGGCCCAGAGGCAGTGTGAGTGTACTCACCGATGCAGTTGCCAACCCAGGGGCAGTGTGAGTGTACTCACCGATGCAGTTGCCGACCCAGGGGCAGTGGTGATCGAAGCGCGCCACGCAGCGGTTGCAGACGGAGCAGTGCTTGCTGCGCAGCGGCCGGCGCACCAGGCACGCCGAGCAGAACTTCGCGGGCTCGAAGCCGCCGCGCGCGCTCTCAGACAACTCCACGATAGTCTAAGGAAACCATCAACATTAAATATACAAGAACTTACTTCCTGTCTACTAAATTCTACACCACCAATTTACTTCATTCATAAAACTCTGGGCGAACATAACATAGGTGGCAGAGGCACAATTGTGCCCACTGTGAGCCACTTATTCAATACTCCATTTTGCGTGACAGGGGGCTAGCCCATCGCCGCAGCTATGGAGTAATGAAGGTTTCCTCACGATGTTTTTCCATCACTGTCAGAACGTCCGTATAATGTACTTAAGATAAATTAAATATATCATGGTCAGGAATTGAACCTGCATCTCCTGTGTGAGAAGCAAGTGTGAAACCTATTTTACCACGGGGCTCTGGGTCAAATCATGTCAATTCGTAGACCCATAAATGCCGTGCCACCTAGTTTTCTCACACATTAGTCTTGTAGACAGGAGGCAAAATAAATATTCGTTTTGTAAGTACATTGTTTAATATCGTCAGAATATAAAAAAGTAGTTGATTTGAGTCACAAATGTTGTAAATTCAAAATCTATCCAATAAACGTGCGGACTACAGAAAACAGAACCTTGCGTCAGCAAAATACAACAGTCTTTAGAATTCTTTGACTTGGGACACTCTGAAAAGGAAGACTCTTTTTTATATATCTTTCTTTTGATTTGCAATAAATATCTTCGTCATATCGTCTACACTTTACAAGATATGCCGAAGATTGTATTATCAAGTAGTATATCAGTTACTACACATGCCCTGGTTATGTACTATGTATTTTGTGATAAGTATCAGTTTTCAGATGATAGAACCTAAACTGATATTTATAGTGTTGACAAGACATAATATGTATATTGTTCACTTTTTTCAAGAAATAGGAGGCTGGGTATCTATCAGTATGTATGAATGATGATGATGTCACGCAAAAGATAATATTGCTTATTTAGCAATTGAATACCTCTTGATGTGACAGCAAGGAACATAACGATGAAGTGTTGTTCTACATTTGGTAAATGTCATCTGTAGATATTACTCTTCTTTCAAAACAAAAAAAATAAGCACAAAAATAGGATTTCCATTCCCACTCAACAAACAAAAGATGGCCCCGAGAAGAATGTTGGACAGATAATGAGTTGGACGCCCGTTTAACATAGGCGAGTTATAAGTTGATGTACCCGGAACTTGTCAGCCTTGGAGGCGGTGATGACGCCCGGGTCGCTGCGCCAGGACTTGAGGAACGTGTACCACAGCAGCGCCGACGCCAGCAGAAAACTCAGCGTCGGCATCACGCCCACCACCGGAGCGATGAACACCACCCACGTGATGTAGAACCAGAACTGAAGCACCGAAATGTTCATACGTGCATACAATGTACAGGCCGCGCCCCAGTTTTTTATTTAGCTCTGAGTGAGCCCTGATCTCTCTTTCTCGCATAGGGTAAGGTGGGGTGAGAGATAGAGAGGTGAAACATCGCTCAGAGCCAAAGAAACTTGGCGCGAAGTGTATGCACATACATAGAAACACACATATTTATTAGACACATACGCACACCAACAACGGGTCTTGGGGCGTTTCGCCCCACGAGGACCGCTGGGTGAATTAAGCCTGTCTTCCTTTTGATTTGAATGGGGAATTTCACACCGCGGGACGAAATGCCCAAGAGCTTTTTGTCATGGGTCGATTCGGACCACGATACGAAACATCTAAGTACTGTGATAAATGGATTTTGACCGAGAAAATAGTATTATTTGATATTTGTTAATTTCTCAAAGCACCAGCTGTCCTGGTTGTTTTAAGGCATCGCGATTTTGAACCTTATGCCGTATTAGAATCCAAACCCTATAGCGGGAACATGGTATCTATAGATGCCATGGCATCGGGGCGTTGACAGGCGTCGGGGGGTCTAACTAGCAGATCTTCGGTGCAACTAGTTTACAGATGACACCTGAAGAACGGAGTCTTCGATTGCCGCCTGGGTTCGGGTAGGACCAGGGCTACGTCAGTCGCAGGTGATCGGTACATCAATCTTACTGTGTTGCTGAATCGCCCTCTCAACACAGTTCAGGTCCAACAAAGTCTGCGTGCTGAACGTCAAGTGGTGACAAGTGCAGGTGCAGTACCTGATACCAAGAAGGGCTGCAACTGGTCCAGCATTCACGGCAGCCCACTGACAAGGACGGCTTCTTTAGCTCGGGAGCTTAGGTCTGGGACAGCTCGACCGGAATAATAATATCAGATACTTATTAAACATCTGATTACAGTGATTTGTACAGTCAGGTAGAAAAGCGATAATTTGCAATCAATAATTACTTTTTTTTGTTTTATTTCCTTACAAAGCTGAAAAAGATAATGATCTCCGATACTTATTGAAATTATGAGACCTACATAAGTTGTATAAACCTAGTATAAGCATAAGTTTTTTGTTTTGTTTTCTGCATAAATATATAAAAGTTAAATTTACAATAGCTTAGAACATAAAAGACAAGGATGCTTGGTCTGTTAAAAATTTACATTGCCTTTGGCTCGTATTAACTGGTGCACTGATACTGATAACAATTATTTTTTGTGTCTCTCTTTCTCTTACATTTCAATTTTTGTGCACTTCATTCAATTTTATTTACAATAATACACATATTTATTACATTAATTCATAAATATATAATTCTATCAATAAATTCAATATATTTTAAAAGGATGATACTTTTCATGCAGACAGTTCAAACCACTTTTTTAGACTTCTGGTATTATTATTCAGGTTGAGTTGACTCGGGTCAGGGTGGGTATAGCGATTGGACATTGGGATTACTGATGAGACTACAGTGAGTCTTCATGGTGTTGATATACTCTTTGATGTACATTAGTTTAAAGTTTAAATGTTTATGGATCAGTAGTTTTAAATCTGTGATTATATCTTGTTCAAATGTTATAACTATTTTTTTTAAGAAATATAAATATATATTACGTATATTCGTAAAGATTTCTTTTATTTTTACAAACCACTTTTACTCATTTGTACAAATACACATTAAAAACCATCTGAATACCTAAACTTTTCCCTTCCCTTCCACATTGGTACCTCTCCAAGCACGCGAAACGCCCTATTCAAAAAGAACCCTTGGGCGATTCTAACCACTACCCGCGGTCCTAACCACTCGCGGGGCGCAATGCCCCACGGACCCCCCACAAAGTCATAATCATCATGGGCCTTATAATCTTTTCCTTCGTCATGTTGTTGAGTATGTACCGCTTTACCCAAATATAGCGAAGCCAAAAGGAGGGTTACTCATTGGTAACTATCGACATTGACTATATCACTAAAATAGTGCCATCCCAACCTGATATATATATTTGATTATATATATATTTGTATAATTTTTATACCTTTTCTATCTCTGTCAGCAGCTTTCAATAACTAGGAGTACCCAATGCTGGGTTTAAGACTACTATTCTATACATTTACTTTGCTGTGCTAAGAAAAGAAAAGCTATGTTCTCTTCAATCTTTAAAATTTAAACCCAAATATAGCACTCTAGCATTATTAGCTCACCTTTGTTGCCAAATAAACACTAAGTGGTAATATATTCTTTAGCTCTTCATCAAAGAGTACATTGCTGACCAGATGCAGGACTGCATACATGCAGACCAGCAGGAATAGCTTGATTAGGTACAGCAAGCCCGTCTCTAGGATCAGCCCCGTCAGGTAAAACGCCATGAATGGCATCACCACTACTGTCCACCACCGAAATTTCTGTAAAATTTTGTCAAATGTATTATGTATTTACTCACATGGAAGAAATACACAGTTCAAAATTAAATTTTAAGAGCAGGAAGAATTCTTTCCATTAGGAACCTTTATGGTTCCACTTCTTTGACTGTAAGTAGGTATGATGTAGTTCTGTAATCCCTAATATGATGTTTTTTTTAACCTTTTGACTGCCATACAACAAATACAAAATGTGTCACTCACATGCCAAACATATTTGCTATGCTATGCAAAATACAACTTAATTCATATGAGATAAGGTCAATGTCAATTGTCAATTGTAAGACGGGCTGGTTTCCGCAACTCGACGACGAAAGCGCCTATTTTGCGTGTGGGATGAGATAAGGTCTCTTTTAATATAAAAATTGGGTCGGGTATAGCCGACGTGGCGCCAGTGGCACGAATTTCAGTTGTCGGCCAGTAGGGCGGTCAAAAGGTTAATATTTAATATAACCAAAAGATAATAATTAAGCCATACCTTGTCATACATTAGTCTCCTAAATATGTTTTTATTACTAGTTGCTAAGATGTGTGACTTGATCTTCTCTGAAACTTTGGATCCCATCCATAATGAGTCTCCACAAAGTTGTAACATTTGTAAAGGAGTCGTTCCTCGCAAGTTTGGGACGTCTAAACTCGCATTACCCTGCAATGAAGAGAAATACTATTACTCATAAATAAGGAAATTTAGTGAACCCTCAGGCGGGGGGTCTGTAAGGGTCTCAACAAATATGATCTATGCTATATCTCAACTTAAATATAATGTACATGACCGTTTGTATCTTAATAAATAAATAAAGTCCTAAACCAATGAAAAATTCTGACAAAGGGTGACAAAAATTGATATGATGAAGGAAGGTCTCACATAAAGTATTAGGGTAGATATTGCCGTGGTATTCCTAGCCAGTATGGCCCAGTGAAGAGCGGTGTTGCCATGCGAGCGGTCGGTGGGCCTCGTGGAGGCGCCTAGGGTAAGCAGCAAGCGGGCCGGGTCAACAGCGGACACCTTCCAGCAGGCCCACATTAGCGCCGTCATGCCGCCTGCGTCTGGCGCATCGGGCGGTACGCCGCTCGCCACCAGGTACGCCACGACGGCAGTGTGGCCGAACTGCGCGGCAAGGTGCAGGCACGCGCAGCCCTCCGCGTCGCGGCGCGCAGGGTCGGCGCCGGCGCGCAGCAGCAGCACGCTCGCCTCGAGGTGACCCTGCCGCGTCGCCCAGTGCAGTGGCGTCGAGTGCAGCTCGCCGCCCACCGCATCCGCCGCCGCGCCCGCGTCCAGCAGATACTGGATGATCTCTCGCCGGTTGTTGATGGCCGCCCAGTGCAGTAGCGACACCGTCTCATGGTCCGGCTGATTCACGTCCCATCCGGCCTCCACGAGCTCCTTCACGCGCGAGAAGGCACCGTATTGCGTCGCCTTCACGATGTCGAAGCCGCTGTAGTCGCGCTCCAGCGGCTGCGGTGGGGGCTCGCGCGCCGGAGCCGTCTCGCTCTCGGGCTGCCTCTTGCCGCACTGCCCGGAAGCGGCGGCGCCGCACGTGCTGTCGTACATGCTCACACGTTGTCTGGAGATATCCTCATTCTAATATTACTAAATTCTACTCGTCTATCGTTGGTGGCTAAAACAAAAGATTCGATTTTTTGTTAAGACGGAAATTCATTTCATTATTATTGACATTACTTTTTTTCTAAATCCATCTCTTCATAGACAATCAGGGATGCTATCACAAAATTACATTTTCTACCAAAAATATGAGGGTCTGACAGACTACTGATTAGCGATATTCTTTGTCATAGAAGACAAATAGACAACAAACGATCTGTCTTTCATGGTGGAGAAATTGACGGAAATAGTGTTGTTTGCTGATGAAACTTCAATGCTCTTCAAAATTGAAAGACAAAAAGAACATTTTTATGATTTTAATGGTGTATTGTCTTTTACCTTGAATTGGTTCACCATTAATAATTTATTGTTAATTGTTGGTAAAAGCAAGTGTATCAAATTCTCACTTCCAAATTAAACCGGTTCCAATTGAGCAGTTTAGTGTTAGACAGCAACATGTTAGAAGTTTACAATGACACAAAGTTTCTTTGAGTAACCATTGATAGCAAATTGCAGTGGGGATAGATAAATTAGCTAGTAAATTAAATTCTGCGGCTTAAGCTGTTAGGAACGTCAGACAAAACACGGCTGTGGCTACATCTAGGCTAGTGGTATATTTTAGTTACTTTTATAGTGTTATGTCCTATGGTATCTTGTTGTGGGGTAAAGCAGCGGATATTCAAACTATTTTTATTTTACAGAAAAAATATATTCGAGCAATTTATAATTTAAAACGAACAGACTCCTTAAGAGAGCTTTTTAAAGAAATTGACATACTATCTGTAGCTAGTCAATTTATTTTAGAAAATATAATGTATGTACGCAAGAACCTTACAACATTTACCAAACTTAGCGATAGCTGTAATGTTAACCAAAGAAATAATCACAGGCTAGTTACGCCTCGGTTTAAACTCACGAAGGTTAGAAATTCTTTCAAGGGTCAGTGCATTCTCTACTACAATAAGATACCCCTCCCCTGGAGATTTAGAAATTGCCATTTGTGCAATTTGAAAAGCATGTTAAAGCAATTTTGTCGACAAAGGGGTATTAAAATGTATGTATGGGGTTAATATAGCTCAACACAGACCTTGCTGTTAATAATTTTGTAATTATTTATTATTGCTTATTAATCATATATATATTTTTAAATATTTTTATTAGTTAAGCACAACCAATTTTTAAAAGAGATCTAAAAATCAATATGTGGGAGTTTCTACGACCCACTTCTCCCACAGTGGTCCAATTTAGAGAAGAGGCAAAAAATAACGTTTGCTAAGTATATGTAAATATCTACAGTAATAAAGAAATTTTACTTTGACTTTGACTCTGCTTCTCAGGCACTGGTATTACATAAACACATATATATCGTTCAAATGGGCAAATTTCAGGTGAAAAGCCTTCAGCACATACCGAGGCCAGGCTCAAAGTAACATCTAATGATTACTAATTAACAACATTATGGGGTTATTTTTAGTCTGTATGCTACACGAGCTGATGCCCGCTTAATGTGTATGTACCCGGAATTAGCAGGGAGGTCTGACTCCTGGAGGCCTAATACCAAATCTCTTATTACCTACCTACACTCAACTGCCCCGCTTTTTCGTTCTATGAGCAACAATTAGCAGGCCTGCGGCAGGAATGTTTAAGTTGCCTCTCAAAAATCGTTCACCTTTTTTTTGTATAGACTACCATGAATCTAGAATACTATGAAACTATATTTGACAGCAGCAAATCGTTTTTTGCGCGTCTGTTATGTCAAGTTAGACGATATTGAAAAAGCTAGTAGACATTAGCCTTAACAACACTGTTTTGTAATTTATAGTGATTTTTGTGGGTTACTCGTAAATTGTTTAGTGTTTTAGACGAGTGAATCGAATCACACGGCGGCCTCGTAAGGAATCGCCACCATTGTCTACTGGTTCAGACACTTGCGATGATGAGGCACCATTTTTCGGCTTCAATCGAAAACCAAACTTGTTTTTGTAGACATGAAGTGGCTAAAATGTAGAATATCATCAAGCTCAGTAAGGAATTGGGTACGTGGCAGTAATGCGCGGCATTTGCAAAAGATCAAGGCCTCATTAAGAAGATGAAATTGTGTCGTATTTGCCGTGAGCCGTGAGCAGTTGCGTACTATACAGAATGATCAATCCAAATGGGTCAGTAGGGAGAAGTCAGAAACTATGAAAGACAGCGACATATGTTCTTAGGAACCATGGCTTCGATTTAAGATTTAATAATATGGCATTTTTTTATCTCTAATAAATAAAACCAGGAATCGAACCTGGTCGAAGTCTCTGTAAACAATGTTAGGTATAAATTCTGCAAGTTTTTTCGTTATTATTGTTGATACTGCGATTTATAAGTCACAAGGAACACATTTTTAATATTTTTTATGTCATTGAAAGAAAAACCCAACAAGAAGATCATTATTTTATTTCAGTAAATGTGATACATATTGATGACAGATTCATATTGATGACGATATTTTGCAAATTATTTAAATTGCGGGCATTTCAGTCTAATGTTTACACAAGATTTCAAAGCAAAATTTGGTCCGTATACTTTCAGGATCAATTATACAAACAAATACTACAAGCGATTACATAAAGAATATTGACCAGGTTCGATTCCTGGTTAACGCCGCCTTGAAAATAAGGATTTCACTTTTTTGCATTGTACTGTAAGACTACAGCGTAAGGCGTATGACTCAAAGATGTCTAGTAACCGCCTGAGGGCTCTGATTGAGGGTCTAAGCACCACCATGCCGTCAGCATAGTTTATTTTGTTGACCATGGTGCCATGGACTGAACATCTGACCTTGGTGTCGCACAGCCCCTCGATCAGTTCTTTCATGTACAGATTGAACAGATTAGGATACGTCAGGCCCCCCTGCAGCTCAGCCCTTATTCATCATTCAAAGAACAGGCCCACCTGACCGCGTTATGTGTATGAGAGTTGAAAAAAAAGTTTGAATTTCATTATTATTAAATCTTAAATCGACGCTATGGTTCCTAAGAACAAATTTCGCTATCTATTATAGTTTTTGACTTCTCCATACCGACCCATTTGGACTGATCACCCTGTATAAACAGAACCAACGGCTCCTTTGTTTGTCTCAAAGCATAGCAAGAGCGCATGAATTCTCAAATGAATTGTTTGGCTCATAAGTTAGACCTTACACAAGTAATGTGGGAGGACTTCACGATAACTGATGATCAGTGTTTGTCCTGCAAAACAATCATGGACTGGAGCAGCTTTTGTCGGGAATGGGTGATGCCATACCAACTGCACAAACAAGAAACTAAGGAAAAAACCGGTCAAGTGCGAGTCTAAATCGCGCACGAAGGGTTCCGTACCACCGTTCAATGGAAGCGATGGTGTGGAGTGAATAGTTTGGATTTTACATAGCAAAATATTGTTAATAAGTTATATAAGTTATATAATAAGTTATTGGTGCGGTTACTTTCACACTCCATGTACGTAACCAGGTGCATCCATAAGTTTGTATGTGGTATTGAAAGAATTGTTGTATGGGAACCCCCTTAAATATTTCTTTTATCCTGTTTTTTTGTATTTGTTGTTATAGCGGCAACATAAATACATCATCTGTGAAAATTTCAACTGTCTAACTATCACGGTTCGTGAGATACAGCCTGGTGACAGACGGACGGACGGACAGCGGAGTCTTAGTAATAGGGTCCCGTTTGGAACCCTTCGGGTACGGAACCCTAAAAATTGGTAGCCGCAGGCAAGATTGTTCAACTGAATGAAAGCAAATTTTGCAAGAGGAAATATAACAAAGGTGAGCATCTCATGTCACAGAACCGAATTGGTTGCTATAGGTCATTTCCTGTTTGAAAACTAAAAATAGGTTTATTAGGTTCACTCGTTATAGCAGAACCCGGAGCCGAAGTTTAGTGGGCGGAGCGAGGCGACCCCTAGTCTGGCACGAGTTAAAAAGTACGTACTTTCTAATGAATTAACTAGGTAGTCAAAATATTAAGATTATTGTAAGATTTAATATAATGTGTTTAATATTTATGCTTCGGAACGCACCTCCTTTTGTTGCGCGACTCGGAACCATGCGTTGTTCACTAGCGAAAACGGAACCGCAGCTGTCACTCGTACCAACGAGATGAAAAATTAGAGGTTATCTTTTCTCGTCGGGAGAAAAAACATGTCTGCTCAGGCGTCGGGCCATTGATTGTATTTCGGTGTAACAATTGTAATACAGGCGTCGGGCCTGGTCGGAGTGCTCATCATAAACATCGTCGGGAAATAAGTAGATTCGCGTCAGCGGTTGCGTGATTCGTGGTGAAGGTTGAAGTTGTACGGTCTCCAACTCGTCGTATGCGGACGGCGACTCCTCGTGTCGGCAAGGTTCGGTTCCTCTCCTATCCCAAACTTGTGCTCCTATCCCGCGTTCCTGCCTCAAATCGAGCTTTCGATCTCCGGTCTGCGACGACAAGGTAAAGTAGCAATCACTCACTTTTCTCCCGTGCTGGCAAAAACCCAGCCCCCTCAAGATTCCACGCCGTTCGGTTGAGGCGTGGAATTAAACATAATGTATTGTTTGTTTCAAGGAGAAGAATCGAGGGACATTGGGTTTTAGGGATGATTGCAGTCGGGAGTGAAGGCATACACTTAGAAGTTGCCTAGGAAACGTTAAGTCAGCTGAAGTCTTGGTGCCACTAATTCAGAAGTATGTGGAAGTTGGATCAACAATCCATACAGATTTCTGGAGGGTGTATGATAGTCAGGGTGAATATCGATATATCCATAAAAAGATAAACCATAGTGACGATGTTTCATTGCTCCCGATGGGACACATACCTAGAGGGTTTAGAAGAGATTCGGAGCTAAGGACAACTATAAAAACCCGAAAAGTTTTGAAGAAATGTGCATTGAGTATTAGTGGAGAAGGGAAGTGACAAATAAAAAGTCTCACCCATTCCTAAAATAAATTTTATTAATGTTATAATGTTAAATAAATAATACTAGTTATAGTTATAGTTATAGTTTATCACGGGCCACTTTTCCGCAACTCGACGTCTTAAATTTGCGCCTATTTTGCGTGACGTGGGTTGGGGGCACTACTCCTGCCAACCCAGCTCCTGTAGGTAGCCTAGCAGACCCTTAATGTTGCCGACAACTTCCTGAAGCGACCTCAGCGCCCCAAGGTGTGTTACCCAGTAGATGGCCACGCCGGAACATTCCAACAGGACTGTCAGGCAGAGATGCTTATGTATAGCGTCATTTCTTTATTTTTAGTTGACAGCTAGCAGACCAGAGACAAGCTAACCGTTCACCTTGGCGGACTAGCACGGCAATGGCGGCTCACCTTTAAGACCGTCATTTTACGGTTTTAAGCAGTCCTGTTTAAGTCCTGCTTTTGAAGTGCACGGAATAGGGATGGTTTCTTAAATGTTGGTATAAGTCGCGCAACGAATGAAGAGCTCTGGGCGACGTTGGCGGGAATTATTGCACATATGTACCATGTACAGGTATTGAAAAGTCTCATGCTTGCATGCTTTAAAATCAGCATATTTTTATAACAAAGCAAACAGACTTATAAGCATATACCACCTACAGCTATACACTCTCAAAGAGGCTGTAACTAAATGGCTAAATACACTTAACCACGAGGAAGTCAAAAACCTTCTTCAAAGACCTTCTTCAATGATGATGATTGACGAACATAGGTGCTTCTAAACCCCCTTACATACTTCATACTCACAGGCACTACCCATGTGGATATTATCCGATCCCAAGGTTTGTATAACCGCAGGGCATAGGTGTAGGTACTTACTGGGAAGTCTCGTTGTGTGTTATGTTACAGTTTATATGAAATAAAACAACTTTTTATTTAATTTATTTATTATATTAGGCCTCGTGGGCATGGTTTATTCCATCTTTTTACCCTCAAATAAAAAAAATTTAGTCGTAGGTTTAAAAAAAATATATTAGAGCATTCAAGAGCAAAGAGTTTCGTTAATCTGTGCATTCAACCCTCAGAGCAAGCAAGCAAAGCATTTCGTTTATTTGAGATCCAACCAATGATCTAAAACGTAGGCCATAGAATCATAGATAGAGATTGCAGAGTTCAGTTCAAGTTCAGTTCAAAGATTTTCATTCATAATACCACAAAAATTCACTAATTATTAGTACCTACATAATATATAGGGTGCAATGAACTGGTTTAATGCCAGCTGTCGGTGTCTTGTAAAAAGTTAAGTAAGAGAGAGTACTAGACTTGCGCAAAGTGTGTCTTTATAGGGAGTAATCATATCTCATATCTACTGATTCGGTGACGCATTATATCTCTATCATATCTCACTCATTCAAATCTATGGCTTCTCATAACGCTCCAACTCCCACTTATTTCTTACTCTTTTATCTCACAAGGCTCTTATGTTTAATGAGTTGATGAGTTGGAAGAGTCTCGAAAAATAACCTACTCAATACAAAATATATAAACAAACGAATTGCAACAGTTGCATTTTAATTTCACCATTTGAACTATGCCTTAACCAACTTACCTAGAGACCAATTTTATTGCCCGCTTCGATCCCTTGATCACTTTTGCCTTGGCAGCGAACTGAGGCCTCCATAGCTTCTTCATATATTATTATGAACGTTATATCCCATAGATTTTTTATTGCTTTTCGAGCTTATTGCAATGCCATAAGATTCAAATCAATAAGCAAACTTTTGGAAACATTATGCCTTTTATAGTATGACAAACACATACTCTTTCTCGCTCATCTTAATCCAACCGATGATAGCCGAAAAAACCCACGTGTTCGTTTCCGCGAATCTCGCTCTGGTGTACAGGTGAACGCACACCTGTCCATGCTTATCCGGTCATGCGTGGCGTGCGAGTGCGACAGAGCAACGCGCGAGAGCAGCGTGGTCGATTCCTTCGGCGCCGACGATTTTGATTTGATTTTGTGACATTTAAGACTGAAATACGTGCGGTTGGTTTGGTCAATTGTGTATTTGCCAACAAAATGTGGACCAAATGTAGACCAAATGTTAAGGTGATAAGGTTTGCCTAATAGTGACATTTTAAAACTGGAAGACGTATGGTTTTGTTGGTTTGTTCTCACACATCTGTGTTTAGTGTAGCCTGGGCAGAGAGAGCGAGATTTGTTTGGGGAGTAAGATATGATTCATATCGCTGGGATGTAATTAGGATATAATGGACGTCAAGCGATATGTGTGTCATATTATATCTTACTCTCGAGTTACCCAAGTCTAAGTAACATTCGTTTTGTCTATGGTTAGTGCGATATGTGTTGTTCTACGAAATGGGAGGTTTTTGAAAAACATACTAATAACAACACCGTTATCTTTCCCGCAAAAAAATCAGCTGTCATGTAATAATTCTGTCATTTTCCGTCAACAAACTGAGGAAAAGGGAGAAATTCGATCGATTTTCTGTAAATCCGCCGCTGTCGAATGCTGGAGGTCAGGGAACCTTACCCCACACTTTTGTGTCCGAGTCTGCCGCCGAGGCAGCCTCGCCTCCGCCGTCCCGTGACTCAGTCATAATAACTATATTATAGGTAGGAGAGTGATGAACTTTGAAAACAACACTTGTTTATGGAAACCGAGTTGTGATTGTTTTTGGGTGGATTGGATAGTTTGCCGGCGTGTGGAGCATGAGCGTTCGTTCGTGCACTGTTGGTTCACTGGTTGAGCAGCCGGGAGCTGGTAGCGTGGTGTGGGCGCCGGGTGGGCGACGAGGCGGCGCGCGGCATGGCGCTGGGCGGCGCGGCAGGGCTGCGGGGCACCTCGCCGCTCGAGCAGCTGCTCGAAGAGATCAACTTCCAGCGCATTAAGGAGATGCGGCAACTATTGAAGGATGGTGAGACTATCACCTTATTTAGTCCATTATTATTATTAGTCTTACTTCATTTTAAACAGAAAAAACGGATTGGGGTTTAGATAAGGGGGCGCCAAGGAAAAAAAACTTAGAATTTGTATTGACACTGACCGAAAAAGATATTTGATGTAGGTGTCTTATCTATGTAAACTTTTCTCACTTGGTGGTTTTGTTAAGTGTGCGTAGGCATATTATGTTCTATGATGAGGTACAGGCTACGCCAAGTTTCTTTCGCTCTGAGCGAGATGTGACCTGTCTTTCTGGCCTAGGCTAAGTGGAGTGAGAGAGTGAGAGAGAGAGACAGAGAGAGAGAGAGAGAGGTGAAAGCTAGCTCAGAGCCAAAGAAACTTGGTGTGAACTGTAGAAACCCTTCGGGACATAGTGGTGGTTTTTCCTTTTTAGTCTTACCATTAATGCAGTAGATGTTGATTCTCTGCATGAATGACCTAATAACAACTGTCATTGTTGTATGGGTATGGGAAGTTTTTGCCTTATATACCTACTTACGCATTCGCTTTCCTCAGTATTGTTTTTTTTTAAGGCAAAATAAACAATTTCTATTTCTATTACTCTATTCTAAGTTAAATATCAGGTGATTAAATATCAGCCATCAAAAAAGTCTAACCAAAGTTAACCAATTAATAAGTTAGCTACAAAATTAATAAAAACATCAGCAAATTGAAAATATGGGTTGGGTTTTATATCATTCTCTCTGAATTTAATTGTAATGAGGTGTTTATTGGATAGCTGGTAGACACTTTTCTTTACAAAGTGCTTTTTTCTTGCGAGGAAAAGCATGAGTAAACTATAGATATTATTCACCTTAATTTGGGAGGGGGAAGTGATGTTTACATTAAATTTTGCTTTTATTTGCATATGCTTTGCTCTACCCCTCTTCGCTACGCTCCGGTTTTGCTTCTTCTAAGTTCTAACCTAACCTATAACCCAATTGAAATTTAGCCACAATAACTTATGTAGGTTAGAGTATGTTAGAGTATGTACTCTAGCCAAATTTGACTCAATAAATGTAATGCCACTTGAACTCAGTCTTCAATTTTTTTTTTTAATAAATGGCAGGATTGAGTTTCATTAAGCGTAAGTCTGAATTTTAATTTTAATCATAATTATATAAAACCGAGTCTCTGGCAATAAAAATATATGTTAAAATGGCACAAGACGTCTTAGGAAGCTCTCCCCCAACCCTCTACGGGTTGCATACTTGCTTTATGTCTCTTTCATAGCAAAAATTGCTCAAATTCATATAACAAAATTCATTTATTTCTCAAAAACTTACATTTCGTCGCAAAAGAAAAACTATACTAGGGGGACAGGGGAGCTCCAAATAACGCCCCTCCACTTACATATTAATAAAAATCGTGTGAACGATATCTATAGCCAACCCAAATGCAGTTTTTTAGAAAAAAACAATAGTGAAAATTGGAAATTTTCTATGAATGAAACGTAAAAATATTAAAATCGTGGTATAAAAACAGTCTGTGGACTAAAATGCGTCATGTAACATGTGTCATTAATAAATTTATAATAATAATAAATTTGCGTCATGTAACATGTGTCATTTGTTTTCGTTCTTTCCGTTCTTCTCGAGTTTCATGAATGTTTTTTGTTGCGTTTCGGAATAGAAAATCCGAATCAGGACACCCCACTCTCTAGGCAGTCCTTCCTACTCAGTCTTTACTCTAGAGTGTTTTTTATGAGCCGGGGTCGCGGAGGGGTGCAAGCGAGCGCGTACTGCTGCGCACTGACCGAAGCCGAGGCTGCGGAGGTGCGCGCGGGTGCGCTGTAGTGCGGGGCCATCGCCAATTCGTCACAGCCCCGTAGTTGCCGGAGCTAAGGCGATTTCGAAACAATAATGCGATATAGGTTACTTTGTAGCGAAAATTATATAAACATAACCTCAAAATTAATCGAACTTCAAAAAAAAAATTAAAAAAACTACATTTCCTCACTTTATAAACTATATGTGGGGATGGGGGGACATCCCCCTCCGCAGGGGGGGGGAGACAATTGGGGGCAAATTAAAAAAAACTGTTTCTCAAATGTATCGTGTGACTTCAGGGTTGGAAAAAACGGTTATTATTTTTATTTTTAAAATAAACCGTTCAAAATGTTTTAAACAAGTAGGTAATTTATTTGCTTTTTTATGGTTTTTTTTTTTATTTCGTGATCAATTTCAAATCAGTTAGACCAGTGGAGCTATTATTAATTAATTTCTAGACCATTTTCAAATTTGCCTTAATAAACAATTACATAAATTGATCAATCGATAAACATTTATTTTTTGTTGTGTATCTCTGTATCTTTAATCAAATCTGAATGATTTAGATAATACCTACATCTTGTATGTTGTAATGATTTTCATTCCTAATAGGAGCAGCCCCTCAAACTACCTGTAAGCCTTCAATTTACTTATTTATTTATTAATACAGTTTATTGCACAACATTACAGACTATGTCCAATTCGTTGTACACATACAAATAAACAAATAACATATATACCCTTCCATTTGAACCAGATTGAAACGTAACAAATTATAGTATTGTACAATGTCACTTCAATAAATGTCAATAATAATAATTTATGTTAGCCATACAGGACCAGGTTATAGATACTCGTAACTACAGAAAAAATATCATACACGACCGCACAATGGCAAGCGACATGTGCAGACACTGCCACAATAGTTCAGAAACAATACAGCATATCACAGGAGCCTGCAGATCACTCGCACAATCAGATTATAAACACCGCCACGACAAAGTTGCAGCCATCATACACCAACATCTCGCATTCAGGTACAAATTGATTGCACAGCCTACTATAAATACACACCTCAAACAGTTTTAGAATCAACAGACTTTAAACTCTACTGGGACAGAACTATAATTACAGACAAAACAATTCATTTCAACAGGCCTGACATAACTCTCCACGATAAACAAAACAAAACAGTATTTCTCATAGATACAGCCATACCAAATACACAGAATTTTTACAGAAAAGAACACAAAATACACAGACCTTGCCATTAAAATTAAAACACAATGGCATGTACAATCTGTCAAAACCATCCCAATAGTCATCTCATCCACAGGAGTCATCCCATACACATTACATTAGTCTCAAAACACTAAATATACCCAAATCCACACACATACTTCTTCAAAAAGCAACAATACTAAATACATGTAGAATTGTACGAAAATTCATGGGCAAAGACCGTGATCTTTAGTAGATAAGCACTTGGCGTAAGCCCGTGTTTCAGAACCTCTTTATTACAAGAGTGAAATGAAAAATTCATAAAAATATAATAATAATAATTCAATAATAAAAATGTCAATGCAGTCATTTTGAATAAAAAAAAACAGTACATTTTAATTGCATAACACAACCCTGTCACATATTCCCCTCGCAGAACCTTCCACATTCTCGCACAATATGCCTCCATGCATCACCAAACAGATCAGTCATTGGTGCTGCAGCCAACAGAGCCTTTAGACTGTCCCGCGCCCTCACCAGCGGAGACTGCTGGCGCGGAGACTGCTGGCGCGCCACCGTGCGGTGCGCGCCGCCCGCTGATAGCCGCTGGTGCATGCGCGCGCGGAGGTATTTGTCGGGCACGAATAGCGCGCATACCGTACCGACAAGCGCGACACAGTCACTGTCGCCTCGCAACAATCGACACACAGTCAGAAGCTGCTCGGTGTTATGTCTGACCTCTAGTGAGTTGTATCCGAGATTAATAAGGAGAAGAGAGCCCACACATTATGCCTTACTGTTACTGGGATCGAGAATTGTGGTCATTTTTCACAATTCACAATTCTTTATTGCACAGAACATTACAACAATACAATTATACACGAAATTAAAAGGCAAAGGCGAGCTTATCTCTCAACAGAGATTTCTTCCAGCAAACCTATCTGGATAGGATACATATAAAATGAAAAGGGTAGTCTAGTGCAATTAAATACTTACCAAATACCAATAAAATATGATACTTACTATAAAAATACATATAATCAAAGAAATAGTAGATAAAATAAGAATAAACAAATAATAATAATAAATAGATAAATACAATTACATACTTATATATACAATACCTATGATGAAAGAGAAAGTAAGTGCTCTTTCAAGCGATTCTTAAAGGAGAAAAGAGTGGGACTGTCCCTTATAGTGCAGGGAAGTGCGTTCCACAGCCGAATGGCCCTCAGCCTGAACGAGTGCTCGTAGGCGACGGTGTTATGCTGCGGAATACATAGAAGAGACACCGTGTGAGATCTCCGCTCCTTGCCTCTGGAGAAAAGGAACTCAAAACGTTCACGAAGGTAGGAAGGATATCTGGGGTTTCTCAAGATGTTAAAAAGTAAAGTCAATATGTGGAAATCACGGCGAAGACGAATCGGGAGCCAACCCAGTTCCTTGCGATACTGCGAGACGTGGTCATACTTGCGCAGCCCGAAGATGAACCGAATCCCGAGGTTCTGAAGTCGTTCGAGTTTATTCAGTTGTTCTTCGTCCGCACTCACCCAGCAAGCATCGGCATAATCAATTAAAGGAAGTAGAAGAGACTGGGCTAGAGTGACTTTAGTATGCCGTGGAAGGAAGTATTGTAATTTCCGAAGAGAGTGAAACGATGCAAAGACTCGTCTGCTGACCTCGGAGACATGGGGCGACCAAGACAGCATGTTATCGAATACAATTCCGAGATTTTTAGCTTTATCGCTGTATTTGATTACGGTTCCATCAAATATTAGAGGAGCGATTGGAAGTTGTAACAGGTTAAGAGAGTATCGGGTTCCCAAGATCAAGGCCTGCGACTTTCTCGGGTTGACCAGAAGCCCATATGAGAGGGCCCACTTCCTGATATTCTCGAGGTCAGCATTCAGAGCCTCCACAGCCGGAGTCACATCACGCGGAGAGAAATGCCGGTATATTTGGAGGTCATCTGCATAAAGATGATATGAAGAAGTAAGTACATCAGAGATTGAGTTGATAAAAACCGAGAACAGAAGGGGTGAAAGGATGCCACCCTGAGGAACCCCAGTGAATAGATCGCACCAATCGGTGGATGTTTCCTCAGAATTGATGCGTTGTTGTCGATCTCTGAGATAGGAGTCAAACCAGCGGGCGGCATGAGAGGAGACATTAAGTGAATGGAGGATCGCAACCAGGATATCAAAATCCACGCAGTTGAAAGCGCTGCTGAAGTCAAGCAGTGCCAGCACAGACATCCTCTTCTGATCCATCACAAGTTGGATGTCATCTGTCACTTTGAGTAGAGCGGTGGTAGTGCTGTGACCCGGCCTAAAACCCGATTGGAAAGAATTAAGGAGATTCATGGAGGAAAGATAGGTGGATAGTTGAGTGTGTACAATGGATTCAAGGACTTTGGAAAGGATGGGCAGGATAGAAATAGGACGATATTCTTTGTAGGAAGTTGGGTTGGATGTTTTAGGCAAAGGGATCACGAGAGCACGTTTCCACTGACTAGGGAAGTGACAGTCAGAGAGTGAAGCATTAATTATGTGAGTGATAACCGGCAGCAATTCTCCAAGAACACTTGTCAACATTTGAGAGCAGATTTTGTCATCGCCGACGGCTTGTGATGAGATTGCTAGCACTGCTTTCCTGACTGCAGCGATTCCAACATGACGCAGATTGAAACAAGAGTGGCAGGAGACAGTCCTGGAAAGCAAGTTACGGAGTGTGGCATCCTTGACAGATGGATCCATCTGGACGGGGGGAACAGCAAAAAAATGATTGAGACCGTTAAGGTCGATGTTACCAACCGTCAGGTCCTGGGACTTACCAATACCAAGGGTCTTCAGAAATTTCCAAACTTGTGCAGGGGCGTAATTTTCGATACATTCAAATATATGACGGCGTTTGGCATCTCGACACAGACGGGAGCAGCGATTACGAAGACTTTTGTATGCTAAGAGATTTTCTTCGGTCGGATCCTTTTTGTATTTAGTCTTGGCACGGTTTCTCTTAGACATCAGACCCTTAATGGTATCAGTAAGCCATGGAGCGGGGAGATGTTTAACTTTAACCTTCTTGACAGGAGCATGTTTGTCAAACAAGCTCAGGACAATCGTGTTAAAGTTTTGGACCTTATCATCAACGGACTCACTTCCCAGAACAAGGGACCAATCTATGGAAGAGGCGTCGTATTTAAGGGAAGTGACATCAATACCCTTGAAACTACGAAGTTCAAGAAACTTAGCTCTACGCTTGGGGGGCCTAATTTTGTAGGATAGGTAAATTAAATCATGGTAGGAGAAGGGGGCACTGAGTTGACCATGTACGGCAACCTTAGTGGGGTTAGATATTATCATCAAGTCAAGAAGAGAGGGGGTACAGTGAGGCTGAAAGTGAGTGGCATCAAGGGGAAGAATGTGTAAATTCAAGGAGTTAACAATGGATTGCAGTTTGTCTGATCGAGCATTGTTTTTAAGGAGGCAGGTGTTAAAATCACCAAGAATAAGAGTAACAGGATAAAGAGGAGACAGGTCATTAAGAAGAGTTTCAAAAGATTCAAAGTAATCTATGCGAAGAGAGGGGCTGTAGTAAACACCCAGAAGAACTTTATTGTGACGAAGACATATCTCTAAAAATAAGTGTTCCGCAGAACCAGAGTATAGGCTGGGCGAGTGGCTGATAACTTTGCACGAGATGTCAGAACGAAGGAAGATGGCAACGCCGCCATCAGCCTTACCCGTTCGATCATTACGAAAGAGCGTGAACCCTGGCAGAGCATACATGGAAGAAGAGAGGGATGGCTTGAGGAAAGATTCGGAGACAAGAATTCCGTGAATATTCTGGTCAATGAAGGCATCAAGAAGATCAGCGTAGCTGGCGTGAATGCTCTGGGCATTAATATGCACGATGTTGAGATTAAAGCCAAGGGTCGAGAACACGCGTTTCAGATTATCAGACAAAGAGCCATCCGCCGACAACCCACCTCCCGCACTAAGTGAAACATCGCTATCAAAGCTAGAAAAGAAGCTATCGTTAAAATTGTTTAAGGTATTCATAAACTAAATAGATATACATATAAATTATAAAATAAAATTATATTAATAGGATCTACTTTAAAATACTTTTGGTGCCAAGCCTGAACTCAATCTTTCACTGGGCATGCTGGGAAAGAAATCAAGGTTAACAGAAATCAACTTGCAATAATTATACAGCAAAAAAGAAAAACAAATAAAACACAAACAAACAGCAAAGATTCAAGCAATATCGAAATCTCGCTATTGCGTTTCGTTACGCGATTTTTACCCATAAATACACTTACTTTGCTTCTGCCAAATACAAACAAGCTGGAGGAATAGTTTTTCCTGGAAAACTGGAATAATTTGTCAGACGTATGCTTAAATAATGCAAATGCTTTAGATATTTCAATTTAATTGAAAGTGAATGACGTGGCGCTGAAGCAACACACCCAGGCCGTCTACAGAAATCTGGAAACTATTGCAGTTATTCACTTGACATGTCCCAGCAGACATCCTGCTGTATTGTAGAAGCATAGATGAAACTTAAAAATAAGGTGAGAACGATCGACAGCGTGATGCCGAGTGAATTAAGTAAACTCAGTAGGTGAATTAAGTAAGCTCAACGCCCGGTTTGAAATGACAATGTCTCATAATTTTTCAGCAAAATTACTATATCCCAAGTCAATAGAGAAATCAATAAAGAAATGAAGATGTATCTGAAGCTCTAACATTTATATATTTATTATTATATATTATATATATACTATGCAATTTTCCATATGCCTGTAATTTGACAGAACTACAGAACAAATCTGTGCATAGAATGAATATTCATTTATTTAATTTAACATGTCATCACAGCGATGCTATTTTATATTTCGACATGAATAAATTTATTCATAACTTTACTCTGACACAGGATACATTGTACCTGTCTAATAAATATAGAAAATTAGTAGCTACATTGTTAGCTTATAATATATGCGACGCAGCTATAGTTGGTTTAACCAAGTTCAACTTGACATCAGCTTATGTTAAGAGTAATATGACATGCACCCCTATTGGGAATTCACCTGTTAATTATACTTTGCATGCAACATTGGAATCTGTTCCAAGTAATTTAAATTAGTTCATAAGACAATAGACGAAATCTCTAGCATACAAGAGCCACTAAATATGTCAAAATGTAAGCCCCAGTTAAATATTGCCCATCAAAACATCCAGGGGCTACCTGGCAAAGAACTTGTTACATTGATATTATTTGTGTTACAGAACACTGGTTGAAGGAAAATATGATGTCTTTTAACATAAATAATTACAAAATTGTCAGTTGTTACTGTGGGCGATCGGCCTACGGGTTTTTCGTTATTCTGGAGTGGACTGTATCTTGTGGTTGAAATGAAATACATGTGCACTTTGTTTTACTGGTAGCGGAGAGAGGCGGGAGCTTCTTGCAGGTTCGGGAGGCGGAGGTGTTTTCTCGATGGTGCTGCGTTCGGAAAGAATGTGCGCTCGGAGCGCACCGCTTTTTTTTTTTTTTTTTGTTCGAGGGGAAAAAAATGGAATTACCCATGCCCAGGAGTCAGACCTCCCTGCTATGTCCGGGTCCCCACAAATTGAGCGGGCATCAGCTTGTGTGGTATACGGACTAAAAACAACCCCTTTGTTTTTAACAGTTGTCTTAATAAGAATTAACTGTGAGCCATGGCCTCGGTATATGCTGAAGGCTTTCTACCTGCAATTTGCCCTTTTGGGCGATATATATGTGTATATGATATATATGGGAGGAGTTTGCCTGCTTGCCCGATTTTATGAGCGGGCATCAGCTCATAGTCAACGGGCATAATAGCGGCATGTTAGGGGGGCAGATTGCCCCCGCTACTAAGAAGTGGTTATAATTTTTGAGACCTATCCTAATCCTAAACTACTTTATATTTGGGTCATTTAGGGGGGTTCTGACCTCAGTCCGGGAGGTTTAACGCACCGCTTTTTGTCCACACTCATATTTATGTACCTCGCCTCCCGGCCCCCGCATTTGCCCCCTCCTGCCCCGCAATCTTTATTTCTCTTTATTATACGTTTTTACATAGGTTCTTATGTTCCTAATTATTTCCTATTCTTATAAGTTACTTCCTAATAAGATTCTAGCTCGGAAAGCGGAGGAACAACGGGTTTAGAGCCGCTTTTCCTTTGTGCGGCTCCCCGTCGCTCCCCCCGCGGACCGAGGTTATAAATATAACTCGCGCGGAGCCCTAGCCGCTCTCATTTACGGCTAGGACACCGCGCGATGCACTTCCCTACTTATCCAAATAAAACACCCAGCGTTCAACCTTTATTTACACACATTAATTCTTAGCCTAGGTCTTATTCTATTTATTTATTTATTTACATGTATTTAATTTCCGGCGGACAGCGCCTGTTTTATTCGTCGCGAACAGTTACAATAGAAAGACTGCTGATAGAGGTGGTTCTTTAATCTTAGTGAAAAATAATATTAAGGTGAAACAACGGAAAGATATTCTTGCACTTACTGTTGAAAGACAAATAGAGGTATCCTGTGTTAGATAGCCATATTATTGTTTGTGTCTACAGGCCACCGAGGAAAGAAAAAGGCCATGGCAATTTCGAAATATTTGAGAAAATTATGGAGGAAGCCCTCATTAAACTTTGTAGTAACAGACAAAAGTTAATTATTTGTGGCGATCTTAATGTAGATCTGCTTGTAGATACAACACTGAAGCGACGATTAATAACTCTGTTCCAATCATTTAATTTATGTCATGTATTTCTAGAGCCGACTAGAATTACACTTACCAGCCAAACTTGCTTAGATAACGTTTTTTGTGACTGTGCATTCACAAGTAAAAGTGTAATTAACTGCTTCCCCTCCGATCATAGTGGTCAAACAGTTTCATTCCCAATTGCTATTAAGGATAAGACTGGTCCATAATTTTATAGGCCTATTACATCCCATAGACTAGAGACATATTCGAAAAACTTAGATATAAATTTGCCAGTACCGGATTTTAATAAACAGAACCCAAACAAAATCTACTCAGACTTCTTCAACATTATTCAGACAGAATTCAATAAAGTTTTCAAATTAAAGAAAGTCAGTGACTACAACGGTAAATCTAAATTTAATGACTGGGCAACGTTTGGAATTCGTAAAAGTAGAGTTATCTTGTATGACCTTTATGATCAAAAAACCTATAACTTTGATCAAAAATTTCATGACTATGTTAAAAAATATTCCAAAACTTTCAAGTTGGTTTGTAGAACTGCAAAAACTTTACACATTAATAGAAAAATTCAAAATTCAAATAATAGAATGAAACTGTTTCCTGCCAAACCGCGAAACTGCCAAACTTTGCCAGTTTCGCGGTTTATTATTATAAACCGCGAAACTGGCAAAGTTATACCAAGGGACAATGATTTCTGCCTAAAGATAGGTGATGATGTTGTTAAATCCAACGCTGATGTTGCTCGAGCTTTTGAAACATTCTTCACCAATGTACCCGTACTCACAACAGACCGTCTAAATTCATCTCCATATGAAGCAGAGACTTTATTAAAAAATAACACTAGCGTCAGTAATGTATATTTAAAATTTCATCATGTATATCCCCAGGACATAGTCAAAACGTTTAAATTACTTAACTTAAAAAATACGGAAGACCTGTGGGGTATATCATTCAAAGTCATTGGTTCAGTAATTCTAGTTATAGCCCCACACTTAGCTTATATATTCAATAAATGTGTTGACGATGGGGCTTTTCCAGGCCTCATGAAACACAGTAAACTGATACATCTGTTCAAGTCGGGAGATAAGGGCGATCCTTCAAATTTCAGACCAATATCTGTTCTTCCAACACTAAGTAAAATATTTGAAAAGATTATACTCAATCAAATGCTCTCACACTTCAACCGTACAAAACAACTCCACGCTAAACAATATGGTTTCACTAGGGGTAAATCGACTACGGATGCAGGTATTACCCTTATATCTCATATTTATTCTGCATGGGAGGCCGCACAGGATGCTATCGGAGTTTTTTGCGACCTGTCGAAGGCGTTTGATTGTGTTACGCTATTAATTAAATTAAATCATTACGGAGTTAGAAATAAAGCGTTGGATCTACTAAGATCATACCTAAGCAATAGAATTCAAAAGGCAGAAGTTAACGGCGTAAAATCTGATGGATCGGTTGTTAAAATTGGCGTTCCACAAGGTTCCATATTAGGCCCTTTCTTATTCCTGGTATATATTAATGATCTGCCTTTCATGGTGGAGAAATTAACTGACATAGTGTTGTTTGCTGATGATACTTCAATGGTCTTCAAAATTGAAAGACAAAAAGGAAATTTTGGTGATGTTAATGGTGTATTGTCTTTAACCTTGAATTGGTTCACAGTTAATAATTTATTGTTAAACGCTGGTAAAACCAAGTGTATCAAATTCTCACTTCCAAATGTCAGGCAAGTTGAGACCAGTTTGGTGTTAGACAACAGCACGTTAGAATTGGTAAATGATACGAAGTTTCTTGGAATAACCATTGATACCAAATTGCAGTGGGGACCCCACATAGATAAATTGGCTGGTAAATTAAGTTCTGCGGCTTACGCTGTTAGGAACATCAGACAAAGCACGGATGTGGCTACATCTAGGCTAGTATATTTTAGTTACTTTCATAGTGTGATGTCCTATGGTATCTTGTTGTGGGGGAAAGCAGCGGATATTCAAACTATTTTTATTTTACAGAAAAGAGCTATTCGAGCAATTTATAATTTAAAACGAACAGACTCCTTAAGAGAGCTTTTTAAAGAAATTGACATACTAACAGTAGCTAGTCAATTTATTTTCGAAAATATAATGTATGTACGCAAGAACCTTACAACATTTTCCAAGCTTAGCGATAGCTGTAATGTTAACCTAAGAAATAATCACAGACTATGTGCGCCCCGTTTTAGACTCGCGAAGGTTGGCAATTCTTTCAAGGGTCATTGCATTCTCTACTACAATAGGATACCTCTGGAGATTTTGAAATTGCCATTTGAGCAATTTAAAAAGCATGTTAAAGCGACTTTGTCAAAAAAGGGATATTACAATGTTCAAGATTACTTAAATGACAGGACTGTATGGGGTTAATCTGGCTCAACACAGACCTTGCTGTTAATAGTTTTGTAATTATTTATTCCTGCTTATTAATCAAAACAATAAAATTTTTCATATTTGTATTAGTTAAGCACAACCTATTTTAAAAAGAGATCTAAAAATCAATCTGTGGGAGTTTCTACGCCCTTATTCTCCCACAGTGGTCCAATGTAGAGAAGAGGCAAAAAATGACGTTTGCTAAGTATATGTAAATATCTACAGTAATAAAGTACTTTGACTTGACTTGACTTGACTATAGAAGCTTATCACGAAGAGGCGACGACCTATGTTGTAAAATATAGGGTAATGAATGACAGATCCATTTCACAATTCAACATCATGTAGAATCACTAGACCTCTCGAGGGTCATTAAGAAAACAATTGAATGACCAAACAATGGACTGAGTGACAGCTCACACTACTGTTGCTTCAAATGCTGGAATTGAAAGACTTGTTTTCAACATTTGGATTAATTAATTCCGGAGTCTAGGTACCGCGAAAGCTGCGATACTTGTCATAGTTTTTAAGTAATAAATAATAAATAAATGTAGACTATTAATGTCCCCACCGAGGGGCACAGGCCTTTACTCGGATACGAGTAAGATTAAGCCATACTCCACCACGCTGGCTCAGTGCGGGTTGGTGGAGCGGTATTACGACCACTACCACGTAGCGATAGTAGCCGGGACTTACAGCTTAACGTGTCATCTGAAACACTGAACGTCCGATAATGTACTTAAAATAAATAGATTATCTCATTGGTACATGGTCAGGAATCGAACCTGCTTCTCCTGTGTGAGAAGCAAGCGTGAAACCCTTTATACCACGGAGCTCCCGTTAGTCCACGGAGTTTTTAAGTACTCAATTAAATTTAAAAAAAGTAAGTGTTGTCTTGTGACATTGTCTGACTCACACAATTTTGATTGTTAATTTATAATAGCTTGTTGTTTATTAACTAAAAGTCCTAAATATTTATTCGTTTTATTTTATTTCCATCATTCGCAATGAAAAGTGTCTAGTTTTATAACCCTGTTTTTTACTTCACATTTTTTACTTCATATTGTTAACATTGCTTAAAACTTGTTTTAAACTGTGTTTTTAAAGTAGATTATGTGACTGTTACATAAAGCCTAATTATGTACAGTTGCATACTCTAGTTTATCTACAAACATATAATAAGCTCTCTTTGATGTGTTCAGGAACCGTATGTTCGACCGGAATTGTGGCATTGATCATTGCTCTGCACTTGTTTAGCTTGTTCAGTAGTACCAACTTCACAGACAAACTAGGGGCAGCACGCAGGCGGGCGTCGGCGTTCGAAATTTGAATGTCATAATATGTCGAAATATTGATACATTATGGTCATAATGCTCAATATTCAGATAAGAAATGAGTTTTTACAAAGTAGTTTAACATTATGCTCATCGTAACGTGCGGTTTTTGGACGCAGTAAAGAGGGTTTATGATACGTGTGTAGATAAAAAAAGTTATGTAAAACATTTTCCCCTCCGTATCTCCGAAACTACTGATCCTAAAATAAAAAAAAATACTTAAAATACAGGGTATTTGGTAGTTTGATGCAAAGACTTAAAGCGAAGCTAGAGTACATACAATTTAGAACCATTTGAGCAAAATATGCCTATGGCAAAGTCTTACCGTTAATTTTTTATTGATGATTTATTGTTTTTGGCGAAAATTCCCAGATTTTGACAGTGGATCGAGGAAGCACTTCAGAAAGCCGGCCGTTTCAGATGCTTTTGCTTTTTACGGACACGCCCTTCTGCGTACCTTAACCTAAATTACGCGATGCATACTTTGCCGTGCAATCTCCCTCGCCAACTTTCGTCAGAGATCTTCCCTATTACACTTGCAACATTCATGCGGGAGATCCAGAACCATTAGCAACCAAGCCTTGCGGTGGCGTTGAATGTGGACTTTGGACCCTATGCAGAATTGTATTTAAAGTGTTTTTGAGTGTCTCGTACCTTCCCTTGGAACTTGACGTTATTTGCCAAGTAGACTTGCTATAAGTGAATACCTTGTGTATTGGAGCCTGCGGGTCTGAGTCGTACCGATGGGAAACGCCCGGATGGCCTGACCATGATTACGTGGGAGAGGGAGCGCTCATTGCTTTGGGACGCGGCGTGTGTCTGCACATTGCCAGGTGGGCGGGGGCGAATGCCCCCGCCCACCTGGCATCGACCACTCCGGTGTGCACCCCGGGGGCCGCAGCGGCAGAGGTGGCGAGGATGAAGACCCAAAAGTACTCTGTGCTTTTGGGCCAGTATATATTCGTCCCGCTTGTCATAGAAACCACCGGGGTTGTAATTTATAACAACAACAAGTCAAGAAATTATTTGGAAATTGGCAACGATATTAAAACTGCAATAAAATAATTAAAAGAGACCAAAATGTCAGTAGGGCATTGTCTTGAAATAATTTGTCCGTTTCACCACGCATTCACCTTTTAATAAAATAAAAAAAGAATGGAAAAATATGTTTATTTATGTTTAGTTGAGAAAATAAAATGGAGCTCACTTGTGAAGTTGTGTACATTTTAGTTTCAGAGTGTTATTTATTCGATTCATGCGTCAGCGCTTAGCTTGTAACAATTATGGTTAGGAGTGAACATATCATTTTAGGTTTAGGAATTGTGCAACTGTTATTTCTGACAAATATAATTTGAAAGACAACATTTTAGCTGCGTAATATTTGTGATCGACATTTAAGGTTTTGTTCATTGTTTTCTGTGACTTACGAACGCTTATATATGTTACCGGCATTCTGTATAATGCAGGTATTCTATATAATACCATCGGTAATGTGTAAAATAAATAGATTTTGGTAGAATATCAGGGTGAGCGAAGCGAAGCCTCCTTTTTTCCTTCGTGTTAAGTATTTTTTATGTTAGGTTGAACGTGTAATAATTACTGCTGTATTATCGATAGAGAGAGATCACTTGCTACAACATTTAGAAGTTGACGAAGTTTAATCCGAACGCCGCGCCGTCAGCGTTGGTTGCAGGATAGCTGGCATCAATCATGTTTATCTAGGCGTTGCAGGATAGCTGGCATCAATCATGTTTATCTAGGCGTTGCAGGATAGCTGGCATCAATCATGTTTATCTAGGCGTTGCAGGATAGCTGGCATCAATCATGTTTATCTAGGCGTTGCAGGATAGCTGGCATCAATCATGTTTATCTAGCGTTGCAGGATAGCTGGCATCCATCATGTTTATCTAGGCGTTGCAGGATAGCTGGCATCAATCATGTTTATCTAGGCGTTGCAGGATAGCTGGCATCAATCATGTTTATCTAGGCGTTGCAGGATAGCTGGCATCAATCATGTTTATCTAGGCGTTGCAGGATAGCTGGCATCAATCATGTTTATCTAGGCGTTGCAGGATAGCTGGCATCAATCATGTTTATCTAGGCGTTGCAGGATAGCTGGCATCAATCATGTTTATCTAGGCGTTGCAGGATAGCTGGCATCAATCATGTTTATCTAGGCGTTGCAGGATAGCTGGCATCAATCATGTTTATCTAGGCGTTGCAGGATAGCTGGCATCAATCATGTTTATCTAGCGTTGCAGGATAGCTGGCATCAATCATGTTTATCTAGGCACGTGAACATTAGGATTAAGTACTTAGTTTTAAGTTTTTGTTGTTGTTATTACATGTTCAACCTAACACGAAGGATTCGCTTTGCTCACCCCCTTTACCCTTCACCTAAGTAACCGCAGTGTTTTACGCTTTTACATACATTACCGGTATTGGGTATTAAATTGGCGAACACGATACGCGTCGAAGGATATGGAAGCTTGAGACATTCCGTCACCTATATGGAGAGATGACTTTGTTACCATGGACTTGAGGTACTTTAGGGTATTATATTTTTAGATAAGGTACATAAATTTATTATATTTGTGTCATTCTAGCTAAACTAATGGGAGTAAAAGAACCTTTATTCAGAGCTTCTGGAACTGAATAAAGGTTTTAATGAAGCTTCACAGCATTTTCCAGAATATATAAAGTGTTCGGATACAATAGATGAACAAATAAATAGTGAGGACATTATGGTATAAGAATTAATACAACATATATATAAATACAGGAAGTTTGTTTAAAGATGTTAAGCGAAGATACAAAATGGCTGAGAAATTTAAAAACCGCTGTAGCCTTGTTGTCAATCATTGATAACAGCGAAAAGTCAGTTAAACAGTTGATATCGGCAATTGGCATGTGTTCGTCAATGTTACAAAACCATGGTAAGCTGACGTTGGTAAATGTCGTCCTTAAAACGCGGCTTTCGGAAAGCGCGAAACTTATGCTATCAAGTAAGTACGACGCTGTTCAGGATTCATTTCGGATATGAAGAAAACATTTACTCATGCAGAAAACCTCTCCAGCTCTACAGCAGAGATTATCCCGTGCGACCCAGAACCAGAAAAATATTTAAGACTGGTAAGTCATTCGGAAAAGTAAGTTTTGCTCCACGACGAGAGGGAGCAAAATGCTACTTTTATGTTCAAGCTACTTTTTTAATTTATTCATTGGCATGTAGCATTACGCAATGTGCCAATTGAACACAGATCTTAATAAAATAATCGATTGTTATTTCATCGTATTCGATTAAAAACGAACATATTTTTTTCAAGTTTTAACTTTAACAACGTTATATGAAAATTTATGAATTTTTCGTAATATTAAAAAAAACACAATAAATTATATGTTTTTTTGAAATCAAAACCATTGTAATATTCGATTCATTTATTTTTACACATTGGTAAAAGTACACAGAAATATTTTATCTGTGGTGACCTTTCCCTTATCCTTCACAATCCGCCATTATAAAAAAAAAGATTTTTTTACGTTGTTCGAATACTGTAAAAGTGGTGAAAGTATAATTCAAAGTATAGTATTTTTTTAGAGCATTCAATTTAAATTTTCCTCATAGTCGGTGTGAAAAGTTGTGTGTCACTCAGGAGAAAAATTATTTTCGCTAACGTTAACGCTTGAATCTTTCGTTACGCTCAGGATTCTAACTAAGAATCCCTCGCTACGCTCAGGATTTTATCGTAGAATCCTTCCCTTCACTCTGGATTCAATGTACCGCCCTCGTAAATACATCATTTTGTTCCCTTGTGACACAAATAACTATTGAACAAAAAATGCTGTTAAAACCAATTAAAGTACCTACGGGTCTTTAATTGGTTTTAACAGCTTTTTTACCCACGACGGAACGGAGATGGTATATGCGTTTGGGGTGAGAGGATGTTTGTGCAAACCAATGTTGCCATTTTTCTCAAAAACTACTACTAGTCCGATTTTGATGTTTTCAGTGATGGGTTCGGGTTTGATTGGCGCATGTTCTTAAATAGGTGTTACGGTGACAACTCACCAGGGGGCGCTGCAGTAAACATTTATTTGTGCAAAATCACAACTACGAGTCCGATTTTGATGCCGTTTTTCAGTGATGAGTACTGGTTTGATTGTTGCATGTTCTTAGATAGGTGTTACGATGACAACTCACCAGGGGGCGCTGCGGTAAACATTTGTTTGTGCAAAACTTAAACTATTTGTTTGATTCTGATGCGTTTTTTTTTTGTAATGGGATTAGGAGGGCAACAAATATAATGACCACCAAAATATTTTTTTCCTACCCAAAATGGCTAAATGTCCATCAAAAGTTGCAGAAAATATCAGGGCAAAATACTGCGGTAGCTTAGGTGAAGGGTAAAGGGGGTGAGCGAAGCGAATTCCCCTTTATCCTTCGTGTTAGGTTGAACATGTAAAAACAACAAAAAATACTTAAAAAATAAACTTAAGTTCACAAAACATAAAAAGAAGTTTGGTGATCATTTATCCAAACACAATTTGGTGGACATCCATCCATTTTGGCAGTCATTTCGAATTTATTGGTAGAAAATTTTCGAATTTTTTGGTAATCGTTTAAACACAAGCCAATTAGGAGTAGTTTTAGGCATCAAGCTGCAGAACAACTTACGGCAGCATGAAGAAAACATTTGTATGCCTGATGCATCTTACATGCAGATAGTAAACTGCATGCTTAATAAGGAGTATGACAGTAATACGACTATTGTGTGTGTATTACAAATGGGGAACAGCAAAGGAGTTCAACAAAACGATTTGATAAATTACTTTGAATCTATAGTATCTCTCCGGGTAAAAAAAAATATTCTGTGTGGTTTTCCCTATTCCAAAGCTCTATCAGAGGCACAAAATGACCGGATTTCTAGAATCAACCAGCTTATGTATAACTTGACCTTTGCTCATCAGGACCGAGTATTACATTTTGATACGAATAAGTTTATTCGAAATTTTATACTGACTAGGGATACTTTGCCAGAGGCAATTATGAGGAGAGCGACATCTTCGGGAGTAAAGTAAAAGGCTTGAGATGCGCGCAAATACCAGACAAATTTATTATAGTTAATACTAAGCTTATATACAACTTACTACAAAACTACGTGATGAATATAAATATACCTTATCTGTGACGGTCGTCGACTTATCTTAACATTACGTGGAAATATGACTAACATAGTCGACCGGCACAGATACTCCCCCCTTTAGGGAAAAAATAAATGAATGTACTTATAAAAATGGAAAAAATCTAAGTTAGATACCATAAAAAACTTATATCAACTGCAACAATAACTAGTAGTATTTTAATAAACATAAATCAGATAGTAATCGCGCATACTTCAACTTAATCTAAAGGTAAATCTTACACGAATTAGAAAAATTAAGGAACTACGGTTATGTGAATTCTACATAAGTTTAAAGAATTACTTAATATTTACCTACAGGCAAGTCTTGTGTCTGGCCGCACACTACATAAAATAAACTAAAAACTGGAAAACAGAAAAACACTAGGAAAATGGGGCTTCGCGGTTAGTAAACTAACCTAACCTATAACTGGAAAAGATCCGCAGGAGAGTCGTCTGATGCTGCAGCCGCCCATGTTTTTCAGGAATCGATGAGTCAATTTACATCGCACGTCGTTGAAGTTGTAATCACTGTTTGTTTATAATTGCGACCGTACCTACACAAGGATGATTGTGCTGAATCAGCGTCAGCATTAAATCTGTAACCTTGGCTGTAGGCAGTCAATGATCTCGTACTTCATGTGTACGTGCGTGCTCTTCACTCTTGAGTGAATATTAAGTTGTCGATTGATGAAATTTGTGTGCCTAAAAACCTTGGAATTTGGCAACATAGGGCACATCTTGTACACCAATCGTTTATATGTATATAAATATATATCTCTCTCTCTTCAGTGATTTGATTATTCTTCGTGCGATATTCTTCCTGGATGATTTCAATATTCGTTGAATTAGGTATATAGATGATGTTTCAATACTCTTCTGGGGGCTGGAACGGCTTCCTATGTCTTGAACTTGAAAAGCTGCTTGCTGTGAATGAATTTGCCGACGCGTTCGTTTCTGCTGGTGCGAGCTGCGAATGTATGTACCTGCGTCATCTAAGCGACAGATTGCCAAATTATTGGCATTCAAGATGACCCTGTTATTTTCGGGAAAATAACTAGGGTGCCAGTAGAAAATGACGAGTGTAGAAATAGTTCTACTAAGCCACTTCTACTACAGACACTTCTCTTATATTCAAAGTTCATAGGAAAACAAATAATCATGATGGAATAGAAAAAAACACTAGGTAAAGTTTTAGGATGGTTCACCGCTAATAATTAGCTTTTAAATTCCACTAAAACTAAGTGTATTAAATTTATTTCACCTTACGTAAATAGCTCTGACATTCATATTGTTTTGGACGGAAAAATACAAAATTTTGTAGATTCTGTAAAATTCCTAGGTATTATAATAGACAATATACCTCAATGGGGTACTCACATTGAATCATTAGCTGGAAGGCTTAGCTGGACAGCGTTTGTTGTGCGACAAATACGACAGCTAACTGATGTAGCTACGGCTAGACCTGTGTACTTTAGCTATTTTCACAGTATAATGTCGTACGGTATTTTACTCTGGGGTAGAGGAGCTGATATGAAACTATATTTTGTTTTACAGAAAATAGCGATCCGAGCGATTTATTGTCTAAATTCTCGAGAGTCGTTAAGAAAAATATTTAATATTTTAAAGGTAGGTATATAGTCAGTACATCTTAGTTCTTAGATAGTATAATGTCGGTCCGTAAAAATTTAAAGTAAATTTCCGTAGGGTGGGTGACATCCATAATAGGAATACCAGATCTAAAAATAAACTGGCTTTCTCTAGATTGACAAAAGTGAGTAAATATTTTATTGGAGTCGGCGTTTGAAGAATTAACCGTTTTACCAGACAAAAGATTTAAGAAAATTGTTAAAGCCACCTTATGTTCAAAATACTATCATAAAATTGAAGATTTTGTAAATGATTAATCAGTTGTCAGGATGTTGTGCTCAACTTAAAGGTGAAAAACCCTTGTATAGTTCCTAATTATGTTATAATATCCTAGATATAAGTATGAGTATCTCTGAACAGGGCAGTAAATTTATTAGTTTTAAAACTTGTACCAAAAGAACTTGTATACCTAAGTCTACTTCGAATCAAAATATATTTTTTTTATGGCAGCTCTGGTCAGGGTAGCACTCTTTTTATCTATATCGGATTGTTACTTTTACCAAACGAACAACCTGTCGTATTGTGGTGAACGAGCAACAACCAACAGTAACATACCACCAGAAATCTAGCGGAAATCCAAGCATTCCAGGACAGTAATAGCATTCAAAGGTAATCCTGAACACCGTACTGGTATAAGACCGTACAAAGCTGCCCTCTTCGCTTCCCCTGGTTCGCAGAGTCACACCTGTCTAGAAGTGAACTTGTTCTTATTTTCAGGCTACGGTCCGGACACATTCCGCTAAATAAGTTCGCTTTCTTGATGAAAAAAGAGGATTCGCCAAATTGGACGCCTACCATATCATGGTGGAGTGTGTTCGGAACGAGGCCCTAAGAAGAAAACTCTGAGGAGGCCAGGGCGCTGATTAAATTGGTGTCAGTAGGTATTAAGGCTAGAAAGACTTTAATAATATAAATTTGTAAGGTGTATTAAATTATAAGAACTATCCAGGTGACATGGTCACTTTGTGTACCAAACCTGTAATAAATAAAGATAAAAAAAAACACGCACACCAAGACACAGGCTCAAAAACAATAGGATCCATTTATAGACTCCACAGTGTTCTACTACCACACTCTCGAATCAGCTTATCCACACAGCAATGTCACACTGATAATGAGTCTATGTGACCAGTACCAAAAATTCTGATGCGTTCAAAAATCAATAAGGACGTGCAGCCCACCAACGCCATCTCTGATCGAGTAGCAGTACAAAACACACTCCGAGTTAAACAAACGGAGGTCACTACGATACACGCCTCGGCTAAATAAGCGGTATGTGTAAGTGCAGAGGATTATTGCTGCTATGCGGTCGCAATAAGCGCCATCCTCGCGTGAATCGTCACTCGCCCGTCCTATACCAAGGAATTCGCGATGTTTTGATGGGCCCGTTTCTTCAGTGTGGCGTCTGTCGCCAGCAAATACGTTATGTGGAGTTTTATGACTGTGTGAGCTGCCACATCCGACTGCATAAGTTAAGCCTATAAGATTCCCATTAGGTCCAGGCCGCAGACTCGACTGACCTCACCTGTCTCTGTCTGCACTTCGCCACCCAAAACGAAAAAGTCCTACGCAGATAAGACAAAGGAACAGCGTAACAAGAGCAGGCAGAATAAGACCAAACTAGCGGACGATATTCCACCTGCGAAGGATTTACCTAAACAGGATCGGGACTCGGAAAATCTGGGAGTTGCTTCAAGTTCGTCCGAGAAGTCCGGGGACCTCGTAAAATCTCGCCGACCAAAGTCCCAGTACTGTACGGCTGGACCGGACGTAACGTACGTTCCCGTATTAGTGAGGAAGGAGCAGCCGCATTTGCAGAATACTTCTCCGACGTTTTCCTGCCTGACTAGCCACCGCTCGATCCGGATTTGGTAAACAGTATACTGATGATTCGTGCTCTGCCAACTACGAACATATGTAACATATCTCCCGTAGGCATATAGAGAAAGGGCTGAAGCGGCTAAGGTCGAGGAGCGCAATTGGACCGGACAACGTCCCTCCTTACTTTTTGAAGGCCTAAACCGATCAGCTGGTCTTACCTTTGGGACGGATTTTTAATCGAGCTCTCGAGCAAGGTAGGTATCCCACTTGTCCACGCATTCACTGCGTGATCAGACGCCTGCGGGGATCAAGACGAGGCGCGGGAGGCATCTCAGAGGACCACGGCGCAGGCGCCGCGGCCGCGTCAGCTTCTATCTACCTATTCGCGAGACGGACGTGTTTCCGCTCCTTATATTCAGTAAAATTAAAGCAATAATAAAGTTAATTGTGCCAGTAGAAAGCTCGCCTTCATTATTTAATTAGTTTATTTTGAACATCTGGCGGCCGTGACTAAAATCGACGAACTTTGGACATTTCGAGTACCTACGGTGTACCGCTACTCGGAATTCAAATTTTCAACGGAGACTACAAGGTGAAATCGGTTGGGATTGCTGCATCTGCTGACTTCGGGACCAGGTAGACGAGTCGAATAACATCGGACTTCTGAGAGAATTGCCGGAGAAAGTGACCTAACAGTATCCTTTACCTTTTATACTAAATTTCTACCTAATTCCCGCTTCAATTTGTGTGTGCGGCTTGTCGCTCCGAAAGTGCTTTAGGATAGCATCTAGCTTTATGCGTGCTTCTTATTTTTATTTGCACCTCGGCTATTGCGCTTATAATCAACAGTTACGCATCTTAAAATTTCAACGGTTTGTGATTTATCTCTATAGTGCTATTTATTTACGTTGTCTTGCTTGCTATAAAGAGCACGTACATTCTATATACGCTTTATGAGATAAATTTATCTATCCAATTTCCTTAGTGTTTTATCGGCCTATAGTCCGAAACACCTAAGTAAGTATTACATAATAGCTTGCCTACTTTGCTTTCAACTGCCGTGTTGTACCGGTCAGATACATACGATACGTGTCATTGTACTGTCAGTGCGCGCTGTTGCTAGGCCAGTTAACCGATCGACGCGAGACGGTTGGACTGAGGTACACACCTACCTACATTAACGTTTATTTGTCTTCATTGCATTTTATTCGCGTTTCTTTGTTGTTTCCTACTAATTAACTGAAAAATGCATCTAAAAGAGCAATTAAAGAAGCGAAGCATAATTAAGGGTAGGCTTACTAAGTTTAGAGATCATTTAACAACTTTACAACAAATTGATCTAGAAAAAAATTACTAGCAACCAAATAAAAGATTTATCTTTGCGCTCCGAAAAGTTTCAATTGTTACTAGTTGAGTTTGATAAGTTGCAGTCGGTAATTGAGTTGGCTTCAGATGATATTGATGTACAATTAAATGAGAGAGAATTGATAGAATCGCAATTTTTTTCGCTCATATCTGCTGCTCAAGTAATTATTGAGTCACCGACGTCTTCTGGTGGAAAAACGGGAGTCCAAGAGGATGAGTCAGCGAGCCAATGTTCTCATAATGTCAAGTCTGTCCGATTGCCCACCATTTCTTTGCCAAAATTCGATGGCAACTATCTTAAATGGTTAGAGTTCCGCGATACATTTGACTCGCTGATTAATTCGAATGACTCGATACCAATGATAAACAAATTTCATTATCTGAGGTCAAGTTTAGAAAGTGGTGCCGCTGTCGTGATAAGGTCCATAGAGTTTACCACAAATAATTATGAAAATGCTTGGAAAACTTTGTGTGACAGGTATAACAATACCAACATAAACAATCATCTCAAGTCATTATTAAGTATTGAGCCAATGATGAAATAATCTTTCAAGTCCATAAGATTTCTAATAGATCATTTGTCAAAAAAATCTGATGTCCTTGCAAACATTAGGACTTCCTACAGATCAGTGGGACGTTTTCATTATATTCATGGTTTCCGCAAAGTTGAATTCCAATACGCTTAGAAAGTGGGAGGAGCATAAAAATGGTATTACTAACTTACCTACACTTGATGATTTCTTCACATTTTTACGGAACCACGCAGATATTTTAGAAACGACTTATTTTAATAAGTGTGATAATAAACCGAGTGTTAGTCACTTCCAGAATAAATCGACAAAGTCATTTGTTACCGCTTCACAACCACCAACAAAGAGCTATTTATGTGTAATATGCAACCAAAATCATTTCGTTCATGAGTGTCCACAGTTTAAAGAAATGAGTTATAACGACAGGGTTCGTGAGGCATCATAATTTAAATTATGCAGTATTTGTTTACGCGCTGGACATAATTATTATCAATGCCGTCTTAAGGGTTCTTGCAAGGAGTGCAAAGGCAAACATAACACCTTGCTGCATAAATCTAATAATACAGACCCGCAAGACAGTACTTCGAGCGAATCAGCCGCTTCCGAATTTTAACGGCTGTGTGTCCTCGGTACAAATGAGTCATACGCTCTTGTGTACAGCGCAGGTAGAAATACAAAATGAATCGAATAATAAAAAGGTTATCGCGCGCGCATTATTAGATACAGGTAGCCAGTCCTCATTTGTAACTGATAATATCTTTAATAAATTAGGGTTCAGTCGGAATGATTGCGAAACGGTTAAAGTCCACGGTATAAACAATATGAAGACTAACATTAACGGAAGTTGCAAGATCAAATTAAATTCATGTATAAATACATTTTCATGTAATTTGTCTTGTTTGGTAGTGCCAACTATAACAGGCAATTTACCTAGTATAGAAATTAATCCGGACCTAATAAATATACCTACCAATATTACATTAGCCGATTCCCGATTCTTTAAACCTTCCCAGGTTGATGTTTTATTGGGAAGTGATGTGTTTTGGAAAGTAATTATGCCTAATCAGATAAAGTTAGGTACGAATATGCCGACTTTGCAAGAGTCCCAGCTGGGGTGGTTAGTGGCCGGCCCAGTGGGTTTTACTAAACGCACTAAAGATATTATATCTTGTAATTTTACACAAATTGCAGACATAGATAATAGTTTAAAGAAATTTTGGGAAATTGAGGAATTGCCATACGAAGCAAAAACATTATCGTTAGAGGAGCAATTTTGTGAGAACAATTTTTTGGAAAATTCTACCCGTTTACCTGATGGTAGATTCTGCGTTACCATGCCATTGAAGGAACCCGAGAGTCAACTCGGTGATTCGTTCTACTTAGCAAAAAGGCGTTTACTTAATTTGGAATGCAAGTTAAGTAAAAATTTAGAATTAAAACAGTCCTATAGTGATTTTATTAATGAGTATCGTAAATTAGGTCATGTTAGTGAAATAACTCGACCTTTATTCGGTTGTTATTTACCTCACCATTGTGTTATTCGTGATAAGAGTGAAACAACTAAGCTTAGAGTAGTTTTCGATGCGTCGGCGAAGACATCGTCTAGCAAATCACTCAACCAGATTCAAGGAATCGGTCCTGTTGTTCAGAGTGATTTGCTTTCTATTTTATTAAGATTTCGTGGGCATCGATTCATACTGCTAGGTGACATTGAGAAGATGTACATGCAAGTGGCCTTGAGTCCATCCCAACGTCACCTGCAGTTGATTTTATGGAAAAATGAATCAGATGATATTAGGGTGTTACAACTAAATACCTGTAACATACGGTATGGCGTCCGCGCCATTTATAACTACTAGGTGTTTATTAAAACTGTCTGAAGAGTGTTCAGATCAAAATATTGCAACAATAATAAAGGATGATTTTTATATGGACGACTTGAATACAGGGGCCGAGACAGAAGCCGAAATTCAGTATATTTATAAAAACGTAAAGAAAGTTTTAGATTCGGCCTGTTTCCCTTTACGAAAAATTCGCACTAATTGTTCGCAAGCAATTTTAAGTGACAATAGTTCTAGTCAGGATTTAGTTGATTTGACTAAGGAGTCCAGCGTGTTGGGATTGAGTTATGATCCTAAGTCTGATATAATTCAATTTTCGGCAAATATCCCACCGCCTCCACAAATCACTAAACGTTCTGTTATATCAACTATTTGTAAAATATTTGATCCGCTGGGGCTAATTTGCGCTTATATTATTACAGCAAAGATATTTTTGCAACAATTATGGTTGGCAAAATTAAGTTGGGAAGAACCTATACCACAACACCTGATACGTGTTTGGTCTAACTTTATAAATAATTTACATTTTATTTCGAATATTGTCAGGAATTTTCTATGTGTGTCCCCAAGATCAATTGAATTGCATTGTTTTGTCAATGCTTCTATGCACGCCTATGCCGGGTGTATTTACTTGCGCTCGATAGGTTCTGACGGAAGAGTGACAGTTAGGCTTTTATGCGCAAAGGCCAGAGTAGCACCCGTGAAACCTACAACTATACCCCGGCTGGAGTTATTAGGCGCCTTACTGGGAGCACGATTGTGCAATAAAGTTGTACAATCATTTCGTTGCAATATTACTAACAAAATGTTTTGGACCGACTCGATGGTTGTGCTAGGGTGGTTAAAAACGGATGTAAAGAATTTAAAGATGTTTGTCTGTAACAGGGTGAACGAAATAAATGAGTTGACGAGCGGGTCGCAGTGGAGACATGTTCCTACTGATATGAACCCCGCCGACCTTGCTTCGAGAGGGGTGGACCTTCAGACCCTACATTCTTCTTCCTTGTGGTGGGAAGGCCCTTCTTATCTTACGAAGGTCACGTCTGAATGGCCACAACATTCTCATGTTTCATCTGAATTACCAGAACTAAAAACCACTTCTATTGTAGCCGCCGTTCAAATCGATTCGGAGCAAATTATAGATTTTAATAATTATTCTAGATTTGTAAAATTAAATAGAATGTTTGCATACGTATTGCGCTTTATTAACAACTGTAAAAATGATCATAAATTAAGCGGACCTCTTACTGCTCACGAGTTAACTAATTCATTAAATCATTTAATCAAATTTTGCCAATCAGAAACGTTTAACGATGAAATTATATTAATAAAACAAGGCAAAATATTGCACAAGAAAAGCAAATTATTACCTTTAACGCCGATTATTGATTCGGATAACATACTTCGTGTGGGTGGCCGCTTAGATAACTCGCGTTTTGAATACGATAAAAGGCACCTTATATTATTAGATTCAAAACATAATTTGACTAAATTAATTATGGCCAAGGAACATTTACGATTATTCCACGCCCCGGTCCGCAGTTACTTTTAGCTTCGGTTCGAGATCGATTTTGGCCCATAGGCGGTAGATGCCTAGCGCGGCGCATTGCAAAGCGATGTGTCACGTGCACGCGACTGCGCGCGAGTACCGTGCAGCCGATCATGGGCCATCTACCGGAAGCTCGTACTAATTCTGCTTTTCCTTTCTACTCGTCTGGAACTGACTTTGCGGGACCTTTTATGATTAGTAGTCGTAAGGACGGGGTAATCAAATTAGTAAATGTTATTTATGTTTATTCGTCTGTCTTAGCACCAAGGCAGTTCACTTGGAACTGGTGAGCGATTTGACTACGCAAGCTTTCATTCAATGCCTTAGAAGATTCATTTCACGCAGGGGTAAACCCTATGAGCTCTATTGCGACAATGGAAGGAACTATGTAGGAGCTTGCAATGAGTTCGGCAGATTGCTCAAGTCCAGCCGTCAGTCTGTATATGAATACGCCAGCACTGAGGGTATAAATTTGCTATTGCTGGTACTGCTGCTTTGACATTTGAGGAGCTGGCGACGTTGTTCATACAAATTGAAGTAATCCTAAATTCACGTCCGCTAGCCCCCCTCTCTTCAAATTGCACTGATCCCTATCCATTAACTCCAGGTCACTTTCTGATCGGTAGACCGCTCATGTCTATTCCGACCGTACCTGTGAAGGTAACCAGACCTAAGAGATACGAGCTCATCGAACAAATTCGCCAACATTTTTGGGAAAGATGGCGCCACGAGTATATTGCCGAGCTGCAGCAGGGCACCAAGTGGCGTACACCCCAGCGAGAGCTCATCTGCGGCGACGTGGTCATCCTGAAGGAAGACAACCTGCCACCGCTACAGTGGAAACTTGGACGTGTACTTCGCCTGTATCCAGGGACTGATGGTGTCAGCAGGGTCGCCGACGTTACCACATCTAAAGGCATTATTCGAAGAGCAATAAATAAATTATGCCTTCTTCCAACATCGGAGACAAATGAAGACGAAGATGTTTGAGTATCAAGATAATATAACATAATATAATAGAGCCGCTTTCAGGCTGATCTATTCGAAAGCCTACATAATATAATAGAGCCGCTTTCAGGCTGATCTATTTGAAAGCCTACCTAACCACCAGCTTTCAACGCCCGGGAGGATGTCCACGCATTCACTGCGTGATCAGACGCCTGCGGGGATCAAGACGAGGCGCGGGAGGTATCTCAGAGGACCACGGCGCAGGCGCCGCGGCCGCTTCAGCTTCTATCTACCTATTCGCGAGACGGACGTGTTTCCGCTCCTTATATTCAGTAAAATTAAACCAATAATAAAGTTAATTGTGCCAGTAGAAAGCTCGCCTTCATTATTTAATTAGTTTATTTTGAACACCACTAGTTGGATGCTTTCTCGAGACAGTCCAATCCCCAAGACAAGTGACAGTGCCCCCGTTGATCAATGCCGACCTATTGCGATCCTGAGTTCATTGGAAAAACTGTTCGAGTCGATAATACATGATAGATTCAGTCCGCAGATTGCGCCGTGTCTGAGCGAATCGCAACCCGGATTCAGGAGCCGCCGCTCAGTTAACACCAACTTGTTGACTTAAGTCGAGATAGTGTCGGAGTGCTAGGGCCAGGGATGTCAGGTGCATGACGCCTACATGGACTTCCGTATGGGCGTTCGACAAAGTCGACAATGACGTCCTAATGAAGAAGTTATGTGCCATTGGAATTGTGTTAAACCTTAAAGATAAATAGGCACCTATCTACCTAGGTATTATTTATAACGTTTTTTTTCTAATTTTATGATTAATAATTAGAATCTGTGCAATTTCAAAATTGAATTTTCTTGCTGCTATTAAATGAACTAGTTTGGCATGTTTATAGTAACTTGATTATTTGTTTATATTTACAATAGAGATAGGCAGCCCCGGACGGATTTTCTTGGTTTTTAGGGTTCCGTACCCGAAGGGTTCCAAACGGGACCCTATTACTAAGACTTCGCTGTCCGTCCGTCCGTCCGTCTGTCACCAGGCTGTATCTCAAGAACCTAGCTAGCTAGAGAGTTGAAATTTTCACAGATTATGTATTTCTGTTGCCGCTATAACAACAAATACTAAAAAACAGGATAAAAGAAATATTTAAGGGGGCTCCCATACAACAATTCTTTCAATACCAAATACAAACTTATGGATGCACCTGGTTACGTACATGGAGTGTGAAAGTAACCGCACCAATAACTTTGTAAACAATATTTTGCTGTGTAAAATCCAAACTATTCACTCCACACCATCGCTTCCATTGAACGGTGGTACGGAACCCTTCGTGTGCGAGTCCGACTCGCACTTGGCCGGTTTTTTTATTAAGTTCATAGCATAAATTCTTTGAGTCGGGGATTTCTAGTGGGTTTAAAAAAAAAAAATTCAAACTTTTTAGAGAGCAAGCATAGGTATTATGTAAATTGTACTTCATATTTATATGTATAATACGTGCTATAGTTTCGGTTTTACCAAATTATTATTAAATTTGGTTGTATTTGTAATAGTTTTGGTTGTGTTTGGAATAGTTGTAACATTATTTCTTGAATGTTTATTTTCATTTGAATAAGTAAGTAGGTTAGGTTAGGTTAATTGGAATATCCCTCCAAATCATTAGTTTAATTCACGAGTATTGATTTTTGGTTCTAATTTTTAGTTTAATATGTTTCGTACTTCGTCTTGAATTTATTAGGTTAATTAAAATAAGTAGTAGGCTAATTTGTTGGGATATCTCTCCATATTTTCTTAGTTTTAGGTTTATATATCTTGGACCAAAAACATTCGCTAAAGGACAAGCTTATGTGGCGCTTAATATATACTTAATAGATAGTACGATCTTTAGACGGCGAAGTAATTACCGATCTAGATCAAAGAAAACTTTTTAACAGCCTACATAACAACATAGCGTTGGAAGAATAAGAGCGATGGATCTAACTATACGTCGCCGGTCGCAAACCGAGGACACAGAAGAAAGGCCATAAAGTAGCCATCGTCTCTTGCTCCCTTTCCAACATAAATACTTGGTTCACTGAGGGGGAGGCCCCATTTGTCCTCGACTTTTTCTAAATATTTGACAGTGACATGTCACTGTCAAAAGTATGGAAAATCGACGACGCGTTGCAACGCAGTGCACAAGTGAGGCCTCACTGTAATGTTATCAAGAAAGTTCTACGTGGGGCGCACTGTAAGTTTCCGGAATGAATATGAAAAAATACTATTAAAGGTACAAAATTAATTTATTGTTTTTCAAAATAATCTCCCTTGGCGTCTATGCACTTTTTCATTCGATGAAACCAGTTTTGAAAACTTTTGTGCCACTCCTCTGTGGTGACCTCTGAAACGTGTTTTTCATACTCCTCGACAGCCTCTTCTGGTGATGAAAATCGTTGACCGCGTAATTGGTTCTTAATTTTTGGGAACAGAAAAAAGTCACAAGGTGCCAGGTCGGGACTGTATGCAGGATGACTCATGAGTTCTACATTTTTCGCCTTCAAAAAGTCGTTTGTCTGTCTGGCCGTGTGAGAACTAGCATTGTCGTGGTGCAGGATGATACGGCGTTTACGGTTATTTTTACGGAGTTCGTCAATAACTTCCGGCAAACAAATGGTCGTGTACCAGTCACTATTCACTGTACGACGATTCTCTAAAGCAACAGTAGCCACGTGTCCAGTTTTATTAAAAAAAAGAAGCAATCATCCGCTTAGATGCACTTTTCACGCGCGCCACTTTGGTTGGTTTCGGCTCATCTTGAAAGACCCATACGCTCGATTGCTGCTTTGTTTTGGGATCGTAGCAATAAATCCATGTTTCGTCACCTGTTACTATGTCCCACACCAAATTTGACGCACCGTCGTTGAATCTGGTAAGCATGGCACTGCACCAAGTGACGCGGTCCGTTTTTTGAGCCTCGGTCAAGTTGTGTGGTATCCACCGCGAGCACAGCTTTCTCACACCCAAATGTTTGTGTAGGATTAATTGTATTTGACTCATGCCTATTTCTAAGGATGCGCGAATTTCATGGTAGGTCACATGCCTGTCTGTTTCAATCATACGGCGCACAGCATCGATGTTTTTGTTGGTCACAGCGGTGGACGGCCGACCATCGCGAGATTCGTCACTGAGATTGATACGACCACGCTTGAATTCTGCAAACCAGCTATAAACAGTTGTCTTGCATGGTGCTTCATTGCCAAAAGCTGTTTCAAGCCGAGCGATGCTCTGTTGAGCTGTCAAATTACACTTAAAATCGTAGAAAATCATACTACGAAAATTTTCCCGAGTTAAATCCATGTTGATGCAGACACACAATTTTTTAAATGGCGCCACAAGGTAAAAACAAAAGGCAGTCAGATGAAACAAACTGCATTCTACAGCCAAAGAGTTCTATTTTCAAATGTTGCAATAAATTTTTAAATATTGTTTATGTAAGTGGCCAGTTCCGGAAACTTACAGTGCGCCCTATGTATCGAGTTTCTTTAATATTTAGTAGCAAATATAAACTATATCACTGCAGTGCCCCCTAGAAGAAAGTGTTCTATCGAGTTTATTTAATATTTAGTAGCTAATATAAACAATATCACTGCAGTGACCCCTAGTGAGTTCCTATCGTAACACCTATTTATGAATCTTTATCTGAGTACACTATGGACTTGAAGGCACCATTTTCAGGAACTGAGTTGCTGGTGGGTGTTTATTGTCAATGTCCATCTAAGACTCCATGCTCCATAAGACTGGATCCCGCAGCATAGAGGCCGGTGGGGGTGTGTCGGGCACGCTGCACGGTGAACACAAGCAAGCCTGCTCGCTGGCTGTTTCAGTTCTCTTCGGCTGCTGCTGCTGGGGGCTCAGATGTAAAGAGTCTGCTTTCCCCGGCATGTCTTGTGGTGGTGGCAGGAGTGGCAGAGACAATCTTTGGTAAACGCATAGTATAACAAATTGTCTCAACTCAACACATGAAATCTCTACAGTTCTCTCAACCGTGACTGCAGCAATATCCCTAAGGTTTTGAGCTATAAGTCCATGTTTAACTAAAATCAAAGTGTGACCGTGGATTGCAGAAACTCTGTTAAAACATTTTACTACAATATAACCAGATATACTGAACATCATTAGATGCAGAAGAGCATAACCAATGTTTCGTAGCACAAAAAATATTTCATAATTCTTCATCGAACACAGTTATTTAAAAAGATACATTAAGAGAAAACATATGTACAAAGGCGAGCTTATCTCTAAAAAGATTTTTCTACCAAGGCAAGACATGACAGGAAATTTTATCAAGAAAGGGTAGGCAGTGCACAATATCTAAACAATAATAAAATACATATAAGTAAATTAAATATCTGTAAAATGCGGTAAATAAAATGCATACTTGTGTATACCAAACTAAAGGGTGTCCGGCAGAATCGGGATTTAAAATGGAAATAAAAAAAACTACAATAGATATAAATTTGTATCAGTAACTATTAAAAAACTGACAAATGAGGGTTTTATTTCTTAAAAATTATATCGTCTTCTAAATGTTGACCATCACGTCGGACACATTCTCGGTATCTGGCCTCAGTATTCCTTGCCACTCGCTGGAGAAAAGACGCCGGGATGCTATGAACCTCACGATCGATATTTTCTTTTAGTGCTGAGATAGTCGCCGGGCTTGTTTCATAGACTTTACTTTTGAGGTAACCCCATAGAAAAAAGTCCATGGGTGTAAGATCCGTAGACCTGGGTGGCTAGGGGATGTCACCGAAGCGGCTTATCAGTTTGTTCGGGAAGAAATCAAGAAGTAGCGCCATGCTCTCTCTAGCAGTGTGAGAAACCATGTTCGTGTGATGAAGGCAGGATGTTCTCTCATTATTGAAAAAAAAAAATAACGTTCAGCATGCGCCTATAAGCAACACCGTCCACAGAAATTACTTGCTCTTGACGATTTTCAAAAAAATAGGGTCCGATTATTCCACTGCCTGATAATGCACACCAAACCGTCACTTTGGGACTGTGAAGTGGTTGTTGATGACCTTTAGGTGACCAATAATGGCAATTCTATTTGTTTACACTAAATTTAAATGAAAATGAGCTTCATCACTCCAAAAGATAGTGTTTACCGTGCGAAATCGCTCCAACATTGTCTCGCAGAAATTTTTACGCATATTGTAATCATTAGGCTTAAGCGCTTGCCTAATTTGAATCTTATAAGGGTGAAATCTAAGATCCTTCGTCCATATCTCGTGCACTATAGTTTTCGGAAGCCCCAAGGCAGCCGCTCTCTTGCACACGGGTTATCGCGCAAACTGGACACGACGAGTTCAATATTTTCATTTGTTCTCGACGTCGCGTCGACTGGGCCCCGGTCGTGGGTTGTTTTCGGCCGAACTTGTTGCCCGGAGCCTTCGCAGTTCGCACCCATGATCGAATCAAATCTTCACTTGGGGCATCACCGCATCACGTAACCGTCGAATATTGTAATGTGAACCGTAACCACCCACGGGGTTAAACATCCTCCCCACCAACACCTTATACACATATGTTATGTAGGTCGCTAACGCCATATCCCTTCCAACCCTAAGTTCGTTATATCCTACCATACCTAGTAAAAACAGTGTTGGATAATTTAACGGGTAGAAGGGATACACCCCAAACTGCCGCCAATATAAATATCTTATAAATTTATTTTGAATGCGTTCCAACATGAGACAATATTTCCTCTCATGCGGTGTCCGTATGATTGCGTTCGATTCAAGGTGTGACCTAACAAGAGTATTGTACAAAGTTTTCATCGCAGTTATGCCCTTGAAGGTGCACCCCATACGCAAGACAAGACCTAAATTCCTATATGCTTTTTTAAATATAACTTCAATATGTACCCGGTATTTCAGGTCAGATGTCAACACAACTCCTAAGTCCTTGACTTCATTACCTCGCTGGATTTCCCTGCTACGCACTATATAACTACCCACTACTGGACATATCTTGCGAGTAAAACGAATAATTGCACATTTGGATATATTGAACTCCAGCTTGTTAGTTTCGCTCCATTGCACAATACTATCAATGTCCTCTTGAAGTTGCTCACAATCCAGAGTACCACATATTGTCCGCGAGTTTCAAATCATCCGCGAACAATAAACAGTCTGAAGTCTTCACGTGGTGAGGGAGGTCATTAATCATTATTGTAAATTTCAATGGCCCTAAAGTACTTCCCTGACTTACCCCGGACCTGGTAAAAAATGTTTGTGACCGATATCCGTTGTACTCCACGTACTGTGATGTATCGCTCATGTAGCTAATAAAAAACATAAGAAGTTTGGGAGTACATCCCACATTCGCTAGCGTCATAAGAAGCACATCATTGTCCACTAAATCAAATGCTATAGGAAGGCATCAAAATAGGCGGCGTCTACCAGTCCTCCACCATCCACCACGGGGATAACACAGGACATAAAATTAAGCAGATTGCTCCCCGTACTTCGAGTTTGCCTAAAGCCGTGTTGGGCATCTGATAGTTGCGGCTCCACCTGCGCCAGCGTAGACAGCAGATTCCAACACTTTTGCTGGAGTTAAAAGTACAGCTACAGGTCTGTACTCCTCAACCCTTGGACCTGCTCGACCTTTGGGAACCGGCACCACCCGTGTTCTCTTCCATCTGGCTGGAAACACCGCTGTACTTAGGCTCTGGTTAAATATGTGGAGTAGTGGCTCAGCTAATACGAATTGGCAATCCCTGATGACGTAGGGCGGGATGCCGTCTGGGCCCGCTGATCTCTTCGGCTTGAGTTGTCTCAGTGCGTGCTTTACCTCCTTCAGCTGCAGTCTCTCGACGTGTACTCTCGCCGCTCCGTTAGCGTCCCCAGCCTCTACTTGTGCTGTCTCCACATTTAATACTGCTGTTTTTGTGCTATATACCGAATAAAAATAATCAGCAAACTCTTTTGCGCACCGTTCCCCAGTCAGAATTTCTCCGTTTTTTAAATCGTTTGTGCATTTCGTGTACCTTGTTTTGATTTATTAAAATTCCAGAATGATTTAGGGTCTTTTGACAAATTCAGTTCAACCTTACTACGATACTGCTCATGGGTAAATTCAATCTTTCTTTTTACTCTAGCCCTACACTGTGAAAAACACTCATAGTCTATCCTAGTTTTACTCGATTTATATCGTTTATGTAAGCGTGCTTTTAATTGTATGTCGCGAATTAATTCAATTGTGTACCACTCGGGATAACTATATCTCGAGCTCACGCTACCTCCCTTTTTTTGGGGAACACAATCATCAAAAATTGAATTAATCTTACCGTAAAAGTAATCTAAACTCGATTCTAAATCCAGTTCATAAATTGGAGTCCAGTCAATGTCTGCTATTGAAGAGTACAGTAGAGGAAAGTCCGCTTTATTGAAGTTCCAAGCGGTCGGACCTGCCTTACTTTTCGGTACAGGTATAACCCTAGTCATCTTCCATCGGTCCGGGACCTGTACATATAATACTACATACATAAACCTGTACATATAATAATAATATACATTAGCATGTATATTATTATTTCACTTCCTCTCTCTTTTGTGATAGTTAGCTATAACTATCACAAAAGAGAGAGGAAGTGCTCTTTTACCCGGTTTTTGAAAGCGAAGAGAGTGGGACTGTCTCTTATCGTACAAGGAAGTGCGTTCCACAGTCGTTCTCTATCTACGTTTAACTTTTCCAAAAATAATTATATTTCGTGAAATTTGCCGAGAATGTCTTGTATATTTTGATGTGCTAGTACTAAATAGGTAGGCTTGCTCCTTGTCAAGTTACCTAGTTTAAACAACCTGATGAGGATAGCTCTACTCCTTGTATTGAGAGTAAATTTGTAAACGGAGATGATCCATAAAAGTGGTCTCCTCAGGTATCTTATGGATGTTAGTTATTTCATATATGGTATTATGAATAGGTTTCTTTAAATTATGAGCTAATAATTTAGCTATTTTACATTTGTAATAATAGGATAGTCGTTACCATTACAAAACATTACACGATTTATGCCTGCCCGCTCACTCGATCATGTATTACGCCCAAATATGAGAGAATTTAAGCAGTTTTGTAAGAGAATAAATAAAAAAGAGATTTATGCGAGTAATGTAATCAGAGATAAAACTAATGAAAAATGTATAAAATGGCTAGCCAACGAGTAAAAGTAAAACTAAGAAAGATATTTTTGCAAAGATAAGTTTACATAAAAAAAAAAAAAAAAAAAAAGTAAAATGTCCAGACCACGAATGTTCGTAATATTCCAACTAATTTAGTAAAACAGGTAGAACCATAGTATAACTGTGACAATTATCCATCAGTAATCAAATATAAAATACAGAAAACACAGGAACAAGCTAGGCAAAATTTGATCCAATCAAAAATTGTAAGCACAGATAAAGCTAATCAAACATGTTGAAGTGTAACATAAAACCTAATGACTATAATCTGTTAAAAAATGAAACGACAAATGAATTTTAAAACATGTATAACAATAAGCAGTGTTGGAAGATTTATCACAAAATAATTAAAGATGGAAAAGTAGATATCGTACATAAGAATAGAACAAAAACGTTCGTTAAGTAGAATGTAATCGGTAAACTTAGTATTTAAGTACTTAATACTTCTTAAAGTCAATATATTAAATTGTATATTTATATTATTTATATAATTGTATATCACTATAATGAAACAAAAAAAAATAACTTTTTTTCTCTCAATTGGATGGGTGGTGTAGTGTGGTGACGTCCTCATCCCCATTATAGACGGCTGTACTATTACTTATGACTTCAAATATAGAACAGTCATCATAAACCAAAGTACCAAACGTTGTTTGATTTAAATTTGTAAAGTCCTTAGTCCTTACGCTAACTCCAAAGTAGTTGATTGGTTTACAGCAAAAAATCTTCTATTTAATCAAAAGGAAACCAAATTTGTAAAGTTTTCTCTACCCAATGTAAAACAGACACCCACTTTAATGTATAATTGAAAAAAAAAACAGCCTTGTGGATAAAACGGTGTCTTGGTATTATCCTCGATTTAAAGCTTCAATGGGGACCTCATCTGGATGCACTAGCGGGTAGACAGTTCTGCAGCATACGCCATAAAAAAATCCGACGTATTGCGGATAGCCGACGTAAACTATTACGTCGGCTAATTCCTCAGCTTGATGTACTTCCATAGCTTGATGCCTTATGGCATCCAGCTACATCTAATGCCTCGGATATAAATTCCATATTTATTCTACAGAAACATTCAAAGTCAAAGTACTTTATTACTATAGATATTTACATATTCACATATACTTAGCAAACGTCATTTGTTGCATCATTACATTGGACCACTGTGGGAGAAGAAGGGCGTAGAAACTCCCACAGATTTATTTTTAGACCTCTTCTAAAAATTTGCTGTGCTTAACTAATACAATATTAATTATTATGATTAATAAGCAGGAATAAATAATTACAAAATTATTAACAGCAAGGTCTGTGTTGAGCTAGATTAACCCCATACAGTCCCGTCATTTAAGTAGTCTTGAACATTGTGATATCCCTTTTTCGACAAAGTCGCTTTAACCTGGTTTATAAATTAAAATGGCAATTTCAAGATCTCCAGAGGAATAATGAACTGGCACTAGTTTAGTTGGCTGCTAGTTCAATAAATTGTAGTTCATAGACAACTTCTGAAAAGACATCAATTTCGCTCTCCTTTACAAAGATGCGCTTTCTGCTAGTTTAATTTCCGAATTCTTGAGGCGCAAAAACGAACTAACGAACAAAGGTATCTTGTTGTAGTAGAGAATGCATTGACCCTTGAAAGAATTGCTAACCTTCGCGAGTCTAAACCGTAAGTAGTCTGTAATTATTTCTTAGGTTAACATTACAGCTATCGCTAAGTTTGGGAAATTTTGTAAGGTTCTTGCGTACATTTTCGAAAATAAATTGACTAGCTACAATTAGTATGTCAATTTCTGTAAAAAGCTCTCTTAAGGAGTCTGTTCGTTTTAAATTATAAATTGCTCGAATAGCTCTTTTCTGTAAAATAAAAATAGTTTGAATATCCACTGCTTTCCCCCAGAACAAGATACCATAGATTCACTTATCCTTTGACATTATATCTTTATTTTAATTTGTATTCATAATAGTTGTTTTTTGACTCATAAAAAATTAAAATAAAACACTTTTGCATGTATGCAAACTTGATATTAAGATTTGGATGACCTATAGCTTCCAACGCCATCTAGCGATAGGAAGCTGAGACCTCTCCACTACCCATAGATTTTTTTTGGCTGTTTCTCTGTGTTTTCCTTATTCCTTTTTACATGAAAATAATGTTAATAAGAATTATACAAAATGGTCAGGCCATTTTAGAGATTTTGTAAGACTAACCGTACAGCGATTAATTTTTATAAGAATAGATAAGTATTTTCTTTGAAAACTGCTATCTCAGAGGAGTTGCTTGTACGTTCTTCTCTGAGAAGTATCTGCTCTTGGACCGTACACCTAGTATTAAATGAATGACGTGCTCTAAGAGCTATGTAATTATCCAACAACATAAAGAATATTTTGATTGATTGCTGCGGGCACAATTAGGAAAAATATTTTTTTTGGTCCCGAGTTCCCGGGAAATAAGTCATTCCCGAACCCGGGAATATTTTGGAAATTCTCGGGAACTCCCGAGAATTAGTCGTTGTGCTCTAAAAGCCAATAAAGCTTGGTTACATTAATAAAAACGTGATGAAAGGAACAATACAATTTTCATAATCAGATATTCGTGGGCCAGCTAGCCTACTTCGATTATTCTTTTGATTGTTTTTTTGTAATTTGTCAGATTCCAATAAAAAATCATGACATTTTTATGTGTTTCTGTGTTTCTGAGCCAATCACGAATTGATTGTGTTTTGAATTGTTGACACACCATGAGTATTTTATTAGTTTTTAAGAGAGACAGGTAGATTTACGATTTTCGGTTTATAGCCACAACCACTAACAGATAGTTTTTCCATGTTGCTAGCTCATCAGTAGAGCATAATTTCAACAACAATCTAATGATTAGACTTGAGAATAACAATACCTTTTTACCTAGCCTTTACTGTGACCTGCTTCTGGGAAAAGGCCTCCCTGTTTCGAGACACATCTCTGGACAAAGCTAGATTGACCCACTCTGATCGGAACTTGTCCAGAGGGGTTACCACAATCTTTTTCCGATTCAAATTAGGTTCAAAACAAGAACATCACCAAACCATTTCCATTCCAATTCGCCATAGTGGGCTTTATTTACCTAATACCACAGATACTATAGTGGGCTTTATTTACCTAATACCACAGATACTATAGTGGGCTTTATTTACCTAATACCACAGATACTATAGTGGGCTTTATTTACCTAATCAGATTCAATTCTGGCGCGCTCGCACGTTTCGGACGTGTGCATGTGAATAAAGAAATTATAATATAAATTCTCTACTCAACTAATCCGTGACCTACTTTGTGTTTGTGTGTTTTGTGTTCGTTGCAACTATTGAAGTGTTATTGACTGTCATGCATCTAACATAATTTGTAGCAACTATATGTCAAGATGAGCGAAGGTAGCCCGTTCAACCGGAGCCACCTCACCAGCCGTTCACCACCCCCGACCTGCCCTTCTACATGTCAGAGCCAACACAACCCACAGGACAATGAAAATACAATGGAAGTTGTGCGTACCAGTGAACTACAGAATTGGATGGCCACGATTGAAAAGTGCCTCAACGAAGTATGCTCTATATCCTCCGAAGGAAAACTTAACTCGGAACAAAAACTGAGAATAAATAATCTGTGCCGTAAAATAGGAAATGGGACATCTCAAATGGCTGTCCAATACCAATCGCTTAAACAAAAAGCCCTTCAAGCCCAAACCACAATTCAGACGCTGAAAGAAAATCAGGACCTATCAATAAAAATACAAGCACTTAATGAGGCAATTAAAGATAATAACAAAACAGCGACCTCCGGCTCCACTTCTTTTGCCGAGATTGTCAAGAAAAGTAGCAACAACTTTATGCGCCCCAGCACCCTTAGCTCTGTAGCTATTTACCCTCATGACCAGAACAAGACCAGTGACGAGACTAAAGATCTAGTTCAAAAAATTATTCGCCCTGAAGTTATGAAACTCCACGTCCGTGGTCTTCGCAAGACAAAAAACGGTGGGGTCATTATAAGCACTGACTATAAGGAAGACATAGAAAAACTTAAGCAGGCTTCTCAACTGTCTTCCTCAGGCCTGAAGGTGGATGAGCCCTCGAAGCGTAGACCGAGAATCACTGTTTTTGGAGTACCCACTTCCCTAACAGAGAGCGAAGCTTTTAAATGTCTCTTTGAACAAAATCTTGCCGAAAAAATGCCGAAATTGACGCTAGACTCATTTTTGACCTCAATAAAGCTGAGCCACAAATCTGGCAAAAAGGACACAGATGCCGTTAATTATATAATCGAAGTACCTGCCGAAATCCGCAAGGCTCTCATTACTCAGGACAGGGTTTTTATCAATTGGTCATCGTGTACTGTAAGAGATTTCACCCTAGTAACAAGATGTTACAAGTGTCAGCAGTATGGACACGCTGCTAAGACCTGTAAAGAGGCAAAACCAACTTGTGGACATTGCGGCGAACTAGGGCACCTGACGACCGACTGCACAAAAACATCTGAATTACCAAAATGCGCAACATGCCTACGCTACAAAAAGCAAAGTAGCCATAAAACAGGCGACGCTGACTGTCCGGCCAAGAAAAATGCTGAGTACAGATACATAAACTCAATTAATTATGGCGGCGCCTGAGAGCGCCTTACTTAATTTTTATAGCACTTTTATATATAGTGTTACATATGGATAAGCTAATTGATAACATAGATAACTTAAGTTTAAGTAGTTCTCAAACCTGTCAGGCTGATCAATGCTCTGCTCTTGTTACCCAGCCTCAATTGAAACTGAAAGTTCTACACCAAAACATTAGGAGTATTAACCATAATTTTGACAGTTTCTGTACACTTCTCGCTCAAACTAACATAGAATCCGATATCATTGTTTTGACTGAATGCTGGATGTCGTGCGTTAGCAAGTTACCGCCACTAGACGGATATGTATGCCACAGCACTGACAAGTATCACAATCAAAACGATGGTGTTGTCATATACCACAAGACACACCTCAAACCAATTGTACAGCAAGCAAATCTTACTGAAGCCACAGCCCTTACTGTCCAACTTGATAATTCCACATTGATTATAGGTATTTACCGGCCTGACTGTTTCAAAAATGCCGATAGCTTTATTTACTCGTTACAGAATCTACTAAAAACCTATCAGAATTTCAGCAATATCATTATAATTGGAGATATAAATATTAACATAATACCAAATAATAGTGATAGTAACTTTAACACATACATAGACATACTTACCATCGAAGGACTATTTCTGGCATATGATATTCCAACCCGAGATAAAAGCTGCTTAGATCATGTAGTTCTCAAGACAAAGCTCAAATCAACCAATCTTATAATTCAGTCAACTGTAACTGATCACTGTGCAACGCTTTTCTGTCTTGACTGGAACAAAGTGCATGCAACTCCTAATAAGTTCGTCAATCGACTAAACTATAATAAGTTTGTAGAGGAATTTAAATCTTATGATCTCTCCTATTTATATCTAACAGAAGATCCTGATGAAGCCATGAGAATCTTGATAACACTTTTAAAATCAGCCGCAAAAAATAGCTCTTACAAACACAAAATCCCTAATAGCAAAATAACGAAAAAGCCTTGGATGACCACAGGACTTCTTCGCTGCGTTCGAAATCGTGATAGTTTACATAAAAAGACAAAAAACCAGCCAGAAAATACTGTCTTGGCAATTACCTACAGGCGATACCGCAATTTCTGTAATTCTCTAATTAAGAAACTAAAACGAAAATACGACAGAGGCCTACTGGTTTCTGCGGGTTCTAACAATAAAAAAATCTGGAATGCAATCAAATCCATATCTCATCTTGAAAAATTCAAAAGTTCACCTATAGAACTTCTTACTTCAAATCCCTCTCAGACTAATGCTATAAATACAGCTAACATGTTCTTTAATAACGTCGGAAAAAATCTTTCGGAAGCGATTCCGCGCACCCCACCGCTAATGTTATCAAGAAACGTATCGAACCGCTCCCTACACTCTTTCACACTGTATGAGACCACTGAACAAGAAATAGAAACACAAATCCTCGCACTCAGACCAGATTGCGCTGTAGGATGTGATGGAATAAGTGCCAAAATGATAAAATCTGTTAAGGACTCCCTAGTTCCCATACTAGCTCACATCTTTAACATCTGTATGCAGAAAGGAATTTTCCCTTCCGATCTAAAGAAATCACTTATATGCCCAATACACAAGGCTGGGGATAAAAGTGTGGTCAACAACTACAGGCCTATCTCAATCCTACCTAGCTTATCGAAGTTATTAGAAAGAATAATAAATAATAGATTGGTAAAGTTCCTCGAGCAAAATAACTTATTATCAAATAAACAGTACGGCTTTCGAGCCGGTAAATCTGCTGAAGACGCACTTTTAACCTTTACGAATGCTATTGCTAAAGACCTTGACGACAAAAAAAAATGCATCACTATATTTCTTGACTTGGCGAAAGCGTTCGACACTGTATCTATCCCTCTACTCCTGAAAAAGCTTGAATTCCTAGGCATACGGGGAACTCAGCTGAGCCTATTTGAAAGTTACCTGTCAAATAGAACTCAACGAGTCAAAATAGATGAACATGTCAGTGATGAACTACCAGTCTATCACGGGGTCCCACAAGGTAGTATCTTAGGCCCCACACTATTTTTATGCTATATTAACGAACTATGCGACCTAAGCCTTGCACAATGTAAAATTGTCTCCTACGCAGACGACACCACTCTCACTTTCAGTGCTGACACCTGGGCTGATGCCTTCTCCCTAGCCCAAAATGGGTTCAATCTTGTTACGCACTGGCTTGCAGCTAACTATCTAACACTCAATTCCGATAAAACAACATACATGATGTTTTCTATTGTCAACCAGGCTTCATGCTCTGAGATTCGCCAAAACTCAACTATAATCTCCCACAAATGCTCCTACCCTCCAAACAGCACCTGCACTTGTCACAGTATTCTTAGTACTAACTCAACTAAATACCTTGGTATAACTATAGACTGCAACCTGACATTTAACGAGCAAGCACAGAATCTAGCCAAGCGTATAAGAAAACTAGCCTATGTCTTCAAGCAACTACGACACGTCGCAAGCGATAAACTAATTAACCAAGTATACAAGGCTCTAGTCCAATCACTGTTGACGTACGGAATTACATGCTGGGGTGGATCCCCAAAGACTCACATCTTAGCAGTGGAACAAGCTCAAAGACTTATACTAAAAATCTGTCTCTTCAAACCTTATAGGTTCCCAACCAGAGCTCTACATGAAATTTCAGACACTCTAACCGTCAGACAACTGTACATATTACATACAACACTAAAACAACATTCTTACACTCCTTACTCAACTGAAATCGGTATAAATCGACGAAATTATGCTGTCTGTTCTGCTGTAAGAAGCAGAACTTTCTTTTTGAACAGATTTCTCGTCTTTCAGGGTCCCAGGCTCTATAACATTATCAATAAAGATCTTAGTATATTTGGTCTATGTAAATTTAAATGTAAGCAAATTATAACTAATTGGCTTTTAACACTAAACTACGAGCAAACTGAAAATATTTTATCTATAATAAAGTAAAATCCGCACATACATTTTAAATGGCTGAATACACACAAAACAAAAACAACACTCACACGCATTTTCACCGGCGACCCAGGGAGGGACACATTTCATAATATTATGCTCTCATACATGACATAATTTGTAACTTTTGTTTAGACTCTAAGGTGTTAATGTGAGCAGCTAGTAATCATAACACAGGCATTTTTAATGCTTAGCTTGGTTGTTGGTCTGCTGTATGAAAATAATGTAGCCTATCTGTAATTTATGTTCTTGTTATATACACCTTTGAACTGTAAGATTTTATGAATAAATAAATTATTATTATAAAAAAAAAAAAAAAAAAAAAAAAAAAAAAAAAAAAAAAAAAAAAAAAAAAAAAAAATACCACAGATACTATAGTGGGCTTTATTTACCTAATACCACAGATACTATAGTGGGCTTTATTTACCTAATACCACAGATACTATAGTGGGCTTTATTTACCTAATACCACAGATACTATAGTGGGCTTTATTTACCTAATACTTACCACAGATACTATAATACCTAATACCAAGACTTGTTTTAAGACGGTCACGGTAATTTTTCGGATCAAATTAGGTTCCTAATCTAAATCGGCATAAGACGTTGTGGTAACCCCCCTAGGTCGTCCCGTCTTCATATCATAGCATATATTTTTTCTGAATTTGAAAGAGACCTCTTTATGAGGAATAACGCTTTAAAGCTAATCATTTGACATTATCCATTATCTTAAACTATTAAGTTCGGCTAAATTGGCGACAATTCTTACAAATTAAGGAGTTCATAATTAGTGTAATTCAATAGCATCAAAATCCATTATTTTTTATTGTTTAAAAGACAATTTGAAAGTTTTACGTGTACACATGGACGTATAAAAAAAGTCGGACGTAATCTCGCTAATTCAAAACTGAGGAACCGTAATGGCGGCGGATATCTATGAGTGAGTGAATTTAGGGTTGCCAAGTTAGCCAAATTTTTACCCTAATAAAACACAGTCAAAAAATAAAAATATTTTAATGAGAGAGAAAAAAAACACTGTTCCACAAAGTCCAACAGATAGTGCTGTGAATGGCTCTTGGGGTCTTGCGCTTCTTTTCTCAAACGGGTCTATAAATCGAAAAATGGTCACATTGATATTATTTTTAAAACATCTATCCAATGACATCTCACACTATGGGATAGAGTATAATATAAAATAAAATATCATTGGATAGATCTTTTAGAAATAATCTCAATATAATGGGACCATTTTTCAATTTATGAACCCGTTTGAGTGATATAAGCCCAAGAATCAAATTGCGATTCACAGCACGATCTGTTGGATTCTTTGCGAAGTTGTATAAAAAATACCTAATGGAGATGATACATGAATGGTAGACAAAAAATACTAATTCTATTTAAAGTGATAGCCCTAACAAGAGAAATAACCGTCAATATCACAGTCGTTAATAATTTTAAGCAATTGATCATCATCATTTTGTGCCAGAGTGCATTTAATTTCAACGAAATGTGACATCATGTTTCGGATTTTAATAAAACTCTTATAAATCGACTGTTTCGACAGTTCTTAAAAAGTATCTAACATCCCAATTGTTCAAAATTATACTGTTCCTACCGTTTATGACTGCTGTAAAAGTGATTAACATCCCAAATGCTGAGTAAGTATTTTATAATAGTGTCTTTTACTTTGAGAGGTTCTTGATATATCCTCTAATTTTAAAATGTGGTGAAGCCAAATCGTTAAAATATTTCCGCTATATATTTAATAAGATTTATTTTGTGTTCTATCGAACCAGTAACTAAGAAGTTCAAAAAGGCGCCACTCTTTAGACTTCAGAATCATAATTGGACTCCAACCAGTTCCCCAGATATTGATTTTGTAGCAAATCGGACCAGTCAATACGAAGTTCAAATTTCCATCTGACGAAAAAGTTAAGAACTGCCAATTTATTTATTCAACTGACCATATAACAACATCCCGACCAATCAAAGAGCTGCCAAAAATAACTTTGCTTAAACAAATAATCGAATTATAATTTGAACTTAATAATACACACTGGACTTGTGATGAATTATTTGTTCCTGTGAATGAAGATTATAAAAAGCAGGAAACTAATATATTTCGGACATATCATGGGCAACGACAAATATAACCTGCTCCAATTGATCATACAAGGCAAGATCCAAGGACGCAGAAGACCTGGTCGCCCACGTACATCCTGGCTCCAAAATCTGAGAGAGTGGTTCGGGATGAACACAACATCCCTTTTCCGAGCGGCAGTATCCCGTGAGAAGATCGCCGTAATGGTCGCCAACCTCTGATAGGAGATGGCACCCGAAGAAGAAGAAGAATGAAGATTGATTTAAATTTTTTACTGGAAATAAGTGATTATTTATTCATTTACCAATGAAACGTGATTCCTGGATGTTTTTTCCTCCGGTCACTTCGGTTTTTACACCACTTTACCACGCAAGACATGCTGTTTAGCTTTTTATTTCTTCGCATAACGTACCGCCTTTGTTGACCCCTGTGGGCATAATGGCCGACTAATGTGTGAATGTGTGCTTGTCGGAGTGTACGTACAGCGAGCTGGCAGACTCTGAGCGACACACTTGTGTTGTAAGCGAGACTACGTCCGACTTTTTTATGTGTCCATGCGGGTACATATTAAAATTCTTTTGATTTTCAGTTTGATAACTAAATTAAAGTCTTCGAAATCAATAAATATCATAAATTTCATTCATTTTCATGATAAGATTCGTAATATTTTTGCACAGCCGACACTTTTCAAAAATAAAATAAAATTTGCTGTTAACTAAACGTTGACATTCGTAAAATAAATGCAAAAATCTTTGTAGGTACTTGAAATTGAGATTTCTTCAAGTTGTCCATACTAAACGCTGATTTCATGAGGTAAGCACCTAATATTTATCTGTTTGAAACTGGCATTTGGACTTTTACGTGTGTTATGGACTATGGTTCTTTTTTCTTTGGCAATGGCTACCTGTTTTTGAGAAAACTCTTTCGTGGCTGTTTATATATATCAATCAGCCCACATTCACCCACTGCAGGTTACAAGCCTCTTTACTCTATGCTATGATACTCCGGTCTTGATCTGACAGCAAGAACTTACTATCAAGACTAGCAGGAGAAGTTGCTGGAATAATAAAATAACATTTATAATAACTTGGTTAACATTTAATGCATGTACTTTTATGAAATTACAACAGTAATTGTTTTTAAACCAGTAACTTATTCTGGAGTTTACTGATATTATATTTTGTTCACATTTTGATTGTAGCATAGTATTGCATATTACTATTTGTGCCACACATTCGGAATGTGGAGTGAATTTGTCACCCATGCACCGACTGACTGACTGACTGACTGACTAATCACTGCACTGCACTGTTTAGCATACAGCAGTGATGTACATTGATTGACCAGTGTGTTGCAGATACAACAATAGTGATGATGTCCGCATCAAACAACTTGAACTAAAGTAACATCTCATTTGAACAAGAAACATTCGTGTCATCGAAAACAGTTCCATCTTGTTACTTGTATAAAATATTTTATTAGATCTTATATGGAACTTTCAACAATTGATAAAATGTGTTCTATTTATTATAATCATGCTTTGATTCAAGTTTCTTTATGTGGATGAGCTATAATGGAATATCATTTTAAATAATTAAATCTATTTAAGAGAGAACCAACCTATAATTTTATACAGTCATTTTGGTATACAAATTATTATCAACTCAAAATATTTATATATTTTTACAACACGTATAATACAATGCTACATTATATAAACCTATCCATGTTAACAACTTTCTTGGACATACAAAATGTATTAGGCGATTCTTATAATGTAGGGTAATGATAAACTGAAGCAATGTACAGCTGATGAAATACTGAGATTCTGTCGTCGAACCAAGTACCTAGACCTAGAATGCTAAGTAGTCAATTAACAAGAAAACAACCAAAACCAGGCTACAAATTTTAATATGTTTTAAAAACCATTTCCCGATTTGATAATTTAATGGAAAAAAAACACTTAATTTAGTTTCTCTCATCATTAATACCACTAATACTCAGTACAAAAGCATGAAAAAAATTAATTACATAAATGTACAAGTAGACAACATATTCTAATGGCAATGTTTTGATTTGACAACGTCTACCGTTATAGGATTCCAGTATATATAAAATCTGTGAAGGCACTTCATACTTCTATGCTCTCTCAACTGCATCAAACGTTAAGGTATACAATAATGTTATGCAATATAATATAGAAACCCACAAGAAACTGGCCTAAACAACTTGGCAAAATGTCAGAACATCTTCGAGTGAGGATAAGATGAAGCATATTATGCTGGCAACTATTTAGATGACCCATACGCCATGCTTCCCGTGGCTCAACCATGGACAAGCTAGAGTGGACTGCACATCCCGGCTAGTATACTTCATAGCGAGATAGAACAAAAATGATATATCGAATGCCGAGAACAGCGAAGAACCCTTGACACAATCAGTCCTCAGCAAACGTGAAGGCACACTACACTAAGGCTGGTGTAACCATGTGTGATGTCGTTTGTTGCAGAGTCCGGGTTCGTGGTGCTACAGGGCACGACATACTGGACGGACCTGTTCGTGCGTCACTTCCTCTTCCAGGAGGAGCGGAACATCGACTGCGATGATCTGCTGTTCTTTGTGCGCAAGCGCCACAAGCGCGGCTCCTCGCGGTACCTGCCCAAGTACGAGGTAGGTTCACACACCACGCCGACCGACCGACACACACACACACACCCACACGTAATATACAGTTGGACATACCTACAAGATCATAGAGATATCTGTGGGATTGTGAGCAACTTCACAGATTAGGAATCGTGTTATAAGGTACAGCAGTAGGGTACATACATAGCGATAGATCACTCGAGGAAGACGATTGGGGTTTTCACAAGTTGCCACATTGCCTTTCGTAATCGGGATTTCCAATTTCACAATTTAGGAATAACGTAGTTTCCAAGTTTAAGATTTTATCAGCCAGAGAAAACAAGGTTTATCAGCTGGAAATTAATGTTATGAAGTTGAATTGAAGTCGGAGAAACGATTCTCACGAGCTTTATCTACCTGATCCTGATAAGATTATGTGATTACATTGTGTTCTGGTTACGAGATACGCGATTTTTGGATAATGGATTCTATTTATTACTCTGATGTATTTTATATGGACATATTTACCAAATTTACAAACATTAGTACAAAATATTGAGTTTTTGCTGAGTGTTGTTTAACACATTTTATCTATTACACATACAGTTTCTACCATGACTTAATTTCAATTCACCCGCAATACGGCTTCAAGTAGGTGTACAGCAGTAAGTAGAATACATGAGGTAAACAGACATAGTTATTTATCACATTTCTATACTAATTTGTGACAGTTGAGATATACTAACTGATAGTTAGTTGTGTAACACGTTGTCGGTGCGTGTGAGTTGTTGCCGGAACACATCTATTCGCGGCCTAATTTCTACATTAGCACCATTTGGATGAGTTACAAAATTTTAGATCCGATGAACTACGGAAATATAAAATCATGACAACTTTTTTGATCAACAGTTAATGTAAGTACTTTATTTTAAACAATATAAAAATATTTTTTTCTTATAGTATGTATCTCGACAATATTCTTCAGTTCACAAACGACCGACTCCAGAGTTCCGACGACACCCGATCCGATCACCACAAGTCTTGTTTAGAAAATTTCTTTCTTAGACTCGATAACAATTCAATAATGAATCACTTTCAAAAGTTACGAAAAACAAAATCTATAAACATCGGAAAGTACGCGCACTCCGTTCAATTTCAATTGTTACTAGTCGAATAAACAAAGCGTACGACTCTATCAACAACGAAAGCGTACAATGTCTACACGCGAACGGTTTGCTTTAATGTTAGGAAATATGCGCGCACATAGGCGTCCGTGACACCCACATATCGGCACAGCCATACTCGCACACTCGCGTTCCTCAGCCACCACGCGTCACAGTCGACACTGTATCTCCTTGTTGCAGACGGAGGTGGAGGTGTTCCGCAAAGACTCGAAGAAGCTGCCCATCGGCGACCCTGAGATCGACTGGGAGGAGACAGTGTATCTGAACCTGGTCGTGCACCAGTTCGATTACACGCTCACGCTCGCCATCTGCACGCGCACCAGCCCCAAGCAGCTGCAGGTGCTGCGCCGGCACTCGCAAAAGGTGAGTGCGTCAAACGCGCGTGCCGGCGGCGGGCGGCGGCGCCAGCCCCGCTCACTAGCTCAGGCGCGAGAACAGCTTGGTCCGCGGCCACGGCAGCGGCCAGTCGTAGCGCCGCGGCACCGGGCCCCGTACGTTGCTCTCCAGGTACGCGATCAGCCGCCACCACCACTCGCGCTGCAGCCAGCCCTGCGCGCGCGCCGGCGCCTGCAGCAGCGCGTGCACGGCCCACCACAGCCGCGTGGTGATGTAGTACGCCACCACCACGTCCACCGTGTAGTGTCCGTGCGCCAGTAGCACGAAGATCATGCCCAGCAGCGCGGAGCCCCACAGCGCCCAGTGCACCGGCCACAGCCGCCGCGGCGAGTACTCCGCCACGATCAGGTACGACAGCACCAGCACCATCGTGTGCCCCGAGTAGATGAAGTCGCCGCAGTAAGTGTGATGGCCGTTGATGGACAGGCCGAAGCCGCTGATCAAGTAGAAGGTGCGCTTGAAGATGAGCAGCGCGCTCGTCTCGTTGCTCTTGGGGCTGCAGTAGTAGGTTGTGCTCGAGACGGGCAGCACGGTCACGAACATGGTCACCGAGCGGTACAGGTACAGCAGCCCGATGATGAAGAACAGCCGCCGCGACACGATGAAGCGGTGCTTGTGCAGCACCACCACGAGCATGGCGACCGTCGTCGACAGCATGATGAGGTACTCGGACACGGCTAGCCCCCAGTCGCGTGCCGCCACGTTGTCCAGCCAGATGTCGGGCAGCGGGCGCGTCGCGTTCGGCCCCGTTCGGTCCGGCAGCCGCTCGTGCACCAGCGACAGCGACATCATGTTGATGCAGATGCACACGAACAAGAAGAAGAAGGAGACGATCGTCTTCCAGATCTCCTTCGGGAAGCGCTCGTCGCGGCCGGCACCCGGCGGGATCTCGACGATGAAGTCCGCCGGGTGGTGGTGCGGCGCCGCCGAGTCAGGGTCCGAGTCGTCCGGCGGCGGCGCATCCGGCTTGCTCTGCCGCGCGAGCAGCGGCTGCCGCTGCATCAGCTCGGCCTGGCTGGGCATGCCGGCGGGGGCGGCGGTGGTGGCGGTGGTAGAGGCGGCGGGGGAGGCGCGCGCCGCGTTGTTGTTCAGGTCATTCCGCTTGATGCCCTCGAAGTTGATGCCCTGGATCTCGTCGCGCGCGGTGTGCGACGCGATGTCGACGTCGGGAGGCGCGGGTGCTGCGGGTGCTGCGGCGGGCGGCGGCTGCTTGAGGTCGTGCTGCAGGTAGGCTCGCACGGACTGCAGCAGCGGCTCGGCGGCGTGCGGTGGCGGCGGCGGCGGCGGCGGGTACTCGGCGAGCGCCGAGATCGTCATCCACTCACCATTGGGCTGGACGGCGGCTCCTGGAATTGAGACAAACTACACGTTAATTGATATCATCATTTATCTACGTAAAATCATGGGTTCGGCATAGTTAGGATGCGGATACTCATGTTGTTTTGTCGATAAGATTTTTATAATCGTCGCAAAAATGCTATTTGATAACAATTGCGATTTCGTTTTATGAGCCTGCATATTAAAAGTGCAACCTTCCTTTTAATCAATGTTCAATAAAGCTCTAAGAATTGTGTATGGTAGGGGCAGGTACTTTTAAGTATGCTATGCTACGCTAATCTTACATCAAAGTTTAATCGAATTACCTATTTGCCTATTAACTTTAAATAATCTTGTTTGTGGTGCGGTAGGTAGGACCTACGTAGGTAGGTACAGGTATTTCAACATCGTTCCGTCTGCGTCATTTTAATTATGAGGGCACTGGCACTAACGAGCATTGTATTGGAATGTTAAAAAAACAAGTTCACTTATTCCAATAGAAATCAGTCAAGTCTTATCAACATTCCATTAATGTTGTCCTTTGGGTAGAATGATGACAGCGTTATTTAACCACAGCTTGATTAACTAACTTCGCAGGTATTATCTGGGATACGGCCAGGCGTTCAAGTGTTTATGTTGAGTTGTCGGTCGGTCGGCATTTTATACAGTCGGTTGTTGTAAACAAGCTGTCGATAGCTCGGCTGGTTCAAAGACCGAGGTCGTCGCTAGGGAAGCGCGACGCCGCCTGATGCAATTACAACAATACAAACAATCAAACGAGCTGGTGCGACCCCTCAGTGAGCCAGCTATATAGCTAAACACAACTGTCGGCGGCGCGGCGCGGCGGCGGCGGCGCGGCGGCAAGGAATCACGGCCACCGCACATGCGATGCGAGCGAACACAAAGCGCGGCCTCCGAGATTGCACTCGGACGAGACGAATATAGATCAGACAAACAGATTTCACTAGAGACTCGCAGCCTCAGCCCACCTCATCTATCTGCCCGAGCGCCATTCTGCCGACTAGAAAGTGCTCCGACCGCGAGCAAGCGACACTCACCCTATCAATTCACGAATGCTCAATCATTCCATTCATTCCCTGCTGCACGTCCCGAAGTGATGGGAGCTGGGAGCTCGCCTCACACTGACACCCGCGAATAAACGGGGTCGAAATGGAAAACTACGTCGACGACACTCTGCACACTGCGCGGCTAACGGCACTCGGGCTTTGGCACTCGCTCTCCTGAACACACTGCCCGCAGACGGATATTTGTTCGACGGCGGTTATTTATCGCGATGATATTGTAATATTTGAGCATTATCGCGGACGAGCTCGTGGTGTGATGGCCGCGTAGCGTACTAGAAAACGAGTGGCACACTGGTCGGTCAGAGAGAGGGGCGCCTCGGCGGCGACGTTCGGAGCACGTCGGGCTCGCTCGCGCGCGCTCGGCTCAATGGAGGAGGTGACGTCACGAGCCGACGCGACGGCGCAGGTCCCCCGCCCGCCCCGACCCGCGCCGCGCCGCGCCGCCCGCTCCGGTGCGACTGCACTCGGTCTCGCTCGGTCACCTCTCTCCCGCCCGCCTCGCCTCTGCTCCCCTTGTGCACAAGCGCCTGCTACATAAACCACCTTGTTAACCCCTTAATGCATGGCCTTAACCGAAACGGATCGCAATTTGCAACCTTATTGCTTGGTAATAAAGTTCAAAACCTATGAAACCATATATGGGTTACCATGCATTAATGGGTTAAATCGGAACGGACCGTCGTCGTCGTCGATGAACTACGAACTTTGTGGGTACTACACGACTAACACTAAACTATTTGTTGTTTTAGCGGCAACAGAAATAAAATAACTATAATTATCATGCATCAAGAGATACAGCCTGGTGACAGACGGACAGACAGACATACAGACAGACAGACAGACGAACAGCGGAGGCTTAGTAATAGGGTCCCGTTTGGCACCCTTCGGGTACGGAATACGGAACCCTGAGAAAAAGCCCGAGCAGCAAAAATAAAAAACTGTACGTGTCCGCACAGGTTACACTTCCGGCACTGACAATGAATTGTGATTTTTTAAATGAATTTTTGTTACCCCTAATTTATATATATTGACCATAGGCGCACGTACCCTGGCCCTAGCATCATTGGGCGCGATCCGAATGCACTCAGAACAGACCACAAACACGATCTCGTTTACGATGTCAGATCCGGTATCCTCATATCCGTTAATACCTAGGTATGTAATACCTAATCAATCAACTACTCAACTCAAAATTTAACTCGTACCAACCGAAGTGGATATTCTCGGGTAGTAGGTAAGTAGACTCTGGATGTGCATGGCCTCTGGCCTCTGGCCTCTGGCCTCTGGCCTCTGAGGGACTACACTGGATTTTATAGTTCCAGATCTATGACGATTTAGAAAAAGATCCCAAACAATTGTAAATTGAAGCCATTGTAATTGAAGAAAAGTTACCAATCAACAGTTATGAATGGTTAAAGGTAACTTTTACAAATGAATGATTCAGTTTACAAATATTTATGACTAATGCACGTGTAAGGGGCCACCGTTAAGAAGTGATAACTTTTGATCTGAAACTTTTACTAATTAAACTTTTAACTAATTAACTAATTAGTTACACGAATTCCTTTCTAAATATTGGCGTTCAGCTCATCGTAATACCTTTACCACATTCGGAAATATAAAAATCTACACATTTCGTCTGAGGGACATTTAACCATTAATAACTTTTGATTGGTAACTTTCAAATTTAAGCTTAAATTTACAATCGTTTGGGATCTTTTACTAAATCGTCATGGGTCTGGATGTCTGGAACTAAAAAAAAACAGTGAGACGGCATACACATGACTCTGGCTGGCTGGAGGCCGCGTGTCGCGGAGGTGAAAGTATGTAGATGGATTTGAAAATTAATTGCCCAATTAGACTGCGACCGACCGACATATGTACCTACCTGCCGAGAGCTCGGTCGAGTCCAACAACAAAACACGATAAACGACATACTGCGATGGAATGTCGGAACAAAGTCGTTTACAAAATTATTCTAAAGAATTTATCAACTCGAGAAATCAGATTTTTACATTGAATTGAATGAATCCGGCCCCAAAAGGTATTCGGAGGATTTCTGGTATGAAGATGTTAAGTTATGTATGATCTTTAGAGACAATACTACAAAAATAAGATCTGTTTTACTTGATATACCTGCAGATTACCTATATGTACTTCATAATAAACACAAACCGGTTCCAACATTACAAACACAAACGTGAGATTCTCAGAGGTATGTTTTACGACGCAACGTTTTACTTGAGATTGAGAAGTACAGAACTGCTTATGACCATAATTACCACCACCCATAGAATATTGTGAATTAGTTCTTAATAGTTAAAATACACTGTTAATATATTTGATTACAAAAGATCCTCTCCTCTTCTCAGTATTCATTAGCTCCATCTCTGACGTTCTTACTTTTTCTTATCATCTCTTCGCAGATGACCTCCAAATATATCGGCACTTCTCTCTGAGTGATGTAAATCTGACAGTTTCTCAAATAATAATAATACCTTGGACACCATTTACACACATAGATCTAGCCCCAAACTAGGATTCTCTGTATTTTGGGTACTAGGCAACGGTACTCATACTTATATAGATTAATATTACCTATACTTAGATAGATAAACAACCATGACTAGGGTACAAACATCCGTTCTCATCATACAAATATTTCCGAACCCGGGACCCTTGGCTTCGTTGGCCAAGACCGTAGGGTCACTGCCGACTCGGCCAATCGGGTCGTCGTCGGTCCCTTCTACTACCTATAATAGACTACGCGGATGCTTGTCGGTCAGTGCGAACGAGGAACAACTGAACCAACGACTTCAAAACCTCGAGATTCGGTTTGTCTACGGGCTGCGCAAGTATGACCGTGTCTCCGATCCGCCAAAACACGGATGTGGCTACATCTAGGCTAGTATATTTTAGTTACTTTCGTAGTGTCATATCCTATGGTATCTTGTTGTGGGGGAAAGCAGCGGATATTCAAACTATTTTTATTTTACAGAAAAGAGCTATTCGATCAATTTATAATTTAAAACGCACATACTCCTTAAGAGAGCTTTTTAAAGAAATTGACATAATATCTGTACCTACTCAATTTATTTTGGAAAATGTAATTTATGTAGGTCAGTGCATTCTCTACTACAACAAGATACCTCTGGAGTACTTGAAATTGCCTTTTGAGCAATTTAAAAACCATGTTAAAGCCACTTTGTCGAAAAACTACGTCTATTATGAGTTGGTCTGTATGGGGTTAATCTGACTCAACACAGACCTTGCTGTTAATAATTTAGTAATTATTTATTGCTGCTTATTAATTATAACAGTTCATATTGTAATATTTATATTATTTAAGCCCAAGCATTTTTTAAAAGAGATGTAAAAATCTATCTGTGGTAGTTTCTACGCCCTACTTCTCCCACAGTGGTCCAATGTAGAGAAGTGGCAAAAAATGACGATTGCTAACTATATGTAAATATCTACAGTAATAAAGACATTTGGAATTTCGTCTTCATTACTGTAGATATTTACATGATATGCACATTCTCCTATCTATTCAATGTTGCGAAATCCCCGCTACTCCACATATCTTCGAGACCGTTTTGAATTTCTTTTCCCCAGATATAGCAATCCGTGATCCCACACGGTGTCTCCTTTCAACTCCTCGGCATAATACTGCCGCTTACTAACATTCGTTTAACTCGTTTAAGGGCAATCAGACTGTGGAACGCACTTCCCTGCGGTATTAGGGATAGTCCCTCAATTCGCACTTTTAAGAAAATATTAAATTACAGTTTTATTGCGCACTAGGACTGTCCTGTTTCATAAACTCTTCTGTCCAGCCTCCTAGGTTTGCTTGAAGAAATCTATCGCTCTGTCTGTACATCTATATTTTCTGTGCAATAAAGAATATGAAAGAATAGATACAAAAGTAGGTCATCACTCATCACCGTAATTAATTCTTGACATTCTCCAGTTTCTAATTTATTTAATTAATGGGCAGGAACCGCCAGTCAAAAAAGTAACTTCATAAACAATTATCGATAAGGAGCAAATAATTGTTCTTCGACACATCTGTTCCACACTAATTCTCAGGATACCCTATCGCGTATTTTCAACAAATAAATCAATCTGAGAAATAACAGCAAAAACAAAAATTGGAAGGTACAAGCACATTTACTTAGTTAATTACCTAGTAGGCATGTGTGTACCTAGAATATGCTGTTGAATAAGTAGGTACATAAGAAATATCGAGTAGGTACACATCTTCGCACGCTTGTCGTGTTCTAGTATTAAGTATTCTGTGGCTCTAGTCTAGCTCAGAAACCTGTCTGTAAACTACAGATAGCTACAGTACGATTACTTATATGTAAAGTAATCGTACTGTAACTATCTGTAGTAATACTTGTCAGTTTTAGTCGCATCAAGATGTTTTGGAAACTTGATATTTGGCACAGAGGAGTATCATAAAGAGTATATGAAGGGGAAAACAGTTGATTGATTTACGATTAAAATCATATAAAATCCGAGAAGTGTCGAGAGGTAAAATTAAAATAATCGTTCTGTAGAGGCCATACCTCCAATTTCTGAATTGAGAATTTCACTAATCAAATACTTAAGTATTTAGCTCAGTCTGCAGATGTCACAGAAAAGAACGTGACAGAACAATACTTAAGTAGGTATAGTATACTTAGTGAATTCCTCAATTCAGAAACCGGTGCTTTGCCTTTTCGAGACGTCCTGATGCTGGTTGACTGGCAGTATATGTATACAATCATTCAGTACATTTTGATCATTAATAATAATAAATAATAAATGTAGCCCATTAATGTCCACACCGAGGGGCACAGGCATTTACCCGGATGCGAGTAAAATTGAGCCATACTCCACCACGCTGGCTCAGTGCGGGTTGGTGGAGGTGTTTTACGAGCACTTACTTGGTGAAGCGATAACAGCCGAGATCACTGAAGTCCGTCAATGTATTATAATAAATAAATTATCTCATTAATACACGCTCAGGATTAAAACCTGCATCTCCTGTGTGAGACTCAAGCGTGTAACCCATTAGACCACGGAGCTCTTACAATCTGATATTAATAATGAATAAATATAATCAGAGATTTTGCGATAGGTTTCTATATTACATTCAGAGTCTTATATAGAATATGTACCTATATTAAGTTGTAAAATGAATATAACTTAAGTCACAAAAACATTAGAGCCAAACATGTGATTTGCTTGTGAAGTGATTGAGCGGGCATTCTCTCATCACAATGTAATTTCTAGAAGGTCTGTGTCCTTCGCCGTCGTCGCCAGTAAATTGTAAGCAATTATCTACTAACAGCCAATTATCAACTGTAGTGACTTGGCTTGCGAGGCTTCTTCACTCGAACCCGTCGATTCAACCATTGATGAGCTGTTTACAGTAACTGACTACACTAGGTATACTATGCGGGACGAATTATAGCTTCAATGATCTACTCAACTAAATGCCTGCTTTGTTCAGATAACGGGCCAAATATTCATATCATAATCCCAGTTTGTTATGGCGGTAGCTGATAACATTTCACTTGAAGATCGATCGCCGAGTGCATGCATCGATACAGATTGTTGCGTGCGACCTCGCAGACAATTCGGCATTGTGACGTCATCGTGATAATGTCCAAGTCTGACGTCACGCTTCGTCAAGCAAGAGTGAGTCAAAAGTCGAGATTAAACAAAAACATCGACTTCATCTTAATGATGTTGAAGAACAGTTACCATGAATCATGAAGGTGACCAGTCAAATGGTAAAAGATCATCGCATTCAATATGATAATGCCAGAAATAGCATGTTCTAGTGAATTTATCAGGCCATTCGACATAGAAACGCGAGAGTTCAAGAAAAATATATCTACAATTTCTTGTAGAAGTAGTACAAACATAGGTTGATTGAATTTTTCTGGTAGCTATGGGAAATACAAAAATTATGAACACAACAGGAAAACTTATTGCTTCAATCGATAAATATAGAGAAGTAATTAATACGAGCGAATCAAAACTTAATTAGGCGAACGGCCATTTACAGCGGAATTACCTGAAATGAGCGAAAACAATACTGAATACCCCTATTGGCTAAATAAAGACTGGACGAAGTGGTGGGTCAGAGTAGGTGAAGTATTAAGGTTTAGCCTTCGTGTTAGGTTGAACATGTAATAACAACAAAATCCAACACTCCTTTTGTATTCTATGTTACTCGACGTTTTCAAGTTACTGTTTTTCAGATTTCTAGTCTCGCAATTAAGTAATTTTGTCAGACAAAACCAGTATATCTATTCGTGCTCAGTTTGGCGTACAATTCAGTAATATTGTCAGGAAAAATAATTATTTTTGTCACTGTCTATCAAAAACTGGATTTACCGTCAAACTTTTATACCTATAAATATAAAGCATTCATATTCTTTATTGCAGAGTAGCATATTTTATTTCTACCCATAAACATACTAGGTATGACGGCCAGACAGCGGGTGAGAAATCCAAAAAAATACCTATATGTGCCTAGGTTCCAAATTAAAATAATAATCCAATCAATAGGTTGTATAGAAGAAACACAATCTTTGCAGGCAGATATAGTGCGTGCGTGGGCTGAACATGAAGCGCTGGTGGTTGGTTACCGGGGTAATATAAAGGGCGGCGCGGGGGTGAGGTTAGAGCTGAGGGGGGGGGGGCAATGGACACCGGATATGCAGGTCAAGGCGAGGGGTCCTGTTACAGCTAGACAGACAGACATCTGGATGTGGCTAGAAGAGATACGAGTATTAACATTTTCTGAGCAGCAATGATCTAATGTTTGTTTCGAAACAACACGTTGCTAAAGGAAACATTAGTTTAGTTGAAAGGGTGTTTTTTTACAATAAAGCAGATGTAGCATGTTATACAGTTAAAACTCAGAGGAATAAGACACAAATAATACGGTGTTTCTTTCGCATTTAAAATATCGGAATTAATATTGCTATTTGAAATGTTCCTGTTATGCATAAATGTTGTTTACGACCTAAGTGCCTACAAGAAATACAATTGTATTCCATTTTGTAGGTACTTCCTACCTACCAGTCTCAACTCATTTATGGAAGTGAAGACGTGTCCGTTACAAGGACGAACTTTTGTCTTTTGTCCTCTAACGGACACGTCTTTCAACATTTACAATTAAATTCTTGCTTTCAGCCATTGTCTTTTGTGCAATTTCTCTTTCAGCCATTGTATTATACCTATGTTCTGATATTAGATCGACGAACTTGTTTGAAAGACTGTGTGAAACCCTATATTCAACAAAAGTTCAATAGTAATGGGGTAAACATCGATATTTTTTTTAACAACAATATTTACCCCCATTATTGGTTGCATGAATAACAATAACGAAAACTAGCAGGAGCACAGCTCTGCGGGGCTCGTGAGATTTTTAACCTACCTAGTAATCATTTCATATATTTTTATTGCACATGAAAATTCACATTACAAGCTTATAGAAAAGACATTTATAAAGGCAAGTTCATCTCTAGCAAGAGATATCTTCCAGCAAGCCCAATATGATAAGGTTAAATTTAATAGCAGTGACAGGTTGAAAAACAAGTAAATAATATAAATAAGTGTTATTACAAAACATAAAGAAGAACATTAATACCGTATATAAAATAAATAATATAAATAAACAATATATATATTAAATTCTTAATTATACGAAAGATAAATAAACGTTAACAAAATATCATGTTAACGTTGCTTTGTTATATTATTTAAATTATAAAAAGAATAAACTTTGTATTTAATTATGGACAAATTATAATTACGAGTAAATGAAATGTTAACAACATATTTATTTATTTTATTAATATAATAATGTATTTTAATCTCAATTTTATTTTATTTATTTATTTCCGTAAATACCTATCGTTATAGGTCGAACCTAATGCGGTAGGTATGTTCATCTAGTTTAACTAATTATAATTGACTTCGTAAAATATTTGCACAACTCCTAGATGGTGAATATGTTGACACTTATGCATACCAATTGGGTTATTCAATATCTCATGAACACATATTTTATAGAAAATTTAATTTTATTCGATTTGAACAATTACGTATGTTTAAACGTTAAACTAATTTCTTTGAGCAATCATTATTACTCAAAGACTAATGTAGCCTTTGAAGTAACTTTTATAGTTAGGAACACCACAACTCAATGGTGTAGCCGTGTTTTTCATAATTACAAAATAATTACAAAATTGTCAGTTGTTACAATAGAAAGACTGCTGATAGAGGTGGTTCTTTAATCTTAGTAAAAAATAATATTAAGGTGAAACAACGGAAAGATATTCTTGCACTTACTGTAGAAAGACAAATAGAGGTATCCTGTGTTGAGTTGGATAGTCATATTATTGTTTGTGTCTACAGACCACCTAGGGATGAAAACGGCCATGGCAATTTTGAAATGTTCGAGAAAATTATGGAGGATGCCTCATTAAACTTTGTAATAGCAGAAAAAAGTTAATTATTTGTGGCGATTTTAATGTAGATTTGCTTGTAGATACAACATTGAAACAACGATTAATGACTCTGTTCAAATCATTTAATTTATGTCATATATTTCTAGAGCCAACTAGAATTACACTTACCAGCCAAACTTGCTTAGATAACGTTTTTTGTGACTGTGCATTCACAAGTAAAAATGTAATTAACTGCTTACCCTCAGATCACAGTGGTCAAACAGTTTCATTCCCAATTGCCAGTAAAAATAGGACTGATCCATCATTTTATATGCCTATTACATCCCATAGACTAGAGACGTATATGAAAAGTTAGATATAAATTTGCCAGTACCGGATTTTGATGAACAGAACCCAAACAAAATCTACTCAGACTTCTTCAACATTATTCAGACAGAATTCAATAAAGTTTCTAAATTAAAGAAAGTCAGTGACTACAACGGTAATTCTAAATTTAATGACTGGGCAACATTTGGAATTCGTAAAAGTAGAGTTATCTTATATGACCTTTATGACCAAAAAACCTATAACTTTGATCGAAAATTTCATGACTATGTTAAAAAATATTCCAAAACTTTCAAGTTGGTTTGTAGAACTGCAAAAACTTTACACATTAATAGAAAAATTCAAAATTCAAATAATAGAATGAAAACAGTTTGGCAAATAATAAACCGCGAAACTGGCAAAGTTATACCAAGGGACAATGATTTCTGCCTAAAGATAGGTGGTGATGTTGTTAAATCCAGCGCTGATGTTGCTCGAGCTTTTGAAACATTCTTCACCAATGTACCCTTACTCACAACAGACCGTCTAAATTCATCTCCATATGAAGCAGACTTTATTAAAAAAATAACACTAGCGTCAGTAATGTATATTTAAAATTTCATCATGTATATCCCCAGGACATTGTCAAAACGTTTAACTTACTTAACTTAAAAAATACGGAAGACCTGTGGGGTATATCAGTCAGTCATTGGCTCAGTAATTCTAGTTATAGCCCCACACTTAGCTTATATATTCAATAAATGTGTTGACGATGGGGCTTTCCCAGACCTCATGAAACACAGTAAACTGATACCTCTGTTCAAGTCGGGAGATAAGGGTGATCCTTCAAATTTCAGACCAATATCTGTTCTTCCAACACTAAAGTAAAATATTTGAAAAGATTATACTCAATCAAATGCTCTCACACTTCAACTGTACAAAACAAATCCACGCCAAACAATACGGTTTCACTAGGGGTAAATCGACTACGGATGCAGGTATTACCCTTATATCTCATATTTATTCTGCATGGGAGGCCGCACAGGATGCTATCGGAGTTTTTTGCGACCTGTCGAAGGCGTTTGATTGTGTTGATCATAATACACTATTAATTAAATTAAACCATTACGGAGTTAGAAATAAAGCGTTGGATCTACTAAGATCATACCTAAGCAATAGAATTCAAAAGGCAGAAGTTAACGGCGTAAAATCTGATGGATCGGGTGTTAAAATTGGCGTTCCACAAGGTTCCATATTAGGCCCTTTCTTATTCCTGGTATACAGGGTGTCCGGAAGGTAGGTGCAATCCTTTAAGGGGGTGATAGCTGACATCATTTCGAACATTTTAAGCTTAACATGTAAATGGCAATAATCGTTTAATTTTTTTTTTATTTAATTTTTTAGTGTTTTTTTCAAAAATACCCAAATCTCATACATAGCCGGTTCTACCACGCCAGTTAGAATTAATGTCAAAGGTGTAAAGCTGTTTTTGTATTGTCTAACGTTTATTTAACCAAATAGTATGAATTCTAAGCATCTATGTTGACTTTGAGAAAAAATAGAGACATTGAAACATGAAAAATAATTGTACAGTTTGATTTAAATACTTTGATTTGAGGTTAAATAAAATTAAATAAAATACTTTTCATCGTTCAAACCTTTTTTAAAACACGTCTGGTTTCTGCTCTTTATTTTAAGCTATTGTTCATGCAGGTAACTGGCTTAATAGCTGAGTTATGTCGAATTATTTATCTGCGTCGAACGAAGGAAAGTATTTTGATTTCAAAGTTTAATATTTAAAAAAAAACACAATTGTTGGTAAAATAATTTTATTCATTTTCAAAATGTGATCCACCATTTCTAATACAAGCACGGGCCCTATTCCTTACGGTGGTGGTGGTCACCTTCAGCATCATCTCTTCCTTCATAGTGGTAAATGCATCATTGATTCTCTGCACCAACTCGTCCTTTGTTCTTATTTCTGTCGTGTAGACAAGTTCTTTGGCCCGGCCCCAGACGAAAAAATCCATGGGTGTAAGGTCCGGCGATCGAGGGGGCCAAGGCCAAGGTCCGTCTCTGCCGATCCAACGCTCCGGGAAACAGTCGCTTAAATAGTCTCTTACATTCCGAGTCCAATGCGCTGGACAACCATCTTGTTGGAAAATCAATGGCCTCTCTAGGTCCAATAGTCCAGCTTCTTCTAAAAGTCCAGGTATGTCGTTCTGTAGGAATGATAAGTATTTTGGTCCATCCAATTTGTCGGGTAGATAGTGTGGCCCAATAAGAGTTCTACCGATTACTCCAGCCCACACGTTGACAGAGAATTTTCTCTGGAATGATTTTTGTTTTTTCCAGTGTGGATTTGCGCCCTTGTCACCCCATTTATGGAGGTTGTGGAAATTATTGATTCCCTCCCTCGAAAACTTGGACTCGTCCGTCCACAGTATACTTTTCAAAAAGTGACGGTCTTCTATGTCCATATCTAATAAGAAGCGGCAAAACTGGACTCTTCTTATGGGGTCATCTTCTTCTAAGCCCTGTACTCCAGTACCATGAAAGGGATATTTTCCTTCTTTATGCATCGTCGTCCACACCTTCCATCTCGAAAAGCCCAGGTCAGCAGCTACTTTTCTGACGCTCGTAGTGGGATCCGCAGCAAAAGCTGCCAGTATTTGTTCTTCTACATCTACATCAGCACCAGGGTTGACTCCACGTACCGGATTGTTTCCAACGCCATTTTCGATAAGCCGACGAAAGGTGTTTTGAAACACCCTGAAATTGGGTACTCTCCGATCTGGATAACGCTCCTGGTACAAGCGGCGCGCCAAAGCACCGTTTCCGTCAGCTCGTCCGTACATAAAAACAATATCGGCGTACTCTGCATTGGTAAACGCCATGTCACAAAGTGTTCAATAAAAGTCCAATGTAATTCAACACGTGAAGGAACTCAACGCCGGAGCGGACTCAACTTGACACGGTGATTTAATTAAATAATAACTCAACACGACGAACGTAGAAACCACACACAACCAGTCACGAGAGCAGATGCTAAGCAACTAGCTAGATAAAGCTGATAAAGAGAGATAGACAAAGGGCAGATTCCGGTTACGAATCGTAACCTACGATGCCAGCTCTGGTAACAAAGCAGCCCGACGCTCGGCGCTCCACAATGGATATTTCAGTAATTCTGAGAATTGGCCAGTCACCTGCATGAACAATAGCTTAAAATAAAGAGCAGAAACCAGACGTGTTTTTAAAAAGGTTTGAACGATGAAAAGTATTTTATTTTATTTTATTTAACCTCAAATCAAAGTGTTACATTGCAACTGTACAATTATTTTTCATGTATCAATGTCTCTATTTTTTCTCAAAGTCAACACAGATGCTTAGAATTCATACTATTTGGTTAAATAAACGTTAGACAATACAAAAACAGCTTCACACCTTTGACATTAATTCTAACTGGCGCGGTAGAACCGACTATGTATAAAATTTGGGTATTTTTGAAAAAAATACTAAAAAAATAAATTTAAAAAAAATAAACGATAATCGCCACATACATGTTAAGCTTAAAATGTTCGAAATGATGTCAGCTATCACCCCCTTAAAGGATTGCACCTACCTTCCGGACACCCGGTATATTAATGATCTGCCTTTCATGGTGGAGAAATTAACTGACATAGTGTTGTTTGCTGATGATACTTCAATGGTCTTCAAAATTGAAAGACAAAAAGGAGATTTTGATGATGTTAATGGTGTGTTGTCTTTAACCTTGAATTGGTTCACAGTTAATAATTTATTGTTAAACGCTGGTAAAACCAAGTGTATCAAATTCTCACTTCCAAATGTCAGGCAAGTTGAGACCAGTTTAGTGTTAGACAACAGCACGTTAGAATTAGTAAATGATACGAAGTTTCTTGGAATAACCATTGATAGCAAATTGCAGTGGGGACCCCACATAGATAAATTGGCTGGTAAATTAAGTTCTGCGGCTTACGCTGTTAGGAACATCAGACAAAACACGGATGTGGCTACATCTAGGCTAGTATATTTTAGTTACTTTCATAGTGTGATGTCCTGTGGTATCTTGTTGTGGGGGAAAGCAGCGGATATTCAAACTATTTTTATTTTACAGAAAAGAGCTATTCGAGCAATTTATAATTTAAAACGAACAGATTCCTTAAGAGAGCTTTTTAAAGAAATTGACATACTAACAGTAGCTAGTCAATTTATTTTCGAAAATATAATGTATATACGCAAGAACCTTACAACATTTTCCAAACTTAGCGATAGCTGTAATGTTAACCTAAGAAATAACCACAGACTATGTGCGCCCCGTTTTAGACTCGCGAAGGTTAGCAATTCTTTCAAGGGTCAGTGCATTCTCTACTACCATAAGATACCTCTGGAGATTTTGAAATTGCCATTTGAGCAATTTAAAAAGCATGTTAAAGCGACTTTGTCGAAAAAGGGATATTACAATGTTCAAGATTACTAAAATGACAGGACTGTATGGGGTTAATCTGGCTCAACACAGACCTTGCTGTTAATAATTTTGTAATTATTTATTCCTGCTTATTAATCATAACAATTAAAATTTTCATATTTGTATTAGTTAAGCACAACCTATTTTTAAAAGAGATCTAAAAATAAATCTGTGGGAGTTTCTACGCCCTTCTTCTCCCACAGTGGTCCAATGTAGAGAAGAGGCAAAAAATGACGTTTGCTAAGTATATGTAAATATCTACAGTAATAAAGTACTTTGACTATTGACTATTGACTATTTGTGCTGAAGGTTTATATTATACTAAGTATACTAATATTTATTAATCATGTTCTACATGGTTTTAATAGAAATTCTAAGCTGATCTGGCGGTGAAACATCGAAGTTACAACTGCTTGATGAAACCACAATCAGCAGTAGCGTGCAGAGATTTGGTACTGGGCAAGCAGCCTTAAGAAATGTATGAAAAAACTATTTACCGACATCAAAACAGGCTTCCCGCGGCTTCACAAAGAATTTGGATCTTCGTGACGAATTTCAGCCACCTCAGATATCCAGTAAGTGATTGAAGAACAAAACAAGTCAGTTAAGGGATATCCTAAGCGGCCTCTTTTGAGGCCTAGTTTTCTTTTCGCATTCATAAACACGAATAAATAAAAAACACACTCACAGCACAGATAAACGCACGCATTGAACCTTCCAAACTATTTATTACTTTACCCTATTCTATTTGTAAATCAAATCTACCATTCGGTCTTTTTTGAGGTATTCGGTCAGCACGTTATTGTAAAAAGCCGGACCCCGCCTTACTTTTGACAAAAGTTCTTTCTCCACAGCCAACATTGACAATTCGGTGAGTCTTTGTTGACCAAGGGTATTTCGGAGATAGGTCAAAAGGCGTTTTAGGCATGAAAATGCCCTTTCCGTCGAAGCGCTACTGGCGGGTATCGTGACGATTAGTTTTGCCAGTCGTAGGACTTCTGGAAATACATCCACTAAATTATTTGAATACAAGTATTTAATTAACAAAACTGTGCTGGTAGTGGACGTAAATTCCGCTGATTTATACATGCAACGCAGTTCATTCCTAAGCCTGTCTCCATTAAAATTATAGCAACCAAATATTCGACCAGTAAGTCATTTACTAGACTATCAGGAAACGATTTAACATAGTTTGTATAGTTTTCCGGGGCCAGTAGCTCGAAAAAGTTTTTTTTTTTTTTTTAATTTTGGTGTCGCGTACGCAATTCTGTTTAAACATTATCTACTAATATTTCAACAAATATGCGTTAAAAATGAGTTTTCATGTCAACGACAATGTTACGTTCTTTTTTTGGCTGTCCGCATACAAATCATCGAATTTTTCTCTGTATTGTGTGAAAAAATCTTCAAATTGTGTGATTTTTTTGACACAATACGATACGTCAGATGTTTTTTTCTGCATCACCTCATAAAGAATATCTGTCTCCGCAAATATTTCATGAAATATCTGTAGAAACAGATTAAATTCAAAATCTTTGAGACTATTCAAAAAGGAATCGGCTTGTGACAAAGTTTCGCCGTCCCTAGAGTCAGGATAGTCAATCATTGATTCGAAAAACTCTATAAGTGCAGACCGGTCGTTAAATTTTACATTTACCGTTCGAGAGGTAGGTCCACCGAGTTTCAGCCACGCGTGGCAGTTTTCGCGCTTTTACTATATTATTGTAATGAGCCTGTCGTTTTGTACTATTATGGAAGAAAGTTGCAAGTGTACGAACAACGTTGAAGAAACGTTTCACCTCACCAATGCGCTCAAATGTTTTGGAAAGAACTAGATTCAAAACATGCTCGGAACACCACACAAACAGTGTTTGAGGGCATGTTTGTCTAACTATTGCCTGTACGCCATTTTTATCGAAAGATAACACCGCCGCACCATCGTAAGTCTGGGCGAACAATTTCGATGTACATTCATATTCCGCAAGGGTCGCTAAAACAAAAGAGCTGAGTGTTTTAGCGGTGCGGTCAAGGCTCACATCAATGTACTTAATAAACCGATCTACAACTTGCGAATCAGAGAAATAGCGCAATATTAATACCAACTGTTCGCGACCGCTGATATCTAGCGTTTCGTCAATCATTACGACGACGAAATCCGCGTCCTTTATTTCTCTCTTAACCTCGCTGGTCATCAAGGATGCTAAACAAGAAACGAAGTCATTTTGAACCTTATTGGACAGCCCCGTAAATGAATTGGTGGCCGTTTGCAAATGTTGTTCTAAGACGCCGTCATATTTTGACAACAATTCGACCATTTTTAAGAAATTACCGAAATTACATTTGTTCTGTGACGACGACGACTCGTCATGACCCCGAAAAGGTAATTCTTGCTTGGCTAAAAAACATACTATGTCAATTAGACGTTGAAATATGTTCCTATTTCTGTCAACTTTTGCGTTATGACTATCGATATCTATTCTAAGCTGATTGTTTAATTGCGTTTCAATCCTAGAATTACCGAAAGTACGAAGTTTTAAAGATGCCGCTAGGTGCTTTTCCGATGACTCATGTTTTTTTGCGGCATTGGCAAGATTATTTAAATCTATGTAACCGGTGTCACTCCAAACATTCAGATTTGTTTCAAATAAGACACATTGAAAACAAAATAACCTATTGCTGTGAGCACAGCCGGCTAGCCAACTATATTTATTGTAGGAACTACAATGAAACTGTCTAGTAGTATTCCTTTTCTTTTGTGATATTTTTATAGCCCGAGTACACCGCCCTTTTGCAATTATCCTTTCTTTCAACGCAAAGGAAAAGTTATGAAATTTGCCTTTATTTACCTTATCTAAAAACACATCCTCTTTACACATGGCACAGGTATACACATCCATCCTTAACTCAGTTTTCCACTCACCTCTTACACTCAAAACAACTCACAACTACACAAAAGAATAAACAAGATTATCAATTCACAACTCTGCATCCGACGCGAAACAAAAACTTTCAGTAATGGCGGGCAATCAATCAGCTAATTTACAATAGGAAAACCGAAAACCACTCGAAAACGATGCGCTAGTAACCAATCAAATTGAAATGAACGTTCGCTCCGAGTACTATTTGTGGTGGTCGTATGTCTTCGTAAATAATTCGGGTGTTTCGCTCGGTGCAACCAATTGTTTGATTTGATTTAAATTTTGTGAGTCGGTGGGACAATTATTGGTGAGTATGTCAAATAGCGCATGTTCACTGCGCGGCATGCATTGTTTCATTAAATAGTCCCTATAGTAAATACGCATTGGATTCGACACGTCATCTTGTTCTCAAGGCAAGCGAGCTTTTATCTGGTATTATGCCCCATAAGACGCTGGCATCGAATTTTTCGTGGTACAGGCCTCGCTCAATACGATTTGGAAATATTTTAAAGGCTTGGGATACATGTGCCTTTGGGGTCAACGTACTTACGTACGATCGCCTGCGGGACTCACAGGAACGTCGTCGCGGAGCGCGGGAACTGCGGGGCGCGGCTTCGAGCGTTTTGAATTCGCACGGGCGGGTTTTGTTGTTTGTTTTGTGTGTGAATCAATAGTTTTATAAGGTGGAAATTTGGCTAGGGCAAGCAGTGCCTCCAAGCCTCTATAATATGTTCGCCTCTGACAATCAGTATGGGGTTTCGTGGTGTACTAGTACAATCCAATCTGGTGGTCAATGATTGAGATCGAAACATGCATCTTGCGAATTTTCATCACGATGAATCTTAAAATCGATAAAGGAAATATCAAATATATTATAATATATTTGATGCACATTATATTATATAATATATGTAATATTTTCTTATCGAGTTATCGGTATAAATTTTTCACATCCCTACAAAAAAATTTGACAAAATTTGTAAAACATAAAATGCTATGAATCAGGCAAAATACACGCATAAGTTTTATTTCTGGGCCTGTAAACACTGGGTTAAGTTTTAAACTTAACTTAACTTGTTCAATCTAAAACAACATAAGTACATTATTATAAGTACTTAAATAAACAAAAGCGGTCAAGTGCGATTCGGACTCGCGCACCAAGGGTTCCATACCACCGTACTATGGCAGGGATGGTTTGGAGTCAATAGTTTGAATTTTACATAGCAGAATGTGGTTATCAAACTTTCAAAATCGTAATCGTAAGGTAACAAAACAATTTATGATCAAAGGCGAGCTTATCTCTAAAGAGAGATTTCTACCAGCAAACTTAGGCAGGACAGGATAAATTGTGGGACAGGAGGGTCCTAGTGCGTAATAAAACCTATAATTACACATTTACGGAACTAAAACATAATTATATATAATACAATAAATAATGTATATTAATACTAGGACAAAGGTTCATATAGCAAGGTTCAAATAGACTATGTAGCAAACGTCATTTTTTATTACCGTAGATATTTACATATACTTCGCAAATGTAGGTCCACCGACTTAGACAGTCGTTGTCGGTCAATGACTCGACTAGCAGAATAGCGTTTTAGTTTGATATTATATTTATCTTAGATTCGTCTTAATAGATAGGAGGCCGGCATATAATTCGATATTTGAATTTGGTTTAAATTCAAATATCGAATTATATGCCGGACTGCTAAGGCCAAACTAAAATTCCAAATTCTTTCTTTGCGATACTCCTATGTATTTATTTATCATGTCTCTAATTATTAATCAATGTGGCCAGTTGGAAAAGGAGCGCTCGGCTCCAACTCGAAATTTAAATGTTGTTTTCTTTATCGAGGGGCAAAACAAAACAATATGGCCATAGAATCTTATTTATTACAAGCGTGCAGTATGGGGACCACTTTACATGTTTTATCTACACATGTATCATCTAGTGATGCAACGAATACTACTTTTACGAATACGAATATCAAACCTACTATTCGGTGAATACGAATACGAATATCTCGCCATGGTAATAAAAGACAAATTTATTTGATTAATTTATATTCTCCTAATAATAAAAATTTACAATAGGCAAATTTTTGTTTAAAAAATATAAAATTTGTAGATTTTCTGGTTTTAGGCGATTTCTTTTTTCAGTCTGGATGTTTCCAGCTGTTGAAAAAAGTCTTTCCGAGGCGACTGAACATGGCTTCAGTGAAAAATATTTTTGGGCGAGGTTTCTCAGACTTGGAAAATGGACATCTTCTCGTCAAAAGGCCACTGGATCGTCGTATTTTTACGTGCCGACGACCGACGCGCGTATTCGCCGAATACGAATATTCGTATTCGTTGCATCACTAGTACCAACCTTCTTTACTGCGTCTAAAAACCGCACGTTTAAACTATTTGGTAAAAACTCATTTCTTATGTGAAAAATTGTACATTATGACCATAATGTACAAAAAAAAAAACAAATTATGACATTAAAATTTCGAACGCCGACGCCCGCCTGGGTGCCGCCCCTAGTTTGTCTGTGAAGTTGGTACTACAGAACAAGCTAAACATCTGCAGAGGAATGATCAATGCCACAATGTCGGTCAAACAGGCGGTTCCTGAACACATCAAAGAGAGCTTATGATATGTAGATAAACTAGTGTATGTAACTGTTCATAATTAGGCATTAAAACTCTTGAGTGATATTATTATGAAACTCGCCTTCGGATCGTTTCATAAACCCACTCTCGAGTATTAATGCCCTCCATTATGTAGCAGTCACATAAATACTATAAAAATGCGCGTGGTTCATTATATGTTGTTATAGCGGCATTAGATAATTTCAGCTCTCTACCAATGTCGGTTGATCCGGTAGAACCCGGTGACAGCGGAGGCTTAGTACTAGGGCCAGGGGGGTCCCACTCAACAGTTTAGGTACGTTCGACCGGCCAACCCGACCGACGGGAATTCAGTTACGTTGCCGCTCGCTTGGCTCGCAATCGCCTCGCGCGCTAGCCGCTCCTCATAAGCAACTTTTCAGTCATTTTTGCAACAACAATGACGTTCCTAAAATTTTTGGGTCTCTAAAGGCAATTCCTTTAGACACCCAAAAATTCACCCACACCCTTCTTAAATAAAATTCGATTCCTTTTTAATTGAATACCTTTTTTACCTAAAAGTAAACACTTTAGACCCAGTATGAAACAAATTACTATTACGTAAGTAAGAAGGTAAGTACACTCGGCGCCACGAATAAAGAGCTCTCGGAGAAACTGGCGGGGATTACTGCGCATGTGTACAGTCGCGGCATAATTCCGAAGTGCGTTTTTAGGGTTAGTGTGAAGGAATGAGTGTTCAGGACTTTCTTCACTTCTATTTTTTCTCTGTTTGATATTTTGTTGATTGGGATATTAGCCGATGTAAATAATGGACTTTGTGTCAAATCAACTATAGGTACTCTCTATTGACAACATTTGTTAACGTCAAGGTTGAAACCTATATATAAATAACCCCCTAGCATAGAATGCCCCTAGTCACTAGGGCCTAGTGAATATAGATACTTGTAGTAATAGTCCTGCACACTCTTTTCTTTGTAATTCGACCGGGGCGAAAGATAACGTTGGGTAATATTGTATGCGACTGTACTCAAGAAGCTTCGAGACGTGCTTTCGGTGCGGGCATCGGGAAGCGACTGATCAACGAATCAGGTGCTGGCGCTGACTACCGCCCCCGTCGCTCCTCACTTCCCCGCGCCAAACACTTGTGAAAAGTGACTACTGCGCATTCAAGGACAAAGCTCTTTAGTCGTGGCGCCGAGTATACCAACCTAGCGTTAGAATTTGCCAATAGCCTGAATAAGTACATACCAATAACACCTCTCTTACACAGAGTGGACTAACATTCACAAACACAAATCGCACGCACGTACGTAGGTAACCAGACCAAGCGTGATCAAGCGAGACAGGAGTTTACAGGACGACCTTGTGATGTCAGAGTAAAAGAAGCGCTCAGGCGTAGTGATGCGGCGCAATCTAGCCTGCACGGGCGGGGCAACCGATTCTGTAGGTAGGTGCTTAGCGATTGTTGCACGTAGCGCAGGTGCGAGCTATATTGCGCTTTATTGTCGCGCAACGAGAGTAGCTATTTATTTAAGAGTATTTGCGGAGTGATCTTTCTGTACGTAGTACAATTAAGTATTCTGTGCTAGGGCCCCGTTTGGCACCCAAAGGGAACGGAACACCAAATCACTATGGAATTAGGGATAACTTTTTAGATCTTATCTCTTCTTATTTAAATGACAGGATACAGAGAGTTGACATTAATGGAAAACGATCTCCTTGGTCTGTTGTTACTATGGGTGTACCGCAGGATTCCATACTCGGGCCATTCCTGTTTTTGGTTTATATTAATGACCTGCCACATCTTGTCCGAGATAATCATGAGATTGTACTGTTTGCAGATGACACTTCACTTTTATTTAAAATGAAACGACGCAGTTTGAACTTTGACGATGTGATTAATGCAATCTCAAAGGTAGTCAATTTGTTTAGTGCCAATAATATTTTACTGAACAATAACAAAACTGAATGTATTCGGTTTATTCTCCCCAATGTTAAACAATTCTCGGCTAATGTAAATGTTAAAGGTGAAAATTTTGAGACTGTAGATAGCACGGTATTCCTAAGAATTACCTTAGATAATAAGCTTCAATTGGGCCCACTTAGCGATTACGATAGCTTATCTATATAAGCTATCGAAAAAACTCAGTTCCGCAGTTTATGCAGTCAAAAAATTCCGTCTTTTTACGGACGTGGAAACAGCTAGGCATACTGCTGTGGGGGAACGCTGAGGACATTAACATAATGTTTGTGCTGCAGAAGAGGGCTGTTCGTGCAATCTACAATGTGGGTCCCAGAGAGTCACTGTCACTTATATATGTCTTAGTTTAAGATTTGACATTCTCCAAATGTAACCTATGGAAATAAATTCTTTTTGAATTTTGAATTTGAATTTAAACAACACTTTCGTAAGGAATGCTGGCTTCTAAGCACGATTGCTTAATATCCCCTGCGACATTCGCGACCCCCAATCATCATAAGCTACAACATGGGTTCACTTTTGACCGATACTACGATTGTATTCGATGTCATATGGCAATTTATATGAAATCACAAAACAATGTTTTCCAAAAGTAAATAAGGTAAATACACTTGTTAGTGACATGACAGTACAGTTGTGCCATTTAGTTGAGGATGTCTTTTTTGTCAAAAAACATGACTTTAGTATAGTATACTACTTAATTTGGTAGAGAAATAATCCAGTCATTGAGTAATGCTTAGAATATGAGTATTTATACTTTGTCCACTCTATTAATGGTTTTTTGACAGCTCAAAACCACATTTTAGACTTTTGCAATGAAACATATTGCTTATTATGTACGCAATAAGGAAATGTCAAAAGACTATTAACAGAGTGGACAAAGTATATTGGCTATCGACATAGCACTGTGCAGTCTAGCAATATTTGTGCATTAGGTTAAGTTGTCAAATAAGTCCGTCGAATGAAATAACAGAGCATGGGCAGTCGTAGGATAATCTTAATACAGAGCAGCTTTGTCACCGGAGAATTCCATTTGTTGTTGTCCACAGCTTTTATTGTATTGTCACTATTTGTCACTGAATATGTAATACTTACTGCTTAGTAGTATTATGTCGATGTATTGTTTGAGTAGAATGACTAGCTTCCTTGTGTTTTCCGTCAAATGATAGTAAAAGTGAATAGATGTTTGCTGTTTTCTAAGTGGCTTGCGGCGCCCTGCCTTGCATAGTATTGCAGTCTATTTTATACCTATAATATCATGTTTATATTATAGACTGCATTAACTTAACGTGGCTGTTTATGATTTTCTTACTTCAATGTTGCAATGTATTATTTTAGTTACCTAAATAGTGGAAAATAGCTTAGGGATCTCACATAGTTCTTGTAGATCCCGAGCTTCGCTCTCAGAGGGAGACCAGAAAAAAAACACATTGTAGGCTTTTTTGTGTTATGGTTCGGTCACATGTTAACAGATAGCGCTTCATGCTGTGTCGGTTTATAGCGACATAGCGTGCGTCATGTAATGTATGTAACTGTTCATAATTAGGCATTAAAACTCTTGAGTGATATTATTATGAAACTCGCCTTCGGATCGTTTCATAAACCCACTCTCGAGTATTAATGCCCTCCATTATGTAGCAGTCACATAAATACTATAAAAATGCGCGTGGTTCATTATATGTTGTTATAGCGGCATTAGATAATTTCAGCTCTCTACCAATGTCGGTTGATCCGGTAGAACCCGGTGACAGCGGAGGCTTAGTACTAGGGCCAGGGGGGTCCCACTCAACAGTTTAGGTACGTTCGACCGGCCAACCCGACCGACGGGAATTCAGTTACGTTGCCGCTCGCTTGGCTCGCAATCGCCTCGCGCGCTAGCCGCTCCTCATAAGCAACTTTTCAGTCATTTTTGCAACAACAATGACGTTCCTAAAATTTTTGGGTCTCTAAAGGCAATTCCTTTAGACACCCAAAAATTCACCCACACCCTTCTTAAATAAAATTCGATTCCTTTTTAATTGAATACCTTTTTTACCTAAAAGTAAACACTTTAGACCCAGTATGAAACAAATTACTATTACGTAAGTAAGAAGGTAAGTACACTCGGCGCCACGAATAAAGAGCTCTCGGAGAAACTGGCGGGGATTACTGCGCATGTGTACAGTCGCGGCATAATTCCGAAGTGCGTTTTTAGGGTTAGTGTGAAGGAATGAGTGTTCAGGACTTTCTTCACTTCTATTTTTTCTCTGTTTGATATTTTGTTGATTGGGATATTAGCCGATGTAAATAATGGACTTTGTGTCAAATCAACTATAGGTACTCTCTATTGACAACATTTGTTAACGTCAAGGTTGAAACCTATATATAAATAACCCCCTAGCATAGAATGCCCCTAGTCACTAGGGCCTAGTGAATATAGATACTTGTAGTAATAGTCCTGCACACTCTTTTCTTTGTAATTCGACCGGGGCGAAAGATAACGTTGGGTAATATTGTATGCGACTGTACTCAAGAAGCTTCGAGACGTGCTTTCGGTGCGGGCATCGGGAAGCGACTGATCAACGAATCAGGTGCTGGCGCTGACTACCGCCCCCGTCGCTCCTCACTTCCCCGCGCCAAACACTTGTGAAAAGTGACTACTGCGCATTCAAGGACAAAGCTCTTTAGTCGTGGCGCCGAGTATACCAACCTAGCGTTAGAATTTGCCAATAGCCTGAATAAGTACATACCAATAACACCTCTCTTACACAGAGTGGACTAACATTCACAAACACAAATCGCACGCACGTACGTAGGTAACCAGACCAAGCGTGATCAAGCGAGACAGGAGTTTACAGGACGACCTTGTGATGTCAGAGTAAAAGAAGCGCTCAGGCGTAGTGATGCGGCGCAATCTAGCCTGCACGGGCGGGGCAACCGATTCTGTAGGTAGGTGCTTAGCGATTGTTGCACGTAGCGCAGGTGCGAGCTATATTGCGCTTTATTGTCGCGCAACGAGAGTAGCTATTTATTTAAGAGTATTTGCGGAGTGATCTTTCTGTACGTAGTACAATTAAGTATTCTGTGCTAGGGCCCCGTTTGGCACCCAAAGGGAACGGAACACCAAATCACTATGGAATTAGGGATAACTTTTTAGATCTTATCTCTTCTTATTTAAATGACAGGATACAGAGAGTTGACATTAATGGAAAACGATCTCCTTGGTCTGTTGTTACTATGGGTGTACCGCAGGATTCCATACTCGGGCCATTCCTGTTTTTGGTTTATATTAATGACCTGCCACATCTTGTCCGAGATAATCATGAGATTGTACTGTTTGCAGATGACACTTCACTTTTATTTAAAATGAAACGACGCAGTTTGAACTTTGACGATGTGATTAATGCAATCTCAAAGGTAGTCAATTTGTTTAGTGCCAATAATATTTTACTGAACAATAACAAAACTGAATGTATTCGGTTTATTCTCCCCAATGTTAAACAATTCTCGGCTAATGTAAATGTTAAAGGTGAAAATTTTGAGACTGTAGATAGCACGGTATTCCTAAGAATTACCTTAGATAATAAGCTTCAATTGGGCCCACTTAGCGATTACGATAGCTTATCTATATAAGCTATCGAAAAAACTCAGTTCCGCAGTTTATGCAGTCAAAAAATTCCGTCTTTTTACGGACGTGGAAACAGCTAGGCATACTGCTGTGGGGGAACGCTGAGGACATTAACATAATGTTTGTGCTGCAGAAGAGGGCTGTTCGTGCAATCTACAATGTGGGTCCCAGAGAGTCACTGTCACTTATATATGTCTTAGTTTAAGATTTGACATTCTCCAAATGTAACCTATGGAAATAAATTCTTTTTGAATTTTGAATTTGAATTTAAACAACACTTTCGTAAGGAATGCTGGCTTCTAAGCACGATTGCTTAATATCCCCTGCGACATTCGCGACCCCCAATCATCATAAGCTACAACATGGGTTCACTTTTGACCGATACTACGATTGTATTCGATGTCATATGGCAATTTATATGAAATCACAAAACAATGTTTTCCAAAAGTAAATAAGGTAAATACACTTGTTAGTGACATGACAGTACAGTTGTGCCATTTAGTTGAGGATGTCTTTTTTGTCAAAAAACATGACTTTAGTATAGTATGTATACTACTTAATTTGGTAGAGAAATAATCCAGTCATTGAGTAATGCTTAGAATATGAGTATTTATACTTTGTCCACTCTATTAATGGTTTTTTGACAGCTCAAAACCACATTTTAGACTTTTGCAATGAAACATATTGCTTATTATGTACGCAATAAGGAAATGTCAAAAGACTATTAACAGAGTGGACAAAGTATATTGGCTATCGACATAGCACTGTGCAGTCTAGCAATATTTGTGCATTAGGTTAAGTTGTCAAATAAGTCCGTCGAATGAAATAACAGAGCATGGGCAGTCGTAGGATAATCTTAATACAGAGCAGCTTTGTCACCGGAGAATTCCATTTGTTGTTGTCCACAGCTTTTATTGTATTGTCACTATTTGTCACTGAATATGTAATACTTACTGCTTAGTAGTATTATGTCGATGTATTGTTTGAGTAGAATGACTAGCTTCCTTGTGTTTTCCGTCAAATGATAGTAAAAGTGAATAGATGTTTGCTGTTTTCTAAGTGGCTTGCGGCGCCCTGCCTTGCATAGTATTGCAGTCTATTTTATACCTATAATATCATGTTTATATTATAGACTGCATTAACTTAACGTGGCTGTTTATGATTTTCTTACTTCAATGTTGCAATGTATTATTTTAGTTACCTAAATAGTGGAAAATAGCTTAGGGATCTCACATAGTTCTTGTAGATCCCGAGCTTCGCTCTCAGAGGGAGACCAGAAAAAAAACACATTGTAGGCTTTTTTGTGTTATGGTTCGGTCACATGTTAACAGATAGCGCTTCATGCTGTGTCGGTTTATAGCGACATAGCGTGCGTCATGTAATGTATGTAACTGTTCATAATTAGGCATTAAAACTCTTGAGTGATATTATTATGAAACTCGCCTTCGGATCGTTTCATAAACCCACTCTCGAGTATTAATGCCCTCCATTATGTAGCAGTCACATAAATACTATAAAAATGCGCGTGGTTCATTATATGTTGTTATAGCGGCATTAGATAATTTCAGCTCTCTACCAATGTCGGTTGATCCGGTAGAACCCGGTGACAGCGGAGGCTTAGTACTAGGGCCAGGGGGGTCCCACTCAACAGTTTAGGTACGTTCGACCGGCCAACCCGACCGACGGGAATTCAGTTACGTTGCCGCTCGCTTGGCTCGCAATCGCCTCGCGCGCTAGCCGCTCCTCATAAGCAACTTTTCAGTCATTTTTGCAACAACAATGACGTTCCTAAAATTTTTGGGTCTCTAAAGGCAATTCCTTTAGACACCCAAAAATTCACCCACACCCTTCTTAAATAAAATTCGATTCCTTTTTAATTGAATACCTTTTTTACCTAAAAGTAAACACTTTAGACCCAGTATGAAACAAATTACTATTACGTAAGTAAGAAGGTAAGTACACTCGGCGCCACGAATAAAGAGCTCTCGGAGAAACTGGCGGGGATTACTGCGCATGTGTACAGTCGCGGCATAATTCCGAAGTGCGTTTTTAGGGTTAGTGTGAAGGAATGAGTGTTCAGGACTTTCTTCACTTCTATTTTTTCTCTGTTTGATATTTTGTTGATTGGGATATTAGCCGATGTAAATAATGGACTTTGTGTCAAATCAACTATAGGTACTCTCTATTGACAACATTTGTTAACGTCAAGGTTGAAACCTATATATAAATAACCCCCTAGCATAGAATGCCCCTAGTCACTAGGGCCTAGTGAATATAGATACTTGTAGTAATAGTCCTGCACACTCTTTTCTTTGTAATTCGACCGGGGCGAAAGATAACGTTGGGTAATATTGTATGCGACTGTACTCAAGAAGCTTCGAGACGTGCTTTCGGTGCGGGCATCGGGAAGCGACTGATCAACGAATCAGGTGCTGGCGCTGACTACCGCCCCCGTCGCTCCTCACTTCCCCGCGCCAAACACTTGTGAAAAGTGACTACTGCGCATTCAAGGACAAAGCTCTTTAGTCGTGGCGCCGAGTATACCAACCTAGCGTTAGAATTTGCCAATAGCCTGAATAAGTACATACCAATAACACCTCTCTTACACAGAGTGGACTAACATTCACAAACACAAATCGCACGCACGTACGTAGGTAACCAGACCAAGCGTGATCAAGCGAGACAGGAGTTTACAGGACGACCTTGTGATGTCAGAGTAAAAGAAGCGCTCAGGCGTAGTGATGCGGCGCAATCTAGCCTGCACGGGCGGGGCAACCGATTCTGTAGGTAGGTGCTTAGCGATTGTTGCACGTAGCGCAGGTGCGAGCTATATTGCGCTTTATTGTCGCGCAACGAGAGTAGCTATTTATTTAAGAGTATTTGCGGAGTGATCTTTCTGTACGTAGTACAATTAAGTATTCTGTGCTAGGGCCCCGTTTGGCACCCAAAGGGAACGGAACACCAAATCACTATGGAATTAGGGATAACTTTTTAGATCTTATCTCTTCTTATTTAAATGACAGGATACAGAGAGTTGACATTAATGGAAAACGATCTCCTTGGTCTGTTGTTACTATGGGTGTACCGCAGGATTCCATACTCGGGCCATTCCTGTTTTTGGTTTATATTAATGACCTGCCACATCTTGTCCGAGATAATCATGAGATTGTACTGTTTGCAGATGACACTTCACTTTTATTTAAAATGAAACGACGCAGTTTGAACTTTGATGATGTGATTAATGCAATCTCAAAGGTAGTCAATTTGTTTAGTGCCAATAATATTTTACTGAACAATAACAAAACTGAATGTATTCGGTTTATTCTCCCCAATGTTAAACAATTCTCGGCTAATGTAAATATTAAAGGTGAAAATTTTGAGACTGTAGATAGCACGGTATTCCTAAGAATTACCTTAGATAATAAGCTTCAATTGGGCCCACTTAGCGATTACGATAGCTTATCTATATAAGCTATCGAAAAAACTCAGTTCCGCAGTTTATGCAGTCAAAAAATTCCGTCTTTTTACGGACGTGGAAACAGCTAGGCATACTGCTGTGGGGGAACGCTGAGGACATTAACATAATGTTTGTGCTGCAGAAGAGGGCTGTTCGTGCAATCTACAATGTGGGTCCCAGAGAGTCACTGTCACTTATATATGTCTTAGTTTAAGATTTGACATTCTCCAAATGTAACCTATGGAAATAAATTCTTTTTGAATTTTGAATTTGAATTTAAACAACACTTTCGTAAGGAATGCTGGCTTCTAAGCACGATTGCTTAATATCCCCTGCGACATTCGCGACCCCCAATCATCATAAGCTACAACATGGGTTCACTTTTGACCGATACTACGATTGTATTCGATGTCATATGGCAATTTATATGAAATCACAAAACAATGTTTTCCAAAAGTAAATAAGGTAAATACACTTGTTAGTGACATGACAGTACAGTTGTGCCATTTAGTTGAGGATGTCTTTTTTGTCAAAAAACATGACTTTAGTATAGTATACTACTTAATTTGGTAGAGAAATAATCCAGTCATTGAGTAATGCTTAGAATATGAGTATTTATACTTTGTCCACTCTATTAATGGTTTTTTGACAGCTCAAAACCACATTTTAGACTTTTGCAATGAAACATATTGCTTATTATGTACGCAATAAGGAAATGTCAAAAGACTATTAACAGAGTGGACAAAGTATATTGGCTATCGACATAGCACTGTGCAGTCTAGCAATATTTGTGCATTAGGTTAAGTTGTCAAATAAGTCCGTCGAATGAAATAACAGACCATGGGCAGTCGTAGGATAATCTTAATACAGAGCAGCTTTGTCACCGGAGAATTCCATTTGTTGTTGTCCACAGCTTTTATTGTATTGTCACTATTTGTCACTGAATATGTAATACTTACTGCTTAGTAGTATTATGTCGATGTATTGTTTGAGTAGAATGACTAGCTTCCTTGTGTTTTCCGTCAAATGATAGTAAAAGTGAATAGATGTTTGCTGTTTTCTAAGTGGCTTGCGGCGCCCTGCCTTGCATAGTATTGCAGTCTATTTTATACCTATAATATCATGTTTATATTATAGACTGCATTAACTTAACGTGGCTGTTTATGATTTTCTTACTTCAATGTTGCAATGTATTATTTTAGTTACCTAAATAGTGGAAAATAGCTTAGGGATCTCACATAGTTCTTGTAGATCCCGAGCTTCGCTCTCAGAGGGAGACCAGAAAAAAAACACATTGTAGGCTTTTTTGTGTTATGGTTCGGTCACATGTTAACAGATAGCGCTTCATGCTGTGTCGGTTTATAGCGACATAGCGTGCGTCATGTAATGCCTTTGCGTCGGTAAAAACGTTCCTGTTTTGTGCTGTCAACGGACCAAAGTGTTTCGTTCAATGAGGGCGACTCCACCTCCGACTCCCAAACCTAATTTATCCAAAAAAATATTTTCTGTATGATTGATTTTATTTTCTCGCAGTAGTCATGAAAACTACTACGTATGTAGGCAATATGTCTCGCCCAAAAGTGGACTCGTCTCTTAGAAGGCGTCGCCTACTACGGCTCGGCAGTCGGCAGTCGGCATGGGCTCGGCCCTCAAAAGTGGACTCGTCTCTTAGAAGGCGTCGCCTACTACGGCTCGGCAGTCGGCAGTCGGCATGGGCTCGGCCCTCAAAAGTGGACTCGTCTCTTAGAAGGCGTCGCCTACGGCTCGGCAGTCGGCAGTCGGCATGGGCTCGGCCCTCAAAAGTGGACTCGTCTCTTAGAAGGCGTCGCCTACTACGGCTCGGCAGTCGGCAGTCGGCATGGGCTCGGCCCTCAAAAGTGGACTCGTCTCTTAGAAGGCGTCGCCTACGGCTCGGCAGTCGGCAGTCGGCATGGGCTCGGCCCTCAAAAGTGGACTCGTCTCTTAGACGGCGTCGCCTACTACGGCTCGGCAGTCGGCAGTCGGCATGGGCTCGGCCCTCAAAAGTGGACTCGTCTCTTAGAAGGCGTCGCCTACGGCTCGGCAGTCGGCAGTCGGCATGGGCTCGGCCCTCAAAAGTGGACTCGTCTCTTAGAAGGCGTCGCCTACGGCTCGGCAGTCGGTAGTCGGCATGGGCTCGGCCCTCAAAAGTGGACTCGTCTCTTAGAAGGCGTCGCCTACGGCTCGGCAGTCGGCAGTCTGCATGGGCTCGGCCCTCAAAAGTGGACTCGTCTCTTAGAAGGCGTCGCCTACGGCTCGGCAGTCGGCAGTCGGCATGGGCTCGGCCCTCAAAAGTGGACTCGTCTCTTAGAAGGCGTCGCCTACGGCTCGGCAGTCGGCAGTCGGCAGTCGGCATGGGCTCGGCCCTCAAAAGTGGACTCGTCTCTTAGAAGGCGTCGCCTACGGCTTGGCAGTCGGCAGTCGGCATGGGCTCGGCCCTCAAAAGTGGACTCGTCTCTTAGAAGGCGTCGCCTACGGCTCGGCAGTCGGCAGTCGGCAGTCGGCATGGGCTCGGCCCTCAAAAGTGGACTCGTCTCTTAGAAGGCGTCGCCTACGGCTCGGCAGTCGGCAGTCGGCAGTCGGCATGGGCTCGGCCCTCAAAAGTGGACTCGTCTCTTAGAAGGCGTCGCCTACGGCTCGGCAGTCGGCAGTCGGCAGTCGGCATGGGCTCGGCCCTCAAAAGTGGACTCGTCTCTTAGAAGGCGTCGCCTACGGCTCGGCAGTCGGCAGTCGGCAGTCGGCATGGGCTCGGGCTCGGCCCTCAAACTCACTCGTTCATCTATTGCTCACTTTGCAGTGATAGTTGTGCGGAATGTTGGTGATTTCCAACGAGTGGCAATTTTAATCACGAGCGAGCGAAGCGAGCGAAGCGAGCGAGTCTTTAATTCGACACGAGTCGGAAATCATTTTACCCACGTATATCATGCCATGTTTTCTGTGCCTTGTGCGAGCAAATAATAATATGAACTAAACAGAAATAGGTAAGTAAAATGGCGGGCTGCTTTTAAATGCATGCGCACTCAACATATCTATAGTCCGCGTCACCACTCATGTCCTCCGACGTAAAGAGGAACTAAATACAGGCAAGACGGCCCGAAATCTAAAGTAATTAATAACGCGTTTAATGAATAAAAAGGTTTAATATATATGAATAACAATCTGTACTTTACTGATTATCTGCGTCGCGACGCAATTAATTATTCAATTACAGACTGGCTGACGACGGAGTCAAAAGTAAAAAAAAAACTGATAAGTAAAACATAACTATTGCAAAAAGTGGCACTTCCGCACGATTAGCTTACGCTTTTCGAGCAAAATGGAAACATGTAAACAAAACATAGCATCACAGCTTTTCACATGCTCACGGGGTCAGAGATTCACCCACATTAAGCCAGTTACTAAATGATCTGGGCACACGATCGACCCGCGCAAGCCAACCAGGCACCCCTCAAAGCATTCGCCTAGAGATCTAGGCTAACTAGAGATCATCATCACTTTAACTACTACCGCCACTAATACTATCTTTGTCTCTCCGCAGGTATATGCATCTCCCTCCCGCCGCAAGATGGACACGAAGGGAGAGGGAGAGGAGATGACCTACCCGCATATCTGCTTCATGGTCGACAACTTTGACGAAGTGAGTGAGAGCCTACTACCATATTCCTTCATTGTTCTCAAGATTTTCTAAAGCTGATTAGTTCCTCTCTTTTGCTGATTCTTCTTTTCTTTGTCATACTTCGCACTCTGCCATGGCGCCATGACTCATGCACTCGCTCCACCGTATCTAAGTTACCTACCACGCCTAGTGATCAACATCCACTGACTGAGCCTTCATACAGGTTCCGTCTCTGTTTAGTCGTAGGATGTGATACAGTGTGACTAATGACGTCACACGAGATATCTCGTCACGCGGCGGAGGCTGCTATGACAACAACAATCTAAAAATAACAGTGAACTACATCCAATCCGAGTTGATTCCACCTGGTTCAAAGGAAAACGGCTGTTCGAACACTCGGGACTAGATTGAAGAGGCTAAGCTAAACCAACAAGGAGAAATAGAGGCAAGTTCAATCAAACATGCATCATACAAATGTATGTAGCATGAATAGTATGCTAGCAAGCATAGCACTGCAGTGCGCAGTGTGTAAACCACTGAGTAGGAATTGAAAAGGACTATGTACCACTTCGTGAATCACTGCTATTCCTGTGCGGATTACGTCTTTTATACCAATGGCTGTGTTCGCTTATTGTTGGCTTATCTATTGAACAAGTACGGAAGATAACATTAAAAGAAAACAAAGTAGGCCTTTTCATTTGTATGAGCTAGGGGCAGCCAGCCAATGGATGTGCTTGGCCATCGAAAGATTATCTTGGTCATTATTTATACTATGCGCAAACGCCACGCGATATTTTGACAGGAGGCCAGCTGTTTCGGTTGCTTTCCGATACCCTATCTCTATCTCAGTATGTTTCTAGAGTTTTAAAATGACACCTAGGGGTATTCCCAGAGTATTATGATATTTATAATTGAAATGCACATGGAACGGAAAATGATAAATAGAAGCGCAATTACGAAGCAGTGATGTCATCATTAATAAACCAACAAACAACAGTACAGAATAGTTTTCCTGTATTACACGGTATCCCAGCAGGCAGGATAATTTGCATGGTTCATTACTTATCATTGCATTAGTCATCCTAGAAGTACTAAAATATGGACACCATTGAAAGGTTTTGACGTGATAGCGTCTTATAAATCGATGAACGCCGGCTGCACGCACGAAAAAGCATGACTCATTGTCACGTTCCGCCTGAGCCGAGCGTGCAAGCGAGGGCGTGGAACAAGCGATAGAGAGGCATGATGGGCCTAAGCGTTCACCTTATGACGTTGTTTTTTGAAGAAGAGATAGTGTTTGTCGAAAATAGTCATTGTTTATTCCTTGCCAAGAAGACCGGTACCCGTGTGTGTGGTGACTGTCTGTCTCCGTCCCCCACAGGTGTTCTGCGACATGGTGGTGCGGGACGGAGAGATGGTGTGCGTGGAGCTGGTGGCGAGGGGGCGAGGCTGCGGCGCGCAGGCCGTCCTCTTCCTGGGCTCCATCCGGTATGATGCGCTGACCAGGGTCTACGATTCGAGGGTGAGTGGCAGATCTACTGCCGTCCTCTTGCCTCGCATGTCATTGTAGGCATTAGTAAAATGCACGGGCATGTTGCTGAAGATGTGGCGTTGATGAAGAGTTCACAGGTGTTGTTCAGAGTTTGCTGACAAGGCTAACAAGCAGCGGTCGGGGAGAAATAGAAGTGAAGGAAGAGCCAAATGATTTTTTAACTAAACCAAGGAACACTGACCAACTTACATTATGTTGGATAAAAAGCGCATTAAAAAGACTAGAGATCGTTTGATTCTGGACAGTATTGCCGCCTTTTTAGGGTTCCGTACCCGAAGGGTTCCAAACGGGACCCTATTACTAAGACTTCGCTGTCCGTCCGTCCGTCCGTCCGTCTGTCACCAGGCTGTATCTCAAGAACCTAGCTAGCTAGAGAGTTGAAATTTTCACAGATTATGTATTTCTGTTGCCGCTATAACAACAAATACTAAAAAACAGGATAAAAGAAATATTTAAGGGGGCTCCCATACAACAATTCTTTCAATACCACATACAAACTTATGGATGCACCTGGTTACGTACATGGAGTGTGAAAGTAACCGCACCAATAACTTTGTAAACAATATTTTGCTGTGTAAAATCCAAACTATTCACTCCACACCATCGCTTCCATTGAACGGTGGTACGGAACCCTTCGTGCGCGATTTAGACTCGCACTTGACCGGTTTTTTTCATATTTGAGACGCCGCCAAGAGGAACAGCAACGAATGCCTAACCCGCGTAACCAATTAACCAAGTCATAGAATCGAAATAAGTCAATATTGAAATAAATGATCAATCTGACAAACTGATAATTTGAATATCGACTTATTTCGCTGGTGCAGCTGCAGGTGGGCAGGAAGTAACCGCACACAGCTGATCCGCTGAAGTAATGAAGGCTAAATACGTATACTCCTTTTTTATTTATAAAAATTTAAGCTATTTTAAGAAACTAATTTGAATGTTTTTAGTAACGGATGTCTTTTTTTTCTTCCTCTCTAGACGTAGTCTTATTAAATTCCCTTCGCCGTTGGCTGTCATGTAAGACTGTTAAGTACTGACTGACTGACTGACCAACTGACAGGAAAACTTTTAATAGGTACCCTATTAAAAGTTTTCCTGTCAGTCGGTAACGCAGATCTCAGTCTTACTGTAAACAAATATTGAAATCATAGTTTTTAGAGTTCCTTACCCAAAGGATAAAAACGGGACCCTATTCTGTCCGTCTGTCACCAGTCTGTATCTCATGAACCGTGATAGTTAGACAGATGAAATTTTCACAGATAACAACAACAACAACAACAACAACAACAACAAATACTAAAAACAAAAAAATAATATTTAAGGGGGCTCCCGTTCAACAATTCTTTACCACATACAAACTTATGAATGCACCTGGTTACGTACATGGAGTGTGAAAGTAGCCGCCAATAACTTTGTAAACAACATTTTGCTGTGTAAAATCCAAACTATTCACTTCACATCACATAGTTCACGGAACCCTTCGTGCGCGAGTTCGACTCGCACTTGACCAGTTATTTATTTCAGTTCGTTAACCTTGTTTTATTTACAAGGCGAATTACAGCTAATGAATTGCGAGGGGACTTGCGGCATCTATAATATATCGACTGCAGTGAAGTATCGCTAGTGGAACTCATATTTCACTTGTTCAGCACATATTGTGCGGGAAATCACGAAACACGTGTAGCGTCACTTCTCTTCCCGTACGGGGAGGCAATGACACAGTTACGCCCACGCTTAGTAATTAATAATAATGTTTAGTAATTAAGGGATACCTCGCCTGACGCCTGTGCCAAGGTACCCTTTACTCCAGGCGGAAAGACCCGCAGTATGAGAGGGACGGAATCGGGGAAAAATTACAAAAGTCAGTTTTAAATTAATACAATATTAACTAAAATAGCTGTTTTTTACTCATTAATAAAGTAATAGTCAATTTTGCGTGATAGTTTTATAGATATGAAAGTGTCCTCATGAATAATAATTATGTTTATTGAGGCACAAAAAGGTATACATTGGTAAGTAAGTAATTAACATTGTATATGTGAGTGTGCTTACTTAGACTTATTTATAAATTAGTATCTTCTATCACCTAAACTAGAACAGAAGTCCTGTATCTTAGGAGATGAAGTTTGTCATCAGACCGTTAGACCATCAGTCATGGTGGGAAGACACGTGAAGCGGAAGTGTTAAGCCAAAGCCTGCGTATGACTAGTTTTGCACAGTACAGTACAGTATCTTATCGAATTCGATAAAGCGCCGACGTAACCGATGCAATCGCACGTTAAGCCTTGCCTTATCCTATCCACGTCTTAGCTTATCTAGACATAATCTGAAGGAATTGTGGCCTGTTCCACAATACCGGATAAGCAGTATGTGACAGATAAATCTGATTTTACATACTAAATTGCTGATGTATCTTTCACATAGCATTATCCGGACATTGTGAAACAGCCTCTTATTATTTAGCCAATCGCGACGTTCTTAAGACAGGTCGGGACATTACATCGTCATAATCACCATATGTTACTGCGTAAACTCTCGCACGGGGCACATAATACTTAATAGTACTACAGGTACCCGAGGCTGTATACTTGCCGTTTTCCAGAATACCAAATATATGCATTATAGTCTGCAATACGCTATATAACTGCATCGATCAGCCTCGGCCTCGAGTCGTCTCGCGCGAGAGTTCTACAGCAGCCATTTAATTACTGTGAATCTACAAGACACCAACACCAATAGGACACTAACGTAAAATATAGATTAATTTATAGATTGAAGTGCGTTCGATACATTTTAAATTTATTTGTAAATTATAAAAGTATAACTACAAAATAGGAATGAGAATCTTTCTTTACAAAATAAAACCCGAACCGACGGAATTTACTATGATTAAAACTACCTGCGCTTTCGACGTCATTCGTTGACGTTTAGCCCCTTATCTGGCAGAGGCAAGCATATTTTTTCATTGGTTTTGGACTACAATATCAAGTCATAAGGTTGAAAATATGACGACAAATATATTGCCTGTGTCACATAAAGGGTTAAGGTCACGGACCGGTTATTAGACCTTGGTCTTGGAACCTCTGCTCTGAAAAAGGCAAACATTTGCAACCATCATTGGTGTGTGCACCTCACTTTTTACCTTATAGACCTTGTTGCGTTCACACACTGCTATCATTGCGCAAGTTTACAGATGTTGTGGCATTTTGTACCTAATTAGCATGCGAATTTCTGTTGTGTTTGTGCGCAGTGCGAGAACAAAGAGCCGACTTATCGTCAACACATTAGTCAGATGACGAGATTTCATTTCAGTTGGCTGACGAACGAGTCCATTGCAAATTGTCTTATCGTGTGTGTGGAACAATAGATAGTGTCTCGTTGTTTCATTTAGACTTTATGTTCAAGACAAGAATAATAACACTCTTTAAAATTTAAGTTGAACCATAAATGTCTCTTTTTATTTATTTATCCACACACGTATCAAAAAACCTCTTTATCTACACACGTATCATAAACCCTCTTTACTGCGTACAAAAACCGCACGTTACGATTAGCATAATGTTAACTACTTGGTAAAAACTCATTTCTTATCTGAATAATTACACATTATGACCTTAATGTGTAATTTTTCTACATATTATGACATTCAAATTTCGAACGCCGACGCCCGCCTGCTTGCCGCCCCTAGTTTGTCTGTGAAGTTGGTACTGACATTCAAATTTCGAACGCCGACGCCCGCCTGCGGCACTTTGGCACTACAGAACAAGCTAAACAACTGCAGAGCCACAATGCCGGTCAAACATGCGGTTCCTGAACACATCAAAGAGAGCTTATGATATGTTGGTAGATAAACTAGTATACATGTATGTAACTGCACATAATTAGGCATTAAAAGTGTCGAGTGCTATTTATTTAGTGCCTTCCATTATTGTATTAGTTACATAAACTAGGATTAAAAAATTGGGGATAACACACATCTAACACATAGCGTCACGCCTTTTCACGTAAACATGGTAAAAAATAACAACTTTTACATTTTTATATCCGCATTTTATATAAATAAATTTGAATCCTACTTTGTCTAAATTTCTAGACGCCAGACACGCTTTAGGTAGGTACTTACTTACAACAAGTGAGCATAATTTTTATTTGTGTTCTGACAAGTTGGCGAATGTATGTACCTATTCATCTTGCTAATTATATTAAATGTATGTTATACAATACATTGTATAACATACACATTAACATGAGTAACAGTTACGATAATGCATAAGTGCTAGACTATACTCCATCTTTATGTAAGTCAATAGTAGTAACAGTGACCCTACACTAGGCAAAGCCTGTATCATGGGCGGCACCACAACATTAAGCACATTTAACATTATTGTTACAATGTAGAACAATTGTTACAATGTGGAGCAATTGTTACAATGTTTGGCTAGGTTTTCTATTACAAAGTCTAGTAGATATTGTACAAGGGTAAACCGCAAAATGTTGTACATTTTGTTTTTTTTCTGTCCCCATTTTTTTAGCATGAATGTTATTTGTTTTATTGGTGTTGCTTAAATTTAATTGAATCGTACATAATTGTGTTATTCAGGTGATTTCGCAAAATCTACGATATCTCTTGAATTTATATTATTTTTAGTAAAAAACTGCCAACACCTACAAAATGGGATGTCTCCCACGTATTTTTTTAATTAAGATGACGTTCTATGATACTTGCGCTAAGTGTCTAAAAAGATTCCACTAATTAATCAATAATATAGATATTGTTTTATGTATTTTTAAACATTTGTCCATCTTTTTTAATGTGTGCGTTACGTCTTAGTCTTTTCTTCCACCTAGAGGAATAATCCGGACAGATCCATTACTTTTTTGAGTGGACACGCTATTGATCACGACATGGCAAAATTAAAAAAACATAAACAGTCATTTTTTGTCGAAGAAAAAAGATAAGACGTGTGGACGAGCGATTTGTCCTCAAAAAGTGCATTTTTAAAACTTGATTCCGAGGTGAATATGCATATTCTGTCTCACTGTTATACGTCATTAAGCAGGTTTATTGTCACACAACTCAATAAAGCCACTGATCAGTCGGAGACTGTCCGCAATAAAGAGATAATTTTTATTCTCTGTTACGTGCCACGATTTTTTGTCATGAATGTTACGATGTGTAACGAAGTGCGTTACGTTACAGTCATGACCAATTCATAAGTCTTGGCTACACTCTTCACTAATGACAAAGTCAAGGTTAACATTGAAAACACATTACCTTGATCTAATTACACAGAAGATAAAGAATATTTCAAATCTTCAGACACCAAACAGTGAAAATTATATTATATCAAACGAACAAAAGAGTAATAGTGCTGATGTTGATGCAAATAGAACCAGGGAAAAAAAGAAAAATAAATATAGTAAAAAAAAAAAACACGGTTTAAAGCACTTCGAACTAAAAAGTTAAAAATATTTTTTAAAACCTTATATTATTGTGAAAAAAAAGCGGCGGGCGCTCCATGTACGAAAGATATGGAACAAAGCGCCCGACGATTTTTTTTTCACAATAATAATAGTATTTTTTATTCATTATTGTTTCAAGGTTATATTAAAAATAATTTTCAACTTTTTAGTTTGAAGTGCTTTAAAAGCGTGTTTTTTTAGTTTTTTTAAACTATATTTATTTTTCATTTTTTAGTTCGAGTGCGTGAGCCGGAAAGTAAGTGTGTGAGAAATTAATTAATCCTGGCGATCCTAATCAGGATAATGAGATAAACTTATGAAATTATTACATTGACGCTGATTCTTGATAAGTGTACAAAGTTTGAATTGAATCTGTCCGTTTAAAGTGGGTCAAAATCGAGTCCAAAGGAGTCGATTACATACAAACAAACAAACATACAGGTGAAGCTAATAAAAGCGTGATATCAAAAACAAACCTACGAAGAAGCAATAAATAATGGCTCTGGAAAAAGAACTTGGGAACAGATATAAAATTAAAAATACCTACGAATAGTTTAAAAATGTTTTAGTTTATTTTTTGTTACTCAGAGCCTCAGAGTATTTTAGTTGTTTTGTTAACTATATTTTTTTTGTTTTTATTTTACAGAAATTTCAACGTTTGTGTGGTTATACAATAAACTAGTGGCTCTGGGAGCTGCCTCTTATTGGTACAACATTTATTCATCATCTGAGCGGAATAATTTGACTACATTTTGATTAATTGTCGTTTTGTAATATTGTGTTTCAAGCATGTGTAATGTTTGTAAAAACTTCCAATATAACAAGCGCAGCAATTGGTTGAACTTGTTAACTTTTTATATAAACCTGTATGTAATAAACTGTTTTATTTATGTACTGTCATTGTGAACGAATCTTTAAAATATTAATGTCTGTAACATTCAGTCATGAAAGTTACGGTGGTGTGTTATGGTGACATGAACGTTATGTATGTAATACAACTTTTCGCGGTTCGACCCACCATATATTTATACGGCACGACACGAGGCAACATTGCGCTTCCTCTCTTCTCTTACTGATGATTAAACATTCAACCGTGTAGTCGCCGCGCGCCGGTACGAGTACACCTACCTTACCTATTTCGGTACATCGTCGAGCTAACAGCAATAGCGCATATCACCATTATAGCCAAAGAAGTGAACAACCCGGATATTTCTGTCTTGCCGTGAACCTTTCGAAGGGCTCTTCAAACAAACATTATACTGTCGTTAAATAGATGCGTGTCATCGCCACATCGCGTCGTCGGGCCGCTCTCTCGAATGGACGGTTCAAAAATACATTTCCACTCTTTTATTCACCTCGTAGGAATAAAACATGAGCCTCTTGTCGAGTGTGGCCGTTGGTTGCTCGCGATCTAAATAAATGAAGTTCAACATGACATGCTCACTTGCTTTGCTTGTTTTGCTTTGGTGCGTTGATTTATTTCCCTGTTTAGATTTCAGTCTGAAATCTTTTATTCATGTTCCTTTACGTGGCAATCGGACTTCGCGCTCGCTGATGCAGCGGTATCGAGTCAGTGGTCTGTAGATTCGTCTGGCGGAGTGTGGTGTGGGCCGTGTCGCCGGGTGCTGGGTGGTTCGTGTCTGCGCGGGGGCGGCGCCCTGGCGGCGGGCGGGCGGCGGCGACCTGGCGGCGGGCGGGCGGCGGCGACCTGGCGGCGGGCGGGCGGCGGTGGCGGCGGGCGGCGGTGGCGGGCGGCGACCTTGGCGGAGATTGTGTTTGTTTGCGACATCTCCCATAGGGAAATGGCTGTTTCGCTTCTGGCTGACTTGGAGTTTCCTTGCGGATTACAATGCATGCTATGTACCGTTCACGTGCGTTGGATAGCCAAATGCATTAAAGACACATGACTGCATAACAGAGAAAACCCATTTGTATTTTTTTTAAATAAATAAATATTAGAGTGCAATCTTACACAAATCGAACTAGGCCCATAGTAAGCTCAACAAGGCTTGTGTTATGGGTATTAGACGAAGTTTCTTTTTTAAATTAAGATTAAGATTAATAGAGATAAATAGGTACTTATGCAAATACATAGAAAACACCAAGACTAAGAAAGCAATATTCATGCTCATCTCATCACACAAATAGCCAGGACCCAGGACGTCAGACGGTCGTCTAAAGTCGTCTTCTTGATGAAGCGAGAGATATATGCCAAGATTGTCACAAGCGGCGCTCGTCCTTAGTATGGGAAAAAGCCGTGAGCATAAATGTATGTGTAATTAATTATTTCGATCTAATTCGCTGCTCTGTTTCTATATTATTGTCATTAGACGTCTAAATCATTTTGGTCACTGGAAAGGGTCAAAATAGCTGAAAATAACCGCCGCGGCCGCCGCCGTATGATTTGCCGTAGATATGTATGTTATGCCTTACGAGTTTCGACAAAGCAAACATTTTGATCCTCCTAGCCTGACCTACAATGCGTTGGAATTGGCCAACGTTGTCAACTGGTTAGATCTGCAAGCACACTTTAACGTTGTCAACTGGTTAGATCTGCAAGCACACTTTAACGTTGTCAACTGGTTAGATCTGCAAGCACACTTTAACGTTGTCAACTGGTTAGATCTGCAAGCACACTTTAACGTTGTCAACTGGTTAGATCTGCAAGCACACTTTAACGTTGTCAACTGGTTAGATCTGCAAGCACACTTTAACGTTGTCAACTGGTTAGATCTGCAAGCACACTTTAACGTTGTCAACTGGTTAGATCTGCAAGCACACTTTAACGTTGTCAACTGGTTAGATCTGCAAGCACACTTTAACGTTGTCAACTGGTTAGATCTGCAAGCACACTTTAACGTTGTCAACTGGTTAGATCTGCAAGCACACTTTAACGTTGTCAACTGGTTAGATCTGCAAGCACACTTTAACGTTGTCAACTGGTTAGATCTGCAAGCACACTTTAACGTTGTCAACTGGTTAGATCTGCAAGCACACTTTAACGTTGTCAACTGGTTAGATCTGCAAGCACACTTTAACGTTGTCAACTGGTTAGATCTGCAAGCACACTTTAACGTTGTCAACTGGTTAGATCTGCAAGCACACTTTAAGGCGATACGAAAAAATATGGGGTTTGTTTTCGAATCCATTTACTCCACCATGAAGTCATCTACAGATTACGTTTTTGGGTTAACGTTTATTGAGTATTTGATTAAGATTTTCACTTAAGGGAAAGGCGATTGGATGAAATTTTCTTGATATAATTTAATTACGAAAACACCTCTAAATTGTTTTATTTTTTCCTGTAATTCTGAAATGCTAACTAATTTCATTGTGAAACTGCGTTCTAAATGTAGATATTATGGATTCGCAAAATCTCCTTAAAAAACTTTTTAACAAAATAGCGTAGTTTTTTTTTTAAACTGGTTTACATTTTTTCATTTTTTTCCGATTCCGTCTCTCTCACACTGTGGGTCTTTCCGCCTGGAGTAATGGGGACCTTTGCACGGACGAGGTAGCGCCTTAAGTACCTACCTGATGATGATTGATGGGCACTTTAGTAAAAGAAACCGAACGATAATCTTACTGACCACGAGCGAGGGTCTCCCGCTCTCGCCTTTGTACCTAGATACTATTTAAATAAAGTGTGTCGGCAGTTAGGCGGCCCGTGGTGACGTCATCTGTCGGCGACTCACGAACACGACAAATGCTTCCTTGATTATTGGGGCGCGACCCTGATTGCCAGGGCTGCCAACAACGCCGCCCCGATGTGGTAGAAGACAAAAGCAAATTGTGTGCCAACAGCTACAATACAACAAGTTCATACTTCTCGTCTCTGACGTAGAGCAGACGTACCACAATGTTGAACGCATCTCGGATAGCGAAGTGATAACGATGGGTCATCCACCTTTTGCTAATTCATGAAATCTTGTTTTTGTTATAACAAAGACTTCTCTGAATTCGACAATATTGCACATATAAGAGACAATATTGCACATATAAGAGACAATATTGCACATATAAGAGACAATATTGCACATATAAGAGACAATATTGCACATATAAGAGACAATATCCTCATTTCATTCACATTCATGATATCGGAGGAGAAAGTTCTAATGAGAAGACTCATATCGGCCCCCCTTAGGCCGTTAGGGTAAATGTAATGATGCAGTAGGCAACATGAATCGGAATAAAAGCTTTTAAAAAGTAGATTATTGCAGCCCTAACTGTTGGGTTGGGGGAGGGAGGGGGGGGGGGGGGTGTTGCTCGTACAACCGTCACCAGGCTCCTACATCATATAATATAATCTATATCGGCTTTACAATTTTGTAGAACAGCAACATATTGGGGGCGCGCGAGCGAGACCGCGCCATATGGGCCGTGGCCGTGATGACTGACTTATACAAAGGTCACTCTCATTATACCACACGACACATGTATGTACCACTTCTCCAAGAGCCCCGCTCTTAGGATTGACGACCTTATCAAATCCAGTTCCCTTAACCGTCTCACAAAACTGCGAAATCGACGGAGTGTATGTCGAACGTAATGACGGTAAGTATATGCTAAAACTATCTATATTCAACAATTCTCCACAAACGTTTTTTCATATATACTCCATGTACGTATCCAGGTGCATTGATAAGTTTGTATGTGGTATTCAAAGAAAAAACAGTCGGTTTATTGGTTTTTATAATAATTAAACTTGTTTATCGTCTTCTTTGTGATTGCCTGAGTAACTGTGAAATTGAACTGCTTTGAATGTCGAATCATTTACTGGGTGTGAATGTCGAATCGGTTATCGTATTGGGCGGTCACATATTAATAATACATACTATATTGTCCTTATCTATCAAAAATATTGGCTTCATCATTTTTAGGGTTCCGTACCCAACGGGTAAGAACGCAACCCTATTACTAAGACTTCGCTGTCCGTCCGTCCGTCCGTCTGTCACCAGGCTGTATCTCAAGAACCTAGCTAGCTAGAGAGTTGAAATTTTCACAGATTATGTATTTCTGTTGCCGCTATAATAACAAATACTAAAAAACAGGATAAAATAAATATTTAAGGGGGCTCCCATACAACAATACCACATACAAACTTATGGATGCACCTGGTTACGTACACGGAGTGTGAAAGTAACCGCACCAATAACTTTGTAAACAATATTTTGCTGTGTAAAATCCAAACTATTCACTCCACACCATCGCTTCCATTGAACGGTGGTACGGAACCCTTCGTGCGCGATTTAGACTCGCACTTGACCGGTTTTTTAAACAAAGTTCCGAGATGATTGTCCGTCGGTACTCGGTACGTATAGAGAACAGGCTTGTGCTCGCGGCGGGTCGATGTGGGGTGAGCATGACGATGAAGATGTGTTATTTTCCTGCAGCTTGCATGGCGGGTGCACCACCATGCAACGTAGCTCATGCTGATGATGGTAATATTCAAAACCCTCAGTTGAAAGCGCTAATTGTCCGGGACGCGCACGCATTGTCCGTCGCCAAGGCAACTGTTCCCGTTATTGTCAGAAATGTCGGGCGCCCAACACCGGCACACAATGACAACTAACTGTTCCCGTTATTGTCAGAAGTGTCGGGCGCCCAACTCCGGCACACAATGACAACTAACTGTTCCCGTTATTGTCAGAAGTGTCGGGCGCCCAACTCCGGCACACAATGACAACTAACTGTTCCCGTTATTGTCAGAAGTGTCGGGCGCCCAACTCCGGCACACAATGACAACTAACTGTTCCCGTTATTGTCAGAAGTGTCGGGCGCCCAACTCCGGCACACAATGACAACTAACTATTCCCGTTATTGTCAGAAGTGTCGGGCGCCCAACTCCGGCACACAATGACAACTAACTGTTCCCGTTATTGTCAGAAGTGTCGGGCGCCCAACTCCGGCACACAATGACAACTAACTGTTCCCGTTATTGTCAGAAGTGTCGGGCGCCCAACTCCGGCACACAATGACAACTAACTATTCCCGTTATTGTCAGAAGTGTCGGGCGCCCAACTCCGGCACACAATGACAACTAACTGTTCCCGTTATTGTCAGAAGTGTCGGGCGCCCAACTCCGGCACACAATGACAATTATATTACGATTACGGTCAACTTTACATATCCAATATTTGGCGTTCGGAGAATATTTTTTAGGCAATTATGTTAAAAATTAAGTTAATTGGTACGCACAATAATTAAGTTAACCAACAAAGGGAATGGGTTTACAAAATCGTCAGATATTGTATTTCTAAAGTTGACCTTAATCGTCATGTAATTGTCATTGAGCTGTAATTGGGCCCCAGGTATAGCTAAAAAGCTCACCGATAAATCACGCCTGTGTTACATACTTGTACCTGTGAATAACACTCTCTACTGTTAGCACAGGCGAGATGAGGACAGGATGACGTATCGTGGGTGTCTCCTTGAACTTCTTGGCTATACCTGGTATGCTTAGTACCTGTGAATAACACTCTCTACTGTTAGCACAGGCGAGATGAGGACAGGATGACGTATCGTGGGTATCTCCTTGAACTTCTTGGCTATACCTGGTATGCTTAGTACCTGTGAATATCACTCTCTACTGTTAGCACAGGCGAGATGAGGACAGGATGACGTATCGTGGGTGTCTCCTTGAACTTCTTGGCTATACCTGGTATGCTTAGTACCTGTGAATAACACTCTCTACTGTTAGCACAGGCGAGATGAGGACAGGATGACGTATCGTGGGTGTCTCCTTGAACTTCTTGGCTATACCTGGTATGCTTAGTACCTGTGAATAACACTCTCTACTGTTAGCACAGGCGAGATGAGGACAGGATGACGTATCGTGGGTGTCTCCTTGAACTTCTTGGCTATACCTGGTATGCTTAGTACCTGTGAATATCACTCTCTACTGTTAGCACAGGCGAGATGAGGACAGGATGACGTATCGTGGGTGTCTCCTTGAACTTCTTGGCTATACCTGGTATGCTTAGTACCTGTGAATAACACTCTCTACTGTTAGCACAGGCGAGATGAGGACAGGATGACGTATCGTGGGTGTCTCCTTGAACTTCTTGGCTATACCTGGTATGCTTAGTACCTGTGAATAACACTCTCTACTGTTAGCACAGGCGAGATGAGGACAGGATGACGTATCGTGGGTGTCTCCTTGAACTTCTTGGCTATACCTGGTATGCTTAGTACCTGTGAATAACACTCTCTACTGTTAGCACAGGCGAGATGAGGACAGGATGACGTATCGTGGGTGTCTCCTTGAACTTCTTGGCTATACCTGGTATGCTTCGACTATGGTCGTTGTAATATTTGCCTTCGTATTGTGATGTTATGATTTCCTCCCGAGTCGACGACGCGCCGTTGGGACGTGATGAATTGCTCATAATGCTGACTCGTGTGTTTACTTCGAGTGTGTATCGTCAGCACTTGTTGATAGCTACAAGCTGACAATCTTATTAAAGAGAGGAACAATACTCCAATCGGGGTACTCGGGTACAACGTATTTCATACTGTATCTCATGCTTCCTTTCCACACACACCTACAGCACTTTTAGTTCGTGACGTCATAGGTCTTCATTATGTGCATCGACAAAGTCAGTGTGAGTCTTGTGGTGCTTGCGAGCTGAAGGTCGAGTAACCTAAATGCCTACCTAATAGCTAAAATCTTTAAATAACAGTTCTGCTTGCTTACGATACTGTTTTTCAAACATGATTCTCAGAACTAACCTACTTCGAAACTTCAGCAATAAAGTGGGCTGTTTGAAAGTCTGAACACGAGTTCACAGAAATTATAATTCTCGTTACGAACCACAAAAAGGTCACATTCTCGGCTAAATGAACACTAGGGACTAGAGTTCAGCATATGAGGACTAAGTCTAGTTGTAGTAATTATTAGGTCCCTAGGTGGATTTTAAACCAAAACATATACATATTTGTACAATGTGTGTAGGCGAAGTCGCGACGTGGGTTTACTGCGCCGGCTGCTTACCACACATTACGATTTACGACTACCTCGGATAGCCCACATGCATCAAGTGTTGTAGTGTCTATGTATCCAGCAGTGTTGTAACAGCTATAGCTGAGTATTATAACGTTTGTATAGGTATCGATTGACGATTTATCTTTGTTCATTCATTCTATTTGGACTTTTGCAAGGTGAACCCTGTAATGTGGTACCGTACCACCGTTCTTATTATGCTATTAACAATATTATTTTTTTCTCACTACTGCTACTGCTGAAGTGCTGACTGACCGAGTGACTGAGCAGAACTGATTAGAAATAGTGTGTGATGTGAGTGTCATTTATATGGAAACGAGACTCACGCCAGTTTGATACACTGTTAGCCGTAATGATCACAAATAAGACTGTATGCGCGTCTACGGCGCGTTTTTATGCCGCACAAATATTGCTGAAATTGAGTCAAACTCGCGTACATATTGCATTGTACCCGCACCGATGCAAGCAGGTAATCGCAAATGTTGCTCAAATCTCACCCTCTCTCGAAGATTAATCTTAAGGCGATACCTCGACCGTGCAAAGGTCCTCGTCACTCCAGACTCCAGGCGGAAAGACCCGCAGTGTCAGAGGGACGGAATCGGGAAAAAATGACAAAACGTAGCGCTAACCATAGCAAAATGTTTAAAAATAAACTATGCTATTTTGTTAAAAAGTTTTTTAAGGAGATTTTGCGAGTACATACATACATTTTGAACTCATTTTCACAATGAAATTAGTTAGGATTTCAGAATTACAGGAAAAAATAAAAAAATTTAGAGATGTTTTCGTAATTAAATTCTATCGACAAAATTTCATCCAATCGCGTTTCTTTTTAGTGAAAATCTTAATCAAATACTCAACAAACGTTAACCCAAAAATCAAATCGTAGATTCATGGTGAAGTAAATGAATTCGAAAAAAACCCATTTATTTATTTATTTTACACAGCATAGCTACTCTGAATTGCATATATCTATAGGTAGGTTGGTACGCGATGGCGTCTTCTTTATATCTGCCTTGTTATACCACCCACGCAGCATATTTATGTCTTATACTTATTGTGGTCTTTCTAAATTAGACTCAGAAACTATTTAAATGTTTCTCTGGTAATAGTAATCAGCACGTCTATCATCATGGAAGAACCTAACTATTCGAATCAATCATACCAGATGCTATGAGAAAATCTATTATTCTAATATAGAGTCTCTATAATTTCAATAGGCTAGTCTTTATTTAATTTTAAATACGTTGTTTTTATTGTACACATAAGACTTTAACATAACACATAACACAACGTACGAACTATTGAGTTGTGTTAGTTATTTGATAAGAACTTTAAGTACATTTGATATGAAATGGATTACATTTCGTAGAATGGAACGTGATAAGTGTTGCGGTTTCGCTCGTCGTCGCTGCCTACAGATAGAGACACCGCACTGGCTGACTGTTCACTTGATGCTGTATGAAGCATTTGCTAAGTTTAAGTTAAGAGTAGGGCTACTACCGAATACACAGTTGGTGACGAAGAAACCACAAGCTGTTTTCCCAACGACCGTTCCTTACTTCTTAGTAAGACCGCTTCTTACATATGTACTTATAATCGTAACTGTATAAAGATAGCCAAGGAAGGAAATTGGCATGGTATGGCATGCTCAATTCCAGAGCATTGTTTTATTGACATAGCGCAGAAATTTGTCAGTGCTGTGACCCATGCAACATTAGTATAGGGAGATATTTATCTTTAAGTAAGCCACTATTATATGTTGTTCCAGCAATCGTCGCTGTCGACGAAGGTGGCACAGCGCATGTCCTTCGGTCTTATGGGCGGGGGCTCGGCGGCGCGATGCGAGTTCGTTAGGATGAAGGTAACTACACAAGAAAGTAATAACAGAAATCATCTCTGTGTGCTCTCCACTATTGGAGGTTGGAGGTTAGCTCTTCACACTACATCCTACTCATCGCCAAGCGTATTAGACTACAGATAACTAATAATCTTACAGACACTCGACGAGTGACATAATCGAACACAATTGAATGTTCCTGAATAATAATGCATAATGTGCATATTATAAAAGTAGCATGAAGAGCGATGCAGCGTTCCATGTTGGGTAGCTCTCTCGTTGACCGTGTGCCAAACGTCGAAATTCGACGGAAAACTAAGGTCGCAGATGTAGGCAAACGGATGACGAGATTGAGGTGGAGATGGGCGGGACACTTGGCTAGATGGGAAGACGGACGGTGGACCAAAGCAGTCACAGACTGGTGGCCACGGGGAGCGACAAGGCCAGTGGGCAGACCACCAGCCCGATGGTCCGACGATTTCATCAAGTCGTCGGGATCCCACTGGGTGCGATTAGCACAGGACCGGGGAGATTGGCGCTTTAGAGAAGAGGTCTATGCCCACCAGTGGGTCGATGTGGGCTGAATATCATGATGATGATGATGATATTTGGTCCAATAAAAATCTACAATTTTAGCGATGGATGTGATCAGCGTCCTTCAGTACTCATCAATAGGTTCCTATCACGATGATATTAAGATATCCCCTAGAAATCCTGGGTCATAAGTTCTAAGCATTTTGTGCCATTGCTGTTTCTGGTACCCGCTAGTTATCCTATGTATGTACATTTGTACACGACAAGCGGACGAATACAGTGCTACACACGCAGCCGTACGTACGTTCAAGAGCAAGTTCGGCTTCGCGAGTCACCTCCGAGCACATGCCGGGAACTGACAAAGTGTCGCCGTCGGCGGACACGTTGTGGAGGACCTCATCATCATCATCATGTGCCTGTACGTGACACGGTCTGTGACGCCGCTTCCAGGGCCCCGGGGGCAAGGGGCACGCGGAGATGGCGGTGTCCCGGCCGCACGGCGCCGGCGCCGACACGCCCACCAGCGAGCCCGGCTACTGCGCCACGGACCTGTGCGACAGCGACTGGGAGGACGACGAGGACATGTTCGTGTACCGGCACCAGGTGAGCTGGCAGCTGGAACCAGAGGAGCTGGCAGCTGGAGCCAGAGGAGCTGCTGTGTGGAGACCACCCAACAGTCGTCAGCGCACTAGCCCAGAGCCGGTTGCAGGCCAAAATCTAAGCTATACTAATGTTACCAATCCAACAGAGCTAAGCCAAGCTCAACTAAACTGGAAATATGTCCCGTGCACATCAAGAACTAAGCGAAGGCTCAGCCAGTGCTGTTGCAACTGGACAGTACTGGCGATGAGGGGTCAAGGGGTGCCAAGCTAGGCGGGACGGACTTAGCTTAGCTCGTGCTGCTGCGCATCCGGCATAAACGACTATATAGCTAACTAAAATATGTGAAGCTATATAGCTTCACATATTTTAGTTAGCACACATAGTTTAGTTAGCATATTTTGCTTTTTGTGCTAACTAGCCGACCTAAGCTAAACTAAGTTAGCTTATCTTTCGGTCTGCAACCGGTTTAAGCGAACGTGGAAAGAGATCTGTTTGATTCCAGACTGATTTTAGTGACATTGTTTGGATTCGGCCTTGGCTGTAGCGAATATAGGATGAATGACTTCTCAGGCCGTCGACGACGACAGCTTCAGTTACATACTGATCATCACCGAGAAATCCTCAACGAGGACTTGAAGGCGACCTCTTCGTTTCGCTATCTTTTCTTGCTGAGGTTTTGGCTAGTCTGCGTTTTCGGGCAAATACCACCGGAAGACGAAATCGACCGATACATCTCTCTCGATCTCAGCGTTTTCTATCGCCATCTAGCTTTTTAGAATGTCCTGTCTTCTCTGCCTGCCTCCCAGCGCCGCCTCAGCGACCCCTCCGCCAACATCAACGACTACGTGCGCGGCGGCTGGCGCACCAAGCAGGAGAGCAAGTCCAAGTCGCGCTCCGAGAACGAGGGGCTGGACTCGCTGGTCGCGGGGATCACCGAGGTGGAGGCCGGCGACCTGAGAGACGGTGAGCGGGGGGCGCGGGCGCGGGCGCGGGGGTTTTATTACTACGTGAGGTACAAAACACCTCACGTAATTAATGGAGCCTCGCTTACTGCTTACGAACGAAACTACTCGCTAAGAAACAAGCTACTCGCTTTTTCTTAATTCCTCTAATTATTATTTTTCTCTAACTCTCCTCTAATTTGTCCTCCTCCCCTAAAAAAAATCCCTAAAAAATCCTTTAATCAAAAAAATAATAATAATCCTAATAAAAAAAAACTAAAAAAAAAAAACCCTCCTAAAATTCCTCCTAAATCCTCCACTAGGATTGCTTATGGCATACACGCATTGTGCCATGCAGTCACTAGGCGAGTCGCGCAGCACAGTGCGGCCTTATCCTGAGCGCTGGCTGAGCAGGCTCCTGCGGCAGTGTTGCGGTGCGGGAGGGGTGGGTGTGCGTGTTGTCTGTCGTGTTGGCTGGCCCTGCAAGGTCGGCGCGGCGCGGCGTAGTATGTGACGTCACCACTCCCGCACCGAACTCCGCGGGAATCTTTACAGTTAAGCGCTGTCCCTTCGGCCGCCTACGAAACCAACGTCTTCCTATGAAACCAGTTACGCAGCAAGTTTTTTTCAAAATAAGTGTAAATTATTACCGGCTTTGTTCATCGTGGCTGTCGAGGAAATAGCGAGATCTCCTCACATTTCATTGGGCACCCTCCGAATAAAAATGCTTCATACACTTATACTTTTTATTAAACCGTCTCATTATTTTAAGCGATTATTTAAATTGTGAACTCCATTTTTTCCAATTTTAAATTTGCAACACATTTCGTTAATGTCAAGTGGAAAATAGAGTTATTGCTGAATTTCTGACACATGATGACATTAGCTAGAAATTTCAATCAGGGCGTAGCTTCACACGTAACTGGTTACGTAGCGTTGGTCTCGTAGGCGGCCGGAAGGAGCGGCTACGGCATTTGTCGTTGTCGACAATTACTAAGTGGAACAGCGGTGCCGCTATATCGTATGGGAAAACGATTGATGGTGCGTATGAGTGTGTGCTGTGCTATTCATTTTGTCAAACGATGTGTTGGAGGCGGGAACACTGGCTCCAGCCTTCAGAGTCAAGTCAAGAGCTCAAGAGTAAAATCCTCTTCATTCATTAACTTGTATGCATATTGTCTGGGATTAGTTGTTCCAACTTGCCCGTTTTAGCATGCTTAATTTAAGTCTGGAATGTATGTTATAAAATTGAGTCAATGTTAGCACGATATAGCTTTTAATTTCTCATAAACTGTTCATTACTGTTGTCTAACAATTTTTTTTTTTCGTGTTCTCCTTCGCACAATATTTCTCTATGGTTTGTTGGTTGTATATCTGTCAGTAGTCACAATGCTTGCGAGTCGGCGTCGCTTCACCGAGTGTGGCTATCGTATTTGCACCTAGTATGCACTGAATGCGCTCGTAGACTAAGCTAGGAGGAAGCCAGTACTGACCCGCGCCGCAATACAGCTCAGAATCGTTTGACCGAGTGTGTAGTTCTGGATGCTAGTGCCGTTGTTTTACTAACTAGCATGTAGTACAACGTAACGTACACCGACGACAGCCCGCGGCGTGTCGAGGGAACATTTAGAAAATGGCATCAGAACCGAACGATTACTTATGTACAGTTGAGCAAATTAAAAGTTAGTACAGACGCACCTCGCGCGACTCGCGTCCTAGGGAGCGGCACGGCACTCGCAGCTGGTCTCTCCGGTAGAGGGGTAGGGGGTGGGTGAGGGGGGGGGGGACTATCTGCGAGTGCCGCGGCTCGGGTGACGGGTGTTGCTGTTCGACCACAGAGTTCGTGTTTCTCGCGGGGGCACCGCAGCAGGAATGACCAGTGAAATGATCTTATATCCTCTTATATTACATCGTATCAATTCGTCGCTTCCACGCGACGAACTCTCCACAGTCGGGCACTCGACGCGTATTGGTCATTTCTCTGGGTGTTCTGCCTACGCATGCGCGCGCACGTCCCCCCTCGACACACGAAGCCTGCGGTCCGGCAATGAGCGGGGCGGGGGTGTTCTTGTAGGCGCGCTGGCTTCCTCCTGCGCCGGCGCCGCCGCCGCCGCCATCGAGCCGCGCATGCGCGACGTGTGCCGGCGCCGCGGCGCTCCGGACTGCGACGGGCCCGCGTGTCTGCATGACGTCACATCCCCCACCGAGAGGACACCGGGCGATAGTAGCAAGGAGTGCGAGATGGGCGCCGACGCGGGGGCGCTGGACGACAGCGAGCTGTGTCACGCCGGGACCCGCCCCGCCACCGACGTGGAGTCGCGGGTCACGGTGCGCGGGGCGGAGGAGTTGCCGGGCGGGGGCGGCGGGGGCGGCGGGGGCAGGGGCCGAGCGCCGCGACGCACGACGCGGGACGGCACGCGCATCTACTACTGGTGCGACGTGCCGGACCGGAACAGCGCAGGTAGCGCGACCGTTTCGACCGTAGCATTTACCTTAGGGCTTATATGCCAAAAACTAATGGAGGGATGGCGTCCGACCTATCCCAATCTAGAGCCGCGGCAGTTTGTCGAGGCCATGTGTTCATATAAAATGGTCAGTATTATTTGCGAATCGTGGCGATTCATCGACCGAGCTTGAAGTCTTCATTATCTTATTAGCACCTCGCGCGTACGTTAGTCGCAGCGACACAGGATTGTCGGTCACTTCGATTACACCGCATATCAACTTATTAATTTTGCCTTCAGCTTCGCCTAAAGTCTGGCCGCTGAGAGAATGCGATCCTGACACCTGTCAGTTTGGGATGACTATTAACGGAAGATTATTAACGTTATCGCTTAACGTTGCTAACGTTACCGGCGTAACGCTATTTTTTATTAACTATTACCTGCAGCAATAGAAACAAACAAACAAAGTATGTTATTGCGCAAAATAATAAAACAAAATCCTAATAAATCCAACTGAACTAAAATAAACGCAAAATCTATTCATAACGTGTTTTAATTGGATTCACATTGGTGATCAGACGTCGTCGCTGTCTTCTCCCCAACTTGAATTATTGTTTCATTATCAATGTGCATGCGCATCAATTCTTAAGTCTGTCAAAATCTTCGAAAATGAGGTTTCTAGTTTTTTCGACGACCTTCGTCCAGTCATCTCTTGTGACTTTTTCCCAGGCTTCTTCCAGAAGGCGCATCGAGCGAGCTGCATACCCTTTCATTAGAGCCCAGATCAACTCAATCGCATTATACTGGCAGTGGTACGTAGGGATTCTCAGAACACGATGACCATAATCATACCCCACATTCCGAGGCTTATTTTCTTTAACTAATTTCAATAACTCTATGGTTTGAACATACAGAATGTTTGTGTCAATGCCCTTTTCTTGAAGCCAAGCCACCAAATCTTGTTTTTTGCTGGCATGGGTCGGTGCTTTCTGCAGTTGTACCGAATGGTAAGGCGCATTGTCCTGAAATATTACTGAAGGCCCTGGCAGGCCAGGCAGTAGCACGTTCTGGAACTACTCTTTAAATGTAGCAGCATTCATTTCATCGTGGTAATCAGTGGTGGTTTTTTAATCAAATGCCAGTAAGCCGTTTTCCACGAAACCGTGCTTGGAAGTACCGGCGTGGCATATCATGCGCCGGGCCCTTTTACCCATCGGTACTCTCGACGTCGATGCTGCAGTGCCGTCTGCCCAAGACCAAGACACCGTGTGATTAGCATTGAGCCATGTCTCGTCGATGAAAACCACTTTGTTCCATTCGTGGATTTTCCTCGCTTCTCTTAAAAAAAATAGTCTTTTTAAAATCGCTTGTCCGTTTTTAGGGTTCCGTACCCAAAGGGTAAAAACGGGACCCTATTACTAAGACTCCGCTGTCTGCCTGTCTGTCTGTCCGTCTGTCACCTGGCAGTATTTCATGAACCGTGATAGTTAGACAGTTGAAATTTTCACAGATGATGTATTTCTGTTGCCGCTGTAACAACAAATACTAAAAAACAGAAGAAAATAAATATTTATGAGGTTCCCATACAACAATTCTTTCAATACCACATACAAAGTTGTGAATGCACCAGGTTACGTACACGGAGTGTGAAAGAAACTGCACCGATAACTTTGTAAACAACATTTTACTATGTAAAATCCGGACTATTCACTCCACACCATCCCTTCTACTCCAGGGTGGTACGGAACCCTTCGTGCGCGAGACGAACGCAAGTCGGGTCACAAAAAAAAAACAAATCGAGAAGCACTGAAGAACATAGGCTATGTGCACAAGATGACAATAGACGACAAACAACTTTTTGGAACAACAAAAACAAAATGGTGGGCCCTTCACCAGTGTTGCCAACCTCTACCAAAAAATTACCCCAAGTTTTTTTTAATTCAATCCCTACGTTGCGAATTTTACCTGTGGTGTTTCGTTTGTGGCCACAGACCAACTAAACATAGGTCTGTATTCGTGGCGTAGGATGTTTTTGAAGTTAGTTTCACAGATTACAAAAGGAAGTTTGTTTTTTATGCGTGTTGGTGACTGGTGCAACCACACTATCGTGCAATAACAGCTTTATATTCTGATGATATCAAATTATTAGGAATAATAACAAATTAATGTATAATATAATATATCAGGCAACGTTACTATTTCCCGTTATTTTGATACATCACGACAAAAATTTACGGTTGAACTAACGTTGAAACAGCGTCGTATGTATGGATTTGAAATATAAATATTAAACATTGCAATAAACATAGGTTTTTTCATTATTTAACATTTAAATCATCATCAAAAATAACATATAACATTGTATTCACATAATGGTATAGTTCGAATAGTAATTATTTGTTATTTTTTTTTATATCGAAAATGCAACGCTACTTCAGTTACATTGTCCATTCGATCTCGACCTGTCAAGATCGCATTCTCTCAGCGGCCAGACTATAATGATCATCTCGGCATGGTATACTTGCAGAGTTGGACGACGGCGCCTACAACCCGCTGTGGGCAATGCGCGGCTGCACACAGAGCTTCCACCTGTGGAAGGAGGGGCGGCGGCAGCAGAGCTCGCCCCTCAACGCGTACCTCACCTACGTCACGCTGCCCTGGTGGAGCATCGCTAAAGGTGACCACATCACACTCCTCAGCTCGTCCGGGCACTGGCAGAAAGAGGAAGTGTCGGCTGCGCAACATCAGCGCATAGCTGCTTATGTGTATGGTCAGCTGTGAGACGCTAAACAGTACACTTTTGCCTTCACACCGATTAAACAAAATCTGTATGTCATAACGCCTTATGTTGTTTAAATTCTCACTTCCAAATGTCAGGCAAGTTGGAACCAGTTTAGTGTTGGACAGCAATACGTTAGAATTAGTAAATGACACGAAGTTTCTTGGAATAACCATTGATAACAAATTGCAGTGGGGACCCCACATAGAAAAATTGGCTGGTAAATTAAGTTTTGCGGCTTACGCTGTTAGGAACATCAGACAAAACACGGATGTGGCTACATCTAGGCTAGTATATTTTAGTTACTTTCATAGTGTCATGTATCTTGTTGTGGGGAAAAGCAGCGGATATTCAAACTATTTTTATTTTACAGAAAAGAGCTATTCGAGCAATTTATAATTTAAAACGCACAGACTCCTTAAGACAGCTTTTTAAAGAAATTGACATACTAACTGTAGCTAGTCAATTTATTTTCGAAAATATAATATACGTACGCAAGAACCTTACAAAATTTCCCAAACTTAGCGATAGCTGTAATCTTAACCTAAGAAATAATCACAGACTACTTGCGCCCCGGTTTAGACTCGCGAAGGTTAGCAATTCTTTCAAGGGTCAATGCATTCTCTACTACAACAAGATACCTCTGGAGATCTTGACATTGCCATTTGAGCAATTTAAAATCCATGTTAAAGCGACTTTGTCGAAAAAGGGATATTACAATGTTCAAGATTACTTAAATGATGGGTCTGTATGGGGGTTAATCTGGCTCAACACAGACCTTGCTGTTAATAATTTTGTAATGATTTATTCCTGTTTATTAATTATGATAATGACTAAATATTATATTTTGTATTAGTTAAGCATAAGCAATTTTTAAAAAGAGATCTAAAAATCAATCTGTGGGAGTTTCTACGCCCTTCTTCTCCCACAGTGGTCCAATGTAGAGAAGTGGCAAAAAATGACGAATATCTACAGTAATAAAGACATTTGGTATTTGGTTAATTGGTTGCTACAGCTCAAGTTCTTTCCAAATACTAAATACCTACTGAATATTTATAAAAAGATAGGTTATGTTATGTAACATGTCACAACTTTATAATATTGGGTGCTTACATATAAAATTGGCGAAATTTTCTTAGAGATTCAGGAGTTCATAATTCGTGTAATTCAGTAGCTATTTCTATTTTTTTTATTGTTTCAAAGTTAATTTCAAACATTTACAACTATATATTAAATTTTCATTTAATTTTCAGTTTGATACCTAAAATTAAATCTTCAAAATCAGTTCGTCCTAAATGTCATCCATTTTCATGATAAGATTTGTAATATATTTTTACAGTCGACACTTTTCAAAAGTTAAATCAAATTTACACAAAGTTTTATAAAATTACGAATTTTCATACCAAAACTTCATGGGTGAGCACTTAATACAACCTGGAGCCGAGCGAATCCTCAGCGTGTTTTTAGTTTGCGTTAGATAACGAGGACACGTGACATTATTGGTTCTCACCTTGCTAGGCTGAGTACACGGCGAGTTCATGTTACATTTCCGAATGAGCAAGAAGGGAGGACACTCGAGCGCCGGTCTCCAGTGAGGAGCGGCACAACAAACGAGCACAACATGCTCTCCCAGCTCCCACATCGACCGAGTGGCCAGAACTCTTCTCTACGGCGGCTATCCGCACGGTCCTGTCCAGTGAGACCCGTGGACTCGATGATATCGTCGGACCATCGGCCAGGTGCTCTGCCCACGGGCTTGCCGTTCCCCTCGGCCACCACTCTGTGACCTGGCCCAGCTTCCGTCGTCCAGTCTAGCCGAGTGTCCCGCCTATCTCCACCTTGGTCCCGTCATCCGCTTACCTACATCCTCGCTACATACCACTATTAGCAACTCTTGTTTACCTTATGAACATACATACATAGAAAACAAACATACCGTCACGCACTTTGCGTAACAGGGGGTGAGCCCACCGCCCCAGCTATGTAGCTATCTCGGATTCGCGTTTATTGTTTTGCAACTGTGACGCCGTCTGTTGTACGCGTCGACGTTGTGTTCGCGCAATACTGAGCCGAGGCGAGACGGTGCGAGCTAGTTCCAACATCTACCGCTAGATGTCGCTCGTGGTAAACATTTTAACATGTTTTATATTTTAGTATTCCTTTATTTGGATAAACATTACTTAAGACCTGGAGAGCCTCCATAAATATTGTCTTTTGAGAAATAAAAACTACAGTAACAAAACTATATTCCAGCCGCGTGTCTATTTTATATGTCTTGTAGAAAAAGAGCTGCGTTGTTGAGTTGACAAATGTGTACATTTCAGATATTCTGGACCACCGCGAGGAACCCATCCTGACCTTCTGAGCAACACTAACCCGGACACCAGACATACACACGTGCCGCGAGCCAGCCCGGAGCCCGGAGCCCGGAGCCCGGAGCCCGGAGCCCGGAGCCCGGAGCCCGGAGCCCGGAGCCCGGAGCCCGGAGCCCGGAGCCCGGAGCCCGGAGCCCGGAGCCCGGAGCCCGGAGCCCGGAGCCCGAGTGCGGACAGTCTGGTTTGTCGCCGCACTGACGCACTAACTACTTGCCTTACAAATACTCGTCTGTATCAAATAAATACTTTTGCCATTCATTTAATTGTTAGATGGATATCAGTTAAGGTTAGGTCTTAATTGACGTTACTGGAGTTTGTAATTATCCATTACTTTAATTTATATCGTGCTAGAATTGCTTAATTAACTAATAATGAATACATAATAATAATAAGAGAATCAATTGCTCGGGACATTTGCCGAACCAACTAATGTTTTAGAAAATAATAACTTTAAAGTCAAAACGGAAAAGGAAGGTACACTTAATTCATATTATTCCCTTAATAATAAGTTAAAATTATTCATATTACTCATAGGTCTATTTTGCATTCCATTTCTTCTCATATTTATTGTATGTAAGAGCCTAATACCTGCACTTAAGCTTTATATTTATAGTGTACCTAACAGTTATGACCAGGGGAGTTACCACGACCTTTATGGCGTTTCAGATAAGGTTCAAAACAAGAAAATCACCATGACCACCATTTCCATTCCAATATGCCTTAATTGGTTTTATGTACGTAATACCAGGACTTGTTATACGACGGTCACGGTAATTTTGCGTAAACTGATAAGTTTAGGTTCTTACACTGAGTCGGCATGAGACGTCGTGGTAACCCCGTATTCCGAAGAGCATTGTAAACTATGCTTTTCGGAATACTAGAGGAATATTTTAACTTTAAGAAGCTTACTTGCTTCTTAAAATTAGAATTCTTGACAATTTAGTTACATTATATACAAAAAATATAAAAAAAAATAAAAGAAACACCCCCCTCGGATAATTACCAGATTGTCATTTATACCTATAATTTTTTATCACTAACATTATTTTTGTAAAATGTTTCTTTATTTGTTTGCAAACGAAGCAATGATCAGATCAGTGAGACACGTCATTATAGTGGTACCGTACAACATGCGCTGACATGTTATATGTATTACATTCACTACATAGTAGAGATAGAGCATATCTCATCCGGAGGATCAGCCGCTGATTGCTGTACAACTGTTGTCATACTGATTATTTATTTATGTCGTGATTTGTAAAACCTAGTGTACTAATTATGTCTAGTCAAGAATCGATCATCAAATGTATATTTATCTGCACCCATATCATAAATCCTCTAGGCATAATGCGTTCAAAAACTGGAAGTGTTATCAAGTTCGATGTTATATTATATTATATATACATTCAAATTTCGAACACCTCTGAAAAACAAAGACTTGTTTGTACTTACCTACCTCAATTCTAATATCAGTCGAGATAGCGTTCAATTCAAAATTACACGTCAATGCCGCAATGCCGGTCGTAACAAGCGGCTCCTGTAGCCGTAGCGTGGAGAGCTTATAGTATGTGAGTGGATAAAGCAGTGTAAACGTTAATAATTGGGCATTTAAATACTTTTATCTACACACGTATCATAAACCCTCTTTACTGCGTACAAAAACCGCACGTTACGATCAGCATAATGTTAAACTACTTGGTAAAAACTCATTTCTTATCTGAAAAATTACACATTATGACCATAATGTGTAATTTTTCTACACATTATGACATTCAATTTTCGAACGCCGACGCCCGCCTGCGTGAAGTTGGTACTACAGAACAAGCTAAGCAACTGCAGAGCCACAATGCCGGTCAAACATGCGGTTCCTGAACACATCAAAGAGAGCTTATGATATGTGTGTAGATAAACTAGTGTATGTAACTGTACATAATTAGGCATTAAAACTCTCGAGTGATATTATTATGAAACTCGCCTTCGGCTCGTTTCATAAACCCACTCTCGATTATTAATGCCCTCCATTATGTAGCAGTCACATAAACTACTAGTATGATATTATTATGAAAATCGCCTGTTGGCTCGTTTCTTAAAACCACACTCGTATTTTATGCCATTTATTACGTAACAGCTACTATTTAGCGTTTTTGTATTGTTTGACTGAATACCAAATAAAGTATAATGCAAGCAAATTAAATGTTTCTATTTTAGGAGACGTTTGGCATAATATGTCATCGCGACAAACATTTTTATTTTTTATTTTACTTTATTTGGACAAACAACAGTAATAAACTTTACAAAACATAAATTACAAACACAAAATACATTGTAAGCTTACTACCTTATACGTTCATCACTAAAACATACATTTATGAAAATAATGTGATACAAATATTTTTTTGATAATTTTAAAATACTTAATCTACCTTAAACTCAAACCCATATGATTTGTTAGTTCTTTTTTAAAAGATGTTTTTTTGCTCCTAAATATGTCTATCGACAGCAACCTCTCATTATAGGTATGGCAAATTCGATGTAGCGGCGCACGAAGACCGGAATCGGTGCGCGTTGGATTTAGATAAAAAAGTTTACAGGGACGGCGTGGCGTTGCTGTATCTGGGGCAAGGTATTTAGTTTACAGGGACGGCGTGGCGTTGCTGTATGTGGGGCAAGGTATTTAGTTTACAGGGACGGCGTGGCGTTGCTGTATGTGGGGCAAGGTATTTAGTTTACAGGGACGGCGTGGCGTTGCTGTATGTGGGGCAAGGTATTTAGTTTACAGGGACGGCGTGGCGTTGCTGTATGTGGGGCAAGGTATTTAGTTTACAGGGACGGCGTGGCGTTGCTGTATGTGGGGCAAGGTATTTAATTTCTTCGACAAGCTCCGGACAATCATAGTGGTTGTACCATATGTTATATAAAAATAATTCGTCGGTTATTGTGCGTCTAGAGGCCAAACTAGGTACTTTATAGAGTGACATGAGGTTTTCGTAGCTCATTTTGCTACGTGTAAGTCTATAGTGTATCGATTTGATGGCTTTTTTTTGTATGTTCTCAAGTTTGTCACTGTAAACGGCATAAAAGGGATTCCATACAATAGAAGCATACTCCAGTTGGGATCTTACTAGGGTTTTATAGAGTGTCATATATGTAAGTTTTTTATTAAAGTTTTTACTAACCCTTAATATGAAACTGAGCATCTGATATGCTTTCGTACAAATTTTCTCTATATGGTCGTCGAAAATGAGTTTTTCATCGAAAAGGACACCCAAATCTCGAATTGAGGAAACCCTCTCCATTTCTTGGCCACCGATGTTGTATGGTTGGAGTATCTTGTTCCTATTACGCGTAAAAGTTATCTGTTTACATTTATTATGCGCAAGTTGAAGTTTGTTAGTTAGACAAAACTCGTGGAATCTATTAAGGTCTTCTTGTAAACTAATACAATCTTCCAGAAAATTATTTTTTTTAAAGATTTTTAAGTCATCGGCGAACATTAGTATCTGACAATGTTGGAAGCATTGGTTAATCCTATTAATTAAAAGTGTGTATTGGAGAGGTCCTAAAATTGAGCCCTGAATTACACCAGAAGATACTAATCTTCTTTCGGAATGATATCCATTGATTGTAACCATCTGGAATCTGTCCCGTAAGTAAGACCCAAACCACTTAAGAAGGTTTCCGGTTATGCCATTGTATGCTAGCTGCTCGAGTAACAAAACATGATCCACTTTGTCAAATGCTTTTTGGAAATCCGTGTATATCACATCCACTTGAACTCCTTCATCCATGGCCTTAAATAGAAAGTTCGAGTATAAAGCTAAGTTAGTTATCGTGGACTTGTCTTTCATGAATCCGTGCCGTTGTTTAGCAATATTTCGTCTTACTTGCGTGTAAAGAGATTCCTGAACCAGTGACTCGAAAATCTTTGGTATTGTAGAGAGGACAGATATGGGTCCATAATAGGTGATATTATTCAGAGAACCCGATTTGTGTAGAGGCGTGATATATGCTAGTTTCCAGAAGTCCGGGAAGCATCCTTCTTGAACACTGCGGTTAAGTATTATGTAGAGTGGATCTACTAAAACATCGGCAGTGTTTTTCAAAAATATTGGACCTATTTTATCTGGACCGGGCCCTTTAGATATATCTAGAGTTGAAAGCCTTTTTTAAATTCGGTATTTACTAATATGCAGATTAGAGATGTTTTCAGCTTCCGAACTTGTATTAAGTTCATGTATATTAATATCATTTAAATCAGTATCATTCGGTTCAAAAACGGAGCTAAAGAATTCATTAAACATATCAGCTATTTCGGATGGGCTGTCAGATGTTCTGTTATCCAATGACATTTTAGATGGATATCCCGATTCGTTTTTCTTCAGAGAGGCTACATATTTCCAAAAATGTTTAACGTTCTCAGAAATATTACACTCGGTTTTTGAGATATATGAATTGAAGTCCTCTTTCAAAAGTAATTTAACTCTTTCACGAAGGAGTGAAAATTCTCTATAGTCCGATAGATTATGGTAAGTTTTCCACTTATTCCACACGGTTTTTTTACGTGATAATGTGCTTGATAATGCTTTAGAAAACCATGATGGAAAATTTCGTGACTTTGTTTTATATAGAGGTACATGTTTATTAATAATTTTGAATAAGATTTCGTAGAATATAGAAACACTTTCAGTTACTTTTTTATTTTTAAAACGTTTTCCCAATTTATTAATGACAGTTCAGATTTGATATAGTTAAAATCACATTTATTAAAGTTAAATTTGTCAGTTTTTTTTGGTTGAATTTGTTTTACTGTTTTTGTATTTTCAAAGGTGAACATTAACGGGGGGTGGTGTTGGTAATTAGGCCGCGATAACTCAATGTATGGTGGAGAGCATACGCAGTTGCTACTATTAGAAAACATAAGATCTAATAAGCGATTATTGTTGTTGTAAATATTATTGTATTGTTGGAGTTGCATTAAACCCATGGTGTTATCAAGTGATTTATGAAGTTCTGTTTTAATATTGGGTACTAAATTATTTCCAGTAGAGTGGGGGGACCAAGTCAAATCTGGTATGTTGAAGTCTCCTATAGCACAGAAAGTATAAGTAGGATAGTTCATAAATAGGTGCTGTAGCTTATTGAAATGAGAAACGTATAAATTTTTGTTAGTTTTGGGAGGTATATATGTTACGCATAGCATTAGAGTATTAGCTTTACACAGAGGTATACTTATAAATAACTCCTCTGTAGTCTTATCTTCCAGTTCAAAGTGTCGCGATGCAGTAATTTTTTTATTGATAGCGACAACAATACCTCCACCTTTTTGTTAAAATCAACCAAGTTACGATCGCGACGAAACATCGAATATCTGTTGTCTACAATTTCCGAGTAAAAATACTATTGAACAGCCAAGTTTCTGTCAATATAATAACATCCAAATATGAACATTGTATATTATGTATAAGTTCCGTAAGCTTACCACGCAACCCACCACAGTTTTGATAATAAATACTAATATTTGAGTCAACCATTGATAACATAAAATTGCAATATGTATTTAAAGAAATATTTGTTTTGTTTAAGTTTGAGTTTTAATATATAATGTAAACTATAATATATCAAATTTATGAATATAACATTATGGAAAATGAGTGGATGAAAATGAGTGGGTTGCACCACAAACAACAGTTAAAATATATAGTGGTTGTGAATGATTGCGTGATTTGCAGAGTAGAATATATACGTATAGAACAGGAAAATATAACAACATGTATTTAAACATTGAATTTACAAGAGCTGCGATGACATTGATTGTGAGACGGTATATTTTAACGACACACAGAAAATTTAAATATAAATAAATTAAATATAAATAAATTAGTCACACTACTTTATCTAAATCTTCATCTCTGCGAATAGTTATGACCCGGCTGTTGTCTTCTTTGCGTACTAGAATTGTTGCGTTCTTAATCCAGATGTATTTGTAATTCTTATCGTTCGCAACGGTGCGCGCTTTGGAGTACAGTATTTTATTCTTGAGTGTAAGATGTTCGTTGATGTAGACCCGGGACGACGGTGGTGGGGGCGCAGTGCCCGCCACAGTTGAGTACGCGGTGGCGCCGCCCGCAGCCGCATTCAGCACTCCGACCGGCCGCGATCACGTCGTCACGGAGTCTTTTTGTAGATAAGTGCACGATTATATTTTTTGCCTTCTGTGTTGGTTGGTTGTGAGCCACCCTATGGACGTCGGTGATGCAGGATACAGGAATAGGGACACCGATTGCCTTGCCAATGGTCTCTACGACATGGAGCAGGTTCTCGCCCTTCTTTTCCGGGATATTTTGAATCTCTATATTGCAGCTTCGCGATCTTTGATCCATGTCATCAAAATTGTCTCTGAGGGTGCGATTTTCAAGCCGAAGCTCATCATTTATTTGTTGAAGGTTGCTCACAATTTGTGACTGATCGGCTAGGTTATTCTCCAGAGTTATTATTCTACTAGACAGTCCTTCAATTTTGTCCAGCATTTCTTGCGATTTTTTATTGAACGACGTCTCTAGTCCTTTCAACAAGTATTTTATTTACCTCATCAAATTTGGTCTCAAAGCATTTTATTACTTGTTGTATATCTATATTAACGATGGAAGATGGAATATCCGCTGATGTATTGCTAATCACAACCGGACTGGCAGGAGATGTCTTCTGTTTGCATGGTACACACTTAAGTTTGGTTTTATTCATTGGCAGGACTTTTTTGAACTCCAATTCAGTATACTCTGCACAATGGTAGTGCAATGTTTTTACGCACGAAGCACATTTTAGGCATTCTTCCGGCTTAATGAGCAGAGTGCATTTAGCGCAATTCATTTCAAACTACAAGTGCTGCCCTCTATTGCAAAAATGTGTAAACTCTATGTCGACCCGGTTGTGGTAGACAATTTCGCCGCTCGGCCGCACGACCCGCTTGGATCAATTGGTAGGAGCGCCGGCTAAAGTGCCAAAGTGTTGAGGTTCGAGTCACGGAGACACTACGGAGTTTTTCTATGTTTATAAGGTAAGTGGAGGTGACTCAGCTGATACAATCCTCTGGGCGGCTCGATGTCGGTCTCGGTCGGAGCTCTTCGGTAGAAGTCGTGACAATTGGTGAAAGGTCCGACACTTCCCAATATGGCCGCCGTGGTATATGGTGGAACGGGAGGTACCGATGTGTGAACAGCAGCAAACCGCGCAAATTAAACAAATAAAATAAATAATTCTGGGCAAAACTGACACACGTCCGCTCCGGTTAAGTATCACTAATAGTGAGTCATATCTATAGACGTGAACATGTAATATCTATAGACGTGATAAAAGCGAGCCGCGCGAGGCAAGCCAAGGGGCTGTATACCTAACTGGGTTACATTTAACATCACCCTTTAACATTGACGCTGACGCCCATGGTCTATCAGTAAAAATTATTAGTTCCATTGTAGATTGTATTGCACCTCACCTTTGTTGTATATTTAATCAATGTATAGATAATGGTGTGTTTCCTGACTTGATGAAACTAAGTAAAGTTATACCTTTATTCAAAGCTGGTAGTACATCAGACCCCACCAATTTTAGACCCATATCGATACTACCAACGCTTAGCAAAATATTTGAAAAACTCATACTTAATCAATTGCAAAGTCATTTTTATCTCAATAATTTAATTCATATTGCTCAGTTTAGTTTCACAAAGGGTCGTTCAACAGCCGATGCTGGTGTTGAACTAATCGACAATATTTTTGATGCCTGGGAAGACGCAATGGATGCAATAGGTGTCTTCTGCGATCTATCCAAGGCTTTTGATTGCGTCCATCATGACACTCTTGTCAGGAAGTTACGCCATTATGGTGTAAAAGATCAGGCACTTGGCTTTCTGAAGTCATATCTAACAGATAGGGTTCAGATGGTCGATGTTAATGGGAAAAGATCACCTGGGTCTTCAATAAGTATGGGCGTACCGCAAGGTTCAATTCTTGGTCCTTTCTTGTTTTTAGTATATATTAATGATTTACCTTACCTTGTTAAAGCAAAACATGGGTAAGTATTGTTTGCCGATGATACTTCTTTGATATTTAAAGTTAAAAGACAGCAATCAAATTATGACGAGGTAAACAATGCTATCTCTAGTATAGTGAACTGGTTTACTGTTAACAATTTATTACTTAATGAAAAGAAAACTAAATGTATTAAATTCGTGTTACCCAATGTGAACCCGGTAACTACAGACATATTTATAAAAGGACAGAGATTGGACCTTGTGCAGTCGACTGTCTTTTTGGGCATTACTTTAGACGCCAAACTACAATGGGATCCTCATATAAATAAATTGTCGAACAGACTGAGTTCGGCAGCGTTCGCAGTTAAAAAAATTAGAGCTCTTACCGACGTAGACACCGCTAGACTTCTAGACTAGACTAGAGTCTACTTTAGTTACTTTCATAGTCTAATGACCTATGGTATTTTATTGTGGGGTCACGCTGCGAATGCTAATAGTATATTTATTCTGCAGAAACGGGCTGTTCGTGCAATTTATAGATTAGGGCCTAGAGTGTCACTGAGGGAAAAGTTTAAAGAAATCAATATTCTGACATTTGTGTCTCAATATATCTATGACAATCTTGTGTATGTAAAAAGAAATATAACTAATTTTCAGAAGTACAGTGATATACACAATTTTAATACTAGAAATAAAGACAAGTTGGTTGCTTATGTAAGCCGACTACATAAAATTAGTAATTCTTTTAAAGGCAATTGTATACGCTATTACAATAAGGTCCCTACTGATATTAAAAACTTACCTTTAGACAAGTTTAAAATAATAATAAAACAGAAATTGTATAAAAAAGGTTACTATAGGATATCTGATTACTTAGAGGACAGATGTCCATGGGAATAGATTGTTTGAGTAACAGGCTGTTTCGATATATAATTAGCATTCATTTTGTAATTTGACAATATTTTATTTAAAAAAGGAAACGCTAAAGATGGGACGACTGTGGAGTTTCTTCGGTGAGCTCTTCTCCACAGATTCCGCCATTGTGTTAGTGAACTCACCCAAAAAATGTAATGACGGATCTAAGTGATGTAACAACATCCTATGGAAATAAATGATTTTTGATTTGATTTGATTTGATTTTGATTGTAACTGTGAGGATTTCGTGTGATTTTAGAAACATAAATGATTTTAGAAATATTGCTTCTGGCCCCACACTAGGACACCCTGTGCCGTGGGAACCACAACACATCAAGTGGGATTCAAACCCGGTACCTCCCACTTAGATACCCGCAATGCCACAGAGGTAGGCGAGAGTAAACTTGCTCACCTCGTTACTTATTCGATGTTTGAGAGTTTGCTTTGTTCCAGTACAAGGATCCGTTCGCCGGGCAAGTCGGGATATTACCTGAAACAATCATTACAACTGATTTATTAATTGTGCATTATAAATGGCTGGATTATGATCAGCCTGCGTAAATGCTACGATTGATGATAGATAACAGTCTACACGAATTACTCCCATTTTCGCTGGTAGCTAAGATGAGGCAAATTATGAAGATAGACTAACTACTATAACTATGGAATACTGTATCGATACCCATACAAAAGTTATATCGAAGCGCCCCTCCCCGCCAGCGCCCCGCCAGCGCCCCGCCAGCGCCCCGCCAGCGCCCCGCCGCGCCCCGCCAGCGCCCCGCCCCGCCAATCCAGGGGGAAATTACTCCAGAAGTATAGTGTTTATTTTCACTGTAATTTACGTGTATTATTTATATTAGTATTTTATTTGATAACCACAATTGCGTGCGGGTGTACCGTGCGGGCACGAAGTGGTGTATGTGAACGTACTTTATATTTATTTTCAACACCTAATAATAGATACTGTAAAAGAGAGAAAAAAGTGACTCAGTCAATTATCTTATCAGTATGGTCCCAAAAAACTCCTTAAATCTGCAGCTTTCAGTAATAAGTGGTGCTGTTTACGAGCACCTGCCCAGCCCTTACGTAAGTGCTTATTATTTAAACATTTGCGTGAGTTCACACAGATAGATAGGTACCTAATTGTAATGAATATTTGTACAATAGTCAGTATCGTGAGAGCACCGTGGTCTAGTGGGTTACACACTTGCTTCTCACGCAGGAATGCAGGTTCAAACCCGGTGCTGCCCAAGTACCAATGAGATAAGTAATTTATTTTGAGTACATTATTACATCATCGGACGCTCCGTGTTTCGGATGACACGTTAAGCTGTAGGTCCCGGCTACTATCGCTATACATGGTGGTAACAGTCAACGCAGTCAACCCACAGCGCGGTGGAGTATGGCTCAGTCTTACTCCGGGTAAGTATCCGGGTAAAGGCCTGTGCCTCTCGTTGGGGACATCAATGGGCTACATTTTTTATTTTATTTAGTCAGTATGGTAACGTATCAAAATCAGGAACTATTAAGTTTGAGAACCCATTAAATATGCAATAGCGACTTCAAATGGTTGGTTGGTTGGTATAATATTGTTGTAATAATAAGTTGGTGCGTGTCTTCGTCCCTTTTTTCATAACCGAGGAACTTCAAATGTTGGGAAAGTTTATTTATGTACTGGATATGGAGCAGCCGATATTAGCGAACCTTTATATCAAACAATACACAAAACAAAACAAAACTTGAAGGTCCTACGTAAAATTCCAGTATCACGTCCGAATGACGTCACTGAAACCTGACCATATAAGTATAAGCTGTCAAAGTTAAATCCGAGAATAGAGCTAACTCGTGTTCTATCTGTTGAGCCTTACAGAACGTGTAGACCCCATGTAGGTAGGGTACGCGCAAGAAATTGTTAGTCAAAGACCGAGACAAGACGGGTGGCTAATATTATGTCTTTCTACATACAGATCCTCTTAGTCAACGGCGGGACAGGAAGACAATGTCAAGCGCCAATCATCGTTGTCAACTCGAAAGAATTACGGAGCAACCAATTATCAATCTCGCACCATCGAAGCACCTGTCAAGATATGACTAAGCCTCATTGGTTCAGTTGGCACATGCTCTCACCGACTGCTGCAATATCATCAAGTGTAGATCGCCAGGAGTTTGTACGATATATTAGGTACATGTGGGTATGCCTTAAGTTGTTGGTTGGGTGTGCAGCGTCAGTGTTTCGGCACGCGCCGTTAATGAACCGGAGACACGGGGGCGGAAGCCGGCACTTGTCTCATCAGCAGATGAGTTGAGCAACTTGTCTGCGAGTCGTCGCGACAGTGGACAGGATCTAGTGAGTGTCGCCGGTCCTGTGGTAAGTGTGGAAACATTTATTTACGAGAGTATCTGTCTGTAGTTAAGATTATCTGATCTCCAATTTGCTATCATTACACAATTGTTTATAGGCTTCATATCCCTTTGTGGAAGGGAGGAAGCCTACCTGTGCTCAATCGTAGCAGGCGAGAAGTCCAGAGTTTCCGTCTTTGTGTAACAATGCATCATCTTACAAATCTTGTAGACAGGTCATCATTAGATTTCGATGCGTACGACAAGTAATTTAATTTATTCTTAAGAATTAACATTCAACACATTTGCTCTACAAAGGTGGGTCCAGACATGTTCTTTTGTCCGTAACGTGAGGTACGTTCGCGATCCAGGGACGCTTGTTTGGACGCCCGGATTGACTGCGATCGCGACGCACCGTACGACACCGTGCCGTACCGAACGGGCGTCCAAACAAGCGTTCTTGGCTCGCGACGCTGATACCAAACGGATGTATGTTACGGACAAAAGTACATGTCTGGACCCACCTCAACATATCAGTGTCTAAACTAAACAAACTGTTCAGGTTTAATTATCGAATGAGTCGGCAGTAGACCCCAAAAGTTGTGTTCATGTTCTCAATTATCTATCACCAAAGATGTAGATTATCACTAGATAGCAAACTCTGACCAGAGGGTGCGGTGAGTCAACAGCATCACCCACCAGGGCTCTGACGTCACGAGTGAACCCCTGTGGGTGGTACTTTGAATATTTATGTTTGTACTGTATGTATGTATATGTGCACGTGTTGCTTAGACCACTTGGTGGCGATCTTTTAATTGAAGGTCCCCCGGAAGGATGTAATCAAATTGCCTTCAATAAAACTTGGAGATTTTAAGAAGACGTTTTTTTTTTGGAATTATAAAACCATTCAATATTCAGTAACTGATCAATCATAGTTTAAAAAAAAAACGGCCAAGTGACAATGGCACTCGCGCCCCGCACAAATAGCAATTTATTTTGTGAGGGAACGTGATTTTTTGCTGATATCTGCAGCCACCTAACGTAATTTTCAAGTTTATAAAATCGAACTTTTTAATCGTAATTATAAAATCAAACTGTTTGGTGTATTTTTATCGATACTTCATTTATTCAATCTAGGTTTATTTTTTAACACAAATTTGAACCTACAACAATTTTTAAAATAATAAAATGTCGACAAAGTCCGAATGTCGCTAATTCCGGCCACTCCGCTTCTGATTGTGATTCTAATGGCGGCCCCTCCTCGGGTCGTCACACTAAACAGTTTATTCTTTTCTTAATGTTTTTGTCGCAAACAAAGTTTGACAGGTTGTTTGCGATAAAACTGTTTTTAGGGTACGGAACCCTAAAAACAGTTTTATTTTACGAAGGGTTCCAAACGGGACCCTATTACTAAGACTCCGCTGTCCGTCCGTCCGTCACCAGGATGTATCTCAAGAACCTAGCTAGCTAGAGAGTTGAAATTTTCACAGATTATGTATTTCTGTTGCCGCTATAACAACAAATACTAAAAAACAGGATAAAATAAATATTTAAGGGGGCTCCCATACAACAATACCACATACAAACTTATGGATGCACCTGGTTACGTACATGGAGTGTGAAAGTAACCGCACCAATAACTTTGTAAACAATATTTTGCTGTGTAAAATCCAAACTATTCACTCCACACCATCGCTTCCATTGAACGGTGGTACGGAACCCTTCGTGCGCGATTTAGACTCGCACTTGACCGGTTTTTTTTTTGAAGATTAGATATTTTTAAACCTTCATATTCTTATTCCAATCTTATTTTTTGTAATAAAAATTATAATTAATAAATGGTTACGTACTTACTCAATGCTTGATTTTCTAATTTTCTTTTTGTGACACTATCAGTCTCAGTCTCGTTAGACCATAGGTAACTAGTTTCAATCTTATTATGATAAAGGGCAATAGATAATTTCGCAAGCAAGTTGATATATGGATCCTATATAGACTACGCAACGAACAAAATAGGTATAATGTTTGCGTCTACACTAAAATTAAGCAAAAGTTTCAAAAAGTTTAAAAATCCTTACAAATCAATTTTTAAACGGTGTATTTTGGTAGGGTGTTTCAAAGTATATAACAATAGTTAGTTTTTTACCTATGCTAGCGCCTTTCCTGTCGATATATTTAAATTTCATTTATTTAAGTCGTTTTTTTTCTTCAATTCGCCACTCACCTTGACTAATAAAATTATTCATATGTAATGTGTAGACATTACATTTCGATATCGTGTTAATAATATATAAGGTATTTATTAAAGTATTTGTTAAAGTACAATATTTACCTAAATATTTAACCACCTACTAGTGGACATTCTAAAAAAAACACTACCAAATAAACCACTCTCTATAAAAAAAAACATGAACATCACGCGCCTTTCCCGTACAAAACCTGGAATCTCCTCTCTCTTGGAAAATCCTCCGTGTTATCTAAGTACAGCCCCCCTGCCCCCTCCCCTCTCCCCCCGGCTTCAGTTAGAACATCCACACATTTCGTACCTGTTGGTATTGCCGGCCACCTCAATTTTCACTTATTAACAACATAAAACTCAAAAAACTAATCGAGAATTTGTATGTTCAAAATCATATTCAAAACAAAAACAAACAATAACGATAAAACAAAGCGAAATATGAGTCATCTTTCGGTCTCCGACAATAAGCCAATTTTGGGCAAATATGACCATAATCACTCGCTTCGCACTTTATAATTTTACTGTGCATCGCTGACAAGTGCCAGTTTTGCCAGTTTTTGAACAAAAATCTAACAAAAATGTAGTTTATTTAAAAAATAATAGAATCCTTCATACCTATACCTCGCGCCACGAATTAAGAGCGCTGGGCGACGTTGGCGGGAATTACTGTACAGGTATTATATGTAAGTACCTACAGGTATTGAAAAGTGACTACTGTGCGTATTGTATACGTATAATGACGTTTGCTAAGTATATGTAAATATCTACAGTAATAAAGTACTTTGACTTTGACTTTATTCAAGGCCACCGCTTATAACTCGTGGCGCGAGGTATACCCAGCGACAAAGGTCAGGGGGCTGCAGTTAGAGGGGGGGACTGCAGTGATCCACAACCACCCAACGGTTTATGGATTTCTACTTGTGCCAAATTTCATGATTATAGGTCACCTGGAAGTCGATAAAGGGTTCTTACGAGTATCAAGCAAATTCAGCAAAGCGGCAGAAGCGGCCGTATCTTTTGATTGCGTTGACCTAAAACTTTATTTTTTACAGCTCCACCACCACACCTGTAGCCTCCACCACCACTCCTGTAGCCTCCACCATCACACCTGTAGCCTCCACCACCACACCTGTAGCCTCCACCACCACACCTGTAGCCTCCACCACCACCTGTAGCCTTATTGTGCAATTCTAACACCAATCGCATTACCAGTCAAATTTATTTAATTATCGTAATAAGGCTACTGAGTTAATTTAAATGTTATTAATTTCAAAACACACAACACGTTATGAGCGGTGGCCTTGAATGCGCAGTAGCCACTTTTCAATACCTGTACATATGTGCAGTAATTCCCGCCAACATCGCCCAGCGCTCTTAATTGGTGGCGCGAGGTACAACTCCACGCGTTCCGCAGGGAGACGGAAAACGAAGTGACCATTTAAGGGTTCCTTTTTCCTTTTAAGGTACGGAACCCTAAAAACGAACGAATTTGAAATTAAACGAAGTCCCGAAAAGTTGAAGGCCTCGGTATAATAAATTGAGATAATAAACATGTTTTCTTCGTACTTCAAAACTTCAAACTTGTTGTTCTTCGACTAGGTTAGGTAGGTAACTAATATTTGAAAACCTTTTATCTCAGCAATGTACAGTCGATCAAATACAAATCAGGTCAACCTTTTAACACAGGCCCATAAATCTCGATCTCCCAAACGAGAAGCAATGTTTACTTATTATCACTAAGTTTTCGCAACGCTACCCTGCGCCTGCGCCGGCGCCGGCGGCGGCGGCGGCTGTGATAGATAATCGTTGACAGGTCGTGACCTCTTATCAGTTCCGTCGTGCAGTGTCCCAATCAAGTCCCACACAACAACTCGAATCAGTCGTTGAAGGATCGAGTCCCAGTGAACTGTGAGTAAACAAGTATTATGTTTAAAACCTCGATCTACTTCTCTTATCTAATCATGGTTTGCTGGAAGACATCCCTTGTTAGAGATAAGCTCGCCTTTGTGTTATAGTTATGTTATCTGAAAAAAATAACACAATACAATTTAATAACAAACCTCATTCATACGTACCCACATAACCTACTTACAGTGCATTTACGCTGAGTTCATTATTTAGAGCTCTATTATTATTAGCAGAAATAAGTAATAAAATGCAATGAGGTCCAGCTTATATCTTGCAATAATCGAAGCCTGATCTAAAGACCGAACTAATCTCTTAGTGAGTATGCACTATTCATCGCGCTGTCGTTTTGTATATTCAATGTCAGTAGTTTAAGAAAATAGTTGGAGTTAATGATAACGAGTTCCGGCATTTGATTATATTTATGATGTCGCTATAAAATGCTAATTACTTTGTACCTACATTGTTTTAGAAACCTGTCACAGCATTATGAGTTAAATAAATCCATGAATGTTTAATGTATCTAACCTAGGAACTATATATATTTATTTTCGCATGAATCATCCCTTCACTCTCTGCCATTGCCAAAGATGTCGCCGCTAGGATGCTCGTCAGACTCGGAGTCCTCTCTAGTCTACACTCAAGGACTTGAAAACTATGAAGCCCAGGCACTTATGAGTAGGGTTAGGGATTCTAGGGTTATTCTATAGATACATTTAGAAATAATCCTTATTATAATACTGATGCTTTTTGCAACAAAAAAGTCTGTTACAATTTAAGCTTAGATATTTAGGTATCCATGTTCTCTATCTTAGTGGCTTGGCATGGCAACTAATTGATGTTTAATGTGCTCTATCTATAGGTACCCCCACCAGTGATCCCCCACGATGCTGGTACCGTGGTGCGTGCTCCTCCTGGCCGCCTCGGCCCTGGCGTGCGAGCTTGCGCCCGTTGACACGAGTGTGCCCAAGTCCCCCGGGGACAACTACTACCGGATCATACTCAACGGGGAAGTGGAGCGGTATGCGCCGGGGAAGAGATACGTTAGTGAGTACCCTCATACTGCCTCGGCTGTTTGTATACGGGGTGGCAGTTGCAAGTAATTACATTACTCTTGAGTACACTCACACACATTAAGCTTTTCTCTGTGGGCGAAACCGGCTGCGCTATGGAATCAACAATGGAACTAAGATCTCCTCAAACTAAGGGGGAGAAGAGAGGGGTTAGAAGTTATCTAACTAAATAGACAGGAGCACAACAGAGCCTGTAGACAAATTCTGTCAAATTCAAAGGAATCATTCATGTTTATGTTTATTTACGTTTATCATTAGTGGCATTTTTCTGAATAAAATTCGCTATGAAACTGACTACTTCTAATCTTTATGTTACAACCTGTTGAAAACCTTCAAATGTGAAATGTGGTAAAGTCGATCGATTGTACTGCTGAGCCGATTATAATCATTTACTTAGTCAGTTACACTAAGGACCTGTTTCAAGAAGTCCTGATAAGCTCTGTGGGACAAATTTATCTGTCATACAAAATGTATGATTTATCTGTTCAATAAGGCATATCGGGAACAGGCTCTTAATTTATCGATTTCAAGAGAAGTTTAAAAGTAGTTTATTCTATTGGTTTTGATGTCGACAATTTATCAGAAAAATATCGGTCACACACCCAGACACAAGAAGTCATATTTCTGCTATGTTCACGGCAACAATTCACTACCACTTATAATTATAATCAACAAATAAAAAGATTAGTCGAACACACCACATAACTCATAAAATTGCAATGTGTTGTATTTTGCATAACAATTTTATTTTACGAGCTTACGAGTCAATGACTTATGTTTACGAGTACTGATATTTCACATTCAAGGACTTCCAGTTAAGGTGATACGAAAAAAATATGGGTTTTTTTACGAAAAAAATATGGGTTTTTTTCAAATCCATTTACTCTACTATAAAGTCATCCACAGATTTTATTTTTGGCTTAACGTTTATTGAGTATTAGATCAAGATTCCCACCGAAGGAAAACGCGATTGGGTGAAATTTTCTAGATGTAATTTAATTGCGGAAAGACCTCTAAATTGTTTTATTCTTTCCTGTAATTCTGAAATTCTAACTTATTTAATTGCGGAATTGCATTCAAAATGTGGATATTATGTATAAGTACTCTCCTTGAAATCTTTTTGAATAAGATAAATTTTTAAACAATTTTTATGTGGTTTGGCGCTACGTTATGTAATTTTTCCCCGATTCCGTCCCTCTCACACTGCGGGTCTTTCCACCTGGAGTAACGGGGACCTTTGCATGGACGAGGTATGCCCTTAACAAGTAGAAACAAACCATCTTTCACTTTTACTTTTTTGTTTGTGGCAAATAAACGCTGTGTCTTTTTTCTTTCTTTCTTTCAGATAAAACTGAACCGACATAGCATCAGGCCTTATCCTGTTCTAGGTGGCACAGTTGCGTCAATGACACATCGATCATCTTTTTAACCAACGTGTATAGATTGTGTGAACGTGTTATGTTTATGCTTGAAAGAAATACAAATGAAAGGGCCCTCATCAATGCCATGTGTTGGATTTTGTATAAAACCTGCTCTGAAATTATCCCCTCGACCCAGGGGCGGATCTAGGATTTGATTTGGGGAGGGTATTCTGACAAGGTTCGAAACTAGGGTTAAAATTACATGTTAACAAGAAATATAGTTTTTATTACCTTGAAAATAAAATTGACGCACCTTGTGCCGCTTTTGGCAAAATTTATTGTCATTGTTCTCATATGGTTGACCTTCAAGTAACATGGAAACTTCACACTTTAGGCTACCTACCATACTCCTTATTATTTTTTATTTGTATAAGTGTCCTCTACCCATATATACCACTTTCATCGTGCTCGGATGTTTTGAAAAAAAAAACAAACAAAATGGCGGCGGGTGGATATACCACAAAGGTTCTATCCCCTTTCATATCATTGGATAAAATCATACTTAGATCTTTACCTCCAAATATCTCGGAAACATGACACTTTAGTTACTAAACTGAGTTAATTACATAATACCACTTGTAATTTTTTGTTTGAATAAAGTATCCTCTACCCACATACACCACTTTCATTGTGCGCGAAGGTTTTGAAAAAAAAATGGCGGCGGGGGATATGTCAGCAGCCACAGAAACATGTTCGAACCCCTTTGATAGGTAATCCCCTATTTCTGTTTCCTGATATGTCTACCTATGAGTACCTAAGCTGTGTAAAAGTGTACCTGGATTGAATCGAAAAGTTGAGTCGAAAGTATGGAATTCCTGGGTGCTTTGGGGGTTTTGGCCCCCATGCCCCCCTCCCCTGTATCTCCCCTCCAGCTGTAATGGTACACGAGAGTCAGTACATTTGATACTTCATTTTGCGTGACAGAGGGCTAGCCCATCGCCGCGCTGTTTTGAATACGAGAATCGGTTCATATAACGTTTGGGTTTTTGAGTAGCTCAGGGTAAGGTGGCAAAAACGATGAGCCGAGCGCGTGGTTTGGTTCCAGGAACAGAGTTCAGGTCAGGTTTTTTTGTCGCATTCCTGCGGAATGTGTAGGGATCAGAGCCGATTTGGCTGCGCGCTGAATAAATTATGAATAACTAAATAATGGAAGGTTATTATGGAACGATACGGAGAAAGCTATTATGTTGACTGCAAATATACAATTGCGTTTGTTTATTACGACATGGCGAGTTTGACACCACGGGTTTGAATATCATTCTAGTGGTCTTTGTCTAGCGCGCTAGCGGTCGGGAAGGCTTAATTAATCGCAACAAGCTTTTATGGTCAGCGATCAACAGATTCTGTGTATCGGCAGTACCAAATGATTTGAGTGATAACCTACGGTTGATCATAGTGAATATGCGTACACACAATTTGTAGAACGGCGGATCTGCATGGCATGGTTGAAATTAGACCCTGTGTAGTTAGTGATAAGAAGCTTCGCTTGGGCAGAGCGTGTTCGCAAAGGACGCCATTTTTTTTTCAGACATGTGGGGTGTATAAATACGATTGCGGGGGAAGGGAATTCATTCAGTCTCAACGTCTAGCTACTGTGACAGTCGTCTTTCACGATTCTAAACAGTTTGGTCTGCCGTTTTACGCGTCGGAACTGGACGAATTGTGATTGCGAAGTTACAGTGGATTTTCGTGAGTGTCTGAAGCGCCGAGATATACCTCGGTTCCTATCCTTTAAATCAACCTACCCCAAATTCCAAAACTATCCTTGAGTCGTTAGATAAGAACTTGTAGGTAACTGATCTGAGTCTGAGTCTGGGCTTGGAGCGACCCTAAATTCCTTTTCCTTCACCATAGGGTTCCTGGGTTGGGTCTTAGGATATTCGCGGGCTAATCCTCTCCTCATTCCTTTCGAGTAACGAGTTTTAAAATTCCCACACACACAGTCATTAAACATACAAGCACATTCAAATCAAACTCAACCATTTTCGAGTGGTGTCGATAATGGACGTGGTATAACACTAGGATTTTAGACTAGGCTAGACAGGAGTTTAGTTGCGGCTAAACCTAGGTTGGCAGGGCATAGGGAGACTGTTTGATCGATGAGGTTCCGCGGATGTAAATAACAAATTCAGAACAAAGTTAAACCGCTGTCAACACAGATAACCTATCCTGTTGATATTTTGACATTTGAGTGTTGTCGGGGACGCGCGAAGAGATCAAATTACAGTCTGAAGTTCATTGTTTAGGACCGGGTAGTTTGTTTTGCTTCGCCTTGGGTCAGTTTGGATTCAAGTTGCATCTTTAAATTAAATGTAAATTTCGCTGGAGGTCTAATGTGTAGGCTGAGTCAAATATTTATGATTTTGCTTGGCCGAGAACGTGCTGAGGTCAGTGGAATTCATAGTTCGGTATTTACCGAACTATGCACTTCGCTATGGTGAGGGTTAGATCTCCTAAAGCGCTAATGACAACGTTTCGATAACATCCAGCTCAAATTGCGCAGAGTTGAAGGTTTCAAAACGTTACGGACCTTTTGAGGTAACCGCTAGTTCAAACCCATTTCGGAAAATCAAATCGCAATTGTGTAAACCGGTCTTTTAGGATCGTTATTGCCGTGAACTAAATATATAATTGGAACCACCACTAGCCGCTACTAGCGAGCACATGAAATATCATTGAGTACTCACGTCGTAAAACTACCACGGATATCTATACGATATCCCAAACAAATATTACAAATCGTGGTCGACCACTAAAAGAAGTTCCAAGCGCCCATATACAAAAATAAATGGTACCATCACACAAAATACAACAACGATCGATCTGGCGCAATACACCGCTAACTGATGCGAAATACCGGCTTGCGGACATATATGCTTTCTCTGTCTAACTTGAAACTGTAACTTCCTGAACCAAACTTCGTTCGACTATTGTACGCCTAACGAACTTCTCAACGAACGAGAAATTCGGACTTATCATTCTTAACTTACAAATTTTACAGCTGAATCGGGACATCTCTTTTGGGGTAGGTAGAATAGACGATCATAGCTACTGATAGCGGTGGCTCGACCTTAGCCTTTAATGCCGTTACACAATGCCTCGACCCTACCCTCGCTCCACCTCCACAGTGACCCTCGTCGGCTCGCGCACCCACTCCGTCGTCCAGCAGTTCACCAAGTTCCGCCTGTCGCTGGACCCCCTCGACCCGACCACACCCCGCTCCACCCGCCACCAGGGGCAGTTCCAGCTGTTCGCAGACACCCTCACCAAGTTCGATGAGGAATGCACCAACGGCGTGGTGGAGGCCGATGACCTGCCCAAGACGGAGGTGGCGGTGATGTGGAAAGCGCCGCCGGCTGGCTCTGGATGCGTGTTGATCAAGTTTGTTACTTTTATTTTCTTCATCATCAAAGAACTCATTGTTGGTCTGCGTATAGCCTCTTTACGTGAACACCATTAGCGTCCATTGTTGGCCTGATATACAGCTTCATCATGCAACATTATTTTGGGTGGTCTGCCGACATACGTTCATTCATTCTAGAAGTTATCTTTTCTTCTAGACCCAATTTTTTGTAGACTGTAATGTTTGTTTTTGAGCAATAAAGTATGTAATTTGTAAGTAAGTCCTCATCAGCAAAGTGCGTAAGCCTGGGACATACATTTACATAAATTACTTTCTTCTACGTTATCGTGCATGATTAATGATAATGTCTACAGCCTTATTTGTGTCGTTTAATGATCGACCAATTTCTAATGATATGGAATGGTCCTTCCAAGGCCTCCGAACCTCAAGGTTGAAGCCGAGTTTCGATTTTCTGATTGTGTTATGTGATTATGTCAAATATCAACATTACTATGGAAGCCGTTTACAAATATTATTTATTGGCGTTCCCTATGTGAAGCCAAAACGTACTCTAATGGGTGACTGTGTTAACTTTGTCCAGGGCCATGGTGTACGAGAACGATCAACGCTGGTTCGCTGAAGACGGACAACTGACGAAACGTGTCTGTGAAGATACGTCATTCTCTCAATCGGATTGCTGCGCATGCGACGATGCTAAATACTCGGTAAAACTATTCCACATCCACATTGACCACAAGTACACATTAAAGATGCAAGATCGCCTTATTCATCACCGTTGCACACTCCAGCCGCTCTCACAAGATACCCATTCAATAAAATGTACCGACCACAGAGCAATGTTGAGACATCTGTGGTAGGTACCGACCAAGACTGACCAAGTGATCACATAATAGTAGTGTATGTGACTGCTACATAATAGAGGGCATTAAAACTCGACGAGACTGGGTCTATGAAACGAGCCGAAGGCGAGTTTCATAATAATATCACTCAAGAGTTTTAATGCCTTATTATGTACAGTACATACACTATTTTATATACACACACACCATAAGCTCTCTTTGATGTGTGCAGGAACCGCATGTTCGACCTGCATTTTGGCATTGATCATTGCTCTGCAGTTGTTTAGCTTGTAGTAGTACCAACTTCACAGACAAACTAGGGGCGGCACGCAGGCGATACATTATGGTCATAACATAATGATCAATATTCAGATAAGAAATTAGTTTTTACCAAGAAGTATCTCATTATGCTGGTCGTAACAACTAAATCTTTAATAAAACACATCGAACCATATCCACATATCCATACCTCACATAGTACTTCCCTACACTCTAGAGCATCACAAGTTCATTAAAATAATTTGTAATTTGCCGCAGATGGTGTTCCAAGGGCTGTGGTCGGCGCAGACCCACCCCAAAGACTTCCCAACCAAGCTGCTGTGGCTGACTCATTTCTCCGACATCATCGGCGCAACACACCCTAAGAACTTCTCCTTCTGGGGAGAGGGGCAGATTGCTAGCGACGGATTTAGGTAGGTTATTAACCACCTACCTATCACCTATCAGCAGCATTTATTTTGACATGATCAGATTGTACCCAGCTTCTTTCCCGGACGTCACGGCGGCACACGTCTTAAATTTTCTCGCGAAATAAACTGCGACAAAATGCCACCAGCAGAAGTAAATGTAATAAAACGTGCGATTGTAAGTGCGCTCCAACCTTTTGAACGGAAAATTGACTTCATTTTGAAAAAAGTAAGTGACCTTAGTGACGAAATTCGCGAAATAAAAGCCGGCGTACATGTTAAACTCAGTGACGGGGCTACAAAACTGGTTGTTAATGATCATGACGCAGCGACAACACCTCAGGCAATGAGCGTCGCATCAACACCAAATAGTTGTCCCTCTCTCGCCAAAGCGAAGGCGACTGACCAGCTTCCACACAAACGCATCACCGCCGTGCGTGCGAAAGAGAAGATTGCTGCGCAAAACAAACAACGTCCAGCTCAGGCTCGCCGACTGACCGCACCAGCCAAGCAAGACATAACCTCTCCGGCTCCAACTGAGAATGCAGTCATGACAGACGATGCCTCCTCTGAACCAACACGACACTCCTCCGGGAATGAATCATACTCCTTTGCAAATAAATACTCCAGTTATACCTGACCCTACACTCTCTGACTCTCTGGTTGGAAATACAAAACATACTGATGAAAAGGCAAACTGTAATGAAAATGAATGGACGTTAGTCAAAAACAGGCGAACGAAATCACAACCGACCGTGATTAAAGGTACAGCCATTATTAACACAAAAATACAAGGTATAGAAATGACGCGCTTTTTACACGGCTGCTATTTTAAAAAAGAAACCACACCTGAAAGCTTAAAAGAACACCTACAAAATGTACAGAGCGGCTATGAGTATCAAGTGGAACAAATAACGTCTAAGCGTGACACATATAACTCGTTTAAAATCGGCATCCCGGCGGCTGTGTACGAAAAGTTTATGTCAACAACTGCTTGGCCCGTCAACACTAGCGTCACCGAGTGGCGGCCCTTTCTGCGACCCAAGCCCAAGCAGCCCCCCGACAGTCATGAGGCTGAACAACCGACCACCGCCGCGTGAGGATAACTCCAGCGCAACGATGACAGTGGTGCATCAAAACATAAACAGACTCGGCAAGAAAACCTATAAACTGGAATGTGAACTCCAAACACAAAATAAAACTGAAGTTCTATGCATTACGGAGCACTGGCTCAGGTCCGATGAACTGTCATGTATCAACATCACCAACTACAAACTGTGCGCCCAGTACTCCAGATCCACGCGCGAGGGGGGCGGCGCCTGCATCTACGTGAAGCTGCCGCTGCTGACCATAGAGCGAAGGGAGGTGACCGTACTGTCAGTCCAAATGCACTTCGAGGCCTGCGCCGTGGAATGTGTGGGCCTCGATATAGTTGTGGTATGCATCTACAGACCCCCGAAAGGTGATATTTCAACTTTCTTTGACAAACTAAAAGAACTTTTAAATCTTAACGTCATCAAAAACAATAAAGTGATTTTAGTGGGAGATATCAATATTGATCTGCTTGTGAAATCTCCTAACACCAAACAACTCACTGATACCATGAAAATGTCCGGTTTCAGAACTTTGATCAAGCGACCAACTAGAATTACCAAAAAGTCGTCTACCTGTCTAGACCACGCCTACACTAGCATAGCCGGTCCTGAAATACAGAAGGCTGAGCCGTTTCAAATGTTTGTTTCCGACCATTACGGGGTAGTGGTTGTTATACAAATTCACAAGCCTAAAGAGAAAAATCCAATCGCTATAAAACGGTTATTGTCAGACTCAAACATTAATGACTTTAAGCTCAGCCTAAATCTGTATGACTGGAATAGCCTGCTTTGTAGATCGTCATCGCCCAACAACTGTCTTGACTCTGTCTTAAATGTCATCCTACACTTTTACAATACACACTTTCCTAAGAAAAAATACCCATTGCGCCGCCAGGGTATAAATACCTGGATCAATCAGGATGTCCGTGAGTTGCGTAAAACCATCCACAATCTGAAACACTCATTATCCACTAACACTGATCTTTCCACGGCCGACACTGAGGTGCGGGCGATGGAGATGCGTTTTTCCACTTTACTTAAAGACACTCGGAAAGAGTATATAAACAATGCAATAGCCACTAGCACTGGTAATATGTGTCGAAATATATGGCGCGTTATCGCTTCCGAATCTTGCCGTGCGAAAGGCAAGGACAATGCACTGGACGTGCTAATTAGCGGGTCCACGGGCAACTGCGACCGGGAGCGAGCTGCCACTACCGCCGCGACCTTGAACCGGTTCTACATAGAAGCGAAGAGTAAAAATATCGCTAAACCTCATCTAGATAACGCGATGTCGTACCTCCAATTGTATATTACTACACCAATACCGACACTTCAATTCACACCATTTTCGCTAGGCGAAATTATCAAGGCAGTTAAAAACACAAAACGTAAACAATCAAAGGACATAAATGATATGTCCACAAATGTCCTAGACTACCTTCCACCGGTTGTAATATCGCTATTATGTCTCCTTTTCAACCAATGTATCTCCGCGGGCCTCTATCCTAGCTTGCTTAAAAACATAAAAGTACAACCTATATACAAAGGCAAAGGGGAGATGAACGTATTAAAAAACTATCGACCCATATCTTTGATTCCTATCGTCTCGAAGATATTCGAGAGGTTGATAAGTGACAGGCTCACGTCATTCTTTTTAGAAAATGGCCTCCTCAATAGGCAACAATACGCCTACCAGCCTGGTCGGTCAACCGTGGACGCAGCACGTGACGTGGTGACGAGGGTGATGGGCCACCTCGAGGGTCGGCGGCAGGTGGCAGCTATATTCTGCGACTTGTCGCGGGCGTTCGAATTGGTCAATCACTCTCTCTTACTTGACAAGCTCAAACTATACGGAATAACCGGCAATTTTCATAACACCATAGCTGCTTTCTTAGCAAACCGTAAGCAAAGTACCTGGGTCTGCGGAGCCAGGTCTGAACTCGAATCCCTGCAGGATTGTGCTGTGCCACAAGGATCAATCATGGGAAGTAACTTGTTTTTAATATTAGTCAACGATATGACAATGGCATCGGCGGACGCTGAATACGTTATGTTTGCCGATGACTGTTGCGCCATTGTCAATGCTGATAACTATGACGGCCTGAAAAGTAAACTTAAAACGGTTATGAACCAAATCGCACACTGGTTCTCAGTCAATGGCATGATGCTTAACGTCGAAAAGACAAACATAATGCAGTTCCAGCTCCAAAGAACAAAATGTCACGAGCTGAACGTCACCTGCAACGGCAGTATTGTCCCTCAAGTGGACCACGTCAAGTACCTCGGGTTCACTATTGACTCGGGATTGACGTGGTCGCAACACATTGACGCCACCTGCAAACGACTGTCATCTGCGTGCTTCGCGCTGTCCAGGCTCATCCCCTGTCTCTCTACTGAAAATGTGATGAAGTCGTATTACGGCTACATTCACTCAGTGTTAATATACGGGCTAGACATTTGGGGAGCGGCCTCGGACCGCGACAGAGCATTTAGGATGCAAAAACGTGTCATAAGGGTAATTGCGGGCATGCCCTGGGACCACCCTGCTAGGGAACTATTCAAAGAGTATAATATCCTAACTCTTCCGAGCCTGTATATTTTGGAGATATGTAAGTACGTAAGGCTAAACCTCCATAATTTCCCCACAAATGCTCAAATGATTAACAGACCTAGCTCAAGACGCAGTCACCTACTATTTGTGCCGCCCAGACGATTGGCCAAGTCGAGACACTCACTGTCCATAATTGGCCCTAAGCTGTATAATGCCATACCCGACGACGTAAAAAATGAACCCAATAAAACTGCTTTCCTCGGAAACTTAAAAAAGCTGCTAATGTCAAATGCGTGCTATTCGATAGACGACTTCTACAAAATCGCTTGTTCAAAACAATAACATATCATAATTAATGAATTAGAATATATAATATACTAACTAATAAGTATTATAAACTTATTTAATATAATAAACAATTTTGTTTTTGTAACATGTAAAATCCTTACAAAAAAAAAATGATAATTTGAATTAAGTACTATGAATGTGACTTGTAAACTGTGTTTATTAATAAAAAAATTGAATTGAATTGAATTGAATTTCTCCAGGTCGTTAGCGGAATGGGGTTCCGTAGGTCTCATGGAGCGTGAGTTGCGACAGCAAGGCGGAGTACTGAGGTCCATCGTGAAAGCCCAAGGTCTTTGGTACCCGAAGGTCAACTCCAACACGTCAGGTGTCTTCACTGTTGACAGGAAGAGGCATTTCGTATCTCTTGCATCCATGTTTGGTAAGTGTCTTCGCGTTTATTACTTTGTCATGTTGCGTTTAAGTAAACTAATACTAAATGTCTATATTTCAGGTCCATCCCCTGATTGGGTTGTGGGAGTGAGTGGTTTGGATCTTTGCAAGAAAGATTGTACTTGGGAAGAATCTAAAGTTATCGATCTATTCCCTTACGACGCTGGTACGGACAATGGCATCACGTATCTGGTAAAAAAACACTAAAATATTACCTTCTTACTTAGCTTGCTGTAAAAGTTTACTAATACTAGACTTGTATTCCTTTTAGTCACCAAACGCCGAGGCAGTTCCCAAGGAAAAGATATACAAGATCACGACCATGTACCCAGAAGATCCTCGCGCGCCGTTCTACAATCCTAGCTCAAATTACATCCCTCCCATGGCGAGGCTTTTCCTGACCCGAGAGAAACTGATTTCCAAGTCCTGTGATGAAGAGACCCTGATGACTCTGGTCGCTGAAGAGCAGGAGAACACGCAGACTTCGGACAGACGTGAGTGTTTTAATATTGCCTTGAACGTCATACTAATAATTACAGTTAATAATAATAATAAACATTATATTTCGGACGACTAATTGAACCATAATTAATCTAGTCCTGTTCTGTTACTCAATCTAATACCATACTGATCACTTTACTTTAATCGAATCTTAAACGCGTAAGATACATGTATGGGTGGAGGCTACAAAACATATATAAAAAAACTTGACATCCTTTGTAAGTACTGAAGTCGCCCGAAATATCAAGTGCAACATTGCCTTTGCAGCCTTTCCGCCCCATTGCCCTACTTCGCAAGGGACTCGATTATTTATGCTGAAGGTCCATGCGACTTGTTACTGTATATAGAAGCATAATTGTGCTCATTGGCATCGTGACCCACATTCCCATATTGACCTTCGAGTTATGCTCAAGTTATAATGACACGGTTTACTGCATTGGGTTCGTTAACATATTTGGGCTGTACTTTTAAATTCTTAATCTCCAGAGTGTGGATGCTCCACGCAGGCGTTGCAGGTACGAATCCCGGTGCTGACCATGTACTTATTTAATTATGTATATATGAGTAAGTAAAACATTATAGGGACATTCCAACTCTCCGAAGCGGCGGTGATCTGCTCCTGTCCTCCTCTCCACGCAACAGACTGTTGTATCTCTCCCTCTGCCACCGCAAAAGTGATAACACTATTGTTGTGTATAGTTTTGTTTGTTGGGTACCTATCAACTATATCAGATATGTGATGCAGTGTAGGGTAGATTTGTATTGAAGGTGATCACAATGAATAAACAAGTGAATTTCCTAGTTATGGCTATTTATTGCAATACATATCTAAGCAAGAACTCAATAACTATGTTTATTGATGTTTGCATGTTCGTGTCCACCCACTGCTGCTGGTTCTGGGCAAAACCTCCCCAATTTGGGACAGCAACATGCTGTAGATAAGAAGAAGTAGTCTGATGTTTGTCCCGTACATCGATAGCGGAGTGCAGCGTGACGGCGTGGGGCGCGTGGTCGGCGTGCTCGGTGTCGTGCGGCAAGGGGCTGCGCATGCGCACGCGGCAATACCGCGCGTCGCAGAAGGCGCAGATGTTTGCCTGCGACCGCCAGCTCGTCTCCAAGGAGATGTGCGTCGCTGCGGTGCCAGAATGCCAGTAAGTCGTCAGGAAGTGGTGTCATCATTATAATTTCATCTTCTTCCTCAGCATGCTTTTGTCCACCGTTGGACATAAACCTACCCAATGCACCATATAGCAGTACATGGCTATATCTCCAGTAGTGCGCTACCGCTTGCCATCCTCCATTTGCTTCCTACAGGTAGCCTTTTTTCAGGTCATCACTCAATATCCGAAATATAGCAGGACAAAATTAAATCACATCTAAACACATATGTATATCATCATTCGAGCAATTTATAATTTAAAACGCACAGACTCCGTAAGAGAGCTTTTTAAAGAAATTGACATACTAACTTTACTGTAGCTAGTCAATTTATTTTCGAAAATATAATATATGGAAGAAGAACCTTACAACATTTTCCAAACTTAGCGATAGCTGTAATGTTAATTGACCTAAGAACAAAACTCAAAACAGTCCTTGGGGTTAATAATTTTGCAATTATGTATTCCTGCTCATTAATTATAGTAATTCATATTGTAATATTTGTAAAAGTTAAGCACAAGCAATTTTTAAAAGAGTACTAAAATCAATCTGTGGGAGTTTCTACGCCCTGCTTCTCCCACAGTGGTCCAATGTAGAGAAGAGGCAAAAAATGACGATTGATAAGTATATATAATTATCTACAGTAATAAAGACATTTGATTTGATTTTATTTGATATGCTACGAGTGTCGTTAGCGCTTATCTCAGTACTAAAAATTTACTTTACGTCTGCAGTGTAGAAAATAAAACGCAGCAGAGTGCCAAATCCTGAAACTTTGACCCACTTAATCCAAACCCTTTCAGAGACGGAGGATCAGACCCTGTTGCCAACCCCGATGACAGCGACCTCGCACCCGTGGAGGACACGTCGGGGGTGTGCGAGGTGACGGGCTGGGGGGCGTGGAGCGAGTGCTCGGTGACCTGCGGAGTGGGCGTCAGCACCAGGCGGAGGAGCTTCCTCAACCACATGGGGATCAAGAAGTGCCCGCTGGTGCAGACTGGTGAGCGAGCTTTATCGGTGGGGAAAGAACAACTGGAGTGGCATGGAATGGAATAAACATCTGAAATATATTTTCTTTAGAAGCACTGGCTATTGATCAGATCATTCTTATTTTCCCAGTCAATCCTCCATACCATCAGTCATTATTTTGGACAAATATCTTATTCCGAGATAAAAGTGACCTATACTCAGCAGTGCAATGTTAATATGGACTAATTGTACGATTTATCTTATTCCATCATCGTTGGCATCGATTTCTTTCTACAGAGGAAAACCGCAAGTGCATGGAGCCGCCCTGTACAGAGCAGGAGACGGACATCTCAGACCCATCCTGCCCCACCACGGAGTGGGCGGCGTGGTCCCCCTGCTCGGCCTCCTGCGGCCGCGGCGTCAGAATGCGCACCCGTTTGCTGCTGGTATGTACTCTCACAGCTCAGACCCATCCTGCCCCACCACGGAGTGGGAGGCGTAGTCCCCCTGCTCGGCTTCCTGCGGCCGCCGCGTGAGGATGCTCACTCGGCTGCTACTGGCATGTACCATTGTACCATGTAATAGTCGACGTCGATCGCCAGCTTCTCGATCGACGCCGATGATTAAATTTTACAATTGAAGGGGCAACCATGTCTAAGAGGTTTTCAATATCACTGTAACTCATTCGAAAAGCATCCAAAAAACCGCTACAAAATGTCGCGTGAATTAAATGAGCAATCTCTCAAAGCAAGCATGAATGAAATGAGCAATCTCAAAAAAACGGTTGCATCCAGAATTTTCTGGGTTTGCGTCTTCGTAATAATACGAGTAAGGTCGTACTTACCAACAACAACAACAGAATACATTTCTGGAGATACTGACTGATGGAAATAGGCTAGGCACGCGTGGTTCAGTCGACGTTTTATCGACCAGTATCAATCGATCAGCCAAACCTATCACACCAGTCGATCGACGGCATCAATCGACGGCGATCGACGATAGAATGGATCGGTCGACGTCGATCGACATTTTCTATTCCACCAATCGATCGACATCGATCGCATCGATCGACCACACACGTGCTGCGACTGCCACGCTGCTGTCGTACTGCTCAGAAGCGGCTGAGCTCCATATGAATACCTGCGACTGATTGAAGTGGGCCAACTCTTAGAAGTTGCATTTGACATCTCATCATCATCAACAGTAAGGACAAAGCTATGCGTCAGATTTCAGGAGATCCATATTTCGCTTATAAAAGATTGGCAGCCTACGCATGTCCGTAGTGTTGCCAGATGCCAAATGATACTTCTAAGAATGGCTCCACTTTAAAAGAGTTCCATTATTTATTCAACAAAATAACGGTTTCGTAAATAAAAGCAAGAGCAACAATGTTATTTCCCCGTAGGAATTCATTATCGATGTGAACAGCCGATTAGCGACAGCCGCCGTAATGTGAAAGCCCACTGAAAACTTATGATAATGCACCTAATTTTTTATCATTAGAATATTTATCTACACACGTATCATAAACCCTCTTTACTGCGTTCAAAAACCGCACGTTACGATCAGCATTATGTTAAACTACTTGGTAAAAACTCGTTTCGTAACTGGAAAACTACACATAATGGTCATTATGTGTAGTTTTTCTACATATAATGACATTCAAATTTCGAACGCCGACGCCCACCCGCGTGCCGTCCCTAGTTTGTCTGTGAAGTTGATACTGACATTCAAATTTCGAACGCCGACGCCCGTCTGCGTGAAGTTGGTACTAAAGAACAAGCTAAACAATTGCAGAACCACAATGCCGGTCAAACATGCGGTTCCTGAACACATCAAAGAGAGCTTATGATATGTGTGTAGATAAACTAGTGTATGTAACTGTACATAATTAGGCATTAAAACTCTCGAGTGATATTATTATGAAACTCGCCTTCGGCTCGTTTCATAAACCCACTCTCGAGTTTTAGTGCCCTCCATTATGCAGCAGTCACATAAACTACTATTAGGTATCTACACACGTATCATAAGCCCTCTTTACTGCGTCTAAAAACCGCACGTTAAGTTCTGTAGTTATTAACAAATATACTTAGAACGCGTCATTTTTTGCCGCTTCTCTACATTGGGCTACTTTGGGCAAAGAACAGCGAAGAAGTGGGAGTTTCAAAAATAATGATTTTTAGATCTCTTTTAAATAACTCTCTCACTCTTAAACACGTAAACATCTAAGATCTGGGTTTTTTATCTTCTTTCCCAGCGGGAATTCGAACCCAGGACCTCATGGTTATGATCCACAGCCTCGACCGAATCATCACAGAGCCGAGCCACAGAGGTCGTCATCGTCATGTCGTATGTTTCAGGTGCCGGCTGACCGGCAGCAGGAGTGCTCCTCGAAGGTGGAACTACTGCAGCAGCGACCCTGCCAGGAGCGAGAGGACTGCACCATCGACATGATGACGGCCAAGAGTAAGAGATTCTATCTGCTGTCACGGGTTTACTATTGTTACGAGCGTGGGGTTCGTATTTGATAGAAAAACACGAATTAATCCACTAATTAAAACACTCACTTTATTACCCAAATTAGGCACTTACAATTCACACGAACTGTACATAAAATCCACTAAAACACACACACACTATTTCACTAATTATGCACTCACTATTCACACGAAGAGTCTTTCTTTCCGATTATCCTTGTACTAGCACTCGATCGCAGTTAAAATGTAACTAACTCGCGCCGGCCGTCGGCGCCTTTTATATCCCGCGGAGCCGCTCTGGACACATTGTCCACACATATCGCGAATATTCTAGTAAGGACCAGCGTGCGGGCCGAGAACATTCGAGACCATATATATCTCTCTCTAATGGTGCACTCTCTCTGTCACTCCCTTCTCGAATGTTCCGAGTATAGCTATCTCTTTCTAGTAGTGCTATCTCTGTCACACACTTCTCGAATGTTCCGAGTATAGCTATCTCTTTCTAGTAGTGCTATCTCTGTCACACACTTCTCGAATGTTCCGAGTATAGCTATCTCTTTCTAGTAGTGCTATCTCTGTCACTCCTACCGGATATTTCGCCATATAACGATTTGTGCTTCAGAGGCCCATAAGGGGTCCTGAAAACGCCTGAAAACGGGTTTTCAGGTTATGGCGTCATCTGATAGAGGGTGCCCTGAAACGGACTGAAAACATGTTTCAGGCACCTGAAAACGACGGCAACTTGGGTGAAATTTCGATCTTTAGATATGTGATAGAGTAACTTCTGAAATGGCCTGAAATGACTTTTCAGCCTGCTGAAAACGCCTCTAAAGCACAGAAATTGACGTTCAAAGTTTTTGACCTAACCTACCGGCGTAACACTACCCCCTCCTAAGACATGCTCGTCCCGAGCATCATTATTTCCGTGGTATCTGGCCAGCCGGTCAACATGAACAATCTTGCTCGGACTACGAGGATTCCGCTGGATTCGATACGTGACGTCGTTTATATTGGTGACTACCTTGTAAGGCCCTTCCCAATTCGGAGATAGTTTCGGGGACTTTCCTACTCGTCGCATAGGGTTATGTAGCCACACCAACGAACCTTCCTCAAAACCCACTTGATAAGACTTCCGGTCATATCGGGTTTTCATCTTTATGCTAGCGTGGAGCCCGTGTTCACGTACCAGGCTGTGAACATCATCAATCCGATCCCGCAAATCATTTGCATATTCCGTGATGGTCCTCGGTGTATCGGGCGGACGTCCAGTCAGGAGATCTGCAGGCAGACGGAGTTTTCTTCCAAAATTCGCATACGATGGAGTAACCGCCGTACTTTCGTGAGTTGCCGACCTATAAGACAACAGGAAGAGGGGGATATGCCGATCCCAATCTTTTTGATGGCTCTCAACGACCTTGGCTAGATGTCTCTCCAGTGTCTGGTTAAATCTCTCAACCATTCCATCTGACTGTGGATGATACGCCGTAGTCCTCGTCTTATGAATTCCCATTATGCGACAAGTCTCCTGAAAGACCGCAGACTCGAAGTTTCTTCCTTGATCACTGTGGATTTCGAGTGGTACCCCAAACCGGCAGAATACTTCGTTCACTAACTTTTCAGCTATGGTTACCGCTTCTTGATTAGGAATGGCAAATACTTCAGGCCACTTCGTGAAGTAATCCATCACGACAATAATGTACTTGTTTCCGGAGTCCGATGCTGGGAATGGTCCTGCGACATCTAATGCAACCCTTTCCCAAGGGGCTCCCACGTTGTACAACTTGAGTGTTCCTCGGCTACGGGTATGCGGTCCCTTGACTGATGCACAGTTAGTGCATCGTTTACACCAATTTTCAACATCTTCTCGGCAGTGAATCCAATAAAAGCGTTGCCGAATTTTCATTAGGGTCCTTTTTACTCCAAGGTGTCCACCGGATGTTCCATCGTGAAAGCTTCTCAAAACATCTTTCACCCTTTTCTTTGGGACAACGACTTGCAGGTGAGCATCCTTCCCATTTGTTGATTCCCATTTTCTACATAGAACGCCATTATGCATAACCAAGCTATCCCATTGTGCCCAGTAGCTTTTTGTTACCGCACTCATAGGAGCTACATCATACCATCTTGGTTTAGGTGCGCCAGCATTAATCCAATCAAAAATTGGTCTCACGTCAGGGTCCTCTTGTTGCGCTTGCTGCATGATTTCATCACTCCACTCGTCGCTAACCGTATCAGTTCTTATCATTCGAATACATTCCTTGCCTTCTTGTCTTGAGCAATGTTTGCAGTCGTCTGCACAAGGTCTACGTGATAGGGCGTCAGCATTTCCATGTGATTTCCCACTACGGTGTTCGATGATGAAATCATACTCCTGCAGTTGTTCAATCCATCTCGCCACTTGTCCCTCGGGGTTTTTAAATTCTAGCAACCACTTTAAAGCAGCATGGTCAGTTCTGATACGAAACTTTCTTCCCAGCAGGTATTTGCTGAAATGCTGTAACGTCTTGACAACTGCTAGCAATTCCCTCCGAGTTACACAGTAATTCCTCTCTGGTTTTGACAATGACTTACTGAAATGTGCAATCACAACTTCGTTATCTCCTTTCTTTTGCGACAAGACACCTCCAATTCCAGTGTTACTAGCATCTGTATCCACAATGAAATCCTCGTCCGGGTCTGGATACCCCAATATTAGCGTTTCACAAAGTCTTCCTTTAAGCTCGTTGAAACTTGACTCACATTGTTCGTTCCAGTCAAATGATCGCTTTTCTTCCGTTAGTTGATGCAAAGGCTTTGCTATATCCGAGAAGTTCTTCACAAAACATCTGTAGTATGAACAAAGCCCCAAAAAGGCACGTACTGCAGTCTTGTCTTTTGGCGTCGGCCAATCCTTCACGGCGCTAATCTTCTCAGGATCTGTCTGGATGCCGTCCTTCGAAATCACGTGTCCCAAGTAATTCACTTTACGTTTGAAAAACGAGCATTTCTTCGGACTGAGTTTCAGATTTGCCCCTCGTAGTTTGCCTAGCACCTGCTCCAATTTATTCAAGTGGTCGTTGAAGTCTCTACCAACGATAATGATGTCATCCAAATAGACCAAGCAAGTTTCTCCTAGAAGTCCAGCTAATATTTGTTCCATTAATCTCTCAAATGTGGCTGGTGCATTACACAGTCCAAATGGCATAACATTGAACTGCCAGAGTCCCTTGCCAATAGAAAAGGCCGTTTTCTCCTTATCCTTGTCCTTGATTTCGACTTGCCAATAGCCACTTTTCAGATCCAACGTTGAAAACCATTTCATTCCGTTCAATGTGTCTAAAGTGTCGTCGATTCGTGGAAGTGGATAACTGTCCTTCTTGGTTACATCATTAAGTCGACGGTAGTCAATACAGAATCTCATGGTGCCGTCCTTCTTCTTAACCAAAACTACGGGAGAACACCACGGGCTTGTTGAAGGTTCAATAACGCCGCTTCTTTGCATTTCCTCGATCATGCCCTCAACCTCCTTCTCCCGAGCTACTGGAACTCTCCGAGGGCGCTGTCGGATAGGCATAGTTTCCCCAGTGTCGATCTCATGCTGAACCACTCCAGTTCTTCCAATGTCATCATCATGCGAAGAAAAGACGTTGCGATATCGTAGCAGTAAGCTACGCGCCTTAAGGAATTCCTCCTCGGTAAGGTGCTCCCTGGAGTCATTTAGTAATTTTTCAACATCCATTGAAGGCTTAACATGACCAGGTTTCACGTTTACCTCAGATTCCCGGCAGCCTCTTATCCAAGAAATTTCTTGGCATGATCCGACCAGAGTTCCTTTATTGATGACGCATTCCGTGTCGCTTGGATTAAGGATCCTTACAAATGCTGTAGATGCCGTGGTTACCATTGTACGGGCTGTTATCCACGGTTTATCAGCATCCAACCTCTCTACCACCACACAGCGGTGAGATTGCGGCCTTGTGGAGTTCGGCAATTTCACTGGAACTAAAACCTGTGACCTTGGTTGAAGAATGGTTCTCCTGGTACAGTAAACATTTCCATTTACTCCACCTTGTATAGGAATCTCATCAACTCCAAACTTTAGAACTCCAACCTTCAAGTCGATTTTACAGTCATGTCTCCTCATAAAATCCAATCCAATAATGCAGTCGTCGACGATGTTAGCAACGATCATTTTATGCCAGTATTCTTTTTCACCTATTTTCACAGCTAACTCTCGTTCTCCTTCGACGGAAATGTAATGGCCGGTAGCAGTTTGCAGCTGGAGATGCCTAGGTCGGACTAGATGATCTCTGGTCAGGTGTCTCAGTAGCCGAGAGCTGATCACAGTCCGAGAAGCTCCGGTGTCTATGGTAAGGAGACATGGTATTCCACAGATTTCTCCATTGACAACCAGACTATTCCCGTCGTTTGCCTGTGAGATCATAATTGGGACATTTCGACCGCCAGCCAGCACTCGTCCCATAGTCCTGGCTTTTATTCGTTTCCCTGTTGGGGCTCTGACTCCACAGAGCCTATTTTCCTCGCCATTGGAGCGGGGTTTCTGTCCCTCCTAGTCCTTTTTGGACAGCCTGACTGCAGGTGACCATGTTCTCCACAATGGTAGCAACGTGGCCCAAATTCGCGGCGGGAATCGACTGGCTTCGTAGTCGACACTTCTCGCACCCTGAAAGGCCTGGATGAATCCTGTCGTACAGCTTCCACCTCGAGAGCGTGGGCTACTGCATCCTTTAGGCTGCCATGATGTCCCAAACGCACGGCTGCCCTCACTTCCAGATCCCGGATCCCATCGATGAAGGCCTGCACCAGCATACTGTCCACAAAGGATGCTGACGTACGTTGATAGGCCTTCCTAACCAACTTCTCGATTTCCAGGGCCCACTGTTGTAAGGACTCATTACGTCCTTGTGTCCTGTCCTTTAACTGAGCTCGGTACACGTGCTCCAGGTGACTGTCACCGTATCGTGCCTCCAAGGCTTCTAGAAGGCGGTCGTACGTCCGGTCGTTTCCTAGAGCCTCTAGTATGGTAAGAGCCTCGTCGCGCAGCGCCAACTTCAGTGCTGTCCTGGCTTGCTCCTTACTCCAACCATTAGCCTGGGAAACAGACTCGAACTGCAGCTTATAGGCAGTCCACGATGAGCTACCGTCAAAGGGAGGCACTTTGAACCTGCCGCCTCCGGACACCGATGCGTCGGGTACATAGGTACTTGGACCATTAGCCACTTTGATCTCAAGTTTTTGGAGACGGCTCTCACAGGTCTCAATTTTTTTATCGACATCATGGACTCGACTCTCTAGTTTTTCATCCATATCGGCCAGTTTTTCCTGGACCTCGAACAACTCTCTCTTCCATTCGGTCGTGGACTCATGTACCTCACGAAGCATTCGTGCCTGTTCCTCCTGTTTTCGCGACTGTTCCTTTAGGAGGACGAAGATAACGTTGAGGTCTACTCCTTGTGCAGCTGGAGCAGGTGATTCCGACGTACCAGGCATCGAGTCTCCAGACCCAGACGTTTGGCTTCGCGTCGTCACTCCTTTTGGCTCGGTTTCTCGTGGCATTAACGGCATTTTCTATCCCACTTCTGACACCAAATGTTACGAGCGTGGGGTTCGTATTTGATAGAAAAACACGAATTAATCCACTAATTAAAACACTCACTTTATTACCCAAATTAGGCACTTACAATTCACACGAACTGTACATAAAATCCACTAAAACACACACACACTATTTCACTAATTATGCACTCACTATTCACACGAAGAGTCTTTCTTTCCGATTATCCTTGTACTAGCACTCGATCGCAGTTAAAATGTAACTAACTCGCGCCGGCCGTCGGCGCCTTTTATATCCCGCGGAGCCGCTCTGGACACATTGTCCACACATATCGCGAATATTCTAGTAAGGACCAGCGTGCGGGCCGAGAACATTCGAGACCATATATATCTCTCTCTAATGGTGCACTCTCTCTGTCACTCCCTTCTCGAATGTTCCGAGTATAGCTATCTCTTTCTAGTAGTGCTATCTCTGTCACACACTTCTCGAATGTTCCGAGTATAGCTATCTCTTTCTAGTAGTGCTATCTCTGTCACACACTTCTCGAATGTTCCGAGTATAGCTATCTCTTTCTAGTAGTGCTATCTCTGTCACTCCTACCGGATATTTCGCCATATAACGATTTGTGCTTCAGAGGCCCATAAGGGGTCCTGAAAACGCCTGAAAACGGGTTTTCAGGTTATGGCGTCATCTGATAGAGGGTGCCCTGAAACGGACTGAAAACATGTTTCAGGCACCTGAAAACGACGGCAACTTGGGTGAAATTTCGATCTTTAGATATGTGATAGAGTAACTTCTGAAATGGCCTGAAATGACTTTTCAGCCTGCTGAAAACGCCTCTAAAGCACAGAAATTGACGTTCAAAGTTTTTGACCTAACCTACCGGCGTAACACTTTTATCATCAGCTTTTAATTATGTTGCTGTTATTGTCTATTGTTGAGAATATGCCTCTCACAAACGCACGATATTTAACATGTTGTTTAACGTATATCTTTCGCCATGCCAGCCACTCCATTCATAAAAAAAAAACTAGAAGTGCTTGCCTGAGAATAGATCTGATGTACTTACCTCCCTTCCAGTACCAGTCGCATTGTATCATTCATGCATGGTCGAACATGATTAATTACTACGTAATTATTTTATGGCGGATATTTGCATCACTCGAGTGCTTATATATGTATTTCCCGTATAGTTACTTGTCCTATCTTGTGTCCCGCGATCTATGTAATCAGCTGATCTAACAAGGTCATTCGGAAGAATACCAGGACGCGTGGGACTATTGTTCAAATACCCATTAGATTTTCTGTTCATTAACATACATACAATTATACCTCTTCGTGCCTGTTAGGATCTCAACTGTGCCTTGGCATCCGGTATGGGAAGAGGCTTATCAGCATGTTTGGTTGTTAACAATAAATTGGGTTTAGACACTTCTTAAAAATGATAATATCTACGTCTTGACTTGACCCTTAAGCTTAATAGCATACACCGATTTTTTTATGGCTTTCCTAAGAGTCGTCATGTATGTAGACCAATCCTCGGATGTATCTCGGATCTGATCCGTCGCAGGCATACACGCACGGATGTACCCGGCAGGTACCTCGCGGATGTATCTCGGATCTGATCCGTCGCAGGCATACACGCACGGATGTACCCGGCAGGTACCTCGCGGATGTATCTCGGATCTGATCCGTCGCAGGCATACACGCACAGATGTACCCGGCAGGTACCTCGCGGATGTATCTCGGATCTGATCCGTCGCAGGCATACACGCACGGATGTACCCGGCAGGTACCTCGCGGATGTATCTCGGATCTGATCCGTCGCAGGCATACACGCACAGATGTACCCGGCAGGTACCTCGCGGATGTATCTCGGATCTGATCCGTCGCAGGCATACACGCACGGATGTATCCGACAGATCTGCCCAACAGGCGTATCCGTGCCTGTTTCATGCCATACATCTGCAGTCTTGCCCGCAGGCACAGGTTAGTCTGTGTTGCTAACTTTTGGGCGCCCGCTTAATCCAGGGAAAAAAGAGATTGCTCTTTTGACTTTCATAATTGAGTGAGATTGTTTGTGGTACAAATCTTTGCTTACACTTTCGGGACCTCGGGGCTCCTGAAGCCCGGGGATCCCGTATCATTGATACGGCTGTTACGGCGGTAGCTACGCCCCTGTGTACAGCATAGCTCACTTTGTGCACAAAGGCCTACTACAAAATTAATGACTTTTTAAAAGACACCGACATCTGGCATTAAACCAGTTCATTGCACCCTATATATTATGTACTAATGATTAGGCATCAACTTTATGTTTTATTATGCTTGCTTGATTATGGTATGACGTTCATTAAGTCTCAATTTTTGTGCTATTGTGAATAAAAATCTTTGAACTGAACTGAACTAGGGCAATGGTCTTCTTATTTATATATATATTTCAAAAAGGAGTCATAACCAGAAAATAATGAAATATTTGTGCAATAGAGGGCAAAGTGATAAGAAAGGGTTATCTGAAAAGTGGGCAATCCTCGTCAAACTCCTTCAAATGCTGTCTTTTTAACTCAAAATCCAATTTTGTGTTAAAAAGACAGCATTTGACTATGACATCACGTGCGAATTTAATGGAACTCGTCAATAAAATTACCGTTTTGACAGTTCCTAAAAAGTATCTATTTTGACTAGCAGTCAATAGCGTATTATACATAATACCGTACATATTTTCAATTATCGTTCCTGCCAATGGTGAGTACAACTGCACCTCTGCCACTTCGTACGGGAAAAGGCGTGACGCTGTGTGTTGATATTTTTTCAGTATTCCTTTACCGCTTGACGCCTGGACCTGGTCTGGTCATGTGACATCGCGATTTGAACCTCATGCCATGATAATATAATTCAAAACCTATAACGGGAAAATGTCTTCTTTAGAAGATCCCCGGAACCTAGAGGTTAATAGTGGATGGTTTTGCAAGCGAATTCTCAGAAATCAGCTACATCTAGAATTATCAAGTTTATTTATACAAATGTCGAGTCTTATGTCTCGAGTACTGTTTATTGATTTACCTTGGAATGTGCTTCTGATAAGCCGAGGGCGTCGTAATTATGTTTTGCGAGATGTTATAATATCTATTATTATACCTTCTGCCATAGATAAACCCTGAAAGTACAGTAAGTGTATTTGTACGAATGTGGGTACAAATACAAATATCTCGAACAACAACCTTGTTAGAACTCTACGTAGATATTTTTTATCGCAACGGTTTCAAAACAAAAGTATAATAATCAAAATGCATTCGCCAAGAAAGGTACTAAATAAATGGCTAACGTGGGCACAATTATGTTTTTCTGCCTCCCCATACGAGAAAACGCGTGTCGAAATTGTTATAATTTTGGCGAAGTAAGGGTCTATATGGACAATTGTACGACTAAAAATAGGTGTCGTTATCAAGAGTGTTTATTTTCAATCCGAAACACAAATATCAAAAATTCATACAAAAGAACATGTCAAGCAGAATGCCTGATATAAAAGTAAAAGGAGTCTCTTCTCGTCTCTTCTTTCTACTCCTCGGCATAACACTGCCGCTTACAAACGCTCGTTTAGGTTAACGGCGATCCGACTGTGGAACGCACTTCCCTGCGCTATTAGAGATAGTCCCTGAATTTTCACTTTTAAGACATAAGATTGAAAGATCATTTCCTTTCTCTTTCGTGATAGATACTTTTATATATGTATATATAAGTAGTATATGTTTGATATATATTTTATTTTTTGCTTTTGTATTTTATTTAGTACTTATATATAATTTATTACATTACTATGTTTTAGTTGTAAACAATTAGATGTGTACAGTTTTATTGCGCACTAGGACTCTCCTGTTGCACAATTTTTCCTGTCCTGCCTAGGTTTGCTGGTAGAAGTCTCTCTTTAGAGATAAGCTCGCCTTTGCTCATAAAATGTTTTGTTACCTTACTATTAAGATTTCTGTCCAATAAAGAATATGAATATGAGTCTGTATAAAAGGGATTACGCAGTACGCAGTATCTACATCAGAATAACAATAACCGTAATGTAATGAAACGTAATGTACAAATAGAGCCATATTCTACGTCAATGGCACACCACACAAAACATAGCTTCACTCTTTTTCCCATACGGATTAGTAGACCCAAATTTAGCGGTATTTTGCCACAGATTTTTGCTTGACATGAGGCTAGCCCATCGCCGCAGCCCAAAAATTAATTGCGATGTCGTTTCCTGCGCACTAGACCATGTTATGAGCGAGGGAAACTTAGATTTACCAATGGCAAACAACTTATCGATTTTGCGCCAAAAGCCTTCCTTCACAAATGTCAAAGTGCACGGGTCCACTGTTGTATGAATCCATCATATTGACATTTGCACCTACCCCTCGTTCCCCTCAGAGATCTGCATGATGGATGCGGAGCAGGGCCCTTGCCGAGGTCTCTACCAGCGCTGGACCTTCATGGCGCAGAAGGGCATGTGCGTGCCCTTCCAATATGGTGGCTGCCGCGGCAACAGGAACAACTTCCTCACGCAGGAGGACTGTATGGAGACTTGCAAGGTGCTTACTGGTAAGTTATATCGGCAACAGGAACAACTTCCTCACGCAGGAGGACTGTATGGAGACTTGCAAGGTGCTTACTGGTAAGTTATATCGGCAACAGGAACAACTTCCTCACGCAGGAGGACTGTATGGAGACTTGCAAGGTGCTTACTGGTAAGTTATATCGGCAACAGGAATAACTTCCTCACGCAGGAGGACTGTATGGAGACTTGCAAGGTGCTTACTGGTAAGTTATATCGGCAACAGGAACAACTTCCTCACGCAGGAGGACTGTATGGAGACTTGCAAGGTGCTTACTGGTAAGTTATATCGGCAACAGGAATAACTTCCTCACGCAGGAGGACTGTATGGAGACTTGCAAGGTGCTTACTGGTAAGTTATATCGGCAACAGGAACAACTTCCTCACGCAGGAGGACTGTATGGAGACTTGCATGGTGCTTACTGGTAAGTTATATCGGCAACAGGAACAACTTCCTCACGCAGGAGGACTGTATGGAGACTTGCATGGTGCTTACTGGTAAGTTATATCGGCAACAGGAACAACTTCCTCACGCAGGAGGACTGTATGGAGACTTGCAAGGTGCTTACTGGTAAGTTATATCGGCAACAGGAACAACTTCCTCACGCAGGAGGACTGTATGGAGACTTGCAAGGTGCTTACTGGTAAGTTATATCGGCAACAGGAACAACTTCCTCACGCAGGAGGACTGTATGGAGACTTGCAAGGTGCTTACTGGTAAGTTATATCGGCAACAGGAACAACTTCCTCACGCAGGAGGACTGTATGGAGACTTGAAAGGTGCTTACTGGTAAGTTATATCGGCAACAGGAACAACTTCCTCACGCAGGAGGACTGTATGGAGACTTGCAAGGTGCTTACTGGTAAGTTATATCGGCAACAGGAACAACTTCCTCACGCAGGAGGACTGTATGGAGACTTGCAAGGTGCTTACTGGTAAGTTATATCGGCAACAGGAACAACTTCCTCACGCAGGAGGACTGTATGGAGACTTGCAAGGTGCTTACTGGTAAGTTATATCGGCAACAGGAACAACTTCCTCACGCAGGAGGACTGTATGGAGACTTGCAAGGTGCTTACTGGTAAGTTATATCGGCAACAGGAACAACTTCCTCACGCAGGAGGACTGTATGGAGACTTGCAAGGTGCTTACTGGTAAGTTATATCGGCAACAGGAACAACTTCCTCACGCAGGAGGACTGTATGGAGACTTGCAAGGTGCTTACTGGTAAGTTATATCGGCAACAGGAACAACTTCCTCACGCAGGAGGACTGTATGGAGACTTGCAAGGTGCTTACTGGTAAGTTATATCGGCAACAGGAACAACTTCCTCACGCAGGAGGACTGTATGGAGACTTGCAAGGTGATTACTGGTAAGTTATATAGGCAACAGGAACAACTTCCTCAAGCAGGAGGACTGTATGGAGACTTGCAAGGTGATTACTGGTAAGTTATATCGGCAACAGGAACAACTTCCTCACGCAGGAGGACTGTATGGAGACTTGCAAGGTGCTTACTGGTAAGTTATATCGGCAACAGGAACAACTTCCTCACGCAGGAGGACTGTATGGAGACTTGCAAGGTGCTTACTGGTAAGTTATATCGGCAACAGGAACAACTTCCTCACGCAGGAGGACTGTATGGAGACTTGCAAGGTGCTTACTGGTAAGTTATATCGGCAACAGGAACAACTTCCTCACGCAGGAGGACTGTATGGAGACTTGCAAGGTGCTTACTGGTAAGTTATATCGGCAACAGGAACAACTTCCTCACGCAGGAGGACTGTATGGAGACTTGCAAGGTGCTTACTGGTAAGTTATATCGGCAACAGGAACAACTTCCTCACGCAGGAGGACTGTATGGAGACTTGCAAGGTGATTACTGGTAAGTTATATAGGCAACAGGAACAACTTCCTCAAGCAGGAGGACTGTATGGAGACTTGCAAGGTGATTACTGGTAAGTTATATCGGCAACAGGAACAACTTCCTCACGCAGGAGGACTGTATGGAGACTTGCAAGGTGCTTACTGGTAAGTTATATAGGCAACAGGAACAACTTCCTCACGCAGGAGGACTGTATGGAGACTTGCAAGGTGCTTACTGGTAAGTTATATCGGCAACAGGAACAACTTCCTCACGCAGGAGGACTGTATGGAGACTTGCAAGGTGCTTACTGGTAAGTTATATAGGCAACAGGAACAACTTCCTCACGCAGGAGGACTGTATGGAGACTTGCAAGGTGATTACTGGTAAGTTATATCGGCAACAGGAACAACTTCCTCACGCAGGAGGACTGTATGGAGACTTGCAAGGTGATTACTGGTAAGTTATATAGGCAACAGGAACAACTTCCTCACGCAGGAGGACTGTATGGAGACTTGCAAGGTGATTACTGGTAAGTTATATCGGCAACAGGAACAACTTCCTCACGCAGGAGGACTGTATGGAGACTTGCAAGGTGCTTACTGGTAAGTTATATCGGCAACAGGAACAACTTCCTCACGCAGGAGGACTGTATGGAGACTTGCAAGGTGCTTACTGGTAAGTTATATCGGCAACAGGAACAACTTCCTCACGCAGGAGGACTGTATGGAGACTTGCAAGGTGCTTACTGGTAAGTTATATCGGCAACAGGAACAACTTCCTCACGCAGGAGGACTGTATGGAGACTTGCAAGGTGCTTACTGGTAAGTTATATCGGCAACAGGAACAACTTCCTCACGCAGGAGGACTGTATGGAGACTTGCAAGGTGCTTACTGGTAAGTTATATCGGCAACAGGAACAACTTCCTCACGCAGGAGGACTGTATGGAGACTTGCAAGGTGATTACTGGTAAGTTATATAGGCAACAGGAACAACTTCCTCAAGCAGGAGGACTGTATGGAGACTTGCAAGGTGATTACTGGTAAGTTATATCGGCAACAGGAACAACTTCCTCACGCAGGAGGACTGTATGGAGACTTGCAAGGTGCTTACTGGTAAGTTATATAGGCAACAGGAACAACTTCCTCACGCAGGAGGACTGTATGGAGACTTGCAAGGTGCTTACTGGTAAGTTATATCGGCAACAGGAACAACTTCCTCACGCAGGAGGACTGTATGGAGACTTGCAAGGTGCTTACTGGTAAGTTATATAGGCAACAGGAACAACTTCCTCACGCAGGAGGACTGTATGGAGACTTGCAAGGTGATTACTGGTAAGTTATATCGGCAACAGGAACAACTTCCTCACGCAGGAGGACTGTATGGAGACTTGCAAGGTGATTACTGGTAAGTTATATAGGCAACAGGAACAACTTCCTCACGCAGGAGGACTGTATGGAGACTTGCAAGGTGATTACTGGTAAGTTATATCGGCAACAGGAACAACTTCCTCACGCAGGAGGACTGTATGGAGACTTGCAAGGTGCTTACTGGTAAGTTATATAGGCAACAGGAACAACTTCCTCACGCAGGAGGACTGTATGGAGACTTGCAAGGTGATTACTGGTAAGTTATATCGGCAACAGGAACAACTTCCTCACGCAGGAGGACTGTATGGAGACTTGCAAGGTGATTACTGGTAAGTTATATAGGCAACAGGAACAACTTCCTCACGCAGGAGGACTGTATGGAGACTTGCAAGGTGATTACTGGTAAGTTATATCGGCAACAGGAACAACTTCCTCACGCAGGAGGACTGTATGGAGACTTGCAAGGTGATTACTGGTAAGTTATATCGGCAACAGGAACAACTTCCTCACGCAGGAGGACTGTATGGATACTTGCAAGGTGCTTACTGGTAAGTTATATAGGCAACAGGAACAACTTCCTCACGCAGGAGGACTGTATGGAGACTTGCAAGGTGATTACTGGTAAGTTATATCGGCAACAGGAACAACTTCCTCACGCAGGACGACTGTATGGAGACTTGCAAGGTGCTTACTGGTAAGTTATATCGGCATTTGACCTTATGGCATCTGATCTAACCCCGTATTCAGTAAATCAAATCCACTTCAAATCCAACGCAATTGCGTTGATTTGAATTGGATTATTTTTTGACAATTGACAATTGAAAATTTTTCGTCCAGAATTAACTGCTGGCTTTATATTTTCTCGACAACCTCTTTGCTGGTTGGTTCGGTTGTTGCTGGTCGAGTATGGTGAATTGGTGATGAAATGACGATCTCTGTGGCGCAGCGGATCGACTCTGCCTACCATGCGAGAGGTCCCGGGTTCGATCCCCGGCTGGGGGTAAAAAAAAACAGGTCTTGGTTGTTTATATGGTTTCCACGACACAGGGTATCCTAGTGTGGGGCCAGAAGCAATGTATGTGCCTGTATGTAAAAGTTTATAAGTTTATCAATCTTCCTCAGTCTTCCAAAGTTATCACAAAATCTGTTCATCACATTATTTTTTTAAATTTGTCGGGATTTGAATTTATGTAATTGTTATTTATTTCATCGTTATAAAACATATAAAGTTATGTTGTAGTTCTCTAAACCTCTACGTACGTCTTTTAGAACATCTTTTAACTTTGAATTCCTATTGCTCTAAAAGTAAGCTGAAGATGAAATTCTAAGTTCCGCTGTCGGGGTGGCCACAGTGCCCCGCCTTAAATTACAGCTCATATGAAAAAATCGTGTTCTGTATGTCCGGTCAACGTTAATTTAAAATTGGTGAACAGCTTTCAAAGCATCAATCTGGAATCCATAGGGATTGATTTCACTGGTAATTCAACTTATTTCGCAGATTTATCATACGATTGGGCTGACGGAAGCAGGAAAGTCCTTCAGTCCTATGTGTTCATTCCAATCTCAGTGAAAAGTAACTGTATCGATAATAGTATGTAAATATGGAGACCTTATTGTTTACCGAGTCGCAGTTGAATTGGTCAGTTGCCTCAACAAGCGATGGAGACTGCATACTAATTGGACATTTTGTTACATTTACGTGACAAATGTTCAAATAGACGATAAACAGAATCGTTACTCATAGCATCTGATTGTAATTTTTATTCTATTTACGATACAAGGATATAGTGTGGATCAGAAGCAGTGTATCTGCCTGAATATAAATGTTTGTTTATTTAAGTCTGATCACGCGGTAAGGACTTGCTCAGTCTGTAGTCGAATTAATGAACTACGAGCATATTTGAAAAGCAGTTCATCATCAGCCGTCTACGTCACATCCTGCATATTATTTATTGCCGGCGCCTGTCAATCTCTCTATAAAAGCGAACTCCATTAGTTAACCCGCCGCGCCGCCACAACATTAGTCGTATCGTATTAGATATGACTGATGGCTCGTAAGCTGGGCAGGGGGCAGACAATATGCCAAGGGGCATATGCGATGAGGAAATTGCATTACCTATCTGTATAAAAAATGGGTAAGGTAGATGGAAATTGCCATTTGAGCAATTTAAAAAGCATGTTAAAGCGACTTTGTCGTAAAAGGGATATTACAATGTTCAAGAATACTTAAATGACGGGACTGTATGGGGTTAATCCGGCTACACAGACCTTGCTGTTAATAATTTTGTAATTATTTATTCCTGCTTATTAATTATGATAATGACTAAATATTATATTTTGTATTAGTTAAGCATAAGCAATTTTTAAAAAGAGATCTAAAAATCAATCTGTGGGAGTTTCTACGCCCTGCTTCTCCCAATGTAGAGAAGAGGCAAAAAATGAAGTTTGCTAAGTATATGTAATTATCTACAGTAATAAAGTACTTTGATTTTGACTTTGATTGATTGACGACCCGAATGGCCGAGTCGGCAGTAACCCTGCCTAAGAAGCCAAGGGCCCCGGGTTCGAGTCCCGGTAGGGGCAAATATTTGTTTGATGAGAACGGATGTTTGTACCCTAGTCATGGTTGTTTATCTATCTTAAAAGTATAATATATATCTATATAAGTATGTGTATCGTTGTCTAGTACCCAAGATACAGGGAATGCTAGTTTGGGGCTAGATCAATGTGTGTAAATAGTGTCCAAGGTATTATATTATTATTATTTAATGATAGAATAACTCTCTTTTGTACTTGTTATTTTCCTGTCCAAGGTATTATATTATTATTATTTAAAGACAGAATAACTCTCTTTTGTACTTGTTATTTTCCATTTTAATTTGTCTGTACTACCTTGTTTTGAGTAGTAAAGTAAATTATGTTGTCACATTTGTTTAACTAATGCTAATTGAATTACATTAACATACCAATTCAGCAAGTCTTACAATGTCTTCAAAACCCATGTTGTTACGTTTCATATTTTTTACATCTCATTTGGTGACGCGAATATAGTAAACAAAACAGACACAAACACGAAAAACGAAATAATCTTATTATACCCCGTGGAGCATGTTCAGTGAACACTGCGGAGTGTACTTTGCGCCGCTAATTAGATTTCATACGATTATATTATATACGCGCTGCACAGATCACGTGAACGTGCTCAGCACTTATCTTTCAACAACTGAAATTATGAATGATGACGTCGTTCTAACAGCTAGACGTGTGGAATTATCCCGAAGTAAACACGAGTTTCAAGTAAAAGAAAAGATTTTCATTAAAACGTATTCTTCCTATCTCGTTCGAGTAATATCAATACCTACCTATAATATTTTGATATGCAAATCATAATATTGAGATAGCAACGTGTGGAGCGGCTCTGTATCTTCACGCGGCGTGTTTAGGGGCTGGCCAGACGCCAGGTGAGTCATGCGTGCGTATGTTCTATGATTTATTTATTACGAATTGGCATTCAATCTCCTTGTGGTGTTTACTATAGATAGTTAGTATAACGTTGAACGATCCTATATGGCAATGACCTTTTCTATTAAGGGGTGTGTGAGTGTGTGTGATGCAAATTGGTTCCTCTTGTTAGTCTGTTCTGTGGGCAAGTTGCTTTTAAAAGCTTCTGTGTACCTCTTTATTTAATTAAAGTGGCTGATGCATTGGAAAAGGTAATATGTAAAATTTTAGAGGTAAATTCAGTTGTTGCTTGGCAAAAATACTATAGGCGACTAGAAATACTGGCTAAGTCTGACGAAATAACTGAGTTGCGCGACTAGAAATCTAAAACCAGCAACATGAAAACCTTACTTCGAGAAACATAACATACAAAACCAGCGTTGGATTTTGTTGTTCTTACATGTTAAATCTAACACGAAGGATAAAGGGGGCTTCGCTTCGCTCACTCCTTTTATCCTTCACCTACCTTGACCCTCCACTTCGCCCTGACAGTATTTATTTTTAGCCAATAATCTGTGGCTAAACAATTCAGTAATTTTAATTACAAATCAGTAATTTATTCGCGCATTTCAGTACTTTTTTCGCTCATTTCAGGAAATTCCACTATTCATGGTCTTATACTCAATTAGTTTTTTATTCGGACGTTTTTTTATTTCCCCTTTGGGTATTACCTGTTGGCTAACGCTGTAGGCTGTTCAGTGAGGTTGCGAGCTTCTTGATAGGATTCTGTTTCTTCAGATTTGCAATCACTTAGTTATCTGCGAGTCATCTAATGGAAGAAGGTAAATTTAACAAAGAGGAAAATCTAACAAAAAGTTTTATTCAACTTACAAAACGGCCATAGTTCCATGGTAGGACGAGCTACGAGTTATGTTTAACACCCAGGGCAATGTGTTTTATTGGATAACTGGGCACTGAAAATATATTCATTAAGCAGCGTGAAAAATAAATAAATAAATAGATGATTGGTGTGCTACGGCGTAGCGGGGCGTTTCAATTCCCGTAGCGTTGAGTGCTACGCAGGGCGTTACGCTAGGGTCCAAAGGTGGCCAGTAATAATGTTCTACAAAATGTTGTACTTTCCACACTAGAACGATTTCTTTTGACCGATGATTTCTCGAAGCGTCCAGTTTCGCTCTGGCCAAAAATGACTTTGCCCGTCGATCTGTTCTCGCCTACAGGTCGCATTTTTCAACCGATTTTGACAAAAATTTGCGCACAAGTACCTTGTTTTTTTTTTTTTTTTGATTGGGTGGAAAATAGAGGGGGAAAGGGGGGGGGGGGGGTTACTTTTTCTGTAACGTTTTTTATCGACGGATTTCAATCACATTTGAGTAATACTACTCTGTCAAGAAAGTACCGGGAAAAGATCAATAATACACTAAATGTTATTTATTCATCTAAATTTATTTTATCGCCTTCAAAGTATGCTCCTTCAGAAACGATACACTTACGCCAACGAATAGTCCAATCATCAAAACATTTTTTAAACGCTTTTTCCGGAATTGAGTTCAGTTCTCGTCGCGAATTCTCCTTTAAGTCTTCTACCGAATGAAAACGTGTGCCACGAAGTGGTAATTTGAGTTTAGGAAAAAGGAAGAAGTCGGCTGGAGCCATATCTGGTGAATAAGGTGGTTGCTCGATAGTATTTGTTGAGTTTTTGGTCAAAAATTCGTTTACAATTATGGCCTTGTGCGAAGGCGCATTATCGTGATGCAAAATCCAAGAATTTTCTTTCCACAAATCTGTCCTTTTTCGCCGAATTTGCTCTCTTAAACGCCGCATTACGCTCAAATAATATTCTTTATTTACCGTTTCACCTTCCGGCAAGAACTCCGAGTGCACAACACCTCGGTAGTCAAAGAAAACAGTCAACATGACTTTAACTTTTGATCGACTTTGGCGTGTTTTTTTCGGTTTCGGTTCAGTTGGGAGGCGCCACTCCGAAGCCTGTTGACTAGTTTGCATGTCAAACTCGTAAACCCACGTCTCGTCACCAGTAACAATGCGTTTCAAGACTAGACAAGAATTGACTCGTTCTAGCATGTCCTCAGCGACTCTTATGCGATTGAGTTTTTGGAGAAAATTCAGGTCTTTTGGGAGCAGCCGAGCAGCAACATGTTTCATACCCAAGTGATTATTTAAAATGGTGCGGATCGACTCGTGAGACACAGAAAGTTCAGCGGCTATCTCTCTCAAATTTGAATGAGGATGTTCAGTCACTAATTCCTTCACTTTTGTGACGTTAACTTCAGTTGAAGATGTGGGTGGCCTACCAGAGCGAGGCAAATCTTCTATCACATCTCGACCGCTTTTAAAAGTTTTGTACCACTCATAAGCACGTGTTTTTGATAAAGTCGATTCACCGTGCCTTCTGTAACATTTTCAGTGACTCCGAACACGAAATTCCGTTGGCGATGCAAAATTTAAGACAAACTTTTTGTTCGATATTTTTGTCCATAGTGAAATTCGCAGTACACACTAGATATGATCTAACTAAAAACAGCACTATAATAAATATAAACAACAGATGCAACTCAAAATCCGCGCCAAAATGGAAAACAGGTGTGCCAATGAAACAGCAAAAAAATAAACAAAAAATTTTATTGGGAACCATTGACAAATTATCCATTCCCGATACTTTTTTGATTGAATGTATTAGTACACTTAGGGCTTCATTTTACATAAGACTGCGAAAAAAAATGCAGGGATTGTATAGAGTACCTAGTTGGCCTCCGGCAATGGGTAAAGCAAGCGATTATCAAGGCAAAACACTGCGGTAGCTTAGGTGAATGGAAACCCCCATTATCCTTCATGTTAGGTTGAACATGTAAGAACAACATAACATACTTAAAACATAAACTTAAGTACAAATAAAACATTTTATTCGCTTCGCTTCGCTTCGCTCACCCCCTTTATCCTTCAGCTACCGTAGTATTTTTTTACGCTTTTACATACATTACATACATTACCGGCTGAGCTTCGGTATTATACCTATAAATAAAAGGCAAAGTGTGCAAATAAATAATATTTCATAGATCACCTACATGTTTTACGCATTCCATACCTTGCCTAGAGATTGTAAAGAATACCGGATTATACAGGTTACGGTTAAATATACAAACAACCCCAAGAGAGGCCTATCGATCAAACACACGCGATTGAAAGTCAGAATTACATGAAAAGGCTTCTGTTTTGTGGACGCCCTTCAGACAAACAATAATATAAATTAAACATTATCATTAACATTAGTTATACTCTGCGTCTGACGTTGTTGTTGGTGTGATAATAAAAAAAGATATCAAAAATGTTTTATTGCGTAGTTATTTTTTATAGGTTTTTAATATATTCCGTCCTATAAAAAACACCTCGGTAGGCCAAAGTACTTTTGACATTGTGGTGGAATATTTGTGCAGAGTACGTACCAGAATGCTATTGATACTTGTGTGAGAGATACAATCAGGAATATTTGTGCAGAGTACGTACCAGAATGCTATTGATACTTGCGTGAGAGATACAATATTTGTGCAGAGTACGTACCAGAATGCTATTGATACTTGCGTGAGAGATACAATCAGGAATATTTGTACAGAGTACGTACCAGAATGCTATTGACACTTGCGTGAGAGATACAATCAGGTTGATTAGAGGCGTCATTAAAAAAAATGCACCTGTGCTCAATGGCCTTCAATTGGCCCACAGTATTGTATTAAAAGGGCCCGTATCCCGTATCCCATAGAGACCAGATTCCAGGCCATGCCAACACCACGACCGTGGATCTTCAGGAAGGTATCACCTGTTTCTGCGGGTTAATAAACTGTATTTTGTATGCACAGGAGGCGCAGTTCCTCAGACAGGAGGAGTCTCCCCTGGACTCAGCATCAGCACAAACCTGCAGCAGCCGACCATCAGCGCTGGTGAGATCTTCTATCATTATGGCAATCCATCGTAAAAAACACTCGAAAAACATCGGTTCTAGAATATTGAATTAGACGCAATCAGAACCTCGGGTCTTGAATATTTAATCGAACACAATCAGAACCGCGGGTGTTTAATATTCAATTAAACACAACCAGAACTTGTTTGTTTGTTTGTTTGAATTGTGTTTGTGACGTCGCTGTATATATGTATAAACGTAATGGTTAAAGTTAATGTTAGGTTTGCGTAGGAACGTTTAGGCAAACGTAACATTAACCAACATCCTTGGATATAGCCCGAAGTATCACAACAATACGTGGAAGCGTCCGCGGCCTGGCGCTGGCGGTCATCGCACATCGGAGACGATCGCGCGCGTAGCAACATCTGGCAGAGACGGGTACAGGCCCTCTATGCTACTAAGCACAAGCCTATCGTAGGCTCGCGCTATCTCTCTCTCTCTCCCGACTCGATGAAACGTGACTTCCGAGCCTGCGATAGGCTTGTGCGAGGCTTGTGGTTAGTTGCATCGGGGCCCTGGAAGAGTGTTTCTATGCGGCATTTTTTTCGGGCGCTTCCGTGTTTCTGATGCCACGTTAAGCTGTAGGTCCCGGCTACTATCGCTGCTCGGTGGCAGTAGTCGTAAAGCTGGTCAGAGGCCCTAATGGGGCAGCTTGATAACACCTGATAGTCGGGTTGGCCACTAGCCCGACACCCCTCCATCAACCCGCACTGAGCCAGCGTGGTGGCGTATGGCTCAATCTTACTCGTCTGCTGTTAAAGGCCCGTGCCCCTCGGTGGGGACTTTAATGGGCTACATTATTATTATTATTATCACAATAATAAATACGACTTCGGAGTTTAACCAGCTTAGGTTTACCCAACGCGTTCGGAAGGTTCAACCTCCAGCTACGACTAAGATTACCTTCAGGAAACACGGATGGTTCTCCGTCCTTTATACTCCAAGCGATAAACAAACTCGTTACATCTGCTGTTGTCGGGTACACCCTCAGTAAAGTAATAGGTGGGCTGCAGCGCAGCAATAGTTTATTTACAGTTCAGGTGATAAAATCTAATCGATTAAATTGAAGGGTAGTTTTGTTAATCTTACTTTATTTAATACCCAACCAAGGTACATCTACCGACTGTCAAGTGAGCGCCTGGAGTGAGTGGAGCAAGTGTAGTGTGTCCTGCTCCGTCGGGTACCAGGAGCGCACCAGGACTGTACTGGTAAGTGCTGCATGCTGTCAAGTCTTGCTGTCAATGTCAAACTGCCACAGACATGGGTCATCTAAATATAAAACTGACATGCTCAACACCTACGGATCTCACAGTAATATTCAACAAAGCGTTAGAGAATTGGAAAAACTATAAGTTGCTATACTTTATTCAGGATGGCGAGCTAGCAAATCGCGTTCTCTGTCACACTACGTCACCAAATCAAATCGTTATTGTGAATGAAGTTAGTCCATCACCTGACATAACTCTTCTACTGAATTTTATCTTGCTGAACAACCAGAAATAGTTTTAATGGTATCTAACTGGGTTGGAGGTAGTATTTTATACTCTTACTATAAGTGTAAGTGATATCACCCGTATAAGGTGAGTCGCCAAGTTCACTGCGGAGCGCTGCGGGCTCGGCAGTCGGCATGTGGCGCAGTTGAGGCCCACAATCCATAATACAGCAAAACACTGCGGCAATACTTCGTGACCGAAGAAGTAAAGTGAGCCAACTGTAACCGACATGGCAACAGTTGCCAACACAACAAGAAGTAAAGTTAGCCAACTGTAACCGACATGGCAACAGTTGCCAACACAACAAGAAGTAAAGTTAGCCAACTGTAACCGACATGGCAACAGTTGCCAACACAACAAGAAGTAAAGTTAGCCAACTGTAACCGACATGGCAACAGTTGCCAACACAACAAGAAGTAAAGTTAGCCAACTGTAACCGACATGGCAACAGTTGCCAACACAACAAGAAGTAAAGTTAGCCAACTGTAACCGACATGGCAACAGTTGCCAACACAACAAGAAGTAAAGTTAGCCAACTGTAACCGACATGGCAACAGTTGCCAACACAACAAGAAGTAAAGTTAGCCAACTGTAACCGACATGGCAACAGTTGCCAACACAACAAGAAGTAAAGTTAGCCAACTGTAACCGACATGGCAACAGTTGCCAACACAACAACAACAAAAGAGCGTCACGCCCTCTTCCATACGTGCCGGTAGGCGCAAAATGTGCCTACGAATAGCTAGTTATTGAATTGTCGATTTTGCGTGACAGGGAGGGAAGCCCGTCGCCGCAGTTATGCAGATTGAAGGATTCCTCACGATGTTTCCTCACTGTTCGCAGGTTGCTATACAGTTGTAAGTTTTCATAAGGCGTCTGGCAGATAACACCATAATAGTAGTTTATGTGACTGCTACATAATGGAGGGCATTAACACTCGAGAGTTTTAATGCCTAATTATGTACAGTTACATGCACTAGTTTATCTACACACATATCATAAGCTCTCTTTGATGTGTTCAGGAACCGCATGTTTGACCGGCATTGTGGCTCTGCAGTTGTTTAGCTTGTTCTGTAGTACCAACTTCACAGACAAACTAGGGGCGGCACGCGGGCGGGCGTCGGCGTTCGAAATTTACACATTATGGTCATAATGTGTAATTTTTCAGATAAGAAATGAGTTTTTACCAAGTAGTTTAACATTATGCTGATCGTAACGTGCGGTTTTTGTACGCAGTAAAGAGGGTTTATTATACGTGTGTAGATAAAAGAACATAAACATCGGCATTGTATCCATCTAATTAATAAAACGCTGGTTGACTGACTGAGGCATCGCACAACCTGAACCGGTAGAGCTGGCGTCATGAGACCTTGTGCAAGGGTTCCTTGTATAGCGTATGGTGGCACTAAGAAGGGATTTGGTGAAATTCATTCCCTATGGGGAAAATGGGGAGTTACAGTTTGTATGAAAATCAAAAAGTACTTGACCTATGAAGCAGAAATTTCCAGGTAGATATTTTATAGATGCAAGACGTAAGTTACAAAAAAAAACACACTAGGGGCGGCGACATCAAAATCTTTGACCTACGAAGCCAAAAGGATGGTTGTTAGTACAGAGGCAGGTACGAGATACGTGTAAGCGACTCTGAACGTATCAAGGGGGGTATAGACAAGAAACTAAAAGTAAAGTAAGGAAAAAAGTGTTTCTTTCGAATTTCGGAGATAGATAGATAGATAAATGTTATAAAATCTAGGTTAGCAAGTGTTCGACTCGCACTTGGCTATTTTTTACACGACTCCACGCAAGTGAAGCCGCGGGCTACGTAAGTAAATAAATAAAAAAACGACCCGAATGGCCGAGTCGGCAGTGACCCTGCCTACGAAGCCAAGGGTCCCGGGTTCGAGTCCCGGTGGGGGCAAATATTTGTTTGATGAGAACGGATGTTTGTACCCTAGTCATGATTGTTTATCTATCTAAGTATAATATTTATCTATGTAAGTATGTGTATCGTTGTCTAGTACCCAAGATACAGGGAATCCTAGTTTGGGGCTAGATCAATGTGTGTAAATAGTGTCCAAGGTATTATTATTATTAAATTTATAAGTATCGCAGTCAGTATTAACTTCGGCAAATAATTAAATTTAGGAATGTATTATGCTTCCGTGTTGTGTGACGTAACTTGTTGTAAATATCAAGTATGACATCAATATAGCAGTAATTCAATTGAATCAGATTCAGCCGCAGCACACGGCCGTGACACCGCTGACGCGCGGAATGTGAGATCAACTGCGAAATTACCAGATTTATTCAATTACCCAATTATATCAATTGATTATGGAGTATGTACGACTAGCAAATAATGTCATCAACACCTTATTATCAATTTCGTTGGGTGAGATCAGTTTCAAGTTGCCGTCTAAAAGGATATTGACAGAGTGAGGTCCAAGTGCTGCTGACATATGATGAAACCAAACTACTGGTCCGATTTTTTTTTAATTTTATGTGAAAGAATAAGCCTGTTGGTTCCATTTATTGGAAATAAGAAGTCGGTCCAGTAGTTTGTTTTTTCAATCAAAAATACTGAAACCATGACGTCTCCATGTAAACGAAATTGCTTATTAGTTTTTCTGTTGACTCCTGTGACAGTTTGGGGCGCTTCGGTTTACAAATACACTATGAACATATAGTTTCGAACATATATATTCTGGGCAGTACTTGGTTCAACTTCCGTAGATGAATTGTCAATGTCCTTTATTCTTGTGAATTGGGAACTCTCCATACGGAGTACTTCAATGCAGAGTTCCAGCTGAGCCCACGTTCAGCCAGACAACCAATCCTCTAGTTTGCGTGACAAGGGGCTAACCCATCACCGAAGCTATGTTTCCTCACGCATGATGCTTTCCGTCATTTTTTTATAATCACTAAGAGTAGTTACTGAATGTGTGTCTGTGTGCGTGTTTCAGCATCAACCGGGCCCGGGCGGGGCTCCGTGCCCGACGAGGCTTGTGCGCCGGCGCCGCTGCATGCGACCGTGCTAGCCACGCACGAAGCAGGATACCTAGCACGAGCCTGGAGAGTCTCCTCAACATACTGAAGTAGACCAAGGTTATAGGGGACATTTCGAGATCGTGGAACCGCATTATAATATGATGAAGGATTATGCTAGGTATCACGAGATGTGCGTCAATCAAACTGACTGCTTTTTCGGCAAACTGTTTGGTGACTAAAATGAGATACGATAAGTAAAGTGTGTTTTTTTGTATCGATTTTTTGGCCAATAACAAAACTTTTTACCTGCTATGTCTGTAATTTAGAATCGATACAATAAGTAACTAAGTATACAACTTTGTAACTATGCATTTAAAAGCAATTCAATTTTACATTGTACATACTCAAACCTACAATTAAGTAGTTAATTTGCCGCAATAATTCTTGTAATAAAATATACATTTTCAAACGGCCTTGCTATTTTTTTTTGTAGATGTGACCCTAAACTTGGTAATAAGTTTGTAAGGTGTACGCGATGTTAAAAGCACGGTGTTATTATGTGAAGGCTATATGTCTTTCTATGACAATCTCTTTGGTCAAATGATTAGATGAGAATAGTTTGACAACTGTCACAAACACTATTGATTTCTCTATTGACTGCTATTGTATATATTTTCCAATTATTGTTTCTTTATTATCTAGCTACAAATAATATACCAGCTCAGTTTATAAACGTTTATTCTTATAGTACATGTTGTCTTTAGGGTTCACGGTAATCCTATCAATCCACGATCTACCAACTCAACGCTTCGACACCGCGCACACTTCAAAAACTTAAAATATTAGTATAGCCTTGTTTGTGTCAATTGTGTCCCACTACTTTTTATTCAGGAACACTCTTCTCTACGAGACTTTTTTCGTCCCAATTCTACACCTGGACGAAATAACGTAAAGGTCTTCTTCTGGTCTAACATCGATGAGCTCTACAGCCAGCCACCAGGAGGCATCGCCACATTAAATGCGGGGTTCGTGCCACGTGCTTCGTAAACTCGCGTGTTTTGGACAAATTACCAGCTAAACCAAAATGATCAATACATCGTGAATGTCAACCGACACCGCGGCACTTGGCGCTGAGCCGCCGACCGACGTTCAGAGATGCTTCAACTCGTCAAACTATTTAAATAACATAACTAAGAGTCACGCGTTTTCTCATACGGGGTAGCAGAATCGCTATTTTATTATAAACATATTTATATACAGGCTGACTTTTTTTTTTTTTTTTGATCGCTATATTGGGAAATGATAGTAGCCATCATTATGCACAACTTTCCCGAAGGAACACAGTCCTGTTTCACAGCACGTTCGATGTTAGACTAGTGCAGGCTTTCCCGAAGGAACACAGTCCTGTTTCACAGCACGTTCGATGTTAGACTAGTGCAGGCTTTCCCGAAGGAACACAGTCCTGTTTCACAGCACGTTCGATGTTAGACTAGTGCAGGCTTTCCCGAAGGAACACAGTCCTGTTTCACAGCACGTTCGATGTTAGACTAGTGCAGGCTTTTCCGAAGGAACACAGTCCAGTTTCACAGAACGTTCGATGTTAGACTAGTGCAGGCTTTCCCGAAAGAACACAGTCCTGTTTCACAGCACGTTCGATGTTAGACTAGTGCAGGCTTTCCCGAAGGAACACAGTCCTGTTTCACAGCACTTTCGATGTTAGACTAGTGCAGGCTTTCCCGAAGGAACACAGTCCTGTTTCACAGCACGTTCGATGTTAGACTAGTGCAGGCTTTCCCGAAGGAACACAGTCCTGTTTCACAGCACGTTCGATGTTAGACTAGTGCAGGCTTTCCCGAAGGAACACAGTCCTGTTTCACAGCACGTTCGATGTTAGACTAGTGCAGGCTTTCCCGAAGGAACACAGTCCTGTTTCACAGCACGTTCGATGTTAGACTAGTGCAGGCTTTTCCGAAGGAACACAGTCCAGTTTCACAGAACGTTCGATGTTAGACTAGTGCAGGCTTTCCCGAAGGAACACAGTCCTGTTTCACAGCACGTTCGATGTTAGACTAGTGCAGGCTTTCCCGAAGGAACACAGTCCTGTTTCACAGCACGTTCGATGTTAGACTAGTGCAGGCTTTCCCGAAGGAACACAGTCCTGTTTCACAGCACGTTCGATGTTAGACTAGTGCAGGCTTTCCCGAAGGAACACAGTCCTGTTTCACAGCACGTTCGATGTTAGACTAGTGCAGGCTTTTCCGAAGGAACACAGTCCAGTTTCACAGCACGTTCAATGTTAGACTAGTGCAGGCTTTTCCGAAGGAACACAGTCCTGTTTCACAGCACGTTCGATGTTAGACTAGTGCAGGCTTTCCCGAAGGAACACAGTCCTGTTTCACAGCACGTTCGATGTTAGACTAGTGCAGGCTTTCCCGAAGGAACACAGTCCTGTTTCACAGCACGTTCGATGTTAGACTAGTGCAGGCTTTCCCGAAGGAACACAGTCCTGTTTCACAGCACGTTCGATGTTAGACTAGTGCAGGCTTTCCCGAAGGAACACAGTCCTGTTTGACAGCACGTTCGATGTTAGACTAGTGCAGGCTTTCCCGAAGGAACACAGTCCTGTTTCACAGCACGTTCGATGTTAGACTAGTGCAGGCTTTCCCGAAGGAACACAGTCCTGTTTCACAGCACGTTCGATGTTAGACTAGTGCAGGCTTTCCCGAAGGAACACAGTCCTGTTTCACAGCACGTTCGATGTTAGACTAGTGCAGGCTTTCCCGAAGGAACACAGTCCTGTTTCACAGCACGTTCGATGTTAGACTAGTGCAGGCTTTCCCGAAGGAACACAGTCCTGTTTCACAGCACGTTCGATGTTAGACTAGTGCAGGCTTTCCCGAAGGAACACAGTCCTGTTTCACAGCACGTTCGATGTTAGACTAGTGCAGGCTTTCCCGAAGGAACACAGTCCTGTTTCACAGCACGTTCGATGTTAGACTAGTGCAGGCTTTCCCGAAGGAACACAGTCCTGTTTCACAGCACGTTCGATGTTAGACTAGTGCAGGCTTTTCCGAAGGAACACAGTCCAGTTTCACAGCACGTTCGATGTTAGACTAGTGCAGGCTTTTCCGAAGGAACACAGTCCAGTTTCACAGCACGTTCGATGTTAGACTAGTGCAGGCTTTCCCGAAGGAACACAGTCCTGTTTCACAGCACGTTCGATGTTAGACTAGTGCAGGCTTTCCCGAAGGAACACAGTCCTGTTTCACAGCACGTTCGATGTTAGACTAGTGCAGGCTTTTCCGAAGGAACACAGTCCAGTTTCACAGCACGTTCGATGTTAGACTAGTGCAGGCTTTTCCGAAGGAACACAGTCCAGTTTCACAGCACGTTCGATGTTAGACTAGTGCAGGCTTTCCCGAAGGAACACAGTCCTGTTTCACAGCACGTTCGATGTTAGACTAGTGCAGGCTTTCCCGAAGGAACACAGTCCAGTTTCACAGCACGTTCGATGTTAGACTAGTGCAGGCTTTCCCGAAGGAACACAGTCCTGTTTCACAGCACGTTCGATGTTAGACTAGTGCAGGCTTTCCCGAAGGAACACAGTCCAGTTTCACAGCACGTTCGATGTTAGACTAGTGCAGGCTTTCCCGAAGGAACACAGTCCTGTTTCACAGCACGTTCGATGTTAGACTAGTGCAGGCTTTCCCGAAGGAACACAGTCCTGTTTCACAGCACGTTCGATGTTAGACTAGTGCAGGCTTTTCCCAGCGAGTGGGTGGGTCACAGTCTCATAAAATTGTCCCTCCCGTTATGCTCAAATCCTCAGATTGATTGAAATCTACATTAACCTCTCAAAGACCGAGGTTAGTTGGGACGGGTCGCGATTTTGAACCTTATGCCATGGTAATAAAATTTAAAAACTATAACGGAAAAGTGGCGTCAGCTTACGCCGGTGGTATTTAAGAGATTGAGCAGCGTGTTATTGACTCACCATATCTTAGTCAGTAAGCTCAGATTTGGTGGAGTTCCTAAACAGGGTGTAAAGTATCTCCCATATCTTAAACTTACGCGCTCTAGTTGCTCACGAAATCCTCCTTGGCCTCCAGTACTATTAACAGTCGGTACAGCTGACTAACCACGTCGCAATCTCCTCCCCTCAGCATCTCTAACGATACTCTATCACACCCTGCCGGTGTGCCTTTTGTTCATACTTTTTCTTCATACTCATGTATATCCTCATTGACTTCAGTCAGTGCCGCATCCTCAGCGACACCTGCGGGTACGACATCTAGTTGGGGCGAGGAGGCTGCCCCTGTAGACACACGGGCAGACCCCTCACACTCAATAATAATAATTTTCTACAAGGTGCTACCTTCTCTAATGGGCGTATTTTCGAAGCACTGGTAGAGTATGGATAATAATGAAGTTTCCTTTTCCTGTGCGAGTTTCAGCCATGAATCACCACTTGAAAGAGAAATTTCCTTTTTCAAACTTAAACCATACTCATTAGTTTAGATGATCATATTTAATTAATTTTTTATTTCTCTCCATGTATCCTTGTAAAAGTGTATTATTTTTGAGTTTTATGATAGTGTACTATTAAAAAACTAACCAATAATTGCTGACCCCTCACTGCGTGGAATGTTCTCATCATTCACGATGAGTGTGGAGTGTCGTCTAAACCCTCTCCAAGATTCCATGACGGTAATTAGAGACCAAAATAACGAGATAACAAAGAGCATCGACTTCACGTCAGACAAGTACGAAATGCTTAAGCGTATTGAGGACTTAGAGCAGGAAAAGCGACAAGATAAGAAAACCAAACTGGCCCTAGAAGAAAAGCTGGACGATCATCCTGCCTCGAGATCCGCAATCCAAAAGTGATCTCTGTAATATTCTGAAAACCCTGTCATCTACTTGAGTATCCACCTTGAAGACTCAGAAGTTAAGGATATCTAAAGAACCAATGCTAGAAAAGACTCTATGAGACCCAACAGTGGTCGAGTTCTGTAGCATTATCAAGAAAGATAGCGTGCTGCAGGCCGCTAGAGATTTTAATAAGAATAAATCTAATGATAGCGAACTTAGCACTGAACATATCAAACTAGCAGGACCGAAAAAGGGTGTGTATACAAAACACAACAACTGTTCTACACTGCTCATGAATTTGCTAAGGAGTACAAGTATGCCTACTGTTGGTCATCGCGTGGATTAATTTACCTTCGTAAGGCACAAAATCTGCCATAAATATGTCACCGTAAGATAGTCAAAACCGTTAGTAGATAAACTAACGCGTTAGTTGATCAACTATCCACAGATAGTAGGACCAGTCCGACAGAGTTTAGAATTTACGTTTCTTTTGGTCTTACATGTCAGCCTAACACGAAGACTATTCGGGGGCTTCGCTGATTTCGCCCCCGCTAGTCTTCACCTAAGTAAGCTACCGCAGTGTTTGCCCGCATTTCGTTTGCAATTCAAGTTTAAACCAGTTTACCATTTAACTGTTTTAACCGATAGTTTATCAACTACGCGTCATATAGTAAGCAGTACGCTACAGTTACTATCTATCAATAGTTGACCAACTAACGAGAAAAAAACTTTAGTTTATCAACTAACGGTTTTGACAATCTTATGGTGACATATACGCATTGTGAATGAAAGTGAAATTGAAAAGCTTACCTAAAACGAAATGACTCTATTATGATAACATTGTACCAGCTCTAAGCAAGTGCATTCATAGACTCCTTAGGCCATTGATTGTTTTAACAACATAACCATAGTAATTAAACAATGACACACATACACTTCAACATACATTACAAAACTTATATCTGCTATATCATCAACAAACATTTACAAATTTCTGCCTCCACAATCAAAACTACCACTCAAATATTCGCTCAAACTCCCAGCAATACAAAGCATAATGAATATATACGGCTTGAAAAGTACTCTAAGGCTCCTTAAGCCAGTTAAACGGGAACTCTGTCTTCATGTGTCATATTGAAATAAATACATATATTAACGTTCTTTCTCACGTATTGTACTGGTCTGTATATGAGTGAACCACAGGAGTGAACTATGGTGCAGATACAAACAAGCTGACTGCAACGCCAACGCCATGAGAGTACAGTATAATAACGCGCTCAGGATCTTCTATCGGTTGCCACGATACTGCAGCGCGTCGCAGATGTTTACAGAGTGGAGACCCCCGGGCTTCCATGGTCTCACGAGGCACCGGATACCGTCCTCGCAGGAGCGGTATGCCAGATCCGGTAACACCGTGTTGCAGGCAGCTCTGGCACTCCGTGGACCAATACTGGAGACGTGGACGCGAGTCCTCCTGACTTAATTTATTTTATTTAATTATATCTTATTATCTAATTTGTATGTAATATATAATGTTCTTGTATATGGCTCCGGCCGGAATAAAATACATTTATTATTATTATATTAATATCAATAAAAGTTAACCACATAAATGAGATAAATAACGATCTGGACGTTATGTTGACATGTGATTCGGTACGTACAGATGCCGAAAACTGCCATAATCTAGTTCCTACCTGAAATCAACTTAGTGTATTACACAAAATATAAGGAATATTTGCTGTTACATGTCTAGATTCATTGGTCTTCTTAATGAACATAAATTTAATGCGACATTATTATTTTAACTGAGTGTTGGCTATTTTATGCCTCTATCATTCCTACATTAGAGGGCTACAAAAAATATGCCAACAAAACCTTCGATAATCAAAATGATGGTCTTTTGATCTACTTCAAATCTAAATGCTACAATACATTTAAGGAGGGATATTGTTTGATAACCAAATATGGAAATGATAATGCCATAATCGCGATCTATCGCTCACCATCATACAGAAATAAATTCACACAAACACAAACATTTACATACAGGCACATACATTGCTTCTGGCCCCACGCTGTGTCGTGGGAACGACGTCACACACATATAAATATCCAAGACATCAAATCAATTATAAATACGACTTAAATGAAAAATCAACGTAATCATTTACTAAAATTAGATAAAACATCACAGGATTCAGTTGAATTGGATAATAATACTTTGTTAACGTAGGCTAAACATTAGCAGAAAATATAAAAGAACATCAAATGAATAATCAACAAATACCCTGTCTGATAGTAGATCTCACTATTGAACACTGACTTTGATTAATTAAATCAACTAATAAAACAGCTTAAAAATTATATTATTGTTCTGCAGGATGGGATAGTATTCCAAATAAGGTCCTTAAGGAGTATAAGAATATTCATGTCCCACATCTGTGTTACATTTTTAACCCTGCCTCGAGTCGGGGGTATTCCCTGATGCCCTAAAAAGATGAGTCATGATCCCAATCCAGAATAGGCCGATCGGGACCGTGTAGATCGCTACCGACCTATTTCAATAAGGGAACTCTCTTAACTTTAGAACGTGCTCAACGTGCTGTCTTTAAGGTTTCACATTCAAACCTGGAATCTCCCCCACCGAAGAACTTCTGTCAAAGCTGTTTGGGCTGCAGCAGCGTTTTTTTACATGTTGAACCCCAAATCTCCATAATTTTTAAAAAAATCCAAAAACTGAATCCAAAAGCTGAAACAGAACTCTTCGCTCGGTCAATTAGTGGTGCAGACCATTTGTACCAGTATAGTAATAAATGTGTGTAATAAAACAGACACACACACACACACACACACACACACACTAGTATAGTATTACTCATATATAAATGTATCTGTATTGATATCTAGATACTGACACGGTATTCTATGATTTGATTAATGAATGAGTTATTCTATGGTGCAATTAGGTTCAATATATACTACTCAAAATAAAATAGGGGCCACTAAGTATTTTGATTGCTACGTGAAAAATATAGTAAACAGTAATGTATATTTATTAAAATAACATGTAACAAGGCTTTTGTTTTAACTTATGCTAATAACCATTTAATTGTGTAGTCAATTGTTTCACTTATTTCAATTAACATGAAATTAGTCCATTGTCAACAGCAAAAACTAAACAGAAACTCTTTGCAAAACAAAACAAAAACTGACACAAGCTGTTTTTTTTTATGGTTTAGTAACGGGTGGGTCCTCCTCTCCTGTTTTCACACTCCTGGAGCCTTGAATGCATACTCTCGATTAAGTTTCTGATGTTTTCATCAGGTATCTCTTCCCACGCACGTTTCAGAGCATCCATAAGCTGTTGCTGGTTGTGAACCTCTTGCTCATGCTCCCTAACCCTTCGTTTCAATTGGTCCCACATATGCTCTATTGGATTTAAATCCGGACTATACGCTGGCCATGGTAGGACACGAATATGGGAGTCATCCAGTACAGTCTGAGTGGCCCGAGCTGTGTGTGGGCGGGCATTGTCATGCATTAACCAGAACCCTGGCCCCACTCTCTGTGAGAATGGAATCACATGAGGCCTGATGACTTCATCGATGTACCGTTGTGCAGTTACTGTGCCTTGATTTAAGAAAACCAGCTCAGTTTTGCCTTGTAAGCTAATCCCAGCCCAAACCATCACACTAGGACCTCCTAAGCGGTCAATTTCCTTGATGCAGACATCGGAAATCTCTCACCCTGTCGTCTCCATACTCTAATCCGCTGATCATCACTACAAAGCTTCACTTTACACTCATCTGTGAAGAGCACCATACCCCATTGATTCATGCTCCAATCTGAATGTTCGCGGCAAAAACTTAAACGTTGAACCCTAGATAAAGGAATTCGTACTACTCGGCATCTGGACCTTTGCTGGTCTTCATGCAGTCGATTACGTATCGTTTGGTCACTAACACGAGTCCCCGTTGTCAACCGTAGGCGATTTTGTAACTTACGTGCCGTCACAGAGCGCTCTCGACGGGCACTCAATCGGATGTAGCGATCCTCTTGTGCCGTAGTCGCTCGAACCCTGCCCGATCCAGGCCTTCTTGCAACACTGCCAGTCTCTTGGAACCGATCCCACACATTTTGGATGGGTCGGCGAGAGAAACCCAACGACAAAGCTACAGACCGCTGTGAATGACCTTCAGCAATCAATGTAACGGCTCTGGTGGCAGTAATGGTATCCATATGCCTTCGTTGACGGGGCATTATTAACAAAAGATGTTAAAAGAAGCAACAGATGGACAGAAATAGTTTTTTAACAGAATAAAATTGTGATTCCATCTGAAAGGACTTTGACCTGAAACTCGTTTTTTTTATTTGCTTTAATTTCTGGCCAGCTGTAAGACTTAAACACCAGCATTAAAGAGGTTGGATACTGAAGGAGGCCGGACATCATTAATTGGTCACTTATTAATTAGTTTACATCTAAAAATTTACTCAAAAACAGAAATATGTAAGTGGCCCTTATTTTCTTTTGAGTAGTATATTATGCTATGTCATTTGTGGCAAACAAACTATTTCTATTGTCTTTTGAGGCACTTGGTGGAAACCCGGAACTGAATCTATGATTCCACGTAAAACCTAGAGCTACCTTTAGGGTATCCTAGTGAGAGTCCAGAAGGAATGTATGTGCCAGTAGGTACATAAATGTTTATATATGTTTACGTACAGTTCGCGCCAAATTGCTCTCTCTCTCGTCTCCCACCCCACCTTACAGGTCGGTTAACTAAAGCTGGCACGTTCAACACATTTACACGTTGCGCTTGTGTAGTGTCTGTGAATAGGTGCACGGCGTGAGGTTGCACAGCATGGGCATCAATAATTGTCTGTCTGTCTCTCTCGCTCGCGCTTAAACTTATTAGTATGAATGAGTCAGTTATTGTTTTGCTTTTGCTACTGCTTATAAATATCTGATCTTTTTTACATTTATGTCAAGTGACAGTCGACGCGCGTTATTGTGATTGTTTACCTTTTTCGAGATTAGAATAAAATCATTCATTTTTAAACATACTGTATAGTGAAATGTCATTAGTGTGAGTACTGTGAACGTGCCAGCTTTAGTTAACTGACCTGCACCTTAAGCGAGAAAGAGAGGTCACAGAGAGGGTCGCTCAGAGCCAAAGAAACTTAGTTGGCGCGGCCTGTATTAAATCAAGCAAGTAGTGCTATTGTATCTAGTAGTACGTATCGACAGCACGCAGGTGGCGCTGGAAGTGACCAAGTGACCACACAGAGCATGTGCTCTAACCTCGTGGGTAGCCGTGACTCACAGCTGACGCAATGCTCATGTTTGAACAACTGGTTCGATTTAATTCGATCCAACCCGTAACATAAATGCGCTGATTGCTGGTAATTTAAACGTTAATTTCTGTTGTTAATTACCCAAAGTTTCCGTGGCAAGTGCGAATCATGCATGACCAAACATAGCAAAATAGACCATGAATCAGATCAAAATGGCAATAGTAATCACAGGACCGAATAAGTTGGCACAAAAAGGAGGAGCTTATACCCAGTAGTGGGGGGAAACGAGCTGCCGATGATTAAGCACAACAAGTACGTGTCCGGCTCACCAATAGACAAAGTCAGTTTCTTTTCCATCTTAAACTTATGGTGACATCTTAAACAAAGGTTCTTTATCTACTCAAGATGAATAAGTTCTTAGTTTATCCGTCTACCCGTCGACCGCTAGGGTGCCACGAACAGACAGGAGCTTTTATAAGATGCCTCTTTTTTCGTCGATGGTTAAAAATATTTCCTTTTATATGTATCCATAACATATAAAAGGAAATATCTGCTGCTGCAGCTGCTGATACAATAAAGATAATAATAACACAGTCATTTTAGCTGAGCAATATTTTGATGTATTTAAATAGTTTTATTCATTTATTATTATGATATGATCTATGCAATCAAAATACTCAGAGGAAATGGGTAATTTTCCGAGTGCTACCAATTTCAAGGTTCGCTTTGTTTTTGCTAGCGCCTCCGGTTGTGGCCGAATGAGTGGTGGCCACAGATCATCTGTGGTGGTGGCCGAGGACCATTCAAATGCTTCTATTGTTCCACACGGTAATCGCAGCTATTCGTAACGATGTTTTTTGTACTCGATTTCAAATGTGATCGTGCCGTAGGCCTTGATTTTGTTACAAAAAATGGCCGCGTATCATAGCCATCAATCACAAATCGCAAAAACTATTGTCGTTAAGAGAAATCGAGTATTTTAATCTTAACTACTATAATATAAATTGCATAAGCTTATATTACCATTAAGCTATTAAGTAACATTAGTAACACAGCTAAGTAGGCATGGATATTGTATGTATCGTTATTATTCTTTATTTTCACTAACAATCTAACAATCTTTAACTATCGTCAAAAAACACCAATTAACCTCATCCCTCAAATAAGGCAACAAATATGATGATCACCAAAAGTTGCAGAAAATATCAGGGCAAAGTCTGCGGTAGCTGAGGTGAAGTGACCTTTATCCTTCGTGTTAGGTTGAACATGTAAGAACAGAAAAATATACTTAAAACATACACTTAATCACACACATAAAATTAAGTACACAAAACATAAAAAGAAGTTTGGTGATCATTTATCCAAACACAATTTGGTGGTCGTTTACTTATTCTGGCGGTCGTTTCGAATTTATTGGTAGAAAATTAGCTGCGTATTTGGTGATCGTTTAAACATAAGCCCTAAAATAAAAAGATTCATTTAACCCTTAAGAGGGCATTGGTTTTGGAGTTTATTACCAAGCCATACTGAACATTTGGTGGCAATTAGTTTCGCCAAGCCTTATTGGCGACCTCTGTGGCGCTGCGGTTGTGCGTGGCTCTGCCGACCATGCGAGAGGTCGCGGGTTCGATCCCCGGCTGGGGAAAGGAAACCTCAGGACGTCGCTGTTTCTGGTTCTCACGACACGGGGTATCCTAGTGCGGGGCCAGAAGCAATGTATGTGCCTGTATGTAAGTGTTTATGTTTATGTTTTATTGAGGGCTAAAAACTAACAATGAAATGAATACCCAACCAGATATCAATAGTGTCGTGCATCAAACTAAGTGAAGTATACACAGCACGACATACCCACAGGCTCTCAATGACGTAACACAGTAATTAGCGCCAAGGTCGGCGGCAGGCAGGCACGACCCTCCGACGTCATCGCGGGGGTGACATTTCCCTGACGACGTGACGTCATCTGGTCAAACCGACATAATCGATGATGACGTAACTACAGTGTGAAGGGAGGAAAGTGCCACTGGTGTCCCAAAGAATGTAAAAACATAAATATGAAATACACTGACGAGCAATGAAAAAGTTCCACCCACAAAATGGCGACAAACACCCATCCAATTTTTTAAAACATTTAATTTAAAGTTTGAACACAATATTGACGTTTTTACTTGGTAATATTCTGATGCGCTGTTAAATGTACTTCAATATTGCAGATGGCGTCATTAAGCTAACCTTTCCCGTTTAGGAGTAATTTGGTGCTATCTCACTGGAACTTTTTCATTGCTCGTCAGTGTATTTATATATAAGCACATACATTACTTCTGGCCCCACACTAGGCTACCCCGTGTCGTGGGAACCAGAAACAGCGACGTCACACATTGTATCACCAGCCGGGAATCTAACCCCGTACCTCTCGCATGGTAGCCAGAAAACCGCAGCGCCACAGAGGTCGTCTTTGTCGTACGTGAACGTGACGAGTCGTCTACCGGCAGACGTACAGAAATTTCGAGGTTATTGTTATGTCATGAAAAGTGACTTGAACCGCCGCGCGCCGCTTGTCACAGTGGGAAGGTCCGCAGCAGTCCTGTTAAGTGACTTGAACCGCCGCGCGCCGCTTGTCACAGTGGGAAGGTCCGCAGCAGTCCTGTTAAGTGACTTGAACCGCCGCGCCGCTTGTCACAGTGGGAAGGTCCGCAGCAGTCCTGTTAAGTGACTTGAACCGCCGCGCGCCGCTTGTCACAGTGGGAAGGTCCGCAGCAGTCCTGTTAAGTGACTTGAACCGCCGCGCGCCGGTTGTCACAGTGGGAAGGTCCGCAGCAGTCCTGTTAAGTGACTTGAACCGCCGCGCGCCGGTTGTCACAGTGGGAAGGTCCGCAGCAGTCCTGTTAAGTGACTTGAACCGCCGCGCGCCGGTTGTCACAGTGGGAAGGTCCGCAGCAGTCCTGTTAAGTGACTTGAACCGCCGCGCGCCGCTTGTCACAGTGGGAAGGTCCGCAGCAGTCCTGTTAAGTGACTTGAACCGCCGCGCGCCGGTTGTCACAGTGGGAAGGTCCGCAGCAGTCCTGTTAAGTGACTTGAACCGCCGCGCGCCGCTTGTCACAGTGGGAAGGTCCGCAGCAGTCCTGTTAAGTGACTTGAACCGCCGCGCGCCGCTTGTCACAGTGGGAAGGTCCGCAGCAGTCCTGTTAAGTGACTTGAACCGCCGCGCGCCGCTTGTCACAGTGGGAAGGTCCGCAGCAGTCCTGTTAAGTGACTTGAACCGCCGCGCGCCGGTTGTCACAGTGGGAAGGTCCGCAGCAGTCCTGTTAAGTGACTTGAACCGCCGCGCGCCGCTTGTCACAGTGGGAAGGTCCGCAGCAGTCCTGTTAAGTGACTTGAACCGCCGCGCGCCGGTTGTCACAGTGGGAAGGTCCGCAGCAGTCCTGTTAAGTGACTTGAACCGCCGCGCGCCGGTTGTCACAGTGGGAAGGTCCGCAGCAGTCCTGTTAAGTGACTTGAACCGCCGCGCGCCGGTTGTCACAGTGGGAAGGTCCGCAGCAGTCCTGTTAAGTGACTTGAACCGCCGCGCGCCGCTTGTCACAGTGGGAAGGTCCGCAGCAGTCCTGTTAAGTGACTTGAACCGCCGCGCGCCGCTTGTCACAGTGGGAAGGTCCGCAGCAGTCCTGTTAAGTGACTTGAACCGCCGCGCGCCGCTTGTCACAGTGGGAAGGTCCGCAGCAGTCCTGTTAAGTGACTTGAACCGCCGCGCGCCGGTTGTCACAGTGGGAAGGTCCGCAGCAGTCCTGTTAAGTGACTTGAACCGCCGCGCGCCGCTTGTCACAGTGGGAAGGTCCGCAGCAGTCCTGTTAAGTGACTTGAACCGCCGCGCGCCGCTTGTCACAGTGGGAAGGTCCGCAGCAGTCCTGTTAAGTGACTTGAACCGCCGCGCGCCGCTTGTCACAGTGGGAAGGTCCGCAGCAGTCCTGTTAAGTGACTTGAACCGCCGCGCGCCGCTTGTCACAGTGGGAAGGTCCGCAGCAGTCCTGTTAAGTGACTTGAACCGCCGCGCGCCGCTTGTCACAGTGGGAAGGTCCGCAGCAGTCCTGTTAAGTGACTTGAACCGCCGCGCGCCGCTTGTCACAGTGGGAAGGTCCGCAGCAGTCCTGTTAAGTGACTTGAACCGCCGCGCGCCGCTTGTCACAGTGGGAAGGTCCGCAGCAGTCCTGTTAAGTGACTTGAACCGCCGCGCACCGCTTGTCACAGTGGGAAGGTCCGCAGCAGTCCTGTTAAGTGACTTGAACCGCCGCGCGCCGCTTGTCACAGTGGGAAGGTCCGCAGCAGTCCTGTTAAGTGACTTGAACCGCCGCGCGCCGCTTGTCACAGTGGGAAGGTCCGCAGCAGTCCTGTTAAGTGACTTGAACCGCCGCGCGCCGCTTGTCACAGTGGGAAGGTCCGCAGCAGTCCTGTTAAGTGACTTGAACCGCCGCGCGCCGCTTGTCACAGTGGGAAGGTCCGCAGCAGTCCTGTTAAGTGACTTGAACCGCCGCGCGCCGCTTGTCACAGTGGGAAGGTCCGCAGCAGTCCTGTTAAGTGACTTGAACCGCCGCGCGCCGCTTGTCACAGTGGGAAGGTCCGCAGCAGTCCTGTTAAGTGACTTGAACCGCCGCGCGCCGCTTGTCACAGTGGGAAGGTCCGCAGCAGTCCTGTTAAGTGACTTGAACCGCCGCGCGCCGCTTGTCACAGTGGGAAGGTCCGCAGCAGTCCTGATAAGTCCATCTGATTAGTTTTGGCTAGTATTATTTAATCGCACATCAAAAATACTGATTTTCGCAGCAAAACAGGATCAGCAAGACACTTTTTATGTTTTAAGTATTTTTGTTGTTCTTACATGTTCAACCTAATAACGAAGGAATTTTGCGCTGATATTTGCTGTGAAATCAGTGTATTTGTTGTGAAAATCAGTATTTTTGATAAGCAGTTTAATATATCCCATTCGTTTTTGTTGAAAAACTAAGATTTTTATCTAGCCCTGCTATTCCAAATGTTAGTTGGTTCCATTTTTAGGAACTTTTGTTTTGTTTAGTTCCCTTTGTGTAAATAATTCATGATGACCGAAAATAGGCAGTGCGTGCGATAGATTACAGAATTACACAGAGCGATATATTTAGCTTAGTGTCTCTTAATGACACACGCGAGCGTTTTTATTTAGGTAGCTAGGTGCCTACATTACATACCTATAGTGTGGCTATAGCAGAATCAATGAGAGGTGTAATTCGGCAAACATTTACGAATAACGTTTAAAAATAGTTCAGAGGTTACCTGTATTGTGTACCTTCCTGTGTACATATATGTCACCCTTCCTGTGTAGATAGTCAAAAACGTTCGTTGATAAACTAACGCTGCAGTTGATCAACTATCGACAGATAGTTGACCAGACCGACAGGGTTTAGAATTTACGTTTATTTTGCTCTTACATGTCAACCTAACACGAAGACTATTCGCGGGCTTCGCTGCGTTCGCCCCCACTAGTCTTCACCTAGGCTACCGCAGTGTTTGCCCTGATATTTTGTCTACATTGAAGTTTAAACCAGTTTGTTATTTAACGGTTTTAACCGTTAGTTTATCAACTTACGCGTCATATAGTAAGTAGAACGCTACAGTTTACTATCTGTAGAAAAAACCGTTAGTTTATTAAAAAACGGTTTTGACAATCTTATGGTGACATATACAACAGTGGACATTTGAAAACAAGATATTTATACTGTGAAAAATTGAAGCCTTTTAATCTTTTGTTAACAGCCAAAAGGTTAAAAGTACAGTCTTCAATTTAACATGTGTCAGACGACGACGACGCGACGAGCGGACGGACGGACACGTGAGTGACAGCAATAGGGCTTCGTTTGGACCCTTCGGGTACGGCACCCTAAAAAGGTAACATTTTTATTTTTCTATTGGTAGCGGTACAGTAGCTCTATTTATATTCTCTGATATCTATTGACATCAACAGGATTGGGAAAATGTAAGGAGCACTTTGTGCAAAAAAGAATCATATATTTATATTTATTTATCTACACACGTATCATAAACCCTCTTTAATGCGTCCAAAAACCGCACGTTACGACCAGCTTAATGAGATACTTCTTGGTAAAAACTCATTTCTTATCTGAATGTTGATACATCATGAACATAATGTAGGTACCAAAATTTGTCATATTATGACATACAAATTTTTGAAGTTGGTACTACTGAACAAGCTTAACAATTGCAGAGCAATGATCAATGCCACCATGCCGGTCGAACCCCTAACATGCGGTTCCTGAACACATCAAAGAGAGCTTATGACACATACTTATATAATTAGACTTTAAAACTCTCATGTGATATTGTTATGAAACTCGCCTTCGGCTCGTTCATAAACTCACTCTCGAGTTTTAATTCCCTCCATTATGTAGCAGTCACATAAACTACTATTATATTATATACTTATATTTATAAAAGAAGATATGTTTTTTATCATTGGTGGAGCTAGTACCTGAGCATACTTGAACTCGAACATACATTGAATATAACTTTTAAAAATGTTGACAAAAATCATATTGAATTCATCCCGTTACCTCAGTTTAAAATGAGAGAAGAAATAAAACTAAACGTAAAAGTAAACCAAAAAAATAATACATTAAAAAATATAGTCAAAGCCTCGTTGCTTCTAATTAAGTTAGGCAGGGACAAGTTCGATACGTATAAGGACGAGCAAAACTGCTTATGGTACTTGCACCGTAAGCGTTCGAATTCGTCCCCACCTGTTGACGACGCCAATATGGTTACGGCGATTACTATATGATGTATTGATTTCGTCAACACGAGGAGACGAAGTCGATACGCTTACGGGACATTAATGAATTTAAATATTGGGTCACAAAGATTTGACGAATTCAATACGGATAAGGAAATCTGCTCCCGGTATATGCTGAAGGCTTTCTATACCTGCAAGTTGCCCAATTGGACGATATATATGTGTGTATGATATATAGGGTATATGATATACACTGGCCTGCAAAACTAAGTACTACACATTTAAATATATATTTTTTCTAAACTATAGAAGTTTTAAAATAAAAACGTTTCATAGCAAATTTAATCAGCTTTCCTTGAAACAAAAGTACAAAATCAAACTCTATATCTGTTTATTTACTGAATTATCACATATTTTTTGTGTTCAAATATTTAGAAACAGTTTTTACCTATTATATATTATAAACTAAAACTAAACTATAACTGCACTAAACTAAATTAAAAATTTCCCTGAGTTCGCTGCCGGACGGGAGGGTGCCCAAGACGCTGGCACTGTTACCTCGCTGTATCGCAATACTGATGCGTTGAGCGAGGTAGGCGCCAGCTCTGCGGACCCCTGACGCTTCGACGAGCCTTTTAGAGATGTCTTTGAGGACTTCGAGCGTCAGGGCCCCTCGGCCCAAGGGTCTCAAAGCCGAACGGCATAAACAAATAGTCGTCGCCGAGTGCGGCGTATTTGCGGCTTTTGAGACACTCTGCTGCTGCCGCCGCAGCATATCTTGTGTACTTAAAAGGTTATTGCAATTTTAAAAGTGTGGTACTTAGTTTTGCAGGCCAGTGTATAAAATAAAGGATATGGGGACTAGGCCACGGTTAGTTTGAACGAGCTGTCTGTAGCGATTATGATTGTTCTTTTTGTCAATTTTAATAGTATTTCCTAAATGTCAGAGCTACATAATGATGCAGGTGCCCTTAGTCATTTATTTCAGCTGTTTGCTAATTACTCAACTGACCTGTTTGTGATTGTGCCGTGGAAATTGGGTTAATGTTAACCTTTTATGACAGAGTTTGTAATTGGGTCTGCGGCTCGATAACATGCGGGTGTGTCAGTTGAGGGTAGGCAGGTAGGCAGGTAGGTAGGTAGGTAGGCAGGTAGGCAGACACAACGAGTCATATACAACCTACAAGTACAACTCGTTTAATTAAAGAAAGAGACCGGCAATAGTGGCGCTACTATGTATTAGCATCTCGCTCAGATCGCATGCCGTCTCCCGCCGCGTGTCTTAAGGTGATATTTCTCTGTTGTTCAAAACAACTGCCAAGTTAAAGAAATTAGTCTAATAATTTTGGGACCTTTTTCTGGATTTTGTATGTTGTCGGAAACGCGATTGGAGGAATTTTGCTCGAGAGAAATAATTATTAAAATGAGGTCTAAATTTAAGTTTTATTTATTTTCTGACATATTGGAATAGCACATAGACTTGAAAAATATTTAATTAGTTGGGGTTTGACAATACCAAAATTACCTGTTATGGAAATTTTCATAGCTATTTTAGTTAATTTGTTATTCATTTAAAACCGAGTTTATGTCATTTTTCCCCGATTCCGTCCCTCTCACACCGCGGGTTTTCTTGGCAACTCCCTTTGATAGCAATATCCAGCTGGTTCTCCTAAAGTGCCCGGCACTGATTAATTTTGTGTACTTTGAAAATAAAGTTTGCATAAATAAGTTGCATTCGCTAACTGCACGCGACTCGACGCTCACAAAATGTATGCGATTTGACGTTTGGCGCGAACCAAACAGCTTGACGTGTTCGACTGAAAAACTAGCATTGGTCTGATATTTCATTCAAAAACTTAAAATGCGCAAATGTTGTTAGCACAAGCACAAATGGCCAATAAATAGGTCCGTGGCTACGTGGCTACGTGGCTACGTGGCTACGTGGCTACGTGGCTACGTGGCTACGTGGCTACGTGGCTACGTGGCTACTCAGCAGTACTCAGATTATAAGCACATGAATGTTTACGATTAGATCGTTGCTTCCAAATTAAATAATACTCGCCATAGCCATAGTTTGTCAGACAACAAAGATATCCAAAATCGCACAATAGTACTGACATGGTGATGTCACAAACAAGATAAACATAAACATTTACATAAAGGCACCTACATGCTTTTGGCCCCACACAAGGATATCCTATGTCGTGGGAACCAGAAACAGCGACATCACACACATATAAACATCCCAAGACCTGGGGATTGTCTTTTTCTTTACCCCCAGCCGGAATCGAACCCGAGACCTCTCGCATGGTAGGGTAGGCAGAGCCACAACCACTGCGCTACAGAGGTCGATTTAAACAAGACGATGAATGGGAAGTATCCTAATTTTCTTTGGAAAACATTGTTCCGTTATTTCATATTAATTGTTACAGGAAAGCAAATACTATTGTAGGTTCAAAAGTGAACCCGTGTTGTCTTATTGGGAGACGCGAATGCCGCAGGGGATATAACGAAATGGTGCTAAGAAGCCTACCATTCCTTACGTAAGTGCTTTTTATGTTTATTTAAGCATACAAAATATGCGTGCGTGTCGTCTTTCTTTTTCTTTCTGCCTTTTTTCTTTTAGTCCTTCTGTCATTCTTTCTTTCTTTCATTGAATGAATTCAAATTCAAATGTCTTTATTACTGTAGATATTTACATATACTGAGCAAACGTAATTTTTGCCACTTCTCAAATTGGACCACTGGCTTATATAGGTCTTAAATAACACAATGGGCGATGCTAAATGAATATACGTAATTACTTTTATTTTATATCATGTTATTTTAGCCTATTTTAAGAAACTAATTTGAATGTTTCGGGTAATAACACCCCACGTGACGTTGATTGATCAACATTTTTGAACGGCTACTTGCGGCTGGCTGTTTCTGAATAAAAAAATCAATGTCACTCACATCCACTCACATTTCACCATTGAACATTCATAACAATAAAAACATTTCAGAAAATTGAGCAAAAGACGGCCAAAAATAACTCTTTGCTATAAAAAGATGTATGTGTTTAGCAAAACTCTCAAATATAATCAATTATAAAACTATAGAAAAATGCTCACGTTTAGTGCTGCCGATAGGTGGCTTATTCTTCTCTCTGAGTGGAACTCTCTTGAACCCATTTATTACACTAATCATAATAACCTCGTTCTAATTGTAGGATTTCATAAAGGCCTTATTAAAATCTGAGATCTCAACACTTTATAAAACTATTATATCAATATTTGTTTACTTTCTGACTGACATCTGAGTTATTGGCAGACGGGAAAACTTAACGACGAAGGAAATTTGAGCCAAAGAGTTTCGTTCATCTGATATTTGAGCTAACTATGCTGTAGAATAATTATGAAGGACATTCTGTTTTCTTACGGTAATCTTGTACTATTTTGATGGGAATAAGGCGATTTAAGAACACAGTTATCTCGAAGTGGTTTTCTCAATTTGGTGCCCTTTTAAATCTTATAAAATTAAGATATACCATCCCAGTTATTGACCTCAACAATTAGCCAGCTATTTTCGACCTTATGTATTGGTAATGGAGTGTAAACCTATAAAAAATTGGTCATATGGAGAATCTGCTTGTGAGAGTAAGAGGGCTAATTTTAATTATTAAAATAAGTTAAACAATTGATAATATGTCATTTACTCTTTATTACAATTTGTCCTTTAAATAATTAAATTCATAGTTTATTCGGAAACGGAAACAATGAAACGTTAACATGACGTTATATTTTTAGTTCGGTCCGAATCATACCGAATCTCAGAGTAAGTAAGTAAAAGAGTTTCGTTAATCTGTGTACCGGATTGTTCAAATGTATCTCCTGTGTTTGTCTACTATATAATTCATCGACCGGTGTGGTGAGTGTGAGTGAGTAAGTGAGTGGTGGACTCACACAACTCTCAATCTACACTATGCGATAAAGTATAACTTGGTCGGTATTGGCTCTTTCTGCTAGTTTTGGTTATTCTATTATTATTATAGTATTCAACAAATCATGTGGGTATATAATTAATATTGGTTCTTTCTGCTAGTTTTGGTTATTCTATTATTATTATAGTATTCAACAAATCATGTGGGTATATAATTAATATTGGCTCTTTCTGCTAGTTTTGGTTATTCTATTATTATTATAGTATTCAACAAATCATGTGGGTATATAATTATATCATTATCGATATAGCTAAGAGCCCTATAGATAAAAATATAGATATTTAGCCCATCACTTTTAAACTTTTGTTGAATAGGGTATCGCTCTGTCTTTCAAACCGCCGAATTAAATATCAATATCTCTAATAAAGTCAGCGAGTGATTGCGACTATTTTTATAAGAGGGGGAATAACAAAAAGACCGAATCAAAAACTTTTGAGCGAATGACCATGACCAGCGGAATTTCCTGGAAATTTAAAGTACCCAGCCTACCTTGTACTTACATAAAAGGTGTGCGTTGTATGCAAGACAAGGCAAATTTATCTTAAAAAAAAACAAGAAACTTGTCATTTTGAAGAAATATCAAGCCAAGGCAAGCTAAAGGGAAAACGGTTGCGGTTCTAAAGGTTTAAAACTAACTAAACTGATGTCTGTAAATCCGACAGCTCTTGCATGGTACATAGCCTTAAATTCCATTGGCATACTCGATGATTAATTATTTTAGCTATACCTGTGGAATCACTACCATTATTTGTAGAGCCTCCAACGCAATCTTCATCCCTACTGGGTCAGTTGATAGAGCATTGTGTTCTAGATTGTGGTAGTCCCGCCCTCACCATGCTATACTCGTAAAGGAAGTAATAATATCACCATACAATAAACGGAACAGTATAATAGGGTCACTTGACCGAACCATTAGCACTTGACGTGTAGATAGACTCCTACGAATAGATAACTTGTATCTATCCATCAACACGCGGAAGCAATAAAAATAGGTTATACTCTGTTTCTAGGGCAGGCGAAAAAACGGACAATGACATAAAGTATTATGTTAGCGTCGAAAGAAAACGATACGTAACGCCATCCATGCACTTCTGTATCGTTTCCGCTTATTACTGCGTTTCGTGGTACGGGGTGGGGTGAGTGACGCTACCAGTCAGAGATAACAAACTTGATTCGACATGTTTAGAATAACACAAGTTTACAAATTCGGATCAACTTTTGGACCTGAGCAGATGAGAACGATTTCTTATGTATTTGATGGCCTGAACTCAAATCTTCATTACGTGTGTGTGTTGGTTCTAGTTTTCGAGTGCATCTTTTAGATATCAGCAAACAATTTTATTATAAATAACATACATAAATATAATAAATAAAAATTTAAATTAGAATTCATACGACTGATAATTTTTGAACCTCACCAAAAAGGTTGGTGATCACTGTGGTAGGCACAAAGGTCAAAGTCCGTGTTTTCGCCTGCCCGAGAAACAGACTTTAGTATTTAATCGCACATCAAAAATACTGATTTGCACGGCAAAAAAGGATCAACATTTTTTTTATGTTTTATAGTAGTTTATGTGACTGCTACATAATGGAGGGCATTAATACTCGAGAGTGGGTTTATGAAACGAGCCGAAGGCGAGTTTCATAATAATATTACTCGAGAGTTTTAATGCCTAATTATGTACAGTTACATACACTATTTTATCTACACACATATCATAAGCTCTCTTTGATGTGTTCAGGAACCGCATGTTAGACCGGCATTTTGGCTCTGCAGTTGTTTAGCTTGTTCTGTAGCACCAACTTCGGGCGTTCGAAATTTGAATGTCAGTACCAACTTCACAGACAAGCTAGGGGCGGCATACAGGCGGGCGTCGGCGTTCGAAATTTGAATGTCATAACGTGTAGAAAAATTACACATTATGGTCATAATGTGTAATTTTTCAGTTAAGAAATGAGTTTTTACCAAGTAGTTTAACATTATGCTGATCGTAACGTGCGGTTTTTGTACGCAGTAAAGAGGGTTTATGATACGTGTGTAGATAAAATATTTTATGTGTACTTAAGTTTATGTTTTAAGTATTTTTTGTTGTTCTTACATGTTCAACCTAACACGAAGGATAAAAGGGACTTCGCTTCTCTCACCCCCTTTACCCTTTACCTAAGCTATAGCAGCATTTTGCCCTGATATTTGCTGTGCAAATCAGTATTTTTGATGTGCAGTTTAATATTTCCCATAAAAATATAGGGTTTTGTCCTTAGATTGTAATTTAAAAGGCCTGAAAAGGTAAATCTTAGTTTAGTTTGAATCTTATAGATTTTCATGATCCGTCAGGCACTGGCTTGAAGGTTATTAGGTTATGAACGTTAAGCTAAGTAGTCGCCTACAAACCAATTAAGAACATGCAATATCGAACCAAAGCACGCAACGATCAATTAAATTATAATTAACTATCGTTAGGATTCAAATTTGTGAGCTGCTGTAGTTCAGAAACGGACACGAACGTTTAGCTATTGTTGAGCAGCGGTGCCCAGCGGTGTAACCTGCCCCCTTTTTCGCTAATACAAATCGACCGACAATTGGAGAAAACTGAAAATTTTCCCAATTTCTAAAAGTATCGTAGTTCGACACAAACTGCGACAATTTGTCTGTATTTTGAAGTTATTGAATAAAGCGGCTGCGCTGTGCTTGACTTTCCATGTACTCCATTGGGAACTATGATTTTAACCGGGACAACATAATCTACCGTGACGCTCCCGGGGCCCTATTCACTTATGGGAAACCCATAACGATAGCATAGCGGTTGCTACCAAGCGCGCAACATTTTGCGGCATACGGCATTCCGTATTTGGCTTGTCGGCGCCTATTTGTTTGGAGACTGACTGCCAAGTACGGCATTTGGGCCCTGGGGAGTAATCGATATGCATTTCCCAAAATATATTTGAGCCTTCGCTGTAACCTTATTCTGTGTTTCAAAATCGACTAATCACATCGGAGCTCGAGCAGAATAACCGTGGTCTAATTGGTTGTAAAATAACCTAATTAAAAAAATCTAAATTGCTTAATTCGTTATAGAAAGAAGTATTAAACAGACACACAGAAACCTTCTCGACTAATATGTAGTAGGTTTTCTTTAAATCATGAAATATAAGGCTCTGTGGCGTGTCAGGAGGTCGTAAATTGAGCTGAAACTTTCAGGTTCGCGCGAGAACTAGGCGCGGTCGTTGACGTCAGAAGGTAGGTCTCTGTTCAATTAGTTATCACACTATTAAATATCCTTTATACCGTTTTAAAGAGAACTATATATGTAGTGAATGAAACAGTAATTAATTCTTTCATGAATGACAACAGCGGCCTGTCACACAAAAACATTACAGGCGAACAATTTGCAAGGTGTCAACAAAGTGATTCTGTGTATTACAGTATTTGGGGCGTTCCAATCACTAGTTGTTTGCGGTGACCTTCCACAGATTTACCAAGACAATACTCCTGGCATTATAGAGTAAACTAAGTGTGTGCTTACTAGCAACAACATGACGAGCTCTGTGGCGCTGTGGTTGTGGCTCTGCCTACCACGCGAGAGGTCCCGGGTTCGATCCCCGGCTGGGGATATATAAAAAAAATAGGTCTCGGATGTTTATATGTGTGTTAAGTCGCTGTTTCTGGTCCCCACGACACTGGGCATCCTAGTGTGGGGTCAGAAGCAAGGTTTATGTTTATGCTGACTGACCCTACCGAAATGTGCTGGGAAGTATGTCTAGGCTACCGATTGTAGGGTAAGCAAGGCCGGTGAAATATTTAATTGCGGTTCCAGTCAGTCTTGGTGTGCGCACTAAACATATATCACAAAATAATCCGACCCTTTGTAGCCTTATCATGTACTTTTAAACTAACCCTTGATTGGGCCTGAGCCTGCAGATTTTTTTATTGGTTTTCGCATTTATTACCAACCAATAAGGTTGAAAATCTGATAGTAAGACCCAGATGTGTCAATAACACTAATAAGCCTACTGCCCGTTATATCAAAGCGAGGGCTAGTGACAATTAATGCTGGAAGTTGGACCAAGTACTGCCCAGAATGAACACATAGTTCATTGTGTTCCTCAGGCTAACACTAATCTGTAAACCGAAGCGCTCCAAAGTCTGTCCCACGAGTCAAGAGAAAAACTAATAAGCATGTTCGTTTACAGGGATGACAGCATGGTTTCAGTATTATTGGTTTAGAAATAAAACACTGGACCAGCCTCTAACTTTCAAAAAGTGGGACCTTACTGGAGGACCCAACCTTTCAAATAAAAAAGGTTTTTTCAAATCGCTTCAGTAGTTTGGTTTATAAATGAAAAACTGAAAATATAATATCAATCAGGTATACAAAATTGCGTGTTATTGCTTTCCTGGGGCTTTTCCGTGGCGGTTTAAAACAGCCGGAAGCGTCCGAAGCCTGGCGGTATTCGCACATCGGAAACGAATGTGCGCGTAGCAACATCTGGCTGAGACGGGCACTGGATGGGTGTCCGTTTCTATGTGGCATTTGTTTCAGGCGCTTCCCTGTTTCGGATGACACGTTAAGTTGTAGGTCCCGGCTCCTATCGCCACCCGTTGGCAGTAGTCTTAAAGCTGGACAGAGGCCCTAATAGGGCAGCTTGAAAACACCGTCAGTCGGGTTGGCCACTAGCCCGACACCCCTCCATCAACCCGCACTGAGCCAGCGTGGTGGCGTATGGCTCAATCTTACTCGTATCTGCGTGTAAAGGCCTGTGCCCCTCTCGGTGGGGACATGGGCTACATTATTATAAAAACAGAATTTATGCTATGCCAATAACAGTAAACACCACTGAAAAGTCACAGGATCACGCAATTTAGTTTACCTGGATGACATTATAATTACAGTATTTGTTATTTTTAAACTACTGGTCAGATTTTAAAAAATAATTTTATTTGAAAGAGTAGACTTCCAGCTTGGCCTAAAATTTTGAAAATTAGAAGTCGGTCCATCAGTGTGGTTTCTATATCAAAAATACTGGAGCTATGATGTCGTCCATGTAAACGAAATTACGTATTAGATTTTCTCTTATCTCGTGGGACAGACTTTGGAGTGCTTCTGTTTACAGATTAGTGTTGACCTGAGGAACAAAATGTACCATGTCTTCATTTTGAGCAGTACTTGGTCCACACCCTGTCAATTTCCTATAACTCTACATAGTTGTTTCATAGGTATAATAAAAGCCCGTTGTTCCATTATTGGATTCTATTGCGAGGAGATAAGATGGAACCGTGCCACGGCGGCTGGCTTGCCGACAGTACGTGAATATGTAGCTCTGCACTGTTGTGCTTCATTAAGAAACCAAGGTTGGGTTCTTCGAACTGTATCGAGACTCGAGAGTAGGTGCTGCGCCCGCGCGTCAAGGTTGGGTTCTTCGAACTGTATCGAGACTCGAGAGTAGGTGCTGCGCCCGCGCGTCAACGTTGAAGTTTTTAAGCGCCGCCAGAGCCTTTTGCGAGCTTCTCAAAAGCTTTCACAAAAATGGTGTTGTTGTTTGTTTTACATAATTGTCGGTTTTTGGATATTAGCACGATATTTCAGCATTTACCGTCACGCTTTTAAGGACTAGTTATTCGTTTTACTCGAAAACAAGTCATACATGAAATTAGTCATCGACAAATTCAGTGTTCTCTCTCAATGAATGCACACACTCGGTAAACTCAACTTGAAGCATTTAACAGTCTGTTCAATATTTCATGCCAATAATAAATTGGTAATTTTCAACTCTAATGGCGCAGTCTGCCGCATTTGGGTTGATAACCTAGAGGACAATGGTTTCTTTTTCCAGCTTATTACTGGAACTCCTACCTACCCTAATGACTTGTTACACATATACCTGAGTAAACTACAACAACTAGGTAAACTTTTTTTTTAATATTCGTTAAATTTTAGTGTATATTTTTATTTGTAAATGTATGGCCAACTGCAATATAGTTAAGTAATAAATGACCAGCCCTTCCTTACATGGAATATAAGTAAAATTAAATTACCCCGAATTAATAAAGTTATTAAGAAATTTGGTGGATTTTCAACCACCAATATTTCTCCTTCAAAAATGAAAGGAAACTGTTTTAATAATAATTCACATTATCACAGTGCGATTAGGTATATTAAAATCGTACCTGATCTCTACCAATCAAAAAAAAAATTATACTCCAGGCGTTACTATATGTCCTTGGTTATGTATGTTGGATTTGCAGAGACCGTGAGAGTATCATGCAATATATTTGCAGAGACCGTGAGAGTAACATGCAATATATTTGCAGAGACCGTGAGAGTAACATGCAATATATTTGCAGAGACCGTGAGAGTAACATGCAATATATTTGCAGAGACCGTGAGAGTAACATGCAATATATTTTTTGTGAAAAGTCAATAGGAGTTTAAGGCCGCAAAATCTACAAAGTTATAGGTGCGGCTACTTTCATACTCCATGTACGTAACCAGGTGCATTCATAAGTTTGTATGTGTTACTAAAATAAAGTGTCACTCGCGACGTGTACAACTCACACAGTCACTAGTTATTTTAGGCTTAAGCTCAACAGTTTACCGTAAAAAGTCACATCCAAAATAATACATTTTTATCCCAATTCAACTAAATGTTCACTAAAATTTTATATACTAGACTACTTATGGTCGCCTCGCTCCGCTCCGCTCCGCTTCGGCTCCAGGTTGTATTATAAAGTTAAACCTAACATTAGTATTCGGACAGCAACATTAGTATTCCTACAGCAACCATACGTATTTTCCCAAGAACCGCGGCATTTTTTTTTTGTTAGAAAACGGGAGAAATATTAACATATCCTTCTCTGTTACGTAAGAGCTTTCGTTTGAATTAATCGAGAGATGGGTCCTTAGATCAGTCTTATTTGATAAAGAAAGATTTAGGGGGTCTTTTATGAATACCAACAAAATGCACCAAAATTTCTGTTTGCGCGTGGACGCACCTTGTCGACAAGATCCTGGATTAGTTACGAAGCCAAATATAAAAATAAAATCATCATTGGATAGCTCCATGCTTGCTTATTATATTGTAAAGTTATCTTTTTAATTTATTGCGTAAATTTTGTGTGAGTGTCCGAAATATCCACCAAATATGTTTCTCGACGCACCACCAGAATAGAAACGCAAGGTATTTTATTTTCTAATATTTATTAATTACTTAACAATTTAATATCTGTGCTCTGGCATAGAAAACTATTGCTTAGTCCGTAAAAAATGTATGTCACAGTAATACAAACATTTTACCCCCGATTTTCAGCCATGCCGCAAAAATAATACCCTCGAGAAATTCACTCACCTACTTATACATAATTAACATACATACATAAATTACGCGTAGCCGTACGTAAGCCTATGTAGGAAATCCGAAAATGCGAATTTTACACAGTATAATATAGGTATGTATCTCAAATATGACAAATTATTTTTTCAGTTTGAATTCCAACTGAAAAAATAATTTGTCATGTTAAAATGTCTTAAATATAAGAGACTAGCTGCCCTTAGCGCGGTTTCGCAACACGTATATATCGTATTCACCATAAAAATATTCGTCTCATTTTAGAGGCACCTTCATATTTATTTCTGGAATCCAATCGATATTAACTATCGCCCCGCTGTTGAGCTCAATACGCATCGGACCTCGGATTAACGAAACTCTTTGCTTACAAACTTTATGCATCGCACTGTCAAACATTAGTTCCGCTACCATCAAAGTGGTTGAATGTAGTAAATTAATTAATCATTAACGAAGGAGTGATGCTAGATTTATGGCTACCAACGCCATCTAGCGAAAGAAGCTGAACCAACAAAATATTCTGTGTTTTTGTCTGTTAAAAACTTTTATATCTAAACTTCCTCTGGACTGAGGAGAATAAAACTAAATATGAATTATACAAACGATCGGGCCATTTTACAGATTTAGTAACACGTACAGCGATTCATTTTTATAAGTATAGAAGAATTATTTAGTAGGTATACATAAGCTTGCAGGAAATCTAAACACAGACGGAGATTAAGCTATAAATCAATCAAACAAACAAACAGCGTCTCGGCATTTCCTATACTTGCTCGCAGAAGCACAGTTAGTTGTGTTGTGCCCAAGATAAATAATAGTGCCAATGATTTTTCACACGGTTTTAACCTATATTTCCATGGCATAATAATTTTCGTGTTAGTTTGACATGTATATCACAAAAAACATAAGGTAGTATAATAAAAATACATAAAACATAAACAATTACATAGTAGGCACATACATTGCTTCTGGCCCCACACTAGGATACCCTGTGTCGTGGGAACCAGAAACAGCGACGTCACACACATAAAAAAACATCCTAGATCTGGGGTTTTGTTTTGTTTCATGTTTCATTAAATTCAACCCTTTCTGACCATTTCATGAAATGGTTGGCAAGATCATAAAATGGTTAGCCATTTCATGAAATGACAAATCCTATGATATGGCTACGACATACGACATATCCACTCTCTGAAGTTTTTGTAATCACTTTTCCTATTGAACAACTAACTGATATGATTATCAATAACCTCAATTTCTACCATTAATGGCCTAACAAGGATTCTCCAACCGCCAAGTGATGGATACCTAAAGTTGACCGTCGTCGTCGCGTCATTGTCACCGAGCGGTTATTGTGCTAGCGGAATTGGGTCCTACTTTGGCAACCTGACTATGCTCTGCCTTCAATACGTCCTCATACAGATTCACGCCGACGAAGTAGAGCACACTTCACACTGAGCGAGTCTCGTGTCGTGCGGCGTGCCGCCTGCCCCGGCCTTGACCTGCTGCTGCTGAGGAGTGAGGAGTGAGGAGTGAGGGGTGCGGAGACAGACGCACCCAGCCCAGCACTCAGACAATCGGCTAATTGGAACAAACGAGCTAGCGCGCGCTCTCTAACTAACTTGCCTGTGAAGAGCAATTTCTTTACTTATTTCCTTACTACATTTTACTTTACATTCTGAAATTGGAATAGTTTAGTAGGTAGTCGATTTTCGTAAGCTCTCGTCGTAACTTGAACTGTTTTGTGCCTCAATAGTGTACCTCAAACACACTTTGCTCAGCTTTAGAAGTTAATAACAAGATGGCATTGAGAATTTGTAGCTTTGCGTTTGCTATTAAGTATACAGAATGTGACGGAAATGTGTAGTCATATTTTAAGGGGTTGTTAGGGACATCATTCTGAACAAATTTCAACATGAAACCGATTTGATCAGAGCAACTTTATTTTTCCCACCCACCTACATTTTGGACCGGGCCAGCTGGCCAGTTTTGTATGGATAAGTAAAAAATAAAGTTGGCGTGATACAATCGGTTTCATAATGAAAATTGATTATTTGGGAACTGAGTCCACAGCACGGTACACTGTACTTAACATTAATATCAGACATACGCCAATTAAGGACTCTTAGTATACGACCTGATTGCTCAGAATCACTTCCCTAACAACCCCTAAAAAAATATTACACCATTTTGTTACACGAGTAGAGAATAAGTTGTATGAAAATGCCCCGCGTCTATTTTTAGCTATAACTTTTTTATCTAGGTTATTTTTAGGGTTCCGTACCTCAAAGGAACCCTATTGCTAAGCCTCTGCTGTCCTGTGACGGACAGACAGACGTCCGTTCGGCGGGCTCTATCTGATGAACCGTATTAGGTTGAGCGTAGTAATTTTTACAGAATGTGTGTTTTTGTTGCCGCTACAGCAACAAATAATGAACTACAATATTTTATAAATTAAAGGGGATCCCCATACAAGAGATGTGTTTTAACATCGCTGTCCTGCGAATTACCAAATCATCATCATTCTAATACTTATTATCGATGATGTCGCGTCATCTTTTAATCGTTTCGGAAGCGCAATAGGTTCGGACATAAACTTTTTTGTTTTATTATTCTATCTTGTATAATGGTACGGAACCCTTCGTATGCGAGTCCGACCCGCGCCTGACCGATTTTTTTCAATTGCTGTGGGTCATAATTTCCACAATATTGAACAATAATTTACAGTCAATGTGACCAACCATTGTATAACAATGTTCACGGATGAACGGCTTCAGAGCTAAATGAAACAAATTGATTCGTCGCAAATACACGAAGCTAGGCTGGAGCTAGAATTATGAACCACAATCAGTATGTGATTGGAAACAATGTCTCTCAGCAGCTGTGCCAATGCCACCAGCCGTGTTGACACGAACGACATCACCGGTCCACATTAATGACAACTATATTTATGCCGTTTATTGTAAATTTTAAACATCTACTATGTGTTCGTTGCGCCATATGATTTATCACATTTTTCAACGGCAAGTTTGGTGGGACTTTTGTAATAGTTTCCGGTTCGTCACAGATGACGAACCGGAAACTATTGAACGAAATAGCAGGTGAAAGTAAATATGGCCGTCTGAAATGTCCGATATGTACAATAGAGTAGAACGGTACGAGGCAAGGTCGCCGGCCACAAATAGCACAGGCTTTATCGGTCAAGTTTCGTGACAATTCGCGCGAAACGGCTGAAATATTTCGTTAAAATGTATTTATTGCACTATTTACGTTGATATAACATATTTTGCTTTATAACACAGGGCCTAGTAGTAAATAATAAACCGAGTAGTGGATGGTTGGATGCAAATCCTTGTAAAGACTAGAAAGAAGTTTCCTAAAGGTTTTTGAAAAGAAGAAAGTAATAAATAAGGTCATCTTGGAAAGTCAAAGCCAGATTTAGTAAATATTTAAAAAAAACATGTTTAATCGTTAATGTAAAGTAGTGTCATCTATACTTTAACCGAATTTAAGTATTTGGGGCACGTTGTAAACGAATATTTACAAGATGAGTTTGATATAGAGAGGGAGCGTAGGGCGTTGACAGTCAGAAGTAATATGCTGGCTCGTAGATTTGCTCGGTGCTCAACACAGGTAAAGATAACTCTTTTTAGAGCATATTGTCAATCTTTTTACACCAGCAGTCTGTGGGTCAGATATTCACAGAAGACTTACAGCGCCCTACGCGTCCAATATAATAACTCCTTTAGGATGCTGTTGCGGCTGCCGCGCTTCTGCAGTGCTTCAGCAATGTTTGCAGACGCGCGCACTGATGGCTTCCAAGCGATCATGAGAAAAAGAGCTGCGTCATTGCTGAGCAGAATGCGCGTCAGTAGCAACGGCATTCTAAAGGTGTTTTCTGAGAGATGGGATGGCCCATTCTCCCACCATTGGGTAAAAATGTTAATTTAGTTGTAATTATGTATGTATATGGATCCTGTTATCTGAGCTAAATAAATAATAATAATAATAATAATAATAATAATAATAATAATAATAATAATAATAATAATAATAATATACTTACTCTGTGGTCATTGTGTGGGAAACTCGTCATCTGTCATTAAAAGTCAGTCCAATATATACTTTATTGCAAGTCACGTTTTACCGCTTACTTATTTTCCTATAATCCTAATTATCTAAAGAACTATAACGTTACATGGTGTCAGAATGATAAATAGACGTGTTAAATAAAAATTAATAAGTAAGAAAGTTGTAAAATGGCTACTAACGACGCAGTATCAGGAATAAAGCCACCAGCTAACCTACAAATTGACTCCGATAAATCAACGAGCTAGAAAAAGTGGTTACAGCAATTTGAGTGGTATGGAATCGCTGTTCAATTAGATAAGAAGCCAGCCGAAGTCCAGGCAGCAACATTTATGGCAGTGATAGGTTCAGAAGCGATCGAAATATACAATAGTTTCAACCTCAGCGACGCAGACAAAAACGACCTGCAAATCATCAAAGACAAGTTCGAAGAGTACTTCGCACCGAAGACGAACATATCGTTTGAAAGATATATATTTTTCAAGATTGAAGAATACGAAGATGAACAATTTAACGAATTTTTAACCCGGATAAAAACTCAAGCAAGTAAATGTAAATTTGACAAATTGTTCGACGAAATGCTTAAAGACAAGATAGTGTTTTGAATCAGATTGAACCAAGTAAGAGAAAAATTGTTAACAGAAGACAAACTCGACTTGAACAAAGCTATAACAATCTGTAAAACCAGTGAACAAGCCACTAAACAACTCGACGAGTTTGAAGGCAAAAACAAAGCAGACAAAGTGTTGGCAACAAAATGAGTATTTTGACTGCAAGAGATGTGGTACAAACCATAAACGCAGAGAATGTCCGGCATTTAACAAACCATGTACTAAGTGCAATATAAATGGATATTTTGCTAAAATGTGCCGCACTAAGAACAAATACCACAAAAATAGAGTGAATACATTAGAAGAAAACTCAAGTAGTTCGGAAGATGAGGTGTACATATCAGCTATAGGTACTGGAGAAAAGAAAGACTGGACAGAAAAAATACAAGTGGGAAACATGAAATTCATTGCCAAACTAGATACAGGAGCACAATGCAATGTTTTACCAAAACACTTAATGATCAAAGCAAAGGCAAGTTTGAAACCAAGCCGAACCAAAAATTTAATAAGTTACACAGAAGATAAAATGGCAGTTCTAGGTGAAGCAGAGCTTCTTTGTAAAATGAAAAACGAAGAAAATATGATTATATTCAAGGTGGTTAAAGAAAAAGTTACACCTATCCTAGGACTCGATACCTGTGAAAAATTGGAACTTATTGCAAGAGTGAAAACACTGAAAGAAAGTGAAAGCAAAGATGACATCTTCGAAGGCTTAGGCTGTTACAAAGATTATGAATATGATATTGACCTAATTGACAATCCAAAACTCGAAATTAAACCGTCAAGAAGAATTCCACATGCTATAAGAGATGAGGTAAAACAAGAACTGGACCGAATGGTGAAATTAGATGTCATGAAACCAGAAACGGAGCCTACCCCTGCGGTAAGTCCTATGGTTATTGTTAGACAAAAAGGCAATATAAGAATCTATATAGATCCATCAGATGTCAACAAAAACATACTGAGACGTCATTTTCCACTTACTAATATAGAAGAAATTTCAGCTGATATTAAAGGCTCTAAATTCTTTGCTTTATTAGATTGCACAAAAGGATTCTGGCAGATTAAACTTTCAGAAAGAACACAAAAAATTCTGACTTTTGCTACCCCATGGGGAAGATATTCTTTCAAGAGACTACCGTTTGGAGTATCATCAGCACCTGAAATATTCCAAGAAATTTTAACTAATTTACTCAGTAAATTTAAAAATGTGAGGGTATCAATTGATGACATTTTTATTCATGCAAAATGTAGAGAAGAAATACAAAAAACTGTTGGTGAAGTCATAGAAACACTCAAGAAATCAGGCTTCAAACTTAATAAAAACAAATGCATTTTTGAATCAGTGAGAATAAAATTCTTGGGACATATTGTTTCAGCTAATGGACTAGAAGCAGACCCAGAAAAGGTTGAGGCTATACAGGCAATGAAGGCACCAACAAACAAAACAGAACTACAGAGACTACTAGGAATGATCACATACCTAAACAAATTTATTCCAAATATGTCCGACCTAACAAATCCACTAAGAGAATTATTACACAAAAATACAAGTTTTATATGGGAAAATCATCATGAAAAAGGATTTATTAAAATTAAAGAAGTTCTTCAAAGTCCTCCTGTATTGAGACTATATGATGTAAACAAACCTGTAACATTAAGTGTAGATGCAAGTTCTAAAAATATTGGTGCTGCACTTTTTCAAGAGGGACAACCAGTAGCCTATGGAGCAAGAGCATTAACTAAATCTGAAGAAAATTATCCACAAATTGAAAAAGAAGCGCTCGCTATACACTTTGGATGTAAGACATTTCATGAATATGTTTATGGTAAAGAACTAACAGTAGAATCAGACCATAAGCCACTTGAGACAATCTTCAAGAAAAACATACAATCTGCTCCAGCAAGATTGCAACGCATACTATTCAATCTTGCACCATACGCACCAAAAGTTATTTTCAAAAAAGGCACCGAAATACCCTTAGCAGACTTTCTTAGCCGAGACTGTGATGCATCTAACCTGAAATACGAACAAGAGGAAAACTTGGAAGTTACAGTAATACTACCTATGTCACTTGATGCAAAAGAGGAACTAATTACAGCAACAAAAGAAGATCCACATTTACAGTTACTACTTCAGACAATCATTCAGGGATTTCCAGAAAAGGCTAGTGAACTTCCCACAGAACTACAACACTACTTTAACTTTAAAGAAGAATTGAGCTATCTCAAAGGAATAATTTTCAAAGGAAATAAAATTGTAGTACCAAAATCACAGATCCCTAAAATGCTGAAGAATATTCAACAAGGACACGTAGGTATAAATAGTTGCTTAAGAAGAGCAAGACAAATTCTCTACTGGAAGGGACAATATGATGACATTATTAAACTAGTCAAAAACAGCTCTATCTGTGAACAAACACAAAAAGACAACATTAAGGATATACTGCTAGTTAAGAAGATTCCTACACTTCCATGGCAAATAGTTGCATCTGATCTATTTGAATTAAAGGGAAAAACTTACATAGTAATCTGTGACAGCTACTCTGGATATTTAGATTTTCAACCGCAAAAAAAAATGCATTCATCTGAAGTTATAGAACAACTGAAAAGATGGTTTGCTGTACATGGAATACCAGAAGAGCAACAAACTGACAATGGAACGCAATGCATGTCTAGAGATATCAAGATCTTTCAAAAAGAATGGAAATTTAACCATGTCACATCCAGTCCACACCACCATCAAGGCAATGGACTCGCTGAAAAAGCAGTTCAAGTAGCCAAGAACATACTAAAAAAATGTAGTATTGACAAGTCTGATGTTCAACTTGCTTTATTAAATTGGAGAAATACACCAAGAAACGATATTTTAGGCTCACCCAATCAACGCCTATACAGCAGAATGACCAGATTTCCACTACCTACAAAAGACACAAATCTGAAACCAAAAATAATGCAAGGAGTGACAGCTGAATTAAAACGATTAAGAGGATAACAAGCCAACTAGGTAATAAACACACTAAAAGACCAGACAATTTTGAAATTAATCAAAAAGTCAGACACAAAGTTGCTCATCGTCACTTGGAAGGAGCAAGAGTGGTAGAAAAGCCTAAAGGTCTACCAAGATCTGTAATCATTCAAACTGATCAAGGCCAAATCCTACGAAGAAACTTCAGTCATCTGCACAAGACACAAGCAGACATTACAACTAATAAAGTCATAGTTCCTGAAACTAAATACCCAGATGAACCAGCTGTACAACAGGTTCCAGCACAAGGACAATCACCAACTGTCCCTGAGTCACTCCCAGCATCACCAAGCCAGTCACCAAATACTTCTAATCAGTTGCAGGAGTCAAGCCTGGCTCAACCAGCAACATCACTAAGATCATCAAGATTTGGTAGAATAATTAAACCAATAAATAGACTTGATCTTTAATACAATGTAAATCATTAATTGCAATATTATCTTATACGTTACAATAAGTTAGTAATTAATTACAACATTATCAAATATGTTATATCAAGTTCTGCTGTGCAATACATGATTACAGTTATAATTAGTTAACTATTAAAATAGCAGTATGTTCTGAAAATTCTATAATTTTGTATAATTATATTGTTGTTTTGAAATTAACTGTTGAGTCAAATGTAAGCTTAGAAATAAGACATATGTTTTTAGTTTACAAAGAAAGGGAGATGTAAAGTAGTGTCATCTCTATGTACTCTGTGGTCATTGTGTGGGAAACTCGTCATCTGTCATTAAAAGTCAGTCCAATATATACTTTATTGCAAGTCACGTTTTACCGCTTACTTATTTTCCTATAATCCTAATTATCTAAAGAACTATAACGTTACAATTAATTACAAACAAACATCTGTAATGATCTTTCATGTCGGACCGGACCGGACTCGAGACCGGATCAAAGTAAGCCGTTAGCATTACAGACCACAAGCCGCGGACACGAACATAAGCAAATAAACCTGGGAATGCAGGATAATGCAGCGAGACTCACGTGGGAGCCGAGTATATAAACATCACAAAAGTTCAGTTCAACACACACTGGCATGAAATTGTCTTAGTAATCCCTACTCTACAACACCTACGTCAATAGTTAAACCAAAGACCGACTAATGATCATTTTCCACGGCAAATCAATCCACAGCAAAATTTCTAACTGCAGTATTTTTTTATATTATTATTATACTTAAATTGCAGTGAACAAAACCGGACCAGAAATGAGGTCAGACCCTCATGCGGTTGTAAAACAAGGGCTAGGTCAAGGGAATTAAGTAAGTAAGTACATAAACCTCAATTGGAGAAATAACTCTGTAGTGATCCGAACCGAAAGAGCCCGACTTTCAAAGTGGTATGCGGCGAGTGGTCCGAGTAGTTACATGATCGATAAAGTCATAATAATAAGTCAAGATTTGCGTAGCTCCATTACACGAGTACATTTCGGATTTATGGATTACGAACGTAATCTCAAACAACCGACGATGTTCCGTACAAATATTTGAGAACCAAAGCAGTACACTGGAAACTTGAGAAATCACAGAAACATGTCTTTTCTATTGATTTGTTTAAAAACTTGTTCCGAAGCGAAATACAATCACTTCACCTTCTAGCGGTGTATCAACCTGTACTAGTACGCTGTCCTGACCAAGAAAAACCAGTAAACAGTAACTATAGACACCTGCAGCAGAATTCCAACTGACTAGTCTTAAATCCTCACGCTTATGATATTTATATTTATCAACAAATTACTCCGTTATTCTATGGTTCTACATCATAACAGATGATACATTCAATTAGATGTGATAAGAGCAATATCAGATATGATGCGAGTCTGCATTTCATCCATTAGCTAAATATCCGCAAATATGGAGGTTTCCTCGCGATGTCCTATGGAGATATGAAGGTTTTCTTACGACAATATTTGGACTATAATGGAGCAAAAACCATTTTTTCGTATATAAAAACCAACACAGCTTCACAGCTGATCAATAATTCCGTCACATTGAAAAACACGAAACAACATTTTTGGGTTGCTTTTGTATATTGATTACATAGTTTTTAAGCCATGTCTTGGATCTGTGATCTAAATTCTGAAATCCAGTCACAATTTCGTCCAGTTCGACTTCGTACCGTGCTTCACGGAGAGTACGATTGTAATGTATCCATGTTTTAACCGACCCTGCTGCATTGCACTTTGTAATATCGTTAAGAATAAAGATTTGTATATGTTGGTGCAGTGCAACCGCAGTATGTGATTCAACGTAGGTAGGCTGTGTTGATAAATACGCTTCTATTTCAGTATTGAGATGCATGTGCTAAATCCGATGAATGAATTACAATGGAGCCAAAACAGAACAATGGATGAACGTCTACCTTCAGGGCTCCTTTAGGAACTAAAATGAACAACATGCTTCATAAATTGATAGTAACAGTGTCTGGAATGTAATCTAGACCACAATCAGTGCTCGAAGGCGTCTAGGCCGGCGATGCCCATTAAAACAGCGGGCAAGCTAAGTACTAATCATAGTCACATAAAATGAGTTAGATCACTCCAACTCTGCGCTTATTTAGGTGGCATTTGGTCGGTGGCGAAATGTTCATAGTTCATCAAGAGGCTTTCCAATGGCAGCTTGAGCCGCTATTGGACAAGATTGGACGCTAGGTTATAGCTTCAGCCCAACAGCTGGTTGTTCTCAGTGGTATTGTTCTGTGGAGGTACAATGGTGTGGTGACCCTGTTCCGGATAGCCGGCATTGTCTAGACCGGCTCTGGGATGCGTTCCCCTTTCCCCCTGACTTCCCTTCGTTACTAAACTTACGTAATCATTGCTGGCTGGAGGGGCGGACACTTGAGTGAGGTTTGATTTGACGATGACAAATTACGGCCTTTACACAGTGCGCATGTAAATAACAATAACATGCGCACTGTGTTTATTTTAGGTTCTAGTGTAATCAAAGGCTTGTTTTCACAATGGCTCTACCTGAGCCAGGTTACTTGGAGTGATATTACAGTTTTCCTACATCAGTCAGAGAGCAGCGGCGATGGGCTAACAGCTTTCACACAAAATGTAGTACGTATTGTTTAACTGGTTAAACATGCGTGAGCACAGATGTACATTTTAAGGTGGGCGCAGTCATGTTCTTTTGTCCGTAACATATCATGCCTTTGAACGGGGCGAAAAACCGACTCGAGATGTATCGGCTGTGATCGATCGCGCCGTACCACAGTACCACCGTTCCGTACCGAACGGGCGTCCTAACTAGCGTTCTTGGATCGCGACGCTGATACGATACGGAGGTACGTTACGGACAAAAGAACATGTCTGGACCCACCTTTATACCCCGTATAGGAAATGACGTGAGGCTGTGGTTGTTTCTTCATATAAACAAGTTGCTATACGGATAATATCTAGTGCAGAAACACCTAGCATGCACTGTAGTGGGTACCTAGATACCTACACCGGTTTAAAGCGAGCTCGCTACTGTTACCTTATGTCTGCATCCAGCTCTACTTTGAGGCCACCATATCGCAAGCTACCTGAAGTCAAGAGGTTTATTTACAAAAGCCATCAAGAGTTGAGAACAAATAAATCTGTGTTTGCACCACCCAGGCCGGCCATGACTCATATCCGAAAATAATTGTATGGCAAATTAATGCGAAATTGCCTGCGTGTACCACGTACCTCGCTCCGATTGATTGAAATCATTTTATTGATTTATTTAATTACGCACTGTACTGATCAGGATCAGAAAGATCGTACAAATATCTATGTACAATATGTTTGGATCATACCACTTTCACTTTTTTTTGTTGTTGTTATAAACGTGTTATTTTCGTAAGAGTCGCTGATCTTGCGTAAGTCAGCTATCCTTCCGTCTGGCTATCGGAGAAAGCAACTGGGTAGGAACACTTTGTGGTAGGAAGCTGTAATCTTATTAGATCACTTTACAAGATTATGTATGTAGATAACATCATGATATGCGGTATTGGTAGCTAGCACCCACCATACATAATCTACTAATCAAAATAGTAGGTAGGTACTACACAAGGTACATACAACCTACTCAACGCCGGTGTTTGGTCGATCATCCAACAGTCCATTCAACTGGTGTTTTTGCCGAAGATTTACAACTCTGCCAGTCGTTTCATTTCTTGGGCTGCAGGTCACTGAGCCGAGATTGGAAAGTTTGTGGTACTTGAGTACCTTCGAGAATTCCGCAGCGGACGTAACTAATGCAGTGATAACGCAGGAGAAAGTCGACATGTACACCTGACGTAGATAAGCGAGCGATTTTTAGCACATTCTTTTGTTATGCAAGATGCGATAACAATGGCCGACTCGTAGAATAGCAACCTGATGAAGAGTTCACAACAATAAAGCGAACGTTATTAAATGTTTAGAACCAGCTGTTTTAAATCGCTCCGGTAAAAGTAAAAGGTACCCACAAAAACCCTCGGTTCACTCCCGATATGTAATCGTTCCTGAACCCTCGCCGGAGGATCCACTTGTGATTGTGACCACAATTTGGAAATCAAAACATCAATAGGTCTACAAAGACAAACGTGTATTATAGACATACGCGTGCAAGTAGGGCGTAGAAACTCAGTGTAAGATAGGACGCGTGGGTTATAAAACCAGTATTTACTCAGCAGGTTTTCCATCGTGTGAATAGCCTGCAAGTATAGGTAAACCCGATCGGCACTAGTGTAAGAAACTTGGTGGAAACGTAACCAAGCTGATCAAAAATGAACTCATCTACCTACCTATACTAATAATAGTAGATTAGACACCGAGGGACAAAGTGCAGTGAGGGATTCAAGCGCGCCCAAGACAAAAACAGTTTTGCCCCTGGGGAGTGTGCCTACTCTACTTTTTCCAGCTAGGCGAGAGAAAATAATTCACCAAGTTAAAAACTTAATAAAAACCGACATCAAGTTTAAGCCCTTTGTTCCCCGGTCGGGATGCGAATCGTCGTCAAAATACACGAAAACAAGGCTACGAAATCTGTCTCACAGTCACTTGACTTGAGTCACGGGTATTGCACGACATAAACGACTGACAAGACTATGCCTTCCAACCTTCTGACTCGGCTTAATGCAACATTCACACACACATAAAAACGTTGCCGTTCAATACTTTTAAACGTAAATTTTTCCATTGGCTTCTGCAAAACTGTTATTTCTCTGTTGACGAATTTCTTAACTTTAAAAGTAGGTGAAACGGCCTAGGCTTTTGTTGTTCTTTATGTTTTAATGACTACAGACCTTAAAAATTTGCGTGCTAAAATTTAATAGCTAACTAAGGTATTCGATATTATAATTAAGATATTAGAACCTTTTTACCATTGTCTTTGCAAATAAATTCCTTATTTCATATATTTGTCCTTTTGCAATCAAATGTTCTCACACTTCAACCGAAAAACAAACTCTACGGTTTCATTAGGGGTAAATTGACTACGGCTGCAGGTATCTCTTGTATCTCATATTTTTTCAGCATTGGGAGGCCACACAGGATGCTACCGGTTTTTTTTTGCAGTCTGTCGAAGGCATTTGATTGAGTTGATCATGATACACTGCTAATGAAATTAAATCATTACGGAGTTAGAAATAAAGCGTTGGATCTACCAAGATCTTATCTAAGCAATAGAATTCAAAAGGCAGAAGTCAACGGCGTTAAATCTGATGGATCGGAAGTAAAAATTGGCGTTCACAAGGTTCCATATTAGGCCCTTTCTTATTCCTGGTAAATATTAACGATCTGCCTGTCACGGTGGAGAAATTTGGAGACCAGTTTAGTGTTAGACAGCAACACCTTAGAATTATTAAATAATGGATAGTTTTTTGGAATAACCATTAAAAGAAAATTGCAGCGGGGATCCCACATAGATGAATTATTTGGTTAATTAATTTCTGCGGCTTACGCTATTAGGAACAACAGACAAAACAAGGATGTGGCTACATCTAACCTAGTATATTTTAGTTTCTTTATTAGTGTCATGTCCTATGGTATCCTGTTGTGGGGGAAAAATTCAAACATTTTTTTTTACAAAAAAGAGCTATTCGACCGATTTATAATTTCAAACGATTCCTTAACTACCCAAAAACCGAGGGTAGTTGGGACGGATCGCGATTTCGAACCCTATGCCATGGTATTACAATTTAAAACCTGTAACGGAAAAGTGGCGTTAGCTAACGCCGGTGGTAACTGAGGGGTTATGAGAGCTTTTTAAAGAATTTGACATAGTAAACAGTCAATTCATTTTCGAAAATGTAATTTATATACGCAAGAACCTTACAACATTTTCCAAACTGATCGATAGCTGTAATGTTTTCCTGTAGTTGGTAGGTACCTACCTAAGTAAATAATAAGGAAGATCCCTACTCATAATCATATCACTGCTCTAACTTATGATGACCTCAGTTATTATCAGTGCTTGTCATACATAAGTTAGGATCAGAATTTCTGATCCTTCGACCTTCCTGCGCATAGGTTACGTTTACAGAGCATGTATTTCTCAATGGCGTACCTTTTCCATTGAGCTGAGTCTTCAGCCGCGTCAGCTCTCTGGAGCGACTGCGACTGCGCCGGTGTGCAGATATCCTCCGCGGGGAGCGCGCCATACCGCCCGCATCAAAACATAACCTCAATTCACACAGCTATCACATTTGCCATCTATCCGCTACGCGCGGGAATGTTGTGAGACGCGGTGCAGTATGCGACACTATTCTTGGAAAACTGGATTAAACCTATCACTGTTTACATGCTGTAAACCAAACTTGGATTTCATCATCGTTTCAGGATCACTGTATATACAATACACTACTTATCAGGTAACTAAGTAGGCTTTAGAAAACTTTCCTTTAGTCTGGGGATGCACACTTCAGTCCAATATGGCGAACCGTTGACGGTAATAAACGACACAGTTGCTATTTCTAAGGCACTGAAACGAATTTCGATTGTTGTGAAAGTAAATATTATTCGCGCAATTCCGAGAGCTGTGTGCGCCGCGGCGACAGACGTTCGACCCGCTCTCACCTCGCGAGGTAACTAAACGAAAAGTATTACATATGTTATGTACACGATACGGAGCGCAGCGATCAGCGACTGACGACTGAAGGCAGGCAGGCGATTAGTGGGCAGGTGTGGTGGCGCGAGGACACGCGGGCGAGCCTTTGCCGCTGCTACTGTGATAGCACGATGATGGCTTGGCACTTCACTTAATTCAGGATGGCAATAACGCTTTTGATAATACTTGCGCGGTTCTTCTTAAAGAATACGGAAAGAAAAAGAAATTATGACGGCCTCTGTGGCGCAGCGGTTGTGGCTCTGCCTACAGGTCCCGGGTTCGATCCCCGGCTGGGGGTAAAAAAAAACAATCCCCAGGTCTTGGATGTTTATATGTGTGTGACGTCGCTGTTTCTGGTTACCACGACACAGGGTATCCTAGTGTGGGGCCAGAAGCAATGTATGTGCCTGTATGTAAATGTTTATGTTTATGTTTATGTTTAATACTTTCCCCATGAATGTGAACAGAATACGAGCGAGTACAGTACTAACCTAACGGATTGTTTTTTGACGGGCACTTTGACCCGCTGCCCGACCGACAGCTCAGCCATATCCTTAGTGCCTTTGTCGTATTGTTTTTGCTGACTTTGTTGTCTTTTAGTAAGCTCATGTCATCATGACTGATATTCCCGTATCTTAAGGTTTGAGTAAACGCGGAGCACACGGCACTATGCTGCGTAATTTTCTATTATTATTAGGTAAGTATTGCTAATCGGTGTGTTTAGGTATTCCAACAAGGCTAGTCTAGTCTAGTTAGTTTTTGCTGAATGAGTCATCTTTAAAATATTTTTTACCGTCTGTACAGCTCGTTCGGATTGACCATTTGACTGGGGTATCGTGATGGGACGTAACGTGCCTGAAGTGCCAGTCTCGCGCTAAGCACTGAAATTCCGACGAACTATACTCCGGACCGTTGTCGGACATAGCGTTGTCAGGAATGCCGTGACGAATAAATATTGTTTTTAAATTATCTACAACTTCTTCGGACGTTAGATTCCTTAATTTACATATTTCAATATATTGACTGTAACAGTCAACTACGAGAACGCATTTGTCGATGCCAAGGTGAGAACAGTCCGTACCTACCTTAGACCATGCCCGGTTAGGTATATCGTGAGAAATCAATGTCTCCTTTCTGTTTTCGTTTTTATACAAATGGCGTAGTGCACACTTCGTAATATAGTCTTCCAGTTGCGAGTTAATTAGGCCAAAATATAGTTTCCCGCGCACGCAACTTACACTTATCTAACCCTAAAGGACCTGCGTGCACTCGCTTCAGCATATTATTGCGCATTACCTTAGGCACTACTACTCGATTTCCTTTCCCAACGATGTCGTACGAGACAGACAGTTCATGTTTATAACACCAGTAGGGCTTGATACAGTCCTCGCAATTGTTCCTATTGTTGGGCCAGCACTTTCAATTCTTTCTCAATTTGGACGTAATTTTATTCAGCTTTCGTCAATGACCTTGACGCATAACATAAGGGAAGGTTGTCCTAAAGCAGGCACGCCCCGAGACGATCCCACCCTGGAGTCCACGGATATAACTACAGGCTTACTTACAACAAGGTATTGTAATACGGGAATTCTAGTAAGACATTTCTTGAGACGGTCAAAATCTCGTTGATGGGAACTATCCCAGTGCCGGTGCCACTCAATATTTTTTTAACAATTGCCTTAAATTATGAGTGTTGTCTGACAAGTTATCTTTCAATCGACTTGCGTTAGGAATTTGATAAGTTTGTTAGGTTATTTTATTAGTTTCCTAACATGTTATGTACCATAATAAAGTTTATGAAATTACCTATCTTGTGATGTATAATACTCACATGTGATAATAAAGTTGTTAAGGCATTTCATCGATTGTTTGCAGAATCCATTATTTGACACCGACACCTCTAATTATATTTCGTTCTTACGGGCCAAACACAAAACTTACATTATTTTCTATTTTTCACATCACCACTATTAATTTCTCCAGCGATAAGATGTATTATTTTATTACAAAACACAGTAAATACTTCACAATAAATAAATATTGGCAAACATAAAATGTAAGTCTGCGGCCGGTCGCCTGCCCAAAATGGCGACATGGCTTGGTATTTTATTTATTTTGATCTGATTTGGCTGTCTCAATGTCAGTTCCAATCATACCACACGGTTGCCAACTAAACTACTCATAATCTAAGACTACTTCCGGGAACGTTCTGAAACTTGGTGAATATTCATAAAACGTCGAAGTTTGCAATACTTTCTATGCGCATATGCAGCGCACAGGACGCTAGCCGCCCAAAAAAGTTATGCGCTTATTTAGCGCATAGGACGTCTGACGGGATTATGTCATCTTTACACTGAGTACCTACTGTCAGGTCTAACTGCACTAAGTTTAATTCTTGGCAAGAATCCCTACCTAGTATGGGTGGCGAATTTACGTCAGATATCAGGAACTATAGTATATATTCTATATATTTAAACCTTAACATTAAATTAAACCCACCTAACACTTTGATATCGCCGCCAGAATACCCACGCAGCCTAGTAACAGTAGGTAAAAGATCTTGTTCTGCCATACCTGTCTTGTGCAGGTAACTAGGAGGTGACACGTTTGTATCTGAGCCCGTGTCAATTTTAAATGAGATCTCGGTATTATTTATTTCAAGTAATACTGACCAATAAATTACCATATCAGGGTTCTCCTCTTCGTCGGTACAAAGTTCAAACAACGTAATCGTAACATCGTAAACATTTCTTGCCATAAGCCGAACGTCTTTGACTACCGTGAACCACTCCACACATTCGACAGGCAGCACGTGAGGCATAACCATTATTCCGTGGTCCATATGGTCTTCGAGCAGCTGATCCAGGCGATTGGTCGGCTGGCAAAGGTCGCATGGACGGTGGCTGGGCAAGCCGCGCGCCGCGCCAAGTCCCGCGCCCCTCGGCTTCTGCTGGCTGTTTCTCCACGACCTCGACGATCCACCCAATGCACATTGCTGGCAACTTCGTCGTCGTTTGCAAAGCTGTTACTACCCAAGTAATATACATTTAGTTCTGCCGACTCCTCCTTTTTAGGGTTCCGTACCCGAAGGGTTCCAAACGGGACCCTATTACTAAGACTTCGCTGTCCGTCCGTCCGTCCGTCCGTCTGTCACCAGGCTGAATCTCAAGAACCTAGCTAGCTAGAGAGTTGAAATTTTCACAGATTATGTATTTCTGTTGCCGCTATAACAACAAATACTAAAAAACAGGATAAAATAAATATTTAAGGGGGCTCCCATACAACAATACCACATACAAACTTATGGATGCACCTGGTTACGTACATGGAGTGTGAAAGTAACCGCACCAATAACTTAGTAAACAATATTTTGCTGTGTAAAATCCAAACTATTCACTCCACACCATCGCTTCCATTGAACGGTGGTACGGAACCCTTCGTGCGCGATTTAGACTCGCACTTGACCGGTTATTTATGGTATTTGCCTGGACTCGTGGCATTTGCGCGATATTACAAATATCGATCGATTTCTGGAGCGTCAAATCCGGTTCACGCAAAAGCCGTTCTCTCAAGGAGCTGTTCGTCATACCACAAAATTGGCCTGTCACGCACTAAGTCATCACACAAATCTTTAAATTCACACTTTGTGGCTAATTTTCTTAGTTCAAACGAATATGGTTATTATCTATTCACCATTTTTTAATCGCGGGTAAAAAAGCTGTGCCTTTGTACGGCGATGTTTCTCCGTAGTAAGAAAAAGGAATCAAACTTGGTAAACAAGCTTTTCAAGTCTTTGATCGAATCTGCATCACTGAATTTTTCGTACTCCTCGCGGGTCTGTTCACCAATAACATGTAATAGAATGTTCATTTGTACCTTTGCATCCTTTTTCGTCAACACATACGCATCGAAATAAATTTGAAAAGAACTTTATCTACACACGAACCACACGTTACGGCCAGCATAATGATAAACTTCGTGGTAAAAACTCATTTCTTATCTGAATGTATCAAACATTATGACCATAATGTACCAAAATTTGTCAAATTATGACATTCAAATTTCGAACGCCGACGCCCAGCGTGCCGCCCCTAGTTTGTCTGTGAAGTTGGTACTACTGAACAAGCTAAACAATTGCAAAGCAATTATCAATGCCACAATGCCGGTCGAACATGCGGTTCATGAACACATCAGAGAGAGCTTATGATGTGTGTCTCGATAAACTAGTGTATGTAACTAGCTAGGCATTAAAACTCTCGAGTGATATTATTATGAAACTCGCCTTCGCCTTGTGACATAAAATGTCATAAACCCACTCTTGAGTATTAATGCCCTCCATTATGTAACAGTCACATAAACTACTGGGTATTAACACCTTTTCTAGTCCTTTTAAACGTTTTCAGCAGTTACATTATGAACATTATTCATAAAAATAAATGGCTACGGCAGAGGTAACACGGATTCCACTTTTAAATTTCCCCGCGGCTTGCTACACTCGTGCTATGTTTGCATTCGACGTTATCACACCATTAATTGCTACTAAGTATTGACAAGACACTATAGTATAGCAGTAACGTATTGAAAATTTCAGTTTTTAGTAATCCATCGGCTGCGCCATGTTAACGTATGTGAATCAAACTTCTTTTTTTCTTTACCCCCAGCCGGGGATCGACCCCGGGAGATCTCCCATGTTAGGCAGAGCCACAGCCGCATCACCACCGAGGACGTCATAGTCACACTCCCAGAATAATTGTTGCGTTGAAATTGTAGATATTGTCATCCACGGTCTCACTGGAGATATATAACAGGTGACCAGTCGATCGACGCGGCATCAGATTTAAGGGATGCAGTACCTGTTCAGGCTTCTCAGCACCTAATGACCTCGTAGGGGCCCATCAGCTACGAGGTAGCGTAACGATCAGTTGCCAAGAAGTGTGAACGTCGGCGGTTCACCGAGCTGAAGCTAATTGGGGTCGATCTAACCTGGTCTGTGCTTCGGTCCCGTCAACCTCCTGTCTCTCTGCAAGGCCCGGGTGCACCCTAGGCTCTTCTTGGTAGACAGGTTCTTCAGCCAACTAGGTATGACTGGCGGGCCAGCTTCAATGAGCACAGTGTTCCAACACAGGTTATGTTACGTGGTAAAACAATCGGGCACGAAAATGCGAACTTTATCTGGTTCGAGAAACAATAACACACTCAGCTATATTAACAATCCTGAGGGAAACCCGAATACATTCCAGATGGCCTGCGATTTAATTTCAATACCCTTACCAAAACGCGTTTACATTGCGAGGGCTTTCGTCTGTCAGTTGTCAAAAAACTGCTAGGTTGGCAGCTAACGTCAAATTCAAAATGGCCGTTCAGAAACCATCGATCGAATATCGATTTGGAATCGAACAATCACCCGCCCGGACAGGCACCCACCTGTCCCCTAATCTACGGGCAGCCGAGACAACGTTGCTACCGCTCGTTTTAGAACCGAGCCTCCTACTAGAACCTTTGCAGACCGGGGGGTCCCGTCCTTGCCAGGGAACAAGTTAACAATGCGCCCCCTGCGCCAACGTAGTGGCGGTAGGTTAGCATCCTTAACCAGAACGAGGTCACCAACACTAGGGGGGCTGGTTTTGTCAGTCCACTTAAGGCGCTGTTGTAAGATATGCAGATACTCGAGCGACCAACGCTTCCAGAAATTCTGAGTAAACTGCTGCAACATCTGATACCTTGACAACCGATACAATTTCACTCCCTCGAAGGGGTGCTCGGGCAACGCGTTAAGTGGCTGTCCTATCAAGAAATGGCCTGGGGTCAGAGCCTCCAGGTCATTTGGATCCGAGCTGAGCGGACACAACGGTCGCGAATTGAGAACGGCCTCGATCTTACAAAACAATGTCGCGAGCTCCTCAAAAGTCAGCGCGGTCTGACCTACTATACGCCCCAAGTGCGTCTTAGCTGACTTAACTACGGCCTCAAAAATCCCACCCCAGTGGGGGCAAATCGGTGGACTGAAGGTCCACTGTATACCCCGACGGGAGAGGGCCGTTCCAATATCCACTTTATTTACATTCAAAAAGTTGACTATCTCTCGTAAGTATCGTTCCGCACCGATGTAGTTAGTGCCGTTATCAGAGCGGATCAAAGTTGGAAGTCCCCTTCGAGAAATAAACCTATCCAAACAAGCAATGAAAGCCTCTGTCGAGAGATCAGCAACGAGCTCGAGATGTACCGCCTTGGTGGATAAACAAACAAACACACATAGGTACGCCTTGTATTGCCTAGCGGTACGCAATCGTGAACTCTTCACCATAAACGGTCCTGCAAAATCCGTACCAACACCTGAAAACGGTCTGACCTCATTCACACGATCAGGGGGCAAGTCCCCCATGAGAGGTTGCATCGTGGCAGCCTTAAGTCGATAACAAGGCATGCACCGAAACACGATGTTCCGTATGACGCGGCGGGCAGATAAGATCCAAAACTCCCGCTGGAGCGTGGCCAACAACGCGTTACAGCCGGCATGCGCGTTTTTAATATGACGATCAGTCACCAGCAATTCAACTAACTGTCCCCCCTTGGGGAGCAGAAGTGGGTGACGAGCCGAATACGACAGATTCGCATTGCGCAATCTTCCTCCTACCCGAAGTAACCCGGTCGAATCAACAAAGGGGTTGAGACGCGCGACGGCTCCCTTCAATTTCGAACGTCCACTTCGTATAATCTCCAATTCTGCCCCAAACTTCGAGGACTGTACCAACCGGACCAAATTCAATAGCGACTCGTTTCGCTCTGCCGGAGTCAGAATAGGGTTCAACGTTCGCTGATCGCGAGGAGTACGACAATTTCGAGCGAATCTCCTAATCCAAGTGGACACGTTTATCAACTTGTCAAGTGAGCTATACCGGTCCAGCAGAAACCCGGCGTCAGGGTCCCCAGCCTTCTGGGTAACATGCACGGCCGCTCTGGGGCCATGATCCGAAGATACTACTACATTGCTGTGGGGCCAGTCCGATTCTCTCTTGGCAAGCCAGGGTGGTCCCCACCCAAATGGTGTCTAACGAGTTCAGGAGCCTGACATCCCCTGGATGCACAATCAGACGGGTTCAATTCTCCTGGTACATGTCTCCAGGTCAGTGGGACCTCAGACGACACAATCTGGGAGACACGGTTCGCAACAAAAACCTCTAAGTTATGGACCGAAGCCTTCAGCCAGCACAAAACAATCTGGCTGTCCGTCCAAGCGTACACCGTATCCTCCAAAACCACTGACCCACGCAACACTGTTAGAGTGTGATTCAAAAGTTTGGTCAAAAGAGCAGCCCCGGACAGTTCCAGTTTTGGAATCGTCATCCTTGTCCGAATAGGCGCTACCTTGCTTTTTGCCAAAACCAAACGCACGTCGACCTCCCCGGTGGAGGTGACGGTTCGCAAATAAACCGCTGCCGCAAACCCTCGTTCAGAGGCATCACAAAACCCGTGAAGGGTTGCCCTGTAATCCCCAACAGGGACCAATTTCCTCGGCAGCGATATATTATTTATGTCCGATAGCGAGGTGAACATTCGCGTCCAATCAGTCAACAAATCACCTGAGAGGTGGGTGTCCCAGGTCAACTGAGCCGCCCATAGCCTTTGCATAAAACATTTGAGAGCAAAGGTGACTGGAGAAATCCATCCATTCGGGTCGAACGTTCTCGCAATCGTTGACAGTACTGACCGCTTCGTCCAGGCCTTCGGTGTTTCTAAAACCACCCGATAGGTAAACTCATCATGGACGGGCCGGTACTGAATTCCAAGTACTGACAACATGTTAGGGTTGTCAGGATTCTCAAAAACGTGCGGGTCTTGTTGAAACTCATCTGGGAGACCAGCCATCAACTCAGGGGAGTTGGACATCCACTTACGAAGTTCATAGCCGCCTCGTTCCAGCAATTGAATGAGCTCGTCACGTCGGTCCAGAGCTTCCTCTACACTGGCTGCCCCTGTGCAGACGTCATCGACGTACAAATCTTGCTCCAGGATAGCGGCGGCTCTAGGATAGCTCACACGGTCACGCGACGCCAACTCCCGCAGGGTACGCATCGCCAAATACGGGCTAGACCGTAACCCATACGTGTTCGTGTTTAGACCTTGACTGGCTCGGCCGTGGACTCACGCCAAAGTATCAACTGATACCTTCTGTCAGCCGGATGAATTACCGTTTGCCTAAAAATCATCCGAATGTCTGCGACAAATACAATCTGGTGCCTCCGAAAGCTCGTGAGAATATCCGAAATATCACGACTCAACTTGGGTCCCGAATGTAGACACTGATTCAGGGACATCCCGTTCGAGGTAGGTGCTGACCCATCAAAAACAACTCGAATCTTGCCGGTAGGGGTTCGTAGGACGGCATGGTGTGGAAGGAAACAATGATCCTCAGATCTCCATTCTACACCCGATACCGACATGTGTCCTAACGACTCATACTCCCTCATGAAATCAACATATTTTTGTTTAAATACGGCGTCCCTTGTCATCCTACGCTCCATCGACATCAATCTCGTCTCAGCCATCTTCCTAGATTCTCCTAGTGGCGGTCGATCGGCCCTGAAAGGCAGTCGAGTTACAAAACGACCAGAACGAAGGCGACCAGTACTATTCTGGTAAAACAACTCGCACTCTTCTTCGTCTGCGTCGACTCGACGAACGGTGGGAGGTTCCTCTATCTCCCAGAAACGTTGGATAACGTCTGACAACGCTGAGCCAATAAGTATGCCATCTGACTCGGCAGGCCTAACCATTGGCAATGCCGGACCCATGATCACGTGACCAAACTTAGTATCCACAGCAATCAACCCGTCCGGCTGAAGAACTCGCTGATCCGACAACAGAAACCTACCCAGAACGTCTGCTCCCAGTAGCAGGTCGACCGGGGCTGGAGTGTCAAAATCGGGATCCGCCAACTTGAGTCCTGATGTCAGGAATCGAACGGCCGGATTCAACTTCACCAAGGGGTGTCTGCCCATGACATGCGTCATTACTAAAGCTTGCACGGATGTTTTTGTCAAAATGTCATAACGTGGAGAGAACGTGATCACCGATTGACCAACTACATTCGTAACCGTAACATTCCCCACGCCCCGTATTGATTTATTATACCTATTTACCTTGAGGCCCAACCATTTTGCTAAATCATTCGATACAATGCAGCCCTGAGCTCCAGAATCTAATAGGGCGCGAACGTATGTTGGGTTGCCCGCCAAATCCCAAACAAGCACAGAGGCGATCGGTAACACCACCGTCTCCGGTTGGGGGGCAACAAATGGTTGGGCCGCAAATTCCTAGCGAGGACCCCCGGGGCCCCACTGTGCCTGTAACCGATCAGGTATGCAGCTATACGCCAGAGGGTCCCATTGTACAAATGGCCCACGCGCCGGTTCCATTCCCAACCTACGATTCCCCGTAAAGGGGGGTGGGCGTGAATTCAACCGTGGCCGCTCCATGAGCGGGGGGGACATCACATGTGACCGACGAGGACGAGGCGACGAGCGGGGCGACAACTGAGGCGGCGTCCGAACCGCACCCGCATAGCTCGAAGGTGTCCCATGACACCCGCCCGTTACGGCCTGCTCAACACACCCAATGTCCCGCTGGGTCGGATGCTGAGTCGCAACCGAAAACTCAGGGCCCCCCATGTAATGGTCCTGAGTGCGGCCCTGCACCCTGGTACTGCCCTGTGCACGTGGGGACGTTGGCCCCTGAGTTGCGCTCCGAGTCGCAAACGAATTCTCAGGGCCCCATGCCGTGTCACCCTGGGTACGGCCCTGTGGAGGCTGTTGGCCGGACCGGTTCATGCACAACAGATTGTTGTGGGGCCCACCACAATATCCGCACATTTGTGTGCGCGTGCAGTCCCTAGCCATGTGTGGCCCGAGGCACAGGAAACACCAGCTCCGCTGCTTGGCCATCCGGCGCCGTCCCTGAACCCTAAGTTCCCCGAACTTATTGCAATTGGCCACAGCATGGCCAATCTGCCTACAACATGGGCAGGTCTCACCATGTGGGGTCAATTCACTCACAGTCCCATACGACTGCCGGTTGGTGCGGTCCTTCCTCGTCGGAGGGCCCCTACTCACAGCGCTCCCGGCAGCTCTCTGTGGCTCCGAAGGATGGGTGACCGTCAACCCCAAATTCTCTGCCCGTCGAGCCTCCTCTTCCAAGAATCCGACCAAGTCGGAGAAGGCGGGCAGGTCCTCGGCCGACCTCCCGTGAGACTGTTCGAAACGAGTCTGCACGTCAGCGGGTAGGCGGGAAAGTACAATGTACAACAGTAGGTACGACCATTCACCAACCGGAAGTCCAAGATTCTCTAGAGCCTTGGTGACGGACAACAATGGGTTCAAAACCTCCGTCTGTATGGCCCCGACCTTGTTCACAACCGGGATACTAAACAAACGGTTCAGTTGGGCATCGGCCAACCTCCGTTTGTTATGGTAACGTCTGACCAACAATTGCCTGGCCGTTTCATAGTTACCCTCCGTAACTGTCAAATGAGCGACCAGCTCCCTAGGCTCACCCCTCAATGCTGCCACCAGCTGAGCCATCTTGACAGACTTGGTAATGTCCGATCGCATGTGCACCAAACTGTCGAACAGATTGATGAAGCTCATCCATTCACCGGACACGCCGTCAAAAGTAGGCATAGTTATGGCAGGTAACCTAGACCCCGATCCCTGAAGCGGCAGAGGTGCTTCAATGTCACCACCATGTCTGGACTCGCGCTGTCTACGTATGTCCGCAGCCTTCTGCGTGATAGCAGCTGCCATCTCCATACATTGGTCGACATCCCCTATCAACCGTGACAGCCTGTCAGGTGCGCAACCATCAACTGATTCCGCCTGCGCGGACAATTCGAGCACCCTATTGTAACGTTCCTTAACGTCCATAGACCGCTCCAATACCACATCATGCCTATCTAAACGGTCTATCAGACCGTGTGCGGAGGAAAACCATCTGAGTTCCTTAGAAACACCCTTCTGGATTTCAGATAACGACATGATCGGAACGATACTTAGGTACTCACAATTTGCAGTAACTCAATTTTATTGGACCCTCCAGTCTACAACCCAAACGAGGGAACCCTAAACCACAACTTAAACAATGTTGTTTTCCTTAAACAATAGGAACCGAGTTTTATATCTATATAAATTCTGTAAATACAATTTAGTTTCCCTTTATCATTATAACACACACAGATAGTCAATATTAGTTCAAGTTATAAATTGCTATAAACTGAAAACAATGTAATAGCCTGCTATCAATAGATGTAACTACCTATGTTAACCAAAACATTCATTCAATAGCATTACTAGACCACTAATAGATTGACTAACTGGTAATTCAATGCAATTTTCAATTCAATATCTGTCTATCTACTACCAGCAATAGACCTATAGCTTACAATACTACCAATCTATGTGGATATAGGAACAACCAAGTACCTAACCGCCTATACCTACAGATTGATAGTCCCAAATCGTGCCTTCCTGGAGCCCTTGACGGCTGCAAATCTCAGGAAGCCACGCTCTAGCTACCAAAATGTTCAGGCTTCTCAGCACCTAATGACCTCGTAGGGGCCCATCAGCTACGAGGTAGCGTAACGATCAGTTGCCAAGAAGTGTGAACGTCGGCGGTTCAACGAGCTGAAGTTAATTGGGGTCGATCTAACCTGGTCTGTGCTTCGGTCCCGTCAACCTCCTGTCTCTCTGCAAGGCCCGGGTGCACCCTAGGCTCTTCTTGGTAGACAGGTTCTTCAGCCAACCAGGTATGACTGGCGGGCCAGCTTCAATGAGCACAGTGTTCCAACACAGGTTATGTTACGTGGTAAAACAATCGGGCACGAAAATGCGAACTTTATCTGGTTCGAGAAACAATAACACACTCAGCTATATTAACAATCCTGAGGGAAACCCGAATACATTCCAGATGGCCTGCGATTTAATTTCAATACCCTTACCAAAACGCGTTTACATTGCGAGGGCTTTCGTCTGTCAGTTGTCAAAAAACTGCTAGGTTGGCAGCTAACTCAAATTCAAAATGGCCGTTCAGAAACCATCGATCGAATATCGATTTGGAATCGAACAGTACCAATACCCTTGAAGTTACGAATATGAATAAATTTTGCTATGCCCTTGGGTGGTTTAATCATAAACGAGTGATAAACCAGGTCACGATAGGAAAAAGGAGAGTTGTACTGTCCAGAGATCAAGTAGGGAGGGAGTGCAGTGTGGTTGGAAATGAGTGGTTTGAGAGGAAAGAAAGAAAGAAGAAAGAAGAAAGAAAATAAATTTATTTCACATAAACATACAACAAAAAGTTAAAAAATAATAATAATGATAGGATGTAGTTTATGACAAAATGGTTTGAGCTCAGCATGTGTTACGTGTAGCAGCTACACGTAACGATGGTTTTCAGCTCACGCCATTTTATAAAAAGAACTTAAAACTAAGCAACGAAAAACTTAAAACAAGGAACAATATGTAAATCGATTGGGATCGAGTTTAGCGCAGCGGGAATCATTTTTGAGAATACATTTATTAAAATCGCCAACAATGAGGGTATCATTGTAAAGAGGATCCCACAAAAAACATTTTGATGTAAAATGTTGCCAAGACTATATCATATGGTTCGCACTGTCAAAAAGTTATCACATGCCAAGTTTCAGTGTACCCCCATAACTCTACAAGACAACATCGCCAAGTCTACTCCTTAGTCAAAATATGTGGCTTGGCCGTTTCGCTACCGTCACATAGGTGTAAGGAGAAAAAAAAAACGCTGTTCATTTTTCTGTTCCACAATAGTTCTTGTTATATTGAATTTTACTTTAACTTCAACAGTACTGCAATTTCTAATATAAGAAGTGATCGATCAGGGCGATTCTTGATGGCTCTTAGGCGATTGTATTCGGCTAAAGCTGACTGTTGTGCTTTAATACTACTCAAATAAAATGAATATTTGAAAGGTGAACACCTTGCAAATTAGTCTATAGTCTAGAGAGTGCTACATAAGCCTGCCCTTGTGAGAATGTGTCTGAGAAACGTTTTCGACGATGCTTTATTTAAATCAAAATGCTATTTATTAGTGACTTGGTTAAAAGTCGGCATTTAATTAACGGTATGCGACACATATACTGTTGTGCTTTAATACTACTCAAATAAAATGAATATTTAAAAGGTGAACACCTTGCAAATTAGTCTATAGTCTAGAGAGTGCTACATAAGCCAGCCCTTTTGAGAATGTGTCTGAGAAACGTTTTCGACGATGCTTTATTTAAATCAAAATGCTATTAGTGACTTGGTTAAACGTCGGCATTTAATTAACGGTCTTCGACACATATTATATATATATATATATATATATATATATATATATGTAAATATATATATACATACATATATGTTTAGCATAACGAGTACCTATATTGTATACAATTTATGTAGGCATTTAGTTTATATTGTTTTATATTATTTATTTAGGTGTAGGTAAATTATGTTGTTCTACCCATGGTCTACCCCTGCTCAGCATTCAACCTTTCTCATCCTAATTTAGTTCTCTGGAAGTTATTTGTACACTATTTTTATGTTAGCCTTGTTGTCTTTATATAACTATTATATATTTATGAAAATTTCTCCATGCAGTTTTTTAATGATAAGACACGTTTTTCTGTTTTCGATGGCATCAGACCTAACCTAACCGTAATATCGATTGACTAATTCTCCCATGCATTGTTAATTGATGAGGTTGTTAATGGTAATGTTATATCAAAACAAGCGTTCAGCCGGCCCGACCCGTAAAGGTATACTCCCATCTGCCCCGGGAGCGTAAAGAGTCGGAGTCAGTGTACTTTTCAGCACCTAACATAGCTGACTAATATAGAGAGTCAGAGTCAGAGTATTTTTTTTTATTGAATATAAATAAATAAATTATCTTATTCAACGTCAAAATTATACTTACTTATAACTACAAGTCAATCTTTTTTATATATAAAAAAGACTACACCGTTTCGGAAGGTGGGCCTCGGGGTTAAGAAGAAACGGCAAGAAACTCCCCCATACCTTTTTTTTAAAAAGTGACTTTACAACAGGTACTGGTTTCGGTCTAAGGAAATTCGCCGGCGAGTGATAGACTTGATCCATCGCCCCTCGTCGAATTTATGTGCGCTGAGATGGTATGGACCATGCAGTTTTGTCATCTAAGTATTCCTTAATACTATAATAGGACTTTCTTATCAGCTCATTTTTAACATAGTTTTTGAACCTCTTTTCAGGAAGGATCAATGATTCCTGTGGTATTTTATTGTAGAAGCGAATACAGTGCCCCATGAATGATGTGCCTACTTTACTTAGTCTAAATAATGGTAGTGCTAACCTATTTTTATTTCTAGTGTTAATTGTATGGCTATCACCTACAATTTTAAATAAAGCTATGTTTTTTCTTACATGCATGATATTTTCGTATATATATTGACAGGTAACCGTAAGTATATTAATTTCTTTGAATTTTTCTCTTAATGATTCTCTAGCATCTAATTGATATATCGCCCTGATCGCCCTTTTTGTAAGAAAAATATCGTATTTATATCTGCTCCTCTCCCCCAGAGCAATATTCCATAAGACATAATACTGTGAAAATAACTAAAGTAAACCAATCTGGCAGTTTCAACATCTGTAAGATATCTGATTTGTCTGACCGCAAAAGCGGCTGAGCTAAGTCTTCGTGCGAGATTAGTTATGTGAGGACCCCATTGAAGTTTCGAATCTATAGTGATTCCGAGAAAGATTGTGTCTTCAACGAGGTCCAATCTTTCAGATCCTATTCTAACACTGCTTTCAACCTGTCGTACATTAGGCAAACAAAATTTGATACATTTAGTCTTCTTTGAGTTTAATAACAGGTTGTTTACATTGAACCAACTTAACACATGAGAGAGTGTACTATTTGCGTCGTCTAGAATTTCTTCTTGTCTTTTCACCTTGAAAATAATAGATGTGTCATCAGCAAATAGAACAATCTGAGTCATTTTTTCCACCATATAAGGCAGGTCATTCATGTACACTAAGAAAAGGAACGGACCTAAGATAGAACCCTGGGGTACACCAATATTCATATGGGTTCCAGTGGACTTGCATCTGTTTATATCTACTTTTAGTAATCTTTCCATTAAATAAGATTCCATTAATATTAACGCATTATCTTTGATACCATAGTGTTGAAGTTTGAGCAAAAGAGTTTGATGGTCCACACAGTCAAAGGCCTTGGAAAGATCACAGAAAATACCAACCGCATCCTGTGATCCTTCCCACGCACTATAAATGTGTTCTACTAGCGCTACTCCGGCGTCTGTTGTTGATCTGCCTTTAGTGAATCCGAACTGTTTTTTGTGGAGTAGCCCAGATGCATTGAAGTGAGAGAGTAGTTGACTCAATATGACCTTTTCAAACACCTTGCTCAACACTGGCATTACAGATACAGGTCTGAAGTTGGCAGGGTCTTGTTTACTACCGGATTTGAAAAGTGGTATTAATCTGCTCATTTTCATGAGGTCAGGAGAAAGCCGCTTTACGCGCCCCGGGATCGAAGTGAACTCTGTAGGTATGTGTGTGTGCGTGTGACACAAAGTTAAGCCTGGTGGCACCTCGAAACCTATCAGGTGCGGTGCTGGCAAGTGGCGAAGCAATGTTCTATCCCGGGGCAAAATTTCTAAGGCAAATGGGAGTAGATTAGCGTGAAGAGTAGTAAAGATGGTGGCGAGTGGCGATTTCCTAACCAGCTAGGTACAATAAAGTCTACATTACACCACCTCCGGGATTTTCAAGTCAAGACGCAATACGTATGTAGCATCATTCATCAGTGACGTCATCAATCGCATTGCAGCGTGGTCGTTAAAGCAGCAGGAATTAGCTAAATGCCAGAGTGGCGTGAATCTAATTTAGTAGCAATGTTTTTCCTACGTCGAAACAATTATGCACTGTTCTTCGATAACAATGAATGCTATGTTGATTTCCAAGGACGGTGGAGTAGGTTGTTTCCTCGTGATGCAACCACGTTCGATAATGAAGGTAGGGCAAGTAGATCTTCTTTGCGTCAGTCAGTATAGACTACCTATAAATAAGAAGATCCTAATCGCTACAAATAAGCTTTGATGGAAATTAATGACTCTGCATCAATAAACTAAATCAGTTGGACTAAAATATGACTAGGATAATCTTCGCTAGCTTCATCATTTATTATAAAAATAAGCAGGCGCCATTAATCAGAATAATTTGGGAGGAGCGGTGCCTACTCAGTGATGCGTGTTGCGTGACAGTTTGTATAAGGCTACAGCTGATTTGATAACGTTATATGCAAATCTATTATATCCAGTTAACAGTTACTGTTATTCTAATTTTAACCAACTTTAAGAAATGGGCTTGCCAAATCGGTTGTATTTTTATAAATGTTTGTTACCTACTACTACTATTTATTTATGAACCGATTTCAAAAATCCTTTTTTCACTTGAAAGGGTGACCTTCCAGTTTGGTCCCATGTTTTGGAAATAAGGAATCGGTTCAGCAGTTTGATTTCTAAATAAAAAATACTGGAATTATGATGTCATCCAGGTTAATGAAATTGCGTATTGTATGTAATTGCGTGCTTTACTGTGACTCATCAGTGGTGTAGTCATTTTCATAAGTCATGAGATGAATTCTGTCTATAAGTACCCTATATTCGTTTATTTCGTGTTAAACGTGTGGACTTGACTATCAGACAGACAGATATTGTAGCATTGTTTTCGTGTATTTTCCGGGGAGGAAGAATTAGGGCTTGTTTTTTGTAAGTTTTTAACTTGGTGAATTATTAGCTGTAATAAAGTGTCTGACTGAAGGCTTAGTCGACACTGAATGGTTACCCATTGCTTAGTCGTACCTATAGGCGGGTTTGGATCAACTAAAAGTACTCATATGTTACAGGCAGAATAAATTAAACTCACATGGAGAACGAGAACAAATAATATATTTTCTGTTACATCCAAGTCTCCATTATTTATGTTACAAAATGGCGGAGCACACGACACAAGAAGGCATCTGTTTTAAGCAAACTTTATACACTCAAATTCCAGCAGAATCTTAGTGCCACCAGGGGTCCAATTTCGGTAGACAATAACGCGATGACGACGGTCAACTTTAGTTATCTTTTATCTGACGTTTTTATAATCCCTTTCGCTTTGGTTTACTTATATTATAACTAATTTATGTGATTAGCAATAACCTCAATTTTTACCATTAATTACCAGAAAAAGATTCTTCAAATGCCAAATAATGGATACCTAAAGTTGACCGTCGCCGTCCCGTCATTATCTACTAGAATTGGGCCCCAGTACGAAGGCGTGCCAACACTATTCTCTTACTAACTTTGACAACTTCATACAAATTTATGTGGAGTTGTCAAAGTTATTTAGTCAATAGTGTTGACTTGAGCAGCGGATATTCAAACTATTTTTATATTTCAGAAAAAAAAAACTATTCATGCAATTTATAATTTAAAAGGGAGTAACTTTATAATTTTTTAACTACATACTAATTGTAGCTAGTCAATTTATTTTTGAAAATATAATGAGAACCATACAACTTTTCCAAATTTGGCGATAGCTGCGCGCGAAATAATCAAAGACTAGTGGCGCCCCGGTTTAGACTCGCGAAGGTTAGCAATTCTTTCAAATTGCTATTTGAGCAATTAAAAAACCACGTGAAAGCGACTTTGTCTAAAAAGGGATATTGTTCAAGATTACTTAAATGACTCAATTTTGTATTGATTAATTCCTGCCTACTATTTCTAACAATTACTATTGTAATTTGCTTTGTTAACAACAACCTATTTTTAAAAGAGATTTATAAATAAATCTGTGGGAGTTTCATTGCCCTCTTCCCACAGTAGTCCAATGTAGAGAAGAGGCAAAAAATGACATTTGCTAAGATTATATAAAATTCTTCAGTAATAAAGAAATTTTGATTTATATTTTTGAGATTCGCCTTAGTACTGGTTCGCCCTTCAGGATAATGTTCACATGCTAAAGATTGAATAGTATTTTAGATAAACCCTAAAATCGACATTGGTCCTAAAACTTTTCAATGCATTTGTGACTTTAGATAAGGTGTCTGGACCAAGATAATTCTACATCATTGTTAAAATAAACCTACTGCATACATATTTTTAATAGTATCTCCCGTGATGTTTCAGTTAGATTATCTCAAAAAAGTCGTTGACGCCATAATCTTGTAATAAATTGACATCATAAGGTAGAGCAATCAGGAACATTTATGTACCAATCGATACAGTTATAGTATCGAGCTGCCATGAAAAAATATTACTTTAAAATATTTAAAAATGTTCGCGATCGCAGCTTTGGCAATTGGCGCCCAACAAGGGTTATTTTTGGCGCCCAACGTGGCCTTCTATTGGCGCCCAAATTGGGCCAATTTCTAAGCTGGTTATGTCGACTTGTTCGTGTGCTCCCATATAATAGTCTATTTCTTTAGATAACAGTCAACAATAATAAACTGTTAGAGGTATAGTGTGATAAATATTAGTTTCAAGTCATTCAAAAATCACTAGCAGTCGACCATTGTAAAGATTCAGTATGAAAATTTAGATTCGCCAAGATTTTTACTCTAATGGCCCTTTTGAGGATATCCGGATAAGCCCTATGGTACAGATAAATTATAAATTTTGTACGAAAAATGTTGATTTATCAGTCACATAGAGCTAATTCGGACATTGTCAAACAGGCCATAAATGTATATCACAACAATTTCATTAATAAGTAGTGTTTTTTTCACGACCAGCTAAGACTCCATGAGTTAGAATTACAGAGTTAAGAATTTTCATGTCTAAGAGCACAGTCCAGAGCAAGGTATTAAATAGGGCAGAGCGTTCATTTCTATAAAAACAGTAACTTTTATACAAAACTATGCCATGGAATGTCCCCTTAACAAGTCAAAAATAAATTAAGTAAACTTTGGCCGGAAATGCTAGAAAATAAGGTGTCATAACAACAAAAACACGTTACAAAAACACGCAGTAGTCTGCAAATGTTGCCTTCATTTATTGTCTAGCATTTCTTGACAAGGTTAATTAATTCAGAAGAACAAATAAATATGCAAATAAAACATTCTTTATATACGTAGAGACTATAAAACATTTTAGCTCCATGGAATAAAAGGAATAAACTTGACTAGAAATAAAAGAAAAAAATGTTTTTGTTGGTTATTTTCGCAATGTTTGTGCCAATACTAAGTTATCATATTGAGAAAAGATTGAGTTAGATTTCACTCGGTGCTCTTTAATATATTATTGTTTTTCTTCCTACGGTGTAAGATTATAGAGAAAAAATATTGATTGAAGTGGACGTGAATAACCTATTTAAATATCAAATTATTTAATTAAGGCGGCTCCTGTAAAACTTTTGATGGTTCAGAGGGTACATCGCAACACAATCTTACAATTTACTCAGACTCAGAGTAATTTAATGAAACTTTAACCCGATTCCAAATTTAAATAGAGTTACAAAATCATTCACTAATTAATTAATCCGTAGTGAATTATTTAACGACTCTGAGTATGGCATGACTCAAAATAAATTAAGCTTAAATCGATAATGAGATAAAATCATATCTTATACATAACAATATAATAGGCCACAATTTTATACAACTCACTGCCTATATAAACATACAAGCGTACTATACAATAGGTATTTAGACACCGAAGTATATATAGTTACTTTGATTCATTCTTTAAAATATTCAGGATTAGGTTAGGATAATGTAAGATGGGTACACACTTAGTAAAAAGAAGCTATACAATATTATGCCAAACTTCGTTTTTTTTTAAAAAAAACGAGGTAAATGCCGTGAACTAAATGTTTGTTGTAAATAATAATTACACAGGTCATCCGTTGGTGAAATTCACAAATCATTATATATACCTAATCGGATCGCTGCGGCGTCTCAGTGAATATTTAGCTACTAAGGCCTTGGAACGGCCCGATGCAAGTCACTCGCCATGACAACCAACAAATAAAATTAAATTTCGACTGTAACACACTATAACATTATTTTGAACAATGATCTGATTAATTTATGGTATACATATTTATATGATTCCCGGTTTGATTACCTGCGTTAACTTTTAGTCAATCACATCTCAAATATCATTTACTTTTTACACGCCTGGCCTGGCCACGCCACAAAGTCCGGATAAACCGTATGTGACAGATAAATAGTGAAAATTTCACGTATACAATGTATACTGCATCTGTTAGATAAATCATCAGGGTTTATCCGGACGTTTTGTAGGTTTCTTAATTACTTAGAGTAATATATAAATATTTATGCACACCATTGACTTAATACTTGTACTGTAAGTAACTGAAATCTGTAAATAAACCCGTCATAAAATTAATACATCTGCGTTGTTTCACATGCAGCTGCGCGACCACGATGCGGCTTCGACTTGAGTTCAGTACGCATGCGCGCAGGCGTCAAACCATGTCGTCCTCATCGCGTCCTACGCATGCGTATCAAACTCGAGTCGCAGTCGCGCAACTCCATGTGCGGATGGCCTTACACTTACATTGCTAGTAGGTATAACCATAGAGTAATAATATAAAGAAGAGTGTCCATCGCCATACAAAGCTCCGTACATCGAAAAATAGTTCATTGGTAACAACCTAGATGTCGCTCATAGTATATAAATCTCACCACAATCTGAAAACTTTCATTGCCGAACGAAACAAGATATTTGTAATATTCGCCAGTTATGCCAGCGAGGTGGATAGCCGAGCGGGTCATCGCGAGACTTTCAAGTGGTTTATCGTGGTTTGATCCCCAGTGCGGACAACTTACCTTTTGTTTATATTTTTTATAATATTTTATTGATTGAGCCAAAGTTTGCTTTTCATTTGTTTATTTTTTAATGTGCGCGAGTCCGACTCGCACTTAACCGTTTATTTTATTTGATGTATTTGTAATTGTTTGTTTTTGCGCCTGCAATAACATTCATACAAATGTTATTGGGGAAGTTTTTTAGAAAATGTTTAAAACCCGGTCAAGTGCAGGTCAGACACGCACAGGAAGCCTTATCTTACAAGAGAACTTAAGCACTAAAAAAAACTTGGATTTGAACCCAGAATATAGGCATTGTGCAACTGATATCGAACCAATTACGCCATGACATCCTTTCAGTAATTCGCGAAATTTAGGATTGTGTTTTGCATTATATTCTGATCTGAGTCAGTGTAGTCTTATTAATCTCTGACGCCACCACCTAGGGCATTATAACATACAACAAATAGGCAGCCGTAGGCAGAGGAAGCTGGTTTTTCTTTCTACGTGAGCAGCAAACAAAAAACAAACTTACACCACTGTGCCAAGGCGGAATTTTTTGCTATCTACCGGAGTACGATTTTTTCTTCGGGATGGCTAGCCTTCTTGTATTATTAATCTATGGTATAACATAGAATATATTTTATAAACAATACCAAACTACACACGAAATGTTGGGTTATCACATTGCGAAGCTGCTATCAATGGTTCTTTAGACTTGCTACCCGCATCATCATCCGGTATAGGGCTATCAGTAAATTTCCATTTGTTCCGATCTCGGGCCACCTGCTCATCTGCTCTAGCTGCGCCCAATAGCTACCAGTTTCCGGAATTGTAAATTGACACGGGACTATTGCCGATAATTACGATGTTCAGATGACAGTCAACAGTCATTCATATCCCAACTTTATTAAAATCTCTGCCACAGCCTCGCAATATAAAAACGCAGCTCTAAAATAAAACATACATTTTGTACGTGATCCATGCGCTCCATCTCCCATTCCCGATTTGATTGGTTGCGTCAAAAGCCCCGAGATTAGCAGCGTTGCGTGCGTATGCGCATGTCAGCTCAGGAGCGCGCTTCCCTCGGCTGTGACGTGTCGTACGCTCTGATGACGTCGGCTTGGGAGACGCTGCCGCCCTCCTCTTGTGAGAATGCGTAGCCGTCTGTACGCCATACAAGTTGCAACATTAGTCCGATACAAGGGCACACGCGACCCGACCACAAAAAACGAACACTTTACAAGCTGAGCTTCTCAAAATGCTTGACATTTTAGGAAACTTAATTTGTAGTCTTTTTAATCATTTGTGGCTCGCTTAGTTCAGTCAGTCTGCACAAGAATTGGCTAGACCAGTCTAGACACGAATAATGCAGCCTGGCCCAGCTATCATGAACTGTACATACAGTCTGTACACTTGACACCTCGGAGAATACAAGCTCGTTTACTATAAGAGGTTACATCGTCAGTTGTACAGTAAACAAGACGTAAAATTTTAAAAATATTGACATGAAAACGATATTGTAATTGTTGAGAATTCACAGTGTGTTTGTGGGACGTGGAAACAGGTACAAGTGACGAAATCGTTGTAAAGCGGCGGATTCGTTAGCGCACAGGCTGATAACAAATGTTGTGGTTCTGATGTCTGTGAAATAGAGTTGGAATTGCGTGTAAAGTCAGCGTGCAACTACGCCGCAAATGTGCAAAAAAAATGTGATGCTAAAATTGTAAGGTTTTTTTTATGACACGTGATGCTATAACGTCGGTTTGTATTATAGGTGGGTATATATTTAACATGCTGAACCTTCCGCAGGAGGCGCTATAGTTCAGACTGGCGCAAGATTAGTGCAAGTGTGATTATTGTCTCCGTTTTGTGGAGGTGGAATAGGGCCAAATGATGCTCATTCCTTTCCCAATTCAACCAAATTCATTTTGTGGCAGCAACGACATGCTTTGGTTCCCGCGGTGAAATGGTTTGGTGGAAACTAACCAACGGAAGTGCAAGGGCTAGACAAACCGAATTTGATGGAGTGGGGTCTGGACTAGGTCTTACAATAAGAGAAGTCAGAGTTTTGCGTACGTTTCAAAGAAAAAGAAACAATAAATAAATACAGTCCTATTTCCTTTCCTATGCCACGCGCGGAAACATTAGATACAACCTCCGACGTTTGTGGCGACCCAGTGATATCATCACGAACATTTGCGTATCGACTAAGTAAGCGTATCGGGCTGTCACGTGACAGTGCAGAGACACCAGACTCAAACAGACCAGCCTGCATCCTGGTCATATCTTATACTCGCACCGCAAAACTCGAGTCGCATACTTTTGCTATCACAAAATGTCCGTTCAGTCCTGAGAATGAGCATTATCTAGCACTAGTCTACACATTACGGTCACAATATCTCACCTCTCTGGAATATTTCGACATCAGAGTGCCTTAATGCCTTCACAAAACTTCGTGCACAGATATTGTGACCGGGCTGAAACAAACCGAATTCACTTGGGTCGCTTTACAAAAATAGCATAAAGCCCAGCTGATTCCGTGGCTTACTTCACTCGTGTGGTATACTCACGCGAGAGCTCCATGTCCCGACTGGCGCGGCTGGCTGCGTGGCGTCGGCTGAACACGCTGCGCACGTTCTGCAGCAGTCGCGCCGTCTCCGTGAGGCTGCCACACAGACCACGTCACCACACCGGAGCCAGGCTACGTCACGCCGCCGGCGGCGCAGGGAACGGACTCGCTGTCATAGCAAGCAGTTGCGCCCGTTCCCGGACTCGGTACTACTGTCGCCCGGATTCTGGTTTGCATTTTGTTTCTTTTTCTGGCGCTTGCCACCTGACGGCATGTCAGGTTCGATTTTTATATAAGAAAGCACAATCCGAATTTTGTTAGTCACGGTTCTCGACAACGATGGTTAATTTTGATAGCGTCTAAACATTACCCACATTTAGTAGATATACATGACAGAACATTGAGAGTGGTCGAAAATGCAAACCAGAATTATTGATACCAGTAGTAAACTGAGCAGATTGTAATGACTGGATTTCGGTTCGGCATGGCGACGATTACCTTTAAACTACCTATCGTATCACTACAACAACTGAACAGAACTCTATTTTAAGATTGTCGCGATCCAGAAACATTATTTTACTAACCATTTGAGTTAGCTGAGTGGGAGCACAAACCTCAGTAAGTAGTTTTAAAGCCGTCCCCGCTGCCGTACCGTCTTGTTTAGAACTACAGTACAAACTCACCAATGTAACAAGCACCATGCAAAGCTCATGCAAGCGAAAGTCTCCGACGGGTTAGTACTTACACTGAGCTAGACGGATCAGTGCATGCCGGGTGTCCGCCGCACTGAACCGGGAACAATCACCAACGTTAGTTCGCACCCCGCACCCCGCACCCCCCGACCGCCAATACCCGTCGCACAACCGTGCCGGTAACGTAAGAATACATTTTAGATTTTATAGTACAATTCAAACACTGTAGGTCCGTTGGAAGACTTCATGAGACATTTTGGCACATGAACTACACATTTCATACAAAAACAAATAGCTGGATTGAGGGAATATAAAGTGTGATCTTTTACTAAATGTTATTGAGTACATTCATGGAATTCCTATGATTACAAACGCTCGTAAACTTTGAGTAATTTATTCATAAAATAAATAAGAATGATTATTCAAACAGCAAAATTCTTACGTTAAACTAAAAGTATTTACAGTGGAAATGTACAAAATGTTTATGTGATGTAATGAATACTAAACAAAACCACAAGAATGAGTATAGTACAGGCGTGTTCTATGCTTAAATGCGAATGTATTTGTACACATTTAATGATTTAATATCGTGAATAAGAAAGGCACTTTAAAGTCACCATATAAGGAACAGTGACACATGGTTGAACGTTAGGCATCGTGCCTACTTAGGCGAGGTGACTTGACATCGACCTGGAAAGTCACCATATAAGGAACAGTGACACATGTTTGAACGTTAGGCATCGTGCCTACTGAGGCGAGGTGACTTGAAATCGACCTGGAAAGTCACCATATAAAGAACAGTGACACATGGTTGAACGTTAGGCATCGTGCCTACTTAGGCGAGGTGACTTGACATCGACCTGGAAAAGGCCACGTGTTCACGGCATGTTCTTTTGGGTACCCAATCCTTCAATTTAGAATGGGTTGAATATGCCGCGCACACGCGATGTCACGTCAATTCATCTCAGAAGGCACGACGCCTTGCAATGATGGAGACTACTGTAGTCATCGTAGAATATTTCACGGAGGGCAGGTAGTATGTACTCGTACTATAAAAATATTGTTTCTAACACATGAATAATGAAGTGTATGTACAAAACGTTACAAATTTTGGGAGGATATTTTACAAGTGCAAAGTATGTGTAGCGTAAAGTATGTAAAAATGAAATTGTAATCGATCGAGTGAACGTGCAAACATTAACTTGTGATGTACGTAGTGCATTCGCGGTCTTATCACGCTACACCAATGGGGAACCACACGGTACAAATAATTCTCCTAGTAGAGGTCGCTTAGAGTTTGTAACAAAGTAAGCAAAGAGTTTGTTTCACAAATTAATCAGAGAGTAAGTAAAGTAAGTTTAAGCAGAGTTTTGAGAGAAATTGATTGTCAATAGTCATTACAATCAGCTGTTGACAATGTTTGAAATGATACCAACACATAAGTGTTTTCTACCAAAAAGGTTTTGCGCAATCTTTCCCATTGGAATTAATATCATTTGAGGGTTCCAAACCGAAAAGGGTGCCAAACGGGACCTATTACTCTAAGCCTCCGCTGTCCGTCTATCTGTCCGTCTGTCCGTCAGAGAGCTTTATATATTATATTTTATTTTAAACCGTTATAAGTAGAGTTGAAATTTTCACAGAATTCTGTTGCCGCTTTAGCAATAAATCACTAACTTCACTCAATTTAAAAAATGAAAGCCAGTCCCGATACAAGATATACTTTATTGTACGATTCCATACCATTGTGCTCAACCGTTGTATTACTGCACTGCAGATCATTATAGACTTAAAATGTACTGGTGTGGTGTAGTCTGATTAGAACGCGGCTGTAACGACAAAAATTAACAATAGCGAAAGGCATTTCTTAAATTAAATACATACTTTACTGTAGTATAAAATAACATTTTAATCATACAAATACATTGATAATAAAGAAATATTAACAATTTAACTTAATGATTCAACAATTTAGCCAAGTTCATCTCAAATATCTATATAATATACGGGTTTAGTCAGAAAGAGTTCACTAGAATCAATAGAACATTTAGTTATAATACAATAGAAAAATAGTTTTACAATAACACGTAGAACGCTCTATTCTAGCCATTTCTAGCATATACTAAATAGGCAAGGTTAATTCTTATTTATTAGCCTCTCTCAATAATCTACAACAGTATTTGTTAAAAAAATCTACCACAATTGCATTGCAAACGACGATCACAGACCTATTTCTACAACACGTCTCTTCAAGTTTTTAGAACAACATAATTTGTTAACATTAATGTTCGGGATAATTTTGCCCATCATTTAAATATTTCGGGAATAATTTTCGGAATGTTATCGTTTTTGGATAATATGCAAAGATTATTATAAAACAGTCTTCATGTAGGAAAGCCAAACTAATCTAATTTGTGGCACACGTTTGAGATTATCAAGTAAAATTAAATTAATTAAGCGAAATCGGAATATCATGCTGGTAAAATTATCATTTTGCTTTTATTGCCCACTAAAATCATAATATTCCATAATATCGTCTAAACCGGAAGATCTGTATGGAGCACTCGTCACACCGTGCTGGCCAACCAACCTACACACTACGTTCATTCAGTCTAGCTATACAACTCAAGTATATTTACCGCTTAAATACCGCCCTGCCACTCATCATACGAGTGGCGTATCTCCAACTAACGGACGAAACATTACAATGCTTATTACTATAGGGTTAGTTTGAGGAAGCAACCACATCATAAATATGTACGAAATATCAAGGAATGTTCCAGTCGCATGTAGCAGCACATCGAGTTCCAAGTTACGCAATAATAGCAAGATGCACCAATCAGAATAGAGGAAGAGTGAGAACTTACAAATTACAGTTGTCAGTTATCACATTTAGATATCCACTTTTAAGTGTTCAAAGATACGTACAGTAAAGTCGACGATAAAGCTAATATCAAGCGATAGCATTCTGTCATACAATGTGCGAGTCGCGGCTGCGCGGCGGTCGCGGTCGCCGGCCACCATGTTGGTTCCCGCCGCCATTTTGTTGTTGGTCGCCATCTTGCGACGGGCGGCGGTCCTCGGGCGCGACGAGGTGGTGGCGCCACTTGAGGCCGAACGGCTCGCCGCGGCCGCGCTGCTTGCTACGACGCCGGACAGACAGAGACGTCATCACACCTAGCCTAGCATGCTACGGATTGTGTACCGGACGGACGTGTTGGTCAACCCGGAACACTCCCACCAAGAACACAGCAGCTTTTTATATATTTTTTTGTGAATTCATTTCCATAAACGCTTGATTGTATTAGTGTGTTCTTAGTAAAAATATTCCGGGCTGATTGTGCATTGGGTACAATAAATGCCAAGCGAAATAAGTAAAGAACTAAATACTATGCGTGCGCGCTACACACTCAATAACGAAATATACACGTGAGGAAACTCGTCTGGAGCAAAATAAAATATTTGAAGAGACTTCGGAACGATAAGTATGTCTTATAATAAGTTGTCCTGAAGAATAACTGGGACATAAAAATGGTATCGTGACGACAAACAAACAAAATAACATTTCAGTATCATGGATACCCTATAAGTCACTGAGAATATATAAATTCATCCGTAACATAACATGATATGATGTTAGTTATGATGTAAAGAGAGTGATATATGAAGAAGCAACATTAAATTGTAATAAGATATCAAAGAAAATAATCCGTCTGTTATTGGCTAAAACGCTGACCTTGACTATCCAGTGCAGCAGATTTACGATATATTTCAGCCAATAAACTGCGAGAATTAAATTTTCTTTGGAGCTTACTAACGATATTCTATACCGATAGAGGCGCAAATGGAGCCAAAACCAACTGGAAATTTAAACCAAACCGATAGGACTTGCATTAAATAGGTATATTATGTATGACACAGATAGTTCCATCTTGTGCTGTTGCTAGTACGTGTGCTAAATCTTAATAACCAGAACGAAGAGGTGCTAAACATAAGTATGAAGTAAATACATGTTTTTACACAAATATATACAGAGAACTGAAATATATAGTCAATGATTTGTTAATTCGTCACACGATACACTGAGCATTCCGGAACAACCATACAAATAGCAAAACTCATACAAAACATTCCGCGAGTCATACACTATAGATTTATTTAGTTGGAAGACTTTTGAAAGTGAAGAAGTGAAAAAATATAAATACTTTGACTTCAAATTAGTTTTACAGAGAATTCGTGAAGGCTACTCGAAATCGGATACGATCGAAGATAAATTATATTATAGAAAGAAAGAGATAAAATTTTCGAAGCTATGTTAATCCATGAAACAAGAAAGATTCTTCGGTTTTCCTAATGAATTTATCAGCGATAATGGTTAACAGTTCAAGTATTTTTTTACAGAGATTTTGAGATTTTTATTGATTGATAAGGTTAATTAAAACCTCTTAGATATCTCTGACCGGGACATAAAGCCCTTTGAATCAATATCGCACCTGTTTCGACGCTAAACATTCATCATCAAACCTGCATTTCACGTAGTTTTCACAAAAGTCCCGTCAATCACATGCCTACGCCTACAAACACAAGGCGAATACTCACGAGTGTCGATGCTGCCTCGCAAGCAGCTCGTCTGGGTCACGCTTCTTTATCTCGCTCTCTCGCACAGCTTCCGTCATCGTCTTGAACGCCGAGTTGTGGATTCTGAAATGTGTATCGCAAGGTTTCGTCAGATATTGTAATACATATTACCTGTAGCCAGATGGGTCAATGCTATTACAGAAGATACTTGGATTCAACGGCTATGCCAGCACAAAAAGGAGATGTTACAACAGGATAAGTTGGCACGAGAAGGAGGAGGCTTTTACCCAGCAGTGGGCGGAAACTAACTACCAATGATGATGGTTTGTCTGTGAGAGAAGACAATCCCATAGAGTGATTGGACAAGGTATAATAGAAACTGCTAAATAGGGCGGCATAAATAAAGAGAATAGAAGAATCTTTTCACTAACTTGTTGAACAAAGATCCACTTTTGAATCCATTACTTGGAGAAATTATCACAATATCATTGGTGTAAAGTTTGTTTGTGTGTGTTGTGTTTTACGGAAACATTTAATCACAAATAAATATTGCTGGTCTCCATTCTACGTTCTACTAAATTCTAATTTCAATGACACTAAACTTTAACTTTATTTAAAACACACTTACATAATAAGTTAAACTACATTGTATTTACAAAAGAAAACAGATAATTTTACACAGGACGGTGACGTGTTTCATCTTATTCGGATGCCGTTTGTTTCTTTTCTTATTTCGATGGTGTATTTCCAGCGGCCCGTGGCAGGGGGCGCATAATTTTTCGATGAACTTGTGCAGGTGGAATCTTGAGCAGAGAAGGAACGTGCTCATTAACTAACAATACTTGTCATTGCTTTATTTGTGTGTGAATATGTGTGTGTGTGTCGCCATTTTGAACTGACTAAAAAGTTCAAAATGGCAGCGACTTTATCGCAATCTGACTTCAGAATCATGGTTGGAGTCTAATCGTATCCCCAGATATCGATTTTGAAGCAAATCGGATCAGTAACTAAAAAGTTCAAAATGGCGGCCATATATCATCGTGTTCATCATTTATACAAATTTCAGCCCAAATCGACCCACCGCTGGGCACATGCCTCTTCTCTGTCCTATTCGCAGACGTCGACTTTTCCATTCTGCCACCAATCGACGGCATCGATCGAACAACGTTGGTGTAATAGGTACTGTCGATCGACGTCGACTATTCCATTCTGCCATCGATCGACAGCATCGATCGACGTCGATCGATTGGTGTAATAGAAACTGTCGATCGACGTCGACTGATCCATTCAGAGCTGCGAACAGCATGCGTGTGTTTGTGTGAGCGTCACTCACACAGTGACGAGTGAGTGGTATGATCGCCAGGACGAACCAGAACGGCAGCTCTGTGAACAGCATGCATGTGTGTGTGTGTGTATGTATGTGAGGGTGTGTGTGTGTGTGCGCGCGCGTCACTCACACAGTGAAGAGTAGGTCGGGCGCGAGTGTGGTGAGCGGTATGAGCGCCAGGCCGAACCAGAACGGCAGCGCTGTGAACAGCATGCGGTCCATGCCCTGCATCACCGAGCCAATCATAATCGTTGGGTAGATGTTGCTGCAACACACAATACATTGCTTTAGAACAACATCTCATGCTGCGGTGGATCGGTGACTACCGACCCGCCAGCGGTGAGTACCATCGGCAGTGCGGAAGAGGTACTTAATCCTCACCTGTATACTAGAATGAAGAGGAACCACATTGCGACGGACCCCCAGATGGCGACGTGCGTCACCCACGTCCACGAGTGCGTCGCCAGCCCGGCCTTCAGGCAAACTGCCAGTACTACGTACTGCGGAATAGAAACGGCATTTGTGAGCACAGTGTGGTATACCCTCTAAGAACACAACTGCAAATTATAAGCTACTTGAACTCAGCTATGTATCCGTATCTTACGATGGTTATCTTTAATGCAGTATTATATAAAATTATAACCATGACACCTACAGACGAAAAGGAAGTTGCGAAACTAATTCGTCAGCTTCGAAACAAGACATCTCTTGGCATTGATGGAATAAATAACCGACTAATAAAAAGCATTTGCTTTTCTATCGTCGCACCACTAACCCATATCTTTAATATCAGCTTCAGCGTAGGAATTTCCCCAACCCCCTGATATATCGCATCAATTACACCAATTTTCAAACCCGGCCAAAAAAACCACCCCCTCAGTTATAGATCAATATCATTGCTAATATCTTTCACAAATTACTAGAAAAAATTGTCAATAACCGTATTTCCCTTTATTAAAAATCAAACAAAACTTTGTAGAATTGTCAATTTCGTTTTCGTCACGGCAGATCTACTGACGACGCTATAAATACCCTTCTAAATTCTAAAACAAGTATCAAGCATACTAGACAAAGGCAAGACTTGTGTCGGAGTCTTTTTAGACCTCGCGAAAGCCTTCGACACAGCGTCAATAAAGATAATGCTTCGCAAACTAGAAAAGTCAGGCGTTCGCTTTAGATTGGTTCTCCAGTTATCTTATAGGTCAACACCAGATAGTCTATGTCGGTGAACACATAAGCGATCCACAATCTATCTCTTTTGGTGTCCCACAAGGGAGCATACTTGGCTCAATTTTATTTCTTATATATTAACAACATAGTAAATATTTTCGCAACTGAAGCTGAGGTTGACATCACCTGTTATGCAGATGACACTAACCTATTATTTCAGGACTCTTCCTTGCCCCAGTGTTCAAAAGGGCTGAAAGTGAAGTCGTTTTTTAGGGTTCCGTACCCGAAGGGTTCCAAACGGGACCCTATTACTAAGACTCCGCTGTCCGTCCGTCCGTCTGTCACCAGGCTGTATCTCACGAACCGTGATAGTTAGACAGTTGAAATTTTCACAGATGATGTATTTATGTTGCCGCTATAACAACAGGATAAAAGAAATATTTAAGGGGGCTCCCATACAACAATTCTTTCAATACCACATACAAACTTATGGATGCACCTGGTTACGTACATGGAGTGTGAAAGTAACCGCACCAATAACTTTGTAAACAATATTTTGCTGTGTAAAATCCAAACTATTCACTCCACACCATCGCTTCCATTGAACGGTGGTACGGAACCCTTCGTGCGCGATTTAGACTCGCACTTGACCGGTTTTTTTAAATATAATATATTTATTTAATCAAAGTGTACATACTTTGCTATCTATACAGTTTTGCCCTCTCATAGGTAGTTCTTTGATCCCTTTACTAAAAAAAACAATCGGACGGGAATCAACAAAATCTTTGAAGGCGGTTTGGACTGTCCCATCGGAGTTGAATTTTTTTCCTTTCAGGAAGTTATCCAAATTTCGAAAAAAATGGTAATCTGTTGGAGCAAGGTCCGGAGAGTACGGTGGATTCCAATTGAAGCTCCTCTAATATGGTAGCCGTCTGTTGTGCAGTGTGTGGTCTAGCGTTATCATGAAGCAGCAGTGGCCTAGAGCGATTGACCAGCCTCGGTTGTTTAGCAGCTAGCTTTTCCATCATGATTTGCAGTTGCTGACAATAGACATCTGCCGTAATCGTCTGGCCAGATTTAAGAAAGCTGCAGTGAACGACACCAGCACTAGTCCACCAAACGCTCACAAGTAACTTTTTTGGAGTCAAATTTCGCTTGGGGCATGGTTTGGCTGGTTCGGCAGGGTTCAGCCATTGCGATGAGCGCTTCCGATTATCGTACAGGATCCACTTTTCATCACAGGTAATGATTCGATTTAAAATCCTTTCATTATTGTGCCGGGTGAGTAATGCAACGCAGCAGTCAACGCGCGTTTGTTGATTTGCTTCACTCAGTTTGTGAGGTACCCACCTTTCAAGCTTTTTCACCTTCCCGATTTGCTTCAAGTGGATTAAAACAGTTTTATCACTAACACCGCAGCCTGCAGCTAACTCGGACGTGGGTTGCGATGGATCCGCTTGCACAATAGCCTTCAATTCTTCATTATCAACTTTGGTCTCCGGCCGTCCACGGGGCTTGTTCTGCAGGTCGAAATTTCCAGAACGAAAACATTGGAACCAAAAACGCACTGTGTTTTCTATTGCGGCACCGTCGCCATACACATCATTAATCCTTCGAGCCGCTTCTACAGCACTGGTGCCACGGTAGAACTCATACTCGTAAATAACGCGATATTTCAAGTTTTCCATTTTGTAAGCTGAGTGACGCAAGAAAAAAAAAACAATTGAGGAAAAAACAAATGAATTATAATTTTAGAAACACAAATACATGAGTAAATAGCTGTATAAATTTGAATTTGGAATTCCTAACCATAGAGGAGATATTTGAGATCAAAGTGGCGAGTACGGCGAAACGCCAATTTAATATGTAAGGACCTAATATTATTTATAAAGATTTATTTTATACCTTTAATTAACCTTTTGCTTACTAAAAAGTCTGATTATTCATGTATAGCTATGTTTCTTTTTTAAAATATGTTTTCTCTTCTGCCTGCTGTTTATAAATGTTTACGCAAAAGTGCATATTGTTGTGCGTGTTGTCACCCGTCGGTCACAACGGACGACCAGCGCTGATTGTTCGCATCCAGCATATGCTGAGTTGAGGCCGGCTTGTGACAGGAAATATTCTTATGTACCAATATTGACTCCTATTTTTGTTTTCTGTTATAAATAAACTTCTTTCTTTCTTTCTTTCTATAATAATTTTGCAGGTGCTTATTTCCTTATACATTTCATGCTTGATTTCACATACATCCATACACGTCCATTTTGCGTGACAGGGCCTAGAAGGTTTGCTGGCGATTTGACTCCGCGATGCCTAACTTGTTGTATTTTCTGTTTTGTGTCATACATATTGCTCCTTAGCTGCGGCGATGGGCTAGCCTCCTGTCACGCAAAAAGGAGTAGTGAAAACTGGCTAAACGGAGGCGCATCTGTGCCTCTGCCACTCCGTATAGGAAAAAACTTGCAGTGTATGGATGTAAGTAAAATAAAGAATAAAATGTACGAGGAAGTGGAAAATGATAATACCGGTAAAACTATGAAAAATAGGGATTGAGAAAATTAATTATGTCTGGCAAAAAGAAACAGAAGAAATTAAAGCGTGTAGAAAATTATACTACTAGTAGAAAAAAACGTATAAAAATCGTGGGAAAAAAGCGAAAGGAAAAACAATACACACCTGCGATCACGAAGCAAGAGACTGCTGTAGTTGCCCTTCCATAAAAATAATCCCTCATGTCAAATACCTACCTAGGAATAGTTTTAGATGAAACCCTTAAACTTCAGCAGCACATAAATACCCTAGCTGGAAGAGTTAGGAAACTCATTCTGTGATGAAGTCACTTCGAGCGGGCGCAGACAAGGACACGGACAAGGCTTGTCTGTGTTGCACTATGCCAGCCACTGTTGACATACTGCAATATTGTAAGGGTTGGTGTAGCAACTACGACGCTTATCCCAGCAGAAAGAGCACAAAGAGCGGCAGTGAGGGTAATGCTCAGAAAACCTCTCAGGTATCCGACAATCACTTTGTTAATCCAATCAAAAGTACTAATCAGTTCGGCAACTCGATGTGTTACGAATAACATTGATGGAACACGCGCTAATTTTGGGAATCCCTGAGTACCAAAATATGTCATAGAATAAAGAGTTTTCAGTGTGAAACGTTCCAAATAAATACTGAATTCGCTCGACGATTGTCATGGTTCCCGGGCCCTTTCACCTATAATGCAGTTTTAAAAGCCTGTCCTAACGTTCCCGGGCCCTTTCACCTATAATGCAGTTTTAAAAGCCTGTCCTAACTTTCCCGGGCCCTTTCATCTATAATGCAGTTTTAAAAGCATGTCCTAACGTTCCCGGGCCCTTTCATAAATCTGCGTTCGGTACTCATCAAGTGAACAAGTGTCGTTCGTTACTCGTGTTTGTTTGTGTACTACCCCCCGAAATCAATAATCATGTCTAAGTATTTTACATGCAAAGGGAACATCACCAAAAAATCGCCGGGCCTTGAATGTAGCAGGTGTGATAGGGTTGTGCATGCTAAAATAGAATGTGCTAAAATATCAGCTAAACAGCTGACTGCCCTCCGCTCAATCAACAACGGCCTAGACACCGGTGACATAAGAAAAATCTAGCAAATAATTAACTCAATCAGTGGTAGAAAAGAAAAATCCATAGACCAAGTTATTCTGAACGCATTCAATGATAATATTATTAATTCGACTCAAGATATCAGTAACTTATTTGTCAATGAATTTAGCAATTCGGTTAAAAAAATAATTCCTAAGTGTCAAACCAAATTACTGAATGATAACTCACACCAAATACACACACAAGTTAGTTTAAGGTTCCAAAAAGCAACCAGCCGCAACATTTTGAAATTATTAATAACCTCAATATTCATAAAGCCCCTGGCCTAGACGGAATAAGAACGCTAGACCTAAAAAGAATAGGTGATAAAGTTTGTACTGCATTATCCAACCTTATCAACACAAGTATTTTAACGGGCTCATATCCAAATCAGCTGAAGGATGGCTGTATCAGGCCGGTATACAAGAAGGGAAGCCATAAGGACCCCACTAGCTATCGTCCAATCACATTGTTGTCGTCAATCGATAAGATAGTTGAGAAGTACATATGCCAGCAAATACATTCATTCTATAGCGACAACAAAGTGATTAACAGTACACAATATGGCTTCCAGCCGGGAAAAAGCACTACTTCCTTACTGTCCAAATTCACCGACGACATCAACCAGCGACTAGATAATAGGACACACGTACTAGCACTGTTCATTGACTTTTCTCGTGCCTTTGATACACTTAAACATGATGAGTTAGTGAACAGGCTCGACGCTAGTGGTATAAGGGGTCCTCTGTTGAAGTGGTGTTCAGACTACTTGCGCAACCGTCATATACGGGTCAAAATTGACAACACCCTTAGCGACCCACTCCTGGTAACTGAAGGCACTGCCCAGGGTTCCGTACTCGGCCCACTTCACTTCCTGGCCTACGTAAATGACATGCCCAACATCACCTCACACAGCACATCATACCAATTTGCCGACGACACATGCCTCATAGTCTCTCATAGCGATATTAATATCGCTATGAGAGACCTGCAAGCGGACTTTGACATCCTGAGTCGATGGTGCCATGACGTTGGCCTTGTTTTGAATGCTCAAAAAACTAAAGTAATTCACATAAGATCACCATACCTCAAAGGCCAACCGAAAAATCACCTGATCGCCCACTCGCACAGTTGCCAACATAGCGGAACTACTATCGCGGGAGCCGGGTGCACGTGTGAACAAATACAATGGGTTGACTCACACGTCTACCTGGGTCTCGTGATAGACAAACACTTTAACTGGGGAGAACATATTGACAGAGTATGCAAAAAACTACGCGCGTTCCTGGCAACGATGTATATAATAAAGAACCGAATACCATTCTCAACCAGGATACTATTATATAACGCTCTTGCAGAGTCAATAGTGTCATATGGACTGTCTAGTTATGGACGCACTTTTAATACATACTTAGACAATATATATAAACTACAATTAAAAATTCTAAAACTAATAGTATCACCACAAACAAAATTAAACTACTCGGCTGATTATAATGGTTTATTCAATCACTGCAACATGTTACCAATCCACACTAAAGTTAAATATAATATAATCAAAGAACAATATGCTGACATCCATACACTCAAAACTGTCTCCCATTCACATAGCATCCAGACTCGCAAGGTGACAAATAACGAACTAGTGACGGTTAGAGCACGAAATTACTATGGTGAGCGAACTACTCAATTTATCATACCACGACTGATGAACAGCCTGCCTACCGAACTTAAAGCATCATTCACCCCTAATACACTAAAATTCAAATTAAAAAAAATCTTCATTATTACTGCAGCCTCGGAACAACACCATTCATCAACACCATCCATCAACACCATCCATTCCATCTGTTCGATCCGGTCCCAAAGTTACTCGTCTCTGACTTTTGATGGATAGATGGATAAATAAACTTATTCACTGTTCTAATATATTATACACAAATACAAACAACTTATTATATAAATACAAACAACTTGGGTATTTCGCAATGTAACGTAATTGCACGATACATTGCGAAATGCCCATGTACCCATGTAGAATGTAAAAAATATTTAATAATTAATGATTGTACCCTGTTCGCACGAATTCCAGCATCACGCACAAACCTCCGTGGTTTATGTGATGTAAATGTATATAATTAAGATGTTTTTCTCAATTTGGTAAATAAATAAAAAAAAAAATATATATAATGCGGTTTTAAAACCACGTTCCCGGGCCCTTTCATCTATAATGCAGTTTTAAAAGCCTGTCCTAATGTTCCCGGGCCCTTTCATCTATAATGCAGTTTTAAAAGCCTGTCCTAATGTTCCCGGGCCCTTTCATCTATAATGCAGTTTTAAAAGCCTGTCCTAATATTCCCGGGCCCTTTCATCTATAATGCAGTTTTAAAAGCCTGTCCTAATGTTCCCGGGCCCTTTCATCTATAATGCAGTTTTAAAAGCCTGTCCTAATGTTCCCGGGCCCTTTCATCTATAATGCAGTTTTAAAAGCCTGTCCTAATGTTCCCGGGCCCTTTCATCTATAATGCAGTTTTAAAAGCCTGTCCTAATGTTCCCGGGCCCTTTCATCTATAATGCAGTTTTAAAAGCCTGTCCTAATGTTCCCGGGCCCTTTCATCTATAATGCAGTTTTAAAAGCCTGTCCTCACATTCATACATGTACTCACCGGGAGGTTCACTTGTGTGTCACAAAGTGGCTAACAATTATGGATTATGAAAACACAGAATCCTTATTTCTTAGTAATGTATGAATTTTTATAATTTAATTATTTATTTTTGTGTAAAAGTATCTACTTCAGACACAGTAATTATTATTATTGTCTGAATCCCACGATACAGGTTCGCCTATTGTGGGATTCGCAGTATTGTCGAATGTTTTTACTGTATTGGAAATAAATGAATACTTACTTACTTACTTACTAACCTCCTTTCGTGTGATGGCTGGTTTGTTAGAGTTCATTCGTTGCTTACTTACTTACTTACTTACCTATATTAGGTGCTTACCTATGAAATAGGCTTTTTTACGGAGACATTTAAATAACTAAATTTTCAGTACAAACGTTTTGCATTTTTTAGGAATGACAAATCCTAATTTTAGTTGAGACAACATTTAGCTAACGGCAAATTTGATTTTATTTAAAAAAATGTCAGCTGTACAAAAATATTACAAATTTTATCATGAAAACGGATGAAATTTAGAAGTTTTGAAGATTTCATTTTAGTTATCAAACTGAAAATTAAAAGAATAAATTTATTATGTAGATATATTTGAAATTAACTTTTAATGAATAAAAAATATATGGAAATAGCTTTTGAATTATAGGAATTATGAACGAATCTGTGAGAAAAAGTCGCCAATTAATAAGGTAAATACCCAATAGTATCTGTGGTAATACGGAATGAGTCAGCGTAGAGAGCATTTTGCTTTAAGACGCTGATTAAATAAATATGGGGTGCTGTTTTCATGTGTTTTTCAGGAAATACTGGGCAAATCGTAATTAATTTCTGGTATATGTAATTTGACTATATAATCTAGAGATTCTTAATTGGAAAACATGTTTGGATAAAATTTTCTCGATAGAAAATAAATACAAAGTCAACCCTTTTTTTATGGTTTTATCCTATTACACCGCAGTAGTAAATGAATATGACTGTGTGATAATTGCAATGTATGAACAATTGTTATTTCTAACGATTTTCAATTTGAAAGTTAATTCCCTGAAATAGTTTATTTTTTATGATTTTTTTTTTACGTTTTGGCGCTTACGTTGTTTCAGATTAGTCGGAGTGCATTATTGGCATCCCGCTTTTTCTTATTCGCGAGTAATTATTGCATCTCACTTCCACTCGACAGCTCATTTTTATTCCATCATCGCCTTAAACTATTAATTTCCTTCGCTGTAAGTTGGCTGTAATGCACAACTATCAAATGTCACAAAAACAAAGAGCAGATGCTATATTCTGTTGCCAGATTTAAATAACCCATAGATGAGCATATAGTTACCTACAACCTCGTCACAACACAAAATACGTAGTAAGCAAGTGGTCCGACCGATTTCGGTCACGGCGACCGCTTCGTGAGCTTTGAACTCGCTCGTGTGCTCGCATGTGGCTTGTGTAGCCAATCTTCCATGTGAAGATCCTCGCGCATTGCCGGCATGTGAGCACACCATTAATATAATTATACTGAGTTAGCGCAGGTGGTGGAGCTTTTAACTCATCGCGCTTGGTGTCGGTGCCGGTGAATTTCAAAGTCACGGACTTTGGTTTTAACCAAAGCCCTTCCACTCGGGTCTGCGAGGGCGGCTTGCTTCTCCCACTGGGAATACTCTATGCCGCACCTCTTCATGTGCCGCTTCAGCACATCTTTGTACCTGAGGAGATGTCCGCCATGCTTGTGCTTGCCCTCCTCAAGTTCTGAGTAGAAGATGTGCTTCGCGACCCTCTGCTCTGCCATCCTTGACACGTGGCCGCACCACCGAAGCTGTGGCCGCATGACGTAGGCCTCAATGCCACCCACATTGGCACGTCGCAGCACTTCAGTGTTCCGCACGCGATAAGACATCTGAGGTGGAAACGGTCTAGCATGCGGATGTGGCGGCGGTACACGGTCCAAGTTTCCGCAGCATACAGGAGATTAGGCAGGACGATCGCCATGTACACTGAGATCTTCCTACCTATCTTTATGTCGTGTGAACAGAAGACCTTGTTGTCCAGCTTGCCGAACGCTGCAGCTGCAGCTCCGATCCTGCTGTTGGTCTCTGAATCAAGGTCGCGCTTGGATGTTACAGTGCTCCCCAGGTAGCGGAACTTATCGACCTGCTTCAGCTCGTCCTCGCCAAGTTTGATGTTCAGCGGCTCGTGACATCACTTCAGTCTTTTTGACGCTGATCTTCAGGCCGAATTTAAGGCAAGACTTGCCCAGATCGGACATGAGGTGTTGCAGGCTTTCTGGGGATTCTGTCACTAAGCATAGGTCATCCGCGTAGATGATTTCAGTGACCACCGCGTGTGAGACTTTCGTGCGGGCATTTAGTCTCGCCAGGTTAAAAAGACTGCCATCGGTGCGGAAACTTGGTGGCTTGTATATTGTATAACCTCCCGGACTACGACCTCAAAGTACAAAGCGAACAATGTAGGCGCGATTATGCAGCCTTTTTAGACCCCACAGGTAACAAGGAAAAACTCTGATCGTTCATCGTTGACAACAACGCAGCACTGCATGTCGCCGTGGAACCTATCTTTCCGAGCACCGTCCAGAGGGGCTCTCGTGGGACGCTGTCAAAAGCCTTCTCAAGGTCAACATGTACATGGGGCGGCCCTGCTCTCTGCTTTTCTCTTGCAGTTGACGCACTGAGGAGACAGCCTCAGCTGTGCCTCGATCAGGTCGGAAGCCGAACTGGATCTCAGGTAGCAGCCCTTCTGATAGTTTTATCAGCCGGTTTAGGAGTGTTCTGGCGAAGACTTTTTACAAAATACGTAAATAATATACAAATGATATCTACGAGTATCGGTCTAGTATGGGTTACTTATGTTGATTTCTCCCTAACTTTTGGGTAACATACATATTTTTCAAAAGCTGGTTTCATTGCTACCAACTTAACGACGATGGGAATTTAGAGCTGAAATGCACTCTAGCAGAGGCATAGATAGAATGAAATAACAAATTATAATTTGAGTCAATTGTGTATATGTTAAACTCGTGCAGTAGCCCGCGGCTGTCCCGCCTAGAACAAGACTTTCTTCGTATCTCAATGGCGGAATAAATAGAACAATATTAAACACCCACTTAGGATTTTACTAATACATTATAGTGTCTGTGCTAATACTAACCTATTAGTAATTTGTTATGAACGGATAGTTACGTTTCAAAATGACGTGCCACACGTCGCACATCAGCATCGGCAACCAGACAGCAGCACCGAGTGCAGCAGATAGTTCACTCTAATCGGTTCAGCAGCTGCTCACTCACCGTGTAGACGCAGTTCCCCAGCAGCAGGTAGCCTCCGTCACGGCCGCCGACGTGCCACACGTCGCACATCAGCATCGGCAACCAGACAGCAGCACCGAGTGCAGCAGATAGTTCACTCTAATCGGTTCAGCAGCTGCTCACTCACCGTGTAGACGCAGTTCCCCAGCAGCAGGTAGCCTCCGTCGCGGCCGCCGACGTGCCACACGCCGCACATCAGCATCCAGCAACCAGACAGCAGCACCGAGTGCAGCAGATAGTTCACTCTAATCGGTTCAGCAGCTGCTCACTCACCGTGTAGACGCAGTTCCCCAGCAGCAGGTAGCCTCCGTCGCGGCCGCCGACGTGCCACACGCCGAACATCAGCATCGGCAGCCAGAACAGCAGCACCGAGTGCAGCAGATAGTTCACTCTAATCGGTTCAGCAGCTGCTCACTCACCGTGTAGACGCAGTTCCCCAGCAGCAGGTAGCCTCCGTCACGGCCGCCGACGTGCCACACGCCGCACATCAGCATCGGCAGCCAGAACAGCAGCACCGAGTGCAGCAGATAGTTCACTCTAATCGGTTCAGCAGCTGCTCACTCACCGTGTAGACGCAGTTCCCCAGCAGCAGGTAGCCTCCGTCGCGGCCGCCGACGTGCCACACGCCGAACATCAGCATCGGCAGCCAGAACAGCAGCACCGAGTGCAGCAGATAGTTCACTCTAATCGGTTCAGCAGCTGCTCACTCACCGTGTAGACGCAGTTCCCCAGCAGCAGGTAGCCTCCGTCGCGGCCGCCGACGTGCCACACGCCGAACATCAGCATCGGCAGCCAGAACAGCAGCACGGAGTGCAGCAGATAGTACACTCTAATCGGTTCAGCAGCTGCTCACTCACCGTGTAGACGCAGTTCCCCAGCAGCAGGTAGCCTCCGTCGCGGCCGCCGACGTGCCACACGCCGAACATCAGCATCGGCAGCCAGAACAGCAGCACGGAGTGCAGCAGATAGTTCACTCTAATCGGTTCAGCAGCTGCTCACTCACCGTGTAGACGCAGTTCCCCAGCAGCAGGTAGCCTCCGTCGCGGCCGCCGACGTGCCACACGCCGAACATCAGCATCGGCAGCCAGAACAGCAGCACCGAGTGCAGCAGATAGTTCAATTTAATCGGTTCAGCAGCTGCTCACTCACCGTGTAGACGCAGTTCCCCAGCAGCAGGTAGCCTCCGTCGCGGCCGCCGACGTGCCACACGCCGAACATCAGCATCGGCAGCCAGAACAGCAGCACCGAGTGCAGCAGATAGTTCACTCTAATCGGTTCAGCAGCTGCTCACTCACCGTGTAGACGCAGTTCCCCAGCAGCAGGTAGCCTCCGTCGCGGCCGCCGACGTGCCACACGCCGAACATCAGCATCGGCAGCCAGAACAGCAGCACGGAGTGCAGCAGATAGTTCAATCTAATCGGTTCAGCAGCTGCTCACTCACCGTGTAGACGCAGTTCCCCAGCAGCAGGTAGCCTCCGTCGCGGCCGCCGACGTGCCACACGCCGAACATCAGCATCGGCAGCCAGAACAGCAGCACGGAGTGCAGCAGATAGTTCACTCTAATCGGTTCAGCAGCTGCTCACTCACCGTGTAGACGCAGTTCCCCAGCAGCAGGTAGCCTCCGTCGCGGCCGCCGACGTGCCACACGCCGAACATCAGCATCGGCAGCCAGAACAGCAGCACGGAGTGCAGCAGATAGTTCAATCTAATCGGTTCAGCAGCTGCTCACTCACCGTGTAGACGCAGTTCCCCAGCAGCAGGTAGCCTCCGTCGCGGCCGCCGACGTGCCACACGCCGAACATCAGCATCGGCAGCCAGAACAGCAGCACGGAGTGCAGCAGATAGTTCACTCTAATCGGTTCAGCAGCTGCTCACTCACCGTGTAGACGCAGTTCCCCAGCAGCAGGTAGCCTCCGTCGCGGCCGCCGACGTGCCACACGCCGAACATCAGCATCGGCAGCCAGAACAGCAGCACGGAGTGCAGCAGATAGTTCACTTTAATCGGTTCAGCAGCTGCTCACTCACCGTGTAGACGCAGTTCCCCAGCAGCAGGTAGCCTCCGTCGCGGCCGCCGACGTGCCACACGCCGAACATCAGCATCGGCAGCCAGAACAGCAGCACGGAGTGCAGCAGATAGTTCACTCTAATCGGTTCAGCAGCTGCTCACTTACCGTGTAGACGCAGTTCCCCAGCAGCAGGTAGCCTCCGTCGCGGCCGCCGACGTGCCACACGCCGAACATCAGCATCGGCAGCCAGAACAGCAGCACGGAGTGCAGCAGATAGTTCACTCTAATCGGTTCAGCAGCTGCTCACTCACCGTGTAGACGCAGTTCCCCAGCAGCAGGTAGCCTCCGTCGCGGCCGCCGACGTGCCACACGCCGAACATCAGCATCGGCAGCCAGAACAGCAGCACCGAGTGCAGCAGATAGTTCACTCTAATCGGTTCAGCAGCTGCTCACTCACCGTGTAGACGCAGTTCCCCAGCAGCAGGTAGCCTCCGTCGCGGCCGCCGACGTGCCACACGCCGAACATCAGCATCGGCAGCCAGAACAGCAGCACGGAGTGCAGCAGCGAGTTGAGCACCCACACCCAGAACACGCGCACGTTGAACAGCAGGCCGCGCTGCGACGGGATGTAGAGGATCGGATGCTGGAATGCACAGAGTATGTAAAATTTCACATATTTTTCACAGATGTCGTCGGTGACCGACTACATTTTTTGCATCTGTTACAATATTATCTGGAGTTAATCATTTTCACTAGGTCACTAGAGAAATGTCAAGTACATTTTTTGTTGAACAATATCCGCAAACGAAATTGTAAACAGACCAAGCCGGAATTATTTAGCACGTTCTTTACCATTTCACATTCTTTTTATATGGTAGGTGTTTCGAAATCGCTGTTTACTGGTCCTGATAAATAGAACGTAGTGATTTTTTACTCTGCGCTGAAAACGCTAATTGAAAAAAAAAACTTTAGCACAAACTAATTTTCCAATTTGGTCCGTGTTTCAAGATCAATCTCTTCGGTTATCGGAGCTGTCAATTAGAAACTAGTGAAATTGATTGTTTTCCCAAATTAAAAGGTTACTTTGCCTCCTCCCTGTTTGCCGGGAACAGACGAGCTCTTTTCAAAAAGTTGTGATGAAAGAACGAACGATATTCTCTCAATAATAATAACACTTGTACATACCCTCAGCATGATCTCAGAGGAGCACAGCTTGTCGAAGAGCCCTATCGCGAAGGGCGGCAGCGCGGTGAAGATCACATTGTAGAAGCCGATCGTCCAGCGCTCGAACAGGATCTGACCTGACCTGCACACGGACATTACAGATGATGCAATACCTTACAATAAACTGGACAGAGGAATACCTCACTATAGGGATCAGGAGCAAGTTTGTTGCATCATTGCACAACGGAAAGTATTCGTCGCAGAACAAAACATTTGTTTATATATACCCTATCGAGTTTGAGTTCATTTGATTCGTCTTTGAATGGTGATGCCGTCTGTATGTGAGCGAGACAGCGGACGTAGTTATCTAGCGATTGAGCGAGACAGCGAGCTACCGCTATCATGCTCACTCGCATCGTATCGCCAAGCAATCATGCAGGGAATATGCTGTTCTGGGCAATCCTTACCAACATTATTAAATAGGTGAGTGTATATTCTGTCTGTATATAATGTCATAAAATAAACAAAATAGTACCAGGCGGAGTAGATCGCGAACCACAGCTCGATGACGTAGAGACAGATGTTTTTGTAGAAGGAGTACAGGATGAGCTTGCTGATGCGGGAGTAGTTCCAGGCGCCGTGCACCAGCAGCAGCCGGAGCAGGAAACGGAACTGCAACAGAATAACACATAAACACTTATACACGGACATATACATTGCTAGTGGCCCCACACTAGGATACCCTGGGTTGTGGGAACCAGAAACAGCGACGTCATACAAGACCTGGGGATAACATTTTTCTTCCCCCCCGCCTGGATTCATCACGGGAGGCAAACCCTCGAAACGCAACGCCAGCGTCGTCAAAATAGCATCAGCTCACTTCCGCTTAGTCAGGATATGATATCAGTAGTCCTTCAGAGGATTTAGATTGAATGGCACAATACTTTTGCCACTCTCTACATTGGACCACTGTGGGAGAGGAAGGGCGTAGAAACTCCCACAGATTGATGTTTAGATCTCTTTTAAAAATTGCATATGCTTTTAACTAATACAAAATATAATATTTAATTGTTCAGACTTCTCAGCACCTAATGACCTCGTAGGGGCCCATCAGCTACGAGGTAGCGTAGCGATCAGTTGCCAAGAAGTGTGAACGTCGGCGATTCACCGAGCTATTAATTATTGGGGTCGATCTAACCTGGTCTGTGCTTCGGTCCCGTCAACCTCCTGTCTCTCTGCAAGGCCCGGGTGCACCCTAGGCTCTTCTTGGTAGACAGGTTCTTCAGCCAACCAGGTATGACTGGCAGGCCAGCTTCGATGAGCACAGTGTTCCAACACAGGTTATGTTACGTGGGAAAAACCAATCGGCCACGTAAATGCGAACTTTATCTGGTTCGGGGAACCACAACACACTCAGCTATATAGACAATCCTGAGGGAAACCCGAATACATTCCAGATGGCTTGCGATTTAATTTCAATACCCTAACCAATACGCGTTACATTGCGAGGGCTTTTGTCTGTCAGTTGTCAAAAACTGCTAGGTTGGCAGCAACGTCAAATTCAAAATGGCCGTTCAGAAACCATCGATCGAATATCGATTTGGAATCGAACAATCACCCGCCCGGACAGGCACCCACCTGTCCCTTAATCTACGGGCAGCCGAGACAACGTTGCTACCGCTCGTTTTAGAACCGAGCCTCCTACTAGAACCTCTGCAGACCGGGGGGTCCCGTCCTTGCCAGGGAACAAGTTAACAATGCGCCCCCCAATGCGCGTAGTGGCGGTAGGTTAGCATCCTTAACCAGAACGAGGTCACCAACACTAGGGGGGCTGGTTTTGTCAGTCCACTTAAGGCGCTGTTGTAAGATATGCAGATACTCGAGCGACCAACGCTTCCAGAAATTCTGAGTAAACTGCTGCAACATCTGATACCCTGACAACCGATACAATTTCACTCCCTCGAAGGGGTGCTCGGGCAACGCGTTAAGTGGCTGTCCTATCAAGAAATGGCCTGGGGTCAGAGCCTCCAGGTCATTTGGATCCGAGCTGAGCGGACACAACGGTCGCGAATTGAGAACGGCCTCGATCTTACAAAACAATGTCGCGAGCTCCTCAAAAGTCAGCGCGGTCTGACCTACTATACGCCCCAAGTGCGTCCTAGCTGACTTAACTACGGCCTCAAAAATCCCACCCCAGTGGGGGCAAATCGGTGGGCTGAAGGTCCACTGTATACCCCGACGGGAGAGGGCCGTTCCAATATCCACTTTATTTGCATTCAAAAAGTTGACTATCTCTCGTAAGCATCGTTCCGCACCGATGTAGTTAGTGCCGTTATCAGAGCGGATCAAAGTTGGAAGTCCCCTTCGAGAAACAAACCTATCCAAACAAGCAATGAAAGCCTCTGTCGAGAGATCAGCAACGAGCTCGAGATGTACCGCCTTGGTGGATAAACAAACAAACACACATAGGTACGCCTTGTATTGCCCCTTCTGGGTAACATGCACGGCCGCTCTGGGGCCATGATCCGAAGATACTACTACATGGCTGTGGGGCCAGTCCGATTCTCTCTTGGCAAGCCAGGGTGGTCCCCACCACAAATGGTGTCTAACGAGTTCAGGAGCCCGACATCCCCTGGATGCACAATCAGACGGGTTCAATTCTCCTGGTACATGTCTCCAGGTCAGTGGGACCTCAGACGACACAATCTGGGAGACACGGTTCGCAACAAAAACCTCTAAGTTATGGACCGAAGCCTTCAGCCAGCACAAAACAATCTGGCTGTCCGTCCACGCGTACACCGTATCCTCCAAAACCACTGACCCACGCAACACTGTTAGAGTGTGATTCAAAAGTTTGGTCAAAAGAGCAGCCCCGGACAGTTCCAGTTTTGGAATCGTCATCCTTGTCCGAATAGGCGCTACCTTGCTTTTTGCCAAAACCAAACGCACGTCGACCTCCCCGGTGGAGGTGACGGTTCGCAAATAAACCGCTGCCGCAAACCCTCGTTCAGAGGCATCACAAAACCCGTGAAGGGTTGCCCTGTAATCCCCAGCAGGGATCAATTTCCTCGGCAGCGATACATTATTTATGTCCGATAGCGAGGTGAACATTCGCGTCCAATCAGTCAACAAATCACCTGAGAGGTGGGTGTCCCAGGTCAACTGAGCCGCCCATAGCCTTTGCATAAAACATTTGAGAGCAAAGGTGACTGGAGAAATCCATCCATTCGGGTCGAACGTTCTCGCAATCGTTGACAGTACTGACCGCTTCGTCCAGGCCTTCGGTGTTTCTAAAACCACCCGATAGGTAAACTCATCATGGACGGGCCGGTACTGAATTCCAAGCACTGACAACATGTTAGGGTTGTCAGGATTCTCAAAAACGTGCGGGTCTTGTTGAAACTCATCTGGGAGACCAGCCATCAACTCAGGGGAGTTGGACATCCACTTGCGTAGTTCATAGCCGCCTCGTTCCAGCAATTGAATGAGCTCGTCACGTCGGTCCAGAGCTTCCTCTACACTGGCTGCCCCTGTGCAGACGTCATCGACGTACAAATCTTGCTCCAGGATAGCGGCGGCTCTAGGATAGCTCACACGGTCACGCGACGCCAACTCCCGCAGGGTACGCATCGCCAAATACGGGCTAGACCGTAACCCATACGTGTTCGTGTTTAACTCATAGACCTTGACTGGCTCGGCCGTGGACTCACGCCACAGTATCAACTGATACCTTCTGTCAGCCGGATGAATTACCGTTTGCCTAAACATCATCCGAATGTCTGCGACAAATACAATCTGGTGCCTCCGAAAGCTCGTGAGAATATCCGAAATATCACGACTCAACTTGGGTCCCGAATGTAGAAACTGATTAAGGGACATCCCGTTCGAGGTAGGTGCTGACCCATCAAAAACAACTCGAATCTTGCCGGTAGGGGTTCGTAGGACGGCATGGTGTGGAAGGAAACAATGATCCTCAGATCTCCAGTCCACACCCGATACCGACATGTGTCCTAACGACTCATACTCCCTCATGAAATCAACATATTTTTGTTTAAATACGGCGTCCCTTGTCATCCTACGCTCCATCGACATCAATCTCGTCTCAGCCATCTTCCTAGATTCTCCTAGTGGCGGTCGATCGGCCCTAAAAGGCAGTCGGGTTACAAAACGACCAGAACGAAGGCGACCAGTACTATTCTGGTAAAACAACTCGCACTCTTCTTCGTCTGCGTCGACTCGACGAACGGTGGGAGGTTCCTCTATCTCCCAGAAACGTTGGATAGCGTCTGACAACGCTGAGCCAATAAGTATGCCATCTGACTCGGCAGGCCTAACCATTGGCAATGCCGGACCCATGATCACGTGACCAAACTTAGTATCCACAGCAATCAACCCGTCCGGCTGAAGAACTCGCCGATCCGACAACAGAAACCTACCCAGAACTTCTGCTCCCAGTAGCAGGTCGACCGGGGCTGGAGTGTCAAAATCGGGATCCGCCAACTTGAGTCCTGACGTCAGGAATCGAACGGCCGGATTCAACTTCACCAAGGGGTGTCTGCCCATGACATGCGTCATTACTAAAGCTTGCACGGATGTTTTTGTCAAAATGTCATAACGTGGAGAGAACGTGATCACCGATTGACCAACTACATTCGTAACCGTAACATTCCCCACGCCCCGTATTGATTTATTATACCTATTTACCTTGAGGCCCAACCATTTTGCTAAATCATTCGATACAATGCAGCCCTGAGCTCCAGAATCTAATAGGGCGCGAACGTATGTTGGGTTGCCCGCCAAATCCCAAACAAGCACAGAGGCGATCGGTAACACCACCGTCTCCGGTTGGGGGGCAACAAATGGTTGGGCCGCAAATTCCTAGCGAGGACCCCCGGGGCCCCACTGTGCCTGTAACCGATCAGGTATGCAGCTATACGCCAGAGGGTCCCATTGTACGAATGGCCCACGCGCCGGTTCCATTCCCAACCTACGATTCCCCTTAAAAGGGGGTGGGCGTGAATTCAACCGTGGCCGCTCCATGAGCGGGGGGGACATCACATGTGACCGACGAGGACGAGGCGACGAGCGGGGCGACAACTGAGGCGGCGTCCGAACCGCACCCGCATAGCTCGAAGGTGTCCCATACCACCCGCCCGTTACGGCCTGCTCAACACACCCAATGTCCCGCTGAGTCGGATGCTGAGTCGCAACCGAAAACTCAGGGCCCCCCATGTAATGATCCTGAGTGCGGCCCTGCACCCTAGCACTGCCCTGTGCACGTGGGGACGTTGGCCCCTGAGTTGCGCTCCGAGTCGCAAACGAATTCTCAGGGCCCCATGCCGTATCACCCTGGGTACGGCCCTGTGGACGTGGGGACGTTGGCCCCTGAGTTGCGCTCCGAGTCGCAAACGAATTCTCAGGGCCCCATACCGTGTCACCCTGGATACGGCCCTGTGGAGGCTGTTGGCCGGACCGGTTCATGCACAACAGATTGTTGTGGGCCCCACCACAATATCCGCACATTTTTGTGCGCGTGCAGTCCCTAGCCATGTGTGGCCCGAGGCACAGGAAACACCAGCTCCGCTGCTTGGCCATCCGGCGCCGTCCCTGAACCCTAAGTTCCCCGAACTTATTGCAATTGGCCACAGCATGGCCAATCTGCTTACAACATGGGCAGGTCTCACTATGTGGGGTCAATGCACTCACAGTCCCATACGACTGCCGGTTGGTGCGGTCCTTCCTCGTCGGAGGGCCCCTACTCACAGCGCTCCCGGCAGCTCTCTGTGGCTCCGAAGGATGGGTGACCGTCAACCCCAAATTCTCTGCCCGTCGAGCCTCCTCTTCCAAGAATCCGACCAAGTCGGAGAAGGCGGGCAGGTCCTCGGCCGACCTCCCGTGAGACTGTTCGAAACGAGTCTGCACGTCAGCGGGTAGGCGGGAAAGTACAATGTACAACAGTAGGTACGACCATTCACCAACCGGAAGTCCAAGATTCTCTAGAGCCTTGGTGACGGACAACAATGGGTTCAAAACCTCCGTCTGTATGGCCCCGACCTTGTTCACAACCGGGATACTAAACAAACGGTTCAGTTGGGCATCGGCCAACCTCCGTTTGTTATGGTAACGTCTGACCAACAATTGCCTGGCCGTTTCATAGTTACCCTCCGTAACTGTCAAATGAGCGACCAGCTCCCTAGGCTCACCCCTCAATGCTGCCACCAGCTGAGCCATCTTGACAGACTTGGTAATGTCCGATCGCATGTGCACCAAACTGTCGAACAGATTGATGAAGCTCATCCATTCACCGGACACTCCGTCAAAAGTAGGCATAGTTATGGCAGGTAACCTGGACCCCGAACCCTGAAGCGGCAGAGGTGCTTCAATGTCACCACCATGGCTGGACTCGCGCTGTCTACGTATGTCCGCAGCCTTCTGCGTGATAGCAGCTGCCATCTCCATACATTGGTCGACATCCCCTAGCAACCGTGACAGCCTGTCAGGTGCGCAACCATCAACTGATTCCGCCTGCGCGGACAATTCGAGCACCCTATTGTAACGTTCCTTAACGTCCATAGACCGCTCCAATACCACATCATGCCTATCTAAACGGTCTATCAGACCGTGTGCGGAGGAAAACCATCTGAGTTCCTTAAAAACACCCTTCTGGATTTCAGATAACGACATGATCGGAACGATACTTACTCACAATTTGCAGTAACTCAATTTTATTGGACCCTCCAGTCTACAACCCAAACGAGGGAACCCTAAACCACAACTTAAACAATGTTGTTTTCCTTAAACAATAGGAACCGAGTTTTATATCTATATAAATTCTGTAAATACAATTTAGTTTCCCTTTATCATTATAACACACACAGATAGTCAATATTAGTTCAAGTTATAAATTGCTATAAACTGAAAACAATGTAATAGCCTGCTATCAATAGATGTAACTACCTATGTTAACCAAAACATTCATTCAATACTAGTACTAGACCACTAATAGATTGACTAACTAGTAATTCAATGCAAATTTCAATTCACCTACAATGTACCTAAGTTGAGTACCTACTATTCTGAGTCACATCTCAGTACAACTGGTCATTTAGGGAAAACTGTAATATCTGTCTGTCTACTACCAGCAATAGACTTATAGCTTACAATACTACCAATCTATGTGGATATAGGAACACAACCAAGTTACCTAGTAACCGCCTATACCTACAGATTGATAGTCCCAAATCGTGCGTTCCTGGAGCCCTTGACGGCTGCAAATCTCAGGAAACCACGCTCTAGCTACCAAAGTGTTCGGGCTTCTCAGCACCTAATGACCTCGTAGGGGCCCATCAGCTACGAGGTAGCGTAGCGATCAGTTGCCAAGAAGTGTGAACGTCGGCGATTCACCGAGCTAATGTAAATGGAGTCGATCTAACCTGGTCTGTGCTTCGGTCCCGTCAACCTCCTGTCTCTCTGCAAGGCCCGGGTGCACCCTAGGCTCTTCTTGGTAGACAGGTTCTTCAGCCAACCAGGTATGACTGGCAGGCCAGCTTCGATGAGCACAGTGTTCCAACACAGGTTATGTTACGTGGGAAAAACCAATCGGCCACGTAAATGCGAACTTTATCTGGTTCGGGGAACCACAACACACTCAGCTATATAGACAATCCTGAGGGAAACCCGAATACATTCCAGATGGCTTGCGATTTAATTTCAATACCCTAACCAATACGCGTTACATTGCGAGGGCTTTTGTCTGTCAGTTGTCAAAAACTGCTAGGTTGGCAGCAACGTCAAATTCAAAATGGCCGTTCAGAAACCATCGATCGAATATCGATTTGGAATCGAACATTAATCATTATCATAATTAATAAGCAGGAATAAATAATTACAAAATTATGAACTGCAAGGTCTGTGTTGAGCCAGATTAACCCCATACAGTCCCGTCATTTAAGTAATCTTGAACATTGTAATATCCCTTTTTCGACAAAGTCGCTTTAACATGGTTTTTAAATTGCTCAAATGGCAATTTCAAGATCTCCAGAGGTATTTTGTTGTAGTAGAGAATGCATTGACCCTTGAAAGATTACAGTACTACTACTACTAGTATTCGCAGCATCGAGGATGAACGCGCGCGTAAGAGCACAAACCTGCGCGATACTATAGTCGGAGGCGCAGACCGCTTGCAGCCCCTCCACGCCGGAGATGCCGATGCCGACGGAGGCGCGCTGGATCATGGCCACGTCGTTGGCGCCGTCTCCGATGGCGAGCGTCACTGCGCCCGTGGCCTGCGACACCATGTCCACCACCTGCGGGGCAAGTAGCGGAATAACATAAGTAGAGCTGGTCGTTGTTACAAAAGCGCATTAAGTAGCACGTATCATAATAGTAGTTTATGTGACTGCTACATAATGGAGGGCATTAATACTCGAGAGTGGGTTTATGACAGTTTATGTAACAAGGCGAAGGCGAGTTTCATAATAATATCACTCGAGTTTTAATGCCTAATTATGTACAGTTACATACACTAGTTATATCATAAGCGCATGTTTGACCGGCATTGTGGCTCTGCAGTTGTTTAGCTTATTCTGTAGTACCAACTTCACGCAGGCGGGCGTCGGCGTTCGAAATTTGAATGTCATAATGTGTAGAAAAATTACACATAATGGTCATAATGTGTAATTTTTCAGATAAGAAATGAGTTTCTACCAAGTAGTTTAACATTATGCTAATCGTAACGTGCGGTTTTTGTAAGCAGTAAAGAGAGTTTATGATACGTGTGTAGATAAAATGATTAATAATGCCGCTACTAAAACATTTAAGCAACGGCTTTAAAAGAGCACAGCGATCGTTGATGTAATGATTAAGCAAAAGCTGGCGCGCTTTGTTGTAACGTCAGTTTTCACAGGGATCTAGCGGCAAAACCTCTAAAGATAAGAAGTATGAGACCGGGAACTAGCGGCAAAACCTCTAAAGATAAGAAGTATGAGACCGGGAACTAGCGGCAAAACCTCTAAAGATAAGAAGTATGAGACCGGGAACTAGCGGCAAAACCTCTAAAGATAAGAAGTATGAGACCGGGAACTAGCGGCAAAACCTCTAAAGATAAGAAGTATGAGACCGGGAACAGCGGCAAAACCTCTAAAGATAAGAAGTATGAGACCGGGAACTAGCGGCAAAACCTCTAAAGATAAGAAGTATGAGACAGGGAACTAGCGGCAAAACCTCTAAAGATAAGAAGTATGAGACCGGGAACTAGCGGCAAAACCTCTAAAGATAAGAAGTATGAGACCGGGAACTAGCGGCAAAACCTCTAAAGATAAGAAGTATGAGACAGGGAACTAGCGGAAAAACCTCTAAAGATAAGAAGTATGAGACCGGGAACTAGCGGCAAAACCTCTAAAGATAAGAAGTATGAGACAGGGAACTAGCGGCAAAACCTCTAAAGATAAGAAGTATGAGACAGGGAACTAGCGGCAAAACCTCTAAAGATAAGAAGTATGAGACCGGGAACTAGCGGCAAAACCTCTAAAGATAAGAAGTATGAGACCGGGAACTAGCGGCAAAACCTCTAAAGATAAGAACAGTCACATAAACTACTATAATGATGAATGTTTCGCATGGGAGTGGTTGTGGTTGCGGCAGTCACCTCGGCCTTCTGTATCGGCGAGACGCGGCAGCACACCACCACCTTGCAGGAGAGGCACAGCTCCAGGAAGTCCTTCTTCAGGTCGCAGCCCGTGGCATACTTGAGGGTCTTGCCGTCGATGAACAGCGACACCTCGTTCTGCTTGCCGAGGTTCTCGCCGAAGTCCGCCGTGTGGCGCGCGATCGTCTCCCGCGTGCCCTGCGGAAGAAGACACATGACATTTACTTACAGGCACATACGTTGCTTCTGATCCAACACTAGGATACTCTGTGTCGTGAGAACCAGACCCATCGACGCAATCATGTGAACATGCATAACCTGTGGGTTTATTTCATCCTCCCCAGCGGGATTTCGAATCAGGGACCTCTCGCCTAGGAAGCACAGTATCGAGTATCGACCACAACACCACACCAGAATTTTTTTCTTTTCATTATTTCGGCACAAAAGGATCCTTATAGGTGGGTAGAAACGAGTGGTAGTTGGTACGCACGAAACATATTTTTTTAAACATTTATTTATTAAGAATACTAACAGGATAATCATAACATTAATTTCAGATTTCTATAATGAAATGAAATAGCATAGGATACAGTATTATAAATACCAATAATAAAACATCCTCAATACGGTATTTGACAAGGTAGTCCAATAAATCTAGAAAAGCTGAACCTATTTCAACATAAACATTTGACACTATCAGATTTGTATATTTCCAGCAGTTGTATTTTATAAACTCAAATTTGTGTTAAAAAGACAACATTTGACTATGAAGTCATTCATAGAACTCGTGAACAAAATTAACGTTTTGACAGTTCCTAAAAGTAACTATTTTGCCTAATACTCAAATACTGTATTGCAGAAAAAACCTAGTAGTTTTGTAACAGGCTAAGTGTTACAAATCATTTCAAAGATATTGGGAAATAAGGAATTCTCAGCAATATTAAATTCAAAATGCACAGTTAAGAATAAATAAATATTAAAAGTCACAAATATATAACCTCAATACACCGGCCCCTCACATTCAAGTTGGAAGCCATGTGAAGGCGACACAGTGTATGAGAGTTGGACAGTTCAGCCTCCCTGCAATATGGACCAGAATGCTGGTTCAAAGTAAACATTAAAGAATAATCCGAAGTCGCAGGTCAGGCTATGCAACGCAAAAACTCAACGAAAGGTGAGGCTGAAGGACGAGATATACACAAAAACACCTACCTACTAGCATATACCAGAAGAGTACGAGGCCGAAGACCGAGATGATAGAAGAATAGATAGATAGAAGGTCCAAGCAACACGGAAATATATATCCGTCTTTAGAATTACTTCACTAACTGCTTGGTCTTCAGTCTCGCCACGGCGCTGCGGGTCGGATAGCCGAGCCAAGGGCTTACCTCTTCCAGTAAATCTAAGAAAACTGCAAGGCCGAAGGCCGAGCCTTATACTTCAAAACAATTAAAAAGCGTGCTGGAGCTGTTACAAAGAGTGCGTTGAGATTGTTTGTTTGTTTGAACTCACGTCGAGACTGTCCTCGTTGAGGATGATGAGCGGCATCCCGCTGTGTATGAGACGGGCGGAATGCGCGATGTTGATGGCCGTCTCCTGCTTGTCGCCCGTCAACACCCACACGTTGATGTTCGCCTGGAGGAGCGAGGCTATCGTCTCGGGGACGCCATCCTGCATCATACAATTATTGTTAACTTAATAAAAATTACGAAACTTCGCGAATATCTTGAAAGAAATAAAGAGAGAAACATTTATTATAAGGACAGTGAACACACTACAATTACAACAAAGAAACAAAACACAGAGATAAAAAATGGCAATGCAATGACACATGATATAAAAAGAAATGTCAGTCGTGGTGTGTCCATTATAAAAGGCGCCTGACTCAGCTCTTTGATCTTTGATCTGAATCACGAATTACAACGCAATCAAGTTCAATACAATTTTTGGCTAGGATCGTTCCATTCCACATGAATCGTCAAAGAGAACAGTTCCTACCTGCAGCTTGTCCTCTATGGCGGTGGCTCCGAGTAGTCTGAGATAACAGTTCCTACCTGCAGCTTGTCCTCTATGGCGGTGGCTCCGAGTAGTCTGAGATAACAGTTCCTACCTGCAGCTTGTCCTCTATGGCGGTGGCACCGAGTAGTCTGAGAGAACAGTTCCTACCTGCAGCTTGTCCTCTATGGCGGTGGCTCCGAGTAGTCTGAGATAACAGTTCCTACCTGCAGCTTGTCCTCTATGGCGGTGGCTCCGAGTAGTCTGAGATAACAGTTCCTATACTCGGCGCCACGACTAAAGAGCTTTGTCCTTGAATGCGCAGTAGTCACTTTTCACAAGTGTTTGGTGCGGGGAAGTGAGGAGCGACGGGGGCGGTAGTCAGCGCCGGCACCTGATTCGTTGATCAGTCGCTTCCTGATGCCCGCACCGAAAGCACGTCTCGAAGCTTCTTGAGTACAGTCGCATACAATATTACCCAACGTTATCTTTCGCCCCGGTCGAAAATGCCGAAAAATAAAGTACTGACTAGGCAAGCTAGAAAAATGGTTTACGATGTGAACTGTTATATCAAAAAAGAGTCTGATGAAATACTGATGAAGAAGTCTGATGAAAAACTTAATTGTGGTTTAATTGTTACAAATTATTAGTCAGCGGGAAGAAAAGAGTGTGCAGGACTATTACTACAAGTATCTATATTCACTAGGCCCTAGTGACTAGGGGCATTCTATGCTAGGGGGTTATTTATATATAGGTTTCAACCTTGACGTTAACAAATGTTGTCAATAGAGAGTACCTATAGTTTATTTGACACAAAGTCCATTATTTACATCGGCTAATATCCCAATCAACAAAATATCAAACAGAGAAAAAATAGAAGTGAAGAAAGTCCTGAACACTCATTCCTTCACACTAACCCTAAAAACGCACTTCGGAATTATGCCGCGACTGTACACATGCGCAGTAATCCCCGCCAGTTTCTCCGAGAGCTCTTTATTCGTGGCGCCGAGTGTACCTGCAGCTTGTCCTCTATGGCGGTGGCTCCGAGTAGTCTGAGAGAACAGTTCCTACCTGCAGCTTGTCCTCTATGGCGGTGACTCCGAGTAGTCTGAGATAATAGTTCCTACCTGCAGCTTGTCCTATGGCGGTGGCTCCGAGTAGTCTGAGATAACAGTTCCTACCTGCAGCTTGTCCTCTATGGCGGTGGCTCCGAGTAGTCTGAGATAACACTTCCTACCTGCAGCTTGTCCTCTATGGCGGTGGCTCCGAGTAGTCTGAGATAACAATTCCTACCTGCAGCTTGTCCTCTATGGCGGTGGCACCGAGTAGTCTGAGATAACACTTCCTACCTGCAGCTTGTCCTCTATGGCGGTGGCTCCGAGTAGTCTGAGATAACAGTTCCTACCTGCAGCTTGTCCTCTATGGCGGTGGCTCCGAGTAGTCTGAGATAACAGTTCCTACCTGCAGCTTGTCCTCTATGGCGGTGGCTCCGAGTAGTCTGAGGTCGTTTTCGATGAGCGTGGCGGCTTCCTCCAGTTTCAGCTCGCGGTCCTGTATCGCGATGCTGGCCTTGTGGTATGTGTTCGACCAATCCTGATGGAACAAACCAGTTTATTTAGTTTTCTACGTCTTCTTCCTAGCCAGCATACATAGATTGTAGGAATATTTTTGGTACTATCATTAATTCAATACGGGACTGTCGAAGCGCAAATTGGCAGTCATGTTATGCCTGAAAATCAACACTCTTGCGAAACAGCGAAATTGATGATCTCCGCGATCTAGCTTCGGGACAGGCGACTCACACTGTACACATGCTCGTCGATGTCCCGCGCGGCGAACACGAGCGTTCGCAGCCCCGCGCTCGCGAACTGCTCGAGGTGCGCGAGCGTTGTGTCGCCGTACTTCGCTGCGCCGGCGCCGGCGAGTCGCGGGTAGAGAACCGAGTCTGCGCCCTTGCAGTACAGCTTGATTTGACCTGCGGGGAAAAGAGATGGATAACGTACAAATACAAATAATCTATTAGCTTACGTATCGGAAGATTACAAAGGATATAAACATTAGTCTGCCACCATTAAAATAATATCAACAGCCAGACCTAACATAGCGTCCGGCCTTTTATTTTCATACGGGGTGGCAGAGACACAACTGTGTCCACTTTGAGCTATTTTGCGTGACAGGGGGCTAGCCCGTCGCCGCACCTATGGAGTAATGAAGATTTCCTCACGATGTATTTCCATCACCGTTAGAACCTCCGTATAATGTACTTTTATTAAATTAATTATCTCATTGGTCAGGCATCGAACCTGGATCTCCTGTGTGAGAAGCAAGTGACCTATTAGACCACGGAGCTATTGTAAGTAATTGCACACTCGTATGTGTTCGGTCACGAGCGAATAGTTCTGTTCTTTCTTTGTTCATATCTTTCACTCATCATTCAATATCTCTCGATTACGGGTGGTTATCGCAGCCCGTGCGCTCTCTGACAAATACTGCGGAATATTCGGTTTCAATGGCTTTTGGCAATAATGCTATATATATTATTACCAACCTCGCCATACCGATTATGTGGTGTGAACAGTGCGGATCACGAGCATTACGGAGGCCTCCAGGAGACATCGAAATCGGATTGCAGTGACGGACACCATGAGATACCGTTTTCAACTCATTAACTTTTGTATTTATTTAGCCACGATCACGGGCGAGACGTGTGTATCACAGTATTTATTTAGCCACGATCACGGGCGAGACGTGTGTATCACAGTATTTATTTAGCCACGATCACGGGCGAGACGTGTGTATCACAGTATTTATTTAGCCACGATCACGGGCGAGACGTGTTTATCACAGTATTTATTTAGCCACGATCACGGGCGAGACGTGTGTATCACAGTATTTATTTAGCCACGATCACGGGCGACACGTGTGTATCACAGTATTTATTTAGCCACGATCACGGGCGACACGTGTGTATCACAGTATTTATTTAGCCACGATCACGGGCGAGACGTGTGTATCACAGTATTTATTTAGCCACGATCACGGGCGACACGTGTGTATCACAGTATTTATTTAGCCACGATCACGGGCGAGACGTGTGTATCACAGTATTTATTTAGCCACGATCACGGGCGATACGTGTGTATCACAGTATTTATTTAGCCACGATCACGGGCGAGACGTGTGTATCACAGCATTTATTTAGCCACGATCACGGGCGAGACGTGTGTATCACAGTATTTATTTAGCCACGATCACGGGCGACACGTGTGTATCACAGTATTTATTTAGCCACGATCACGGGCGACACGTGTGTATCACAGTATTTATTTAGCCACGATCACGGGCGACACGTGTGTATCACAGTATTTATTTAGCCACGATCACGGGCGACACGTGTGTATCACAGTATTTATTTAGCCACGATCACGGGCGACACGTGTGTATCACAGTATTTATTTAGCCACGATCACGGGCGACACGTGTGTATCACAGTATTTATTTAGCCACGATCACGGGCGACACGTGTGTATCACAGTATTTATTTAGCCACGATCACGGGCGACACGTGTGTATCACAGTATTTATTTAGCCACGATCACGGGCGACACGTGTGTATCACAGTATTTATTTAGCCACGATCACGGGCGACACGTGTGTATCACAGTATTTATTTAGCGCTTGGTCGCCATCATCTTTCATCACAACCGGGGCAGCTTGAGCAGCTATTGGACAGCGTAATGGAGTAATGAATCAGACTAAACTTGGGCACGACTGTGCCTCTGTCACTCTGCTATGAGTAAAGGCGTGACGCTATGTTAAGGGCAGCCTCTTCGTTCATCCGCGGACTGGACATTTTGCACTTTGCCCTCCAGGGCAGTAGTCCGATAAGTCGACTTTAAGTTGTCTGATTTGCTTCCGGGAGCTAGATAAAAAGTTACGGGTGGATAGGAAATGGTGAAGCGAATGAGAGTAATCCAAAGAGCCATGGAGCGTTCCACACCGGACATCACACATCGATCGCGATCGAGTCCGCAACGAAGAAATATGTCGACAGACTTCAAGGATCAAGATGTCGGAAACCGTATAACTAGCCAAAAATGTAAGTGGGCAGGACACCTTGCCGAGGTGAGGTGACGGCAGGTGGAGATCTCTGACTGAGTGGCGGCCGAGGGAAGGAAACAGAAGCGTGGTTCGCGGGGAAACCGGGGTTCTATTGGCAAAGGACCAGCCCCCCTAGACAAGTGACATTGCTAGGGATAGCGAGTCGAAACGATAACTTTTTATGTATGCGATATGACATTTGGAATCGCTAAGGTGACGTCACCTAGCGAATAAAAAGTTATCGCTTCGACACGCTATCCTTAGCGATGTCACTTGTCTTCAGGCACAGATAAGTTGTAAGAATAAATAACTTAATAAAAAATACAAAATTCCGACTGCGCGCCACCAACAAACAATATGTGAGTACAAATAAGCTCGCCTTTGTATATTATTTTTATGATATTCTTGTTGTCTCCATATTGTTTGTGTGCAATAAAGAAATGATGAATTATGCAAGCACATAAAACTTAACGTTACTATCGAGATTCGATGAAATTATTGTATTACAGTGTTAAATTAAATTTAAATGCAAGCGGAACCCACTCTATTAAATTTAATTGGTATCGCCTGAATTTTAAGTTAATTTAATTTAACACTACTTAAATTTAATAATTTTATCGAATCTCAATAAAATTTTTATTTTTATTTTATTTTATTTTATTCAGGTAACAAACAGTCACTTACTAAACATGGATTGATTGACTATTTACATAAAGACCTGGAGTACCATTAATTGGTTACAATTTATACCGTGTTGTGACAATATTCGAGAACGTATAGTTAAGTTACCAACATAGAATTTCTTTTATTTGTCTTTTATAGCTAGGAAGTGAGTTTGCGAAGATATCTATATCTATCAGTCTTTTATAGCTAGGAAGTGAGTTTGCGAAGATATCTATATCTATCAGTCTTCTGTTATAAGTTTCGAAAGATCGTCGAAAGAATGTGTTTTTTGCATAGTTTGTGCTACATAGGGTAGAATAAAATGTTTTCTTTGAACGTGAGGAGATGCGGTTAACAAACAAGTTTACCTTCTCAAGTAAACATGCCGAATCTATATGGTCATTTAATAATTTATATAGGAATGAGGCATCCAAAAAAGTGCGTCTGCTTTCTAGGGAGGCAATATTGAACTTATCACACAGCCTTTTATTATCGTTATAGTTAGTGCCGGTCCTGTAGTCTAATGATTTTAAAAATTTATTCTGAATCTTCTCAAGACGAGCAACGTGTACCGCATAGTGGGGATTCCACACTACACAACCAAATTCTAAAATACTACGCACATATGCGTAGTATAGCGTTATGATGGTTTTTGCTCGCTTAAAGGGTTTTGATAGACGCAGAATCAAACCAAGTTTTTGGTAGGCTCGAGCGATGATATGGTCGATATGTATATTGAAATGAAGTTTAGAATCAAGCAGCACCCCCAGGTCTCTAATCTGCGTTACCCTTTTTACTTGAATACCATTGAGGTTGTAATCAGCTAGAGTTTGGCTATTCTATCATGAACCTAGCAAAGCGCGGCAAATTCAAAATTTATGAAGTAGGCAACACAGAAAATAGTTGGAAAAAACGATTTTGATACTTTTATAATAATTTGTATTGTATTGCACAAAAAATATTGAATATTGATTAATGGCGTGAAAAGACAACAGTTTGAAGCAAATTTGTATGAAAATGATTACTAGATAAATTAATATCACGTAAATGGTCAGGAAAAATTAAAGTCATATGGTCAATAAAAACATGTATTTATTCGCTATAGTCAAAGTCAGAATCTAGATATTCTACTCCCATATCTGACTCATCTGAGCTGCTCGACTCATCATCCCGGACGCTTATTATAAATTGTTCCATATGTTCGGTTATTCCATCCCTGGTTCGGTAATGGTCTTCAACACGCAGTACATGATCGACATTTTTTTTCCAGTCATCTGCTGTTAAGCTTTGGAATTCTTCTTTTATGAGTTCTTCTAACTGCGCTGCTGATTTAGAAATATTTTTACTTGCCACTTTTCGCTTTCCAAGACTCCATATGAGCTCAATAGGATTGAGGTCGCAATGGTAGGGAGGTAATCTTAATACCTCATGGCCGTGCTCTTTTACGATTTCATCTGCTTCATAAATCGGCTCTGGTTTATGTTTTTGTACCAAAACCAATAGTTCCGATCTGGACTGACATTCTTCAAACATAATTTGATTAGCCCGCAGCCAGTCTTGTATATCTGCTTTCCGAGTGCTGGTGTTGGGTGCCTTATTAATTTGAACCGTATGGTAACTGGCGTTGTCCATCACTATGACGCTATTTGCACTCAAATTGGGTATCAGTTTCTCGCACAACCACTTTTTAAAATTTGATGAATTCATATCATGATGTTAGTCTGCTTTGGTTGACTTAGTGCTGAATGTTAACAGTGCATTGGGCACAAATCCATTCTCTGAGCCAGCATGAACGATTATAAATCGTTTTCCTGTGGAAATGTTGTCGATAACACCCTGCGTCGAAGGTCCTTGCCATGACATTTTTGGCTTATAGTTTTGATGGATGTATGTTTCATCAAGATATATTATTTGTTTACCTTCAGCACGTTTTGCAGCAATGATCCTTAAATATTGGTGTCGCCAGGCTTCGAGGTCGTATCTTTCAATAAGTACAGATCGTTGATTTTTATTTTTCTTAAATTCGAAACCATTCTTTAGCAAAATTTGCCGTAGTGTTTCTCGGCATCCCGTAAAGTTTATGCTTTCTCTTAAATCAGCCAAAAGGCTTCTAAGGGTAGGCACTTGTTTTTTAACTAAATAGAATTCATTTATCTTGTTCCTGATAGCTTGAATATCAAAACTATCTAAATTGGATATTTTAGATGGGTGAGGTCTTTTTTTTTGTCTGGAGTTCTGAAGACACCTTCATTTGTTTTACCTTCCTTATTTATTCTCTTTAATGTTGAACAGCTCACACCTACAAAATAAATAAATAATTATCACGCAACTAGGGTAGAATAACAATTTAGCCTATGTCCATCCTCGTACCTTAACTAATATCCATGCCAAATTTCATCAAAATCGGTCGGGTAGCTCTGGCGCCAAAGCGTTAAAGACAGACACACATCTTCGCATTTATAGGTTATAATATTAGTACTTATAGATTTAATTACCTGTCATAGAAGAGATATCTTGAAAATATTTATTCTGACTAAGTAACTCTTTTTGTTCCAATTCTTTGAGTTTGAATAGATATTTTAGAAAAAGTGAATCTTCGTAATTCTAACATCATATAAGTTAAGTATACATTACTGTAACAAATAAAGCAAAATTTTGATTAATAGAAGTTAGCAATGAAAGAAGTCAATGTTTTCTTAAAGTATCAAAATCACTGTGCTCAACTAACCTATAAATTGTACGACGCTGTCTAAACATTCCGTTTTTTGCTTGATTAAGGCATCTTTATTCTCTTGATTTTCTTTATGTTTGCTCATCATTTTAAATAGAAGCTCTCGTACGCTACTTTTAATCGGTTTACTCATGATTCAATTCGTTATTAACGCAAAACTCAATAAATGAACACAAACAACAATGCGATCACCGAGACGTTGACAGCACGTTGACATAATGTGTCAAAACGCCAGTGTTGCAACTTTAAAAATTAGTGGGTTCGCCATTCCCTAGCCAAACTCTAATACTGGATTAAATTTCCGGGTAAATGTTATCGTATAACATTTATCTACATTAAGCAATAACTGATTACGGGCACAATAAGTTGTGAAAATGTTTAGATCAGATTGAAGTAAAGTGCAGTCTTCTGGGGTTGAGACTACTTTAAAAATCTTAGTATCGTCCGCGTATACCAAATGACATGAGTCTGAGAAAATATTCATGATATCATTAATGTAGAGTAAACAAAAATAGGCCCAAATGGGAAAGGACTTCAACCATCTAAACAGATCACCATGTATACCGATCTTCAGAAGTTTGGAAAGGAGTGTGTTATGATTAATTTTATCAAATGCTTTTGAAAAATCGGTATACACGGTATCAACCTGACATCCAGCGTCCATAGCATTAATTGCGAAATCTGTAAAAGTGACTAAGTTTGTGTCGACACTACGACCCTTAAAAAAACCATGTTGGAATTGAGAGATGTGACGTGATAGTGTTTGAGATAGTTCTTGTGTTACAATTTTTTCGAATATTTTACCAAATATACATAATTTTGATATAGGCCTGTACTGTTTTACGTCACACCTCTCACCTCCCTTATGTATTGGCGTTACTATTGCGGTTTTCCAAATATTTGGAAAATATCCCTCATTTAGTGACTTTTTAAAGATGATAGTAAGCGGTATGGAAAGTGAGGACGAGCATTTCGAGATAAAAATGGGATGAATCCCATCGTGACCTGCTCCCTTATTAACATCTACTTTATCTAAATGTCTCAAGATTAGTTTACGGGAAATTCTTACTGACGAAATATCTATCGGAGCATCGGATGAGTTATAATCCAAACCAAAAATGAGATCCATTGAACTGTCATTAGTATCCTTTACAAAGACAGAATTAAAATATTCATTAAATAAATTACTGATTGAATGACAATCTGAAGAGGATTTACCATTATAAACCATACGCTCGGGTAAAGCATTTGAAGAAAATTTAGTTTTTATATAACTCCAAAAATATTTAGGGCAATGTTCAATTCGTTCTTCGGCTCTCTTCACAAACGATTCAAAACAAAGAGGTTCCAACTTCTTCTCCCTATGCTTGAGTAATCTAAAAGCATCATAATCTAGTGGATTACCATAGATTTTCCATTTCTTGTGATATTTGAGTTTTTCGCGAATTAATTTAATGAGGGAACTAGAGTACCATTGTGGGTATCCACTATTTGGGGTAGATGATACCGACTGTTTGGGAACATGTTCGTCAATAACACAATTTAGCTGACTATAAAAAAGATTGGTAGCATCATCCGTATCATCATTCATATTATGTAGACAGTTCCAGTCATAGTCGGATAACCGCCCATTGATCGCCACGTAGTCAGCATTATGATACATGAGTTTCAAACGAGGCTTTTGCTTATGTAAGAACAGACCAGGAACACTAATATTGATCTCTAAAGATCTATGATGCGGGTCCTCAGGAACAAGGGGATGGGCGCACGGTACCACGGAACAAGCAGTGTTACTCAAAACCAAATCAAGGATGTGTTGGTTAACGTTCGTTTGTACGTAACCAGTTGTACTGTTTCAAATTAGTCAACATCATAAATTCCGAAAGTGAGGTTGCCACACTTTTATTATTTGTATTAATATCAAGAAAGTTTGAATTATTAGTGTTGGCAATTTCCCACGATGCATAAGATACATTAAAGTCCCCAAGAAATAAGAACAAATCGTTTGTACTGTTTACAACACGGTCAGAAGAGTAATCGAAGAAATTTTTAAGTGATTCGTGGTGTTTGTTATTGTGAGGGTAGTAAGAAGCCACTAAGTGCAGTTTAGAAAAGGAATGATCACAGCTGACTCGAGAGTGCTTAGTGCCACCGCCGTCAAGGTCGATGGTAACCCATAGTTCCTCGGCAGTCGGCGTACTCCGTAGTTCGTCACGTTGCCGCGCCAAGATTCCTCGGCGCACGGCAATCAGCACCCTACCACCCGCGGGGTCCTTCACCGGTCGGCGGCGGCGGCGGTGACGGACGGACGGTCTATAGGTATTTGACTTAGGCGTCTCTCGATCAAGCCGAAACACTACGTAGTTGCTATAGAAATATTCCGCAACATTAAAGTTCAAAGACAACCATGTTTCGGTCAAACATATGATATCATAGCCACATTGAAGAGCATTGGGAAAGAAAGTATGTGATTTTGTGCGCAATCCCCTCACATTCTGATAATATATGCTAAGTTCATTTAAGGCTGGCATTTATTAAGCATAAAGTATAAGTAAAAAGCGGTAAGCAGAGTAGTTCTGAATTTACTGCTCGCTTCACTAACGATGCGCATTGATAATGAAAGATAAGCGTGTATAGATTTATAAGCATTGTTAGATACTGGTAGCGGCAGATATGTTGCACAATTATAGCAGAAACACATTAATATTATATTAATTATTGCGGATTTATGATAGATATCTTCACATGGAAAATAGTAACTTGAATATAGCAAATGAAGCAATTTTTGTAGCAAACATGAGAACATTAATGTGATGATAAATTTGACGTTGTTTAGTAACAGATGACTCACACAAAGTAAATTTTGAATGATGCAAAATTCAGTTGATTTAAGGTAAACACACAAGAAACACCAATACTTATCGCAAAAAAACAAGCACCGTCACATAAATTTGTTAAAATCAGTGTCATTGCAGATTCTTACGGCTTTACTTGTGTCAGTTTTTCTCATGAAGATTTTGCAATCTCTGACCCAAAGATGTTTGATGTCACAAGCTTTCTTTATTTCGCGGGCACGTTTCAGCAGCAACTTGTTCGCCGGGGTTAGATGGTCATTGATGTAAACATCTGCCGATGGCCCGGGAAGTCCAAAGTCCGAGGTCTGGATGCCTCGGCGCACTCGAATCGCCGATAGTATTTCGTCTTTGCGTCGACGCTGAGTCATTTTGACGACTATAGCAGGGGGCCTGGGTTTGCCCGTGTCATCATTTGGTTGATCAAGTCGCCGAACCCGGTGAATGGTGTCAACATCCGAATCACGAAGCGTCACACCTAGCTTGGTACAAATATCGCCGAAGATGGAGTAAAGGTTTTCTCCCTTCCTGGTTGAATACCTGATATTTCAATATTGTTCATTCTCTGATACTGGTCATTCTCTTCTATTGTTGCCTCAAGGGATGCGACTTTTAACTCCAGATGTTTGGTGCGGTCGTCAATTGATGGAATCAGTAAGCAGCTGGCTTTAATTTGACGTACTTCCTTAGTTAATCCTGCGACAGAATCATCAATATGTTGCTTCAAGAGAAAAAGAAGCTCCGACAGATTGTTTACTTCGACCAGCGACTTTAGCGATTCCATCGCCGAGGTGGTTCCCAAATCATCAGCATTCTCAGAGATATCTTCGTTAGGCTCCTGAGTAATCTCCGAGTCCACAGTGGTTGTCCCCTTAGTGACACATTGGCTACATTTCCACTTGCGTTTCGCGTCAGCTCGCATCTTTCGAAACAGACCTTCGACCATCTTCTCACAGTAGAAATGGCTTGAAGATTTGCATTGGGAGCATAGAATACCATCTCCTGTATGAATAGTTTCACAACACACATGGCAATTAGCCGCTATAGCGAATTTAGGAGGCATTTTCGTAACCGACATACACACGAATCAGTAATTGCGCAGTTATGTAACTACGTGTACAGAGCGCTCGCGTAGGAAGGAACGGATACAATGACTACTCGCCACGGCAGCTCGCTGCTGACTGTTACGTTAGCTCTTAACTGCTTGTTTTTTTAGGGTTTGATCCTGCGGATATACTGACCGGTGTCTGTCCGTACGATGACGGACATCCTCTTCCTGGTGCTGGTGAAGTCGATCACGTTGAGCACGCGGAAGGTGCGCTGTCCGCGCGGCGTGTGCAGCGTCACGCTGGCCGGCGTGCGCACCGCGAACACGAACCCGAACGAGGCCGCGCCCAGCACGAGCGCGCGCTCGTCTGTGGACGTAAAGCCATATTGTCGTAGCAGATACAGTAACGAGTTTCTAGTGTGGACGAAGAAGAATAACTTCTTCTTCTTAAAGCGCTCCAATGTAGAGGAGGCAAAAAATTTATATAAGTAAATTTTGAATCTTAAAAATATTCATTTATGGAGTCGCTGCGAGTACGTAAACACGATTCTTGCAACGGTTACAGTTATGGCTCGCTAATGAAAAAATCCGTGCAGCTAGTTTATATTTCTGGGAAAACGTTATCCAAGTTTCCACGCACATTATAAAATCGATAATTTCACTGCAGTATGTACAATAGAACATTAATTCGTTCAGTAATCAAAGCATTACAAATCCGTTTCAGTCGTGGCATGTTGCGGTATTTTTTTTGACCTTTTCAAAATCAAAGGTTCTTTATTATTGTAGATATGTACAATGTACTAAGCACAACATATGTTTTTGCAAACAACGGAAAAAGCTAATTTAGCGGTCAAGAATCATTTTCCTGATTAAATCATGGTTGTAACAAATAGATACATGTTAAAAGCTCAGACACACAGGTATTTTAAGTCCAATTGCTCTGACAAAATTAAGCCGCATCCATAAGGAAGGACAAGTAGTTGTTTAAAATAATGTACACAAGCAAATGAATGAAGTGAGAGTGGTCACAATTCGTAAGGCTGCAAAACTAACCATAGATTAATTTCCCTTAAGGTAGTTTATTTTAGTTTGTTGCCTGCGGAATCGGCGAACTGTCACCTTGTACTCGTCTTGGCTAAAGACGTGTAGTGTGTAAAGTGTATACTAACCCGGCGAAGCGGCATGGTTGAGTGTGTAAAGTGTATACTCACCCAGCGAAGCGGCGTGGTAGTGTGTAAAGTGTATACTAACCCGGGGAAGCGGCGTGGTAGAGTGTGTAAAGTGTATACTAACCCGGCGAAGCGGCGTGGTAGTGTGTAAAGTGTATACTAACCCGGCGAAGCGGCGTGGTAGAGTGTGCAAAGTGTATACTAACCCGGCGAAGCGGCGTGGTAGAGTGTGTAAAGTGTATACTAACCCGGCGAAGCGGCGTGGTAGAGTGTGTAAAGTGTATACTAACCCGGCGAAGCGGCGTGGTAGAGTGTGTAAAGTGTATACTAACCAGGCGAAGCGGCGTGGTAGTTGATCGTGCCATCAACGTTCTCCGGTATGACAGTATGACAGATGGCCAGCATCGTGAGGAACTCCTCGATAACAGGCGCCGTCGGGTGCTTGAGGCGCATGTTCTGATAGATGGGCGTATCTTCTAACTTCTCGTTAGGGGCGGGGCGGCTGTAGATTATCTGAAAAGCAAAATTAATTAATCAAACATAACACATACTTTGTTTCTGGCCCCACACTAGGATATACACTAGGATTCAGAAACAGCGACGTAACACACATCTAAGCATACAAGACCTGTGGTATGTTTTTTCTTCATGTCTAGCCGGGATGTGAACCCGGGATCTCTTGCTTGGGAGTCAGCGTGACCGCAACGCCACTGGGATTGTACAATTTAACAAGTTATTTTTGAAAAAATCTTAGCATATCTCTCTTCTTCGTATTGTTTCCACATTTCTCCGTCTTGTCAGTACTGCACCATGCCGAGCTCCTCGTTCAGGTTGGATATCCTGTGCTGCGCGGGAGTATGTCACCTACCTCGGCGACGCTGCACTTGTGGAAGTCCATGATGTTGCAGGTCAGCGTGCCCGTCTTGTCGGTGAACACGTACTGCACCATGCCGAGCTCCTCGTTCAGGTTGGAGGTCCTGGCCTGCGCGGGAGTGTCGGTGGCCTCGTGGTACATCTCGCGGTCCATCGCGATGAACTTTGCCTGAGGGTCATCACATCAATCATCATAAAGCCTAAGTTATATTTTCTTATCATCGCTAATTACCCGATTGGGCAGCGCCACTTTGCGTCTGTCAGGCTATAGATTGGCAGTCCCACTTTGTGTGTGTCTGTCAGCTATAGATTGGGCAGCGCCACTTTGCGTGTGTGTCTGTCAGCTATAGATTGGGCAGCGCCACTTTGCGTCTGTGTCTGTCAGCTATAGATTGGGCAGCGCCACTTTGCGCGTGTGTTTGTCAGCTATAGATTGGGCAGCGCCACTTTGCGTCTGTGTCTGTCAGCTATAGATTGGGCAGCTCCACTTTGCGTGTGTGTCTGTCAGCTACAGATTGGGCAGCGCCACTTTGCGTCTGTCAGGCTATAGATTGGCAGTCCCACTTTGTGTGTGTCTGTCAGCTATAGATTGGGCAGCGCCACTTTGCGTGTGTGTCTGTCAGCTATAGATTGGGCAGCGCCACTTTGCGTCTGTGTCTGTCAGCTATAGATTGGGCAGCGCCACTTTGCGCGTGTGTTTGTCAGCTATAGATTGGGCAGCGCCACTTTGCGTCTGTGTCTGTCAGCTATAGATTGGGCAGCGCCACTTTGCGTCTGTCAGGCTATAGATTGGCAGTCCCACTTTGTGTGTGTCTGTCAGCTATAGATTGGGCAGCGCCACTTTGCGTGTGTGTCTGTCAGCTATAGATTGGGCAGCGTCACTTTGCGTCTGTCAGGCTATAGATTGGCAGTCCCACTTTGTGTGTGTCTGTCAGCTATAGATTGGGCAGCGCCACTTTGTGTGTGTGTCTGTCAGCTATAGATTGGGCAGCGCCACTTTGCGTCTGTGTCTGTCAGCTATAGATTGGGCAGCGCCACTTTGCGTGTGTATTTGTCAGCTATAGATTGGGCAGCGCCACTTTGCGTCTGTGTCTGTCAGCTATAGATTGGGCAGCGCCACTTTGCGTGTGTGTCTGTCAGCTATAGATTGGGCAGCGCCACTTTGCGTCTGTGTCTGCCAGCTATAGATTGAGCAGCGCCACTTTGCGTGTGTGTCTGTCAGCTATAGATTGGGCAGAGACACTTTGCGTGTGTGTCTGTCAGCTATAGATTGGGCAGCTCCACTTTGCGTCTGTGTCTGTCAGATATAGATTGGGCAGCGCCACTTTGCGTCTGTATCTGTCAGCTATAGATTGGGCAGCGCCACTTTGCGTGTGTGTCTGTCAGCTATAGATTGGGCAGCGCCACTTTGCGTCTGTGTCTGTCAGCTATAGATTGGGCAGCGCCACTTTGCGTCTGTATCTGTCAGCTATAGATTGGGCAGCGCCAATTTGCGTGTGTGTCTGTCAGCTATAGACTGGGCAGCGCCACTTTGCGTCTGTGTCTGTCAGCTATAGATTGGGCAGCGCCACTTTGCGTCTGTCAGCTATAGATTGGGCAGCGCCACTGCGTGTGTGTCTGTCAGCTATAGATTGGGCAGCGCCACTTTGCGTGTGTGTCTGTCAGCTATAGATTGGGCAGCGCCACTTTGCGTGTGTGTCTGTCAGCTATAGATTGGGCAGCGCCACTTTGCTTCTGTGTCTGTCAGCTATAGATTGGGCAGCGCCACTTTGCGTGTGTGTCTGTCAGCTATAGATTGGGCAGCGCCACTTTGCGTGTGGGTCTATCAGCTATAGATTGGGCAGCGCCACTTTGCGTGTGTGTCTGTCAGCTATAGATTGGGCAGCGCCACTTTGCGTCTGTATCTGTCAGCTATAGATTGGGCAGCGCCACTTTCCGTCTGTGTCTGTCAGCTATAGATTGGGCAGCGCCAATTTCCGTCTGTGTCTGTCAGCTATAGATTGGGCAGCGCCACTTTGCGTCTGTGTCTGTCAGCTATAGATTGGGCAGCGCCACTTTGCGTCTGTGTCTGTCAGCTATAGATTGGGCAGCGCCACTTTGCGTCTGTGTCTGTCAGCTATAGATTGGGCAGCGCCACTTTACGTCTGTGTCTGTCAGCTATAGATTGGGCAGCGCCACTTTGCGTGTGTGTCTGTCAGCTATAGATTGGGCAGCGCCACTTTGCGTCTGTATCTGTCAGCTATAGATTGGGCAGCGCCACTTTGCGTCTGTGTCTGTCAGCTATAGATTGGGCAGCGCCACTTTGCGTCTGTGTCTGTCAGCTATAGATTGGGCAGCGCCACTTTGAGTCTGTGTCTGTCAGCTATAGATTGGGCAGCGCCACTTTGCGTCTGTGTCTGTCAGCTATAGATTGGGCAGCGCCACTTTGCGTCTGTCAGCTATAGATTGGGCAGCGCCACTTTGCGTGTGTGTCTGTCAGCTATAGATTGGGCAGCGCCACTTTGCGTGTGTGTCTGTCAGCTATAGATTGGGCAGCACCACTTTGCGTGTGTCTGTCAGCTATAGATTGGGCAGCGCCACTTTGCGTGTGTGTCTGTCAGCTATAGATTGGGCAGCGCCACTTTGCGTGTGTGTCTGTCAGTTATAGATAGGGCAGCGCCACTTTGCTTCTGTGTCTGTCAGCTATAGATTGGGCAGCGCCACTTTGCGTGTGTGTCTGTCAGCTATAGATTGGGCAGCGCCACTTTGCGTGTGGGTCTATCAGCTATAGATTGGGCAGCGTCACTTTGCGTCTGTCAGCTATAGATAGGGCAGCGCCACTTTGCGTGTGTGTCTGTCAGCTATAGATTGGGCAGCGCCACTTTGCGTGTATGTCTGTCAGCTATAGATTGGGCAGCGCCACTTTGCGTCTGTGTCTGTCAGCTATAGATTGGGCAGCGCCACTTTCCGTGTGTGTCTGTCAGCTATAGATTGGGCAGCGCCACTTTGCGTGTGGGTCTATCAGCTATAGATTGGGCAGCGTCACTTTGCGTCTGTCAGCTATAGATTGGGCAGCGCCACTTTGCGTCTGTGTCTTTCAGCTATAGATTGGGCAGCGCCACTTTGCGTGTGGGTCTATCAGCTATAGATTGGGCAGCGTCACTTTGCGTCTGTCAGCTATAGATTGGGCAGCGCCACTTTGCGTGTGTGTCTGTCAGCTATAGATTGGGCAGCGCCACTTTGCGTGTGTGTCTATCAGCTATAGATTAGGCAGCGCCACTTTGCGTCTGTCAGCTATAGATTGGGCAGCGCCACTTTACGTCTGTCTGTCAGCTATAGATTGGGCAGCGCCACTTTGCGTGTGTGTCTGTCAGCTATAGATTGGGCAGCGGCACTTTACGTCTGCGTCTGTCAGCTATAGATTGGGCAGCGGCACTTTACGTCTGCGTCTGTCAGCTATAGATTGGGCAGCGCCACTTTGCGTCTGTGTCTGTCAGCTATAGATTGGGCAGCGCCACTTTGCGTCTGTGTCTGTCAGCTATAGATTGGGCAGCGCCACTTTGCGTCTGCGTCTGTCAGCTATAGATTGGGCAGCGCCACTTTGCGTCTGTGTCTGTCAGCTATAGATTGGGCAGCGCCACTTTGCGTCTGTGTCTGTCAGCTATAGATTGGGCAGCGCCACTTTGCGTCTGTATCTGTCAGCTATAGATTGGGCAGCGCCACTTTACGTCTGCGTCTGTCAGCTATAGATTGGGCAGCGCCACTTTGCGTCTGCGTCTGTCAGCTATAGATTGGGCAGCGCCACTTTGCGTCTGTGTCTGTCAGCTATAGATTGGGCAGCGCCACTTTGCGTCTGTGTCTGTCAGCTATAGATTGGGCAGCGCCACTTTGCGTCTGTGTCTGTCAGCTATAGATTGGGCAGCGCCACTTTCCGTGTGTGTCTGTCAGCTATAGATTGGGCAGCGCCACTTTGCGTGTGGGTCTATCAGCTATAGATTGGGCAGCGTCACTTTGCGTCTGTCAGCTATAGATTGGGCAGCGCCACTTTGCGTGTGTGTCTGTCAGCTATAGATTGGGCAGCGCCACTTTGCGTCTGTATCTGTCAGCTATAGATTGGGCAGCGCCACTTTGCGTCTGTGTCTGTCAGCTATAGATTGGGCAGCGCCACTTTACGTCTGCGTCTGTCAGCTATAGATTGGGCAGCGCCACTTTGCGTCTGTGTCTGTCAGCTATAGATTGGGCAGCGCCACTTTGCGTCTGTGTCTGTCAGCTATAGATTGGGCAGCGCCACTTTACGTCTGTGTCTGTCAGCTATAGATTGGGCAGCGCCACTTTGCGTCTGTGTCTGTCAGCTATAGATTGGGCAGCGCCACTTTGCGTGTGGGTCTATCAGCTATAGATTGGGCAGCGTCACTTTGCGTCTGTCAGCTATAGATAGGGCAGCGCCACTTTGCGTGTGTGTCTGTCAGCTATAGATTGGGCAGCGCCACTTTGCGTGTATGTCTGTCAGCTATAGATTGGGCAGCGCCACTTTGCGTCTGTGTCTGTCAGCTATAGATTGGGCAGCGCCACTTTCCGTGTGTGTCTGTCAGCTATAGATTGGGCAGCGCCACTTTGCGTGTGGGTCTATCAGCTATAGATTGGGCAGCGTCACTTTGCGTCTGTCAGCTATAGATTGGGCAGCGCCACTTTGCGTGTGTGTCTGTCAGCTATAGATTAGGCAGCGCCACTTTGCGTCTGTCAGCTATAGATTGGGCAGCGCCACTTTACGTCTGTCTGTCAGCTATAGATTGGGCAGCGCCACTTTGCGTGTGTGTCTGTCAGCTATAGATTGGGCAGCGGCACTTTACGTCTGCGTCTGTCAGCTATAGATTGGGCAGCGGCACTTTACGTCTGCGTCTGTCAGCTATAGATTGGGCAGCGCCACTTTGCGTCTGTGTCTGTCAGCTATAGATTGGGCAGCGCCACTTTGCGTCTGTGTCTGTCAGCTATAGATAGGGCAGCGCCACTTTGCGTGTGTGTCTGTCAGCTATAGATTGGGCAGCGCCACTTTGCGTGTATGTCTGTCAGCTATAGATTGGGCAGCGCCACTTTGCGTCTGTGTCTGTCAGCTATAGATTGGGCAGCGCCACTTTCCGTGTGTGTCTGTCAGCTATAGATTGGGCAGCGCCACTTTGCGTGTGGGTCTATCAGCTATAGATTGGGCAGCGTCACTTTGCGTCTGTCAGCTATAGATTGGGCAGCGCCACTTTGCGTGTGTGTCTGTCAGCTATAGATTGGGCAGCGCCACTTTGCGTCTGTATCTGTCAGCTATAGATTGGGCAGCGCCACTTTGCGTCTGTGTCTGTCAGCTATAGATTGGGCAGCGCCACTTTACGTCTGCGTCTGTCAGCTATAGATTGGGCAGCGCCACTTTGCGTCTGTGTCTGTCAGCTATAGATTGGGCAGCGCCACTTTGCGTCTGTGTCTGTCAGCTATAGATTGGGCAGCGCCACTTTGCGTCTGTGTCTGTCAGCTATAGATTGGGCAGCGCCACTTTGCGTGAGTGTCATAAAATTACATCAAAATGACTTCAGCGCTTTAGGAGTGCCAACGTTACTGACGGATGTTTTGCTTTTATAATTATATTTTAGTATTGCTTGGACGTCCATCTACTCTGCGTCCAATGTCCATATTATGCATTTTAACGGGTTTTAATTCATACATCAAAGGGACTAACCATCATGCTGCAAGTATGCATCCTGTGTATCAAAGTCACCAAAATAGTTTGCTGTTATTGAACAGTTTCCTGTTATTGTGTCATCACTAACCGCAAACTTGCAACAACAAATATAACAAATATAGAATACGAATGTTTGTCATTCTAATGTAAAAGCTATGTATGGGTATACTTACTTGGAAAAATCGAACAATTTCAGCAGTAACTTGTAACGATATAGGAATAAGATTATTGTACAATATTAAAAACGTCAAAAAGTTGAAGCCGAAGTTTGCATTCTGCGCCTCTGTAACAAGCAGAAACAATACAATTCATTACAGATTAGGATATTCTATTTCGTTATTTAAGCGGTAAATGTAAATTGTATACTCGGTAGCCTTATGATATAACTTTGATATCTAGGAATTGTAATCGCAATACAGTTCAAATTGACCAATCTTAATTGCTAGAAAAGATAGCTCGTTCTGCTAAACTATTAAAAAATGGCCCGCGATTTTGAACCTATAAAATCCAGAGACCGGCTTCCGGTCAGGTGGTTAAAATAATCAAAATTTCTCGATGTCAGTGAATCTCTGAGATTAAGTCAGAGATAGATAATAAGGAAAGCGTCACGTCATCTCCTTGTCGAATCCATTTGGACACAAAAGATGTTGTTATTGAACGAATGACGACCCGAATGGGCGAGTCAGCAGTGACCCTGCCTACGAAGCCAGGGGCCCCGGGTTCGAGTCCCGGTGGGGGCATATATTTGTTTGATGAGAACGGATGTTTGAACCCTAGTCATGGTTGTTTATCTATCTAAGTATAATATTTATCTATATAAGTGTGTGTATCGTTGTCTAGTACCCAAGATTCAGGGAATCCTAGTTTGGGGCTAGATCAATGTGTGTAAATAGTGTCCAATGTATTATTATTATTATTATAATTGTGATATTGAACCAGGCTGCTGTCGCATGAACCAGACTGGGATGTGACAAACGTGATGCTGATGACATAAATACCGAGCATCTACCTGTGGTCAGCCAAGAACACAGACCCACACCCCACTAGCGAGCTCACATGCCTGCAATGTTTGAGGAGCTTCACAAGGAAGATTTGCCACATAATTGCGACTATTTGGATCACTAAATCCATACAAACTCATATGGAGTTGTCAAAGTTTACTCGAGTTTAGGGGGACGTATAAAGCTAAGTTGAAGCGGTCGCCGCGACCGAATTCCACGACCACATCATCATCAGGTGTAAATGGACTTCAGTATGTAATTAAGTAATCATACAAGTTCCAAGTTTTATCTCCACCTCGGCCAATACTACAACCATGAACACTCTAGCACTCCAACACTGACCGTCGAGTCCGATGTACCAGTGGTAGACTGGTAGAGTTAATGGAGTTTCCTTTTCCTGTGCGAGATTCAGCCATGAATCACCGCATGAAAGGGAAGTTTCCTTTTACAAACTCAAACCATTGTCAGTTTCTCATTAGTTTAGTTGACCATATTTGATTATTTTTTTATTTTCTCCATATAGTGTTTGACTTGTAAAAGTGCATTATTTTTGCCTAGTGCGAGTTTTGAGTTTTTTAAGTTTTCAGTCTGACGAGGTTCGCACGTTGAGTCACAGCTCGTGCAGAGGGCGCTGAGCAGCGACAGCAACAGCAGAACGAGGAACGGCAGCTGCAGATTTGTCTGTTGTGTGTATGTGTGCGTATGTGTGTGTGTATGTGTGTACTGACCCTCGAGTCCGATGTACCAGTCTGACGAGGTTCGCGCGTTTAGCCACAGCTCATTGCAGATGGCGCACAGCAGGGACAGCAGCAGCAGAATGAAGAACAACAGCAGGATGTGCGTGTTGGTCTGCTTGTCGATGGACGAGCGCTTCAGTGGCGCTGCAACGACAATTATAATTCATTATTTACAGCCATTACAGGCACATACATTGCTTCTGTCCACCCACTGCCCTGTGTCGTGTCGTGTCGTGTCGTGTCGTGTCGGCAACGCACGTCACAAACAAATGAACACCGGGCAATCAGCCGATTTGTATGGAGAAGTGAACTATAAAGTTGCGCTGATCAAATCGGTCTCATAGTGAAAGTTGTTCCGAATTATATCCGTAACAACCCCCCAAAAAATATGAGTACACCTTTCTGCTTCACCCGTAGAGAAACGGCCTATTTCCAGCAGTAAGTCAATGTGGGCCGACCATGATGATGAGGGTACCTTTAGTGGAGTTCTTCATGAGCTTGGTCTCGTGCCCCGTGTAGACCACCACGCCGTGGATCCAGGCCGTGTTGCGCAGCATGGCCCCGCGTAGCAGCATCTGATCCAGACCCAGTGGGATCGTCCTGCGATACAAACACATCGTCATCGGAGTGTTAGCGGACCTCCTGTCGAGTAGCACGGAGCCCGGCCCAGCTAATGCGTTGCGTTTGCTGACTGCAGACAGGCAGGCTCGTACACTACGCTACCGGTATCTCATTCAAGCGTATGTGAGATACTTCGTGGCGACTAGTCTCCGAGAGTCGCGTAGAAATCTCGTCACCTATGGGTATCAAAATGGAAGAAGGGCCATACTGTTATGCCTGTGACATAACATAATACTGAACTAGCCTAGTTCAATATTGCCGGATCTTGTTTCTCAAGCCTTTTTCTCAGAAAAGGCTAGGCGGAGATTAAAGACCTCCAATCTTGGCCTATTTTTAGAGAACGGTTTTCGGCCTAGCTCTTCTAGAAAGCGTAGGCTCACATGATCATTACAGTGTCAGTCTCGGCTTTCGACCTCGCACTGCAGTTATTATCCAGTCACTACTAATTTGGTGATTATGGCAGGCGACCGGTACGGTAGCCATCTCCGTTGAGACGTCTGTCCTTGTCCAAGGCGGACCACGAGAAGCAGGTCTACACAGACCTGTTTTACCTGCGAGGCGTCTGTCACTGCAGTTTAGCAGTGCGGTCCCGGTGAAGCAGGGCTTTTCATCCCGACACACTCCACATATCACACCTCACTCCATACTATAAGATTGAAAGTAACTCTCGCATTCTTTCATCTCTCCGGGTTGACTCAACTTTTGTAAAATGCTGTATTAATTAAGTACCTATACAAGAAGTCATTCCGTATTTATACGGGGAGATGCCCGCCTTTATTATTAGTGCATAAACATAACCAGGGTGATTTAATGTAATTAAAACATAAACGTAAAAACATAAACATTTACATACAGGGACATGCATTGGTTCAGGCCTCACACTAGGATACCCTGTCGCGGGAACCAGAAACAGCGACGGGTGTTTTTTTACTTCCAGCCCGGGATCGAACCCGGGACGGGACCTCTTGCATGGTAGGCAGAGCCACAACCGCTGCTCTGTGATGGTCGACAAATTAATTTAACTGTTTTGCCTTGTGTATGTGCCTTGCATTATATGTATAGTGAACAATATCCGTAACAAGTCTATTAGAAGTCTTTCTACCCCAGACAATGGATGTTGAAGAAGCTTTGTTAAAATATATGTTTTGTATCTCCTCTCTTATAGTGGGGTATTGGCGCTCACTACATGACAGCATTCTTCGACATCCTGCCAAACGAATCTACCCACTCCAGCTACCACCACTGAGCTAGGCAAGCTGAAATATTTGTTATAAAAACACTATGCACGTCACTACGGTGCAATTCTCGACCTCCAACCACCAACATATCTTGACTCGCGCTTTTGCGTATTTGTATTTGGTTTTTGTAACCTCAGCAATGTCTCACCTGACGCTGGTCTCCTTGAAAAGTCCATTGAACTCGTAAAGATGTCTGTTCGGCGGCTCACACTGCACCGTCGCCTGCAGCCGGTCGAGTGCAGCGAGCGACGCGAGCGACGCCGTGTCGGGGTGCACCTGACGAATCTTCAGGTTCGTTTCCCCGTCGAGGTTTGAGGTCTCGATGAAGGAGATGCCTTGCGGTTCGCTGGGGGAGAACGATACTTCTGACAAACTTTTAAGACAACACGCCTTTTCCCGTATTTCCTCTTTTGAAAACATAAATCATAAAGAGGCCCCACACTCTGTGTGCACTCCTTGTCGTGGGAACCAGAATTGGTAACGTCATAAATATAAAAATATCCAACACACGGGGTTCCTCCTTCCTGGTTTCCAACGCTGCGGCGCACAGGCCGTTAAGATATGAAGATCTGGTTTCCAAGTTACCCGGAGGCGATGAGTCCAAGGTGCCGGCACATGTCTCCCACCGCCAGGTGCTTCCAGCGTAATGGCTGGCACGAGCCGCTGCGAACTACCTTGCGACGCTTTATCACATGAAACGGTGAGTTACGGGTCACACACAGCTGGTCAATGTAACGGGTCACATCTGGGGCCCAATTGTGGTACACAATAACAGCTCCATGACAATTACATTACGATTACGGTCAACTTTAGATATCCAATATTTCGCGTTCGGAGAATATTTTTTTAGCCAATTATGATAAATATTAAGTGTATTGGTAAGCACAATAATTAAGTTTAACAACAAAGGCAATGGGATTACAAAATCCTCCGATATTGGATATTTAAAGTTGACCGTAATCGTCATGTAATTGCATGGAGCTGTCATTGTATACCGGAATTGGGCCCCTGGTCGGAGTAAAGGGTCACCGCTGGACAAAGATACAGCTGGTCAGGACAGCTCCCCAATTTACCTGGAGGCGATGAGCACCAGGTCCGCCGGGAAGAACTGGTTGTTCAGCACGCGGCACACGTCCCCCACTGCCAGGTGCTCCCAGCGCACTGGCTGCCAGGCGCCGCTGTGCAGCACTTCCACCTTGCGACGGTTGGTCTCGTCATCGGCACGGTGCCGTTTCTGGAATTTACAGATATCTGCCGTTGCATATTGGCTACGAGAGATGACGACGGCAGATGGACGAAGGCGGTGATGAATGGTGGCCAAGGGACGCCCGTAAACCGAGAGGCAGACCACCCGCCCGATGGTCACTCGCCCAGGACCGCAATAAAAAGCGTATACAACACTGCGTACAGGAGGCTGCATAGATACATAGATATCGTTACAGTTACAAGTCATTGACGACGCTAAATTCTGGGGTACACGAGAGGTCGGGTCAGTGCCCCCCAGAAATTGCATTATAAATTACAAGTTAAAAGTCTAGAGTCTGGACTAGACGAAAGCGAATCGTAAAACTCTTTTATCTACACACGAATCATAAACCCTCTTTACTGCGTACAAAAACCGCACGTTACGACCAGCATAATGTTAAACTACTTGGTAAAAACTAATTTCTTATCGGAAAAATTACACATTATGACCATAATGTGTAATTTTTCTACATATTATGACATTTAAATTTCGAACGCCGACGCCCGCCTGCGTGCCGCTTCTAGTTGGTCTGTGAAGTTGGTACTGACATTCAAATTTCGAACGCCGACGCCCGCCTCCGTGAAGTTGGTACTACAGAACAAGCCTAATAACTGCAGAGCCACAATGCCGGTCAAACATGCGGTTCTTGAACACATCAAAGAGAGCGATATGTGTGTAGATAAACTAGTGTAAGTAACTGTACATAATTAGGCATTAAAACTCTCGAGTGATATTATTATGAAACTCGCCTTCGGCTCGTTTCATAAACCCACTCTCGAGTATATTAATGCTCGAGAGTGGGTGACTGCTACATAATGGAGGGCATTAGCCCTCCATTATGTAGCAGTCACATAAACTACTATAACGTTATGGAGTCGAGTTTGTCAAACTTATTTCGATCAATACTAAAATAATAATGATTGGCATTCATGGCATGATTCACAAAATCTGGTGTAGGTACAATTCATTTGACTGCCAAAAGTCTGAGCCTGATGAATAACAACCGATTTGGATTACTTTCAGATGGCATGCAATGATGCAAGTGTGTAAAAAAAGCTTTACCCTCCTTCTAACCCAAAAATATTTATGATTGAAACTTTATGGACAATTGCCAAGGTATATGTAATGTGATAGGTGTATTACCAGATTTTCTGCTGCTCTAATGTTGATGACTTTTTTTTTAGTGTTACGTTTTTATGTATCTGTGTGCAATAATGTACAAACTTCTTCTTCTTCAGGATGTTCTCGGCCACTGCTGGACATATTCCTCCCCAATTGACCGCCAATTCGAACGATCTGCGGCCATTCTCGTCCATGTCGCGCCGGCTGAACCCCCGCTGCCATCGGACCATCGTGCCGCAGGTATTCCAACACTTCTCTTTCCTGTACGTATTTTTTAAATACCCCGTATTCGGAATCTTCCTTCCGGCTCCGAAATCCATCTTCCTACCTACCGGCTCTGCACTTCACAACTTCCAAGACTTCCATTCGACCTTCCTTCATCCTGTCTGGTTCCTGCCTATTATCCTGCCCAGACCTATTGAACATCTGACCTATTCTATTTTATTAAATCTCTGTAACTATGTATTCGTACGTAATAGTAGTTTATGTGACTGCTGCATAATGGAGTTTCAAAATAATATCACTCGAGAGTTTTCATGCCTAATTATGTACAGTTACATACACTAGTTTATCTACACACATATCATAAGCTCTCTTTGATGTGTACAGGAACCGCATGTAAAGAAAGAAAGAAAGAAAGAAAAGAAGTTTATTTGTAACAGGAAACAAAAATAGGAGTCAATATTGAACAACTAGGTACATAAGAATATTTCCTGTCACAAGCCGGCCTCAACTCAGCATATGCTGAATGCGAACAATCAGCGCTGGTCTTCCGTTGTGACCGACGGGTGACAACACGCACAACAATGTGCACTTTTGTGTAAACATTTATAAACACAGGCAGAAGGAAAAACATTTTAAAAGAGAAACATAGTTAGACATGAATATTCAGACTTTATAGTAGGTAACAGGTTAATTAAAGGTACAAAATAAATCTATATAAATATAAAACAGTATTAATATTAAAGTTAAAATTTCATATGATATATAGTCAGTTATATTGCGCTAGTGTCATTTCGTATAGACTCTTCGAATTTTTGATGCTCAAAAATGAATTTTCTCAACGTGCATTTAAATCCGTATAAACAACGCATGTTTGACCGGCATTGTGGTTCTGCAATTGTTTAGCTTGTTCTTTAGTACCAACTTCACGCAGACGGGCGTCGGCGTTCGAAATTTGAATGTCAGTACCAACTTCACGGACAAACTAGGGACGGCACGCGGGTGGGCGTCGGCGTTCGAAATTTGAATGTCATTATATGTAGAAAAACTACACATAATGACCATTATGTGTAGTTTTTCAGATACGAAACGAGTTTTTACCAAGTAGTTTAACATAATGCTGATCGTAACGTGCGGTTTTTGAACGCAGTAAAGAGGGTTTATGATACGTGTGTAGATAAAGATCAAAATGAACTAAAAAATACCTAATAAGAAAACGACCACATAACGCTAAAGAGCATTAAAACAAGCAGATAAGACGTAATAATTGAAATTCGATAAAATTATAATAGTACACCTACTGCGTTAAATTAAATCTGGCTCTGAAAGATAGAATCTCCACATGAGTGATTTTTCATACGTGTTCTTATTCGCATGGCATCAGGTTCAACAACGCGATACATAACACAACGGTAGATAGGTTAGGTTTCTGAGACAGAGAGTTAATTGCTCCCGCCTCAAGTCGGGATCCTCAGTCCACACTAATTGCTCCCGCCTCAAGTCGGGATCCTCAGTCCACACTAATTGCTCCCGCCTCAAGTCGGGATCCTCAGTCCACACTAATTGCTCCCGCCTCAAGTCGGGATCCTCAGTCCACACTAATTGCTCCCGCCTCAAGTCGGGATCCTCAGTCCACACTAATTGCTCCCGCCTCAAGTCGGGATCCTCAGTCCACACTAATTGCTCCCGCCTCAAGTCGGGATCCTCAGTCCACACTAATTGCTCCCGCCTCAAGTCGGGATCCTCAGTCCACACTAATTGCTCCCGCCTCAAGTCGGGATCCTCAGTCTACACTAATTGCTCCCGCCTCAAGTCGGGATCCTCAGTCCACACTAATTGCTCCCGCCTCAAGTCGGGATCCTCAGTCCACACTAATTGCTCCCGCCTCAAGTCGGGATCCTCATTCCACACTAAAAGATAGGTCTAAAAATTGCCCCCTTGAATATGTTATGATAAAGAAGTGGCAATATGTTTCTACAGCGGCAGCGTCCTTAGAGACTTCATCGCACATGAACTTAAGATATAATAACTGCGGCATTTATATTGATACAAATAAGGAAACTAACGCAAAAATAGGCCCCTCACATTTTCAATGCATACAGATCGCAATTTTAACACGCGGGTCTCAATCCGTCGTCATAAAATTACGGGTCTACACGGATAGATAGACGATATCAAAGTAATGATCCTAGAAGACAAGAGTCTACTATTTCAAGTAATCTTAATTCCTGTAATTGCATTATCCGCCTTTTGATTCCAGCTGGGTGGACCACGGACATTTCTTCGCTGTTGTTTTTTATTAATATAAATAGTTCCACTCACGAAGTCCTCGACGATCTCCTTGATCGCGCTCACGCTCAGTATGAGTATGAGCGGCATGAGCGTGGTCCACCTCCCCGTCGGAGACACGTCCGGGATCTGCTGCAGCAGCGCGATGAGCAGGAAGAAGCAGTTGGAGTAGCGGCGGAACTGCTCGAACAGGAACAGCGGGATGAAGGTTGGCGTGCTGCAAATACATACACCAAGTTAATTTGATCAGTCTGACCACAAAGGGCAATGAAGCGCGCTATCAACGTCGCGATACGTCGACCTACCAAGGTTGTAGACGTGAGCATGCGGATCGCAAGGTTACGCTGACGGAATGGTTACCAACAAGGGACGCGCGTACACCCAGAGGCAGACCACCCGCCCGGTGCCCGGATGACATCACCATAACAACCGGGCATCAGTGGATGGGGTTGGCCCAGGAACGCAATCAATGGCGTCTTGAAGAGGAGACCTTTACTTAGCATTGGGTGCAGGAGGCTGGATATATAGATATGTAGATAGATTCCTTTTTTTTTGTTAGCCTACACGGTGTCCCACTGCTGGGCTAAGGCCTCACCGGTTCGATCCACCCTGGCAGGAATTTATCCAGGTCATCCTCATAAATAAATAAAATAATTTTCCTTTAAAATTGCCGATACAGTGGATTGAAAGGGTGGCACTGAATATCGACGATACCAAAAAATGGGGATTTTTCAATTGATTTACTCCACTATAAAGACATCAAGGATTTAATTTTTTGAGTAAATGTGTATTGAGTATTTTATTCAGATTCTCGCTGAAGGAAAACGCGATTGGATGAAATTTTCTCCTATAAATTGTTAAATTCTAATTTAATTGCGGAATTGAGTTTGTATTTGTAAACTGTCTTTAAAATATTTTTGACAAAATAGCTTTTTAAACAATTTTTATGTGGTTTGAGTGGTGTGGTTTGGGTCGAGCGCACTGTTTGCGCTCTCTTTTTTTCTTATGCGGTAGTAATTAACGCTATCATGCTGTTTATATGCGTATTCCCGCTTTTACGTATCACCGTAATACATACATACAATTGTGTTACAGGAAGCATTGTTCGCTGCATAATGGCAAGCTCACTCAAGGACACACCCATTACGACATTCCAGTAATGTTCAATTCACGTTCGTTACGCAAACAACTGAAGGGTCTTGGGAAGAATGAAAGCTTTACGTTTGAGCTGGAAGCCTTGCTGGTCTGTAACTAACCTGCATATACATCTTGCATTGACCAACACAGAAAGTGGTCTTCTAATAGACAAGTAGGAACCTTTTCCTTTTTACCCGACTGCACAAGAACGAGGGAAATGTTTTTCGAGCGTATGTTTGTATGTATGTGTGACCATTTCGTTAGCACGCGCTACAGCTCAAGCGGCTTGAGGGAATTTAATAAATAGTGTTTCGTCGGATTCGAGTTAGTTTTGGATTTCAGGACGTAAAATGTAGTTAATAAAGTTATTCATACGCCATTTACATATCTAGGTGCATTCATAAGTTTGTATGTGGTATTGAAAGAAAATGCAGTCGGGTTATCTGTTAGGGGGTTCCGTATTATTATAATGTTGCCACTTGTCAACTGTAATAAAGTCGACAATACAAAGCTATAGCTAAGCTGGTTCTATTACCTATGCAACTTACACACCATTTTTATGGGATACCCACAATATCATCTTGTGTATTTAGTAGTTCCAAACATAACTTTAGGTATGTGGTATGGTTAATAATATACATAGAGCTATGAATTACCATAAAGTTAAATATATAAGTACCAATTTGTAAGTACCTACTTTGTAACCAGCATCGTCCACGATCTCAATAAACATTTCATTTCATATGGTACGGCTTTTCAAATAATATCGGCGTATATAATACCTATAGATACAATGCACTTATCAGCAGAAAATAAGGCTGAAATAATAAAATTATCATTGAAGTGTGCGTCGCTGTTACAAACACCACATTGTAAAGATAAAATAGGTCGAGATCACACCATTAGTGAGTGCTAAGACTTAGGTATGGGAAAACATACACAGTCAGGTCATAAGTTCTGTCACACAATAAAAACTTTTGAATTTAGAACGCTGGCCACAATAAAGTTTATTGAATTCGAATTTCGATTTTTTCATGAAAATAAAAATGTGTACTTTTTAGAATTTTCCTCATTTTTAAATATGGAGTGGACACTTAAAGAAGACCGTCTCGCAGTTATTGCGTTGCATCGTTGCGGTTACGCGCCAATTCAGATTTTCAACTTACTGAAATTTTTTAATATAACCAAAAGATTCGTTTATCGTACCATAAAACGATACAATGAAGACTCTAGTGTAGATGACAGGTCAAGAAGTGGTCGCCCTCGCTCTGTTAGGACTCCAGCAGTGATAAAAGCTGTGAAGGCGCGAATTCAAAGAAATCCCATACGTAAGCAGAAACTGTTGGCCCTTCAGATGGGGTTAAGCAGGACCACGGTGAAAAGGGTGTTAAATGAAGACTTAGGGCTTAGGGCATATCGAAGAAAAACAGGACATCGTTTGGACGCTCGTTTAATGGACCCGAGACTGAAGAGATGCCGCGCTTTGTTGAAGCGGTACGCGGGAAAAAAGCAACGGGAACTTCTTTTTTCGGATGAAAAAATTTTCACCGTGGAAGAGAGCTACAACAAACAAAATGATAAGGTGTAAGTACACAGCAGTGAAGAAGCGAGCAACCATATTCCGCGTGTCCAACGAGGTCATTTTCCATCCTCGCTCATGGTTTGGTTGGGAGTCTCTTATTGGGGCTTAACTGAGGTACATTTTTGTGAGAAAGGCGTAAAAACGAATGCAGTTGTGTATCAAAATACAGTCCTCAAGAACCTTGTGAAACCTGTTTCTCATACCATGTTTAATAACAGGCACTGGGTATTCCAACAAGATTCTGCGCCAGCTCATAGAGCGAAAAGCACACAAGACTGGCTGGCGGCGCGTGAAATCGACTTCATCCGGCACAAAGACAGGCCCTCCTCCAGTCCAGATTTGAGTCAGTTAGATTACAAGATATGGCAACACTTGGAGGAAAAGGCCTGCTCAAAGCCTCATCCTGATTTGGAGTCACTCAAGGCATCCTTGATTAAGGCAGCCGCCGATATTGACATGGACCTCGTTCGTGCTGCGATAGACGACTGGCCGCGCAGAATAAAGGCCTGTATTAAAAATCGCGGGGGTCATTTTGAATAAACTTTATTACCATAAGAATCTATGTTTTATTAAGTTCATTTTGCTATATAAATGTTTACATAAATAATAAACATGTCTAAATTATTTCATATTGCACATGTGACAGAACTTATGACCTGACTATGTACAATTTTATGATAATTCCTACAGGATATACCTAAGAATCTTATATAAATATTGGGTTGCATTGTTGAATAGACAAAGTGACACCTTTTATCTAGGAATGTGCACTGTAGAGGCGGGCTTGTTTCTTCCAGTATCAAAAATGCACACGGGATTTGATACAGAACTACTATTCACATTGGTAATAAAAGATGGAGAGAAATAGAGGTACCTACCTACCAATGCAAGAACCTTTACAGTTATATCAGAAAATTAAAGCCGTGACGGTGTCCCTCGCAACACCGCACATCACAGAGGTAATGTTGTTGCATGTCGTCTCATTTCGTACACGACAGCTAAAGTCCTGAGTAAACAGTCCGAGCTCGTAAAACCAAGGCGTTATAAAAACATTATTGTGGAAAAACGAGGCCGAGTAGACAGGCTTTGTCGTCGCACCAGACGCACAATAGCTGCCATAGCAATATATATCTATGCGACAGTAGGTATATGTAGAAGTTAAGTTTGATGGGCAACGCGCCAAATGACCGAAACATGCCCTGGTTTCTAAACAATGCCTAGTGTTGGATAATTCACTTGTGATGTGAATTCCGATAACGAGAGTGTAGGTGTTGGTACTTGGCAGAGCGCTTAATCAATTTCCATATGTAGCTTGGTAGGTAGGTACCTATTACAAGTATGGTGAGGGCGGTCAGTAGACGAGTCGAGGTCAAATTCAGTTTCTACTACAGAAAACCATTGCAAAAACACCGTATACGGTTATAGGCAAGTTTCGCCGTTACTAGACGCGTTTACTAGTTCTAGTCTAGATAGGGACATGCCGACTGCATAATTGTCGAGCGGAAAGGCCGAGTCGGCAGTGACCCTGCCTACGAAACCAAGGGTCCCGGGTTCGAGTCCCGGTGGACGCAAATATGTGTTTGATGAGAACGGATGTTTCTACCCTAGTCATGGTTTTTTATCTATTTAAGTATAATATTTATCTATACAAAGTATGTGTATCGTTGTCTACAGATGTCCCCACCAAACTAAGATACAGGGGATCCTAGTTTGGGGCTAGATCAATGTGTGTAAAAAAACAGTGTCCAAGTTGTGGTATCATTGATATCAAAGTGGGAAGTGCCTTCTTTGCCTAGCACAGCATTGGAGTATTCACGTACATACATTGCTTTTGGCCCCACACTATGATACCGTGTGTTGTGGGAACCAGGATCCGCGACGTCACACACACATAAACATCCAAGACCTGTTTTTTTTTCTGTACCCCCAGCCGGGGATGGAACCCGGGACCTCTCGCATCGACTCGTTAGACAGAGTCACAACCGCAGCGCCACAGAGGTCGTCAAATGACAAAGGAAGCGATCCCAAACTACAATAGCGATAGCATAACATCCTAAAAATTGTAAACAACACAAAGCCTATTTGGATAAAAATGGCCAATTAAAATTTTCAAACAATCTCCCCCCGGCGCAATACGGCTAAATTATTTTAAGATGTTTAGACCTATGACCTACCAAGGTGTCTGACTTGCAACCTCACAGGCCGAGTATCATTTTGAGTTTCATAGCAAACTGTTATCCCTTTCCCACTTGTAGGGTCAGTCTGAATAGATTTCTTGCAACGTTCAACTTCCTATCTGCGAACTTATAGATGAATACATACGTCGAGTTGTTTCTGATTTTCATACAAACTGTAACCCCCCCTGATTGCAGATCAGAAGTCAGAAGGCTGCAGGCCTTATGGCGTAACTCTCTGAAGTTCATAGCGTGTGTCTATGGTTCATCTCATGCTCATACATTTCATCGATTGCGGGGTATCACCGAAGGCTTCTAGGCTTCATTCAATGAGCTTGGGTTTGGTCTCCATTATGATGCTACTTGCGTGATACCAATTAGACAGATGAAGCTGGTGCAAGGTGTCAAACGTAAAAGTCTATATGAAGTTCAAAGCTCAGACGACTTACGCCATAAACCATAAAGTCCTGGATCTTTAAACTACCTACCTGTTTTTTTTTAATCCGGGTCAAGTATTTTTTATTTTCATACAAATACATTTCTCCGCCTTAGTGGGGGCTAATAAAAAAAAACTCTCGTTTTTGATTATCGTATAAACTTTAACCCGTATCTACTCTAAACAAGTACATTTCCTTTTTACTGGACTGCGAAAGGAGAAATAAAAAAAAAACTCGTAACTGAAGTCTCGCACATAAACTAGCTACCTACAAAATTTCAGTAGTTTTTGATTTGAGTACAAACTTCAACCCTCCTTAGGGGATGAATTTAGCCAAACATCTCTGTTAGCCAATGCCTACAAGTTGTTGATGGGCAGAGCCAGTGGCGAGCTAACTGGAGCTGAGCTCACCTGTACTTGGCGGTGGAGATTCTGTTGTTGATGAACTTCTGTGGCTGCGGGCGGTTCACGAAGATGACGCGGTTCACGTCTGCGTCCGCGCCGTCCGTGATGCCCGACGTCGTCGCCTCATCCTCGTCTGTGGACAACGTAGCTATTGATAAAAGCACCGCGCAGACACTAACGTCCACATCCAGGACCGCAGCAAGCAAGTCAAGCGCAGCGCGCGGGTTTTGTGGCGGGGGGGGATTATTTTTTCACACCTTTCATTCGGAAAAGTAAGTTTTGCTCCACGATGAGAGGGAGCAAAATGCTACTTTTCTGTTCAAGCTACTTTTTTAATTTATTCATTGGCATGTATATAGCGTTTACGCAATGTGCCAATTGAACACAGTTTAAAATAATCGAATGTAATTATGAAATTACATTACAATCGACTACGATGACGTATTAGTCGATTAAAAACGAACATGTTTCAAGTTTTAACTTTAACAACGTTATAAGACAATTTATGAATTTTTCGTGATATTAAAAAAAGTCACAATAAATTATTTGTTTTACTGAAATCAAATCTATCGATGACTGTTATTATGATATAATGAATTTTGATAATATCCTAAACCATTGTAATATTCGATTCGATTATTTTTACACATTAGTAAAAGTACACAGGAATATTTTATCTGTGGTGACCTTTCCCCAATCCTTCACAATCCACCATTATAAAAAAAAAAAGTTTACGTTGTTAGATTACTGTAAAAGTGGTGAAATTATAATTCAAAGTATATTTTTTTAGAGCATTTAATTTAAATTTTCCTCATAGTCGGTGTGAAAAGTTGTATGTGTCACACAGGAGCAAAATTATTTTCGTCATGGGCGTTCACGCTTGAATCCTTCGGTACGCTCAGGATTCTAATCCTTCGCTTCACTCTGGATTCAATGTACCGCCCTCGCCGCAAATACATCATTTTGCTCCCTTGTGACACAAATAACTATTGAACGAGAATTATTTAGTAAAAATGACGCCAAAACACGCTTTTCTTGGCCATTATCACTTATATAATTATAATCAACTGTTTATTTTATTAATATCATGAATTCTTCCACTACTAACCTCTCTCTACGAGCCGTTCATTATCTTATAGACCTTTGGAATTAATATAAGTTATACAAATCGTATTTTTAGGTACGCCGGTCTAACCCTTTAATTATTACAACGGGAATTTCCTACGACTTTGAACATTATTTCTTTACTCATAAAGAGCATATTTGTAGGTCAAATATTTTTAAGGTAGTATAAATATCATATTTTTTTCTACGTTTAAGCTTTTATAAAAACCATAACTAATCTGATATTTTTAAAGGCATAGTGTTGATATCAATTCCACGTAATTTTGCAAGCAGTATGTAGTTAGTGCAAACAGTGTATGATATATTTTAAATTGTGTTCATTCATAGGAATTTTACAAAATTATAAATGACTTACGAAAAACAAATCACGTCGACATTATCAGACAAAACAAACTCTTTGGAATTATTCAGCGCTTGCATCTCACTGACTTGTGGCTCAGTGAAAAAAAAACATGATCAATAAAACGTACTTGCAATACCTACCTATAAAATGGGTATAAAAATTTAATACATCTCAGATTTTGGAGAAGGTACTCGGCTAGTGATGTAGTATAGAACAATATCTCCAAAGTACCATGGGTACATCTCTAAAAAAATATTGTTTCGTACACAGTGTCAACGCGCTTACTATGAGAAGACGAAAAAAAATTTACCTTTCGACCCATGTTTCTTTGGGAGTTATTAAAAAAAAACAGTACTCAGTATATGTAAATATGATCGAAAGAATACAGCAAAAAATCTGAAACAACTAAGTTTCCGTGACAGATTTCAAACTGATGATTATGCAGAGGTATGCCGTCATCATAACATCCTCAACCTCGAATCTCGCCGAGCCATGTTAGATGTGCAGCTTCTGTATAACGTTTGTCATGGTGTTGTTGATTGCCCAGATCTAGTCGATGCTCTACTCAGGCTGAATGCTGCGTCGACCCGTACTCGTCACACGACACTCTTCAACGTACCTCTGGCTCGTACAAACTACGCTGCTAACTCCATCAGCCACCGCCTGCCACGCACTTATAACAGATTGTTTTCTGAATTGTACATCTTCGACAACACGCCGGGCCTATTCAAAAAACTCATGACCAAAATACTAACGGACGCAAGTGCTACTTATCAGTTAATTGAATAACTGAATAAAATTCTCTGTTTCCTACACACACACAAACACACAACGGACAACTGTTTATTATTTTTTTTTGTTTAGTTTTATTCATATTTGTAATAATATGAGATGTCTATGTTTTATTTTTTAAGTTTGCTTACTCCATTGAATGTTAAGGTCGTATAATAAGACTCCTTAATTGGCCTATGTTATTAATGAATGCTAAGTTATTGAGATTGTATCGTGCTGTGGACTCAGTTCCCAAATAAACAAATCTCTATCAGTAGTCACTACGTATTTCGATGCTTGTTTAGTCGGGAAGTAGAAATTGAGGGATGCCGCAAAAATGGTTGGTGACCTCTGTTTCGAAGGCAAACCCGGCATACTTCTCTTATGCCACCCAGGCGGAGGCGGTCTTCACAACTTTGAAGTTTTTAGGTTTAAAATATTTCACCGCAAAGTATGACAAAACTAAGTACCTACATTTTGATTAATCTAAAACATTTTTTTTAAAGCTGCAATGAAACCACTTACTCAACCACTTTGTTTTAATAAACTCGTCCGATTAATCACTTTTTTTTTTCGACAGCACGTGTCATTTGGTAATGGACCTTCAAAACGCGAAATAAATGTCAGTTAATTTTCTCCCACCACAGTGTTGCCAGAAACATCTATGGTTACAAATTCGAATCAAACTAGGATACGGTTTTACCGACTGTCAATGCAAGTTGCATAGCTATTGAAGCATAGCTATTGCCTTGTATACGGTCTTCCCCACCCTGACCTACTTTTTATCCGACTGCACTAGAAGGAGGGTAACGTTATCTCGGTAAATGATAAATCATAGGAACAATCAGATGAAGCTGCGGGGATCAGCTAGTTGATAATAATGTAGGTACATCAGGGTAGGTTATAATGTGCATGCAAATGTCGTCCGTTCGAGCGCGTAGCGCGACAAAGCCTCTTGAAACTTGTTTCAGCTTGAGACTAGGTACCTAGGTAGTCAACAAACGATTCTAGACGGAAAAGTCAAAATCGAAAGCAGAAATTTTGACTTTGGTACGCTGTTTTCAGTTTTTAGTGATACGAGTATGTTATTTACGGTAAAAATATTTTACTGAGTCCAGTTATATATTTCACAACAATATCACAGCCGCATTTTTTTCGGCAGCTAATGAAAAAACTGATTTTAATCTAATGAATAACTGATTATGGTTTGAGTTTGAAAAAGGAAAAATTCCTTTCAAGTGGTGATTTATGGCTCAATCTCGCACATGAAAAGGAAGATATGATAAAGATACGATAAGATAAAGTTTAAGATAAAATTGCATTTATACACTCTACAATTTTCTGCTTGAGCATATAATACAGTGAAGTTGTTGTACATAGTGACATTAACATATTTTGAACTTCTATCCCCTAAACTAGGTTACGAACCTATATCTTAGGGATTGTAGGTCTTCCGATCAATATTAGATAATGTAACAACAATAGCTGTCTAACTAGGTAGCTGCGTGACTAAATAATGTAGTGTAAGTAATTAGAAACATGATTATTTAAATTTTAAAAAATAACATTAAAATTAATTATTAATAATTATTATAGTTTTTAAAAGATCAAAAATAATGATTAGGTACATATTTTTACATTTTTTCTTATTATTTTATGAACACTAACTTTCAAAAAGTCATTCAATTGGAGATAATTTATTAATCCTATTATATAAAAGACCCGCGTCAAGCGGCGTGCTGAAGAGGAGGCCCATACCCGACAGTGGGTGCGGGAGGCTGAACAGATAGGTAGATTATATAAAAAAGAAAAACTTTGAGCCACATACTGGCTTGCGATGGCAGTGAGGCATGGAATTCGGATCCAGGGGCGTCAGGTAGGTCGTATGTAGAGTTGTCTCACGGTGAGAACACCAGACTCGGGGTGGAGCCTGGCAGTTGGATAATCTCGTTGTTGAAAATGCATAATTTTTGAGCTCTTTGTGCTCTTTCAAGTTGCATTATGATAGTATGACAGGCTCCACCCCACACCGGAATACCTTGGATAATAATAATAATACCTTGGACACCATTTACACACATTGATTTAGCCCCAAACTAGGATTCCCTGTATCTTGGGTAGGTACTAGACAACGATACACACACTTATATAGATCAATATTATACTTAGATAGATAAACAACCATGACTAGGGTACAAACATTCGTTCTCATCAACCAAATATTTGCCCCACCTGGACTCGAACCCGGGACCCTTGGTTTCGAAGGCAGCGTCACTGCCGACTCGGCCATTCGGGTCGTCGAGAATACAATAAGTAATAATAGATTCGGATAAGCTGCGATATATAAGAAATAATGTATCTCGATCATTCGATATTCATCCACATCCACCTCAATATGAGCCCTTCAATTCAATATTTCATCAATGTGGACGCCAAGATATTTAACCTTATTAACCATGCTCAGATAGTAGCAGTCGCAATTTTTTGAGTCAGGTGCACATGTGTGAGCCTTCGCCAAAAGGTTATTTGTAGGAGGACCTTTGGTATTGGGTAGAGCAAATGGAATGATATTTGTCTTATCCACGTTAAGGGTAAGAAAATTGGCAGAGAGCCATCCCATCACCACGCGCAGACAAAACTCAGCACCCTGTTTTGCCTTATCCCAGGTTTTATCGCATATAAGCAACGCAAACTGTGATATATTTGCGTATGCAAATAATTGTGTCATTTGCATACGCAAAAATATCACAGTTTGATACACGGAGCGGACAGAGGGCATCGATGTAAATTAAAAACAGCGTAGGACCCAAAATTCTATCCTGCGGGACACCAAAGTCAAGGTATCTGACTGCTAGTGATGGCGTCGATCTTCACGCATTGAGTGCGATCAAGTTATGTTCAAAATTCAAAGATTTTTGTTCATAATAGCACAAAAATTGAGACTTAACGAACGTCATAACATACTCAAGAAAGCATACTATAACATTAAGTAGGTGCCTAATTATTACATAGAACATAATATACAGGGTGCAATGAACTGGTTTAATGCCAGATGTCGGTGTCTTGTAAAGAGTCATTAATTTTGTAGTAGGCCTTAGTGCACAAAGTGTGCTTTATACATTTTTTTATCGAGCTTCAGTCAAGTTTTGTACTTCTTGCGGAATTTTATTATAGAAGCGTATACAGTGTCCCATAAAAGAACTGCTAACTTTTGTGAGTCTGAACAATGAAAAAGAAAGTTTATGTTTATTTCTAGTTTGCACATTGTGGCGGCTATCAATGGTTTTAAAGCTACTGATATTTTTCCTCACATACATTATGTTTTCATAGATATTTTGACTTGCAACTGTAAGGATGTTGGTTTCTTTGAAGAAATCTCTCAGAGATTCTCTATTACATAGGTTATAAATAAATCGGATCGCTCACTTCTGCAAAATGAAGATGGTCTCAATGTCAGCAGCCCGTCCCCATAGTATTATGACGTAGGACATAATGCTATGGAAATAACTAAAATATACAAGCCTAGCAGTTGCAACGTCAGTCAATTCCCTGATTCTTTTAACCGCTTGGGCTGCGGAGCTAAATCTATGTGCTAATTTTAAAATATGGGGACCCCACTGTAGTTTGGCATCAATAGTGATGCCGAGAGATCAGAAAGATAGTCTTGGTAAATTTTAAGAGCAAGACTTCGAACTCCAGCGTTCTGTATTTCTTTGATAAGTAAGGGGATAGAGACAGGGTCAAATGCTGAGAAGTCAAGAAAAATGCCGAGACATTTTAATTTTCTGTTCATTTTTCTGGTCAATGCTTAGTAAAGGAGGTTACTGCATCTTCAGTTGATATTCCTGCCCTAAAACTATATCGGCAATGATTAGATTTTTTGTCAGAAAGCTAAGGAGACAATTATTTAAGATGTTCCAAAATGTTTGGGAATGAGCTGAGGGCTGAGACTGGCCTATAATAAGTGACACTGCTTCCATTCCCTCCCTTATAGAACGGGGTAACCGTGGGTTTTAAGCTCTTTGGGGAATACACCCGAATTGATAGCTAGGTTCCAGATATGGGCGATAGGGATAGGGGGTGTTAATGAGCTGGGGGGATTGTTTTATGATTTTGGTTGGTACATCCCACCCAGTGGCACAAACTCATCACAAACCAGCTATGATTTTGGTTGGTACTTCCCACCCAGTGGCACAAACTCATCACAAACCAGCTATCAACTTTTCAATTTGACTGTCGTCAACAGGTAGTATTGCAAGTGAATCCCGAGGAGACCTGAAGTTGGAACCACTGCCGAAACAAGACCGCATTGGCAAGGAGGAAAATTTTGGGCCAATCTTTTTCCTAAGCCAGCAAAGAAATAATTTACTTTATTCAGCGAGGTTTTTGGGTCACCAGTTATTTGAACGAAACTCCATTAACTCTGTGCTTCGGAAATATGCCCGTCAGAGAGTCTACAGGGATGTTTTTTTTTCTATGTTCGTCATTTTTTATGTCACAATGTCCAATATAAAAATCATTTAGTCTAATGACAATATTATAACATAGCATCTTAGCATCTGGAAGTGCCAATAAGATGTCTCAAAATAACAATTTAACACATGAAATAAATAAGAACAAAGACTGAAAAAGATGAGATACCAGACTGAACCAGTCCAAAGCAGTGCGGGTGTTCACGAGTAAGACTTGTGCACCAGCCGTCACCCCCTCGCTATATTTGAGGGAGCAACCCGCTACACGGAGCAGAGATGTTATAATAATTCCACTTGTTCACCCGCCAAACTTCAAGGAACCCTTTGTGAGGGGGCGGAAGATAATGAAAAAAAAAACTGTGTCGCTCGCGAGGTTTACAGCTCACAGAGCCACTAATAAACTGACATGACTGTTCCCTTCGGGAAGGCAAAGGTATCAATGAATGAAATATATTAATTATTTAACATTTCCAGGGAGTGATAGAGCAAAAGTATCTGGAGCTTTGGAAATGGTGATAGTGAAATCATCAGTCTTTTCAATGCACCATCATTAAGTTGTATCAGGAAATCTCTGAGTTTCCTTTAATGGAATCTACACTGCACTGGTTTTTTTCATCATTCATAAATGTTCTTCAATTACTATAGATTTCATATTCAATACCAGTTACTTTAGATAACATATTTAATAATGATAAATTCTAGACTACAAACAAATAATGAATATTATACCATATCATACCAGTGACATAGGCAAATACTTATTGAATTACTAACAACTCCAAAATACTTGGAACTATGAAATGTCTAACTAAGTAGATACAGCTAAGTCAAGGTTCAAGGACTTACAAATTTTAGTTGCCTATGGAACATGAATAAATTAGTAATAGGGGTACTTAAACATTGTTCCAATACTGCCACTACAAATGTTAGTAAGAATGACCTTTTATTTACTAGCTTCTGCATATGATAGTACTTATTTATTTAGGAAAAACTATCACTCAGAAAATTAATCAAGATATTTGTTGACTTTAGAATAAATACAATACATTAAAAAGCTTTTATTAGCTATATTATCACAAACACTCAGAAAATTTAAAGTAATACATAAAAAAACATGTTAAAAACCCTGTTGTGAAGTGAACCTGACTTGAGCAAAATGCAATCCTAGTCGTGTAAGCCAGAGCAGGTAGTTATCATTTGAACAGGGGCTTTGTTAACTTACTCTCTCTTATTATACTATGGCAAAAGGGCTCAGACTCAGCATAATGTCACAGGAAGTCCAGTGACACTGGTTTTTCAGTCCACACCAGACCCATTTTAAAGCCCACTTTTCACTATGGGTCATATTATAATGTTATTTATATCCCATAGTAAAGTGGACTTTAAACAATTTACCTACGTCATACATTTTAGCACAATTAAATCAAACCAAATATCATTACAATTCAAATTTACCATCATAAATACTACTAATTGTATCATTTGACACAGATCAATGATAGTTTTCATGGCAAGGTCATGGTAGCGCATGACTGACCACTAGTTCAATCAATGTCAAATTCACAGGTGCCTAAAATAGCCTGTTTTTCTGAATCTCCAGTTGTATTACATGTACATGTACTACATGCTCTACATGTTGTACTACTAATTTGGCCTATTATGAAAGTGGAGAACCGAATATTGCTGAGGGTATATTTATTTGAAAATAAAAATTACTTAACAATAGTGTGACTAAACCATGCTTTGATAAGTTACTTGACGGTAAGAGTAAGAGTCAGATGTTATTGCTATTGCTTACACAAGATGTTTAACATATTCAATGCCAGACTAGAAACCATGTTTAGCCTGTCAGAAGCAAGCTGTTTTTCATGGCATTCAACATGTTAATGGCTCGGCTCAGTCACACTATGTGATGTTCAAGGTAGTTAGAAGTTGAGGCCTTAACCAGTGCATTACATCGCGATTTTCTTGATAATAAAATTCAAAACCTATAATGGGAAATGGCATTTCTAGAAATGCCTTGGTAAATGAGTGCTTAAGCAAGATTTATCACATCATTAGTCTTCACAAAATAAAAGGCCTGGTTTGACAGTTCATGCCCATGAAGATCTCTATATTTTACCGATCAAAATGTTCTGAAGATAATTACATTTTTCATTGATGGGTACCGCCCACTCGGCAAATTAATTTTTTATTTTTTCCATGTATGTAGATTGTTATTCCATATTTGAGAATTATGTAAGTGTTTGCCTTGTAAAAGTGCATTATTTTGCCTAATTGCAATAAATGATTTGATTTGATTTGATAACTGTTATGCATAATGATCGATAGATCTATCGAAAATAATGGCAACACAGATTTCTATAACATGGCTTATCTCTGACCAAGTGGCTTATAGCGCCCACGTACACACTACACAGTCTTTCATTCTCCATCCTGTGATGTTGACTGTGCGCCCATTTATATTTGATAATTTTTCTCGACTCGGCTTTGCTTTTGGACTATTTCTGTTTACTATCACATTGACCTCGGCTTTTCTATTTTGGACATTGATTTAAATATAGTGATTTGGACTCGATTTTGGTGTTTGTTGTTACATGATACAAACTGTGTTTCAACATGTCAAAAAGAGGATGTAAAATCCACAGCTAGTCATGGGAATTGGTTGTGAAGTTAACTGAATACTTTGCACGCTAAAATATAAAAATAATAAAGGAAGACTATGGGTTGGTTTTCCAACACGAACTCATTCGTATGAAGTTGAGGGGGGGAGGGGAGGGAGGGGGGGGAGGGGGGAGGAAGTAACCCCCCTCTAAAATATCCAGTCTAGGAAATGTATGGTTTTTTTGTTATGAATTTTCAAAAATCCATTTTGAGGTTATTTTTTACTATAGGATTTTTACAAAAAGTCATTGTTTGTAGTATTGATATTCGAAATCGCCTTAGCTCCGGCTACTAGGGCTCATAAAAAAGGCAAGTATTTAATTGCACATCAAAAATACTGATTTTGTCATATTTTATTCATAAACCTACAAGTTAGGATAGGATACTATTAGGTACTTTTTTGTGCTATTGGGCAAAATACTGCGGTAGCTTAGGTGAAGGGTAAAGGGGGTGAGCGAAGCGAAGCCCCCTTTATCCTTCGTATTAGGTTGAACATGTAAGAACAACAAAAATACTTAAAACATAATAAGTGTTCGCTGATCCTTTTTTGCTGTGAAAATCAGTATTTTTGATGTGCAATTAAATACTTGCCTTTTCTATGAGCCCTAGTAGCCGGAGCTAAGGCGATTTCGAACATCAATACTACAAACAATGACTTTTTGTAAAAATCCTATAGTAAAAAATAACCTCAAAATGGATTTTTGAAAATTCATAACAAAAAAACCATACATTTCCTAGACTGGATATTTTAGAGGGGGGTTACTTCCTCCCCCCCCCCCCCCCTCCCTCCCCTCCCCCCCTCAACTTCATACGAATGAGTTCGTGTTGGAAAAAATACCCAAGACTATGACAGAGACATCAATATTGACAATATAATTGAAAATTAAATAATTATTAATATGGGTGACGATAGCTCAACTATAAATTTTGGCTCATCATCTGAAGAAAATGATTGACTGAAGATTCTCTTCTTCTCATTTTTTTTGTGATTGAGTGAATGTAATTTTAACAAAAATATTAAATGAAAGAAATTTGACCTTTCATAACATTGTAGCATTCCAAAATACCTGCAATATCAAAATTTAAGTTAAATATTCTAATCAGAACTTTAGTCCAATGCACTTCACAATACATATTCAAATCGATCAAATACTCATGCAAATTTGAATCAATTTATTGTGAGTATTTAGTACCAAGTGATAGCAGTTAAGTCGTGAAGACAAATGTCAAATGGGCCTTTTATTTTGTGAAGACTTTAGTCACTGCTGATCAAAACTACAAATTCAACTAAAATAGTTACATATTACAAGCTGAAACAATTTATCGGCTGGAGTGTAGATAAGGGGCGCCAAGGAAAAAAAATTTAGTTTTTTTTTGCTTTTATCTCCTGCTAACATGAATGGTGGAATCAAATGTTATATTATCGTTGCAGTGGGTGATATAGGTGTTCCAATGTGTTCCCAGGCCAACACCTGTTGAACAGGCAGGTATACTGACATCTAACACCCTACAGCTAACAGTGACTATGAGGTTCCATCACCAACAGTGTCGGTACCAGATGAAATGGGAAACCTGAACACGGCCGGTTATTAGGTAGCGGTACTTACGTTGGTTGATCTTGAGCACCATCGCACGATACAGCTTCGTACATGGTGTCATAGGATTGTGCTCTCTAAAGAACCTCTGTAACCGCCCCCAGTGCTCCATTGTAAAGTCGATTTATACTTTACCAACGTCTCTAACGCTAATTTGACACAATTATCACTGAACGTGCACTAGACATGATATAAAGCAACTTTATGTGCAAAAAGGCACAGCTCGATTCGTAACGGCACATAGTCACGACGAAACCAAGGGGAATAAATATAATTTGGGGTAAGATACACCTCTAACACATGTTGCGGAGGGTTGTTTGTAGAGAGTAAAAATAAGTAGACAATTTGACATCACACTACCGCAAAATATCGATCGATAGCAAGTTTAATTTCTTTTCTTCGTCACCCACCTACGTGCGGGCGAATCGCTGAGAATGTTGACGCTTACTAGATTTCGTTTAGTGATGTCTAATGTTCTTTCTACGAGGAGTTTCGATGTACGTGATTATGCAGAGTCAGCTGTCATTTAGCAGCTGCTGAGGCAGATCGCTATAACGACTTCGATTCGCACCGGTTCAATTTATTGTATGTATGCTCCTCGATCAACTGCGAATAAACGCTTTCTTTCATTCTTTTTTTTTTTCTTGCTGTTCAGTGTGCTTAACATGTGGCATTAATTTTGTACGAGCCTCTAAGACATGCTAAGTTGGTCTTATAATTTGCTTTTACGACCTAGTTCAGTTTGTTGTTCAATAGTACAAACTTTAAAGTACCTATGTACCTACCCTAGTACCATAAGGATCTGCTACTTGGTTTAGTAATTAAACGTCGTCATCCTTTACCCTAATATTTGTCACGGCAAACTACCTACCTACTATGAATTAGACGCTAAAATCCATGTCGACCGAAAACCACAAGGAATAACCGGTCATAAAATATCGATAGTCGATATTAATTTAGTGATGTAACATCACTAGAAGTGGTGTATTATGAGAAGCGCCACCTGTGATTTAATTCGGAAACTATCCGACGTTTTGTTATGACATCTAAGAAGCTGTTGCTACACGAAAAAAGTATTTCCGTGTGGTCAGCATATCCCAAATATTTCAAAGTGACGTGATCACGTGAGCGAATATTTTTTTGTTGCATGAAACCTCAGTTGCCTACTAGAATGTGTATAGTATGAGTTTTCATTTATATAATAGGGATCATGTTTTGCCTATCTATCAATCCACAACTGAAATAAGAAGCTACTACACTACTTAAAATTTATATTCTTAAATACTTTATTGCCTTTAGAAGTGAAAGGGGAAATCGTAAAAATACTTATTCTATGATAGAGCAGCTCATGTCCGCATTTACCCTGCTTATCGATTTTGATCTTGCTAACGTTCGGTTTCCTACATATCAGCCTTACAAACAAAATAAAGAAGTTATTTAGAATATACACAGTTTATTAGGTGGACCGCGGTTAGTCGAGTGTTTCGTGGAACACAATTCTATTTAGATGCCGCAGCGTGATGTGGAGAAGAGGAGGTACCAGGTTGAGTCAGGAAGCCGGGAAATGGATCGATAGGAGTCTGATTTACCGCGGCGTCAGTGAAGTGGGGTTACATTTTCGTCCATGACAAATACTTAATCATTTAACTTTACATTTAAAGTATAGATATTGATACCACTTATTATACTGCTTAAATACGGCGGTGAGGAACTACATTCAGCAACAAAATGAAGACATTCGTCTAAGAGCTTAGCGGAAAAAAACTGCACATTTGGTTAACTCACGACTGAAGAAAATCAGGCTCGCTAGATCCCTCGGGATCTATCCTAGATCTTGCTTAAGACATCTTTTTTTCGGACTGAAAAATTTTTGATGCCGAGGAAAGTTTTTCCAAACAGAAAAATAGAGCGTATGTGTTACCGGCATTCTGTATAATGCAGGTATTCTATATAATACCTAGGCAATATATATGTCGCAGTTATTTGGTAAAATCAGACACTTAACTAAATCTCTAGACCGTTAATTAAATGCCGACACTTAACCAAGTCACTAAAATTCCGTCAGACAAGTGAGTGAACGCAACATTTAACGAGTTGTCTAAACGTTCCTAGGCAACAAGAAATATACAATATAAATATTTTTTTATGTGTACTTAAGTTTATGTTTTAAGTATTTTTGTTGTTCTTACATGTTCTAACTAACACGAAGCTTCACCTAAGCTACCACAATGTTTTGCCCTGATATAAACAGTGCAAATCAGTTGAGGGGTATAAAAGCAAACACGCCACTGTCCATAATTTGTATCGAAGTCATTTAAAGGAATTGTTGTAGTACAATATTGCATGAGAATGTGAAAAGAAATGTATCTTTTTAATGTCAAGGAAGGTATTTAAATAGGAAATCAATAGACAAACCAACATGATCTATTAAATTAAGCTGAAAATCCAATAAAATCAACACGACAGTGGTGACTTTGCATCTGACATTGGACAGTGGTGAATTTGCATCGAACATCTGTTGAACATTGGTGAATTTGCGTCTAAGTCAAAGGACAGTAGCGCATTTGCTTGTGAGCATATTGATTAATAGATATGTACAGTCGAGTTCATAAATATCTCCACAAACCAGCGTTTATATACATCGGCGTCAATAAATGAAAATTGGGAAGTTTTGTATCACATAAAGCTGGTTTTGTTCATATATTTATAAACAAGACTGTACAGACAGCAGCAAAAGTAGAAAGATGGTTCAAGGTTTTATGAATACTATTTATTAATAAAATAAAAAATATATAGGTATATTAATTAAAATTTAATAATTATATTATTTAATTAAATCGTAAATTAAACATGTAAGTCCGAATCAGGCACTGCCACTCCACATTCTTCTTCTTCATACTCTTCAGTCTCGTTATTTTCATTTTCAGCTCGTAGCATTACTTGTTTGTAGAATTCTAAATCATCTCTAGATGTCCAATCTTCGCCGCAATGTTTTTTGAGTAGCCCGTCAACATCCTTAATTTTCTCTTTTTTTACTACAACTTTGTGTTTCTCTATCGAATCCGGGTTTAGGCCAACAAGTGATTTTCCTCTCTTCAAAATTGACTTGTAACTTCCGACATCAGCGCAGTAGTTAGGCTCACCCCTTACAAAAACATCATTGCTTCTGTTTCGTTTTAAGAAAAATCTTTTACTTTGATTGAACTGGAAATGCCAGCTTCCCGGTGGACGAATTAAATTTCCGAGAGCAGTTTTCCAATCTTGTACACTTAATGAGACGACAGTGCCATATTTTTCAAAGACTTCTATATATTCCGCTGGCTTTAAAATAGTCTCCATACGCTTTATTTCTTTGAATTGAAAGAGGTTTGTAGGAGTAAATAGATGTTTATTGTACTAAAGTTTGGATAGAAGAGAGTCTAATTATCCGCAGTATAATCTTATATAGTCTTACAAATAAGGAGTCACACACACAGTCATACATCTCTATGTCGCTATGTCCGCACACTTCACTTTCTCAATAAGACCAAAAACCCGATCCCGAGGTGGAATAAACGAATGACCGGGTATTGGGAAAACTAGCTCGACTGTTTTAATGTGATGTGGTGCCTGAGTCAACCATTGTGCGCACATACCTATCATTACGCTGTTTTTGTTTTGGGCCCCGCATCCATCTGCCACCAGTCTAACAGTTTTGACATTTTCATTGAAAATCGCATTTTGAAGCGTGTTAAAGACGGCTGATGCTATTTCGTTTGCTCCTTTACGATATTCATCTTCCGTCCATATATACAGCTTCACATTGACTCTGTTCAAGGTATTTTCTGGCACCGACCTAACGACTCCAAGATTATATATATAAAGTTGGCGACTGTAATTCGCCGCCTGATCAGATATTTTAGGTAGTACCTGGTTTTGCTGGCAGTCAAAAGAAAACACAACCAAATCGTCCCTTTTTTCCTTAAGCAGTCGATAAAATGCTCTGGCCTTCAGCATGTGTATTCTTTTTTTCCGTCATTAAATTTGTTTTTTCTTCTACATCTGTTGATTTCTTTATACGTTCAAGTAGCTCATTGCACTTGGAACAAGTGTCAGTACGAGGGCTCCCAAATCCCACATTGTAACATTTGTTGAAAACTGATCGAAAGTAGCATTGACGTACTTTGAGATCTTCGTTGCTCTGTATATTGTACATTCTCCACATCTTCTTCGTGTTTAGAGTAGACGGCAGATATTTTCTCGCAACGGTGGATCTGCAATAATGCGACTCTAAGCACTTAAAGCGTTCGATGAATGTTTTGACGCCTCTCAATTTATGAGCATTTTTAGCCGATGTGTGATCTCCACCTCTTTTCTCGACAACGACAGATCCTGTGCTGGCAAATGTTTGAGAAACTCTTCTTACTCTGTGTTCGGTAATCCCTAAAATCTTTATAAAAGTTTTTTGGCATACCCGTAATAACTTCACTGAATTCCTCTTTCGAGCAAATAATTTTGTGACATTTTGTGTTGGTTTCCGCTGACCAACTCTCGGCCGGCGTCTTTTTGTTGTTGTCACTTTGCAGTGTTTCATTAAAAATGCATCTTGGTCCTTTTTATTTTTTGTGTGATAAAATTCATCATGGAATTTTTGGATATCCAACATATTTAATTTGCAACACTTGAATAGTTTGTTGTCAGTATCATGATTACAGCTAGGCAATCCTGGCGGAGCTTTTGCCGAGTATCTGCAAAAAAGGTAAGTATTAAAAATACAATTATATAGTACCTACAGTATTGTTATTAGTAGTCAAAAATAAAATAACCTAACCATTGATTACTAGCAAAAGATACCCGACTGAGGATACTGTTTATCCATTTGACTCAAATCGAGCTAGTAAAACACTGTTACACGTCTTAATATGTATTAATATCTTAGAATAATCACTTAGTTGAGAAAACAGCCAAAATTTAAAATTCCCGCCAAGACCGTGACGTTTCACCTTAATACTCGAAATTTGGGCTTATGCCCAGCAGGAATAAAAAATATTAATTACGTTAACTAAAAACATAAAAGTATCAACTCCGTTAATTCGGTGTATGGTCAATGTGGTACATGTAGATTTTTAAAATTTGCCGCCGTTTTCTATATTCGTTTTTCGCTAGCCAGACTACATATTCGTATTAATGCGTAAACGTAAACCGCGCGAAAAACGCGCCAAAAACGCGTGACGTCACCCGCCACTTAAGATTCGAATCGGTTTTTCAGCTTAGTTTTTTGCAGCTTAGTTCAATCCCAGCGAGATGAAATATGGTTCTTACGGCAAAAGCATTATAGCTATGATGATACAACAAGATTTTCTCGAGTAGAGTGCGCCCGTTTTGTTTCCCGCATGCGGACTGGGTACTCTGGCTACCCAAGAGCAATCTACCGCAAAAAAATCTTGGGTAGTCAGGGTATCCAAGGGCAATCTACAGTGGAAAATTGTTTGGGTACACAGGGTACCCAGGGGACATCTTACGGTTTAAGAATTATATACCTGCTTGATCCATTCCAGTTGCACACTTTACATACTAACTGTACAAACACGGCACAGGTTAAGAAAAAACGCTTACCTTTCAACCTTCGCTTTCGCTCGTTTCCAGGTGCTTGGCGCACTTTTTCTTTTGCGAGCCTTTTCTGGAGGCACTTCTGCTACAGATTCTTCCATTGTTTTAAGGTTTTCGCACGAATTGCAATTAAAAAACACGATTTAATCACCCACAGATTCTCAAAGAAAACACAACCGCGGCCATCTTAGCCACGCCTTTTGTAGCGGTCTCGGATTGGCTGAAATGGACAGTGGCGCTTTTGCACCGTATGAGTACAGGACAGTGGCATTTTTGCTTCTGACTTCACTTTTTGATCGCCATTTTCTATGGGATAGTGTGAACATTGCATCTAAACTGTTACAAACACTAAAATCGTTTTTACTCGCTCCACTAGATGGCATTCATAGTTTAGTTTTGGTCCAAAATGGACAGTGGCGTGTTTGCTTTTATACCCCTCAGTTGTTGTCGTGACGCCATCTTGTTATGCAACCCGCTGGCTTTCGGTAAGACAGATTGTTAAACATTAAACATTGTTAAACGTTTTCGACGATGCTTTATTTAAATCAAAATGCCAGTGACTTGGTTAAACGTCAGCATTTAATTAACGGTCTAGAGAGTTAGTTAAGTGTCTGATTTAACCAACCATCTGCGACACATATAATACCTGGGGCGTTCAGGCAATGTATGAAATATTATTAATATTAATGTCCATTATTTATATCTATTATATTACTCTACGTAGGTGATATATACAATGCCCAGGGATTATATAGAATACCTACTTGGCTACTGGAAATATGTAAAATAAATAAATATATATTTTGGTAGAATATCAGGGAAAAACACTGCGGTAGCTTAGATGAAGGGTAAGGTAAGGGTTTTTGTTGTTCTTACTTATTCAACCTAACACGCAGGATTAAGGGGGATTTGCTTCGCTCACCCCCTTTACTCTTCACCTAAGCTACCGCAGTGTTTTACGCTTTTACATACATTACCGGCTGCGCATTGGGTATTATATATATTACCTAGGCAAAGTATAAAATAAATAATATTTCAATAGACCGCGGAGGAAAAAATAGGGCTTGAACTTGAAGTTTTTAACTTGGTGGACTATTGTAAAAAAGAAGTTAAAACAGGTGCACTCGTGTACCAAAACACAGTCCTAACAAACCTCACGGAACCTCTTTCACAGACAATGTTCAAAAACAGACATTGGGTATTCCAGCAGGACTCACCTCATAAGGCAAAAAGCATTCAAAATTGGCTCTCATCCCGTGGAAGCGACTTTATCAGACACGAAGATTGGCGCTCCTCGAGTCCAGGCTTGAATCCATTGGATTATAAAATATGGCAGTACTTGGAGAAGAAGGTCTGTGCTAAACCTTATTGCATTTAGGAGACTCAACTATCACAGCATTGATTAAAGCAGTGGCCAATATTGACATGGATGTCGTGCGTGCTTCCATCGATGACTGGCCGCCCAGATTGAAGGCTTGTATCGAAAATAGGGGAGGTCATTGTTAACAGTTTAAATGTCATTTAAATATCTATTTTGTAATCTTTCGTTCAATATGTAAATATTTGTATTTTTGTGTCATTTATTTATTACATTGACTGAGCGAGCGAAGCGTCCAGTTTCTGTATGTCTGTTCTCGCCTACAGGTCGCATTTCTCAAACGATGCTCGTGAATATTTTGTGAGCAGGTTCGATGATTATATAGTTTTTTTTTGTCGAGTCAGTGTATTTTTTTTAAATTCCGGACTAAATATGGCGGAGCTAAAATTTTTAATAATTTATGTAAGTTCGGTGACAAGGCAATATTGCCGGATGGTGGTTACAGGAACTCTTAAAATAACGCAATCCTACCGAGTTAGGGCTCTTTAGAATCATCTCGGTGAGTAGTTGATGGATTAGTGAGGGTATCGAGCTGATCTGATGATGGGACCTGAAGTGGATAGTTGGACTCGTTGGAGTTTTTTAAACTACCTAATTATTTTTTACTCTTTTTCCACCAACTTTTTTATGGAAAGGTGGCATTTTGTCATCAAAAATCAATTCTGCATTCTTCATTTATAAGAAAACGATACCAAACATGGCGTTGTACCTATTAAAACTACAACAGTTAGAATTTTTTGTTTGAGGCGTGGGGAACCGCACTCGATCATGATATGGTTTGTTCGTAATTCATAATTCGTTACACAGATATTTAAAAACTTGCATTTAGAGATATATCGCGGGGCTTGTTTAAACCCGTCTCTTGTAGGGGGACCCCCTTTTATTTACCTGTGAAATCTCGTTTAGTTCGTTATTTATTGCTGTAGCGGCAACAGATATACACATTCTGTGACAATTTCACCTCTCCCTATTACGGTTCGTGAGGTACAGCCGGCTGACGGACGGACGGGCAGACAGATGGACAGACGGATAGCGGAGGCTCAGTAATAGGGTCCTGTTTGGGTACGGAACCCTAAAAATGGCCATAAAACTTGATAGCCCAGTAAAATTAAAATTACCGCCATTCTAACTTGCGTCAAATCCGATAGTTGTGATCTTTTAGGATGTTGGCCCAATGTCCCTACTACTTATTAATCTGTGCCCAATGACCGTTTTTATATTCCAACTTTACTGCTCGGTGACATTTTACTGTTCAGCGTTATTTAGTGTTCTTCGAAATGTTTGGGATTATAGCCACGCGTGCTTCTATATATACTCTTTGTCCACGCTTTAATACTTGGTCTACGATATCGTGCCGTAGGAATTTCCTTAGACAATTAGGATTTGTCTATGGTTGCGTAGATTCCTGTATTATCTATTGTTATTGATTTTTCCTTTATAAGATTCTATGCTGGTCTGGACGCGATTTTTTTTTGTTTTTGAGTTGAAATATTCTTGTTATTTTAGATATGAACTTAATGCAATTAATGAACAAAATAGGACGAAGACATCTTTTGTTTCAACCGAGTTTCGCCCCTTATTAATCCCGCGTGCACAGCACACAGAAACTGTAGAAGTTTGATCTTCTGTGATACTTTTCGTAGTGCTGTGGGAAAGTATAAAAGCTTTCACAATTTTACGATCGTATTGCTGTACTTCGACACAAAATTACAGTTTAAAAAGGCCCAGTGAACAATTCAAGTTTCGCGAAAATTTCGCCTTAGTTCTTTGTGTAATAATGTATTTATACATAAAACTTAAAACTTTAAAACTTTTTAATATAAAACTAAATAATAGTAGTTTATGTGACTGCTGCATAATGGAGGGCATTAAAACTCGAGAGTGGGTTTATGAAACGAGCCGAAGGCGAGTTTCATAATAATATCACTCGAGAGTTTTAATGCCTAATTATGTACAGTTACATACACTAGTTTATCTACACACATATCATAAGCTCTCTTTGATGTGTTCAGGAACCGCATGTTTGACCGGCATTGTGGTTCTGCAGTTGTTTAGCTTGTTCTTTAGTACCAACTTCACGCAGACGGGCGTCGGCGTTCGAAATTTGAATGTCAGTACCAACTTCACAGACAAACTAGGGACGGCACGCGGGTAGGCGTCGGCGTTCGAAATTTGAATGTCATTATATGTAGAAAAACTACACATAATGACCATTATGTGTAGTTTTCCAGATACGAAACGAGTTTTTAACCAAGTAGTTTAACATAATGCTGATCGTAACGTGCGGTTTTTGAACGCAGTAAAGAGGGTTTATGATACGTGTGTAGTTAGACAATATAAAAGGCAACTTGTCCTGTCTGCTAGGGAGAGGTTGAAGCGGCTATCAGCGCACGTTGCTCTTATTTTACTATATGTCTGTTTTGCTGTTCCTAAGCTCACAATTTTTTTACGCACGGTACCGAATTGGCTTTACCCGGTGCGCACTGACTCTTTTGATTGTGTGTTGGAGTGCCTGTTGAATGTCTCCCTCAATTCGGAGCAATGGGACCAAGCTTCCTTACCCTTACGGAACGGTGGATTGGGAGTAAGGCGCGCACGTTATGTGAGTGAGCAGATGCCAACGAATCGCAACCTAAGACCAAGAAAAGGACTAGCGCTACCACCTTCTAGACTAAACATACACTCTTCAAGCCCTCTAGTAATGACTGCAAAAATTTATAATAAGTTACCAAAACATCTGACGACAGAAACTAGAGATACCATATTTATAAGTTCATTAAAACAACTATTAATTACTAAATGCTATTATTGTGTAAATGATTATTTAAATGACGAATTATAATTATTAAAATAGGTATAGAATAAAAATTTCAAACATATGAAAACTAACATTATATAAATAAGTATCTGATACAATTTAATTTATATATAAATTAAGTAGTACGTAGAAATATTGCAATATTGTAATATCGCCCTCTCGCAAATTGCTGTACCTGGACAAGGTCCATAATGATAATCTCCACCTATATTATATATGGAATGCAATAAATAAACTGAACTGAACTGAACTGAGTCTTCCAGCTTTCCTGGCATCGGCGGAGGGGGTCTTGGACCTTGTCACTCAGGTTCTTTCCTTAAATAGTGACAAGGCAAGGCAAGTTGAGACCAGTATAGTTCTTGACCGCAACACGTTAGAATTAGTAAATGATACAAAGTTTCTTGGAATAACCATTGATAGCAAATTGCAGTGGGGACCCCATATAGATAAATTATCTGGTAAATTAAGTTCCTGGGCTTACGCGGTTAGGAACATCAGACAAAATACGGATGTGGCTACATCTAGGCTATTATATTTTAGTGACTTTCATCATGTCATGTCCTGTGGTATCTTGTTGTGGGGGAAAGCAGCGGATATTAAAACTATTTTTATTTTACAGAAAAGAGCTCGAACTGACTCCTTGAGAGAGCTTTTTACAGAAATTGACATACTATCTGAAGCTAGTCAATTTATTTTCTAAAATATAATGTATGTACGCAAGAACCTTAAAATATGTTCCATACTTAGCGATAGCTGTAATGTTAACCTAAGAAATAATCACAGACTAGTTGCGCCCCGGTTTAGACTCGCGAAGGTCAGCAATTCTTTCAAGGGTCAGTGCATTCTCTACTACAATAAGATACGCAATGTATGTGCCTGTATATGTAAATTTTAAGTGTCAATGTTAAACATTTCTGGACTTTCATCAAATCTTCCATTCAGTTACCACTTGATAAAAATGCTGAAACTGGTAGAGATTTGTTTTCATCACATTTTTCCTCAACCTTCACTGTTTCAAACAAGAGTAATATGACTACTTACCCCCTCTAACACCTAGCTTGGATTAATTGTACAAAATTGAACTTAAAGAAGAGACTATTTTTTAAGTTATAAATAATAAAACAACTAGTAAAGGTGCTGGACCATTCCTCCTATATTGATTAAAAAATACAGGAACAATGATAATTTATCTTTAATCTTTTAAGAAATCTTTATCAAACGGATAATTTCTTGTTACCTGGAAAGAAGCTAATGTTATGCCTGTGTTTTTTAAAAAAAAAATGTTAAAATCTAGTAAACAACTACAGACCAATATTTATTCTCAGGGAATACCCCTAAAATCCATGTTCAAATATACTTTGAATCAGTAGCAGCTTATAACAAAAAATACCTTTTTATTTGACTAGGTACCAACAAAAGGTCAACCTCCACTTATTTACTGGCTTTCATAAATGCTATACTAAAGATGTTGAATCACGTGATCAAGTAGACGCAATCTATACGGATTTTAGTAGCGCTTATAATAAAGTCGATCACTAAATATTAACAATGAAAATATCTGATTATGGAATCCAAGGTTCGCATTAAAATTGACTTCACGCTTAACATTCAAATATAACTGAACGCGTGACAGCATGTGGCTACAATTCTGTATCTTGTAATATTACTTCCGGTGTACCTCAAGTTACCCATGTTGGCTCTATTTTATTCCCAATGTTTATTAACGATATATGTAATGACATCAAGCACAGTACATTTTCCCTGTTTACTGATGATATCAAGTTGTACAAAGTTAATGAAAATTCCGATGATTTTTATTTCTACATTAATATTTAGATGCAGTTGAACAAAGGTGTACCCACAACAACATCAAATTAACTAGAAATAAAATCCTCTTTCCTCATCTTACAAATTGCAGGGCACACATCTCCGAAGTCAGTGTGATTCGTGACCTAGGTGTACTACTAGATAGTAAATTAACCTTTATTAACCAAACAGATGGGAGGCAGTTGCTCACGTCCGATGGAGATACTTGGAACCTACAGCCCTTCACGTCCTCCCGGGTGGTGCTGAGGAGCAACAAATCAACAATAAAGTTTCCAGGTTCTCGAAAGAGAACATGGTCCAAATTCAGTGAAAACTATAAAAAAACGTGACATTGGCGAAATTAACCTCGATGTTACCGCCATTAATTAAGAAATAATAATAATAATAACCATACAGACCGTATTGTGAGGAAATTGATGAGAATGTTAGGTATTTTTTAAATAAATTGTAAGGATTTTAAAGGTACTAATGTGCTTCCATCACCCTCTTTAATACATTGGTTCGTAGTCATTTGGAGTACACTGCTGTTGTTTGGAACCCGTCTTATAAGATCCATATTGACAGACTCGATAAAGTTGAACGTAATTTAATATTTCATTGTTTACAAAAGTCGAGACTGTCCATATTGTAGTGATTACTTTGGCTGTTTATCGCATTTTAAACTGTTGTCTTTAGAAAAACGCCGGAAACTTATGGATCAAACCACATTGTATTACATTACTAATAATAAATATGATTGTTCTGAGTTCTCAGGTCGCCACAACTTCTTTGTCCCTCGTCCTTCTGCTAGAGTTTGTTATCGTTAAACCTTTCCCACCAATAGAGCACATCCAACCTTGGAAAGAAAATTATTTCAATATAATTATGACTGTATACAATCATATAGCTGCTTGCAGTACTGAAGATTTCGACCTGTTTTGTGAATCCTAGACTCTACAAAAGATGTATGGTTAATTTGGTATGAGGTCTAAGTGACAGTTGTACTTAAAACTAAATTATCTTATATGTTTTATTTTAATACAGTATGTTTTGTTAGTTGGATACGCCTCGTCACAAGGCCTCAGCCCCAAAATGATAGGGACAACGATCGTTCCGATGATGTACATACACATGGAGAATGTCTTGTGGGCTCAAGACATCGACGGTTCCAAAACAGGGTCAAAATTCATTCAGAACAACAACATATATAGCTGAAAAATGCAAACATCGAAAAAAATATGTTTTTTTTTCTCAGTCGCTATTGGATTTACAGGAACAGTTCTAGCTTATTCAGTCTACTTTAAAAACGTCGTGTGTAACTATTCGATAAAATCTTCTGATCTCACGCCAGGATACCCTGTGTCATGGGAACCAGACACAGCGACATCACACATATATAAACATCCAAGGCCTGGGGTTTTTTCTTTATCACCAGCCGGGGATCAAACCCGGGACATCTCGCGTGGTAGGCGGAGCCACAACCGCAGCACCACAGAGATCAAAAGCCACAAAGTATTAAAGCGAGAGGGTTCGATCCCCGGCCGGGGATAAAGAGAAAAAACCCAGGCTGGCTCAGAGACCAAGCAACCTGGCGTGGCCTGTATTCAGGTAGTATTTTACATTGTATGTGGGAAACCACACACATGCCAAGACGACCTATTAATAGGTTCTCTGTCCAATGAGTCACATATGATACACGTGACACATTTTGTATCTACACTGGCAAGATCATGAATCAAATATGAACAAAATTAGTAGGTAGCCACTATGCACTTTGCATGCATGCCTTTGTTCTTTGGACGAGGCGAGATAAATGCAATGCGCTTTTGTGTCGGGACTTAGAGAGTATATTGTTTTGTGTTTAAAAATTATAAAACCTACCTTCTAAATAACTAACAGAATATGGCTACTGCTTACGCACAATCAGAAGCAGAACAAATAATGGAACTAGATAAAATAATAGCAGACAGCAATACGAATTTACAGAGAGTACTCGAGCTTTCGCAACAATCACAACAATGCCTTCACAAGAACTGCCCGGTATCTGAGGTCGAGCCTAACACCGTTCCCTTCGAGATTAACACCAGAGAGGTCACCATCATCACATCTGACACAGGTAACACACCACCGGTGGAGTTGGAGGCTGAAAATGTAGGTTTACAGTCAGACCTCCAAGATGCCCGAATAGAAATCCAGCATCTACGTGACCTCCTGTCAAACGCACTCCAATGTTATGCCAAAGAACAGAGTGAGTTAGTCGAACTCAGAGCTGCAAAATCTGAGCTACTACAACTACAACGCCAGAACGCGGCATTCTAATTGAGGACGAGGAGGATGAGACCATCAAGGAGGATGACACCAGCAGGAAGGATGAGCCCACATCACAAACTCTGGTCTTGACCCCCCTCAACGTGAGTGTTGCAACGCCCACTGCTGTCCCGACCAAGAAACAGCGTCGCCGTCATCGTCGAGGCACCTCACAGCTCATCAGCGCGAGCGCCGCGCCACTAAGTGACGCGCGTGTCGAGTCGTGCCTGCGCAGTCTGCCTACTGAGTCGTGTGTCATGCTGCACGCTGCCGCGAGGGCCGCGCCGCTCGCCGTTACACGCGTTGCACCGCTCGCTACCGCGAATGCCGCGCCGCCCGCTGGCACGTGCATCGCACCGCACTCCAACACGAGTGTCCCGCCACTCACCTCAAATCGTGCTCAGAGAAGAACAATAGCAAACAAAAGAACTGTAGTTTATTCAGATAAGATAGGTGTAGATTTTGGTATGTTTTTGCATTATGGCCTTAAGCAACAAGTGACAAATAATTGTTGTCCTAATAGTTCCTTTGAGGATATAATAAAAAAGATAGCTGTAGGGAATTTTGATGAACATACTACCATTGTTATTATGGTAGGAAACCACTCAAACATTAGTCGGAGTGCATTAGATACCGGTATAGATGTACTGCTCAATTTATATAATAAGACGAAGTGCAAGTTTATTCTATGTAACTTTCCTTATTGTTATAATTTATCGGGGAAACAAAATAAAAGTGTACATAGAATGAACATGCATCTTTACAATATAACGTGTCATCATAGTGACGCTATTTTATATTTCGACATGAATAATTTTATTCATAACTTTACTTTGACTCAGGATACTATGTACCTGTCTCATAATACAAAAAAACGAGTAGCTACATTGTTAGCGTATAATATATGCGACACAGATGTAAATACTATAACGCAGTCGCCTTCAGTTTTAGTTAGTATTAGTACTAATAGTAGTGTTTTAAACAGGATAGTTCGACAAAAGAGGACCCCTCAAAACATAAGAAAATTTTACAAAATAAGCAGGGGTTTTCTGGTAATCAAATGAAAAATTCTAGGACAAAGGGTAAGCCCCACTTAAATATTTCCCATCAAAACATGCAGGGGCTACCTGGCAAAGAACTTGTATTAGAATTATTTCTTAATCATTCAGACACCGATGTTATTTGTATTACAGAACACTGGTTAAAGGAAAATATGATGTCTTTTATAACAAAATCTACTCAGACTTCTTCAACTTTATTCAGACAGAATTCAATAAAGTTTTCAAATTAAAGAAAGTCAGTGACTACAACGGTAAATCTAAATTTAAAGACTGGGCAACGTTTGGAACTCGTAAAAGTAGAGTTATCTTATATGACCTTTATGAACAAAAAACCTATAACTTTGACCGAAAATTTCATGACTATGTTAAAAAATATTCAAAAACTTTCAAGTTGGTTTGTAGAACTGCAAAAACTTTGCACATTAATAGAAAAATTCAAAATTCAAATAATAGAATGATAACAGTTTGGCAAATAATAAACCGCGAAACTGGCAAAGTTATACCAAGGGACAATGATTTCTGTCTAAAGATAGGTGATGATGTTGTTAAATCCAGCGCTGATGTTGCTCGAGCTTTTGAAACATTCTTCACCAATGTACCCTTACTCACAACAGACCGTCTAAATTCATCTCCATATGAAGCAGAGACTTTATTAAAAATAACAATATCGTCAGTGATGTATATTTAAAACATCATGTATATCCCCAGGACATTGTCAAAACGTTTAAATTACTTAACTTAAAAAATACGGAAGACCTGTGGTGTATATCAGTCAAAGTCATTGGTTCAGTAATTCTAGTTATTGCCCCACACTTAGCTTATATATTCAATAAATCTGTTGACGATGGGGCTTTCCCAGACCTCATGAAACACAGTAAACTGATACGTCTGTTCAAGTCGGGAGATAAGGGTGATCCTTCAAATTTCAGATCAATATCTGTTCTTCCAACACTAAGTAAAATATTTGAAAAGATTATACTCAATCAAATGCTCTCACACTTCAACCGTATAAAACAACTCCACGCCAAACAATACGGTTTCACTAGGGGTAAATCGACTACGGATGCAGGTATTACCCTTATATCTCATATTTATTCTGCATGGGAGGCCGCACAGGATGCTATCGGAGTTTTTTGCGATCTGTCGAAGGCATTTGATTGTGTTGATCATAATACCCTATTAATTAAATAAAATCATTACGGAGTTAGAAATAAAGCGTTGGATCTACTAAGATCATACCTAAGCAATAGAATTCAAAATGCAGAAGTTAACGGCGTTAAATCTGATGGATCGGGTGTTAAAATTGGCGTTCCACAAGGTTCCATATTAGGCCCTTTCTTATTCCTGGTATATATTAACGATCTGCCTTTCATGGTGGAGAAATTAACTGACATAGTGTTGTTTGCTGATGATACTTCAATGGTCTTCAAAATTGAAAGACAAAAAGGAGATTTTGATGATGTTAATGGTGTATTGTCTTTAACCTTGAATTGGTTCACAGTTAATAATTTATTGTTAAACGCTGGTAAAACCAAGTTTATCAAAATCTCACTTCCAAATGTCAGGCAAGTTGAGACCAGTTTAGTGTTAGACAACATCACGTTAGAATTGGTAAATGATGCGAAGTTTCTTGGAATAACCATTGATAGCAAATTGCAGTGGGGACCCCACATAGATAAATTAACTGGTAAATTAAGTTCTGCGGCTTACGCTGTTAGGAACATCAGACAAAGCACGGATGTGGCTACATCTAGGCTAGTATATTTTAGTTACTTTCATAGTGTCATGTCCTATGGTATCTTGTTGTGGGGGAAAGCAGCGGATATTCAAACTATTTTTATTTTACAGCAAAGAGCTATTCGAGCAATTTATAATTTAAAACGAACAGACTCCTTAAGAGAGCTTTTTAAAGAAATTGACATACTAACTGTAGCTAGTCAATTTATTTTCGAAAATATAATGTATGTACGCAAGAACCTTACAACATTTACCAAACTTAGCGATAGCTGCAATGATAACCTAAGAAATAATCACAGACTGTGTGCGCCCCGATTTAGACTCGCGAAGGTTAGCAATTCTTTCAAGGGTCAGTGCATTCTCTACTATTATAAGATACGTCTGGAAATTTTGAAATTGCCATTTGAGCACTTTAAAAAGCATGTTAAAGCGACTTTGTCGAAAAAGGGATATTACAATGTTCGAGATTACTTAAATGACAGGACTGTATGGGGTTTATCTAGCTCGTCACAGACCTCGCTGTTAATAATTTTGTAACTATTTATTCCTGCTTATTAATCATAATAATTAAATTTTTCATATTTGTAATAGTTAAGCACAACCTATTTTTAAAAGAGATCTAAAAATCAATCTGTGGTAGTTTCTACGCCCTTACTCTCCCACAGTGGTACAATGTAGATAAGAGGCAAAAAATGACGTTTGCTAAGTATATGTAAATATCTACTTTGACTTTGACTTTGAAAAAAATTTAAAGATTGGTTGATGACTGAACAACTATTTCTTGCAAATTATATTGGTTATATGTTTCTACCTCTTATATTCTGGGAAATTCTGCTTCCTTTGGTGTTATCAGTTTCACGGTTTCTATTATTTGAATTTTGTACAGGATGCGCTCCGAAATTTTGACGATTTTGGCTTATTTTTCGTACTGATTACTGCGTAGTTCGTGACTTTTGCTGTTGTTTACCCGGACTTCGATACCTACTTACCTATTTACCACGGGATTTCAACAATGGATACAGATCCAGAACCCACTACTGTACGAACTAAGATTGTGCCTTTGGCAAATACGAGTGCTGGTGAGCGACAAGAACGACGGCATCTGACCCTGCAACTTCTGAAAGTATTTGTCGACCTGTAGGTAACAAATAGTTTTCCTACGAAAAAGACCACGGAGCGCATTAACTCTCAGTGAAAAACTTATGGTTGTTAACGTTTAAGTTAAGTAACGTTAATTGACGTTAAGAAATGGATTGTACAATAACATGTAATGAAACATTATTCTTATTCTTTATACTTTATTGCATATACACATTAATGAACAATTACAAACATAGTTAGTATAGGTACAAAGGCGTGCTTATCTCTATATAGAGATTTCTTCCAGCAAACCCAGGGCTGACAGGAAAAATTGTTTCATGCGAAGGGATAGACCTATTATGCACAACATAACAAAAAACTAAACATCAGAGTGACTTTAATATATTTATAATAAATTACTTAGATATTTACACATATAAATAATTGAGAACCTACATAATAATATAAAACCTATAAATACTATATATAAATATCAATAAATACCTATACAATATATAAATAAAATATAATCTACTACAGAAGAGAAAGGTTATGTTCCTTCAAACTAGTTTTGAAGATATTAAGAGATGGACTGTCCCTGACGGTGCTGGGGAGTTTGTTCCAGAGCTTGATAGCCCGGAGTCGGAACCCATGTTCATATGCGACAGTTTTATGTTGCGGTGTTGTGAGCAGCGACCGAGTGTGAGGTCTCCGAGGCCTATCTGAAGAAAGAAAAGTGAACGAATCACGTAAGAAGCCAGGGTAATGAGGATTATGTAAAATCTTAAAGAGAGTGAAGAGGATATGGGAATCCCGGCGAAGACGGATTGGAAGCCACTTCAGATCCCTGCGATACTGAGAAACATGGTCAAATTTGCGCAAACCGAAATAAACCGAATCCCAAGATTTTGAAGTCGCTCGAGTTTGTCCAGTTGCTCTTCGTTTGCGCTGATCTAGCAGACATCTGCGTAGTCAATGAGGGGAAGTAACAGAGATTGGGCGAGTGTAATTTTGGTCTGAAGAGGTAAGAAGTGCTGAAGTCGTCTGAGGGAGTAAAACGTAGCGAAGACACGCCTACTAACCTCGCAGACATGCGCTGACCAAGACAGCAGGTTATCAAAGATGACTCCGAGATTTTTGGCCTTGGAGCTGTAGGGAATTACGATTCCATCGTACATTATGGGTGCAGTGGACATACGCTGTAACACTTGGAGAGAGTGCCTGGATCCGATAATCATTGACTGCGACTTACAAGGATTGACGAGTAGCCCGTGTGAAAGAGCCCAATCACTGATACACTCAAGATCAGCATTCAGCAAGGCCACAGCAGAGTTAACATCACAGGGAGAAAAATGACGGTAAATTTGGAGATCATCGGCATAGAGATGATAAGAGGAAGAGAGAGTATCTGAGATAGAATTTATGAAGACAGAAAAGAGAAGAGGGGAGAGGATACCACCCTGAGGCACCCCTGCAAAAAGGTCGCACCATTCTGTTGAAGTCTCCTCGGACCTTATACGCTGCTGACGACCTCTCAGGTAGGAGTCGAACCAGCTGGCTGAGGCCGGGGAGACATTCAGAGACTTCAGTATCTCAACGAGGATATCGAAATCAACACAGTTGAATGCGCTTCTGAAGTCAAGTAGCGCTAGTACGGTGAGCTGTTTCTCGTCCATAGCCAACTGAATGTCGTCAGTGACTTTGAGTAAGGCCGTAACGGTACTATGACCCGGCCTGAATCCCGACTGGAATTGATTCAGCAGACAGTGAGACGTAAGGTAGGAGGAAAGCTGGGAGTGGACAATGGATTCTAGGACTTTGGAAAGGATAGGCAGGATAGAAATAGGACGATACTCTTTGAAAGAGGAGGGGTTTGAGGATTTGGGTAAAGGTATAACTAATGCTTTTTTCCACACATAGGGGAAAGAACAGCTAGAGAGAGAGTGATTTATAATGTGTGTGATAGCGGGAAGAATATAATCGAGCACGTTGCTGATCATATTAGAGCAGATGCAATCATCACCTACAGCTTTCGATGAGATAGCCAGCACCGCCTTCTTAACTGTGTCAATTCCGACTGGACTGAAGTCGAAAGGAGTGGAGGTCAACGCCGGCCTGGAGCGGAGCCCATTTAAGGGTATCCCAATACAAGAGTCCTTGTTGTGCCGTTTTACTTGTACTATGGTACGGAACCCTTTATGCGTGAGTCCGACTCGCACTTGACCGTATATTTTTAATCAGCCTTACAGAATAGCTAATTACCTACCTGTAGTAGGGTACTTGGAATAGCACATTTTGCGTTGCAATCTCTAAACAGGACATGAAATTACATTGCTTTGTCGATAGTGCGGCTAACGTTTCACGTTCAGTGGCGCGGATAGGGCAGAGCTAGTCCGAGCCAATTATACTGAATTGGATCATTTAACATCTCACATTTTGGCGCCCAACTGGTCCGAGCACCGACTATTATACAATGTGTGTACTCTGTAAAGCATTCATCGACTCGAACCTTATGTTACGGTAATAATGGCGGAATTGCTTTGTAGTTACAACCCAATATGTCGAGAATTTATTGGGCAATTTGCGACCGGTCAGCGGATATTGTTGTTCCGATACGCGCTTTACATCAGACAGTTCCTTATCACCTGCCTGTTGTGCTTGTGGCGTTCAATTTGTTGTTTTTGTTTAGTCATCGATATATGTTACATTACATTTTACACCTACCTAGGCTAACTATTTTAAGTAAACCTAGATTTACGACATCTTGAAACCTTGAAAGCGTATAGCAGACCATTATAAACTGTTTAGATTACATCCTTGCATTTATGTGTATGTGCCTTTTATTTATGAGATTGTGAAAACCATTCGTTTATAATGGTCTGCTATAATTCGATAATTGTGAACTAAATATTAACGTACATAATTTAACGTACCTATTCATTTTCGATAGTTTATATTCTATCCTTGGAAAACCATCAAATTATGAACGAGACCGACAGGGCTCGTAATTTTGTTTCTTTTGTCCTTACATTTCAGCCTAACACGAAGGATAAAGGGGGATTGCCTTCGCTCATCGCTTCCTTTAGCCTTCACGTACCCTGCCTGACGCACCACCTCTCTCTGATATTTCGTGGGTAATTCAAGTTTAAACCGGTTTATAATTTAAAGGTTTGCCATAGATAGAATTTAACCGCAGCTTTACCGAATCCCGTTATGAGGAATCGCGATTTTGAACCTCATGCAATGTTAATAACATTCAAAACCTATAACGGGAAAATGTCAGCACAAGCTGACCGTGGTATGCAAAAGCGGTTAAACTAATGAAAATGCATAACGTTAATCCGCATTTTTTTTTTAAATGGCGTCCACGCATGGATCCTTTAGAAATAGAATCCAGCGGAGCAGCGATACATGAATGCCATAGCAAGAGAGTTTAAAGCATAACAATGTATGTTTAACTCTGTCAAGCTTTCTGAAAATCTGTGTATATTTAATCGACCTGACCGGTACGGGCAAAAGCAGAGCATAGAAAAATCTTGTATTCTAGTAAGTTGCTGATGACAGATTTATTTTTAATAAACCCATGCTGGCTATCAGTTTAACGTGATTGTAAACGTGATCATATATAATAGATTCAAAAACTTTGGCCACACAGGATAGGATGCTAATAGGTCTGTAGTTCTCACAAACAGATTTATCACCAGACTTTGTACAGGCACAATATGTCCAAATATTTTACAATGGTATCACTGCCGCATTTTTTTCGGCAGCGAATGAAAAAAACAGCTTTTAGCGGCAACAGAGCGTCATCAAACTTATGCCCACATTCCTGCTAACAGACAGACGGACGGACAGCGGGGTACGAAACCTAAAAGACTACCGCGCAATAGCTGTCGGATCTCGTTCGTTCGTTAGTTAGTTCGTTTTAACATATTTCGAATTGCACACTGCGTCTAGGTTCGGACGACGTAATTAAATTTCCGTCCCAACTAAATTTGCATATCGTATAGGAACTGGAACTGGAACCATAAGAGCTAAGCATTAGGGCACTTATGTTGCTATGACGACGATGCAAGCGTTATCAAAGGACCTGCCACATGGCAGGCAACATGCTGGCAGCAAGTTGCCAGCAAGTCGCCGACAAGCGGCTACACGGCACACAACAACAAGCTCACAGCCAAACAATGTTGTCAACTGCACCGAAATTACGGTGAAACGTACGATACTACTATAATAATAATAATAATAGTTTATTCTTGAAAATTTTGCAACATAAATCTTGTTATTACACTAGGTAAGGAACAAGGGATGGTCACTACTTCCTAAAATAGGGCGAACCCTGTGGTATAGGTTAAGTAGTAGCACTTCCCTCCAGTAAGTAACACTTAACAATTTTAGAAAATGAACAGAGTAAAAAGTACAGTTTTCTAACAGTAAATAGTTAAATGATTAAATGATTAGGTAGTATGTTTTTTATCTAGACATCGTGGTTACTAACTTATTTAGAAAAATAAAATGAAATGTAGAGTGTGAGTGTGTGTGTGTGTGTGTGTGAGGGTGTGAGTATGAGTGAGGGTGTGTGACTGAGCCGTAAGGTTGAGAATCGCGCGCCGTTTCGGCAGTCGGAGATCGTGGTCTGCAACAAGAGTCTAGACGGTTGACAGCAAATCGCCGACAAGCTCAGGGGTCATTCAAGTATTACGCAAGCACTAAAGTGTGCTTGGGGGAGGATCATTGCTAAGCTTATTTTTAATGTAAGGGGGGACGGGGAGTTCTTGATGGTGATTACGTCAGCAATATTTTACCATTTTTTTAAATAAAACAAAATTAATAATAATAATATCGTTCGTGTGTTAAGAATAAAAAATAAGGTTTTAATCATTTGTCTTTCGCGGATCATGTGTGTGGTATACAATGGATAGAGGAAACACAAACGAACAAAATCTACTAAAATAGTGCTTACGTAATACTAGAAGGACCCCTCACCGCAAGTTCGAACGTTCGCCTCCTCGTCGCCCGTCTCACTCTCACCACAGCAGACTCTTGACCAGTTTTGAACTCTTTTACCTAGCCAAAAGGTTGAAAAGTGCGGGTCATCGTAGAAAAAGCAACTACACGGCAGACGCTGCTTGTTGCCAGCTTGCAGACTAGCACCTCCCCTGCCGACGCCGTGTCCGGCGGCGCCGTGTCCGTGTGGCGGCAGCTCCTTTACAGACTAGCACCTCCCCTGCCGACGCCGTGTCCGGCGGCGCCGTGTCCGTGTGGCGGCAGCTCCTTTACAGACTAGCACCTCCCCTGCCGACGCCGTGTCCGGCGGCGCCGTGTCCGTGTGGCGGCAGCTCCTTTACAGACTAGCACCTCCCCTGCCGACGCCGTGTCCGGCGGCGCCGTGTCCGTGTGGCGGCAGCTCCTTTACAGACTAGCACCTCCCCTGCCGACGCCGTGTCCGGCGGCGCCGTGTCCGTGTGGCGGCAGCTCCTTTACAGACTAGCACCTCCCCTGCCGACGCCGTGTCCGGCGGCGCCGTGTCCGTGTGGCGGCAGCTCCTTTACAGACTAGCACCTCCCCTGCCGACGCCGTGTCCGGCGGTGTCCGTGTGGCGGCAGCTCCTTTACAGACTAGCACCTCCCCTGCCGACGCCGTGTCCGGCGGCGCCGTGTCCGTGTGGCGGCAGCTCCTTTACAGACTAGCACCTCCCCTGCCGACGCCGTGTCCGGCGGTGTCCGTGTGGCGGCAGCTCCTTTACAGACTAGCACCTCCCCTGCCGACGCCGTGTCCGGCGGTGTCCGTGTGGCGGCAGCTCCTTTACAGACTAGCACCTCCCCTGCCGACGCCGTGTCCGGCGGTGTCCGTGTGGCGGCAGCTCCTTTACACGTACGTAACTGACTCATTATGTATGTGATTGACGAAACTCTTTAGATGCTTTTTTAAGTAAGTTTTGTGTCACCTATGTAAAAATTTATTCCATTTTATCAAATTAACTTTTAACTATTTTATAAGATCCTTAACATAATCCTTTAAATAAATAAATAAACCTTTAAATTTTACTGTAAATTTAAATTAAGTCAAATATTTTAACTGTATGTAGGTACATACTTACAGAATATTTTTTTTGTCAGACTATATTTGTTGCATATAAGTAGGCAGGAGCGTATGTTACTTATCCCAAAACACAGGGGAAACTCTACTTGGGGAGTAACAACTCTCATATTGTCTGTGCAAATGTATGACAAATTATCTTTTTGTTTTATTATCTTTTAGGGTTCCGTACCTTACATGGGCTAAACGAACCCTTACGGATCACTTCGCTCTCCGTCCGTTTGTCTGTCTGTCAAGACCATTCTCAGTAACGCGTGAAGATATCGAGTAGAAATTAATATCAAACACACAAGTCACTAAACCCTTGGAGTTGCAAACAAATCTTAGTTTTAGGTCAACGCAATCAAAAGATGCGGCCGTTTATGCTGACAATTCGCTGGATCCTTGCAAGGGAATCAAAACCTGGGTACTTCCCGTGACCCAGAAAAATAAAATTTGGCACGAAGCAAGTTGGTTTTTGTCTAATAAGCGCTGATGAAACAACATGCCGCGGCCGTTGCAGTAGGTACGTATCCTCAATCTATATCTACCTCCAAAAATTCACAAGGCTCGTCTGCACGACCAACAAAAACTGTAACAAGATGTTCAAAGGGATGTTACGCTTCTGTGACAATCTAACGTACTGAGTAGTTATCCACAGTACATCTATGTCAGTAATTCTAAAATAGCTAAACTGCTAAAACATGATAGGTTTCGATATAACGCTGTATCCGTAACGCTATAAAATTGGAAAAGTAATAAATAACGATACTTGTAATTATACATATAATAGATTTTTTTCTTCGTCCCATCATAATTAATACTAAAATACAGTTTAAAGTGGTTTACATTGGACAAAACAAGCAGATACTGAACATCTAACCTCAAAGCTGAGTCTGAACCTGTGAACACAGAGAAACACGAGCTTTCCAGGGACCAAAAGGCTTTTCCAGGTACACTTTCTGTTTTCCGTTACTTCAAACTGCACTCACACACTGATATACGGGATAAAACAAAGAAAATAGACAACGTCGACCCTCACACAATAACACAAATCAGCTGTCTGAAACTGTCACCTCCTCAACTGACGGCTACCAGTGTGGCCTGTCACAAAAACTGTGAGAACCACAGATTCACGAAACGGTTTGCTAAAAATTCTAAGGTGAGAACGTTCGAAAACCTAAACGAAATTTATCATTGCTGTTTGCCTGGATAGCGGTCACAAACCACAACAATGAGTACCTTGATGCACGGTGCTGGCAACTGCTATGCATGCCAAGTTTTGCTGATGGATACGGAGGAGCGAATTCAGTGCATGGTAGAAGGATGCAATAACATATTTCATCTGCTATGTATCTCTGGCGCAGATAAACTTATACCCGCTGCAAAGATGAATTGGGCCTGTCCAGAGTGCCGCGCCTCTATCAAGAAAGTCGGTGATAACACTCAAACGCCAGTAGGAGCCGCAAATTTGAAGGCGTCTTTCATTAATGATAGGAAAAGAGCGTCTTATAAAACAGAAGAAGAGGACTATGTTTTAAAGACAACTGAATTCCTAGAGATAATGGCGGAGATAAGAGATATCAGAAAGGATATCTCTGATATAGCGGGGAGCCTAGCTTTGTTGACCTCAACGATGAGTCAACATCAGGTGGTCATTGAAAAGTGCTCGACGGTTACCGGAGCGGTCTCTGCCAAGCTGGATAATATAGAAGTGCGGGCAAGGGCTGAGGAAGAGCAAAGAAAGAGTTCTGCGCGCCCCAAAGCTCAAAAGTCCTATGAAGTTATGGCCTCTAGTCATCACAAGCAAGAGAGCAGAGAGAATAAAAAAAGCAGCCTGAAAAATGCCAAGCCAACTCTACCCACCGGAACGACACCGGAACCACAGACGGCACCATTGGAAGGCATTCAAAATTCATCCGAGGAATCCGGGGATGAAGGTTGGACAGAAGTTCGGAGAAAAGTTCGGCGACCCAGGTCCCTGTACTGTACTGCTGGACCTAGTGTCACCTCGCTGAAGGCAGTAGAACGGCGGAAATATTTCCATCTTTGGAACATGCTCTCCGGAGTTGACGAAGTAAGGAGCTATCTCCAGCAGCTTTGCTTACCGAGAGCAGGAACAGTTGATGAACTCAAGCCCAAAGGGGACTATAAATCTTATAAGATAGGTGTCCCAGCAGATATCTTTGAAAAATGTTCATCTATCGAGATGTGGCCTGAAAATGCTAGAGTGAAAGCCTGGATACCCTTTCGAGGAGCTCAACCGAAGACTGGCACTCGGGGATAATCTCCGAGTCAGCACAGGGAAGACTCTCGATATTATGTACCAGAACGTTCGAGGTATTAAGAGCAGGCTAGAATATTGGCGTAATAACCTTCCTTCACTAGGACAGGACCTCGTCGCAGCTACGGAGACATTCCTGGACTCATCCGTTGGATATGCTGAGGTAACGGCGGGAGGTTGGAGCGTGCTGCGCCGGGATCGCCCCACCGCGTGCGGAGGCGTGCTGCTCGCGGCCCGCCCCGGCATCACACTACGCCGATGCCGGGACCTCGAAACAGATCATGGCGAAGATCTTTGGGCCAATTTCACATTGGATGGTGTCCACTTCACAGTCTGTGTGGTCTATGTGGACCCCAGTAAAAAGAAGAACGGGAAACCAATCTCACAGGCGGAAAAAGATGTCCAATATCTAAGCTGGTTCACCAAAACGGAAGGAAATAGGTCAACCTTAAACGGAAACCTTATTATTCTCGGTGACCTCAACATGAATAGTGCATCAGTGTCTATTGTTAATTATTATTGCTATTTTCTGAGTGTTTGTTGTATGTATGAGACGAATGATGTGATGAATGATCACGGGGGCGTGCTTGATGTGGTATTACTGCCGGAGAGCGTCCGTGGTGTAACCGTGCGCACCTCCGTGTCAGGCAGCCTGTTGCCACACGCTGACGCCTACCACCCGCCTCTCGACATCATTGTGCCACTGTCGTCAATGCAAGGCGCAGTCCAGCGATCCGGCCGCTTGGATCCCAGCAACATTGACGGTCACAATGACTGGAATTTTGCCAAGGGCAACCACACAGTCCTGTACGAACACATGTCTAGCGTCACTTGGGACGATATTGCTGAAGCTCCGGATGTGGACACGGCAGTTGGTCGTTTTTACGACACCATATACGATATTTTCAATGCGACAGTGCCGAAAAAAACCAGGAAATGTGTACCTACTAGACGCTACCCAGTGTGGTATACTGGGGATATAATACACGACCTGGCCGCCAAGGCTAAATTACATTGTAAGTGGAAGTCGTGTAAGAGACCAGCTGACTACGCCGCATTCAGTGAGCTGAGAGCCAGTATTAAGTGCCGCATAGCTACAGCTTACATGAACCACATGGTGAGTTTAGAAGGTAATATCAGATACAACCCACGCGCGTTTTGGAAACATGTGAGCGGCCTCAGATCGAAGGGTGGTTTCGAACCTCGGGTCATGCATCAGGGGCAAGAGTGTGCCGGAGAAGAAGCAGCAGCCGCATTTGCAGACTACTTCTCCGACGTTTTCCTCAGTGACAAGCCGGCGCTGGCACCGGATCTGGTAAACAGATCCGATGACTCGCGTACTGCTAACTACGTCCAAATTACACATGTTTCCCGTAGGGATATAGAGAAAGGACTGAGGCAACTAAGGCCAAGGAGCGCAATTGGACCGGACAACGTCCCTCCTTACTTCTTAAAGGCCTATAGTGATCAGCTGGTACTGCCTTTAGGTTGTATCTTCAACCTAGCTTTTGAGCAAGGGAAGTACCCCACCAGCTGGAAGCTCTCTCGAGTCAGTCCTGTACCCAAGACTAGTGATACTGCCTCTGTAAATCAATATCGACCGATTGCGATCCTGAGTTCATTGGCAAAATTGTTCGAGTCAGTCATATACGGTAAAATCTATCCACAGATAGCGCCATATTTGTGCGACCCGCAACACGGATTTAGGAGTCGTCGCTCAGTAACCACCAACTTACTGACGTTAGTCGATTTGGTCTCAGAGAGCATGGATCGGGGATGTCAGGTGGACGTCGCCTATCTGGACTTCCGTAAGGCGTTCGATAGAGTTGATAACGATGCCCTAATGAAAAAATTGTGCGCCATAGGATTTGCCCCAAGGCTGTTGGTCTTCTTTGCTGACTACTTGAAAAACCGCCAACAGTTTGTGCGACATGGCTGCTTTGAGTCCCAGCCGTACCACACGCGGTCGGGTGTTAGCCAAGGCTCTATTCTTGGTCCGTTGTTATTTATCATCATGATAAATGACCTAGAATCTGTGCTAAAATATTCTAAATGCCTACTGTACGCGGACGACCTCAAACTAGTACTTCCCATAATGTCAGAAAATGACTGTAGGCTACTACAGGAAGATCTAGATGCGGTCTATAGATGGAGTGTGAGCAACAAACTCCTATTCAATAATGAAAAATGTTGCATAATGTCTTTCACGCGCTCTCCTCGGCCTATTAGCGTGACGTATACACTCGGCGCGGAGTCCTTGACTCGAGTGTATTCGATGAACGATCTCGGTGTTACGTTTGACCCTAAACTTACATTTCATGAGCACATGAGCATTTTAGCCAAGGAATGCTTTAAAAGATTGGGGTTTGTGATTCGGAATAGTAAGGGATTCCGTAATCTGGGTGTGGTACAGCTTCTTTACACTGCCCTAGTGAGAACCAAACTGGAATCTAGCTCGGTTGTTTGGAATCCACACGAAAGCTCATACGTCCTTATGCTCGAGAAGGTACAAAAAGCTTTTTTACGATACCTATATAAGAGGAAATTTGGGTACTACCCTTATCTCTATCCAACCGCTTTTATATTGGGTATGCTTTATATCCAAGCATCCAACTAGAGGTGAGACGTAACACTGAACAACTTCTGACTGTGTGTCGATTGTTGCGAGGCGACAGTGACTGCGCGACGCTTGTCAGTGCGGTATGCGCGTTATTTGTGCCTGACAATTACGTACGCGGGCGCAGGCACCAGCTGCTAGCGGGCGGCTCGCACCGCACGGTGGCGCGCCGGCAGTCTCCGCTTGTCCGGGCGCGGGACAGCCTGAATGCTCTGTTGGCGGTAGCACCACTGAACGATCTGTTTGGTGATGCATGGAGGGACATTGTGCGAATGTGTGGCAGGTTCTGCGAGATGATGGAATGACAGTAATGTCAAATTATAACATTGAATTTGGTTTTTTATTAATTGATTTAATTGATTTATGATTGATGACATATTGTGAATTTTAATTTGGATTGTAAATATTTTATTTTATTGGTATATATCTGTAATTTATGTCGATTTGGCCTCGGCTGTCAAGGCATAGATAAATTATGTTAATAAATAAATAAATAAATGAAATAAATGAAATAAATAGATGTAATATCATCATGAAAGGATGTCATTACATCCTTATTATACAAGTGACATTCCACTTGTAAAAATGATAAGAATAACTAAACAAAAAGAAGGAATATAGATAGGTATATATAACTGGCGATTATCGGTAAGAATATATAACTAATTAGAGTACGTAGGTGCTGGCTTAAAATCAGCGATCACAGATCACGGTCAGTGATTATTAGCTGTGCTGGTATCCTTTAATTTCATGATTACCCTTCAGCTGTGCACATAATTATACGTTTTAATTGCTTCTATGACAACATAATAGTGATAATTGCGTGAAATAAGCATGTACTGTATGTACTGTTTTTGTTGAATAAACGATTTTCAATTTCAATTTAATAGCACAGTAAAGAAAAAAAAGCGAAAACCGTAAATTTATAGTTATTCACAAAAAAATGCGTTTTGTGAATAACTATAAATGCGACTCGCACTTGGCCTGTTTTTTTTTACTTTTCTCAGACTTTTTATCACTATGAAAGACAAATCACGGATGTGGCTACATCTAGGCTAGTCTATTTTAGTTACTTTCTTAGTGTCATGTCCTATGGTATCTTGTTGTAGGGGAAAGCAGCGGGTATTCAAACTATTTATATATTAATACAGAAAAGGGCTATTCGAGTAATTTATAATTTAACGCACAGCCTTCCTAAGATAACATTTTAAAGCTATTGACATACTAACAGTGGCTAGGCAATTTATTTTCGAAAATATAATATATGTGCACAAGAACCTTACAACGTTTCCTTTAGCGATAGCTGTAATGTTAACATGAGATATAATCACACACTAGTTGCACCCCGGTTAAGACTCACGAAAGTTAGCAATTCTTTCAAGGATCAGTGCATTCTATACTGCAACATGACACTTCTAAAGATTTTAAAATTGCCATTTGAGTAATTTAAAAACCATGTAAAGACGACTTTGTCTAAAAAAGGATATTTAAATTAAATATAAGCACGTCCGTGTGAGCGCGGGCAAGCGACAGTGATTTTTGTATTTTGTGATGTCAAACATCGTCTATACACTGTTGGCATCGAACAGTGAAAAGGACACAACGTTGAAGTCGAATATTTGTGCTTAACTTTGGTAAGACACAACATTTCTAATGCGTCTATGAGAGATTTTACCACTAAGTAAACAACACACGCAGAGAAACAAGTTGGCACTCAAACGCACACAACATCACACACATTCATTTTCTTCCGCTCTGGTTCACTGGTCACTGGAGTGTGTAGGATGGAGACCACAGAGCAGATGGGGGACACTTCGGTGTTCCAGTGCTTACCTTACGAGACGGACGATCAGGAACAGTCACGATTTCGGGACAGACTATCTTCAAATGTAAATACTTTTGTTTACTGTTTATTTGTAATATGTATCCCATATTCGTACTAAGTAGTAAAAAGCTAAAATTACACTATTTATTATTTATAATAATTAATATATTATGACATTCAAATTTCCAACACCGCTGCTCGCCCGCGTGCCGCCCCTAGTTTGTCTGTGAAGTTGGTACTAATGAACAAGCTAAACAAGTACAGAGCAATGATCAATGCCACAATGCCGGTCGAACATGCAGTTCCTGAACACATCAAAGAGTGTTTATGATGTGTGTGTAGATAAACTAGTGTATGTAACTGTACATAATTAGGCATTATAACTCTCGCGTGTTATTATTATGAAAGTCGAGTTTTAATGCCCTTCATTATGTATCAGTCACATAAAGTACCATTGTGGTGACTCTGTGGTGTTGTGGTCGAGGCGGTGCTCCCGGGCCTGGCACTACAGTATTAAAAATGATAACAAGGTGCTTGATGGGTGTCAGCCTAGCCTTTTAGTAGGGATATTGCTTAGAAACATCGATTAATCAATTGAAAGGATACACTCTTCAGACACTTGTGAATTGTTTGCAGTAAATTTGGATAGATTTTGACATTCTTTTATCAAATTCAATTCTTTCCGATGGTTTTGGTAAAATCCCTTGTCTTTAAAAAGTGGATTTTATGAAGTATTAGGTAATCTGTTATACATATCACATCTAAGATTGTTTAAACGGTAGGTCTTGGATGTTTGTGACGTCGCTGTTTCTGGTTCCCACGACACATCCTAGTGTGGGGCCAGAAGCAATGTATGTGCCTATATGTAAATGTTTTTGTTTATTTTGAGTGTCTAACGAAAATGGGTAGGGTATTACCACGACTATACCAGGAAGCATATATTTTTTTCCAACGCTTAAGAGTTCTGTCAGTTTAAATCGAAATGTACAAAAATAACAATTACCCATTTAAAAATAAAATAAAAACACAAACATAAACAATTACGCGAATAAAACACCCCGGGACATTGCCGAGGCTAAGGTTCCCATGACCCTGGCAGCATTACCCCGCTGCACAGCCAGGGAGATTCTTTGCATCAGAAATGCCCCAGAGCGAGCGGTAGTCAAAACCTTTATTAATTAGGCGGCGCCTATCCTTAAAAAATATTTTCCCTTGTGTCCCCTAAACGCCAGTAGTCTCGAGCGCAAGAGGTACAAAGATTTAGTTTCCCGTGAGTGCGGCATACTTTAGAGACTTCTGTCTTGCGGCAGACTCGGCAGCTGCACCAGCGCGGGCGGCCGTCGACCTAACAGGCTGCAAAGCTGCAAGGTACCAGGGTCAAGCCGTCCGGATATTTCCCATCTGACCGGCACAAACCTGGCGGCTCCAACACACTAGGAACGTTGGCCGATACCAACGCCCTAAGAACGATGTCGTTTATTGCGTGGTGCAGCGAAAACCTGCCAGCGCTCCTGGTACAATGTAGGCCTTGGCGACCCAACTCATTAACCCATGCCCCAAAAATGCATCGATGCGGCTGGCAGATAGTGCAACCCAAACGCAAATCGACTGCCACGCAAAAAGTGTCATCGTCCAAGAAAGTTCCCAGCTGGAGAGAAAGCCACAACCCTGAGTCCGACTGACAAACGGCACGCAGGCGCACCAATTCCTGCCCCGAACTCTGAGCGAAGAGGTCATCACGGGTGACTTGGCACACGACCTCATCCCAGGAGCGCTGACTATACAGCCTTTCCGGCAGGTCGCTTCCAGGACACCGGGCACGCCATAAGCCCTCCGCCTCCCCCGCAAAAGGAATGCGGAACCCGTCACCATGTATACCCAAGATTTGAGTAACGAGGTCCACAACACCATGCGAAGAAGCCAGAAAGCCAGGGAGCTCGGAGTCCTGCAAGTGTTGAACACCTAAAGCTTGAATTTGCATGCGAATAAACACATGAAACACGATCTCTAAATCGCTAAAATACACTCGATATGATAGAGTTGCTAGAGGCATGCATAATTTAAATTGGTTAAGGCTGAAAATATGTCGGCAAATATATTGCCTCTGTCACATAAAGTTTGTATGGATGGATGATCTAACATAAATTACAAGTAGGTATGTACTACACTATTGAAAACAATGTTGTACGGAGGGTAGTAGTGAAATCGATAGGAACAAACATCAAGTCATTTGATAAATTAATCGGAAATTGGTACCTACGTCTACCATACATCCATTATGGCTTGGTACACGGCCATCCAAGGGTATTGATTGAGCATTATGGGTGAACAACATCGATCGATGAGCGATAATTTGTTCATTAAACAAACTGTAGCTAGCCTTACTAGTAAAACTATTGTTTTTGAACTGAATAAGCTCCCTCTTATTCCCAATTATTAAAAACAATAGACAAACGTAGTTTCATAATTTCATGATTTCTTTATTGCACACAACTAACATATGGACAACAAGACTTACATAAAAATAGTGTACAAAGGCGAGCTTATCTCTAATAAGAGATCTCTTCCAGCAAACCAAATTAGGATGGGAATGGTCGATTGCTGAGCAGGGTTGACAATGTGTACAACAATATAATTTAGTACATATCTAAATAACTAACATATGGTTAGATATATGTTATATCTAAATAACTAATATAAAACAATATTAACTAAATATACGAGGGCTTACATAAATATCATATAATATACTCGTACATGCTAAACATAAATACTATATAAATATATATAATTTTTAAATAAATATACTAATAAATACATACATACTACCTATATTTCTAAAGAGAAAGGTAATGCTTCTTCACGCGACTTTTAAATATATTAAGAGAAGGACTGTCTCTGATAGTGCAGGGGAGTGCATTCCACAATTGAATGGCCCGGAATCTAAACCCATGCTCATAGGACGCGGTGTTATGCTGTGGGGTTGTGAGCATCGAAAGCGCGTGAGTTCTCCGAGGCCTGCTGGAAGAAAGAAATGGAAAACGGTCTCGTAAGAAGGTTGGATAGCGTGGATTGCGTAAAATGTTGTAGAGGATGTTGAGGATGTGAGAATCCCGACGAAGACGTATTGGCAGCCACTTCAGCTCTTTGCGATGCTGTGATACATGGTCGTATTTGCGCAGCCCAAAGATAAACTGAATCTCGAGATTTTGAAGTCGTTCGAGTTTGTTCAGTAATTCTTCGTTAGCACTGACCCAGCAGACATCAGCATAATCGATGAGAGGTAGAAGGAGAGACTGAGCGAGAGTGATTTTGGTCTGTCGAGGCAAAAAGTACCGAAGTTTCCTGAGAGAGTGAAAAGTAGCAAATACTCGTCGACTGACCTCATTGACATGCGATGACCAGGACAGCTGGTTGTCGAAGATAAGACCCAGGTTTTTAGCTTTATCGCTATACACGATTGTGGTACCATTAAAAGTGACAGGTGGAATGGGCTGTTGCTGCAACAAGTTAAGAGATTGTCTGGTGCCTATAATCATGGCCTGGGACTTGCTCGGGTTAACCAGGAGTCCGAAGGATGAAGCCCAGCTTCTCACCCCCTCCAGATCAGCGTTCAATGCCTCCACAGCAGAGTTTACATCGTTATGAGAGAAGTGGCGATAAATCTGGAGATCATCAGCATAAAGATGATATGAAGAAGACAGGATGTCCGAGATGGAGTTTATGAAAATCGAGAATAGAAGAGGAGAAGAATACCACCTTGAGGGACGCCTGACAGGAGGTCACACCATTCGGTGGATGTCTCTTCCGTCCTGATTTGCTGTTGCCGATCCCTTAAATAAGAGTCGAACCAGCTGGCAGAGAAGGAAGAGACGTTCAGGGATCTGAGAAGCTCAACGAGAATGTCGAAATCTACGCTGTTGAAGGCACTACTGAAATCAAGTAAAGCCAACACGGAAAGCTGTTTGCGGTCCATGGCTAGCTGGATGTCATCTGTGACTTTCAGCAGAGCCGTGACGGTGCTATGACCCGGTCGGAATCCTGACTGGAACGTGTTTAGCAGATTGTTTGAGGAGAGGTAGTAGGAAAGCTGGTTATGGACAATGGTCTCAAGGACTTTGGAGAGGATGGGCAGGATTGAAATGGGACGGACTCTTTAAAGGAGGTGGGACTGGAGGTTTTGGGTAGTGGGATGACTAGTGCTTTCGTCCACACTGTGGGGAAGACACCATTAGCTAAAGAAAAGTTTATAACGTGTGTTATTGCTGGTAATAGTTCGTCAAGGATTGTCAGTAGCATTTTAAGGCAAATTTTGTCATCGCCTACAGCTTTCGAATTGACTGCCAATAGCGCCTTCTTGACCGCATCGATTCCAATATTACTCAAGTTGAATGGTGTGGTGTTGGGTAAGGACTTAGAGCGCAGGCTCTGAAGCGTGGCTTGTTTGACAGTGGGATCCATCACAACAGGCGGGGCAGAAAGAAACTGGTTGAGACCGTTGAGATCTACATTACCAGCATGTAGGTCCCGGGCCTTACCTACACCAAGCGTTCTCAGGAATTTCCACACCTGAGCTGGAGTGTAGTTCTCAATGCATTCGTGTATGTGCCGACGTTTAGCATCGCGACAGAGACGGTTGCAACGGTTGCGAAGACATTTGTAAGAGAGGAAATTATCATCTGTCGGATTCTTGCGGTATCTACACTTGGCTCTATTCCTCTTGGCCATTAGGCACTTAATAGTGTCTGTTAGCCAAGGGGCAGGGTGGTGTTTAACCCTCACTTTTTTGAAGGTGCGTGCTTGTCATAGAGACCCAGGACTATAGAATTAAAATTGGCGATTTTATTATCAACAGTCTTACTGGTAGTGACAGGGGACCAGTCAATCGACATGGCATCAGACAAAAGGGACTCATGGTTGATATCCTTAAAGTTCCGGATATAAAGGAATTTCGCTCTGCTCTTGAGAGGCCTTATCTTATAAGAAAGATAAATGAGGTCATGATAAGAGAAAGGAGAAGTAGTTTCACGCCTTTTACCAAGCGGGGATCCAGGACTCATCAGGCTTGAGCACCTAATGTAATCAAAGTTAATGATTTATTATTAAACGCTGGTAAAACCAAATGCATCTAATTCTCACTTCCAAATGTCAGGCAAGTTGAGCCCAGTTTAGTATAAGACAGCAACACGTTAGAATTAGTAAATGATACGAACTTTCTTTGAATAACCATTGATAGCAAATTGCAGTGGGGACTCCACATAGATAAATTAGCTGATAAATTAAGTTCTACGGCTTACGCTGTTAGGAACATCAGACAAAACACGGATGTAGCTACGTCTAGGCTAGTATATTTTAGTTACTTTCATAGTGCAATGCCTTATCTTGTTGTGTGGAAAGCAGCGGGTATGCAAACTATTTTTATTTTACAGAAAAGAGTTATTCGAGCGATTTATAATTTAAAACGCACAGACTCCTTAAGAGAGCTTTTTAAAGAAATTTACATGCTAACTGCTAGTTAGTTAATTTTCTAAAATATAATGTATGTACGCAAGAACCTTACAACATTTCCCAAACTTAGCGATAGCTGTAATGTTAATTAAGAAATAATTCACATACTAGGTGCGCCCCGGCTTAGACTTGCGAAGGTAGGCAATTTTTTGAATTGTCACCTGGATTTTCTACTACAACATGATACCTCTGGAGATTTTGAAATTGACATTTGAGCAATTCATAAACCATGTAAAAGCGACTTCGTCAAAAAAGGGATATTACAATGTTCAAGATTACTTAAATTACGGGACTGTACAGGGTTAATCTAACTCAACACAGAACTTGCTGTTAATAATTTTGTAATAATTACAAAATTATTAATCCGTTCATTCTTCATTAATATTATAATTAATATTTTAAGAATTGTATTACTTAAACACAAGCATTTTTTAAAAGAGATCTAAAAATCAATCTGTGGGTGTTTCTACGCCCTTCTCCTCCCACAGTGGTCTAATGTAGATAATAGGCAAAAAATGACGATTGCTAAGTATATGTAAATATCTACAGTAATAAAGACATTTGATTGATTGATTATTTGCATCCCCCCTGGATTGGCTACTGGTGGCAGAATAGGTACAGATGTGCACTAATTTAATATTCAACTTTCGATATCTCAGTTCAGGCTCTCCAATTATAAGACACTGTTTAAAAATGCAAGGAACACTCGCATTTGCTTTAACCAGCTCCTAAAAATCGACCCTCTTTTCCATCTATTGTTAATAACTGTAACAAAATGATGAGTGCTCCAAATTAAGCAGATTCCACGGTAGCTACGGAGGGCACGGAATCCTTCACTGCCCTTTACCCTAAACTCCATGGCGACCTAGTCAAATCGTAACTTCCTGAATGTAACGCTGATGGTTGTATCCCTAACAATACTTTATTGATTTTTAGCCGTTGCGATAATGATGTATGTTTCACACCTATAACTTAATATATGTATAATATGTATGTGTGGAACTCGGGTATTCATTTTATTTATTCTTAATTTCTAGCTAGATTGAATCAAGATCCTCCCTTGACTGGTATTCACTAAATCCTATGGCCGCGTAAAAGCAAAACCAAATACTGGAAATGTCGAAATGGCTGGCTGAACCGTGAATCACAGACCGAAACTCAATCGGCAGCGTACTTCACAATCTGACTATCACATTGCTTGCACCAAGACATAACTGCGATATACGTCCCTATCATTCACTAATAATTAGAAACATTGCTTCTGCCCCACTCTAGGATAACCTGTGTCGTGGGAATCAGAAACAGCAACGTCACAACACATAAATATCCAAGACTTGCTTTTTTTCCCTCCCAAGCCGGGATTCGAACCCGGGACCTCCTCGATTAGGAAGCAGAGCCTGGCACTGCAACAAGACAGCGCTCGTCGTCGCAAATAGGTATAGCAGTAGGTCCAGAGAATAACCTAGCCTAACCTAACTCTGTAGCTTACCTACAATACGTAGAATACAAAATTACAAACGGGATTAGCAAGTCTAGGTGGATTAAGCCTGACAGGCTGTTCGAAGTTGGATCCGTCGTCTTTGCAATGGAATTCAGAGGCGGCATAAATCCGGTCTGGCGAATCTGTGAACGCGGACGCGAAACAAGCCCGGTTTCGACAGTACACATCCGCGTGAATTTAAATTCCTCGTTAATCAATTTGGAAATTCGTTAAAGGGTAGCTTTTCACGAAGAAAATATCCGTCTTTCGATTCGGTAGTTCTCAAAAATAAACCGCTCGTGTTATGGCGTGGAGAAAGATATTTAGGAGAAGCCATTGCCCGCAGGCGTCTCCTCTCGACCAAGTGGTTTTTGAGTTTCGTTATCATCCCTACTTTCTCCGTTGTGGGGACAAAATTTAGAAAATGTCTGACTGATCTGCAGATCTCGTGCATTGTTCAACTCATTGTACAACAACTAAGCCCCTTTTTAATGCTGCCCTACCCTACATAAGGAAGCCCTGTATGCAAATAGATTCAATTCATTTTCGGTTAGGTAAGTGGGTATACAGCACCTCCATCCACATCTGCACGCTCCACGATCAAACTTCAGTGCCAAGATTTCCTTAACTTCTCCCTTTTAAGCGCCAAAAGATAAAAGGCAGATTTGGAACAGAAAAAGTGTATTGTGTAGTATCCGCAAATATAGGCAAAGAGTATGTACACCTACACTATAATGCACCTATTATAGTGTAGGTGTACATAGTGTTAAACGTACACTCTACGAGTAATCTATGCAAGCGTTAAGATATAGTTTTATATACTTAACTTTGTATTATTTGTATGAGTTAAAAACAACCTATTTTTATGAGATCTAAAAATCAATCTGTGGATTTCTTCGCCACCCCACTCCCACTGTGGTCCAATGAAGAGAAGAGACAAAAAATCAGGTTCGCCCACGAAAGTGTATGAGATTTGACAAATGTCACATCGCATGCATTTACTGAGTATCGAGTTGAGTGATAAAGTTAGCGAATTCGGGGGGACTGGAAGCGCGCATTGGAATATGCTCGGGCCTTCGGTACCGAGTGTACCGAGCAACCCGACGCTGCACCGCTGCGGTACCGAGTGTACCGAGCAACCCGACGCTGCACCGCTGCGGTACCGACAAGTCCGAAAACGGTTGGACTTTTTAGCCTATCGTGGTATTTGACCCCGATGCTCTTGAACCAAGTCACGAGCATCGCAGCTGGCCATCAGCTGGTCATCCGGATGGCGGCCACGTGTTATCGATCGCGGGGCTTCGCAAGGTCAAGAAAGACGGACCGTGCCTACTGCCGCGTTTATTATCTCATTACGGCCACATAATATAATAACGGCTCACTAGATTAAGACCACGTTGAGGTGAAATATGAGATCTGCTGTGAGGTGCGGAATCCCAACAAATTATAGTATATTTAAATATGTATAGATTTATATGTATATAGTTCTTACCCAAGCCCAAGCTGCAGTGGAGTTTCTTTCTGGTTTCATTTTAGCTCTTTTACAAGTTAATCTGTGATTCTAGATTCCCCGGTGGTCCCACCAATGTGGTAAATCTATAGCCAACACAACGTAACACAATACACTTAATTACATAGATACAATTAATATTATTGCCATAAATTATAGGTTATATTGGACATAGACATGCCAATCACTTGCATGTATAAGCCATGTATAAACAAACAAACAGCGCCAAGCTTTTTCCCATAGGGGTGGCAGAGGCACAATAGTGCTCTGACAGAGGGCTACGGAGATTTAATGTTTCCTCTCGATGTTTTCCATCACCGTCAAAAAAGTAAAATAGTAAAGTGACCTTTACAAGGGAAGGTTTTTAAATATTTCTAAGAAACTTTGTGTCTGAGTGGTGGGGGTAACCTGTCTTTCTCGCAAAGGGTGTGAGAGAGAAAGCGGGAAAGGTTACCCCCTCCACGAGGCACTCAGAGACGGATAAAATTGGCGCGACCTGTACCGTTTACAGGTTTCTGTGCTAAGCTTCTTGAGCTAGACAGTTGTAGTCACCGATTAACCCGTGTCGTTCATTCAAGGGCGCTATTACGTGAAGGCAGATAAAGAAATCAATGCTGCTAGAATTTTTATAGTGGCTACTAAATCATTCAAACCAAGCGCTTTTTCACTCACGAATAACTTTGTACAGTCGTAAAGGGATATTTCATGATGTAGGGTTATTCGGACATACTGTGGCTAACTATTTTAACTTAAATTTTACTATAATTAACTCATAATCATAGGCATTGGGTTTATCTGCATGTGAGGGCACCGGTGGTGTCTTTATTTAAACCTTTGGTTAGTTTCACCTGCCCCGGGCTCTGTCCGTCTGTCTGTCTGTCTGTAATCAAATCTTGCAAGTTAAATTTGAACCTCTGCCCGGTTGCCAATTGAGCTCAATGTTTGCATGCATGTGTAAATCTAACGACAATGCAATATATTCACGACATGGAGCTAATGATGATAAAGGAGCAGGAAGTGGTCATCGAAACTCTGTTATAAAACGATTCTACTCGTATATATTTCGTATAATTGTATTGAACATGAAAATTCACATTAAAACCTTATAAAAAAAAACATTTACAAAGACAAGATTATCTCTAACAAGAGATTTCTTCCAGCAAACCCAAGATGATAAGGATAAATTACTCCACTCTACTCCATCATGTTTGGGTTCGTTTGATTCGTCTTCACAAGTAATTTGGTCTTATCGTGATATCCAGGGTCTGATGATGGAGCCGGAAGGTGCCTATGGGAACTTAGTTATGATTCGACGTAGCCCCGTCAAGTTTGGCCTCGTTGGATTCGAAAGCATTTTTTAAATCAATTTAACAGACAGGAATCCGGATGGTTGGTTTATAGAGTTAAGAGAAAGTGCTCGCAAAATATGACCTTTCTGCAAGAGGCAGTCGTTTATGTACGAGTGTACAAAAACTACATACTTTTATTAATTTGATATGTTTGGCTTCTTGGAGAAAAAAGGTTTATTATGAAAATATACAATATTTAAAATCACAGATAGGTTAAAAATTTGTTTGCCTAATGTACGACAGGTTGAAACCAGTGTAAGAATAGGATCTGAAAGATTGGACCTCATTGGGGACACAATATTTCTTGGAATCACTATAGATTCGAAACTTACATGGGGTCCTCACATATCTAATCTCGCACGAAGACTGAGCTCAGCCGCTTTTGCGGTCAGACAAATCAGATATCTTACAGATGTTGAAACTGCCAGATTAGTTTACTTTAGTTGTTTTCATAGTATGTATTATGGAATACTGCTCTAGGGGAGAGCAGCAGATATAAATACGATATTTGTTTTACGAAAAAGGGCGATCAGGGCGATATATCAATTAGATGCTAGGGAATTATTAAGAGAACAATTTGAATAAATTAATATACTTACGGTTACCTGTCAATATATATACGAGAATATCATGCATGTAAGAAAAACGTAGCTTTATTTAAAACTGTAGATGATAGCTATACAATTAACACTAGAAATAGAAATAAGTTAGCACTACCATTATTTAGACTAAGTAAAGTAGGCACATCATTCATGGGGCACTGTATTCGCTTCTAAAATAAAATACCACAGGAATCATTGATCCTTCCTGAAAAGAGGTTCAAAAACTATGTTAAAAATGGGCTGATAAGGAAGTCCTATTATAGTATTAAGGAATACTCGGATGACAAAACTGCATGGTCCATACCATCTCAGCGCACAGAAACTCAACGAGGGGCGATGGATCAAGTCTATCACTCGCCGGCGAATTTCCTTAGACTGAAACCAGTACCTGTTCTGAAGTCACTTTTAGCCCGTGGGCTCCAATATACAGGACATATTGGCTACTTAAGTGCTCGCTTGACGATGTGGTTGATAGAGGAGTGCCGAGAGAACCTGCCTGCGCTTAGTACCCAGTGCAGAACGTGCCGACCCCCAGTGTCCACCCAGCAGTAATGCGACAGCTGCGCGCAATCAGTTATTGTACCTCTACAGGAGAGTGCCAGATTGCGGGGAAGGCAATGCGTGGCGCCGGAGTCCCGACTCGGGCTGGGAAAGAACGCGCAGACGCGCCAGCTCCACCCCCGAACTCTGGTCCAATAACTCATCGAGCGTGACTCTGCACGAGACCTCATCCCAATTGCGCTGTGAGTGCGGGTGTTAAGGCGGATTGCTACCAGTACACCGATCGAGGTTATGGCACAACCTAAACGCCTCCTTCGCAAAATTGATGCGGAACCTGTCACCATTAATATACAAACTGCGAGTAACAAGGTCTCACACCCCAAGCGAGGAAGACAAGAATGTTGGCAGCTTGGTGTCCGCAAACTGTCGAATCCCTGATCTACCGTGCCTGATAGGCAAAGCTGCTTGGCACCGCTGAGCGGGGTTCATTCATCATATTGTTTATTAACTCCAACAAGGCCTTCATTACGGCATCATATTAAGTGGATTCCTCCCTGCAACGCCACACCGGAGCCGTAGGCAGCTTGGGAATCGGCAAGCAACTCCTCAGGATTGTTAAAGCTACATGGGCTGGGTTGAAGAATGATCCATGATAAAAGAGACCCTTAAAAACTCGGACATTATTATTCGATGCTGCTACGCAGGAACGTTCAGAGTTGCTACGATGCTACGCCGATACTACGACGGGGCGGCGTAGCATTTCGTAGCGCTGTGTTCTATATTGTAAAGCGGCCGAATTTATGCCCGAATAGTGATATTCCGAGTTGGAGTATCACATTACAGATAAGGTAAATTATTAGTTAAAATTCAAGTATTCGTTGTAAATATTATAGCTTATATATTATATAGACCTTGTTACAAAATTACCAAGGATATTGGCGAATTCTTAGGTTACTTTAGTAGGTACCTACCTACTTATTGAGGCAATTGTAATTTGTTTTAACTGGTTCTAAAGCGTTTAAAACGGTATTAAATAAAAAAGGAATCGAATTTTATTATTTTAATTTTATATTTTGTTTTATTCGAATTTGTGAAACAGAGTCCCAGGGCCAGGCTTAACGACGTAAGGGTGTTTTAAATAGATAGAGGATTGCTCCACGATTACAATGATATTACTCTCATTACAACGATACTCATATTTGTAAAGAAAATTACGAAAAATATTTATTCTAACATCACAATACTGGTTTTCGCCCGAAATTCGTATTTCAGCTAATAACCCAAGCCCCGCTCGCAAGCTCGCTCTGCGGATTGCACATAAATGTTCTAACCTAGCCTAGATTCGTGGTTTTCTAAAATATGTTTGACGTGATAACGTCTTATAAATCGATGAACGCCGGCTGCATGCACGAAAAAGCATGACTCATTGTCACGTTCCGCCTGAGCCGAGCGTGCACGCGAGAGCGCGGAACAAGCGATAGAGAGGCACGATCGGCCGCAGCGTTTCTTATGACGTTATCAAGTAGAATTATCGTACGTAAATTGACTTTACAGGCAACCAATTTTTTTCGTAGCGTTTCAGTGTTTGAATAAAGTATCTAATATTGATACCGTCACTATGAAATGTTGTTATATATCTTATTAGGTAACAGTTGATGAGTTTGTTGTTGGAAATATGCTCCCATAGATATAAGTAGGTAGGTACTTATTAAATGAACCGACCTGGTTTTACTTAAGATCTCACAACTTTTTACGGCAGAGTAATCAGCCCGGCGAGACTATGGCTTGCCATTTTATAAACATGGATGTTTTTGATGGGATATTGTTTAGTAGAAACAGAAATAGAAATGTTTATTTACTACGAGTATTACTTGTATAACTTTAAAGTTACGACTTATAAATTTGTATGCAGTTGTTAACAACTGCATACAAATGTATATGGAGTTGTCAAAGTTATTCAAATATTAGTATATACTCGCGTTCGAAGCAGTGGGTCTAAGTAAGCTATCTTTATTTTTGTGCCACTGGACCCGGGGCTTGTCCTTTTTTGTCAAATGTAATGCAATAATTTCTGCTAAAAGTTAACACTCACCTAGAATTTGAAAGCACCGCCATCGAGTCTGCAAAGATTTCCACATTTCTCAAATGCGCGTTTCTCAAATTCCAATACACCTATTCCAATGTCTTGCACGTAACCAAAATTTTAACAAACATTACATAGATTTGATTCGATTTTATCTCTAAATGTAAAAAAAATGATATTTGGAATAAAGATTTTTAGATAGCAAGGTAGGGAAGCAATGTTTGTAATAAAGATAATTACGGCCAGAATAACTTCACATCCACCATATTAGAATTCAAATCCATGTCAACAAACCTGTCAGTTATTTAAGTAATCGATGCGAATTCCGAGTTCAATAACAAAACGAACTAAAATAAAAATGGCTGCACAAAAATGAGGCTTAACGCTCAAAACGCGGTGAGATAATAGTCAATGACGTGCACAGCGTAGAACAGAAAGCAGGTCGCGATGTACATGATGATGAGGATCTGCACCAACATGGTGAAGGGGCGAAGCCTCAGATAAGACTGAAGGCAGTCGGGGCGAAGCCCTACAAGCATTGCAAGGTGAATGCCGCCTAATGCCACTTAGACTATGATCCCCATGTACTGTGTTTGGGTTGTTGGTTGTGTAACGGACAAGGCAATTAGAAGGTTTGGTTGGTAACAATAAGGATTATTAGTGTCTGTGGGTTTGGGATGTGGTGATTGCTAACACATGTCAGGGTGTAAAGAAACAAAAGTCATGAGTGATGTAAAGAGAAAACAAGAAGCGGGCATCATTTGATCACAACGACCAATTATTATTGTTAAGGAAAAGAGACAACTCATAGCAACACAACACCTTATACTTACACGATGTAAGTATATGTGAGCTATGCTATGCACCATATTTTGACTATTATAGGAAGTAGTCTCACCATTCATGAGGCTTTAAAATGAAACTACTCTTTGTGCCTCTTGCGCTAGAGACAGCTGGGGTTTGGGGGCAACAAGGGAAAATATTTGTTAAGGATCTGGGGCGCCACCTGAGGGATAGAGGTTTTGACTAGCTCTCTGGGGCATTTCTGATGCGAAGCATCTCCCTGGATGTGCAGCGGGGAGATGCTGCCAGCGTCATGGGAACCTTAGCTTCGGCAATGTTACGGGGTGGTTTATTCGCGTAATTGTTTCTTTTTGTGTATCAATTAATTAAATAAATGATCTATTTGGTGATTATTGAATGGTTCTATCATTCATTATTGACGCCAGTAAATATGTTTTGTAACTAAAACTTGCGTTTTTATACTAAACAGTCCGCTGTCTAATGTAAATTTAATGGATATAATTGAGAATACTTACATTATGGCTTAACAAAGAAAACTTCCATGTCGCACCGAAACAGTCCCCATTTAACGTTGTTTGTATTCACTGCGACAAGAATTTCGTTATCTCTACAAGCGACACAAAACATATTTTCTTTCCTGTTTGGGGCAAACAAGATTAATTTAAAATAAGACATAAATTTGGTAAAAAAACACAGGTGAATAAGTTTAAAGGTTCCATACTACTTTGACAATCGCGACATAATTCAGCTGGAAACAAAGTAATCTGCAGATTTGGTTAATTTGACCATTAATAGTCATTGACGTCGCTTTTTCGGTTTGCACGACAGCAAAGTCAAAGTCAAACTCAAAATGTCTTTATTACTGTAGTTTTTTTTAATTCATGTAGACACCTTCGTCAAAATATGTGGCTTGGCTGTTTCGCTACCGTCACATGGGCGTAAGGTGAAAAATTAATTCACTGTTTATTACTTTTCCGTTATACAATAGTTTTTGTAGTAACGAGTATAATTCTTCTAGGTACGAAGAAACAAATCTATTTCGTTTTTACAGCGTTCATTTTTACTTCAAGAACTATTGATAAGTAACGAACTGTAAAAAAACTGAAACCTGGTGAGAGCCCTATCCCCTAATTTAAGGAGGGGGAAGGGATGTTTTTTTAAAGCCTGACTTAAAGTACACCTATTTTTTATTTGTAATATACTATAATAACATGTATTATTTTCAGATCTCCAGTATGAAATTCTGTTTATACGGGAAAACGTATACAAACTTCCATCCCCTAATTTGAAGGGTGGGGGGTGATTTACATAAAATCCTAAAATATGTATTTAATTATGTATAACAAGGAGTCCCTATATATATATATATATATATATATATATATATATATATATATATTTTTCAGACCTCTAGCAACAAAATTTGCGGAAGTCTCATACAAACTTCCATCCCCTAGTTGAAGGGGTTGGGGGGTAAACATTTCGAGTTTCATATTTTTTTGTTGTTTGTGTACTAGTACTAGCTTACATACCAACTTTCAGCTTTCTAGGTAGGAAGTACCCTAAGAATTTTGATGATCATCAGCGAGTCAGTGACGAAATCGGGGTATTTTAGATATCAATAAAATCTTAATTATAAAAGCTATGCTATTGAAACTTTCTATGTATATTAGGGCACGACTGACATCATAACCCGAGATTTTTGTTTAACTGCTATAATCCAAACACAAGGTGTAAGGGTCCAAATAAATCGACGATGCACTTCGAGAAAAGGTATGTAGCGCACTTGCGCTGCGCTTGCTCATAGTGCCCCCAGATATTCTTTATTGCACAGTAATTAAATGGAAACGACACAAGACAATTTATGCGCAAAGGCGAGCATATCTAGTGATTTTGTCCAGCAAATAACTTGGACACGAAAGGAAAGATTATGCAGTGCTAGTGCACAAATATAAAAAAGTACACCTTATCTCTCATTGTCTCTGGTTCCACAGAATGGCACAAGCGGGCATTAGTACAACTAACACTACCAACAAAATGTAACTCAGTTTGTTATACTTTATTGCAAAAATAACAATACATTTCAGACTGGAAAATGGAAAATGTATTTATAAAGGTGGGCTTATCTCTAACTAGAGCAGCTTATCTCTAAGTAGTTACGGTACTCACGGTTATCCGGCTGTAGCACAGTCGCAGCCGGCACGATCTCGCTCAACAAGGTGTCTTCGCTGGCCACCGGATGCAGTGGAATCTCCACGGAGTCGGGGGTTCCCGCCGGCCACGCCATGCCACCGACACGTCATTACTGCTGCCACATCACTCGCTCTGCCCGCGCTTGCTATTCACGCGTCAGTGGATGCTGTGTTTTGCGATATTGTCACTTCACTCGTGTGTTTGGTTTTGGGTTGGTTTTATTTGTACGGTTTCTGAATTTTCTTGGTCGTTGGCTGTAATATAGCCTAATCGACGATCGAAAAATATAAATATCTCTTGAATAATAAAATAATCTTTTAGATTTCCGCCGCAGAAAACACGCAGTAAGTAGTTACTGGTAAGAAAAAGGATCTAAACTACAAATCCATATCTAGTCAACGGGAAACTAGTTTAAGTGAAGACATTCTATTCATAGAACTTCACACTATAAAATGAACCTCAAGATATACTTAAGTTCGAGTAAGCCTAGCTATGAGAACAAAGTTTGTTAAAACTAAACTAACTTACAGGACTAAGTACAATCTCATGCACGACCTAGATATTAACCTAGCAGAACTGTGTATGTTGCGCGTTTGCGTTTGTGACATAGCAAAATACTTAGTAAAGATTATACTATGGATTATACGAATGATATCTATTTGATAATAGTATTTCTTATCTTAAACATTAATCTTTAATTTATCCACTAACCAAACCCATTGACTTCAAAGTGCACCTACCGCCAATAGGAAATAACCAGTAAGCATATTTCCGGACAAGTGAACCTCAGATTAATAAAAATGTTTACTTAATCAATACCTCTATGAAAGCGACCCTCGCACATAGAAAAGATAGCCCTCTTTCGTACACCAGAATAATTATGACTCCTTTCAGCAGGTAACAAACAAAGTCCACAACGTTTATAAATAACAAACTCTAAAATTTTCACCTTTCAATTAAACTCCACGAACCCCCGAAACTAAGTGAAACCGACTGGGAACTTCCGATAACGTGAATAGTCTCAAAACTCTCCTAACTCCAACTTGAGACCACCAACTTCCTAAGCGATCACAAAGGCCGCTACAGCTACCGCTCCACCTGAATGTTGCTGGTGGACTAAACCGCTTTCCCATGAAGATAGTGTAGTAGCAATGATAAGATAGGCGTGTCTCGGGCATGTAGGTAGGGCCAGGGAAATCACGCGATGCGATGTCATATCGTGTGTAGGTAGACCACTACCACTACCACTACCTAGATTGCAGCCCAACCCTTAAAGGTCAGCCCCAGGGTTGGGCGTGAAGTACAGACGGTGCGTGAAATGTTTTTATGTTATTAGCTGATTTATTTTTATTAGATGGAAAATTGCATATTTTCAATTTGCATTTCATCCTACTATGTAAGTCTAGAAGTGTTTCAACACCGTTATTTAAATCTTTCCGAATGATACCCAAAATATACCCAATATACCAACGAGATCCACAATTCCATACGAAGAAGCCAAAAAGGCTGGAAGCTGAGTGTCCTGTCAGCACGCCTAAGCCCCAATGCCGGACGGGCGGCGCAGCCTGCATCCACACCCACATTTCCACATTGATGATGCACTCCAGTAAATCCTTTAAAACTGCATCATAACTCAAAAGTTGTCCGCCTAAACAACCAAGCCGGAACAGTCCGAATTGAAATAGTTAACCTAGGCAACACACAACTTTTTAAATGGGTAACGAATTATGGTGTGTTTTTTTATGCCACAACGATGAATATAACAATCATATAATCTTATGACAATATTTTAAATCGTATCTATTAGATATGTTATTGATATCTCATAATGACAATTGCTGTTATGAAAATAACTTATTAGAAACCAGACTAGACCAGTCGCCCCAAGCAGCACCCGTTTATGAGTATGACTTGTGCACCAGCCATCACCCCTCTCGCCATATTGAGGGAGAGGAGCAACCCGCTAGACAGAACCGCCGCAAGCAAAGACATTTTAGTGAGCACGACCATAAACTCTGGTTTCTTGGTGACAGACTTGCATTCTGTATTGAAACTAATAAATTGTTATGATACACATAGCACTTTTGTAGACTTAATTTTATTACCAGGCTATTAAATTACATTATTGCATTTGTAAAAGTAACGTTAGTTTATATTATCATTATCATGATCATTATCATGGATATTTCTATTTCTATTTCTATCATGGAGCTTGGGGCATTGAGGCCATGCCTTTTTGTCTTTTACATAGTCATTAATGTTGTAATATTCTAATCAGGGGTGCAACTAGTATGTTATTATTTCTTAGTTTAACATTACAGTTTTTGATGAATTCCGAAAATGTTGAAAAGTTCTTGCGTACCTACATTATATTTTCGAAAATAAATTGACTTGATACAGTAAGTATATATTTTTTATATTTCTCTTAGAGTGTCTGTGCGTTTTAAAGTATAAATTGCTCGAATTGCTTTTTTTGTCTTATAAAAATAGTTTGGCTTTTTTTGACTTATAAAAATAGTTTGAATATCCGCTGCTTGAACCCAGTTTAAAGTCCATTAGTTTAGATAGTGTCGGTACACCCGCACGCAATGATGGTTGTTATGTTACATGTTTTACAAAACGTCCGTATTTTGTTGTCGGTTCATTTAAAGTTTTATCTTGAGGCACTTCATTGCCTCAATAACGTTTCTTAGTGAAACTGTGTATTTACCTGTAAAGGTCAGTAAATAAACAATTAATGTAATTATTTCCGTTCTACAATAATCATTATTTTTAAAAGAAGCCGGGAAAAAAGCGATTCCTAACTCTTTTCACGCAATAACATTACACCGTGTCCGTTATTTATGACCAATAATGTTACATAGGCGTCTATGCTATAGATAGAACGGTTAGTCGGAATAGAGATAAATTATGTACGGGCCTATTACTAAAATACGGAAGTCGGTGCGGTCAGTGATCTAACAATAGTTAACAATTCCGAATCCGGTCGGAGAGCATCATCATCATCGACATCAAGTAGGTACTACGCCATAACTATGCGTTTCCCCTCCCTCTCTTGCTCGCTCTCGCCCTCGAATCGTCAGTAGGACAGTAACGGACGCTATGACGTCATCAGAGCGAGGTGCGACGGTAGCTTTGGCGTGTAGTACCCAGTATTTAATACAAAATATGGTTAAGTTTACGAGTTTCTTTATAACATTATCATTAAAATGATAAATACTACCAATAAATTCGAAACGACCGCCAGAATTAGTAAACGACCACCAAATTGTGTTTGTTTGGATAAATGGTTATTTTCTTTATATGTTTTGTGTACTTAAGTTTATGTTATAAGTAATAATTTGAGTATTTTTGTTGTTCTTACATGTTCAACCTAACACAAAGGATGTAGAAGGGCTTCGCTTCGCTCACCCCCTTTACCCTTCACCTAAGCTACCGTAGTATTTTGCTCAGATATTTTCTGCAACTTGTGGTGATCATTTACCCATTTTGGGTAGGAAAAATATATTTTGGGTGGTCATTATATTTGTTGCCATTATAAACTTATGGGTTACCCCAAAACCTTGGTAAGCTGTAGACAAACACCTTAAAAGTCTCATTCATTTCGAATATGGATTCCAACGGGGGAACTTCATTGCTTTTTGTTCCTGTTTTTGATGGTAGCCATTTGTTAACAAGGGAAGGGTTTTGATGGTAGTCTGCCATTTGTTAACTAGGGAAGGGTTTTGATGGCAGTCTGCCATTTGTTAACTAGGGAAGGGTTTTGATGGCAGTCTGCCATTTGTTAACTAGGGAAGGGTTTGATGGTAGTTTGCCATTTGTTAACAAGGGAAGGGTTTTGATGGCAGTCTGCCATTTGTTAACTAGGGAAGGGTTTGATGGTAGTCTGCAATTTGTTAACAAGGGAAGGGTTTTGATGGCAGTCTGCCATTTGTTAACTAGGGAAGGGTTTTGATGGTAGTCTGCCATTTGTTAACTAGGGAAGGGTTTTGATGGCAGTCTGCCATTTGTTAACTAGGGAAGGGTTTGATGGTAGTCTGCCATTTGTTAACTAGGGAAAGGTTTTGATGGCAGTCTGCCATTTGTTAACTAGGGAATGGTTTGATGGTAGTCTGCCATTTGTTAACAAGGGAAGGGTTTTGATGGTAGTCTGCCATTTGTTAACTAGGGAAGGGTTTGATGGTAGTCTGCCATTTGTTAACTAGGGAAGGGTTTTGATGGTAGTCTGCCATTTGTTAACAAGGGAAGGGTTTTGATGGTAGTCTGCCATTTGTTAACAAGGGAAGGGTTTTGATGGTAGTCTGTCATTTGTTAACTAGGGAATGGTTTGATGGTAGTCTGCCATTTGTTAACTAGGGAAGGGTTTTGATGGTAGTCTGCCATTTGTTAACTAGGGATGGGTTTTGATGGTAGTCTGCCATTTGTTAACTAGGGAAGGGTTTTGGTGGTAGTCTGTCATTTGTTAACTAGGGAATGGTTTGATGGTAGTCTGCCATTTGTTAACTAGGGAAGGGTTTCGATGGTAGTCTGCCATTTGTTAACTAGGGAAGGGTTTTGATGGTAGTCTGCCATTTGTTAACTAGGGAAGGGTTTTGATGGTAGTCTGCCATTTGTTTACTAGGGAATGGTTTGATGGTAGTCTGCCATTTGTTAACTAGGGAAGGGTTTTGATGGTAGTCTGCCATTTGTTAACTAGGGAAGGGTTTTGATGGTAGTCTGCCATTTGTTTACTAGGGAATGGTTTGATGGTAGTCTGCCATTTGTTAACTAGGGAAGGGTTTTGATGGTAGTCTGCCATTTGTTAACTAGGGAAGGGTTTTGGTGGCAGTCTGCCATTTGTTTACTAGGGAAGGGTGCATGCTTGCACTTGCAACACTCGCGACTGTCAGGCTCGGTGTATCGGTGAAGTTACCAACTCGATTCGTGGTGGTTGCAGTTTTGCACACAACCATATTGAAATAAAATTCATGATGACAATGCAACATGGCTGCCACCTCGGCCGGTGCGGCAGAACATTGCGAAAATTGAGTGTTTGTTCATGTATTTCTTCAAAACCACTGATAATTTCTTAATTTAAAACATACCGTTTTTAAGATATTTTTATTACCTATATTTCGACGCAAGAAATATATAAATATTTTAAGCTCCCAAGAAATAATAAGTTTTATGTGAAGAACATCTATTTAGTTATTTTTTTCATATAGTTCCCATTGACATAATTTCGATGTTTTCAATCACCCCGATTGAATAAAAGGCATATCTCAATATCGCTTTAAAGATTATATTTTCAGAGCGAAGTGAAATACTTCCCAAAGTCACGAGGTTTTGTAGCTGCCAGAGTTATCCCAAGATCTCCTGGTTACCAGTGTTGATATTTACTTAGTTGCATCCATATAAACAATATAAAAAAGCTAATGCACCACCTTTTGTAACATAGAACTACTCTACTTCTGGTGCAGATGGGAATGTCACCGAATTCGACGTTACCCAATCAGTAGCTTTTGAGTAACGCGTCTTTTGCGCTGCACAGTGTGAAAGAGCACTAAACAAACATAACAAACATTGCATCATGCCTTTTCCTATTGGGGGTGGCAGAGGCACAATTGAGCCAGTGTTATGACAAAAATGCACAATAAAGAACATTTGTAGTTCAATCACAGTATATGTTTACATAATTGTCTTCAGGGGCCTATATCTATCATAAAAATATTACTCTCATCATAATATTTTTTAACCATTTTATGAATTTATTAGTAGCTATTAAATTCATATGATGAAAAGTTATTATCATGGGACTAATATTTTTATGATTTAGGCCCCCGAGCTCAAAAACGTAATCTGTTTCACGAACAAATGCCAGAAGACGTCGGACGCTTTTTTGATATGCTTGCAGAAGACAGCCGTGATGATTTCAGTAGATTTGGATCAGACAGAAAGGAAATGCTAAGCGAAACAATCAAAGGAAGCACTCAGGGCCGACTTCGCAAATCTCTTAATCAAGGGCCAATAAATTACCGCGGTAAATCTATTGGAGTAAAACTTAATAAATAATACATTACTCGTACCTCAGCTCCATCTGCTGCCGTGTATTTCAAGCGGCCTCGTCAGCTGATTTCATGGAACTAGGTGCATATGTCGGCGACACATCATGATATGGTGGCGTTTCTTGAAATACGCTGTTGTCTATGGGGAACATCATGTTGTTCCCAAACCAAAATCGGGCAGATCGATGAGAACCAAAAGTTTGTCGACATTTCCAGTTAAACGCTTGGCCACATCAAGATATGGCCAAAAGATAAAACGTCACATCGTAAAATAGTTCAAATTTTACGAATAAACAAATCTATTTCTTTTTTTACAATTATTTTTTGTTGTAACACGTATGCTAGGCGTATTCTTTTTAAATTATCCATAAATATTTTTCAAATCAAGAAAAGTAAATCATTCATCAAAAGAAAAGGCCTTCACACGGGATTCGGTAGACTACTATTGCGTATCCGAGTATGATATTTTAGAGACATTTTTGAAGTAAAACGCTTGACTTGGGGAGTAAGCTGGCGAATGCGTGACGAGAGCGTTACGAAAAGTGTGATCGGGCGAGGCGAACGAGAGGTGCGCGCGCACATTTTCTTTCTCTTTTGCTCACATAGCCAGACACAGTGCAGGAGATGTATTTTTGAAGCATTAGAGTTAAAGAAGTTTTACTTCAGTTGTGTGGTCTAAAGCACACTCTTTTTATCCTTGTTATTAAATGTTGTTTTTATTCGCATACTCTTCGCTCCACTCCGCTTCGCTACGCTCCAGTTTTGCTTCTTCTGAGTTCCATCTAGCCAAATTTGGCTTTTCATTACTTTCAGTCGCAAGCTTGCTCCGTTTGTTGCACATACACGTTCTAACCTAACCCAACCTTGCGAGCCAAATCTATTGCCCTACTTTTTGATATGCTGTGTTATAGGGATATGCCCAATTCTACAATCGGCATATATAAGGAAGACATTTTTTTCCCTTTGACCATACATTAGCTTTTTCGAGGAAAGTTACGGTCATAATTATGGAAACTATAACTATCATTACCCAAAAATGTCACCATGTATGTATCACAAAGAGCATTCACATGTTAGCCGTATGTGTATTGGGTATGCTCCACATTCGTTCAGCGAACAGCGTCCATCGCCGGGGTCACATTTAGGGGAGAGTCCGATTTACGAGCTCCGAGCATTATCAGGTGATTAAATAAGTTTACTCAGGTAAGGTCACTCTAATGGTTCACGGAATAATTAAAATGCTGTTGACTTTAGTTGTATTTGAATTATTTAGTGGACGTCGTAGTTCAAGTTCAGTCCGGTAACATAAAAAGCGTTGCCTCAGTATCACCGTTTTCCTCGGTACCTTAAGCGGTTACCCAGTTGGCCAAAGATCTTGTTTATGACGCGATTTTTAGAGTTCCGTACCCTATTACTAAGCCTCCGCTATCTGTCCGTCTGTCCATGTTCCCCACGTGGGAGGAAGAAATAGGGCTATAATTTTAAGCCGGTTTATTTGAAGTTTTTAACTTGGTGAAATTGAACATATGGTTTTAGTCCTAGTGTGACCATTTGAGTTTGTTAGTCAAAATTAAGGGGTTATGCGAGACATGTTGTCCTTGCATGATGGTATTTGTACAAGCCTTTTCTGGCGGTACATTAAAACTTGAAAAATGGAAATTATTTATTTAAAAATAGCACAAAGTTAGTTCAGTTCAGTTCGTTAGTTCAGTTAAACAATACAAATAAGCATGTTCTTTCTTAAATAATATACCATCATGTTGGCTATTTTGGCGGAATTTACACTTGGTATATTCCTTTCGGTCCTCACACTAGGAAAGCCTGTATCGTGAGCGACCATTTAACAATTTAACTTAATGATGGTGATCATTGGTGGCACAGGAGAGAAGAGTGATAACTTGACAAATCACCTTATATAACGATCACAATTGGTGAGCTCTTATTGATAGACGAATGTGAAGTGATCGATAAATGCACTAAAGCTGACGTTAAATATTCTGTCGATGCCCGATAGAACCGTACAGTCTTCCTTCGTGTGCGAGTCCGTCTCGCACTTGACCGGTTTTATTACCAGTATTCAGCTTGGTGTCCCCGCCTCTACTGACTAAAGTGAATTATGAGAATCGATAAACGTTATGGCAGGCTATTAATTTTTAATCTCAGACGCATTTAGAGTTTTACGATATATTTAAGGAATCTTGCAGAAATAGCTTTTCTTTGACGGCATGCTTATTAAAGGCCTCTTTATGGGTATGGCTGTCATTAGACAACTGACTACAGTCTCACAGTCACAAGTACCACAAACTTGCCCTGCATACGTCATCGCTAGCCTCACACACACCCACATAGATAAATTAGCTGGTATATTAAGTTCTGCGGCTTACGCTTTTAGGAACATCAGACAAACACGGATCTTAGTTACTTTCTTAGTTTCATGTCCATGGTGTCTTGTTGTGGGGGAAAGCAGCGGAAATTCAAACTATCTTTATATTACAGAAAACAGCTAGTCGAGCAATCTATAATATTGATCCTCTCTCAGTCGGTCGGCTGCTCGGACCTAAAATTTATAAAAACCCCATGTCGGGCAACACTACTTTTCTTATTGCTCATACTATTACCTTTCCAGAAATCTACGATTTTCATATACTCTCCACAAAATTCGGCATAACACTGCCGCCTACAAACACTCTTTTAGGTTAAGGGCAATCCGACTGTGGAACGCACTTCCGTGCACTATTAGGGATAGTCCCTCAATTTTCACTTTTAAGAAAAGATTTAAAGCGTATTTCCTTTCTCTTCCGTAATCGGTATCATATTTATGTAAGTATATGTATACTCCATTTCATGTACCATGGCCCGATGCACTTGAGACGGTCATTAGGCGTTAACAATAGGATTAGTGATAACAAAAGATACCTGGCCAGACCCTTTTGCGGCGTGGTATTTTACATGCAACCTAATGATCTTGATCGTTTAACCTAGTAATCAACATAAACAATATTTCATGTTAGTTGTCATGCGAATAAATGTATATAATTAATTTTTGCCTTTAAATATTTAAAATTGTTAAATATTTTATATAATTAATGTACATGTTTTTAAAGTAATTAAATTAAGTTAGTCTTAAAGCTGATTGTTATTATTTTATTGACACAAATTTTTTTTGATTTAACTCATGTTAGCTATTATTATGAAATACCGTAAACAACTTATATTTCGTATTTTTATTTTCAAGTATGTATATACCAAAATGTTTTAGTCACGCTTTAGTTGCATGCAGGTTGGACCGACGCGTGCCATTTTGAAGTGCTCCTAATTAGATAACAAAAGGCAAACATTATGAGCCCTATTGTTAAGCTTCAAGTGCATCGGGCCATGGTATATGAAATAGAGTATATGATATTTTGTACTTTATATATATGCAATTGTGCATGCTATCTAGTGTATTTTATATAGTTGAGATATAGATTTTTTTATTAGGTATATTTTATTTATATTTTAAAAGCTGACCTTGATATGAAACGCGACCTGTTAAAAGCCCGTCCACCTGCTGCCGTCACCTACAACTGCGCGGGCGGCGTACTGACGTGCCCCCAGTGCGCAAGGAGTTTCGCTGCGAAGATCGGCTACATAAGCGATGTTCGGGCGCACGCGCGCGACACCGACTCGGAGTAGAAGTGGTCGCCATGACCGACATCGGTCGGAATCATCATCATCATCATCATCATTTTAAAAGTAATTTTCGAACGTATGTATACAGTTTTATTGCGCACTAGGACTGTCCTTTTTCACAAACACTCCTGCCTTGCCTAGGTTTGCTGGAAGAAATCTCTTTTTAGAGATAAGCTCGCCTTTGCCTATAAATTTTATTGTAACTGTCTGTTTATCTATGTTTTCTGTGCAATAAAGAATATGAATATGAATTCCGCCACAATTATATAGTGGACCTGACTACCACCGGGCCTTTTATTTTGTGAAGACTGTAGAGCGACAAATACCTTCAACAAAATGATCTACTACTGAACTCTTCATCGATACATCGTTTGCTAGATCGTATCTCCTGTCTCTACATCCTGTGCATGTGTATGTGTCGCAGTTGGTTGGTTAAATCAGACACTTAACTAACTCTCTAGACCGTTAATTAAAGACCAACGTTTAACCCACTAGCAATATGATTTAAATAAAGCATCGTCGAAACGTTTAAAAATCTGTCTTACCGATATCCGGCGTTTTGGTTAAATAATGTAAAACAAGATGGCGTCACGACAACAGCTGATAACTTTCAGAGTCTATCTTTTCACTACTGATTTGCACAGCGTATATCAGGGCAAAACATTGCGCTAGCTTGGGTGAAGGGTAAAGGGGGTGAGCGAAGCGATGCCCCCTTTATCCTTCGTGTTGGGTTGAACATTTAAAAACAACAAAAAATACTTAAAACATAAACTTAAGTACTCATAAAATATTTTTATGAATAAGAATAAGAAATGTATTTGCTATGTCAAGGGTATTGTACAGTAATTAGTTTTAGTACATTAATTGAACTCCTTATACAGCTAGTCAATAGCATGCAAATATTTAGTTGACTGGTATTAATCATTTTTAAAATTTAAAAACTCCTGCAGTGAATAAAAACAATTGTCTAAGAGCCATTTTCGTAGTTTGGATGTAAATAAGTTAACAGGAAGGTTTTTAATATCTTGAGGTGTCCCATTGTATACCGTTGAACACATTGCGTTACAATTATTTTTGTACAGTGCTGTTCTGGGACAGTGTTTTTAGACAAGCCTATCAGGATTTCTGATATTTCTGGGATATAGATCACTTGCTTTGGCAAATAGATTAGTGTTAAGTTTAACAAATTTAGCCACTTCCATGTGTGTGTGTACTTAAGTGTATTTATATTGTATATGTCTTGTTGCCTTGGAACATTTAGACAACTCGTTAATCTTTTTGTTCAGTCACTTGTCTGACGGAACTTTAGCGACTTGGTTAAACGTCGGTCTTTAATTAACGGCCTAGGATGTTAGTTAAGTGTCTGATTTAACCAACTAACTGCGACATATGCAAACTATCGGTTCGAACGACCACTCACTACCGACCGACCGCTAACCACCACATAGATATCAAATGTAGATAGTTACCTAGAATATTATTCGTCACAAAGGTATTATTTAAAAAGTACAATTTGCAGCACGTTGTGACTTCCCACGAGTGCAGTGTAGGTGCGTGCGATGGCGTGCAGTGTAGGTGCGTGCGATGGCGTGCAGGCAGATACATAAACGGATAGGGAGACTAGTTTCTATTGCATTGTACCTACATCTACGGAAGAATACTAGCTGAGCTATATTATAAAAGTAACATTGTATTCTCGGGCGTATAATGATCGAAGTTACCATCACGGTGCTTTTGATTGTTAAGGCCGACTAACTAGACCGCGAGTTAACTGTAAACTAGAGAAAATCTCGACAGCTCCATATAGTCTCAAAGTTTTCTCGAAATAGTCGCACCAAGTCTGCAAAATAAACAGTATTGAATGCCTGCGCAAAGCAAGTTTAAAGTATTTTATCTACACACGTATCATAAACCCTCTTTACTGCGTACAAAAACCGCACGTTACGATCAGCATATTGTTAAACTACTTGGTAAAAACTCATTTCTTATCTGAAAAATTACACATTATGACCATAATGTGTAGTTTTCTAAATATTATGACATTCAAATTTCGAACACCGACGCCCGCCTGCGTGCTGCTCCTAGTTTGTCTGTGAAGTTGGTACTGACATTCAAATACGTACTACAGAACCAGCTAAACAACTGCAGAGCCACAATGCCGGTCAAAAATGCGGTTCCTGAACACATCAAAGAGAGCTTATGATATGTGTGTAGATAAACTAGTGTATGTTACTGTACATAATTAGGCATTAAAACTCTCGAGTGATATTATTATGAAACTCGCCTTCGGCTCGTTTCATAAACCCACTCTCGAGTATTAATGCCCTCCATTATGTAGCAGTCACATAAACTACTATAAACATGAAATTAAGACCGACTTAGTTATTTATTCAACAGACAGGGAGTGGGGTTACTGCATCTATGAGTATACCTTTCTGATAGTGTCATCATCAGACGTGACAGGTAACCCTTATGAGGTCACATTCGCATTGCAGCATTCGTGTAGATGTTAATGCAATTAATAATATCTGCGTTCACAATTTAATTATAACATAATTAAGCGTCACGCCTTTTCCCATATGGGGTGACAGAGGCAGTGTGCCTACTTTAAGCCAAATATTCAATACTCCATTTTGAGTGAAAGGGGGCTAGCCCAGTGCCACAGCTATGGCTTATTCCATACGGTTTAGTTAGTCAGCACCGGAATCAAACCTGCACCTCCTGCGTGAGAAGCAAGCGTGAAACCCACTTATAGACAACGGAGCTCTAAATTTTCTTTAGCTTTATTTAATTTCCCTCCGTCATTCCGCACTGAGCCAGCGTGGTGTGGTACGGCTCAGTCTTACTCGTAGCCGGGGTAAAGGCCCGTGTCCCTCGGTGGGTACATTAATCGGCTACATTTATTATTATCATTATTTATTCAGTGGATCGATACAAAATATATTTTTCTGAGCGGCTGTGATACACAACACAACCATTTTCAAAGGTGCATAGAAATTGGTAAAAATCTGTGAAGCAGAAAGTTTTACCAGTCCAGATGTCCTGGAATAAAGCCAAACAGCCTCCAGGTGCGGCAGAGATGCAGGCAGATTACAGCCTGGATCAAATGGCTGATATTACAAGGGATGGATAATAATTTAATATTGCGCATTTTTTTACTGAAATGAAGGGAATTCCGCACGGTTTTATTACGCGATGTTATAATAATTTTTGAGTCGGTAATAATAATAGACGTGGTTTTAACGAGATAGGACTGGAGTTATGATGGGGAGGGTAGGGCAGTCGGATAAACAATAACTACCAAATTTCGAAAAATTTGGATTTGGTATGGTACTATACTTTATGTTTACGGTACGGTTTACAAGAAGTTATTAAAAACCAACGAGTGTTGTAATTTAGCCGTACTCATAAAAACCCGGGTTAATGACCTTTGTTCGGTCTAGGACATATTCTGAATTCGACAGATTCGCTACTCGACAGATTCTTGGATTGGACCGAATGTGAATTCGACATACTAGCTACACGGCAGGAGTAAAGTTGGGAACAATTTGTCTAACGTACTATGTGTTTAGCAAAGTGATAATAGAGCTTGCGTTTCGTATAATAACTCTCTCGCTAGGTGACGGGTTAATCGGGGTTTAATCTACCTTAGATCTTGCTTAGAACAGCTAGGTGGGGAACCTATATATGCATGATGATCTTAAGGCCGATACTGCTGCTGACATTAAGTGCCGCTTAAATATCAACTGGCGCTGTCAATTCCCGAGAGAAAACCAGTGAATGCGTGACATTAAGTATCCGTCAATCTTCAATTTGTCAGATGTGCATCCGGGCTTGCGGTGTGGTGCTGCGGTCGAGACTGAGCTTCCCAAGCGAGGGGTCCCGGGTTCGAACCCCGGGGAGGTAGAAAAAAATCCCCAGGCCTTGGATGTTTTCATGTGTGTGACGTCGCCGTTTCTGGTTCCCACGGCAGAGGGTATCCTAGTGTGAGGCCGAAGCAATGTCTCTGCCTGTACGTGAATGTTAATGTGTTTTTCTGTAAATCTTTTCTTTAAGTGGCCCATGCTCGAGACGAGAACTTTTCAAACTTTCCGTTCTTTACGCCAAAAAAATGTTCTAGAAAGAACTACTATCTACGTGAACAGGTAAACAATTTATAAAATTTGTTTTCTTTTCCAATTAGCGTGTGGACTGGCGGCAGATCCATCAAGCCGCTGAATTTGATACACGCTACGAAACGAAAGAGTTATTTATACCCTCATTGAATAATGAAACAAAACTCGAAACGTTGTTACGCCAACAACACAGTAAACATAACTAAACAAAACAACGTAACACTTTCTTACAAAACCAAAACCGAGACCGTCGCAAAGACAAACACAAGGGGTCAATAAACTACAGCAATCCTTATTTACAAAAATAACAATAGCACTAGTAAATTAATCCCGAAAGTTTGGGTTTTCAGTCGTGTGACGTCATGAGCGTCACGACGAATCGTTTGTTTGATATGTGTGAGAGCGGCAGTAAGCGCGCGAAAGCTTCGGCAGCCGCGGTTGCACTGAAGCTTTCAAAGCACTGTTGCAATCAAGCTTTCAGTGGCCTGATTCGCGTTAAATTATAGGAAAAATATTTAATTTCAGCGGCGGATTGGTTGGCTTCATTTCATACTGTTCCTGAGATTTCGCAATTAGTTTTTAAAGGACAAATTTGATATGTCGACACAGGATATTAACGTAGAATGTTCCTGAGTTCCTCCTATCCATTGTTTTGAAAATATAAGAATGCCATACATCAGTTCCCGAAGTCCTACATGAACATTATTAAAAAAACCGTTTTATATATCTATCGTTATCCTCCTCTGCAGCTGGGGTTCAGACAGGTAGTTAAATCAAACAATAAAATTGGTGTTGATTTATTATGAGACCTAAAAGAGTCATTAACGCTATTAGGCCGTCTAGATAAAAGGCTGCAACTTTGAAATTACGCTTTGGAGATAATCAATAAATCAATAAAATTACAAACTCAGCGACGAAAACCTGAACATTGTTAGAGCGAGAGGAAGAATCACAATCATAGACAACACAATCATATTCTAATATCACACCAAATACGAAATCTTATTTCCTAATTGTAAGGCCTAGCTCTAAATAAGAAATTCACAAGCAGTTTACGGGTTTATTTTACTTGCAACTTTTCTGCTATGCCTTATTACAATTTTAAATAAAGTACTACAAATGGGATATTTCTAAAAACCAACCAGTTCATGTTTTTTCTACGACAAATGTCACAAGAACCTGTGAAACATCTATAAACAAAATCTTCTTTTAGAAAGAGTGAAGTTCAGATCGCGCAGGTGTTCACAAAAACTCCGCGAGCAGTTTACATTCTTGATATGATAGCTACGTGCCATCAAAGCATTATCAGATAAACAAAACATGTGATTTTTCTAGTTTTATGACAGATTAGATAGAGGTTGTTAAAATTTAGGAGTATAAATACCTCATGAGACTCCGTATAAATAAAAGATCCTCGTACTATTATTAATTTATTTTCTTTTTAACACCCTTGTATATAAAGCGAATCTTTATGGCATCGCACTTAGGTTCATATTGGAGCTTATGTAGCACTAGTGCTTTTTCTGCAATGTCTGCTAACTTAAGCTAAGCTAAGCTAAGTACAAATTAAGATAAATCAACTACTATTAAGTATTCTGTGTCGATAGCGCATCTCCTACGCACGAGTTCGCAAAGGCTTATATCTACGAACCAAGAAGCTAACGTAGCGTGGTTCGTAAAGAAGTTAACGTAGCGTGGTTCGTAAAGAAGTTAACGTAGCGTGGTTCGTAAAGAAGTTAACGTAGCGTGGTTCGTAAAGAAGCCTTTTCGAACGAGTTAGGAATATATTTTTCCGCCGGAGATCCCAAAATCAAGCGGCGAAGTTGCTATTTTGAGGTTAGAATGCGGAAATATTAATTTTTTATCATTATTTCAACATATTTTTTTTTCACTACATATTAACCCTAATTTAAGGCTGTTTAGCAGTTTTGCCTGTGCCTTTATTTCGTGCGGCGCTTGGAGAACCAACGCGCCATTTTCTTCAAATATTTGTTTACGTTTTCATTGTGTGTGTGTTTTTTTTTCGATACAAGTTTTGACGTAGCATTAAACTCGTGTGCATGGATTATACATATACTCGGCTAACTGCGCTCGCCTCAGAGCTCGCGTAAATAATACCGCCTCGCGAACCAACCAACTTAACACAATTGCTTCTTAATATACTAACAAACAAATGACTTGTTAACATTACAGCTATCGCTAAGTTTGGAAAATGTTGTAAGGTTCTTGCATACATACATTATATTTTCGAAAATAAATTGACCATCTACTGTTAGTATGTCAATTTCTTTAAAAAGCTCTCTTAAGGAGTCTGTTCGTTTTAAATTATAATTGCTCTTTTCTGTAAAATAAAAATAGTTTGAATATCTGCTGCTTTCCCCCACAACAAGATACCATAGGACATCACACTATGAAAGTAACTAAAATATACTAGCCTAGATGTAAACAGATTACCTACACCTACCTACCTACAGCAACGGACAGAAACACAATTTGGACCTAATACAATTTAGTTTGCCAGTATAATTCAATAAACGCGTGATTTTTTAAATAAGTGGAGTATTGAATAACTGGCTCAAAGTGGGCATAATTGTGAAAAGGCGTGACGCTAGATGTACGAAAGGATGATAATTAAACGCGTGATTTGAAGAAAAAAGTGGCCAAGTGCGAGTCGGACTCGCCCATGAAGGGTTCGTTGTAGAAAGTAATTATGTGACTGGATGTTTGTGTTGTAACTTTGTTTTTCATTTTTCATAGTGTTTGTATAAATTACAAAGTTATCTTTGCAGTTTTTAATAAAAATTTAAATATTTTAAAAAGTGCTTATTTTATTTTGTTTAATCCAATTTTCGTTAAAGTGTGTATTGAGACACACAGCATATATTTTTGTAAATTTTTCACTCTCTTACATTAAAGGTTATAGGGGGGGGTGTGGGGGGGGGACATTTTTCCACTTTGGAAGGGGTCTGTTTGTCTCTTTAACGATATACTTTGAGGAAAAATGCTTTCAGGAACCTCAACGTCATTTTTAAAGACGGTATATAGGTTTGAAGAAAAAAAATGGCTTCAGTTCTGTACAGCCCCCTTTAATTATTTTAACTTTTGTATAAAAATCGTAAAGAGATTCACAGAATACATCTACATACCAAGTTTTAACTGTGTAGTCCTAATAGTTTCTGCATAAAGTTGCTGTGACATACGGACGGACGGACAGACAGACAGACTTGACGAAACTATAAGGGTTCCTTGTTTTTCTACGGAACCCTAAAAACTGGAATATATTGCTATCACTATTTCAACTAATATTGAATAACTAATGTTTACCCCTATAGTGTAAAAAAGAGCTTCGTGGTCCAGTGGTCTCACGCTGAGTTCTCTCGCAGGAGAGAGATGCGGGTACGATGTTTAGTAAACTAAATGGACGTTTCTAACGGTGATGGCACACAACGTGAGGAAACCTCAAATCTCCATGGCTGCGATGGGCTAGCCCCCTGTCACGCAATATGGCGTATTGAATAACGGGCTAAATGTGGTCACAACTGTGCCTCTGCCACTGTCTAAGGGAAAAGGCATGAAGCGGCCCTTTACCTATATATCATAAAGACAATATCAAGTAATGAAAATTCAACAGGGCAAAAAGTACAAAAACTTTAGACTAAATGCAAGAAAAGCCACGGCTAAGAGCTAATAATATACATATATAATATAAATATATCCAATACAATTTAACAGGTACTTTTCATTTGCAATGTAATTGTAAACCCATGTGCCTTTTATATTTTGGAGTTGTGGATGGTTATGTACATGATGGCGGAAGGGAACAGTGCTATACCCACGTATCGCTCTGTCTCGGTCTGCTTTTGTGACATTACGGTTCATCTTACGAGAATCGAACAGCCAGTCTCGCTTTGTCTCTCAAAGTTTAATCCAAAACCCCTGCCGCACCTACGAACATAGGTACAAGTTAACTCTCTGAGAGCGAGTTTTACCATTGAAGAGTAACTTTTTACTCAAGAGTATTTTCTACTTTTTCTAAGAATGACCCCATTTTGAACTGTCATTGTCATATAAATTATCTCGATAAAAGCCACGGATCAAAAACTTAACTTTAACTTAGTTATTCTCGCATGACTTTTTGCTGTAAAATCCACCCTAAGTCACTTACTGTACTCACTTAATTATTAGTATTATTATTATGTACCTATTTCATATTTCTATTGTATAGCTATATATCTACCTATACACCGCATCGTTGAGAGGTGCCTGCACGGATATCAAATGGTTTTGACTGAAAATCAGCGCTGCAGCCCTGTTGCAGCATTATGCTGAGTTGGAGCCATTTCACTGGTGTAACATGCGTACATCATCCTTCTCTTTTATTTAGAATGTATGTGTTTTCTTCTATAATCTAACGTCGTTTTCCTGTCTGTAAAGTTATCCTGTTGATGTACCATATTTTGTCCAGTGAATAAATAAATGTCTATGTCTATATATACTTTTAATGTACTGACAAAGCTCTTTAATCTGATACCCTACAACGGCCCTGTACAAAACTTTTTTTTAAATCTGTGGCTTTATGCCCTCTACGGGGCGCCATATTGAATGTGTGACGTCACATAACCTTTAAATAGTAGATGATCAAGTACGCTTCTAACGGTGCGTCAATAGCCAATAATTCTGATAAATTCTGGAAAATAAAGTTGCTCTGATCAAATCGTTTTCATAGTAAAAGTTGTTCAGAATGATGTCCCTAACAACCGCCTGAAATATGACTACACCTTGCTGATACACCCTGTATATTTGAAATGTGCTTATCAAGTCCTTTTATTTGAACAACACGACTCTATGCACACTTTAAAAAAACACGACTTTTATGGTAGTATTATATTATAAGTATTTAGTATATAATTATAGTAATTATATATTTTATTTATTAATATGTATGTAAGTACTTACTCGTTTATTTTATCATTGTTGTACATATATGTATAGTAGTGAGCGGGAGTAGACCTATAGGTTACCTGGTTTGCTGGAAGAGATCTCTTATTAGAGATAAGCTCGCCTTTGTTCACTATTTTTATGTAAATATTTTTTTATATTATTTGTGTGCAATAAAGAAATTGTAAATTATGACTTTATGTGTTTTAAATGGTTTTATTGAATTAAGTGTGACGTCACATGGCCTATAACCAGTGGACGATCAAGACGCATGTAACTATACCGCAATTGTCAAATTCTGATAAGTAGTTAAGATGTTCTGGTGACACAAATGAACATACTCGCGAGTACTAGATTAGTTTGCTGCCAATAACTTGCTTCTGAAATCAAAAAAGACAAAGTGCAAAAAATTTACTTAACCTAATGTAAGGCAAGTTGAAAGTAAGATTGTATTGGGAAAAGACATAATAAAACTAGTAGATGAAACTGTATTTCTCGGCATCACTATTGAAGCCAAACTACAGTGGGGTCCCCATATTGTACAATTAGCACATAGACTTAGACATACAGTTAAAAGAATCAGGGAATTGACTGACGTTGCAACTGCTAGGCTTGTATATTTTAGTTATTTCCATAGCATTATGTCCTACGGCATACTACTATGGGGACGGGCTGCTGACATTGAGAGCATCTTTATTTTGCAGAAGAGAGCGATCGGATTTATTTATAAGCTAGGTAATAGAGAGTCTCTGAGAGATTTCTTCAAATAAACCAACATCCTAACAGTTGCAAGTCAATATATCTATGAAAACATAATGTATGTGAGGAAAAATATCAGTAGCTTTAAAACCATTGATAGCCGCCACAATGTGCAAACTGGAAATAAACATAAATTTCTTTTCCAATGTTCAGGCTCACAAAAGTTAGTAGTTCTTTTATGGGACCCTGTATACGTTTCTACAATAAAATTCCGCAAGAAATACAAAACTTAACTGAAGCTCGATTCAAAAAATGTATAAAGCACACTTTGTGCACAAAGGCCTACTACAAAATCAATAACTTTTTACCAGACACCGACATCTGGCATTAAACCAGTTCATTGCACCCTATATATTATTTACTAATAATTAGGCACCTTCGTAATGTTTTATTATGCTTGATTGATTATGTTATGACGTTTATTAAGTCTCAATTTTTGTGCTATTATGAATAAAAACCTTTGAACTTGAACTTGATACATACATATCTATACATACTTGTCCCATCAAACACATAACCCTTTTTTAGGCTTCGCTTTTGTCAGGTAAAACAGAAAGTGTTCCTTCTTATAAATATATCTGACTCTATCCGGCAGAAGACAGAAGATTGACTTCATTCTAAGGGCTTCTAGCCTAAGATTTGATTTCTGATTGTGGACGTGATGGTTTACGTCCACAATCAGAAAATGATTATAGCAATGCGGTAAAGCTTAATTTGGATTGATTTCTAACTTTGACTTAACTTTTTTAAACTAGCTGTTGTTTTCGGCAATAATCGAAGACTGCTCCAAAGAACGACCATATATCTAAAAAAAATATCCCGACGAATTGAGAACCTATCTCCTTTTTTGAAGTCGATTTAAAAGGAAATGTTTCAACTTCAATAATGAACTATCATCACGTAACCTGGGCTAGGCGAGAAGAGAACGGTCTGGCCTTGTTATGTGTTTGCTTACCCCTATGAAAGAAAAGAAGGTCATATCGGAGAATAACTTATAATAAACTTACTTAAGAAAACTTTCCGATCTTGTTTGAATGAAACTTGCTGGTACAGAACTTGAGATTGTTATTGGGCTATTATTCTATGAAAACAGGATTTCCAAAGAATATAACTATACTGTGGTGCCTTATTTGTATTCATTCAATTATAATAGAACCCAGAACCGTACGAGGTAAGTCTAATAGAGCTGTGATTTCAACCATTACAATATCTTGGTTCGAGTGTTTAGTTAGATTATTGACCGAGCGACGAAGTGTCTCCTTTGCTCAGCTTGGGCAAAAATGTTTCGTATGTCTGCATTCGGGTCGCATTTCTCAACCGATTCTCGTGAAATTTTGTGAGCAGGTTCGATAATTACATGGTTTAATTTTGTCGATTCCGTTTTTGAAAAAAAAATGGCGGATATTTCGGATTAAAAATGTAAAAAAACCAAACCCAACAGACAGATTTTAACAAATGTTGTGTCGTTGGATTTGTGGAGACCGTGAAAGTGACTTTAGGCTTTATCATTTTGGTGACAAGTCGATAGGTTGGATTTTAGATCGCAAAATGTAGTTTACAAAATTATTGCTTCGGGTACTTTCATACTCCATATAGGTAAATAGGCGTATGAATCTTACAAGTTCAGCTTTCCACCAAAGAGTCGCGAGGTCTACAGTAGTATTTGATTAAGTAATATATCTGGTTCTAGTAAGTCTAACTAACTACGAGTATAGCCTACTTTAAAAGTACCATTACCGTATAATGGAAACGCAACTTTTTTTTATTTTACCATTGATTTGAATTATTTAGGACGTTCTGAAGCTGATGATTGTGACAACATAAGCATACAATGATGTAAGGCATGGAGGGTTTAAATTTTCAATAACTTTCCGTGCCATTGAATACCTATTGAACTACTGGAAATTGGGAATAATAGTAGATTATTAACCAAGGGGATAAAGCAGTGTCTTCTGTCGCGGGTGACGATTTAAATCGCGAGCGTAACGAAGGACTCGAGGTTTACTCCCGAGCGTAGCGAGGGTGTTAAAAACTTAAATCACGAGCAAAGCGAGGTATTTAAGACAAGTCCTGAGTGTAGCGAGGGATTTAAGTTCACCCAAGACTATGACACCTTTATCACCGAGGAAAATACTCTACTTTTCGTACCATTTGCGAAAAAATTAACACAATAATAATATGATATAAGCCTTTATTAAAAATAATGACAATTAAAAGTAAAAGTTAACATTCGAAACATTGGTCCAATTATTGATAGAGAGAGTTACATTTTTGTTTGGTACATTTATTGTTGATGAGTTGATTTGAGTATTTCTCTGTTCTTGCGTCTGAGGAACTTGCGTTTCATTGTAGATAGTATACGTCGGAGATAGTGGTGGTGGTGCATCGTGAGTTACGGACGAAGATAAGATGCCGTATGTTGATGGTTGTGGACTCTGATGGATTAAGTTTTATATTTTTGTTAATTTGACTGTTAATATGGTTTTATTCGCGATTGAGCTTTCGATATAACCCTCAGCTACTCTATCAGAGCTCCCTTTGCGCAATGCCCTTCTGATTTTTTTTTTAAAAACCCAGTAATTTCGTGAATCTATTTATTTCAATGCTATGTTTGATGCTTATTGTAGCTTTCAGTTTTGAGTATATGCACCAAAGTGTATTCGGATTCTTTGTCTTGGATAAATAATCAAAATAGACAAGAAGTACTAATTCTCAAATTGATAGGCCTTTCGCACTTCTCCACGTTGATAATTCTTCATAAGTTTTTAAATAATTTTCCTAGGATTTTGTTGGAAGCAAATTATTTATAACTGCGGCAGCATTTGCACTGATGGAATACGACAATTCACTGTTACTGTCGCTTTGATTTAACATCGTAACGTATTTTTTAGAACATTAACTTATTTATAACAATAAATTAAAATAAACTTATCGTTTATGTATTTGAAGAAAACAAAAACGCGGCAAATTCCTAGACTAATATTTTTTTGTCGGAAAAGCAAAGGCATCAAGCTCATACGGCCTCGTTGGTTTTCGTAATTTTATTAATCAAAACTGCATAATAAATGCGTATTCCTTTTTCAAATAGATGTATAATGCTTTATATACAAACTCAACGGTGTAAACACAGATGTAGTTCAGTATACATTTCGGTAAGTATTCCAAATTTGAATCACATTCTCCCCCTAGAGGATGAATGAAATTCAGTACAATTTTCTTTCCCTGTTTTTAACAGATTAAAAATGACTTGTTATGTTCGCTTTTTGTGGCATAGAATGTCACTTCTTTGAGCAAGTGGTACGAAAATGTTATTTAGCTGTAGATAATTTTATGAGAGGTTGAGTTCTGTTCTGTTAGCCTTCCGGTTTGCTGTTATTTCTGTTAGGTATTACCAAATACCATACTACAAAAAAGAAAAGAATACAGAAAGTCTTTGGGAAAGCCACTCGGGCAACAGTCTAGACGACGTGAATCCAATAAAGCGATTTCTATCACCGGTGACAGAAAAATTGCTTCAGCCCAGTAATGACTTTGTAAAACCGACGGTAGCAATCCCACAAAGTACTTACAGGTCCGCCAGGCCTTCAGGGTGCGCCGGTTTGTCAACCGGAAGGAAGGGGGCGCGGCGCGGCGGCAGGGGTAACACGTCACTTCCGTTACCTCCGCAGGTCCATCGAGGCCTTGCGAGTAAAGGTTGCTTCCGCGCGATCACTCGACAGAGGTTTCATTGTGTGACAGATCGATGATCTATCTACGATCTACCGACTCCTTATGATGAAAATAAGCTGAGTTAATGATTGACAACTATGGAAAAATTAGACCCTTCCTTTACAAGTAAAGGTTAACCTTTACTATAACGGTAACCTTTAAAGAAATTGACATACTAACTGTAGCTAGTCAATTTATTTTCGAAAATATAATGTATGTACGCAAGAACCTTACAAAATTTCCCAAACTTAGCGATAACTGTAATGTTAACCTAAGAAATAATCACAGACTACTTGCGCCCCGGTTTAGACTCGCGAAGGTTAGCAATTCTTTCAAGGGTCAATGCATTCTCTACTACAACAAGATACCTCTGGAGATCTTGAAATTGCCATTTGAGCAATTTAAAATCCATGTTAAAGCGATTTTGTCGAAAAAGGGATATTACAATGTTCAAGATTACTTAAATGATGGGTCTGTATGGGGTTAATCTGGCTCAACACAGACCTTGCTGTTAATAATTTTGTAATTATTTATACCTGCTTATTAATTATGATAATGACTAAATATTATATTTTGTATGAGTTAAGCATAAACAATTTTTAAAAAGAGATCTAAAAATCAATCTGTGGGAGTTTCCACGCCCTTCTTCTCCCACAGTGGTCCAATGTAGAGAAGTGGCAAAAAATGACGATTGCTATGTATATGTAAATATCTACAGTAATAAAGACTTTCGGTATTTACTTGACCGTCATAAGGGATGGCTAATCTGGTCTCCGCTAACTAGAGCGAGGAGAACTTGGTTCTTAGTTGTCGAAAGGTTTTTTCAGCTTTTTAAAGAATTTCGTATTCTTTATTGCACTGAAAGTTTAAAGGTATAGGGGTAGTATTTATTCGCACATCAATATGTCCTATTTACACAGCAAAAATATTCAACAAATAAATAAATGAATTTATTTGTCGCAAAAAGTTTACACTATCTTAACCTAGTGACAAATTAAATTTAAGAATATTCAAATAACTGTTTAGGCTAGGGCAAGGTTAGGTTGAGTTCTTAACTTCCTCACTAGGATTCCCTGTGTCCAGGAGGTTAGACACTTCCTCACTAGGATTCCCTGTGTCCAGGAGGTTAGACACTTCCTCACTAGGATTCCCTGTGTCCAGGAGGTTAGACACTTCCTCACTAGGATTCCCTGTGTCCAGGAGGTTAGACACTTCCTCACTAGGATTCCCTGTGTCCAGGAGGTTAGACACTTCCTCACTAGGATTCCCTGTGTCCAGGAGGTTAGACACTTCCTCACTAGGATTCCCTGTGTCCAGGAGGTTAGACATTTCCTCACTAGGATTTCCTGTGTCCAGGAGGTTAGACACTTCCTCACTAGGATTCCCTGTGTCCAGGAGGTTAGACACTTTTCATATTAATTTGTTATTGTGTTTAACTTTACTTAGACATTAGGTTAGAGTACTAAAAAAAACTAATATACAACAAAAAACCATAAAATATATACCTCAGCTGTAAAGAATACAATAAATAGCATGCACATATATAAACTATAATATATCATATTTAACCTACATAGATATGGTAACCTATCACGGAAGTGAAAGAAAATGCACTTTCAGTATTTTCTTAATAATGAAAATTGAGGGAATTTAACCTTTGACGTTTTTGACAACCAAAAACGTTACAGTTTCGTGCCTCTGCCTTCCTGTATGGGAAAAGGCGTGACTCTATGTTATGTGTTGTACAAGTTCCGAATACTAATCCCACCCCGGCTTGATGTTCCTGAAACAATTCAATTTACATATAAAAAAACGGTTTTCTGCAAGTCGGACCAACACACGAACGAAGTGTTCCGTGCCATGGTTCAAGAAAAAACCGGTTAAGCGCGAGTCGGACTTGCGCACGAAGGGTTCCTTACCACCGTAGAATAGTATGGATGGTGTGGAGTGAATAGTTTGCATTTTTTTCGTAATTTTAGACTCTGTAGTTTCGGAGAGAAGGGGGCGGCTTAATTTTTTGGAGTATACTATACATGAATTATTACGTTGTTTTTTGTAGGCAATATATTTTTCATTTTAGATTTAAATTATGTTGTGCTTATTAGGTTAAATATTTTTGCATAAGATTTTAAGACTCTATCTGTAATCGCTCTGGAGGAATGCGCCTGTGACAGACGGACGGACGGACGGGCGGACACGCGAGTGAGCCTATAAGGGTTCCTTTTTACCTTTTGAGGTACGGAACCCAAAAAAAAAAAACTATTTTATGGAGACACCCTTTTTTTTTTACTTTATTTTATTTGTTGCTGTAGCGGTTGTCCAGTGAACATTTCAAATCTCTACCTATACGGTACCTATTACGCTGTATCCTCTGACAGACAGACGGACTGACAAAGGAGGCTAAGTAATAGGGCCACACGGCGCTGGGTTGGCAGGAGTAGTGCCCCCAACCCACTTCACGCAAAATCGGCTCAAACTTAAAGTCGAGTTGCGGAAAATCGGTGCGGAAATGAAAAATCATGCATTTAATGGTTAAAATAATACAGAATAGTAAGTAAAAATAAAATATCAATGTTCTCGATCAAAACTTCTTCATTAATAAAATCGAATGTTATTATAAAATCTATTCAGCATAATCGCTAATTCTGTCATTCACGAACTGTCAATAGTAAAGCTTTACATATAGGGCAAGTGCTTGATTTGCCTTCTAAGTTTCGGGCCTTAGTACAAACTTACTTTCTATGTGTCGGTCCTAATTGGACTTATTACTCCTATACAAGAGCGACGTTTATCTCTGCTATTTTCGGTTCCGACTTAAATCCAAGGTTGGAGTAAGCTTGACGTCAGCAGAACTGCCCTACAGAACAGGGCGTTACCTTTACAGTGTGTCTAAAAGGAGCCTTGTAGCACCGCAGGGCGTTAATTAATAAACAATAAATAGTCGGGCTCGGGGGCTCTCTAGAATTAGCTTGTCACGTGGAGCCCCCGTGACTGATGGTTGTCTTGAAACGAAACAAAATGAACACGCTCCCAATGACCCCTTCAAAGTTTCGACGACCCTCCGGCACGACAAGACCTGCGGTTCCACGATTTTAATAGGCGATCGGAGGCGAAGCAAGGCTACAATCTTACAATCGTAGGCAGAATATTTTCTAAATGTATTAAAAAAAGATAAAATAAATAGCAATTATTGAACTGTAGTGCAATTAGTGCCTGCGAAACCTCATTGGGTAAACACACTGTTTTTCAAACCCATACTCAAAATAACAATCCAACTTATTATTTCCAAACATTAAAATGTATTCTGTCTTGTATTCTGGTCTAAAGTGACACCTATTGGTTATTGGCATGTTTTAAAACATTTGAAATAAGTAATGAAAGGTAGGTAACTATGAACGCCTCGGTAAGTGCAACGAACGACACTACCGGAAGGTCCAACAATTTGGCGCGGCTAAAAGCTACTTCCGGCCACCGGGCCCTTCCGGTTATGGTTAAACAAGTCAAACCGTAAGCAAGCCCACAACCAACATATTTGAAATAACCTGACGCATGATACGCCATTACATATCAATTAAGAAATTAGGGTAGAAGAATACGTATTTCACGTTATTATTATGAAAATGAAAATCTTTATCTGCACTAGTCCCACACTAGGTTTCCCTGTGTCGTGGGTACTAGGATCAACCAGAAAAATAATTACAAATGATTTGCATGAAACAAAGTGAATTCAGAAAGCAATAACAATAAATCTAAACTTAACTTAGGTTAGAAGTGTGTGGTTTTTATACCCATATAGTGTGGTGGACAGTTGTTCAATATGTAGGGCATGTACATATATATTTTATATAACTAGATAGATACAAGTTGTGTTATACTATTTATAAAGTATATCATTCACTACAGGACATACCATATCAATCAGGTAGACTTAATTATTCTCTACTAATATTATTATAAGGTTCTCAGTCCATCGTAATCAACTTGCTTCAGCCATTGTTTTAGTGATTTTTTGAATTTGTACGAGTTTAGTTGTCTAAGGGTACTATCTGACTTTGATAGTGTGGTCTAAAGCCTAAGGCCGATGGCTTTGTAATGCCTTCTAGCAAATAGACTCCGGCACAAGCTTTGATCTGGACAACGCGCAGTTCTTTTGTTGGTGAGAGGGAGAAAGACTGCAGAGAGCACTTACTATGGTATCGTATGAGAGACTGGTAGACAAACATCTTTCTAACCGAGTTGACGTTTGCTTGCTAGCTCGTATACTGAGGTGGTTGGACATTTTAAGGCAGTGACATAATTAACTTAAGTACCGAACGCTTTGCTCTTTCGAGCCTCAAAATATGTGTTTCAGCCGCTTCGCCCCAAGCACAAATACAGTATAATACATTGACAAAGTGCTTTAAAAGTTTGCAATTAAAGTCTTTGGCCCGCTACCATACGCAAATTTCTGAAAATGTGTATCAGCTTACGGACCCTTGCCGTGGTGGCTGAAATATGGGGCTCCCACCGCAGTTGTTCATCTATCACTACGCCCAAGTACTTGATGGAACCTACTCTTTCTAAAAGTGGGCATGTACTATCAGTAGCAGAAGTGGAAGCCCACTTTAAAACTTATTTCCCTTCTAGCTAACATGTGGCGGTAAACCCTTGCTTTTTAGTGTTGGGATGCATGGGAAAAGAACCCTTACAGTGGTCTTCCACAACTGCTGATGATGGTTGCTGAGTTTTTTTCTCTACCTAAGATACGGTTACACGGGTGAGCATTAATAGTAATTTCAAAATCATCTTTGGGGATGTTAACTTTTGTCATACTACAGCTGAGTTGGTTATCTTCAAGCCAGGAGGTTATTCTGCCTAATCCGTCCTCGACCTGATGTCATGTTTTTTCGTAGAATAGGACAACTGCGTCATCCGCAAATATCAGTAGGTCGGCCCCTTCAATATCTATAGTGCAAAGGCTATTAATGTATAGAAGGAAGAGTGTCGGACCTAATGTAGTGCCCTGCGGAACTGCATAGGTACAAGCAGCACTACCATTAGTATACACGCCCATTGTGACGCATTGTCGCCAGCCAATCAAATAGTTCTCATACCAAGTCAGGGCTACCCCTCTGGAACACTCCATTACTCTATATCAACCATAAGTGAAAGCTTGAAATTAGTTTGAATCTGCCCGTGAGACAGAATAAACAAACTGCACAAAATAAAGGCCAAAACAGCCCGTTAAGACCAGTATAATGTAAAACTATTTGGTAAAAACTCATTTCTTATCTGAAAAATTATACATTATGACTAGAATGTACAAAAATTTGTCAAATTATGACATTCAAATTTCGAACGCCGACGCCAGCTTGCGTGCCGCCCTAGTTTGTCTGTGAAGTTGATACGACAGAACAAGCTAAACAAGTGGAAGCAATGATCAATGCCACAATGCCGGTCGAACATGCGGTTCCTGAACACATCAAAGAGAGCTTATGATATGTGTGTAGATAAACTAGTGTATGAGTGTCTCGAGTGATATTATGATGAAACTCGCCTTCGGCTCGTTTCATAAACCTACTCTCGAGTCTTAATGACCTCCATTATGTAGCAGTCACATAAATTACTATACATCGGCTAGGAGCGTTTTTAGTGTTCCGAACCTGAAGCGTGCCGAACGAGAACCTGTTACTATTCCTCCGTTGTCCGTCCGTCCGTCCGTCCGTCCGTCCGCCCGTCAGCGGGCTCTATCTGATGAACCGAAATAGGTAGAGTTGAAATTTTCACAGAGTGTGTATTTCTTTTGAGTTTTGGACACTATTTACACACATTGATCTAGCCCCAAACTAGGATTCCCTGTATCTTGGGTACTAGACAACGATACACATGCTTACATAGATAAATATTATACTTAGATAAATAAACAACCATGACTAGGGTATAATCTGTGGGTACAATCATCCGTTCTCATCAAAAAAATATTTGCCCCCACTGGGACTCGAACCCGGGAAGGCAGGGTCACTGCCGACTCGGCCATTCGGGTCGTCACTTCAAATATGATCGTAGATTTCGCGATTTCACATGGTTGTGGTGGCGCAATTTGTTTGATATCGGTTTTGCAAAATCAGGATTCTGGGTTCGAATCCACGTTCGGTCATGATATTATTCTATTTTTGTTTTAAGTAAGTATTATTTTTAGTGCGAGTACGATTCCCACTTGAGGGAATTTTCGTCATTTGTGATTCGTATTCCTCTAAAAGTAAGCGAAATGTGAAATTCTAAGTTCACTGTAGGGGTACCGAGCCATAAATGTCGTATTTCCCGAGCGAGACACTGACTGTCAGTTTTTGTCTGTCGAACTTTGGGTGGTCAGTTGTTGTGCATCAGGGCCGGGCCTAAAATTACAAAAAAATATTTCTCCCAAAAACACAGTGTTTACAATTAGTAGGTAAATCCATTTGTTCAGGCTTCTCAGCACCTAATGACCTCGTAGGGGCCCATCAGCTACGAGGTAGCGTAACGATCAGTTGCCGAGAAGTGTGAACGTCGGCGATTCACCGAGCTGAAGTAATTGGGGTCGATCTAACCTGGTCTGTGCTTCGGTCCCGTCAACCTCCTGTCTCTCTGCAAGGCCCGGGTGCACCCTAGGCTCTTCTTGGTAGACAGGTTCTTCAGCCAACCAGGTATGACTGGCAGGCCAGCTTCGATGAGCACAGTGTTCCAACACAGGTTATGTTACGTGGGAAAAACCAATCGGCCACGTAAATGCGAACTTTATCTGGTTCGGGGAACCACAACACACTCAGCTATATAGACAATCCTGAGGGAAACCCGAATACATTCCAGATGGCTTGCGATTTAATTTCAATACCCTAACCAAAACGCGTTTACATTGCGAGGGCTTTCGTCTGTCAGTTGTCAAAAAACTGCTAGGTTGGCAGCAACGTCAAATTCAAAATGGCCGTTCAGAAACCATCGATCGATTATCGATTTGGAATCGAACAATCACCCGCCCGGACAGGCACCCACCTGTCCCCTAATCTACGGGCAGCCGAGACAACGTTGCTACCGCTCGTTTTAGAACCGAGCCTCCTACTAGAACCTCTGCAGACCGGGGGGTCCCGTCCTTGCCAGGGAACAAGTTAACAATGCGCCCCCTGCGCCAACGTAGTGGCGGTAGGTTAGCATCCTTATCCAGAACGAGGTCACCAACACTAGGGGGGCTGGTTTTGTCAGTCCACTTAAGGCGCTGTTGTAAGATATGCAGATACTCGAGCGACCAACGCTTCCAGAAATTCTGAGTAAACTGCTGCAACATCTGATACCTTGACAACCGATACAATTTCACTCCCTCGAAGGGGTGCTCGGGCAACGCGTTAAGTGGCTGTCCTATCAAGAAATGGCCTGGGGTCAGAGCCTCCAGGTCATTTGGATCCGAGCTGAGCGGACACAACGGTCGCGAATTGAGAACGGCCTCGATCTTACAAAACAATGTCGCGAGCTCCTCAAAAGTCAGCGCGGTCTGACCTACTATACGCCCCAAGTGTGTCTTAGCTGACTTAACTACGGCCTCAAAAATCCCACCCCAGTGGGGGCAAATCGGTGGGCTGAAGGTCCACTGTATACCCCGACGGGAGAGGGCCGTTCCAATATCCACTTTATTTACATTCATAAAGTTGACTATCTCTCGTAAGTATCGTTCCGCACCGATGTAGTTAGTGCCGTTATCAGAGCGGATCAAAGTTGGAAGTCCCCTTCGAGAAACAAACCTATCCAAACAAGCAATGAAAGCCTCTGTCGAGAGATCAGCAACGAGCTCGAGATGTACCGCCTTGGTGGATAAACAAACAAACACACATAGGTACGCCTTGTATTGCCTAGCGGTACGCAATCGTGAACTCTTCACCATAAACGGTCCTGCAAAATCCGTACCAACACCTGAAAACGGTCTGACCTCATTCACACGATCAGGGGGCAAGTCCCCCATGAGAGGTTGCATCGTGGCAGCCTTATGTCGATAACAAGGCATGCACCGAAACACGATGTTCCGTATGACACGGCGGGCAGATAAGATCCAAAACTCCCGCTGGAGCGTGGCCAACAACGCGTTACAGCCGGCATGCGCGTTTTTAATATGACGATCAGTCACCAGCAATTCAACTAACTGTCCCCCCTTGGGGAGCAGAAGTGGGTGACGAGCCGAATACGACAGATTCGCATTGCGCAATCTTCCTCCTACCCGAAGTAACCCGCTCGAATCAACAAAGGGGTTGAGACGCGCGACGGCTCCCTTCAATTTCGAACGTCCACTTCGTATAATCTCCAATTCTGCCCCAAACTTCGAGGACTGTACCAACCGGACCAAATTCAATAGCGACTCGTTTCGCTCTGCCGGAGTCAGAATAGGGTTCAACGTTCGCTGATCGCGAGGAGTACGACAATTTCGAGCGAATCTCCTAATCCAAGTGGACACGTTTATCAACTTGTCAAGTGAGTTATACCGGTCCAGCAGAAACCCGGCGTCAGGGTCCACAGCCTTCTGGGTAACATGCACGGCCGCTCTGGGGCCATGATCCGAAGATACTACTACATTGCTGTGGGGCCAGTCCGATTCTCTCTTGGCAAGCCAGGGTGGTCCCCACCACAAATGGTGTCTAACGAGTTCAGGAGCCCGACATCCCCTGGATGCACAATCAGACGGGTTCAATTCTCCTGGTACATGTCTCCAGGTCAGTGGGACCTCAGACGACACAATCTGGGAGACACGGTTCGCAACAAAAACCTCTAAGTTATGGACCGAAGCCTTCAGCCAGCACAAAACAATCTGGCTGTCCGTCCACGCGTACACCGTATCCTCCAAAACCACTGACCCACGCAACATTGTTAGAGTGTGATTCAAAAGTTTGGTCAAAAGAGCAGCCCCGGACAGTTCCAGTTTTGGAATCGTCATCCTTGTCCGAATAGGCGCTACCTTGCTTTTTGCCAAAACCAAACGCACGTCGACCTCCCCGGTGGAGGTGACGGTTCGCAAATAAACCGCTGCCGCAAACCCTCGTTCAGAGGCATCACAAAACCCGTGAAGGGTTGCCCTGTAATCCCCAGCAGGGACCAATTTCCTCGGCAGCGATACATTATTTATGTCCGATAGCGAGGTGAACATTCGCGTCCAATCAGTCAACAAATCACCTGAGAGGTGGGTGTCCCAGGTCAACTGAGCCGCCCATAGCCTTTGCATAAAACATTTGAGAGCAAAGGTGACTGGAGAAATCCATCCATTCGGGTCGAACGTTCTCGCAATCGTTGACAGTACTGACAGCTTCGTCCAGGCCTTCGGTGTTTCTAAAACCACCCGATAGGTAAACTCATCATGGACGGGCCGGTACTGAATTCCAAGCACTGACAACATGTTAGGGTTGTCAGGATTCTCAAAAACGTGCGGGTCTTGTTGAAACTCATCTGGGAGACCAGCCATCAACTCAGGGGAGTTGGACATCCACTTGCGTAGTTCATAGCCGCCTCGTTCCAGCAATTGAATGAGCTCGTCACGTCGGTCCAGAGCTTCCTCTACACTGGCTGCCCCTGTGCAGACGTCATCGACGTACAAATCTTGCTCCAGGATAGCGGCGGCTCTAGGATAGCTCACACGGTCACGCGACGCCAACTCCCGCAGGGTACGCATCGCCAAATACGGGCTAGACCGTAACCCATACATGTTCGTGTTTAACTCATAAACCTTGACTGGCTCGGCCGTGGACTCACGCCACAGTATCAACTGATACCTTCTGTCAGCCGGATGAATTACCGTTTGCCTAAACTTCATCCGAATGTCTGCGACAAATACAATCTGGTGCCTCCGAAAGCTCGTGAGAATATCCGAAATATCACGACTCAACTTGGGTCCCGAATGTAGACACTGATTCAGGGACATCCCGTTCGAGGTAGGTGCTGACCCATCAAAAACAACTCGAATCTTGCCGGTAGGGGTTCGTAGGACGGCATGGTGTGGAAGGAAACAATGATCCTCAGATCTCCAGTCCACACCCGATACCGACATGTGTCCTAACGACTCATACTCCCTCATGAAATCAACATATTTTTGTTTAAATACGGCGTCCCTTGTCATCCTACGCTCCATCGACATCAATCTCGTCTCAGCCGTCTTCCTAGATTCTCCTAGTGGCGGTCGATCGGCCCTGAAAGGCAGTCGAGTTACAAAACGACCAGAACGAAGGCGACCAGTACTATTCTGGTAAAACAACTCGCACTCTTCTTCGTCTGCGTCGACTCGACGAGCGGTGGGAGGTTCCTCTATCTCCCAGAAACGTTGGATAGCGTCTGACAACGCTGAGCCAATAAGTATGCCATCTGACTCGGCAGGCCTAGCCATTGGCAATGCCGGACCCATGATCACGTGACCAAACTTAGTATCCACAGCAATCAACCCGTCCGGCTGAAGAACTCGCCGATCCGACAAGAGAAACCTACCCAGAACGTCTGCTCCCAGTAGCAGGTCGACCGGGGCTGGAGTGTCAAAATCGGGATCCGCCAACTTGAGTCCTGATGTCAGGAATCGAACGGCCGGATTCAACTTCACCAAGGGGTGTCTGCCCATGACATGCGTCATTACTAAAGCTTGCACGGATGTTTTTGTCAAAATGTCATAACGTGGAGAGAACGTGATCACCGATTGACCAACTACATTCGTAACCGTAACATTCCCCACGCCCCGTATTGATTTATTATACCTATTTACCTTGAGGCCCAACCATTTTGCTAAATCATTCGATACAATGCAGCCCTGAGCTCCAGAATCTAATAGGGCGCGAACGTATGTTGGGTTGCCCGCCAAATCCCAAACAAGCACAGAGGCGATCGGTAACACCACCGTCTCCGGTTGGGGGGCAACCAATGGTTGGGCCGCAAATTCCTAGCGAGGACCCCCGGGGCCCCACTGTGCCTGTAACCGATCAGGTATGCAGCTATACGCCAGAGGGTCCCATTGTACAAATGGCCCGAGCGCCGGTTCCATTCCCAACCTACGATTCCCCGTAAAGGGGGGTGGGCGTGAATGCAACCGTGGCCGCTCCATGAGCGGGGGGTACATCACATGGGACCGACGAGGACGAGGCGACGAGCGGGGCGACAACTGAGGCGGCATCCGAACCGCACCCGCATAGCTCGATGGTGTCCCATGCCACCCGCCCGTTACGGCCTGCTCAACACACCCAAAGTCCCGCTGGGTCGGATGCTGAGTCGCAACCGAAAACTCAGGGCCCCCCATGTAATGGTCCTGAGTACGGCCCTGCACCCTAGTACTGCCCTGTGTACGTGGGGACGTTGGCCCCTGAGTTGCGCTCCGAGTCGCAAACGAATTCTCAGGGCCCCATGCCGTGTCACCCTGGGTACGGCCCTGTGGACGTGGGGACGTTGGCCCCTGAGTTGCGCTCCGAGTCGCAAACGAATTCTCAGGGCCCCATGCCGTGTCACCCTGGATACGGCCCTGTGGAGGCTGTTGGCCGGACCGGTTCATGCACAACAGATTGTTGTGGGCCCCACCACAATATCCGCACATTTTTGTGCGCGTGCAGTCCCTAGCCATGTGTGGCCCGAGGCACAGGAAACACCAGCTCCGCTGCTTGGCCATCCGGCGCCGTCCCTGAACCCTAAGTTCCCCGAACTTATTGCAATTGGCCACAGCATGGCCAATCTGCCTACAACATGGGCAGGTCTCACCATGTGGGGTCAATTCACTCACAGTCCCATACGACTGCCGGTTGGTGCGGTCCTTCCTCGTCGGAGGGCCCCTACTCACAGCGCTCCCGGCAGCTCTCTGTGGCTCCGAAGGATGGGTGACCGTCAACCCCAAATTCTCTGCCCGTCGAGCCTCCTCTTCCAAGAATCCGACCAAGTCGGAGAAGGCGGGCAGGTCCTCGGCCGACCTCCCGTGAGACTGTTCGAAACGAGTCTGCACGTCAGCGGGTAGGCGGGAAAGTACAATGTACAACAGTAGGTACGACCATTCACCAACCGGAAATCCAAGATTCTCTAGAGCCTTGGTGACGGACAACAATGGGTTCAAAACCTCCGTCTGTATGGCCCCGACCTTGGTCACAACCGGGATACTAAACAAACGGTTCAGTTGGGCATCGGCCAACCTCCGTTTGTTATGGTAACGTCTGACCAACAATTGCCTGGCCGTTTCATAGTTACCCTCCGTAACTGTCAAATGAGCGACCAGCTCCCTAGGCTCACCCCTCAATGCTGCCACCAGCTGAGCCATCTTGACAGACTTGGTAATGTCCGATCGCATGTGCACCAAACTGTCGAACAGATTGATGAAGCTCATCCATTCACCGGACACTCCGTCAAAAGTAGGCATAGTTATGGCAGGTAACCTGGACCCCGAACCCTGAAGCGGCAGAGGTGCTTCAATGTCACCACCATGGCTGGACTCGCGCTGTCTACGTATGACCGCAGCCTTCTGCGTGATAGCAGCTGCCATCTCCATACATTGGTCGACATCCCCTAGCAACCGTGACAGCCTGTCAGGTGCGCAACCATCAACTGATTCCGCCTGCGCGGACAATTCGAGCACCCTATTGTAACGTTCCTTAACGTCCATAGACCGCTCCAGTACCACATCATGCCTATCTAAACGGTCTATCAGACCGTGTGCGGAGGAAAACCATCTGAGTTCCTTAGAAACACCCTTCTGTATTTCAGATAACGACATGATCGGAACGATACTTACTCACAATTTGCAGTAACTCAATTTTATTGGACCCTCCAGTCTATAACCCAAACGAAGGAACCCTAAACTATAACTTGAACAATGTTGTTTTCCTTAAACAATAGGAACCGAGTTTTATATCTATATAAATTCTGTAAATAACTATTTAGTCTCCCTTTATCACTACAACACACACAGATAGTCAATATTAGTTCAAGTTATAAATTGCTATAAACTGAAAACAATGTAAATAGCCTGCTATCAATAGATGTAACTACCTATGTTAACCAAAATATTCATTCAATAGCATTACTAGACCACTAATAGATTGACTAACTGGTAATTCAATGCAAATTTCAATTCAATATCTGTCTGTCTACTACCAGCAATAGACTTATAGCTTACAATACTACCAATCTATGTGGATACAGGAACAACCAAGTTACTTAACCGCCTATACCTATAGATTGATAGTCCCAAATCGTGCCTTCCTGGAGCCCTTGACGGCTGCAAATCTCAGGAAGCCACGCTCTAGCTACCAAAATGTTCAGGCTTCTCAGCACCTAATGACCTCGTAGGGGCCCATCAGCTACGAGGTAGCGTAACGATCAGTTGCCGAGAAGTGTGAACGTCGGCGATTCACCGAGCTGAAGTAATTGGGGTCGATCTAACCTGGTCTGTGCTTCGGTCCCGTCAACCTCCTGTCTCTCTGCAAGGCCCGGGTGCACCCTAGGCTCTTCTTGGTAGACAGGTTCTTCAGCCAACCAGGTATGACTGGCAGGCCAGCTTCGATGAGCACAGTGTTCCAACACAGGTTATGTTACGTGGGAAAAACCAATCGGCCACGTAAATGCGAACTTTATCTGGTTCGGGGAACCACAACACACTCAGCTATATAGACAATCCTGAGGGAAACCCGAATACATTCCAGATGGCTTGCGATTTAATTTCAATACCCTAACCACAACGCGTTTACATTGCGAGGGCTTTCGTCTGTCAGTTGTCAAAAAACTGCTAGGTTGACAGCAACGTCAAATTCAAAATGGCCGTTCAGAAACCATCGATCGAATATCGATTTGGAATCGAACACCTTCTTCACATCTCATGCTCGCAAAGACTTGGCAGTATGAAGTACCGAAGTACCTTAGTCTGATGTCATATGTCGGAAATTAAAAACAAAATAAAAAAGAAAATTAGCGGGAAGCTCTTGTCATTATTTGGAATTTGTTGCTGAATGATGTTTGTTTTACGATCATTTGTACGCCATTGTTTAATTTTCTCGCAATCGAAGTGAAAAGCAGTGTGTATAACTCAGTCATAAACCCCATTTTACCCTCGACTTGGATATCAACGTCGTGGGTGACATGGCGTGTTTTATGCCCTTGTTGCAATCTGCTATTTCCCAAATTGGCACCCAACGTGGGACAGATAGTGTAATAAATGTAAAGTCGTGTTGTGTAGGTACCCCACGCTCTATCATTTGGAATGGGGCCACCAAATAGGTACAAATACGGATGCATGTTTAATAGAGCTAAAACGGCTCAAATATCAAAGAACACAGTCGTAGAATACACCTAGAATTGGTCCCTTGGCCACAATTTAATAATCCTACAAAGTGCACTACCGCACTCATATTTTTAAGTGGTTCTTAACGGTCGGTTTTATTGTTGTTACTACTGAAACGCTTAGGTACTTTGCTTGATTGACTGGAGAACAGCTCATCGCCACTGTTCTAGGTATATAATTATTGGCCCATCAAATGTAATGAGCTAATGGCGAGTTTTCTGTGTTTTAATTGCAGTACAATAAATACATTTTCAACACACTTGTTCGTAGTGACTCTCTATGGCAACACATTTAGGTTGGCAAATTAGGCACTAGTGCTTTTTACTTTACATTACCCCGCACTATGCACTAATGCGGTAATGTACCTTAAGTTTTTTAAAATTTTGCTAAGAGATTTTATTGCTCCCAACAATAAATATTTTATAATAGTAGTTTATCTACACACGTATCATAAAACCTCTTTACTGCGTCTAAAAACCGCACGTTAAGACCAGCATAATGTAAAACTATTTGGTAAAAACTCATTTCTTATATGAAAATTTGTACATTATGACCACTATGTATAAAAATTTGTCAAATTATGACATTCAAACTTCGAACGCCGACGCCCGCCTGCGTGCCGCACCTAGTTTGTCTGTGAAGTTGGTACTACAGAACAAGCTAAACAACTGCATAACAATGATCAATGCCACAATGCCGGTCAAATGCGGCACGCAGGCGGGCGTCGGCGTTCGAAATTTGAATGTCATAATATGTAGAAAAATTACACATTATGGTCATAATGTGTAATTTTTCAGATGAGTTTTTCAAATGAGTTTTTACCAAGTAGTATAACATTATGCTGATCGTAACGTGCGGTTTTTTTACGAAGTAAAGAGGCTTTATGATACGTGTGTAGATAAATTACTATTACACTACATATTCGCCTTAATTTGGGAATTCATAACATTATTTTATAGGCTATTTAGCGGTTTTGTCAGTGTCTTTATTTACACCTGCGCACGCATCGCCAGCGCGGCGTGTGGAGAAAATAAAAAAGCGCGCTATTTTCTATGAATATTGGTTGACGTATTCATTGTGCTGTTAATTATTATCAAGTCTGTCTGTTATTTTACTCGCAATTTAAGTGCGTTGAAAAATTTACTATGAAACACGTGTACAATTATAGTATTGAGACACTCAGCTAACTTTTCGCGTTCACCAATGGCTCGCGCGAATAATACCACACATGAGTGAAATGAATGAATGAACTTATGCACACTTGTATTATAATGTACCATTACTCCATTTTATGGTATTGACTGCTCGACTTGGAATGTTCGTTAAACTTATATTGTAGGTCGGTTGTGCATGCGAGTCAAAGAGTGCGGATATAATGTCAGATTACAGAGGTACAGACAAGAATACTTGGTAATTGCCATTGTGTGCGTGCACTACACTAACGTAAATCACACAGACATGTGTCAAACTTCGTCGAGGTCTTATACGGATCTAAGCACTCACACAAACGCATTTCTCACTTCTCGAAGGGACTCTACTGAGATCGTTGTAGCATAAGTATTGCCTACCCACACACATTATTAGGAGTACCCTTTGCTGTTAAGTATTTATTTACCTGTTAATAATAATATCAACACAGCACGCTTTGACCGACTCGCACCCAATTTCACTAGGTACTTACTCTCCGTATGAGATGACAAAGTTGCCCCAGATTAGTGTCATTCCGTCACTATCTCTGCAATGCCAGCGCCAGTTTGTACGACATACCTAAGCAGGAGTCGTCGCATTCGTCCAATGTTCTTGTCCGTCTTGAGGTTAGAACGCACGGGCGTTTTTTTTAAACTTGAAGATTCATTCGCCTCTACCCAAACCAGTACTTCGAATCGTAAACAAACATAGATAACGCTTGCATGTGTGTGTACGGCTAACACTTATCACAGCTCGAACTCAATTGAAGACGGGACGGACGATGACCTTTAATTATTTACCTAAGTATAAAAAAGCAAGCACGTTTTATATCTAAATATAATCTATCAAACCTGCTTGCTTTTTTACGTGTAGATTTCCAAAACCATACACAAATCAGGTAGGTACATTCTTACTTGGTTGCACTATGTGATGTGTGCGCACAAACCCTCTAATGGCATAAGTACCTGTATATTTAAGTTATTACTTAACTAGGTACTTACTGGTTAAATCATGCTTTCCATTTCCACCCATCATACTCGTATCATTCAAGACCAGAACAAAATGTAGTCGACACTGAATAAAGGTTTACACGGGCAATTATTACAAGGTAGTTTCTGAACTTACCCATCAATTCAAGGTCTTCATACCCCGGCCTTCGCAGACAGCGTCCCCAGGGAGCCATTCTAGCACTTGTTAATAAACCATCACGATAATAAAAAAGCGGGAAACTGCCAAGCAAGGCCGGCGTGACATTTTCTTTTCGCGCGCGTTATCACAAATGCCAGGCGTTCTGCTTGAGTTCGCCATATTGGATTGCGTTCGAAAGGTGTTGTGATTTTCTCAGGCGACAGAGATGGCGCTAGCGTACACAACTCAGTTTCCTAGGAGTTGGTATATTCCTAGGAAACTAAGTTCTGGGCTATTGCCTAGAATATTGCGAAGGTCACACTTCGAATAAGAAAAACAAAATAAATTCAGTTTTGATTTTTTATGTAAAAGCAATTTAATTTAAAGTTTAATAATCCTCTGTACAGTTGGTAACCAAACCCTAAGTACTAGCTAACTGAGTCAAAATGCTCTGCTCTAGTATTTAAATAAATAATCGATAAAATCTCAGCAACCCTTATCTAAGTACCTATTCGCTATCAGGCAAGATGCAGCGAGATACACCAACATGTACATAAAATACAGGACACCATGATCCTATTTGAGACTATAAAACATACTACAAAAGTATTACAAACAACAACTTTTAAAGTTTCCAAGCATATTCGACTCGGCGACGGTAGGATACTATATCCAGTGCCAATTTGTTTCAGATAAACATAATCTACTTCTCGTTCACATTAAATAATTCGTTGACACCTTGCATATTACATTGCACATTTTGTGGAATTATGATAGCCAATATCCTGACAACTTGAAAGTTGATATTTCGGTAGGCAGCTGTAGAATCCATTGTTCAGTATTGACGCCTGAAGATTCGGCTGACTGCCATACTAAAAAGACCTTCTGATAGAGACAATCCAGAAACATTGAAGTTTTTTTAAAATGTACACCCTGACCGTAACGCAATTTATAAATCTGTAAAAATGGTCTTGATAATAATGAGATTGCTATCATCTTATATCATTCTAAACAGAACATATTACACAAAAACTATAATGGAATAATTTAACTAGCTGTTATTGTTATCATAATACAACAGCGGCGCAGAATCCTCGCAGTCCGACTTTTCGCTGTCACTCGTCACTGGAATACAATTTTTTTTAAATTAAAAACATTAAAAAAACTTAACAATATAAACAAATAACACCAAGATCTGAAAACGTATTTCTACGAACTACAAAAAACCTTCTTACTTCGAACTTAAACTAGTGCGGGTATTAGTAAAAGCGTATGCTAAGTTGGCACAACACTACAAGCTCAAGCAGTTTAGTAGTAACAAAACAAAGCAAGATAGTGGAAGACAAGTAAGTAATAATCACTCCGCTTCAATCTTAAATATGCTCAGTTATTATAAATTGCTGTTAAGACTATAAAGCTATAAGCCGTATAAAACGTTTCTACACATAAAATAAACTCAAAACTGTAGTATAACGAGCCGACTGACCTTTTAGCATCCGTCGCAATATAGCCTTGTAACAAACAGTATTGTACCGCACCCGACATGTAAGCAATAGTGTTCATTTGTACAATCTGTATGTTTAGAATTGTCAAGAGAATGCTACTAATAAAAACTCGAGTTACCAAAATGTACATCGCTTATATTTCACATAAAAATACATGTCACGTTGTATACAGCCAGCTTTAATATTTATTTTGTAACATCGTAGGTACAACATATTATACATCTATTCGACTATATTTACAATTCCCTGTACTACTCGCGACAGCGAACTCGAGACATACAGTTGCTAGCTTTATATCACGGAAGTCATTTGCCCAACGAAACGCACAGAGTAACATTGTTGCTCGTTTAACATATGAAGTGCAACCACACACAAGCACATGAAATACGTACTTACAAAATAATGGACATTTCTTGTCTCGCGATTTGAGTATACTGAGGTTCCATACTATTATCAACAGAAGCTAATCTATCTAACTAGCACGAACATTTTTATATCTAAAACACATTTAATGCTATTTTATGTCTCGTATCAAATTGTGCTAAAATATTTCCCTTTGTTAGTTTATATTACAAACTGTCTGCTGCTTTTCATGAAAATTACTCATACACATTACACAATAGACACACGATATAGAGAAGAATAAAAGTATTAGAATAGTATTATTTTAAGAAAGTTATAGCCAACACCAAATTGTGAAATTTCATTCTTCGATCATCATATTAAAATACAGACACAGGAAAATATTTGTTAATAATACCTAACGTGAAATTAGCTTTGCAGATATCTACTAAGTATGTACAAACGCTGGCGTTACTATATTAAATTTGATACTTTTGAGCTCTGCATGCAGTATCAAAACGCAGTCATTGGGAAAGTTACGCAACGTCTCCATTCAAGCTGGGTTAGTAAAGTAAAGTGTTGCTTGTTACTTCGGACACTCGGCAAACGTTGAACCAGATTATCTTGATTTGTAAATCAAAGATTTCGAGGTACCTAGTCATTTTAACCAAGCATTTTTAACTAAAATAAAAAATTCGTCGTTAGCGAATTTCAAGCACAAATGGGCGATAACCAAAGCAACAAACATGTCTGAAAGTTTATTGAGACTATTATCCCGCGCTTGTAGTTACGACATCGCTTAAGGCAGGGATAAGGTGTAAGTTTCGTACGGTTTACGTTATTCTTCAATAGCATGCATGCTAGGCTTAACTTAAGAGGACGAAGTAACAACTAACTTAATCCCGACACCACCTGCCAAAGTGCAATAATTACACACTTGATTTTGCCGTGGAACATACGGGATCAAATTTGAGATGCATCATCTAGATTCTAGCAGATAATGTTGTTTTACTAGATCAGATTGCCTCTATTTTGATATATTATTTATATTTTGATTGTCATTTTCAGAAGCTATCAAATCTGGTGCACAATCCCAGAGAAAACTGAACTTGACGACCCCTGTGGCGGAACAAACAAGGTTCAGCTTCAATAGCGAGAGGTCCCGGAGTCAAATTCGGCCAAAAAATCCCCGAAATAAAATGTTTGTTTGTCATGTGCCAGTCCACTTCGCTGACGGAGTCTGTGCTGCTGGCTGCTCAAGCTGCCGCCTGTGAGGTGTGAGGTGTGAGGTGTGAGGTGTGAGGTAGACGCTGGCGACCGAACGCTAAATTATATCTGCCAGTGTGGAGTACAAACGTGAGGCAGAAACATATGGTAATATTCCACGACAAAATTAAATGGTGCCTTGTTCTGCCGGCATATTCAATGCAATCACAAAGATTCTTTTACGCCTTCGAAGTTCCAAATATTTGGAATTGTAAAATAACGTCCTTTCAGCTTAAATTAACACCGAAAGACTCTCTGTGGCTGAAGAACCTTTGATTTTAGGGAATACACGGGTTAGTCTATAATAAATTAACAAAACGCAATGGACAATAAACTCAAAACTGGCAAACGTAACGTTCACTCTCACTCAACTTACTGATCTATCATTATTTCATAACAATTCATTCCTAAGCCGCCGCGACACTCTAAAACAATAATTAAATTGGTTTTAATTTATAATATTTGGCATTTTGGCTGAGGGACCTGCGGGAAATCGGCTTTCAGATATTCTGCTTTAATAATTCGAATACGAAGTTACAAATCTACGACCGCGTACGTATTCATTGAATCATTTACACCACCGCGTCATCGACAGCATGGCGACTGTTACATCAAGCACACATGACCATCGCTGGCTGTACTCGCGTCAACAGACCATGAAGCAGAGGAAGCAAAGTATTGTATTGTGTTCATGGGGCACTCTAGCGTTAATAACAAACCTGATTGTTATGGACGCTATAGTGCCCCATCAACAGAATACCAAAAGAAACAAAACCAACCCAAGTTGCTCTCTCTCTCTTACGAAAACGACGAGCCGAGGCCGATACAAAATAATGGGAATTGGTGACAGGTCAAAATACCACTATTTATCATTATGTTGTAATTATAACTTAGCAAAGCTGAGAAGTTTTAAGAGGTTTTAATTTGGGGGCTGCATAAGTTGATCCACGAAGCTGACAAAACAGATTCCTCACTTCTCGACCAATGTGATACTCGTCGAGTGATCACAATATTTAAACAATCACGCATACAACCATCCCTCTCGCCGCCAACCTACCAACAGAAAACAGACTATCTCACTCGCACTCTTTCAATCACTCCGCCGCGTCGAAGCTGCGAGTTAGCTAACTATCTCGCTCGCTCGAACGGAACCTCTCAATCCCTACGGGCTAACAGCAAATCTGTGAGACATCCACCTGTCTCCCTCTCTCTCGCGGGTCGGCTACGCCTGCGAGTTTCGCTTCGCCTGGCGAGCCGGCAGCCGCCTCGTGCCCGTACCGTTGTTGTGCGAGGGAGACGGCTTGCTGGCCGCCGGCGGCGGTGGGAACGGGATGGTGAACAGACGTATCTTCATGTGGTCGCATATCTCGAGGCAGATTTGGCCGCAGTAGCGTATGAGGTCCGCGAAAACCCATATCTATAACAGAAACAGGCAAATAGGATTTAAGCAGTTTTAATATTGTTATCATTATGTCTTATCAATCAAACCATCAGACATAAACTGGGCTCCTAGAAATATACCAGGAAATACTATGACGGGAATATACCAGGAAATACTGTGATGGAAATATACCAGGAAATACTATGATGGAAATATACTAGGAAATACTATGATGGAAATATACCAGGAAATACTACGATGGAAATACTATGATGGAAATATACCAGGAAATACTGTGATGGAAATATACCAGGAAATACTACGATGGAAATAAACCAGGAAATACTATGATGGAAATATACCAGGAAATACTATGGTGGAAATAGACATGATAAAGTGGGAAAGACCGTACCAGATGTTTATGAGCAAAAATATATTGTTGAAGGTATACTAAGGCCATTGTAACAGGTCACATTTGACACTTCATCAATATTCAACATCGTCACGATGCAGCGGAGGGCACACAATATTAAACAACACATATTTATTGTAACAATCACAAAAAATGTCAATTTTACGATTTAAGGTACGCTTACAATTTTCTGGGCAATAATTGCCCGGCAACTGTAATGGATCAATCTGGAGCGATTAGTGGAGCAATCTGGAGCAATTCTAACAAAATGCGGCAATTGTTTCCGTCATATTGCTTCCAATTGCTCATTCCATATTGCTCAATATCGCCGATACAGATTGTCGAATATCCAGTGGGTACTGGGTATGGCACATTTTAGTCAATTTGTATAAGCTGTTTGTTTGACAATTAAAGGACGATTTATTTAAAAGTTGCAAAAAATCCGTACCTTAACTTTGACTAATAAACCATTCTGATACAATTTTGTTTTAAAAAACTGATCATCATAATCCATAATTCATAATTCTTTATTGCACACACACATATTAAATTTAAAAGGTTACATTAGGAGAAATCATATGTACACAGGCGAGCTTATCTCTAAAAAGAGATTTCTTCCAGCAAACCAAGGCATGAAAGGGAAATGTATCATGAAAGGTATCTAATCTATACTAACGACAACATTGCAAGTTGACGTCGGTGAACCCTTTTCTTTTAAATTTTGTGATGTTCCCAAAAAATCGATCGATCGAAAAAATGTATGTAATGAGGCATTCAATTCACAGATGTTTGAAGTCCGTATGGTTTCATCCAATTTGATCGATGTTTTTAACCTGTTGCATATCTGCCGAATTATTCCCCACTTTCTATATATTTGAGGCGTCATGGCAGCGTGCGGAATTATGTGCCGTTGTTTACTGAATGATGCCTAGCATCTAAACCTGGGGAACACTTCCGCTTTAGACCTTAATGTTTATTATCAGTTTTATTGTACAACGATCGAACGTAACATAATCGAGCATTTTCGAAACCTCGATTTCGCGCGCAGACGTCAGTCCTTTTTAGGGCTAACGCGATTAGGCGTAGATTTCATATCTCGCCTTTTCTAGGGCTAACGAGATTAGGCGTAGATTTCATATCTCGCCCTTTCTAGGGCTAACGCGTGCGAACAGTTTAAACTGGTGACATTACTATGAAGCTAAGACTGAGAAATTTCAAATGTGATCTCTTACAATGGCCCTACAATATTGTTAAAAGACACTTGGTCTTACCGTAGCTACCCACAGCACGAAGTATTCCGGCAGCGCGTTGTTGAAGTACTGGTTGAGGAACAACATCGCCGGCCCCAGCAGCGACCAGTCGTAGTAGTCCATCTCGCTCTTTGTCATATGAGCCACCTGGGAGAGAGGGAGAACACATCATTATACAAACTTGGTTTGAAAGAAACGAGAAGTAAATAACGCTGCTTTAAAAATTATTTAGTAAGTGTAAGTTTTCCTTGAATGCGGTATGCGGATCTAAAGAAATGGCGCTCAATATTGGGGTATAGACCTGCTTTGTCGTATTGTATGCATGTATGTCCAGCAGTAATATGAGCTGCGCATGATTTATTAATCGCACCGTTTGGTCGGCCTCTTTGTCACAAAGGCGAAAGCTGTTGGGCAGTTTCTTCGTCAGGAGACCTACGTTCGGTAGTGATATGGCGTAATCATGATGATGAACTTACCACAAGCCTATTCGTGACTTTCGCAGCCACCATCCCAAAGGCCAGGATATACAGAGCCGGGTGGTTTTCATAGACCTGGGACTCCGACTTCTGGAAGATGATGAAGGCCGGTACCACGACGAATGAGAACGGGATCGACGGAGACAGAATGCTCGTGCCCTGGGGGGGAGAGGCGATGTAACTGGGGCTTTGGGAGGTTGGGGGTTCGTAGAGGGGATAGTTGCTGTTGATTCTGCTTTGGTATGTAAAATATTCGCATTATTGGGCTATTGAGTAAGAAAACTATACCTTTCGTTTTTAATTTAATGCTGCCCATTTAAAACAATGGGGTGTTTCATATTGCTTTTTAAAGAGGATGAGAAAGCTTGTTTGTTATTATCAAATCGAAGGAGAATTTATGTTGGTATATTTAAAAACTCATAGACGCGGATATTGATTTGGTTTTTAATTGTAATACTCTTTCAGTGTATACTACATTCTTATAATAACGGGGACGAGACAATTAAATTAAAATAAATCACATGCATTTAAACTAAACATGGGTACCAAAATCTATTCTAAAACATGCAGCACACGAACCCAAAAAGCATTACATGGTGTTAAAATAAGCAGAAAGTTACAATGAAATATAGAAAGCGCAGAGAAATGAATGAAAAACAACCCAACTAACAATCGAACTTAAAATATACGTAAAAGTAAAATAATTAAAAAAATCGCAAACTATCTAAGTAAATAAACATACATAAACGTGAACACAAAAGATAAAAACAAGTGGCCTTGATACGATCAAATATTCGTCGCGACTAGCCTCAGGAGGCAAACGTGGCCCACTGCACGACATTAGCAGCACACGCGGTGTTAGGAACATTCAGTGAGAAATAGTCAGAAAACGTTCTTACTGCAACGGTGGAGCCGTTCTTGCCGACCCCCCCCCTCACTATCACGCTGGCATACCGCACTATCAGATACAAACTTATCAAAACCACTGCATAGTTCGCCGCTAGGCTCAAACTCATATTCAATTTGCCAAACTGCTCCCGTAAACAGTTCGGGTATTCCCAGTCGCATGCATGTCCACACCATGTACGTATTTGAATGTATTTTGTCACGTGTCACAGATGATATGGCGGTATCATGCGGTTAGGTCCGGCGATGGTGGATGGACCACAGCGGTTGAACGGACGACGGCGGCCATAACAAAAAGAAATAGAAACATGCCATTAATAAACATAGTAGACACAAATAAAGGACAACATAATACTTTTGGAAAGATATAAACGCTCTGCGATGCGATCCGCTGTACCAAACTAACCGAAATTATATTTACTTGTTGTGCTGTCTTCACTCATTAATGTGTTTATGGGACCGTGATACACAGGGGTACTTAGACATAGAAAGATGAGGCGCCGATAAATGTTTCATGAATACAATAAATAATTTCGTGGTAATGAATATGGGATATATTTAGTATACATAGAATAACATCTTGTTTAGAATTACACAGTGTTTGATTATTGTATAGAATAGATGCAGAATGATTTAATAGATCGGAGGTTTTCAGCCGGCCATGCATGAGTCCCTTTTGTAAGTACTTGGTATGCAGATTGCGAAAGATACGCATTTATATTCTTCGATGAGACTTAAGTGTTAGGAGATGAGAGCCCGTGGACCGATGAGTATGCTTTGTGTTAATGTGGATCCGAGATGATAATGCCTCGTAATGTTACTTAGCACTATTTACAAAAACGGGGGACATTTATCTGTATAAGTTAATAAAGTCTAGGGGAAAATCGATCGACGGCTTTAGTCTTGCTTAGCCAACAGTATCATCTCAGAGCCCCCGATATACATTATGTGCAACGCGACCCCACTGTTAATACTTGTAAGCGCGAATGCAAGAGAGTCATCGGTCTTACGGCAACTGTCGAACCGTTTTTTCCGCAGCCCCTAACGCGGAAGGTCGCGCTAAAATCTACGGCAAAGTTTAGCTGCGCGGCAAAACAGGCGCTGCAGCAAAGCAGCGAGCACGGAGCCGATAGGCCTGGGATCTGTGAGCGGAGGGGACTGTCAAGACGTGAACATGATGATGAGGAGGGAGGTGTTGGCGACTGTTCTCTAAGTAGTAGAGATACCAGCAAGCTCCTGGAGCATTGGGTACAGCTGGCGCCAAACATCTGTTAGCTCTGAAGTTGCCACGCTGCGCATTGCGCAAATAATTTTCCCTTGTACATTAAAATGCGGCAACCACATAGCTAACTATTTGTTTAACGCGAGCTGTCAGTCTCGCGGAGGGGGTACATTCGCACATGTTATGTTTTGTGGGTAGATCCAAAATGGCTTGCTATTTTGAACCTTATTGTTTGGTAATGAAGTTCAAAACACTAAGTTGATGACCCCACATCTGAGTGGATATGTTATTATTATTATTTATTATTACGAGCCCACCATCTCCCACTGCTGGGCAAAGGCCTCTGGATATGTAACTTATAAAAAATAAAAAATATTTTTTCAAATGCAAGTACGTATGCGCGATTGCTCAAATAGTTTGCCGATATATGTACGTCTGTATCCTTTGTAAATGCGTATTCTTAATTCGCTTTAAAATGTCAAACCCCATAAAATCGCTTCTTAATGTCATCCCAAATTTATTAGTTCAAAAATGAGCCGCAATTGTACATATATACATTTATTTAGTTCATCAAAACTATTAATTTCAAATTCATCAAGGTTGCCCAGACACTGTAATTACAAATAAAATAAATATGGGACGGTAACGAAATAGAATTCTGGAAATAAACACATAACTTATTACAACTGTAGACATAAAATAATACTCTGCATAAGTATAAATACTCCGGTTAACTAATAATAAGTGATGTCTAGTAGCCTGCCGCAACTTTCATTATATCTATCATGAACAAATGATGAAAAGTTACAGTCAAACGAATGCACCAAATGAGTGAAGACCCACAGTTTGATAATGAAAATACGGCGACTAATCAATCAGCCACGAATTAAAGTAAGTACCTAATATTATTGCACAAATCCAGTCAGTATTCGCGTTATTACAATAATATTCGGGACAATACTGTGTGTCAGTAAGAAACGGTAATAGCTGGGCCGGTCTACATACTAAATTAGTATCAAACCCGGCGCAGCTAATTCCATGATATGAAACTCATACTGAACATCGCGTAAGTTGATTGCCGAAAAGAATTGCTTCTGGTCCCACTAGGATACCCTACCATCTAAGACCTGGGAATTTTCCATCTTCCTCAGGGAACTAATAAATTATGCATAGTTAAGATGCCCGGAAATTATTTGATTGCAGCTGAGTATGATGACATGACCGATTCATTAAATCGTTCATTTTATCGATTGCACATTCTTACACTCCAGTGTTTTCAGAGGAAAGGAATCCATACTAAGATATTGACTAGATTTGTAGAACTAACCACTATGATAAAATATCTAAGTATATAAGGATATAAGATAAAGTGTGTTCCAAAACCTACACAGTACTAGTTTGACTAAGACCATGCTCATCGTTGCCGATTTAGAGTTATTTGTGCAGTTCTGGCACCATTGTCATAACTGGGTTCGAACCCGTCCGACACATAGGTTAGACACAAATTAAAACTGACAGTGCAATTGGGTTGTAACTTAAAACTATGATTAAATTCAGTAATCAGATTGAGCTAGAACTCAAGGATATCAGTCAGATGAGATCTCGCTAACTAGGTGATCTCTTTAAACAGCTTCGTAGTATTTTTGTAGGGATATAACTTCGTCCGAATGCACAGCCAACAACTTTAAAAGTCTGACGGAAAGCGCCAGTATGACTTTAAGTGTCACTTTATTAGATCAGCAGTCTGTGCATTCGGACATGGACAGCAACACTGGACCGAATTCAAGCCCAATCAGTATAATATTAGGACGTTGAGCATGGCCCTCCTAACGACAGTATAGATTAGACATGCTATTAAAAAAACCCACATGACGTGAAAAGCGATGGACCGATAGTTCCTCAGGACAAGACTGCGAGAAGCTACACAAGTTATGATGACGACTGCGTGACTCCAAGTTAAACTCAAACAACTTGGGGATGGGAGGACTGGAAGAGCACACATCTGTTATTTAATTACCTATCTATTCTTTTTGAAGTAAAACTCTTAGGTGTCGCGATGAAATTTTGATGGAGGGAACAATTCATAGAATATGTGACGGACACAGCAGGTGAAGACTTTTAAAAGAGCATTTGTTAAAACGCTTTTTAATAGGGCAGATCATATTAAAGATCGTCGTAGAAGTATCGTAGGGCAGATCATATTAAAGATCGTCGTAGAAGTATCGTAGGGCAGATCATATTAAAGATCGTCGTAGAAGTATCGTAGGGCAGATCATATTAAAGATCGTCGTAGAAGTATCGTAGGGCAGATCATATTAAAGATCGTCGTAGAAGTATCGTAGGGCAGATCATATTAAAGATCGTCGTAGAAGTATCGTAGGGCAGATCATATTAAAGATCGTCGTAGAAGTATCGTAGGGCAGATCATATTAAAGATCGTCGTAGAAGTATCGTAGGGCAGATCATATTAAAGATCGTCGTAGAAGTATCGTAGGGCAGATCATATTAAAGATCGTCGTAGAAGTATCGTAGGGCAGATCATATTAAAGATCGTCGTAGAAGTATCGTAGGGCAGATCATATTAAAGATCGTCGTAGAAGTATCGTAGGGCAGATCATATTAAAGATCGTCGTAGAAGTATCGTCGTATTAAAGAAGTCGTAATCAAGAACGTTAAACAGACAGAGAAAAAGTTAATAAATCAGTAAAATTATTATAGTTCAATTAATTTAAGCAGTTTTTGTTTTTGTTCAAAATACTCCGAAACAAGAGTCTTTTTAGGGTTAGGGTAGGGTCCCCATTACTAAGCCTCCGCTGTCCGTCCGTCCGTCCGTCTGTCTCCAAGCTGTATCTCATGAACCGTGATAGTTAGAGATTGAAATTTCATAGAAAAATAAAAAAAACATAATAAAATAAATATTTAAGGGGGCTCCCAAACGATAATTCTTTAAATACCACATACCCTGGTTACGTACATGGAGTGTAAAAGTAGCCGCACCAATAACTTTGTAAACAACATTTTGCTATGTGAAATCCAAACCTTTCACTCCACACCATCCCTACCATTGTACGGCGGTACGGAACCCTTCGTGCGCGACTTAGACTCGCACTTGACCGTTTTTTAAATATTCTTCGTCCATCTGAACCGGCTAAAGTACAGCCGATTCATCCATCACCTAGCCTGAACATCACCCTTATGTTCTGTAGTCTGAAGTTTGACGTACTCTGACGTGTACGGTACTTTTTTTTGAGATGGCGGGCATGGCGAGAATTCGGATCTCTAAAAAAGAGTACTGATTATCTCTTTCAACTTGGGCAAAATCGTGCCTCCGCCATACCGTGTGGGAAAAGAGGTGACGCTAATTTAATATACTGTTGCTATGGCTCGGTTGTACCACACAGACCTTCACAACGTTTTAGAATATAACGCTTTATTGTGTTATGTAACGTTTTATTCAATTCGTTTCGTTATTGTAGCGCTATTATAACGTTATGATAACAAAACTGTAGGAGAAACATAACCAAATCAAAATAACGTTAGGAATGAAGTTATTGCGCTTTTGCCGTACGCTACGTACCAAACAGTTTATCATTATGCTGGTCGTAACGTGTAGTTTTTGGACGCAGTAAAGAGGGTTAATGATACGTGTGTAGATAAAAACTCATTTCTTATCAGAATATTGATCATTATGACCATAAGGTACAAAAATTTGTCAAATTATGACATTTAAATTTCGAACGCCGACGCCCGCCTGCGTGCCGCCCCTAGTTTGTCTGTAAAGTTAGTACTACCGAACAATCTAAACAACTGCAGAGCCACAATGCCGGTCGAACATGCGGTTCCTGAACACATCAAAGAGAGCTTATGATATGTGTGTAGATAAACTAGTGTATGTAACTGTACATAATTAGGCATTAAAACTCTCGAGTGATATTATTATGGAACTCGCCTTCGGCTCGTTTCATAAACCCACTCTCGAGTATTAATGCCCTACATTATGTAGCAGTCACATAAACTACTATTACCAAGTAGTATATAATTATGCTGGTCGTAACGTGCGGTTTTTGGACGCAGTAAAGAGGGTTTATGATAAGTGTGTAGATAAAAGATATTTAGGTACAGTAAAAATAAAGGTCGGGCACCCAACCGTTTTGTTATGGTACCGATATATTTCGGTTATTCAGTCCTTGGTCTGTGCATTCACCCCATATGTATTGACTCGCCGTGTGATGTTTATTAACAGCTGCTGATTATTTCTCGGCTGCAAAGGTCAATGTTACGTCTGAACTCGTAAAACAAATAAGTCGCGTCACAGATGGCAACATACCAATTAGCATTTAGTTATCATTCAATGTATTGGTTCGGCTCGCCCACACAGCTGGTCTACTACTCGTAGTATCAAATTACTGCCGAAATGTTTAACCGACTTCTCCAGAAGGAGGGTCATGTTTTTTGAGCGTATGTATTTATGACCATTTCGTTCGCACGCGCTACTGCCCCAACGGCTTCACGGATTTGAACCTCTTATCTTAACCACCCAGTCGGCACTGGCCGGCGGCCGGCAGCTGGAAGTCGTGCCAGTACTGCCACCCCGGTTATACCCGACACAATTTTTATATTAAAGTAGATCTTATCTCGCAAGAATTAAGTTGTATTTTGCCTATCATAGGAAACATGTTTGGCGTGCGAGTGTCACATTTTGTATTTGATGTTAACAAATGAGATCGTGAGAGTGAAATGAGCTATACCTATAAGTATAATTAGAGTAAAATCACTATAGGTTGTATTTTAGATCGTAAAATGTAGTTTACAAAGTTACTGGTGCGGTTGCTTTCATACTCCATGTAGGTAACCAGGTGAATACTTGAGTTTGTATGTTAGAAGTTCAGCTATGCACCAATAGATGTCACTATATACAGGTCTACATCTTTCATTGAAAGCAAGAAAGTGAGAAATTGAAAATACAGTCTGGTTATTTGTTTTTATAATATTCCACTTGTTGCATGTAGTAACTGCAACTACAAAACGGCGACCGTGGCCGCTGTCAATCATGTTGGGTATTCCACAGCTTACCAAAATCCTTTTTTTTATATTCACAAAATCAAATAGAATTTCTAGCAATGTGAGCCCCTGCCAACCCGTGTGGGAAAAGGCGTGACCGTATCACCATCAATTATAAATTGAATGGAGAGTGAGCGAGGAGCCCTATACTCAACAGTGGACGGTATGTTTCAGCAAAAGCACTTCATGGGAGTTCAGAGTAATTTTAACTATCACTTGTAGTGGGAAAAGGAATTACGCTATGCTTTTAGGGTTCCTTACCCAAAGGGTGCCAAAGCTGTCCGTCTGTCCGTCTGTCAGTCTGTCCGCGGGCTGTATCTCCTGAACCGCAATACTTGGAGTTGAAATTGTCACCGCACATAGTGAACTACACAGGTCCATATACAGGAGCATTCGAGAGCAAGCCCGACTTGTACTTGAACAATTTTTAAATCCCAGACGACAAAAAGCGTCTGTCTGTGTGCGTGTCTGCATGAATATCTGTCTGTGGTACTCACCGCTCAAACGGGTGGACGGATTTTAATGCGGTTTTTTGTATTTACTAGTAGACTTCACAAAAAGCGGTTTAGTGTTTCGAAAGTTATCCCCTTAACAAGTAAACTATTTGAACCAAATTTAAGACATCTTAGTTTTAATTAATATGTCGGTGTGTTTTAACTTTTTATCGATGTTGTTGTGAGATAAGCGCTTCCAATCCCCCGCCCCCCGCCTACACCTCTCTGCAAGGGCGACGAGTCTCACAGCGACAGTGGAGCCGTTCTTGCCGACGCCGCCCGCCACGATGGCGGCCGCGAGCGCGCCCAGCGTCATCACCGCCGCCAGCAGCGCCGCCGCGCCCACGCTGTAGCGCAGCTCGATGCCGGCGCCGATCTGTGCGCAATGCCGGCCCCGGTGGAACACGAGCGGATACACGAGCCGTTCTCAGAGGTTCACAACTTAATCCATTGTCGTAGGTGGCAACTGTCACTGACATGCGCACCGCTGTACCTGGTATGCTTCTACTATGGTACTACCCAGTTAGGTTTTGTCCTTGACCGGGCCTTAGTTCTGTTCTTCTTAGTTATGTTCTTAGTTTGAATGCGGTCTCCCTGCTACCCCCGAAACTTCTAGTAAGCTATCACTCTCTTGCGGATGGATGGGCGTCAGGATTGCCAAGCCGGCTCTTACCTCCGACTATTATATAGTAGTCGGAGGAAAGAGGCAGACTTCCCGTCGGGAAGCCCATCCGTCTGCAAGAGAGAGATAGCATAATATTATGCTATTTCTCTCTTGTAGACGGATGGGCGTCAGGATCTGTCACCAATCCGTCCGCATGAGAGAGATGGCTGATTAGAAAAATCGAGGGTAAGAGGGAGACTTTAATCGAATCTGCCGCCGGATTGGCAACTAACCTCCGAGAACTGTTCGTGCAAAGGGCTCTTTGACATAAAGTAGTCCGCACTGAGCCAGCGTAGCTCGGTATTTCTCTAAATTGGGGACTATGCCCTACGTAGGACATTACTAGGCTACTTTCACATTTACTCAAGGTGGCTGAGCCGGCGAGGCTTGATATCGAAAGCCTGTTCTCCTGGATGGGCATATTACTAGACTACGTTCACATTTACTTTACTATGAGTACTAAATCGGTTGGAAAAGTCGGTAGGCGCAACTACATCGCCTTTCTCCGTGCCTTCAGCGTGACAAAAGGTAATATTAGTTATTTTGTAGTGGAGATAAGACCTAGTCGACACAGCGCTAGGTGGTTCTACTTTAAAACGCTAACACTGATTGACTGACTGACAGACAATGAACAGCCTTATGCAGTGGAGTTAGAACCATGAATATTTGTACAAGGGTTCCAAAGGTAGCGTAGGGGAGCACTAAGGGATTTTTCGAATTTGGGAGGAGAAGGGGGCTTCAAGATAATATGAAAAAAAAACACTACTTGATCTAGGAGGTTGGAGTTTTGCAGTTAGGCGGGTCAAATAATCAAGAGATTTTTCAAAATTTCAAGTGCCGTGGGGATTGAGTTTGAATGAAAATTACACTTAACCATTACCACACGGGACCGCGCGTGCGCAGCCGCGGGTAACGACTAGTCTAATGTTAAGGGGACGATCACCAGCAAGTTCCAGCTAGCTTGTTACAACTTACAATTGAAAAGTTTACCAAAGTATGCCCCCCGGACTAAAATACTACTAGAAAAATGACTTGTAAGTGTCTTTCCTGATAGGGCGATATTTATCACATGATGCCGAATCGATAAAAGTTGCTCTTACGTCCGAATGAAGCGATCCTACTGCAATTCGACATTTTGGTTAGGTAAATACATTATTTGTTATATACAAGATTTTTAATTGCATTTAAATGGCTTCATTCGGGCGTAAAAATAATTTATATTGGCAGTCGAAAAGGTCATGAGGAAAGACTTTGTGGAGAATTTGTGGGTACATACAGGTAAATCTTTGCATTGTCGAAGGAGACTTTCGCGTCATTATGACATTATCAAATGGATGAATCAGTCAATCAGTGTGTGACGAGAAATTAGACAGTTCATTGAACGATATGTGATCCAATGGCATTTATTTTAAAAATTCGTTATTAGTAGTTATGTTTGTGTAGTGATTCGTAACCTGCGCTACTCACAATGTCTTGAGTTCATACTTGACTGTCTAGACATATTTATCTAAATTAGTTATAATATTATCAAGCCGAACGGACTTGTCCTATTGGTCCTGCCTGTTATGTTATGTCCTTATCAAAAAACAAAGTACAAGATGACATTTGGAAATTGTTATCGTCTTCCTATTATCACCTGATAAGAGTTCATGTGGGCATTTTAATATAATCATCACTGTTGATAAATTATAGTTTGGAAGTGTTTAATTTACTAAAGTACAAATAACTTATGTATTATACATGTTATAGCCATAAAGCATGTGAAGCATTCTGTGATACATCGCTTAATTAAAATTAGAGATGCAACAAATAGTGATTTAGCCGAAAACAGAATATCCGGCCACGTTCTTGGCCGAAGCGGCGAATTGTTCGGCGAAAAGTGAAGTTCGGAAATAAAAAAAGTTGCCGAATAGACCGCATACCGAATAGTAGCCGAATATTCGTTCCATTTCTACTCCAAATCGGCCAAACCGTAGAATCTTACACAACGAAAATACACAGCGGCAGCCTTTTCGAATACTGGGTGGCCGTTGCTAAATTAAACCGGTTTCACAGAATACTCCAGCCCAACAAGCCCCTTGCTGCTTCTCAAGTTGGTAGCATTACCTGAATGGCCCAGAGGTCCGGTCCGAAGACCGCAGTCAGCATGTGTATGAGTATGATGCTGTACTGGGCCTCTGTGACATCGACCTTGCCCATCTTCAGAGTACCCGTGACGTAAGCCTGCCAGTGGGCACAGTAGAACAGTGTCATTGCGCAGAAACACTGAAATTTGGGAGAAAACGGTTTATTAGACTTCTTTCCAAATAGCTCAAGTTCAAGTTCAAAGTTCTTTATTACTGTAGATATTAACAATATTCTAAGTAACCGTCATATTTGCCACTTATTTACATTGGACCACTGTGAGGAAAGAAGGGCAAGAAACTCCCACAGATTGAGTTACGAGATAACTTTAAAGGTATTTGTATAATCTTAACATTGAGTTCAGTGTCAACTCCATGCGTTTTTATCATTAACATAATGTTGGACATCATAGTATCCCTTTTTACACAAAGATGTTTTTAAACGGTTTTTGAATAGCACAAAAGGCAAATTCAAAATCTCCAGAGGTAACTTGTTGTAGAAGATAATAAATTTACCTTTAAAGGAATTGGTAACCTTCGCGAGTCTAAGCCGGGGTGTAGCATTATTCCATAAGCGCTTCCACATGTACCTTTTTTCGGCTTAAGAAATAATCAGACTAGTTGCGCCCCGCGTTTAGACCCACGAAAGTTAGAAAATCTTTCAAGGGCATTCTCTACTAAAACAAGATACCTCTGGGGATTTTGAAATTGCCGTTTGAGTAATTAAAAAACCATGTAAAAACGACTTTGTATAAAAAGGGATAGTAGAATGTCCAAGATAACATAAATGATATGACTGCAGGCGTTAATCTAACTCAACACAGAACTAGCTGATAACAATTTTCCAATTATTTATGCCTGCAAATTATTTATAATAATTAATATTGTAATATTTGATTAGCTACACACCACCAATTTAAAAAGAGATCTAAAAATCAATCTGTGGGAATTCCTTCGCCCTTCTTCTTCTACAGTGGTCCAAGAGGCAAAAAATTACGTTTTCTAAGAATATATGTCACCGTAAGATTGTCAAAACCGTTAGCTGATAAACCAACGTTTTTTTTTCTCGTTAGTTGGTCAACTATCGACAGATAGTAAATTGTAGCGTACTGCTTACTATGATATGACGCGTTAATAATAATAATAATAATACCTTGGACACTATTGACACACATTGACCTAGCCCCAAACTAGGATTCCCTGTATCTTGGGTACTAGACAACGACACACATACTTATATAGTTAAATATTATACTTAGATAGATAAACAACCATGACTAGGGTACAAACATCCGTTCTCGTCAAACAAATATTTGCCCCCACCGGGACTCGAACCCGGGACCCTTGGCATCGTAGGCAGGGTCATTGCCGACTCGGCCATTCGGGTCGTCAACTATCAACTAACGGTTAAAACCGTTAAATAGTAAACTGGTTTAAACTTGAATTGCAAACGAAATACCAGGGCAAACACTGCGGTAGCTTAGGTGAAGACTAGAGAGGGCGAGCGGTGTGAAGCCTCCGAATAGTCTTCGTGTTAGGTTGACATGTAAGAACAAAAGAAACGTTAATTATAAACCCTGTGGTTCTGGTTTACTATCTGTCGATAGTTGATCAACTACCGCGTTAGTTTATCAACTAACGGTTTTGATTATCTTCAGGTGACATATATAAATATCTACAGTAATAAATGAATGTTGATTTGATTGATTTGATTTCACATGTCGTTCGGGGCTTGTTCCGGGTGAACAAATGTTAGCATAAAGATGACTCAGCCACCGACTAAAAGCCTGAATATAAAAGTCAATCAGGCACTGCCTATTACTACTACTAAAGGCTATGTTTTCAGGGGCTAGCAGAACTGCAACACTAAACAAGGATTCCGAAGTCACAATCAGAAACATGTGGAGTTAGAGAATGAGCGTTCAGCTCCTTAACCTCTTGACCAGCATGCGACCGCTGGAGACCTGGGCCTGGTTATGAGCGTTCAGCTCCTTAACCTCTTGACCAGCATGCGACCGCTGGAGACCTGGGCCTGGTTATGAGCGTTCAGCTCCTTAACCTCTTGACCAGCATGCGACCGCTGGAGACCTGGGCCTGGTTATGAGCGTTCAGCTCCTTAACCTCTTGACCAGCATGCGACCGCTGGAGACCTGGGCCTGGTTATGAGCGTTCAGCTCCTTAACCTCTTGCCCACCGTGCGACCGCTGGAGACCTGGGCCTGGTTATGAGCGTTCAGCTCCTTAACCTCCTGACCAGCATGCGACCGCTGGAGACCTGGGCCTGGTTATGATCGTTCAGCTCCTTAACCTCTTGACCAGCATGCGACCGCTGGAGACCTGGGCCTGGTTATGAGCGTTCAGCTCCTTAACCTCTTGCCCACCGTGCGACCGCTGGAGACCTGGGCCTGGTTATGAGGCCTCGCCATATTGAACCTCACGCCATGGTCATACAATTCAAAAGCTATATCCGGAAAACACTTCTTTAGAAGATCTCTGGAATCCAGAGGTTAAGAGGCTTAAGAGGAAAGATCATTGTGAAGGCAGCTAATAGGCACTGAACTGAACCTGACCATAAATATGTCCATGACTATAATTCTTCTTAATTTTTAATGGCGGTCTAACAACTAGTTAATATCGCCAATGTCAAGTGTCATCTTATTTTTTTTCTTATCTTTTTTTTTAAAAGCTTCTAATCTACCATCCAAGTTTCAGAAATGTCACTACAGTTACAGTGAAGTGATGAGTCTAGTCAGTAACGGAGTTTCTACATGTCACCTTAGCACAAACAACACGCTAACACTCATTGTATCTGCCTCATATAAATTCCTGTCAAGCAACAAAACTCCTCGGAGAGACTACACCTAGCAACAAAGCCTCGACCTTCATTAGCTCAAAGTTAATTATAGGACTCCAAATTTAGGTAAAAAGCAGCACTGAATCAGCCATAACATTGCGCTATATTCTCAAGGCGTCAAAATTGACTAAAGAACTAAAATGACAGCTTGTTAAGGCGACAGCTCTTGTCCGGTTGCCATATGTTTCACTTTCAAATTCGTTTTTAGGGTTCCGTTGTCCGTCTGTCTGTCCGTCAGCGGGCTGTATCTCAAGAACCATAATAGGTACAGAGTTGGAATTTTTATAGAATGTGTATTTCATATGCCGCTACTGCAACGCGGCGTAATAAACTGCGTGCGGTTTTTTAAATTGAATGGTTGGTATATTTGTTTTTTCTTGTATGATACTACGGAACCCTTCGTCTGTTGGGTCCGACTCGCACTAGACAGTTTTTTTTAATTAATTTTGACTTGTGTGTGACGCCTCTGGAATCAGTCTCATTGGCCAGTTTCCAGCCCCCGCGGCCGAGCTATCAGACTTGGCAATACTCCCGCATATGAGAAGTTTCCTAGGATTCAATGAACGAAGCCGACAACTTGTTTTTGTTTTAGATATTCGTAATTTCATTGATGTTTAAGATGAGCTTGGCCTTAGTATCCTGCACGTTCACATCGAGGACATTGGACCGCACGCACCGCACGCACCGCACGCACATGTGCCGGTCTCAACATCATGGTATTTGTCTTCCAAGAATTATGTGTTATTGAAAGATACTTTCTTTAAGTAATAATTAATGTACATATTTAAGCCAGCGCCAGCAGCATGCCGACCGCAAGGGGGGGGGGTATCGCGAAAGGTGAGGGGCATTTCATAACACAATACATTTCTCACATGATTATTGGCATTACTTAGCACGAAATTGTCGGCTTCTTATCACTAGTTTAGTTCAACTTGCGCTCCTGAGTCAAATGTCATTAATTTATAAAGATGCGAACTGCCACCGTGATCAGCCCACACCGATCCATTCTTGGGTGTAAGATTTTTATCCAGTTTTGTCAGTTGCGGCATACGGTTTAGAACTGAACTTGTGTCAACGTCTTAGACAGTCCATTTCTAAGATTTCAACCGATATTGTATGGAATGGGCCTAAGGACAACAGCCCTGTGGTCCATTTCCGTAAACTGGCAATGACTCACGAATCTCACCATTCTAGCTAATCTAATGACTAACTAAAATACTTTTGCTAGATTATAAAAACATCAACATCTCTGGAATTATGTTACGTCAGAAGGTTATTTTATGTGACAGAATAAATACCATACATGGTTATCATATGACAGCCTTTACTTGACACGCAAATAGACTCTGGTAACAAACCAAACAATTGTGAGAACAGTAAGAAATGGAATCAGATGGCCTATAATTCCATCATTCAGCCTCGCCTAAATTAGTATACTGGGTAGTATTAGTATACTATATACCCAGCCCAGCTAATTCAGTTATTTACTGTAGCCGATTTTAAATGGTCAATAGGGCAAAATCGGAAACTATCAAGATATAGAAGTATTTGTTGTTAGGAAATAAAAATCATTCAGTATTATTAATCTATCTAGTGTTGTTGATAAGATAAGTAAAAAAATTATCAAAATCAATATCATGGTTCCTAAAAACAAAAACTCACGTCTCTCTAACTCTTAAAGTTTCCTCTTTCGCCCTACTGACCCTTTGAAATGGGCTACCCTGTAGTAAATCTCAAAATAATCTTTACATGTTAAGAAACAGTGTAACTCACCTGGAAAAACATCCAAGTGGGGTATTCCCCTAACCGCACAGCTATGCAGGCACCTAACGCTATGAAGATTGTCGATATAGAATCGCAGCCGTGATCAAACAGCTCTCCGAGCGGACTCTGGCTGTTCGTCCGCCGGGCCTGCTTGCCATCGATGGCGTCCAGGCTCTGGTAGATGAAGACTCCGAGTGCGCAGAGCGCGCAGGCCCATCGCGGGGGCGCCTGTCTTGCATCTGGACTATACCTGAGAAAGAGCGAGGAGATTATGATCAGATACAGCTCAGTAACACAAAACACAAAAAATGAGCTGATACATATGAATAAATGTAGCGCATCAATGTCCCCAACAAGTGGCACGGGCCTTTACTGGATATGACTAAGATTGAGCCATACTCCACCATGCTGGCTCAGTGCTGGTTGATGGAGGGGATAGAAGTTATCAAGCTGCTCAATTAGGGCTGACACAGCTTTAAGACTACTACTACCACCGAGTAGAATTAGTAGCCAAGACCTTCAGCTTAATGTGTCATCCGAAACTGAAGCCCCAGAAACAAATTACTCCCACAACACAGGCTTGGCTCGTGTGGGGGTAATGATAAATAAGTGAAACCGACACCAAACCAGGAGCCGTCCCAGCCAGATGTTGCTACCCGCACGATTGTTTCCGATGGGCGAATACCCATAAGCTAGGTGCACAATTAATTAAATTGACAGTATTCACTATGCATTCACTGTTTCCTCTGAAATCCCGAATCATTGGTGATTCCACAGACATTCCTATACTGTTATTTTACCTATTTATTTGTGAAGGGGCAAATAAGTAGTAATACAATACAGCCAATAACTTAACCTAACCTTTAACCCTTAAGTTATGTAGGGGAAGATTTGAATCATCTGCAAGAAATAAAAAAAAATCTCAAAAAGTTTAGAAGTATCTAAGTTCCTACCTACACATCTGTGCTAACAAGTATATTTTAGTCTCCTTTATGTGTTTATCATGTCTGATAACAACAATAGTGATTATTCTGACAAACCAATGCCGGTTCTGGACTCTTTGGAGTGGCCGGTTCCTTCGGGATATAGTGTAAGTGATATGGTGACGTCAGCGATGGACTCTATTGAGCCACCTTCTATTGGTCTACCTTCTAAGGGTCTATTGACCCTTGAAAGAATTGCTAACCTTCGAGCCTAAGCCGGGGCACACATAGTCTGTGATTATTTCTTAGGTTAACATTACAGCTATCGCTAAGTTTAGAAAATGTTGTAAGATTCTTGCGTACATACATTATATTTTCGAAAATAAATTGACTAGCTACTATTAAGTATGTCAATTTGTTTAAGAAGCTCTCTCAAGGAGTCTGTTTGTGTTAAATTATAAATTGCTTGAATAGCTCTTTCTGAATAGCTCTAGTAAAATAAAAATAGTTAGGATATCCGCTGCTTTCTACCACAACAAGATACCATAGGACATGACACTATGAAAGTAACTAAAATATACTAGCCTAGATGTAGCCACATCCGTGCTTTGTATGATGTTTCTAACAGCGTAAGCCGCACAACTTAATTTACCAGCTAATTTATCTATGTGGGGTCTCCACTGCAATTTGCTATCAATGGTTATTCCAAGAAACTTTGTATCATTTACTGATTCTAACGTGCTGTTGTCTAAGACTAAACTGGTCTCAACTTGCATGACATTTGGAAGTGAGAATTTGATACACTTGGTTTTACCAGCGTTTAACAATAAATTATCAACTGTGAACCAATTCAAGGTTAACACAATACACCATTAAAATCATCAAAATCTCCTTTTTATCTCTAAATTTTGAAGACCATTCAAATATCATCAGCACACAACACTATGTCAGTCAATTTCTCCACCATGAAAGGCACATCGCTTCTTGTAACAAGTGGAGGTCTTTAGTCTATGCCAACTGCTTTCCACAGAAAAAGATGTGAGCATATTTATGTATGTTCTAATGTTATGACCTGTTGAACCCAATTTTGAAACAAATTCTTTTCACATATTGTTTTTGTATTTATTTAATTTTAAATACACTGCTACTAGGGCTTCCATACCGGTGTACCGGTGTACCGTAGTACCGGTGTATCGGACCTAAACAAGCTACTAAAAAACACCGGTAGATTTTTATCTCTACCGGTAGTTCCGGTATTTTTAATAAAATCTAAGAATTACGAAAATCGGCGCTCAATTTTTTAACTTACGCGCGCTACGCGCGCTCTTCCACGTTCGATAACCGAAAAGAATCTGATCTTAAATTGCCAGACAAGATGGAGCAGCATGAGCGATATGGTTGGACGGTTTTTGAAGCTGCACAAAAGTATTAATAAATATTGCTCTGATCTGAAGATACAATGGCCTGTCACTCAAACTGAGCTTCATATTCTTCGCTGCTTGCAGGGCAGTCTAGAAGTTATCAAGGCGACGGTTGAAGCACTCTGTCAGCATGATGCAAATTTACTCACTGCGGATGCTGCACTTCATTTCATGATAGATAGTTTGATGGAACAAAACAATAGCATCAGCAACAACCTGATCAAACAGTTAAAAGTTCGAATTCAACAACGGTGACTCCATGACATGACTGCTGCGTTCTTATATTTACACGACAAAGAGTCATATTTTGCCAATATTCAGACTGACACAGAAACATTCAGAAGACCAATATCAGATGAAATGCTTTCGGCACTACATAGATTGATCACCAGATTGTCGTCAGGAGAAGGCGGTTGTGAAGACTTTAATTATAACACTGACAACTGTGACAACGACGTTGAGACTTGCACAAATGCCACCGAACTAACAGCGATGCAAAAGTTGGCGTTGAAGATTAAAAAAGCCATTAAAGTACCGAAACCAGCAGGCGTGCAAAGCATTAACACGGATACTCAGAGTGTGTTAAGGATTGAGATGGCAATGTACGAGAATGGCAGTGAACGCGGTTTGTTCTTGAACAAATGCTGTCAATTGTCAATTGTCAATTGTAAGACGGGCTGGTTTCCGCAACTCGACGACGAAAGCGCCTATTTTGCGTGTGGGTGGGAATGCGACATCATTCGAGCCAACCCAACTCCTCCAGGAACGCCAGTAGGTGAACAAATGCTATAAATATTTAAAGTTGATCCCACCAAGTAGCGTTGAATCTGAACGTGCGTTTTCAGCAGCAGGCTTCATATGCTCCAGACTTAGAAGCTCTTTGGGTGATAACACATTGGATGCAATATTATTCTTGCGTTCATACTATCAAAAACAATAGTGATTCAGTAAAAAATTAGGAACTACTCTATTCTATAGGTAGGTAGAGGAACCTAAAAATAATAATATTGTGTACTTGTGCAATACAAGTTTATTATGATTTCAAAGTATACACTAAAGTACTGTATTTGTATTGTCCGGTGTGTGTTTTTGTACTTATTGATCTCATCTCCTTTATATAGTTACCTATATGTATCAAAGAAAACAGTGGTTCTTGAACTATCCTGTAAAAGCAATAATTATCTTAGTATTATGTTTAATTTGATCTTAAAGTACTGAAAGTACTCATGCTTGTCTTGTGTTTTGTATTGTCCTGTGTCTTTTTTGTAGCCGTTGATCTCACATTATGATCTCATTTATATAACAATATGTGTACCAAAAACAACAGTGATCAGAAAGAACTATCCTGTCATAGTATTTTTTTTTCACATCACCAAAACATCAACAAAAATCCACAGCCGTGCTTACATCTAAAAAAAAATATCTTTGAATGAGGCCAATTAAGGATTTCATTATATAAAATTGTAATGTTTTTATTAGGTTTAATTTGATCTAAAATGTGCTAAAAGTACTACTTTTTGTGTCTCTTTAATGTCTATTGATATTTTTCTGTAACTTTGAATAAATAACGGTATTAAAACGATATTTTAGTATTTTTACTAAAATTCTATATATTTTGCAAAAATACCGGTATTTATCGAATACCGGGATTTTTTTCCATATACCGTTCAAAATACCGGTAGTCAGAGATCCCCAAATTGGGAAACCCTAACTGCTACCACCAAATGGCATCATTGCAGACTTATTAGACAGATAAGGCAAATTAGAATAATTAGATAAATTAAAATTAGATAAATTAAATGGCACAGTTCTCAAGATTGTAAATAATTAAACTGTGATAATGTTTGATTAATACACATATTGTAGAATTTATATATGATTATATTTTTTTTATTGATTAATTTCAAAATCTTATATTGCATTTGTGAATTATTTCATTGAAAAAAATATTCATTCATTCAGATAATTATTGAATTGAAACTCATGGTGGGTTATTTCTTTATTTACTCACAAGTTAAGCCATTTATTTAGAAATACCTAAATTGATTTATTACATACCTACTAGATTTTCTGTAACTTGTATCTGTGGATGAAATGTCAGATAATTTTATAGTCTCAGGATAACATTGGGTTGATAAGAATTATGTATGATTCAGCACACAAGACAGATGGAGACCTTCAACTATCAATTCTTAGTCTTATTATCAGATAGTGGTACGAGGTATAGACAGCCAATCGCGAGACAGTAGCCTAAACGCATCATGTAAACAACACGGAATAGGTACAAGGAATTTCATTCAAAGTGTAAAATAGGCACAAAAACAAAACAAAGTAGGCTACGAGGAAAGTTACGATAGCACTTGATAGCAAAAACGAAAGTCGTTCCGCTAGCCCGCAATCATGACACGATTTACCAGTAAATTGTACACCGCGGCCCACAGGTTAGGAAGTACTCACCACACAAGTATTAGGGTAGTGACGATGTTAATTATTAGACCTAGGATTGTAATGAGATTCGGCGCGAGCCACAGGGGGGTCTTTGAGACTAGCCAGCACCACCACGGTTGAAGCCATGCGTCCAAAATACTAGCACTCGTACAGGAGTACTTGTGTTCACTTAGTCTTTTCAGCTGAGCCGCATTGAGGATCCGTTCTTTTATGAACTGCATTTTAACTGTCACGACATTAAATAACACTTGCAATCACAAACTCTTCTAATTTCGCACTAATAATCTCCGGGACGAAAAAGAAATTGCTCCGCGCTCCAACACCATCATGGCACCATAGACAAAATTAATTTGTGTACCTTTTTTATTACAACTGTCAATCGTCGGCGCAAAGAAACATTACATTCAGCCTAAACAAACCAGACAATAATGTTGCCATAAATAGAAACTGTGGCCGAGAACAAGAGAATATTCAATGTCTTTAACCAACTATGGATGCGGGCGAATTTTACAGAATATTTCGATTATTGAAGATAAAAATGCACCTTTTACGGCTGATGCTGAACATTGAGCGGAGTAAGGAGTCTGAAATGCACTACTCATGCCAGTTGTTTGAACATTTTCTTTGGAGAGAGAACATTTTCTTTTATTGCATAACTATTTAAAAAATCCAGAGCATAAAGGAATATTAATAGCCTACATATTCAGAAGATAAGCGATGATATCTTCACAAAATTTGCCATAAATCGCGATATGGCAAAGCGCTCGCAGGTACTCACCCATTTGACGACCCGAATGGCCGAGTCGGCAGTGACGCTGCCTACGAAGCCAAGGGTCCCGGGTTCGAGTCCCGGTGGGGGCAAATATTTGTTTGATGAGAACGGATGTTTGTACCCTAGTCATGGTTGTTTATCTATCTAAGAATCATATTTATCTATATAAGTATGTGAATCGTTGTCTAGTGCCCAAGATACAGGGAATCCTAGTTTGGGGCTAGATCAATGTGTGTAAATGGTGTCCAAGGTAGTATTATTTAAATCCTCTTTTATACCCTTATTTATAAAATGTTATATGAAGTGGAGTATTTACTCCATTTCATATAACATTGGAAAAAAGAAGCAGTGTCAGTATATTTTTTTTCAATAGTTTAAAATATTAACCCATAACGTGCAACGCCCTGCCAAAGGGAAGAGAGCCTTGAGTGCAGGCTCTTTTAAGGGATTAACAATAGAAGGGGGCTGCAGTCAGATACCGTCATATTACTCAACTATTCTTGATGTTCATGATATAAATTATATATATGTATATTACATATTGCCTTCAAATCCCATTCCCGACAGAACGTTTTATGGAAATAATCCCTCCACTGATTGTGAAACAATTTGTAATTATTTTAATGATCATTTTAATTCTGTTTGTGTTAACCCTACAAATAATATTCCTGAAGCTGATTACAATAAATCTTGTCTGTTAATATCTCATTCTTATGAATATTAAGCACTATGTCTTCAGCAATGTTTATACATTGCTGAAGACATAGTGCTTAAGGCTTTACAGAGAATAGATATTAATAAGGACATGATCAAATTCATCCAGTTTTCTTGCGCGGCCGTTGTTTTATATCTTTCATACCTATATCTTTATAGGAGGGTTGCTTTCAAGAAATTTGGAAAAGGGCTTTAATAACCCCTATTCATAAAGGTAGTTGTAGAAATGATGTTATAAAGATCCTTATACAGAGGTATTACAAAATCTTGTCTCTTTGGTAAAGTTCGTGAAAAAAATGTCATAGTCGAACTTACTGCTCTCCACATGGTTTCTTCCATGGACGTAGCGTGGATACCAACCATGTGATTTATACTGATTTTATTGCTGATGCTCTTGATACCGGTTACCAGGTAGACGCCCTGTATACAGATTTTTCTAAAGCGTTTGATGAAATAAATCATACAATTCTTTTAAATAGGTTGAAAGAGTTCGGCATACACGGCGATCTCCTTAGATGGATTGAGTTATATCAATAATAGAAGTCAAGCAGTCTCTTTGAAGGGATATGCTTCAAAATTTCTCCCTGTGTCTTCCGGGGTGCCCCAGGGGTCCCATTTAGGCCCCCTACTATTTATTCTGTATGTTAACGACATCTTTGCATCATTTCGGCACTGATCCCAACTGCTTTAGGCGGATGACACAAAAAATCACAAAGTGATTTCTTCTCAGGAAGACTGCGATGCACTACAGGCTGACTTAGACTCTTTTTCTTCTTATTGTAATGACTACCTTTTACAGCTAAATGTACCTACATAAATGCTATGTAATTACCTTTTCAAGGCAACACAATCCTATAAAGTGTAATTATACTCTCTTTAATAAAGTCATAAAAAGAGTTCTGGAAGTCAAAGACTTGGGTGTAACTCTTAACTAGCTAGCTACACTATAATAAACATATTAATAATATTATTGGAAAATCTATCAAACAATTAGGACTTATAATTAGATTATCTCGACCTTTTAAACAAGCCAATTTTTTTTTTTTATAATTCATTTGTCCGATGTCATCTTGAATTTGCGTGTGTAGTTTGGAATCCACAATATGCGGTGCATATTAATTGCATTGAGAAAATTGAACATAAATCCATTAAAGCACAAATGGCCTCCCTGGAAGAGCGTCGGAGTTATTTAGATTTATTATTCTCGTACAAATTAATCAATAATGAATGAATGAATGGTGCTTCTCCAGTCAGGGTTTTAAACCTGTTCCGGTCTTTCGGCTGGCATACCAGAGGGCACGGGTTTTGAGGGGGGCGGAATGACCTGCTCTTTAGGAGAGGAAAGGAGAATGATTTCAATCGACCGACTCTTCAGCCTGAAGCCAATATAGGACATATGGAATGGGGAGGATATGGGATTTGGAGAGCAGCTGTTGTTTTCTTCAAGTTCATGTTTCCTTTAATTTTCAGGTATCGTTGTTGGTTAAGTTTCCTGAATCGTGTTTGCTTGGGTTATCCGGTAAGCTCTCAGATTCGCTTCCGCTGTATTTTTCTAGAATACGGTATATTTGACTCGAGGCCTTCCAAACTTCGTCCCTGTTGTGTGTTGATTCTGTCCAGTACGTTCTTTACCGTAGTATTCGATGTCGTATTTAAGGTCATCTTTCCAGGTGTATATGGGCTGGCCGGCTTTCATTACTTCGTATTTGAATGCGGCGTGAGTAGGTGTTGCAGTGGGCGTTGCAGAATATGTGTATAGGAGCAGATCCAGTATTGTTTTTTTCGTTTTGTTAACGTTTTGCCCTTTAGTATGTCGTTTTTTTCTTCTGTGTCCTGGATAGCTGCATAAATCGGGAAGTCTGTATTGCAGATGGATATTCGAAGGTAGTCGTAAACGTTTCCAGGATTACTAGTTTCGGGAATAGGTACTTGTACAGTCTTTCGCCAAGATTCTGGTACCTCGTTTTGTAGCCAAGCTTTTTAATAGTCTCTGTTATTGCTTTTAACAGTTGTACTGGAATTGATTTATGCAGTTTCGCTACTAACTGTTCAGTTCTACGAAAGGCGTTGTTACGTTGCTTTCTAATAATATTTTGTTGCGATTCTTATTGATAATTAACGTCCGCGTTGTTTTTAGGTAGTAAGCCTATGCTTGGACACTCACATTTTTTATGATGATATAGCTATGGTTTTTCCATCGACGAGTTCGGTTTTTGTGTTCCCTGTAGCGGTTACAGTTACCTGCGGTCACAAGGGTTTGTGAGAAATACTACCGGTCATGTATTTTGGGGCGAGTTTTGCACAAACATGTTTGTTTGCTTCTGATTGGTAGAAGTTTCTTTTCAGCACTAACTATTTGGCGCTGGTTTCCAATAACGCCTTTTAAAAATTTGAACTCTTCAATTTTCCTAGTTTCTTTGTGTTTTGGTATCAGGAGAAGATACTTATGGGCTTTGTGGTTTTTCGATAACCCCTTCCTTCAGCATTTTTCCTACATACCTACTCCTCTATTTTTCCTTTTAACTTCGGGTTCCGTGGGTAGTACTTCTGCTTTATAGGTTCATTGTATTTAAACTTACTTTAGTTTTCCATCCAGTGCATTCCTTTTGGTCCTTTTCTTCATTCTCCAAATCTTTCTTAATAAGTTCCTCTTGTTCTCGTTGTTTTTCTGGTGTAATTGTTTTATCTTGAAACCCTTTTACTGGATTTTCAGATTGCAGCATTTTATACTCAATACTCAATAATCTTGCCGGAACCACTGCAGGATATCACCTTTTGGCTCTGACATTCCGTTTTATTATGGCCGCATTTCCGCAATTTCAGCAGCTTAACTCTGGGTTAACGTTTTTTTTATATGTTTTTGATTTGGGGGGAAGAGAAGAAGAAGTCGACTACTCCACCTGCCGCCAGTACCGTTACGGCTACTCTCGCTGCCAGCGAGACTGCGGCCAGCGCTGGCGCCGCCACTCCGGCTGCGGCGATAGGGCAGCAGGACTTGGGGCATCTCACCGCCCTGATCGCCTTCAGCTCAGGGTCGTCCACTGGAATGCGCAGTCGATGACAGGAAAGAAGCGGCTGCTCCACCTGTTCCTGAGGGACTACCGCGTTGACGCGATGCTCATCAGCGAGACATGCCTAGCCGGAAGCGACAAGCTGTCGCTGCCCGGGTACTTTGTCTAACGCAAGAACGAGAAGTCCCCCAGCAGCCGAGCCTTTTGAGGCTTGACAGTCATCGTAGGCAGGAAGATCGTCCACCAGCTCGTTGAAGCCCAGGAGTATACATCCCTGTATGCTTTGGGCGTCGACCTCCAGGTCGCCGGCCAGGTGCTGCGACTCTACGCCGTGTACGGATACGAGATTGAAAGAATGCTGGAGGTGGTTCTATTTGTGTGGTGGCGCGAGGTTCTCCAGGTCAGCTTCTCAGATAGGTATTCAGGTTTACCAACCAGTGTTAATAATACCGAAGAAAAGAGTAGGAAAATATATATCAAGTCTTGCCTTTATTTATTATTGGCATGTCACTGTCAAATATTTGGAAAAAGTCGAGGACAAATGGGGCCTTCCCCTCAGTGAACCAAATATTTATGTTGGAAAGGGAGCAAAAGACGATAGCTACTTTATGGCCTTTCTTCTGTGTCCTCGGTTTGCGACCGGCGACGTATAGTTTGTCTCAATCGCTCTAATTCTTCCAATGCTATGCTGTTATGTGGGCTGTTAAAAAGTTTTCTTTGATCTAGATCGGTAATTACTACGCCGTCTAAAGATCGCACTCTACTAAGCGCCACATAAGCTTGTCCTTTGGCGAATGTTTTTGGTCCAAAATATAAAAACCTAAAGAAAGAAAATATGGAGACATATCCCGATAACTTAGCCTACTACTTATTTTAATTAACCTAATAAATTCAAGACGAAGTACGCAAAATATTAAACTAAACTCGTGAATTAAGCTAATGATGTAATGTAGAGGGATATTCCAATTAACCTAACCTAACCTACTTACTTATTCAAATGAAAATAAACATTAAAGAAATAATGCTACAACTCTTACAAACACAACCAAAACTATTACAAATACAACCAAATTTAACAATAATTTGGTAAAACCGAAACTATAGCTCACTATATTATACATATAAATATGAAGTACAATTTATATAATACTTAAGCTTGCTCTCTAAAAAGTTTTGAAAAAAAAAAAAATTGAAAAAACCCACGACGGTTAAAACGTAGTTGAAAGAGGATAAAATTATTTTGAAACCCCCGACTCAAAGAATTTATGCTTATGAACTTAATAAAAAAAAACAAGAAAATCTGTCGGGGGCTGCTATTCCGTTTTCCTTTTCTAATTTTATGATTAATAATTTAGAATCTGTGTAATTTCAAATTGAATTTTCTTGCTGCTATTAAATGAACTAGTTTGGCATGATTATTGTAACTCGATTATTTGTATTTATATTTAAAATAGAGATAGCAGCCCCCGACGGTTTTTCTTGTTTTTTTTTTTATTAAGTTCATTCATAAGCATAATTTCTTTGAGTCGGGGGTTTCAAAATTATTTTATCCTTTTTCAACTACGTTTTAACCGTCGTGGGTTTTTTCAAAAAAAATTATTTGTTTTTTTTTTGTATCCGTAGAATCAACCTCTCAGTTCGTTTGTTAAAACATTGTAATGTATAATTTTCAGGCGTGAAATAACGCCTCAGCGATACACAATTAATTCCATTCCTCGTCAACTTGTAATGTTGGTATCTTAAATTAATCTTTTAATTTATGGTCACTTCAACTTCCAGTGGACCTTTACAGAAAAACCACTAGATCTGTGGCACATGCACCCGGTGTTGCTCGAAGCAATTTCGTTCTCCTCATCTGTAAGTAAACCCAGGTCGCAGTTTCGAAAATTATTTGTTAAGTCCAGCTTTAGTCTTCTTTTTAATTCCTCGTCGTTTCAGGGCTGCAGCATATTTAATGATAGACGAAGACCCGAGTTGTTGCTTTTAAGCGTAAATATCAACTATTATTTGTACCCGTATTGACGTTTTATTTTTACCCCGATGTGTGGTGGTTGATTGGCAACATTGTGTTGTGTTATTGATCTGGGGTATCGATTTCATAAATTCATCACCGGTGCCGTTCTTTTTCTAATTAGCCGGCGAGCTAGTTGCTTCATATTTTATTACTTACTGAAAAATTACCTATCATACCTACGACGACCCGAATGGCCGAGTCAGCAGTGACCCTGCCTACAAAGCCAAGGGTCCCGGGTTCGAGTCCCGGGTTCGAGTCCCGGTGGAGGCAAATATTTGTTTGGTGAGAACGGATGTTTGTACAAGATACAGGGAATCCAAGTTTGGGGCTACACAAATGTGTCTCTCTGCTCTATGGAACGCATTTAGATGAATATCTTGATCCATTCCTTTTTATTAATAATAACCTGTTGGTAACGATTGCTTAAATAACTTTCGATCCACTTGAATTAATTACTATAAAATCCGTAGAAGTTTAGTTTGGAGAGCATCATAGTTACAACAATCAAATGCATGTGAAAAATCAAGAATAGCCAGGATAGTACCACTGCTTTTGTCTTGGGAAGCTAAAATATTATCTACAACATCTAGCAGGGCTGTGACCGTGCTATGCCCCCTCTGAAACCAGACTCTAGCTTGGTCTTAAAAAACAAAAAAAAAACAATTTGATATAAAAAAACTGTTGCATACCATTTCTACGTTCCAGCATGGAGTCGAAAATAACCACACGGAGAGCTGAAATCACGCTGCAGCTGCACAACGCTCTTCAAGATCAATTAGCATCCAGAGAACTCAATGCTAAATATGAGCAAGAGAGAGCTGATAGCGAGCTGGAGATTGAGAAAATCCTGAACTCAAACCAAACATTTAAAAGTCAATTGGCCCAGCTGCACAATGATTTGATCGATGTCAGTGCAGAAAGAGACAAGTTCAGAAATCTGTTAGACTCCCTCGATCAGTGCTGCCGTACTCATGAGTCTAGCCTTCAGAGCATATCGGCGCTTGAACAGCAATTACTTGAAGCTAACCAAATCATCCAGCAGCTGAAAGACCAAAAGACAGAGGAAGACACAGAAACAACCTTCTCTCTGTATCATGAATTGGTCGGACAAAATCAGAACTCGGCAGTCCAACAGCCAAACCCGATCATCATCGACTTAACCTCTGATCAGAAATCGACACCACTACTAAAAACAAGAAAATACATTAAAAAATCGAGGAAAATAAATAAAGCTATCATTAAGACACAGCAACAGATCCAGAAGCTTAACATTTGCGCTACACCGGAAAATAAGAAATTTGAAGATTCAGCAAGACTGCTACAGGAAATGACAGAGGAATATCAGAATACAGTAACTGATTTAGAATTGAAAATATTGAGACTGGAGATAGAACTTCAAGATGTAGTTACCAAGTATTCATGGACAGAAAAAAAACAAATCGTGGAACTTAACAAAATAATACTGGACAGCAATACTAATCTACGGAGAGTACTCGAGTTGTCGCAACAGACACAGCAATGCATCCATGAAAACTGCCAGATATGTGAGTCTCAGCAAAAGACCACCGCGCCCACCGAAGAGCTCACCATCGTCGCACTGGACACCGGGGATACGCCGCCAGCGGACTCCGAGGTTGATCCTTTACATCAGCCACGGGCCTGCCTCAGAGCGCCACCACAACCGGCGAGCCCTCGCATCAAGTATACTGCGAGCGATCAGCAGCTCGCACCCAGTGACGACACCGACGCCGCCGCAGAGCCCGAGACTGACCCTTTACAGCAGCCGCGGGTCTGTCCTCTCACTGCGCACATGGTGACGAGCGACCAGCAGCTCGCCCCGAGTGACGTCACCGCCGAGCTCAAACGTGCGCCGCCGCCACTGACGCCGCAGCCTGCCGCTGCACACCAGCGCCAGTGCCAGGAGCCAGACAGCCCTGCAACGACGTGCACAGCGACGCCGCCGGCCGGGACCTCACACGTGACACCTCGTAGGACTGTTATGTTCTCGGACAGGCTAGGTGTAGGTATGGGACCAGCTCTTCGTGCTTGTTGCGTAGGTACGCTTATTAACTATTGCATGCCCGATGTCCCCTTCAAAGTTATGGCCAAAAACATTTTAAATACAAATATGAGGAGGTTTCAACCGTAATATTATATATGGAGAATAGTATAGGTGTAGGGAAACAAACTATGATAAAGTTTGTTGATGCTCTCTCTAATCTAGAAGTGGGCAAGATTGTTCTATGTGCCTTTCCTTACAAAAATACAATGAATGGAAAGCAACAGCACGCTACTCATAGGTTAAATATGTATATGTATAATATGACTGTACGCAATACAAAAATTGTATTCTTTGACACAAATCTATTAATTTGTAAATACATCACTGACGGAAACAGTGAGGACATCAAAGTTATTATTGTTAAAATTGACACTGACGTAATAGCTAAGTCTTTAGCTTCATTTATTTTAGAATCTGTTATAAACAGTATAACAGAAGTAAGTAATTGTATAACGGTCACCACAACGATTAGTATACGTACTAAGAAGCATGTAACTACTGACAAGGCAATATGTACAAACGATACTATTGTATCTTTAAACTGCCGCAACCGACAACAGAAAAGCACGGCTTAAAGGTAATGCACCAAAATATACAAGGCTTTTCTGGCAAGCAACTAGAATTAGAAATGTTTTTAGAAAGCGAAAGAATAGATATACTTTGTATGACAGAACACTGGCTGCAAGAGTGTGCAATGCAGTTCAGCATACCAAATTATAAAGTGATCAGCTGTTTCAATAGAAAGACTAAAACTAGAGGTGGTTCCTTAATTTTAGTAAAAGATGGTTTTAAGTGTAAAGAACGAAAGGATATTGTTAGTCTTTCTAGCGAAATGAATGCTGAAGTCTCGTGTGTTGAGATGGAAAAATATACTATTGTTAGTGTGTACAGGCGGGTCGAAGGAGATTTTGAAGTCTTTGAATCAGTGATGGAACAAGTTCTTCAACTTGCATCCAGAAATAAGTCCAAACGCGTCGTAGTTTGCGGCGACTTTAACGTAGATTTACTAGACACCGCAAACCGCTCTATTCGCACTAGGATCCTAGCAGTATTTAAGTCTTACAATATGTGCAATGTCTTTCTGGAGCCTACACGAATAACGGCTACCTCCGCTACTTGTCTAGATAACGTATTCTGTGAATGTAGTATTCACGATAAACAAATAGTTAAGGCATTAAGTTCAGACCACACTGGTCAGATTGTAGTATTTGAAGAAAGTAATGCTATGAAGCCCGTTAAAGTATTGTGTAGACCAGTAACTTTGAAGAAAATGGAAAAATTTCGTAGTGGACTAGTGTCAAGTCTACCGTTAACACCTTACTGTGAAGATCCGAACACATTATATTCCAGCTTCTTCAAATCTGTATCTGCGGAATTTGAAAAGGTTTTCAATCTGACAAAAGTGAGACCGGACAACAAATCAAAATTCTCTGAATGGGCAACAGAGGATTTAAGACAGAGCAGGTTCAGACTATATGAATTGTATGAGCAAAAATCCTATGATCACAGTCCTGAGTTTAACGTCTTTGTCAAAAATTATTCTAAAAATTTTAGGAAAGACTGCCACAAAGCCAAGTGCCGACATCTTAACAATAAAATCAAAGCTTCTGGCGACAAAATTAAAACTACATGGAACATTATTAAAAAAGAGACAGGCAAGGTTAGTTCTAGTGAATCTAGTTTTAATTTAAAAGTTAACGACCAATTATTCTCATCAAACGAGGACGTTGCTAACGCATTTGAAAAGTTCTTCAGCACCATACCAATAATAACAACAGAAGCACTACCATCATCTTCCGAAAAGTCTTTAGATTACTTGGTTGAAAATGTGCCCCAAAACAAGGATGGCTTTAACTTCAAGCCAATAGGCTCTATAACTATAGTTAAAACATTTAAACTTCTAAGCATGAAAAAGACTGAAGATTTATGGGGCATGTCGGTTAACGTGGTTAAATACTGATTTAACCACGTTAATCGATTACTGAATCGATGTGATTGCACCATACCTGGCAATCGCATTCAACAGTTGTATAGCAAACGGAGTTTTTCCTGACCTCATGAAAATGAGCAGATTAATACCACTTTTCAAATCCGGTAGTAAACAAGACCCTGCCAACTTCAGACCTGTATCTGTATTGCCAGTGTTGAGCAAGGTGTTTGAAAAGGTCATATTGAGTCAACTACTCTCTCACTTCAATGCATCTGGGCTACTCTACAAAAAAACAGTTCGGATTCACTAAAGGCAGATCAACAACAGACGCCGGAGTAGCGCTAGTAGAACACATTTATAGTGCGTGGGAAGGATCACAGGATGCGGTTGGTATTTTCTGTGATCTTTCCAAGGCCTTTGACTGTGTGGACCATCAAACTCTTTTGCTCAAACTTCAACACTATGGTATAAAAGATAATGCGTTAAAATTAATGGAATCTTATTTAATGGAAAGATTACTAAAAGTAGATATAAACAGATGCAAGTCCACTGAAACCCATATGAATATTGGTGTACCCCAGGGTTCTATCTTAGGTCCGTTCCTTTTCTTAGAGTACATGAATGACCTGCCTTATATGGTGGAAAAAATGACTCAGATTGTTCTATTTGCTGATGACACATCTATTATTTTCAAGGTGAAAAGACAAGAAGAAATTTTAGACGACGCAAATAGTACACTCTCTCATGTGTTAAGTTGGTTCAATGTAAACAACCTGTTATTAAACTCAAAGAAGACTAAATGTATCAAATTTTGTTTGCCTAATGTACGACAGGTTGAAAGCAGTGTTAGAATAGGATCTGAAAGATTGGACCTCGTTGAAGACACAATCTTTCTCGGAATCACTATAGATTCGAAACTTCAATGGGGTCCTCACATAACTAATCTCGCACGAAGACTTAGCTCAGCCGCTTTTGCGGTCAGACAAATCAGATATCTTACAGAAACTGCCAGATTGGTTTACTTTAGTTATTTTCACAGTATTATGTCTTATGGAATATTGCTCTGGGGGAGAGCAGCAGATATAAATACGATATTTTTCTTACAAAAAAGGGCGATCAGGGCGATATATAATTAGATGCTAGAGAATAATTAAGAGATAAATTCAAAGAAATTAATATACTTACGGTTACCTGTCAATATATATACGAGAATATCATGCATGTAAGAAAAAACATAGCTTTATTTAAAATTGTAGGTGATAGCCTTACAATTAACACTAGAAATAAAAATAGGTTAGCACTACCATTATTTAGACTAAGTAAAGTAGGCACATCATTCATGGGGCACTGTATTCGCTTCTACAATAAAATACCACAGGAATCATTGATCCTTCCTGAAAAGAGGTTCAAAAACTATGTTAAAAATGAGCTGATAAGAAAGTCCTATTACAGTATTAAGGAATACTTAGATGACAAAACTGCATGGTCCATACCATCTCAGCGCACAGAAATTCGACGAGGGGCGATGGATCAAGTCTATCACTCGCCGGCGAATTTCCTTAGACCGAAACCAGAGACATAATTATCTCTTCATTATGCTTATTGGTGGAGAAGTCTGCACAAGCCGCAGGCACCTGCACATGGCGCCTGCAATCTACGCCGGCACAAGACACAAAGAGATGCAATGACACACCATAGCTGTGCTCGGCTGCGTAAGGGGGTTACCACAATCTTTAAAAAGTCAGACCAAATGTCGTCCAACCCAAACTTGGGCACTAATTTGATCGACAAAATTTCGTACCATGACCGCCCTAAATTAGGACTGCTTTTGATTCGGGGCGTGAGTGAATGATGAATAAAAAACAAAATTGTCTCTGGTCCGTAATTGGAAAAACGGAAATTCTGTGAACACTAACCAAACAATTACCAAAAACGACATTCAGAAGTTGTATTAATATTTCCACGTAAACTACAATAAAGGTGTTAAATTTACTATACGATAAGTGTCTTGCTATTTTTTACATTAAAACAATCTTAAATTACAATTTTCTGTGGTTTCAAATAAGTTTTCGTGATTTTGAGAGAAATTTAATTTTTAAGCAGTCTGGTAACAATTCGTTGTATCAAGAATTCTGAACGTACATTATACTCGGCGCCACGACTAAAGAGCTTTGTCCTTGAATGCGCAGTAGTCTAATGATGGGCGATTGTGAATGACTCCAATATTCGAATGGTTTGATACTACTAATATTAAGATTCGAATCCAAAAACAATCGATAACTAGTTTTCAAATTCGAATGAAATCGCTAGTTCATTCATTCACTTTGCCATACAAAATTGAGCATTAGTCTCGGACGATACAGTCTACTTTTATTTGATATTCGTATAAGTAGTTACTGATTTGCGAACCGCTAGTTCATTAATTCAGTTTGCTATACAAAATTGAGAATTTACTTGTAATTAAGGTTTACTTTTAGTTGTTGTTGTTACTTTTAGTTATAGCTATAACTACTTATTCGCGTCACTGCGTAACCATAGTAACGTGGTGGCGCCATTCTAAATCGTGTGCATGCATGCATTTTGTCACTCTCTGTCCCCTGCTACCCCCACCCCGCCAGCACACGCTAATCGTGTCCTAGAGTACAGTCGCGTAAAAAAGTTATTTAACGTCCGTCGTCGTGCGAAACCAGGTCCCGGTTGATGAAATTACGGATGAATGAGTTTAAAGACATCAGTGATTCTGAATCGGGTTTTTCTACTGACACGGGAAAGGGTTTCGCAACTCCTGGCCAAAATTTTGCTCCCATCCCACCATGTAGAAATGAAATCCTTTTTAGGGTTCCGTACCCGAAGGGTTCCAAACGGGACCCTATTACTAAGACTCAGCTGTCCGTCCGTCCGTCCGTCTGTCACCAGGCTGTATCTCAAGAACCTAGCTAGCTAGAGAGTTGAAATTTTCTCAGATTATGTATTTCTGTTGCCGCTATAACAACAAATACTAAAAAACAGGATAAAATAAAGATTTAAGGGGGCTCCCATACAACAATACCACATACAAACTTATGGATGCACCTGGTTACGTGCATGGAGTGTGAAAGTAACCGCACCAATAACTTTGTAAACAATATTTTGCTGTGTAAAAAACAAACTATTCACTCCACACCATCGCTTCCATTGAACGGTGGTACGGAACCCTTCGTATGCGATTTAGACTCGCACTTGACCGGTTTTTTATGTTTACTTTGAAACTTTTATATTTTAGATTGACTTCATATCTGGATGTTTTTTATTATTTTGAAAAAAAAAATTCAATTCCAGCTACGAATATTTTGGTGGGCATCTGACGAGGAACTGATATTTTATTGACGTGACAGATCTACTATTTAGTTGACAAATATATTATTTAGGGGATCACAGTTAGGAACTTCGCGGGTAATCGCGTTAACTGTGAGCTCTGTAGTCTTATGCGTTTCACACTTGCTTCTCACACAGGAAATGCAGGTTCGAATCGTGACCATGTAACAATGAGATAATTAATCTATCTTAAGTATATAATACGTTCTAACGGTGATGGAAAAACATCATGAGGAAACCTTCATTACTCCATAGCTGCGGCGATGGGCTAGCCCCCTGTAACGCAAAATGGAGTATTGAATAACTGGCTCAAAGTGAGCACAATTGTGCCTCTGCCCCCCATATGGGAAAAGGCGTGACGCTATATTATGTTATCGCGTTAACACTTTTGTCTAACATTATACTGCGCAGATTATTAAATATAGCAATCTACTGTTACCTTGCGCGTAGCGCGTCGCGTCGAACATACATCGGCACAAAATGGCGGGAACGGAAGAAGTTAACGCCAATATGTTTGTTTATGATTCATTCTCACTTACACATGTTTCGTTTAAATATCTTTCTATTCACTCGTACAAGTAAAAGATAACAACTAGCTTTCAATCAAAATAGTTTTTTATTGGGGCGCAATAAAGACTAGGAAAATTCGAACACAAACTAGTAACTTGTAATATTTAAAAAGGTCGTTAACTGATTGAATTTACCACACGAAATTGAAACGTTTTTCTATGTAAAATACTCTGAATAGAGTTTACAAAACATAGAGAACTAATAATGTTATTATAAGGAATAAAACGATGCTCGATTGTCGATTGTTCTAATTCGATTGATGAAGTTATTCGAATAATTTGAATAAAAGCTACAATCGATAACTTTATCGATTGTTATTCACAATCGCCCATCTTTACAGTAGTCACTTTTCACAAGTGTTTGGCGCGGGGAAGTGAGGAGCGACGGGGGCGGTAGTCAGCGCCGGCACCTGATTCGTTGATCAGTCGCTTCCCGATGCCCGCACCGAAAGCACGTCTCGAAGCTTCTTGAGTACAGTCGCATACAATATTACCCAACGTTATCTTTCGCCCCGGTCGAAAATGCCGAAAAATAAAGTACTGACTAGGCAAGCTAGAAAAATGGTTTACGATGTGAACTGTTATATCAAAAAAGAGTCTGATGAAATACTGATGAAGAAGTCTGATGAAAAACTTAATTGTGGTTTAATTGTTACAAATTATTAGTCAGCGGGAAGAAAAGAGTGTGCAGGACTATTACTACAAGTATCTATATTCACTAGGCCCTAGTGACTAGGGGCATTCTATGCTAGGGGGTTATTTATATATAGGTTTCAACCTTGACGTTAACAAATGTTGTCAATAGAGAGTACCTATAGTTTATTTGACACAAAGTCCATTATTTACATCGGCTAATATCCCAATCAACAATATATCAAACAGAGAAAAAATAGAAGTGAAGAAAGTCCTGAACACTCATTCCTTCACACTAACCCTAAAAACGCACTTCGGAATTATGCCGCGACTGTACACACGACAAAGAAGATCGGTTTGCAGGGCACACAAACACCAGTCTTTGTGTGCGTAACGTTGCCAATAGCTACGATTAGCAATGCACACTAACACAGTATTCGTGTTAATGTCGCGTCTGTGTGCGTTTTTCTGATCCCATACATTCATTGATTATGACGCAAGTTTTCACAGCTTTATGCAAAGTAGTCGATAGCCTAGTGGATTAGGTGCTAGAATTACGATATGTAGATAAAGGTTCGATCCCTCAAAGGAAATTATTTTTTAGAAGCTACGAGTATTATTAAATTCACATAGCATCGAATATAAATTGATTACAATTGTTTAACCAAACTAGAGTTCGAAGAGTTGTAAACTTGCCCGGTAAAAAGGCCATAGTCTACCTTCTTTATTTAAAATGTAACAGCTACCCTCTTTAAAATTGTTTTGCGTCTGCGCGCTCTCAGCATTAGTTGTATTGCATTTCGTTCCTTGTAAATTGTGATTGAGATTTGTTATCTATCATGGAAAGTCATCTATCCACTTTTAAAAAGGCGGAAATCATTGTTTTGTATGAACAAAACATTTCAATTAGCGAGATAGCACGACGTTTAATGATATCGGTGAGTTATGCATATAAAAAATAAATTTGAAGGTTTTTTATAAATTATGATTATAATTATACCTTGTGTTACTACTTCATTGTATTTTTTTCTTATTTTACAGAGAAGAACAGTGCAACTGTGGGTTCATAGGTATGCAGATTCTGGACATGTTGAAAGTCGTCGACCAGGCCCACAGCCTGTAGCCTACACAGCTGCATCTGATCGCCATCGCGACATCATTGCAGCGCATAACAGCAATCCGTTTGCCAGCACCCGGTCTACGGCGACACTTCATAATGTAACACTACAAACAGTTCGCAATCACTTACGAGCTGATGGTTTAAGATGTCGGAGACCAGCGAAGAAGATTATGATGTCTAATGAGCATCGTGAAGACAGAGTGCGGTTTGCCCGTGAATATTTGGACTTTGATTGGTGTAATAATGTTGTTGTTTTTAGTGATGAAAAGACTTTTAGATCAGACAAGGATGGGCGTAAAATACTGTGGAGAAGAAATAATGAACGATATAGTTTAGCAAACATTCTACCGTGCAGGTGTAGTGGCCGTATTACTTTGGGATATTGGGGATGGATGTCGTCGATGGGCCCCGGTGAATTAGTGCAAGTGAGTGCTCGCAACACTGCTCAAGGATACTTGGATATTTTACAGAACGTCATGTTACCAACCGTACGAACTGTATATCCGGATGAGCATATATACTTTGTCCATGACAATTGCGCTGTGCATCGCGCCCATATTGTGCAAGAATGGTTTAACAAGCAAGAATCCTTGACAGTTATTGACTGGCCTTCTAAAAGCCCTGATTTAAACCCCATCGAAAATCTATGGGGACATATGGTGCTCAATTGGGATCCATCGAATGTGAGATCTAGGTCTAATTTAGATGAAGTTGTTACTTCAACCTGGGAGATAATGCGAGGCACTGACATGTGTTGGAATATGGTCACTGGCATGAGAAGTAGACTACAACAAATAATAGTAAGAGAAGGAGCTCCACTAAGATATTAAATAAAACATAACCATTAATATGTGAAAGCTTTGTGTTATCATAAGATAAGGTGATTTATATGTCTATGATGTTATTGCTACTTCAGGTTAGAAGTTATCACATAATTTCTAATTGCTTAGCATGTTGATTCATAGCTTATATATCATCAACTGCGACATCTGTCCTTGTCTGACTAAAACTAAAATAAGTAAATTAAGTGTAGTTTATTATAACAAACTAGTAATAAATTATTATTAGGACGAAATATAATTTTGTTTTATTATGAAAAAAATAAGGCTGGTTTCACCACATGCTGATAAAGCCTATCTGTCAAATAACGCCATACAAAAATCTAAGTTTAACTGGCAGATAGGCTTCATCAGCAGTGGTGAAACCGGCCCTTAATCTAGAATAAATATTTGGTCTGATCAATAATAATTAAAAAAAAGTATCTAAAAAAAAACATCACCATGCTTTTTCCCTCCTTGATAGAGGATCGAACTCAATACCTCAAAGTCATTAGTCTGGCATCTAACCCGTTGGGCTATCGTCCACTCTGTAGGAAGCGGTAAAAACTAGTCTTATATTCAACGAAGACACATAGTGATTGTATGCTCAGACAGTATTATAATATCTGTGACTGTGCTGTGACGACCAATGTAACGCACACACATTCAAGTCAGCGATTCGTGTCGCAACGTTACGCACACAAAGAGTGGCATTTGTGTGCCCTGCAAACCGAACTTCTTTGCCGATGCCGATCTATGCCGACACATGCGCAGTAATCCCTGCCAGTTTCTCCGAGAGCTCTTTATTCGTGGCGCCGAGTGTACTTGAAGCGGAAAAAAAAGAGTTGAGTTTGACATTTAGAACCAAAGCGGTAAATTATTTTTGTTTAAAAAACTTTTAAAGTTTTGTGGAGAAGTGCATTAAGCGTAAAATCTGCAGAAAATACTATGTCGTAAGTATCCTGTAGAAATAAGAGTTAAAATAAACTTTCAGGAACAAATCTTTTGTTCCTGAAATAGTGAACTCCAGACCTAACTATCTCAGCTCGTGAAAAATAGTTTTATAACATATTACTTTGATTTTCCAGTGGAAACAATGGTCGGAAGGTGACTCACAGGCAACTTGAAAGCCTGTGGGAAATACTAATAGCTAACAAAAGCCAGGCTTCAACAAAGATGCTCAAGCCAGGGAAAAATCGAGAAACCTGTGGCGTAACGCGGAGCAGATATTGAACGCACACGGTGATGGCGCAGTCAAAGACTGGAAGGGCTGGTCAAAGGTATTTATGTACCTACTTCGCGGAGATAGCTGGAAACTAATAATTATTTTAACCCAAGCCAAAATCTGTATAGAAAAGTAATGTCTATTTTATTAATTGTTTCAGTATTGGTCAGATTATAAATGCCGAATTAAAGCTAGAGTTGCTAGCGTGCAGACTTCCAATAGCCGCACTGGTGGTGGCCCAGCTGACGTCAAGCCTCTGATGGAAATTGAACTTAAGTTTCTGCAAATCCTTGGTCAGGACTTTGGCGCTGGGTTGCCTGGAGCAAGGGTTGATCCATTTCTTGAGGTATGTAATGTTTTTGCTGTCTTGATTAAATAATGCCAATGATAAATTTAGATAATTTTGCAAAAAAACTCATTCCCTAGATAAGGTATCCATCAAAGTTTGTGAAATATTTGCACCACTTTAATTGCGGCCCCACGAGGGTTATCTAAGTATCAAAATTTTGATTTCAGGAACCTCCTATAGAGGCTTCGGCCGCCTTGGAGAACTTGTATGGAGAGAGTTCTGTTCCGGAGTTTCCGCCGACCCTCCGTTTTGGAGAGGTCTCCGTGCCAGTAGAAATCGGAGAGTCAGCGGAACTTGGAGATCTGGTGGAACAGGGAGAGCTAGTGGATCTGAGCGAGCCAGTGGAACCGGTGACAACACCAGCCACCTCTACTACCGCTCCGCTGCTCGCACTGAGTATAGCTAGACCAGCGACAGAGCCCGCTTCAAGACCGTCGGTTATAGCGCCGCGCTCTCCAAGGAGAATACGAAGGAGGACCCCTATAATGACGCAAGAAATGGCGCGACAAGAGTTGGTGGAAATTTCCAGAAGAAGGGAGCAGACTGATAGGGAGAACTTAGAAGTGATGTAAGGAATTCTAGCAGAGCTAAAAGAAATAAAAAGCAGGTTGGTTTGTAAAACATAAATTTTAATCCACTATGTAAAAAATAAACAAAATGTAGATCTCTAATGTCCTCACCGAGGGGCACAGGTACGACAGGTACCCGAATACGAGTAAGTTTGAGCTATACTCCACTATGTACACTCCTTACAATTATGTATTTAATTTCAGACTTCCCGGACCGCCGCCGCCGCCGAGAGCCGAGTAACCACTGATTGACGTGTAGCCAATCCGATACTAAGGGCCTGACACCCGGCTTCGCCCATGACACTCTCCGGCTCCTGCAACACCAAATCTTCGCCCGTAATTTCTTCAGGCAACGCCACATTATTCGTATTGCAGATGTTATGCAATATTACACAGGCATTTACTAATGATGCAGCCACCTCAGGTCTGTAGTGAAGCACTCGATGAGATAAAAGGCAGCGAAATCTCGCCTTTAAAAGGCCTATCGTCCTTTCGATTATGCAACGAGTCTTCACATGCATCTTTGTGTAATTTTCTTCTGGACTGCCCGGTGCAGCATCCAGTATAGGGGTCATCAAGTATTTACGCATGGGATACCCAGAGTCACCTAAAAATTATTTCTTTCAATACATATTTGTTACCATTATAGTATTTTATGTGACTGCTACATAATGGAGGGCATTAATACTCGAGAGTGGGTATATGAAACGAGCCGAAGGCGAAATATCACTCGAGAGTTTTAATGCCTAATTATGTACAGTTACATACACTAGTTTATCTACACACATATCATAAGCTCTCTTTGATGTGTTCAGGAACCGCATGTTTGACCGGCTCTGCAGTTGTTGAGCTTGTTCTGTAGTACCAACTTCACGCAGGCGGGCAACGGCGTTCGAAATTTGAATGTCAGTACCAACTTCACAGACAAACTAGGGGCGGCATGCAGGTGGGCGTCGGCGTTCGAAATTTGAATGTCATAATATGTATAAAAACTACACATTATGGTCATAATGTGTGATTTTTCAGATAAGAAATGAGTTTTTACCAAGTAGTTTAACATTATGCTGATCGTAACTTGCGGTTTTCGTACTTAGTAAAGAGGGCTTATGATACGTGTGTAGATAAAATAATATATTTACTAACGTTTGATCAGGACGAATCAGGAAAACGCACATTAGAAAATGGTTATAACGATTAGTTACTATAATAAAAGCAACTAGAAGTCTCTTTTTAAAAATTGTTAAGATTTGTAACTGCTGTTACTACCTATGTTAATTATAATAATTTTTATTGTATTCCTTTGATATTTTAATAGTGCCTATATTGTTTTGCATAACTTGTTTACAGTTAACTGAGCAGGGTTGTCTTTTTGAGTAATATAATTTTATAATTAATAATTTGTTTTGTTTGAATTTGGAGTCAATAATAAAAAGGTGAATTTATTATTTACCAAGCAGCCAGGTGTTCTCATTTAAATTTTCTAGGTGTCCCTTTACAGGATGGCTATTCCATACAAATGAATCGTGGCTTCTGCCTCCATGACTGGCATCAACACTTGTTATCTGCATGTTGGAATCACAGATCTAAAACAAATGTATATTATTTGATTATTATCTTATTTTCTCATGTTATTTTACTCACTGAATTTAATTAATTATGGTTGGTACATACCAATTGCACAGTAAGAGAATGGTAATGCTTCCTGCAGAAGTAACGTTCTTCATGTTGAACAGGCCGCACAATTGCTACATGTGAGCCATCAATGCAGCCCAATACCCCCGGAATTCCAAATTTGTTGAAAAAGCTGTAAATAATATACCTGTTTAAGTAACATCTATCTAATATAGATCTAATTATTGCCAGACTAAAGATTGATTTAATTCACACACCCTTGCCTTATGGCACCCCTTTCTGCCAAGCTTTGAGGAAAGACTATATATTTCCTCCTCATTCCTACTGAGTCTAAGTTCGCTGTGACTTCTGCAATCACCGATGAGACCGTTTGTTGAGCCATTGAATGCCCAACAATCCCACCAATAGGTCGTTGATACGATCCGGTACCATAGAATGATAATACTGTTAAGACCTAAAATAAAAGGTAAAAATTGTAGTGTTAGTTAATAGTGGGGTGGAGTATGGCTCTTACTTGCATCCAGGGAAAGGTCCTGGTACCCTCCTTAGGGACATTAATGGGCAAATTTTATTTTATGCTTAGTAGGTGCCTGCGTAGGCAGCTTACCTTGGTTTCTACGGATAAGTCAGTATGTTTATTTGGTTCTCGGAACTTGGGCCTCAGTTCTTCGCACAATTCACGGGCCAGATTTTTTGTTAAGCGATATTCCTTGACAAACTCTGACTCTTCAAGCGGAAAAGGGTCCAGTTCATCCCTTAATTGCGCCCTTAGCCTTTTTCGGAGTTGAAATGTTTGAATGTCATTCTCCAATAATTCAAAAGCAACTAATTCGTCTGACATGATTAGTTAATAAAAGCAAAAGCACAGCTACGGATACAAACACAGTTATACGGGAAATTTTCCAGCGACCACGTTCCCGCCAAATTGTATAAAGTTTTTTTACGGTAGGCCGCCTGTTTTTTCGTACTCCAAGAATCTAATATATTAGTCCGAAGGGTGTCCCGTCACACGGATAAGTGATTATGCTGCTGTAACAAAGAAAAACCACAAAAACGAAAGCATAAGCGACGTCACTGGAAGAACTTAAATTTATTAAGTCGCATCCCGAGGAACTTTGTTTGGTTTGCTTTTTTTGACGTTTGGTCGATGCAGATCAAGTTTGTTTGCTGTCAAATGGCACCTTGTGGTACGAATTGAATGAATGTTTTCAGCTGAACCGCTAGAATAATGTCAAGACTAATTAGGTTCTTATTTGTGAGGTTGGAGTACGAAAAAACGTTGTGGTACTTATTAAGCCTTGAGTTTGACTCGGAATATTAGATTGGAGTAGTTGTAAAGTCACTTTTAAAAAAAAAAGGTATGGGGGAGTTTCTTTCCGTTTCTTCTTAACCCCGAGGCCCACCTTCCGAAACGGTGTAGTCCTTTTTTTAATATAAAAAAAAATTGACTTGTAGTTATAAGTAAGTATAATTTTGACGTTGAATAAGATAATTTATTTAGTTATATTCAATAAAAAAAATGACTCTGACTCTGACTCTGGTAGAATATTGTTACTCTTCAGAAATAATGAGATCTGATTATATACTACTCTTTCTAATAATAATAATACCTTCGACACTATTTACACACATTGATCTAGCCCCAAACTAGGGATCCCTGTATCTTGGGTACTAGACAACGATACACATACTTATATAGATAAATATTATACCTAGATAGATAAGCAACCATGACTAGGGTACAAACACCCGTTCTCATCAAACAAATATTTGCCCCCACCGGGACCCTTGGCTTCGTAGGCAGGGTCACTGCCGACTCGGCCATTCGGGTCGTCGGTGATATTTTGGACAAATAAGGTAGTATACTGGGCCTTCACGGTTCGTCAATCATTATTTTTGGGAGTTGGTCGTACAAGTGACATTTTCCAGAGTTTTGGAAATGTGGAGATACGTAGTATTACAGACTATAGGGATACTACGTATCGTAGTATCTTATTATATGTCTGTGATGTGGAGGTTGTTATCGATTTATTAACAAATGCTGTTATATACCTTAGGGTAGTAGGGAGTGTCCAATATTAATTCCATCACTACCACAGGCGTTAGATCATTTTCTTTGACTGGATGCAACTGAAAATTTAGCAATACCATAGCTATGATACTCGAAGTTAGTTAACTTTGATATCTGAACAATATCATCTCCGGGTATATTAAGGAAGTGGTGAATCATCTCATTTGATCGCTAAGGTGTTCAGGCAGTTCATTATACACCTAGGGTAAAACCGTATTCTTGAGATTCTGCCAGTTTGTTTGGGTTGGAGACGTAATTCCGTCTCCAACCCGTCCGTCGACGGCGTCCTCCATCCAACTTTTCAGCTTGCATGACACTTGGCTTGCTGGAGGATGATTGGGATTCTACCCTAGAGGAAGCAGCATTATATAAACCCCCATTTAAAATGCGCGAACTCTTTACTGTAATTCTGGCATTCTGTCAAATTTCAAACCTCTTTGAGAAAAATACAAGGATGGTCTATCTGAAGATTATAAACGACAAGTGGAGATACTTTCTAGCAATATAGATCGACTGGCAGATGAAATATATAATAAGTGTGTGTAAGTGTGGTCTCAATAGAAGAAGCTGTATTAGCATAAGGCGGACAAAACCTAGAGCAATATGGGTTGCCCCAGCCTTAAAGATCTTTTTTTTATGCTCCTGGGTGGAACAGGTAAGACGTTTCTCATTAATTTACTACTGGCCAAAGTGAGAAGCAATCGCGGTATCGCCTTCGTGGTCGCGTCTTCTGGTATTGCTGCCACGCTGCTGGAAAGGGATAAAACAGTACACTCTACATTTAAACTCCCTATTAATTTAATACAAACCGAAAACCCCACTCTGTAATATTAGAAAAACAAAGCAATATGGCTGAAGTACTTTTAAAAACTAAATTTATTGTTTGGGATGAGAGTACTATGGCTCATAAGGAGGGTATGGTAATGTATGGGTGTTGGGTTGTGTACTACGCCCGTAGGTCGTCAAATAATAATGCACAAGACTTACAGTTCAGCGGTGTATTATCCGAGTACACAGAAAATCCATACATGTAAGCAATCAAAAGGCACAGAAGGGTAGAAGGCACAAGCACTATTAATAGGTCAAAGTTATAAAGCAGGAGAACAGTTCGGAAGATAGAAATAGGAAAGCAAACAAGCATAAAAAGCAAGCACAGGTTTCGCGTCTTTGTCAGTTGCGATAAAGAGGGACATGCGTTCCGCGTCGTAGCTAGGCAATGACTGTGGAATGTTCTCTGGTGCGCAGACGCCTCGCCTAGCGGTGACGAGTTGTCCGCTAGTGAGAGGTCGAGGTCGATAAGACGTGTCGATATACTGCCGTATCGACATCGACGAGTTGGTTGGCATATGTATGTGTTTATATTAGTATTACATTATATATATATATATATAACTAATATCATTATCTTAGTGTGTATTTAAGTGTAAGTATATATGTATAGTATAGTTTGTAAATATATGAATGTTTTAGCATACGATTACGTAAATGTATAAGTGTAATATGTAAATTGTGTATGAGTAGGCTACACCACCCCCCACCAGAGTCCCTCAGGGACGATAATAATTAGGGAACTTAATAACACGCCCTGAACGAGTCGTTTTAAGTTGACTATTCTGAGGAGGGTTGTCTGGCACGAGAGTGTCATTGACGTTTTCCAGTGTAAAAGCTGGTTTGAGCCGGTCAATGGACACTGTCACCTCTTTATTATTGAGGAGAATTTTAAAAACTTTATCTCCTCTGACTTGCACTTTGTGCGGCCCAGAGTAAGCTGGAGTAAGGGAACCTCTGGTAGTGTCGTCGCGAAGGAATACATGGCTACAGTTTTCCAGTTCCTTGTGCACAAACACTTTTGGCTTACAATGGCGCGAAGCAGGGACGGGCCGTAACTTCTCTATGAAGCCTTTGAGTCTGGCGGAAAAATCGGAGATATCCGAAGTAATGCCAGTACTTGGCTCCCAGAACTCACCGGGGAGTCTTAACGGCTCTCCGTAGACTAGCTCGGCCGAAGACCCTTTCAAATCTTCTTTAAAGGCGGTGCGTATTCCCAGCAGGACCCACGGCAACGACTCAGTCCATCTGTCATTTGCATGACAGACAATAGCCGCTTTTAGTTGGCGGTGAAACCTTTCAACTAAACCGTTGCAAGCCGGGTGGTATGCTGTTGTCCTCTTATGCTCGAACCCGGCTATCCTAGACAAGCATTGAAATAGACTCGACTCAAACTGACGACCACGGTCGGTTGTAATGCTTGTAGGGCAGCCGAACCGAGCAATCCAAGTACACAGCAGTGCTTTAGCAACGGTTTCTGCCGTGATATTTTCTATCGGTACTGCCTCAGGCCAGCGAGTAAATCGATCTACTGCGGTGAGACAATACCGATAGCCCTGGGAAAGTGGAAGGGGGCCTACCAGATCTATATGGATCTGTTTAAAACGGGCGCGTGGTAAGTTGAATGTGCCCAACGAGGAGGTCACGTGACGGTTGACTTTGGCTCGTTGGCACGGCAAACAAGAACGCGCCCAATCTCTGCAATCCTTTTTTATCCCTGGCCATACAAATCGCTCGGAAACTAGATTAGCCGAAGCGTTACAGCCGGGGTGACTTAAAGAATGCAGGCTATCGAAAACATGTTTACGCAGAAACTTGGGTACGTAAGGCCTGGTAGTCGGTGTACTGACGTCGCCGTACAAAGGAACTTGACTTCCAGGAACATGTAGTTTCTGCAGCTGCAGGGAAGAACCGTTGTCCAAGAGCTGTTGAAGTTCAGGGTCAGAGGCTTGGTGTTGGGCTATCGTTTCGAGGCTGACAGGTACTTCCAACTCTTCAATTCGCGACAAAGCATCCGCCACCACGTTATCCTTGCCACTGATGTGGCGGATATCTGTCGTGAATTGAGATATGAAGTCAAGATGTCTATACTGACGGGGCGAACAGTTGTTTTTCCTTTCATGGAATGCGAAACTGATCGGTTTGTGGTCAGTATAGACAATGAAATGGCGAGCCTCGAGCATATGCCGGAAATATTTCACCGCTTCATAAATAGCCAATAATTCCCTATCGTAAGGTGAGTATTTGGTCTGAGGGGGGGTAAGCTTCCTTGAGAAGAAGGCCAGTGGTTCCCAAGCATCATTTTTAAATTGCTGGAGCACTGCGCCGATAGCCTTGTCTGACGCATCCGTGACCACTGCTAATTTTGCAGAGCAATCTGGATGAGCCAGCATGGCAGCATTCGACAAGCTCTCCTTAGAGGCCTGGAAAGCTTCCAAGGTGTCCCCAGTGAGGTGAATTGGCTGAGATCCCTTTACAGAGTCTGTCAACAGGGCATGCAGTGGGGCTTGAATTTGGGCTGCTCCTGGAAGAAACCTCCTATAAAAATTTATCATGCCTAAGAAGCCACGTAGTTGCTTGACGTTGCTTGGAGGTGGGAAGTCGATGATTGCCTGAACCTTTGACTCCAGGGGTCTGCAACCATCGGATGAAATCCGGTACCCTAGAAATGTTACCTCTGGAGCCCCTAAGACACACTTTGCTGTGTTTACCAGCATGCCATACTGCTTTAGTCTCGTAAAGACTATTCGCAGGTGCTCCTCGTGCTCTGCTTCGCTCCTAGAATAAATCAAAAAATCGTCCAGGTACGTATACACAAAGTCGAGTCCTCTGGTAAGCTCGTCGACGAACCTTTGAAAAGTTTGACCCGCATTTCGCAGACCAAACGCCATAAAAGGGAACTCGAATAATCCGAAGGGGGTCGTGATGGCGGTCTTGGGGATATCGTCGGGACTGACAGGTATCTGATTATAGGCCTTTTCCAAGTCGAGAGTACTAAATACCTTACAACCGGCAATATTGTATGAGAAATCTTGAATGTGCTTAATTGGGTACCTGTCAGGCACGGTGCGAGCATTCAGGCTGCGGTAATCCCCACAAGGGCGCCATCCGTTGCCCTTCTTCGGGGCCAGGTGCAGAGGCGAGGACCAGGGACTCTCCGACGGCCTGGCAGTGCCACTAGCCAGCATGATCCGGAACTCCTCTTGGGCGATTTTTAGTTTATCTGGAGCTAAACGACGGGGTGGCAAAGAGACTGGCGGGCCAGGTGTTGTGTGTATGTGGTGGACGGTGTTGTGTGGTATAGACGTATTATGCCTACCAGCTGGTCGAGTAATTTCGGGGAAATCCTCAAGAATTTTGTGATACCGAGACTCGCCAGTTACGACTTTAACGGAAGACACGTCTTTACAATTGGCTGCAGTGGCAGTGGAAGCAATAGAAGTTAAATTGTCAATTAAGCGTCTATTACGACAATCTACAATGAGGCTGTAATAATTTAAAAAATCAACTCCAATGATTGGTTTGGTAACATCGGCAACTACGAAACGCCATACAAGCGTCCTACGTAAACCAAAATCTAAATTTAAATTTACAAAGCCATATGTAGCAATATTAGAACCATTTGCCGCACACAAACTATACCCAGTCCTAGAACGACGATCACATAGCGCCGACCGTGGATACACGCAGAGGTCGCTTCCCGTGTCGACTAAAAACTGCGTCTTTGTAACGCGGTCGGTGACGAACAGGCGACCCGTAGATGTCGATGGGCAATCATTCGTCGCCATTATAGACTGCCCTTCGCGTTTTCCGCCGACTTGAAATCACAAGGCCGCATGCACTTGCTGGCCCTGTCTCCGAACTTCCCGTGGTACCAGCAAAGAGGATATTTGCGGTAATTCGACTGGGACCGTTGTCTCGAAGTCTCGGTTCGCTTGCCTTGAGGTAAACGCGTTCTAGATCTGCCACTCCTTCCAGATGTAGTCGCCTGGAACTGCTGGAACTGTTTCCGTAGTTCTGCGATTTCTCTGGTAAGATCGCTAAGGATTGAACCCGGAGCTCTACTAGTCACTGCGGCGACGTTAGGCGAAGAACAGGCCAAATCGTTGACACGATCGGCTAGGTCGCAGAGATCTTCACGCGAAGTTGAAGCTGGTTGTCCCGCGAGCACCATCTGTATGCCATGAGGAAGGCGTGTGGTCCAAATAGACTTGATGAACTCGTCCGGTACTGCGGGGCCCGCTAGGTCCTTGAGATGTCGGAAGAAGTGCGACGGCTTGCGGTCGCCCAGTTCTTCGTGCATCAGCAGCTGTTTGGTCTTCTTCTCGTTGGAGATGCCCAGTCTTTTGATTAATTCGGACTTCAGTTTCGCATATTTCATGGTTGCCGGGGGATTAATAATAATATCTTTCACCTCGCGAGAATATTGGTTGTCGAGTTGTGCAATCACATAATTAAATTTTGTCGAGTCATTGGTAATGCCGGAAATGGTAAATTGTCCCTCGACTTGGGCGAACCAGATCTCCGGTTCATCTGCCCAGAAAGGTGGCACTCTCACGCCAACCTTAAAAACGTTGCTCGATTTTATCGACATCGTCCCAGCACTATTTTCCGATGACGTGCCGGCTTGGGGCTCAAGTGCATCACTAAATTCCTTGTCTTGGCTCATATTGTGGGTCACCAGTATGGTAATGTATGGGTGTTGGGTTGTGTACTACGCCCGTAGGTCGTCAAATAATAATGCACAAGACTTACAGTTCAGCGGTGTATTATCCGAGTACACAGAAAATCCATACATGTAAGCAATCAAAAGGCACAGAAGGGTAGAAGGCACAAGCACTATTAATAGGTCAAAGTTATAAAGCAGGAGAACAGTTCGGAAGATAGAAATAGGAAAGCAAACAAGCATAAAAAGCAAGCACAGGTTTCGCGTCTTTGTCAGTTGCGATAAAGAGGGACATGCGTTCCGCGTCGTAGCTAGGCAATGACTGTGGAATGTTCTCTGGTGCGCAGACGCCTCGCCTAGCGGTGACGAGTTGTCCGCTAGTGAGAGGTCGAGGTCGATAAGACGTGTCGATATACTGCCGTATCGACATCGACGAGTTGGTTGGCATATGTATGTGTTTATATTAGTATTACATTATATATATATATATATAACTAATATCATTATCTTAGTGTGTATTTAAGTGTAAGTATATATGTATAGTATAGTTTGTAAATATATGAATGTTTTAGCATACGATTACGTAAATGTATAAGTGTAATATGTAAATTGTGTATGAGTAGGCTACAGAGGGTTTCGAAGCCTTAAATAGATCTTTACAAGATATAAGGAATAATAATAGTCTAATGAGGAGAGTTGTTGTATTATTACCATTAGTGCCCAGGGGAACGCGAGCAGGTGAAGTCAAAGCGTGTGTGAAGCGGTCTTATTTGTGGCCTTCAGTGACTTAACTTATCATACAAAAAATATGAGAGTCCATCTGAGGAAAGTTGTTTCTGCTGGACAGTTTTCAGATCATTAACTCAAAATAGGAAGTGGTGAATACCCAGAAGTGGATCTTAAAACAATTCTCTCTACAGAGTAAGGCATAAATTGTGAAAACTGTAGAAGTGCTAATAGTAAAAATCTTCCCAGATATTAGTTACATCCACCATAAACCTGCAGAATGGTGTGCGAGCATGCCATCCTATACCGAAATTATTTTGAGGTCGTTCGAAGGAGTTGAAAATTATTATAAATCATCAGTGATATGCAACAACGATGATGCCATACATTACCCGGTTGAATTTCTTAACACATTGAAACCCCCAGGCCTCCCAGCAAATATATTAAAATCGAGAGTTGGCACCCCAGTTATGTTGCTGCGTAATTTAAACCCGCCAAAACTATGCAAAGGCACCGGTTGCGAGTGAAAACATTGCAACTCAATGTCATCGAGGCAACTACTGTCCGGTTGTTCCCGAGGGAAATCAGTGTTTTTCCCGAGGATTCTACTTATACCATCGAACTACCCATTTGAGTTCAAAAGAGTGCAATTTTCCTTCAAAGCCTGCTTTGCCATGACCATAACTAAATGTCAAGGCCAAACTCTTAATTTAGCAGGGGTAGACTTAAGGGAGAGCAGCTTTTAACACGGTCAGTTATACATGGTCTGCTCCAGAGTAAGCTTACGGAGTAACCTGGTGATCCTAGCACCTGAAGGAAAAACAAAAAATATTGTTTACAAGGAAATACTGCGGTAGATCATTTTACAAACGCATCCCAGATATTAGTTAAATTTAACAGTGAATGTGGTCCTTATTTCGTTATTTTGGATTTATTGTTGTAGTTTGAATATTCAATTGACAGGGAGTAAGAGAGTTAATGTTTGTTTCTGAAAAAATAAATATAATTTATTACCTGTAGGTCACGCGAGCGAAGCCGCGGGCAGAAGCTAGTAACCTGTATGGATGATTGACCATCCGGTTTTCATTAAAGGTTGATCATAGTTAAAAAAATACCTTTTTTTCCTAAACATAAACATAAAATAAACATTTATATGCAGTCACATACTTTGCATCTGGCCCCACTAGTATACCCTGTGTCGTGGGAACCAGAAACAGTGACGTCACACACATATAAACATCCAAGACTTAAGGATTTTTTCCCCAGCCAGGGAATGAACCTGGGACCTCTCGCATGATAGGCAGAGCCACAACCGCTGCGCCACAAAGGTCGTTAGACAAGTTACTCTATCTATTAATTGCCCATTGTATAAATCTACTAAGAGCTTGTTTTTAAAAAAAATCTGCACCTAAATATATATACTATAAATGTCCATTGAATAACACGTTTTAGTCCTAAATTTAATTTATAAGTTACTGTACCATAGGTTTTAATTTTTGGATTATTTACGGCATAAAACTTACTTTACTGTTTTGCAATATTTTACATGACATCTTGGTCAAAGTGATACTGTGCCAATGAGAAAAGAAATATTGTTGTTACCGTCGTTTATCATAGGACTTTAGATCAGTTGCTGAGTGCCAGGTGTACCGCGACTAGTTTCTCTGGTTGCTGGAGTTGGGCCTTTTCGGATCCCAGGCAAATGGCTTCTGACACTTGGTTGACCTACTCCGGTAACGATAGTGAAAACTGCACAGCCTACTGCTACACTGCTCCACTCCTGGTGCTGGATCTGGATCTGCCTCGATGTCCGTGGTTTCCCCATTGATAACCGAAGAAGTCTTTCTTTGATCGCTTGATATTTTCCGGACGTCGGTTGTTTAATATTTATGCTTCGGAACGCACCGGTTTTCGTTGCGCGGATCGACCGCGAGTGATCGGGACATCACTAGCGGAAACGGAACTAGCAGCTGTCACTTGTATCGAAACGAGATGACGAGTTAGAGGTTACTTTCTTGTCGTGAGAGAAAATGTCAGCACATGGCGTTCGGGCTTTGACTGTATTTTAGTGTAATAATTGTCTAACACAGGTGTCGGGCCTGGTCGGAGTGTTAATTATAATAATCGTCGGGAATAAGTACATTCACGTCATCGGAGTGAGTGCTTCGTGTCGTGGAAGGTTAATGTGATTCGGGGATTAACTCGTCGCATTCGGACAGCGACGCTTTGTGTCGGCAAGCAACCCGACGGCGACAGCATCGGGCAACGACGAGAGTAAGATTCGACTCCTCTCCACCCACCCATTGTGCTCCTTATCCCGCATTCCTGCCTCGAATTGAGCTTTTGAGTTCCGGCCCAAGGCGTCAAGGTCAGTACCACTTGCGATACTCCCTGTGCTGGTGAAAACCACCCCTCAAGATTCCACGCCCGTTCGGTTGAGGCGTGGAATTAAACATTTTGGTAGCAGGCGCAGTTTCCTAGTGGGAAATCATCGATTCACGGACGGTTGTAGGGTTGTTTTTTTTGCCACATTGTAGTTGGGAGAAAAGGGTATCTCAGATTGGTCGGCAATCAAATTGTGAGTGAGTCTGTGGTCGGTATACCACAATTAAAGTTCATTTTCGGTTAGTGAAAGTATAATTGACGATTTAGTTAACAATTATTATAAATTTGTAGTCGGAAACTACTCGGTGTGCATAAGAAACAGTCATTCGGTCGGACTATAGTATTGCAGTCGGGTTCCATAGTATTGCAGTGTTGTTTCGGATTACAGAGCAGGGTCAGGCTATTTAAGGGGTATTAAGCTGATTTTGCTGACCTCAGTAGAAGTGTGGGTCATATCGGAGGGGCCACTTCTAGAAGGTTCACAGCTACCTTCATTATATTAAAAATAGCTTTTTTTTCTATAATAAAATTTTGTGTGTTATTTTTTATTTTGCCTTATGGTGGCATTCTCTGATTGATTTGGAGTGTATAGTCATAAGGTGTATGTCCACAGGGCGACCATATTAAATATGTTTTAGGATTTAATTGTTTTAGTGGTTGCCTTAGTTTTGACAACTTAGTTTTAATTTCTGTGCCCAGCGCTGACGGTCAAGTGCTGGTCTCTGGCTATACTTAGTTCGGTAGTGAAGTATAGGACCAGAATCAATTGAATCGGTAAACATGGCACCTTCGCCCTTGACGGTACTGCGGTATGGTGTCCGTGAGGAGATGAGATGGCTCGCCCATACTCATAAGTATGTGGAGCGACCTGACATGGACGATGTCCTGCTCAAGCGTGTGGAGGACGCAATGACACGCGTCGGGAAGGTGTGTCGGCTGTCTGCGGAGGCTGAAGCTCTCGGGCTTACGGATGAAGCCTCGGTGGCTGCAGTGAAACAGCTCTGCACGGATGCTGACCAAGCGATGGAATGCTTGGGCGACATCGAGCGTCGCGCGGATAAAATTAAGCGGTCGCGACGGAATGACCGCGGGGAAGGTAACGGAGACCCACCCCCGAAGGGTGTTGTTGGACGGCTGCCACACCTGGAGATTCCGGCCTTCGGTGGGGCAATTGATGAGTGGCCGGCATTCATCAATTTATTCGATAGTTTGGTCCACGGTCGGGACGACCTGGACAACGCCTACAAGTTGGCCCAACTATTGATGGCACTGCGGGGTGAACCGAAGGAGTTGGTCGGTCACCTAACGGTCACGGCGGGCAATTATGAGATAGCCCGGTCCATATTGTTTGACCGCTACCAACACAAACGGCGGTTGGTTGATGCGCAGCTGGGGAAGCTGTTTAGCATCCCAAGAGTAACCCGGGATGTTGACATCCGAGTACATGTGCTCAACCCTGTGCTGGTGGCCACTAAGGCCCTTCAGAACCTTGGTCTGCCGGTAGACCAATGGTCATATATTGTTTTGTATATGGTTTTGTCACGGTTGCCTGCAGCTGTTCAAAGTCGGTTTGAACAGCTGCATGGGGGCAGTAGCTCGGAACTGCCCACGCTCGTCCAATTGACGGATTTTTAGGAGGGTGAATTCAGGCGATGTGACACACTGGATACGGAGGCCAGTGTGCAGCGCCAACCCACGCGGTCCAAAATGGTTGACTCAAGCCGAATCGGATTGGCCAATGAGTCCACGCGTTACCTCGGCGAACGGCGCCTTGACAGTCGGTGTCTGTACGACGCAACCAGAGCCGGAAGAGGAGTTCAGCCTGCTGGAACGGTACAGCTCGCTCGACAAGCTGGTCAATGTGACCGCCTGGATCTTCCGATTTGCGCGGAATTGTCGCAATTCTGAGGCGCAACGGGTGCGGACACAGGTCCTGACACCACGGGAACGGAACCTTGCGTTGTTCGCATTGGTACGGAACGTGCAGACGGTGCACTTTAAGTCCAAATTGGACATTCTGAGACGCGGACGCGTCCAACTGAAGGGAGCTGTGGCTCGGCTCAACCCGTTTATTGACCCTCAAGGATTGCTGAGGGTAGGAGGTCGGCTGCGGAATGCCAACCTGCCTTATGCGGCTCGCCACCCGTTGTTACTCCCTAGGAAAGGGAAGTTGGTCGAACTGTTGATACAGGATCGACACATTCGGAATGGGCATATCGGATGCCACGCCTTGATGGCGTTTCTCCAGCGCGAGTTCTGGATTCTATCGGGAAGACGCTTAGTGCGTGGCGTCGCATTTCGGTGCCTGCCTTGTTATCGGGCCAAGGCGGCTACGATGCAGCCCCAGATGGGCAATTTGCCCTCGGATAGGGTTAAAGAAATCCGGCCCTTTGCGGGTGTTGGAACGGATTTCGCGGGACCATTCATGGTCAAGTCTTCACAGCTACGGAACGCCAGATTAGTGAAGGCATACCTGTGCGTCTTCGTGTGCTTGGCCACGAAGGCAGTCCACTTGGAGGTGGTCAGTGACCTCACTACAGAGGCATTTATCGCATGTCTAGATCGGTTCGTCTCACGAAGGGGCCTCCCGACATTAATCCGTTCGGACAACGGCACAAATTTTGTCGGAGCCAGGCGATATCTGCAGGAGGTCACTCAATTCCTCACCGGTAATCAGGACGCCATCGGTACGGCTTGCTCCCGACGAGGGATTGAATGGGTTTTCAGTCCGCCGGGATGTCCTCATTGGGGAGGAATTTTTGAGGCTGCGGTTAAATCGGCTAAGTCGCACCTGACGAGGATCATCGGTGAGACCTCTCTACGCTTTGAAGAGCTTGCGACGCTGTTCTGTAAAATTGAAATGACACTGAACTCGCGTCCGTTGTGCCCGCTCAGTTCGGATCCAAATGATTTGGAAGCGCTGACGCCGGGTCACTTCCTGATAGGTCAGCCCCTTAACGCCCTGCCAGAATACCCATTCGGTGATGTTAAGTTAAGTCGGTTAACTAGGTGGCAGATGTTGCAGCAGATGGCTCAAGATTTTTGGAAACGGTGGTCCCTTGAGTACTTGCACATCTTGCAGCAGCGCCTTAAGTGGACTGACCGGACGAGCCCCCCTCAAGTCGGTGATTTGGTGCTGATTAAGGATGCGAACCTGCCATCATTGAGATGGAGACGAGGACGGATCGTCAATTTGTACACGGGTCGGGATGGCACGCCTCGATCAGCAGAAGTCAAGGTGGGGGACTCGGTCCTCAAGAGAGCGGTCGTAACACTTTCTCGCCTTCCTATTGATTAGGGACAGGTTCGGGCCTGTCCGGGCGGGTGACTCTTTAATATTTATGCTTCGGAACGCACCAGTTTTCGTTGCGCGGATCGACCGCGAGTGATCGGGACATCACTAGCGGAAACGGAACTAGCAGCTGTCACTTGTATCGAAACGAGATGACGAGTTAGAGTTTACTTTCTTGTCGTGAGAGAAAATGTCAGCACATGGCGTTCGGGCTTTGAATGTATTTTAGTGTAATAATTGTCTAACACAGGTGTCGGGCCTGGTCGGAGTGTTAATTATAATAATCGTCGGGAATAAGTACATTCACGTCATCGGAGTGAGTGCTTCGTGTCGTGGAAGGTTAATGTGATTCGGGGATTAATTCGTCGCATTCGGACAGCGACGCTTTGTGTCGGCAAGCAACCCGACGGCGACAGCATCGGGCAACGACGAGAGTAAGATTCGACTCCTCTCCACCCACCCATTGTGCTCCTTATCCCGCATTCCTGCCTCGAATTGAGCTTTTGAGTTCCGGCCCAAGGCGTCAAGGTCAGTACCACTTGCGATACTCCCTGTGCTGGTGAAAACCACCCCTCAAGATTCCACGCCCGTTCGGTTGAGGCGTGGAATTAAACATCGGTGGTGACAAAAATATGCCACTTATTTGTTGTAGTGCATTGCGAGTCAGTTTCAAAACGACGACGTTGAATTTGACGTCATCACCCAGCTTTTGCAGCGTCATGATTGCTTCGAACTGTGCTAACCACAGCCTCGGCATTTCCGTCCTAAATTCTGGTATCCTTGATGTTACCGTAAGTTTCACGGTCGCCCTCAGCGTCTGTAGTGGCGCTGCTAGCGGTATTCCAATGCCTCCTGGATTTATTGACATCGTTGTTTTACGATTTTGCGAAATACGATATTCAATACTTGTCTGTGCGCTCGTCTGTAGCTTTAACAACTAGGTCGCACGTGTCTGCTTCCGCTCGCTATTTTCAGCTCACAGCACAAATATGTTTTATTAGATTTTTAAATTTTTGAGTCCGCCAATTTTTGGACATTTCACTGGTTGCTCCTCTTATTCACGTGGGTTTTTTAATAACGTCGGGGTCAGGCAAGACCGTGAATTTCCTCTGATAAAATATTATATTTCCGACTAAATATTTATGCGTGACTGAGTACATTTGCTTATTGCTATTATATATAATACATATTAGATATGGGGAAATATTAAACTACACATCAAAAATACTGATTTGCATAGCAAATATCCCTTATATTTGCTGCGGTACATTTATCCTTCGTGTTAGGTTCAACATGTAAGAACAACAAAACATACTTGAAAAATAAACATAAGTACTCATTAAATATTTAAAATATAAAAAGTGTTTTTGCTAATCCTTTTTGCTACGCAAATCAGTATTTTTGATGTGCGATTAAATACCAGCCTTAGATATGTGCCGCCACAACTATGATGCCGTCAACTGAGCCCCTCAATCTGTTTTTTATAAACACGTTAAACAGCTTAGGAGACGTCAGCAGTGCTGACGTCTCCTAAGGAGGCGTCAGCACTGCTGACGGAAGTAACAGTAACAGGCGTCAGCACTGCTGACGGAAGTAACAGTAACAGGCGTCAGCACTGCTGACGGAAGTCCTGTGGAGTAAGGAAGTGAGTGCTGACTCAGCACTCACTTCCTTACTCCACAGCTGAACTTAAACATAAAAATAAGCTCATCAGGAAGGTCGGTCTTCCTAGTCAGCTTATCCCATAGGATCTCTTAGTTTACCAGGTCAAAAGCCTTAGATAAGTCAAGAAAACTGGCGTACACCGGCGTCTTCCTATTTGTGGAGTAGAACGAGGAGGATAATGTATTTTACCTGAATGTATCTATGTACATGTTTGTGTTTGTCTGTAACCTCATAAATCCTCAACGGCTCCTCAACCAATTTTAATAAATGATACGTCATAAGATTCATCTTGAAAGCGCGAGTGATTCTAGGTACATAAAACAAAAATACAAAGGGCAAGTACGGAAATATTTACTAATCTTGAACAGGCTATAAACCTTAGTTTTAAAGTAAGCATTTACATTTTTTGTTCTAATTGTGTTCTAAAGAGAAGAAATAAATGAAGTAATAAAAAATCCAATCCAAACTTCAATGGCTTACACAAAATAAGCAGATAAGACAATGTAATTATTGAGATTCGATAAAACTATTATAATAAAAATGAATTAAATCACAAGCGGGACACGATACAATGATTATTTGCTTTAGTTGGTTCCGCCTGCTTTGAAGTTAATTTAAGTAAACACTTTACTATAATATTTTATCGAACCCCGATAATAACGTTGTCTTATCTGCTTGTTTTGTGCTTTTTAGTGCACCACTGTCGCGTTTTAGCTTTTTTAATTACAATATTTACTACTTGATACAAACCCCTGTAAAGCAAAACACATTCATATTTTCATGGTAAAGCCATAAAAATATGAATGCGTCCTTTGCCGAATTAAGGGTTAAAATTTAAACAATATTTTACTAGTACACATATAAAATAATTTTAGTAATTTATAAATTTAACAGATAATAGAATAAGAATCTCTAAAAAGTATAGCATTTTCCATGCGATTATTTAACATTAAATAAAATAAAATAAACATTTTTACTCTGTATAATCTACAAAATATCATCAGTATTATTCGATACATACATCTAGGTTTACCTCTAAGATAGAGACAGTGTTTTTATTACATCCAGTTCCAAGCAACTCTTTTTGTAAAACTGATTTATAGTCTAATCCTAAGAATAGGGGGCGTAACCTTGTTTTGAGCTATGAATAAAATGTTTTGGATGTTTTTGATAGCTTATGTTATCGCTGTGTTATTGTATCTAAATAAACATGAACATAAACATTTATACACAGGCAGATACATTGCTACTGGCCCCACATTAGGATATCCTGTGTCGTGGGAACCAGAAACAGCGACATCACACACATATAAACATCCGAGACCTGTTTTTTTTTTCTTTATCTCTCTCTCTTGCATGGTAGGTAGAGCCACTACTATAGCGCTACAGGGGTCGTCTAATGTTTCTTATTATTTTCAAATGATTTAAAGCATCATTGTTGAGTGGCAGCTTGCCCATTAGTTTAGAACAGTCTAGTTCTGCAATAAAGAGACCTTCTTTAGATTTGCCGCTTCTTAAAGCTACGTACACTTGACCATCAGCCCGTGAAAATGACGTACTGAGGTACTTTCTTACACCCTTTGTACCTTTCAATTGTAACGTCTGGCTCTAGAGCTTTTTTCTTTCCTCAGAAACTTCATTTTTTGGTATTCTAGTGATTGTGGTTATTTCCTCTTCTAAATTAAGAGTACCTAAATAACTCTAAGTAGTTTGAAGATTTGGAACGATTATTCCCATTGCATGAGATTGTTGCGGTCCATTTTCAGCGAAAATTTATGCATCAAAGTCGTCTCCAGTAATATGTACTAGAACTTTTCCTTTTTTAATAATACCTCTCATTGATTAAATGCGCGGAAACGTTAAATGCAATCATAAAACGGCAAATTTCTTCGACGAGCGACTTTTTCTTTATCAACTGCAAACATAAAAAGGTTACTGAAGTAACATGTTATTTTTTAACTAAGACTGGAGTCTTAGAAAGACAATAACATCTTTCGTATGGGTTTTATGTAACAGCTGACTTCATATTCTTTCTCCTTGACAAAAAAACATATTATATCAATATTCCACACGTCAATATTGCGTCAAAACATCATTGCAATTTTGTGCGCTATTTTAGACACAATCTTGAATTACTCAAAATGCTCATGCACCAATCGGATCTGAAATCTACACAACAAAAGCTATAAAAAAAAAATCCAAGACTATTTATTCATACCTCAAAACAAGCTTTTCGAATTGGCACCCAGACTATATTTGAAATATTCAAAATTATAGGTTTTCTCATACCAGAATGTTTACTAAAGAACTTAACAATCGTATTTTGTCCACTGCTACCTAGGTTTAGACTGACTCTTTCTGGACTCGATTCGCTTTTGCAGTGTCATTAGCAAAGCGCCGAGAACGTTGTGTCCTGGAACACGTTTGCCAAAGAGCAGCCTCTTGACGGAGTCATCGTAAGTGAGCAGAGCCACCATGTTCTGTAGTAAAAAGCCTTGACAGTACTCCAGAAGTTCGGTGGCGTTGTAAACCTGAAAAGAACAACGAAGAAGAGTAATAGCGATTTAATTGGACGTCAATCTCGGGTGCGGGTGGGGTTTTTTCGTAAATTCTTTATCAGTATGTGGCGAAACTTCAGAGCGGGGTCGGTATAACAGGTTATGTCACCCCTAGCCCAGGAGCCTACTCAATTAATCGCCTTGGGTGAATTTACTTTATTACTTCGAGCGAAGCGAGTCTATCACTAGGCCACGACCCGACAAATCTTTTGGTTCTATGATCAAACTATTACTCCTGTAGCTTTGATATAGTGATTTAATATCATGTTTAGGTGAACGACAATCATCAAAATCAGATTTTATAAATAAATTAACAAAGTAAAAGATACAATTATCTGTATTAACTGCAATGCTAGCGCACTAACTAAAGCCTTCCACTACTGTAACGTCAATAAGAAAACTGAAGGTTTTATCACTAAAACCTTTTCTCAAAAGTTGTTCGTAGTAATAAATTATAAATGAAATTTAATGCGTAAACGAGTTGTTTTTTAATAGCAATACTATTTTTTGTGGTAATAGTGGGTAACTAAGTAAAAAATATTGCAAGCTCTTACATAGCTGCACTTTTTGCTAGTGTAATGACATAATAACTGCATAGGTGACTATAAGATTCCCGGTACCATGCTAATTGATTACCTTAGCATGAATATACACCGACACGAGGTTGTTCAAGTCCACAGACTTGGCTGCCCTGGCCTCACAGTGCCTCTGAAGCGGTAGAAGCTGGAAGAAGGAAGCCGCCGCCAGAACCTCCAGCACATCTCCCTCAGGGATGTCCAGGTTGGCACAATCGCCGGAGTAGAGGTACTTCATCACTTGCTGGCAGGGAAATGTTATCGATAGATTGATGAATTGATAATTGATATGTCGCAGGCAATTTGTTTGATTCCGCATTTTACAAACGGCGTCGTCCGTTTACAAACGCGCACTGCTATGTAATATGCCGAAGGCAAATTGACACTCCTTTATGTTTTAAGCATTTATTGTTGTTCTTACATTTTCAACCTAACACGAAGGATAAAGGGGGCTTCGCTTCGCTCACCCCCTTTACCCTTCACCTAAGCTACCCCAGTGTTTTGCCCTGATAATTTGCTCTTTCAATTTCAATTTGTCAATTTGCCTTCGGCATATTACATAGCAGCGCGCTTTTGTAAACGGACGACGCCGTTTATAAAATGCGGAATCATACAATTTGCCTGCCACAGATATACAGTCGTGGTCAGCTAATTAGGGACAATCTCTAGTTAAGCCAAGTTGTGAATTAAGTGTAGTATTGTTCTCTGACGAGACCAAGGTTAATTTGATTTTTTTCAGATGGAAGTCAATATGAACGGCGTCCTGTAAAAGCGGAAATGAATCCAAGATTCACAAAAAAGCAGGTAAAACATGGCGGTGGAAACATTAAAATGTGGGGTGCCTTTTCTGGACGTGGAGTGGGACCTGTGAGGAAAGTTCAGGGTAACTTAGACCATCATATTGATGTTGTATTGTTTGTATTGACATGGCAATATTGGAGGAAACTATAATTCCCTATGCTGAGGAGCATCTCCCTATTATATGGACGTTTCAGCAGGACAACGACCCGAAACATACCGCCCGTTCAGTGAAGTCGTTTCTTAACAGTCAGTCAATATCGGTGCTAGGTTGGCCAGCAAATAGCCCGGACCTCAACCCAATTGAGCACCTTTGGCACGAAATCAAGAAAAAAGTTGCCACTTATCGTACCACAACTTTAGATGAACATAATGAAGGTTTTTGTGAGGCATGGGCAAACATTTCTGTTGAAACATGTCAGAAACTGATAATGTCTATGCCACATCCGTGTCAAGCGGTAATTACTAACAAAGGTTTTTCTGCTGGGTTTTGTTTTCCGATTTAATGAAAAATAATAAAGTAGTTCCTCTATATAAAGCTGGTGACAAAAAAAACCTAGTGACTATGGGCCTGTATCAGTTTAACCGATATTTAATAAAGTGTTTGAAAATATCATGCTCAATCACATGCTTTCCCATTTTGATCTATTACATAACCAGCAATTCGGCTTTACAAAAGGACGTTGTACCACAGATGCTGTTGTTGAAATATTAAAAGATATATTTAGTACGTGGGAAGAATCAAAAGATGCCATTGGTGTCTTCTGTGCCCTTTTTAAAGCCTTTGATTGAGTAGTTCATGAAACTTTACTGTTGAAATGGGGACTCTACTGTATTAATGATAAAGCTCTGGAACTTTTGAGGAATTATTTAGATAAAATAATTCAGTTCAGATTAACAGAACCAAATCATAGGATCTCGCGCGAAAATTGACGTGCTTCAAGGTTGGATATTAGGTCCTTTCTTATTTTTGGTCAGAATTTGTCAAAGATTGTATTTTTTTTGCTGATGAGAGATCTCTTATATTTTAAGTAGATCAACATGTACAGAACTATGACGAAGAAAATAACGCTCTTGGACAACTTCATAATTGGTTTACTGTTAACAATCTAGTGCTTAATACGAAAAAAAAACTAAATGTATAAAATTCACTTTCCTGGGGATAGCACTTGACTCGAAACTACAATAGAGCCCTCACATTACATGTTTATCGGCAAGACAAAGTTCAGCTGCATATGCTGTTACGGATGTAGTAGCTACGGAACCTTGAGACTTGTTTACTTTAGTTATTTCCACAGCATTATTAGGGCCGAGCTGCTGATATTGACTCAATTTTTGTTCTAAAAAGGGCTATTAAAGCAATTATTACCTCCGCAATCGCGATTCCCTGGAGAACTTTTCAAAGAAATTTGCATTATGACTGTACCGTGACAATATATTTATGAAAATATCATGAACGTCAGGAAGAACATGAATAGCTTCACTAAAAATGTTGAAAGGCACAAGCAAAATAATATAAGAAGCGGAAATAAAATTTACCAACCTTACTATAGAATAGCTTAAGTGAGAACTTCATATGTGGGTCTAAGTATACAATACTTTAACAAAATACCGGAAGAGATATTAAATTTGTCAGAGAAGAAATTTGAAGGCATTGTTAAACAACATTATGTTTTATAGCATATTATAGGTTAGATGATTAGCTCTGATTTTACAGCGCAGCACAAGAACCACGCACACAATTGTAACACAAGACCTATTTTTGAAAAAAATAAAGAAACAGCAAAGAAAAGTAGGTCATCTGGCAGTGTACGATTTACTTGGGCCGCTTCTTCTCCGCTTTCATAATACTTTCATGATTCAAATGACATCCAAAAAGTGTTCATAAGAATCTATTTTGAAATAAATATTTTTAAGTTTGAACTTTGATCAGAGACCTAAGACAGTCACAAGAGCTTACGAATATATCTAAATTTGTACGAATGGGAGTGTAACTTGTTCAATTATAATGACTAGTTTAGGCCGCATGTACTTGGTCTAAGTAAAAGTTATGATTTGTATGTCAAATATGCTTTGTACATCTATTTTTTTCCTCTTCTTTACGTTGGACCATAATTAAGAAGAGAAGATGGGCATAGACGGGTTGTCAGTCAGTCATTAGTATTCAGTCCGTTGTATTCAGTAGATTTCCAGCTAAAGTTACGAAGCGCAACGTGAATGACTATGAAAAATAGAAGGAACATCACCATCATAATTATTTCAGTCTAAACTAGATACCTACTCTGCATAGCAGTCCAATTCCTGAAAAATATCAATCTAACTAACCAATTCTTCATCAATCATCGATGCATTAGGGATACGCTCTTTAAAGACAGATAAATTGTACGTGGCAGACTTATCAAAATCACCCATGCAAATACATTTACAGTCGTTAATAGATTTACTGACGTCCAAACAACGAACTCACCTCAAAAATATGATACCGTATGTCGTTGATCTGAACCCTGGGTGGAGCGGCGGGCGGTGGCGAGCGTGGCGCCAGCATAGCACGAAGCCGAGGCGACTCAGAGACCAAGACTATCTTGTGACCGTAGAAGAGGCGCCCTTCCACTCTGACGGATATACAGCATTGTTAGCATCAGGCATCCAGATTATCCAGCTCTAAAGGGTCCTCTCCTTTACCGAGATTTTTCTACAAATGCCACCAAAAAAATACTAAATTACCAAGGCATTTATAGAAATGCCAAGAGTAAAGTATAGTAATTGCGATTGTCAATCTTTAGGTGATTGATGGACCAAATGATCGTCTACAGAGGCAATTGAAGCGATTGTCAATCGCACTTCGTGACTGAAGCGATTGATCTAATTTTTGATTGAAGCCCATTGACAATAGAGATTGACGCAGCCAATTGTACGCCTCGTTGTGGATTGACAATCGTTCGGTCATTCGCTCGCTAGTCAATAATATGGTGAACATGCTGCGTCCCGACCCGAGCCCGAGTTCAAGTGATTCCGTTCCGATAGAAGCTCCATTATTCGCATTTTCGATTCACGATTGACGAATGATCGTCTCCGGGGCACTGAATTGCCTTAAGCCCGTTTTACGCGTTGTCTGGGCGGTATATCGCCAACGTTGCAACGGTGTGGACACTTAAATAACCGGTAAAGGGTATGGAATCATTAGTGCGTTCAAGTTTCATACAAAAAACAGGTTTAAAAAAAAAACAACTGTGCGCAAAGCAACCTGCCAGCCTATAAAAAATCGTAAAATGAGGGGTTTTGCTTGAATTCGAGGTAAGTCTTTCTTTTATTCCTATTTAGAATTAATTCTGTCTTAGAAAATAAAATCGTAGTGAATTTCATCCAGAAAATCGGCAAATCAACAATTGTTGTGTCAAGAGGGAGCATTTTCTAGTAGTCTGATATTCTCACGTCGGTATAAAAATTAACTAAGGTTGCATATACATTTATTTCACATATACTGAAAGAGGATTTCTTCAGCTACACAGAAATACAACTTCCATAGTTCTAAGTGCTATCAGACAAACGGCGGCAGGGTGTCCAATTATTCGTGTAAAATTCGTGTTTCGCTGCCCGCGGCGCTGGTACAGGAGTGGTTACATCCCTGTCATGAAAAATTACTGACTAAAGTATGTAGGTGCAACTTGGTCTTATCATATTGGTTACAGGTAGTGAAAGTTGCTCGGAATGATTATGTAAATGGTTATTGTTAAAGCTACATAGCTGTTTGTTTCCTTATTTATAGGCATCCACATCATGCGCCAGTTGAGACATATATTAAATTTAGAATCTTATTTTAATAGAAATTGAACTAGAATGTACATAAAGTGTGAAATCAAAACTATGTTCATAATTTAGTAAATATTTAGCCAAAGAAACTACACGCACTCGTAACCACAAGTAGGTGTTGCATTACCTAGCCTGAATTCAGTTTTGGAATTTTTTTGAAATTTTGGTTGTTTAAGAATTTCAAAAAACTGCTAAAGTGATTTTTACAAATGAGGTGTTGTTGGATTTGTAGAGACCGTGATAATAACAGGCTACATAATTTTACTATCAATAAACACGCAGTTCATAAACATAGAACTAAATTTTACTTATAAAAATGGTGATAACCAAAGGCAACAAATATAATGATTGCCAAAATATTTTTTCCTACCCAAAATGGATAAATGAACACCAAAAGTTGCAAAAAATATCAGGGCAAAATACTGCGGTAGCTTAGGTGAAGGGAAAAGGGGGTGAGCGAAGCGAAGCCCCCTTTATCCTTCGTGTTAGGTTGAACATGTAAGAACAACAAAAAATACTTAAAACATAAACTTAAGTACACAAAACATAAAAAGAAGTTTGGTGATCATTTATCCAAACATAATTTGGTGGACATTTATCCATTCTGGCAGTCATTACGAATTTATTGGTGGTAAAATAGGTGCGTTTTTGGTAATCGTTTAAACATAAGCCTTAACCAAAACTATAATTAATGTAATTAATAATAACATACATACCCATATTATACAATGTATATCTATACCAATGTGAAAAACATATATAACAGTAAAACAAAATCGTTGAAAAATGTAATCAATGAAACAAAAATAACTGTCTGTATTTTCTTTTTATTTGTGGATGGGAGTTGTAGCATGAACTTAGGTTCATTAGCATACTATCAATAAACACGCAGTTCATATTGAGTAACCTGTGTCGTAACTTCTCTCCGAATCTCCTGCCGTACAAAACGGCAATCCCCCTTTACCCCCATTATGGCCTTTTCAGTGTCGTGCGGGTTTGATCGTGTACGCGGTACGCGGTACGCGGGGTTTACTGTGGACTTACGCGGATGCTGTCAGTATGGTGCTAGACCTGTGTCGATCGATCATTTCTTGCGACCCGGGTCGATCGTGACCCATTGGTTAGGCGATTGGATCAAAAAGATTCGATCGTTTGATCGATCACCTGCAGATCAGTCACATGAATCACGCGTCAAAATGAGATCGTTTGATGAGCCGGCTCGCGAAACGCGAGTGATAAAAGTATTTTCACCTTTCGTAATAAGGTCGATCAGCTCACATAGGCATCTGTCGGAATCTTTATTGCAAGGTCTTAAGATTTATAATGGCTTTATTATTTGCGGTTGCCTTCCGTGGGATGAACGACCCACCTGTATGCATTCGAGGCGTATTGTGCACGCAAGTGAAGGAGACAAGCAAATAACAATTCGAGTCGGAAAGTAGGTACTCTTAATATTTAGCTCATAAAGTCTAATTTAGTTTTGCGAGCTGCGCGGCGGCGACGGCGCGATGGAGGGTCGGCGCTGTTGCCGCTCCGTGCACATTTTGTAAACGATCGGATCAAAACGAGTGGTTCAGTGATCCAGGGTCCACTTAACCATGTACGACTGTAATAACAGTGTACTTTTTCCAACCCCACATGGGAATCGGCGAGATGTTTTTCGTCATTGATACTTGCGTTTACCTTTGAATAATTCCGTCCTTCTGTCTGTCTGTCAATAGCCTTACTGACAGACAGACAGACGGACGGACGGACGGCGGGCAACGTAGTGAAAGTTTTTTTTTTTTTCCTTTTAAGGTACGGAATACTAAAAAGGAAGGAGAAGGTGTGGGCAATAAATATGAACCAACCGGAAGGTAACATCAGCCAGCTCCGGATTGTTCACATAGGAGACGTCGACGCGGGCGCCGGCGCCGCCCCCGCTGGCCACGTCCGCCAGCGCCGGCACCGGCTCCCAGCCGTAGCAAGCGCACAGGATGTCGGCCAGCAGCAGCACCGTGCCCTCCTTCTGTTGCAGAGAACCGCTTGATAAAATTTAATGGCTTCACAGGCACACCACAATCAGGACAGGACCAGCGTGGTAGCGGTGCTGTTATCAATGTTGTCAATGTTGTTGTGAAACAACAGCGCGGGCCCGCTCTCGAATTTGGTGTGAATTTTGCTCACGACCGAAGGAGATATTTGAAACCTACAGCCCTTCACGTCCTTCCGGGTAGTGCTAAGGAGCAACAAATCAACACTTAAGTTTCCAGGTTCTCGAAAGATCTATAAAAACACGTGAAATTGGCGAAATTAACCTAGCTGTTAGACCGCCATTAATTAAAAAAAATAATCGGTGTGATATTCTTCCATTTCGGAACATGCTGTCCGTTGCCCAAAACACCCGTTCAGAAAACACCCGTTAAAAAATAACAGTTTTTCTAAACGACCAGATCAACAAAAAGAACAGACCACAGATCCGTGAATCATAGGATCCGTATGCCAAAACACCCGTTTCTCATTGCATATGTAAGCCATAAGATTCATTTCATAATGAGAAACGTATCTGTTGGATATAAGGGTGTGCCTTATGCCCAACAGAAACGTTTCTCATATAGGACCGTATGCCAAAACATCAGTTTCTCATTGCATCCGTATGCTAAAAGATTCGTTTCTCATGACATTATAAAGAGGTTACACATACTTACAACGGATATTTTGGGAAAGGGATATAAAGCAAAACGTGTTTTTTGGGGTAAACACATTCTGGGAAACGGACTATTTAGGAAAGGGTAATGACGGGAACGACCGTTTCAAGATTAGAGCTTTCTGGGAAACGGATATCAAGCCAAGCGTATCTTTTAGCGGGGCGGGGTGAACAGATTCTGGGAGACATATATTTCGGGAATCGGATTTTTGAGGAAAAGGCAGTGACGGGAACGGGTGTTTTGGGAAACGGATCGCATGTTCCGGAGCCAAAAACAATCGAAAGAGATAACTGGTATAGCAAGTAGCACCAAACCGACCAGCTTACATATTTCAGTAGCCGTGGAACTTAACCAAGACACAATTTATTTCACACTATATTTATCCAATAATATTCAAAGTTTGGCAACTTTTGATAACAACATTCTTGAAATCAATCTAACAATAAAACTGTATCGCAATATTTTATTAAGCAAGTTATAATAATGGCTGGCAGACTTACATTACGTACCTTGCTGTACCGTAAAATATTGAACAGTAACGGAAGGCACTCGTAGATAAACTGCTTGCTGTAATGACTGTCATCTGATGGACAGACCTGCAACGAACAACACATTAAAGATTCAGTTTGTACTCGGGCATATATGTAAATGCGATACGTAAAAGCAAGTAAAGACGTTACCTGCAAGAAGTCTTGTAATAGTTGATCAATGACGTGATCTAAAGCCGCGTCGGCCGCAGCGGCGAGAGACAGCGTCCACGCGTGCAGCGACCAAGGTACGCCTAAGGACCGCAGTTCTAGCGTGATGTCTGAAAAACACGTGTGTGCACATACTTTTTACAATAAAAAATATAAATAAATGTAGCTCATTAATGTTCCACAGTCCCCACCGAGGGGCATAGGTCATGAATACGAGTAACATTGAGCCATACTCCATCACGCTGGCTACTAATACCCATTATTTTTCACATATCATAACTGATAGCGTCACGCCTTTTCTCATACGGGGTGGCAGAGGCACAATTGTGCCCACCTTGAGCCAGTTATTCAATACTCCATTTTGCGTGACAGGGGGCTAGCCCATCGCCGAAGCTATGGAGTAATGAAGGTTTTCTCACCATGTTTTCCATCACCGTTAAAAAGTCCGTATAATGTACTTAAGAAAATTAATTATCTCATTGGTACATGGTCAGGAATCGAACCTACATCTCCTGTCTAAGAAGCAAGCGTGAAACCCGTTTGAAAGCTTTAAACACGCTTCCGTCGAAATTGGGGAAAAACTTATTGAAATGCTTGCAAATTAAACTGCTTGCCTTTTTATTTTTAAGCATGGGAAAACTTTACTAACAGCCTCTGAGATTATGACTTAATTTCACGGCCACCGTTTTCAAGTCTAAACTATAGCCTATATATGTATTCTAGAAAGTGTTCTAGTGTGTATAGGCTAGCATTATCTAAAACCCTAAAATGCATGATCCATTCACATTTACGTATATTGGCTTGAAAAAGTTATTTACTTTAGCTATTCCCAACCCACATACACGAGTATTGTTTCAACAGCAACTTGTATATCCATATCGAGGCGGATGGAGAACAACGATGAAAGCTCCCAAGAGATTTCCCGCCACCCTCGCGACTGCATCAGACACTTACTTGCGAGAATCCCCTCTGACGCCATCTTTCTTCGTCGTCCACCAACCTCACAGGATGGAGTTTTAAGTTTCTATTCAACTGAATCCTCACCCAAGTGGTCAGTCTCCGCCGCCAGATACATCGCGTCGTGCAGCGCGCGCTGCTGCGCCTTGCTGGCCCCCCGCGCTGCTCCCCCCGCGCCCTCCGCCAGCGCCTCCTCCAGCGACAGCACCTCCCCCGCGCCGCCCGCACCTCCCCCGCCGGCGCCCGACAGCAGCGCACGCAGGCACGAGCGCCGCCCGTGAGTGCAGCACACTGCTACCGCACTGGGACAAGAGAATAAGATAAGATAACTGGATTCGACTGGCACAGGACCGCATGTTGGCAGGAAAAGAAGGAGGCTATAAAGCAGTAAGCAGAAACAAGCTGCGATGAACATCATCATCAATAGGCCCACATTCACCCACAGCTGGGTTAAGGCATCTTCTGTATCGCGCCATCTATTCCGGTCCTGAGCCTCCCGCATCCACTGCCTACAGGCCGATGATGCCAAAGAAATATTCCAATCGGACTCCGCCTGTAGTACAAGTGTCGATAATGATATGGTGTGGAACGCCAGTAAATATTATACCTGACGTTACCTGGCTTTAAGCCTAATATTGAGAGTAGCATACTTGACTTCCTTTCCGGTGCGACGAAATTAGCCCCAAATAGCTCACTTCCTGTTTAAAACTCCTAAAATACATGTCATATCCGTTTTGAACCTCAGCAACATTGCGCGCGTAAAGTTTCAGAAATGGCGGCAATTGTAGCCAGCGTTATTGTGCGCGCTCAATTTTCAGGTCATTGGCGTTTTGGATTTCTTTCCGTGCGCACGCGTTTAACAAATTTGAAAATATTCCAAGTTACTTTTCGAAATATCCTTGGAATTTTGTTACGGTTATAGTGTTAATTGTTCAGTGTAACAGCAAAAAATAATCCGTTTAATAAAAACCGCGGTAGATAGCCCCGCGTAGTGAATCATCGAGGAGTGATCGCTACAGCAGTTCCACTTCCACGTCTCCGGAAAGGAGGAGCAGCCGGAGGAGAAGACTTCGGGGGAGTAAGAAAGAATTCAAGGACAAGTAATCTGGAAAAATCGTTCCAAGTTTCAGCTAGTAACATCTCGGCAATGCATGATCGTATGCTAAACAGATCGAGTGATGCAATGTTTAGTAACTCACACAATCTCGCAATAAGATATGTTTAATTCTGACATTGAATTTGTTAGGAATATCACTCCCTTTGATAAAGGAGTGATATTTATAAGTAGCTATTTGTAACTACCCTCGAAAGTACAAACATTGCATTCATCCGAATCTCACGCCGAGAAAATCATAAGTAAATCCAATCCAATCAGATTAAGTATTTGCCGTTCGCATGAGATACAAACTTTTATTGTTCTGTGCTGGAGTTCAATGAACTCGAGTGCGCCAAGTCCTTACATGGCAATCATACTTGGCGGGAACGTAGTGACCACTGACCGCCCATGGTAGTACCACATGGTTTGATCAAGCAGAAGGAGGCGCAGAAAGGGATATTTTCGACGGTCATGTCTTGGCTTGTTGAGCACCAAGCAGATTCCGGCTACAGGGATAAGGTATGTAATACAATCAACGAGATGTCTTCCGAGGGGGAATATAATAAAATCGATTCTTATCAATTGCGAAATATTGACGTTGGACGAGTGGATCTCTACTCAATCTATACTCAATGCATTCACGACCATCGCGTAATGGTAACCTCGTGCAAGATTTTGCCCTCGGTGGATATTCCATAACTAATCCCAGTTTTACAGATTTTATGTCCGAGGAAGGAGAAACCTGGAGATTTTTCGTGAGTTTGACCTCTAGAGCAAGGCAAACAGAGGAGGCAAGCCCTTGTGCAAAGAGCTCCCCGCAACTGTTAGCCCGCGCCCGCGCGCAGCGGTGTCGCGCCCCCGCCGCCCGGAGCCCGGCTAGCACTCCGGGCCGCCAGCCTGCGCAAGGCTGGCGCGTGCGCGCAGGGGAAGCAGAGGCAAACAACGACACGGTGACTGCGTGCATTTTTGTGAGTTCGACCTCCAGAGCAAGGCGAGTAGAGAAGGTGAGCCCTTGCGCTGCTGGCTGCCCGCTACACTAGGCCCGCGCCCGCGCGCAGCGGTGACGCGCCCCCGCCGCCCGGAGCCTGCATACGGCGAGGGCTCCGGGCCGCCAGCCTGCGCAAGGCTGGTGCGTGCGCGTAGGGGAGGCAGGAGGCGAACGACGACGCGGCGACTACGAGCCGCAGCCAAATGTAGGTGCCGCAGCCCAGTCTGAGCGCCAAAAGTACACCAATCAGCGCAGCTTGGCTACAGAGAAATTGAAATTCCCTCGTGAAGTGACCTGTTGATCAATCTTCGATGGTAATATACCGCTGATACAGTTTCTGCAACATAGTCCACCTGCAAGGTTTAAAGCGACATTGACATGCAGTTACGTCAGCCGTTAGCGGTTATGCCGGTAGTGCCTGCGCGTAAGGGGACATCGCTACTAAACGCTCGTGTGAGTATGAAATGACTCAGTCTATGCGAGACGGTTCAATTAAACATCTTGCGCAAAGATGTAGATATCTGATGGCTGGTTGTCGTGCATTTCTAGTATCCCGGCGAAACATGAGATCTAACTCAGTCTCTGCAACGTTTCCATCTGTGCAAGGTTCAAAGCGACATTTTCATACAGAAAAATCGCCTGATGTTGGTAGAACGAGGCGGACAGAGTGGAGGCAAACAATTTTCTTACAGTTTTATTGTAACGTTTTACTCATTTACGTGATATCTTAACCCTTTTTAAACCAGTGACGAAGAAATATAAAATCAACACTATTTTATATTCCATCTATACTAATTACTTTATGTAACTTTCTTTGCTTCGAAATCAATAATTTCCATTTTAGCGCTGCTGCTTTTAATGGATTAAAAGGGAGTTCTAAACATTAGGTATGTGGCTGGAGGACCGGCTATCTATATAATACAATACTCAAAGGGTAAAAGGGTAATCATAAACAGCTCTTATTGTGGTGTTGGACTTACCTTTAATATGTTAAACCATATTTTTAAAGAACTTTGAGTACCTACCTAGTTGATTTCCTCCAACCCCTAATATAACATCGCGTTACAATCTAACAACAGAGCCGTCGTTTTTCAACTCGACTAGTTTCATCAATCCGGCAGGATATGGTCGGCAATATGCCTACTTCACTGCTTCAGATAGTTATCATTGTAGCAGTCACCTTTCAGATTCACTATCCAAAGATATAGTCTGCTAATATTATTCAGACAGTTATCCACCAGGATATTGTCGGAGCCATATAGGGAAGTTATCTACATTACTTCTCACAAATGACATACGTGTCACTGGACCGCGCAGGTCTTCATAATTCACTAGGCAAGCGGCTGTAAGAATTCACTTTTCAGTATATTAGCCAAAAGGAGCTGATGACAGTCCTCGAGTCTCTCAGGACATTAGTATAAATTTGAGATTATATATCGTGATATATTTTATTTCACATCTCCACTATTTATTTGGTTGTTTCTCAATAGTCGGTTTACTTCGACATATCCCAAGCGAACAGCAAAGGCAGCTTTAACCAAGTCGACGAAATCGAGGTATTCTAACCATAATGTGTCTTGGATATGGCCGGTGCGGCATACAGCCCACAAGCAGAGTTCCTTAATATTTCTACAGCTGTTCCGTAGAGTACCTACATAGTAAAGGAATAATAATTATAAAGTAGCAATGGAGTATTGAATATCGGACTGAGCATGATATACATTAGTATATTGAGCGTGGGCGCCATTGTGCCTCTGCCGCCCCGTATGGGAAAAGGCGTGACGCTATGTTATGTTAGGACACCAACCTGGCATTTCTACCAGTGAACTGTTTTTCAAAACTTTTATCCTTTACACATTATTATTTTAATGAATGTTATGACCACGCCGCATTATCCCAGTGAAGTATGTACTTTTATGGTTCAGTCCTAGGTAACATGGTTTCACATAATGTTGTCTACACAGCTGCGGCTAATAATGAAAACGCGTTCAGATACTTGTATTAGGTATCTGATCAATGATAATTGAATACGATAGATACTAAACTTCTTTATCACTGTAGGCATTTACAAATATGCTTATTACACGTAAACTTGTCTTTTTCTCTATGCTTGCCCACTGTTGAAGAATCTTCAGTTTAGTCAGATAGCCACACTAGCTCCTGTAATAGAACCAGCCACATCTAGCTATTCTTCTCAGAAGTGATACGAAAAGGTATTTAGATTAATTGAGTAACTTTACAGACTTATTCGCCAGTCTTTTGCAAAGACCAATCATATGTGGAAGTACATAATCAGTGGTAATTCATCCAGGAGGCGCACTCCCAATTCAAAATACAGCAATTGTAATTTGATTATACCTACTGCGAATCACTAATTTCATCATGGTTTTGTGTTTAAATCAGATTGGCCCTGTCTGTGCAAGGTACAAATTATAATAACTCATTTTCACATGTATTCGATTCGGCACGCCTACGTCTCTAGCTCCGAGTTTCGTAGGTCAGGTGACCGACCTGATATCTTGACCTCACAACTGCAGTCTTGGTAGTCATCGAGGTGAATGGCGAGCTAGCAGCCAACCACCGAGCACCAATCTCGGTGAACTTGTACTTAAGTGCTGACTGAAGGGAAAACCTACTGTAAAGCTTTGCATATTCTTATATTCATATAGATCAATGAGTCTTAATAGCCAGAAACTAACTAACCAAGTCTAACCTAGCCAGCCCAAAACTCGGCTGGCCTCAAAAGATGACTTCATCAGACCTTTCTTAAGTCTGTGTTTGTTTCTATCTATTTGCCTTATTTTTGAAAATAAAATTGTTATTATACATACTTACCTGGCTTTAAGCCTAGGTAAATCGCTGCCTTTTGTGCACATTACTGTGCATTGCATGATCGTGACAAATTCTTAGACACGATCAGCTCTTTATTGAGTTGCCAATGACCTGAAAATTGAGCGCGCACAATAACGCTGGCTACAATTGCCGCCATTTCTGAAACTTTACGCGCGCAATGTTGCTGAGGTTCAAAACGGATATGACATGTATTTTAGGAGTTTTAAACAGGAAGTGAGCTATTTGGGGCTAATTTCGTCGCACCGGAAAGGAAGTCAAGTATGCTACTCTCAATATTAGGCTTAAAGCCAGGTAAGTATGTATAATAACAATTTTATTTTCAGGTAAAATTGCTATATTTTCATATTAAGTTCACCAAAAAGAGAGACAAAATAGAATGCACATACTCAGTTAATAGCACCATTCTAGAGGTTAGTCACATTAGTGATTTAGGAGTAACGCTAGACAGCCAACTTGGATTAGACGTGCACATGAACGACATCCATCGTCAACCGTTCTGCGAAAACCCTTGGATTCATCAGGCGCTGTTCTAAAGAATTCAGGTCAGTGCCCACTAAAATGGCTCTATACAACGCATACGTAGAAAGTGTTTTGGAATATTCATCCGTGATTTGGAACTCATGCTACGAAAAGTATAAAAATCGCAATTAAAATGTCCAGCGTGCTTTTACATTTGGTTTACCGAACGCCGGGAATATCCAAACGAGCAGATTACGAGGAGGGACTAAACCATTTTAAAATGGATTCCTTGGCTAGTCGAAGGCAGATGCGCGATCTGGTATTCCTGCACAAAGTGTATAGCGGGGCTATCGCGAGCGAAGACATCTTTTCCCAGATTAAATTTTTGCTAACCAGATCCAATCGAAGGCTGCTTCACACGCAAACCTTCTTTGTGCCGTTTCATAGAAGCAATGTTGGGAGATCGGCACCTATATCTAGATTTTTAATCACCTTCAACAAAATTAATACCTTTGGGGATGTAGATGCTTTTCATGATCGTCTTGACCAACTCAAATATCTATATTTATATTAAATAGAAAATCGTTACGAAAAAAAAACTGATACTATGGGAAATGTTCTATAGTCACCGTTTTCAATATATATTTTTTAAATAAATTATGAATGGATTGAATTGAATTTATTTACAATTTCACAAACGAAAAATCATTGACATTACATTTTAATGATTGTTTGTTTGTTAGGGTTCCGTACCCGAAGGGTGCCAAACGAGACCCTATTACTGAGACTTCGCTGTCCGTCCGTCTGTCTGTCTGTCACCAGGCTGTATCTCATGAACCGTGGTAGCTAGACAGTTAAAAAATTTACAGATGATGTATTTCTAATACTAAAATCTAATACTAAAATACAGAATAAAATAAATATTTAAGTGGGCTTCCATACAACAAACGTGTTTTTTTTTGCTAATTTTTGATCGATATGGATAATGGTAGCAGGTAGAGGCTTAAAATGTTCACAATATATTGAGTATGTTATTTACTTAAAAAATAAATATTTAAATTAAAATGAAATTAATATTTAAGGGGGCTCCCATAAAAGAAACTTTATTTTTTTGCTCATTATTGCCCGATATTGATAATGGTAGCAGGTAGACGCTTAAAATGTTTACAATAAATTGAGTATATTATTTACTATAAAAATAAATAATTAAATTGATATTTAAGGGGTGCTTTCATACAACAAAAGTTTATTTTTTATAGATAATGGTACTGGTATAGCACTTGGCAGTTTTTTTTTATATAGCATGAACTCTTGTTTGTGTTATTTATTAGGATTCTTATTGTTTTTTTTTATTATTATTAATTTGTATTATTAATCTTGATTTGAATAATTTGAGCGATAATGTGATAAATTGATGTCTCTGTTAATGTGAATGTTATGATCGCTTGTAGTAGGTTATCATTAGAATCATATTGTATCTACTGTTGGTGTTCCTTATATATGTAAGTAAATAAATTAACAAGCTATTCTATTCTTCCACTAAAATTATGAAAAGACTTATAGAAAGAGATAAGGTGAGAATGAGAATCCAGAATGTGGAGGTAGAAATACAAACCTATAGCATCCATACTGCGCAGCCGCAGAGTAACACAATGCATCAGTGGACTGTGTCGACAAGAACGGGTCGGCGCCGTGAGACAGTAGTAGTTGCACCAGTTCGAGGTTGCCAGCACCACATGCCACCTAGAGTGGGAACAGACTATATTTAGCAAATCCTTGACTACACAGTTTGTTCTCTCATCACCATGAGGATGAGACATCTGCTGAACCAGTAACCAGTAAGTAGTGCTCAGACACTGGGAATTGGATATGTTCAGCGGCAGTCCCACCTCATCATCTATAAATCTATATTATGATTCATATCTCAGCCCACAACGACCCACTGTTCTAATTTGTCTCCGCTCTATAGCTCAAATCCTCACGTTATATATAGGTAGTCTTTGTTATATTAATTTGATGGTGACGGAATACTGGCCAAATGATGCACATAGATTAAAAGGCAGACCACCCTTCCGATATGGTCAAATTAAATCTCCAAGATTGCTGGGCATGGGTACCAGTAAATGAAGTTAGCGTAAGACCATACAAATGGCATACTGAAGAGGAGCCCTCAGCAAAATCCTGGATAGATAGGTTCCTAGTTTCTAAGACAGTGACGGCTTTTTCTGCAATTCGTCTGAAGGATTCTTCAGGTTGATAAGCCTACAGTTTAATAGTATATGATCATTTTCCAACAAATAACAATTTACCTGAAGCGGCGTAAGCGTACAAATGTCATCCCCCCTAGCAGGAGCTCCGTCGACTCTCGCGCCGGCCGCCAGCAGTCTTCTAGCGCACTCCACCGCGCCAGTGCCGCCTGCACCAGAACACGCGTATACGATCGCGGTCCAGCCTGGGAATATGAAAGAATTACTTAAGTTTCAGCAATTATTACTGCATCTAATGCATGTAACAAGGTCATGTCTTGTAAGCCAAATCAATCACAACTAACTGGCTAAAAATCATTGATGCCGCCAATGACTGACAGAAGTAGAAGGTCTTTAAGGCCCATGCTCTCTAATATGCAAGAAAAGAAGAAAGCATCGCATATATAACTGCTGAGGGGTTACAGGATGAGATGATGATAATGAATATTGTAGAGCATGTTACCAGCAGTCGGCGGGGTGTAGGGCGTGGCGGGCGCGTGCGGGGTGGTGCGGGGGGAGAGCAGCCCGCTCTGCTGCGCCGCGAGCCCGGCTGTCTCCACGTTGGGGTCAGCGCCCGCGTCTAGGAGCATCTGGAAGGTGAAGTTATGATAATGACCAGATAATGAGTCAATACGTGTATTAAACCTACAATTTGTATGTAACAGTGAGGGAAACCTTCATATCTCCTTAACTGCGCCGATAGGTTAACGCCCTGTGACGCAATCAGGTTTCCCAAAGTAAATACTTACACCGAATCCAAGCCAGATATCAATCAAACTCTCTCTGGCCCTACCGAGAAATTCAAAGCAACCAACAACAACTAAGAAGGCCATTATTTATCTCAAAACCAATATTTAACAAAGATTATACTCACAGTAACAACATGCTCATCACCAGCCACCGCTGCTTTCATCAGTACCGTCAACCCCGCCGGGTCCGCCGCGTCCAGCCCACTAGCCGGCAGCAACGTCCTGATGGAAGGGAGCAAGTCCGCACGCCCGCTGAGTAGGGCGCGGTGGGCGACGGCTAGGACCGCTCGGGACATGTCGTCGGGGTTTCGAGAGCAGCGAGGCCAGGCTGGCTCGATGAACTCGTCGAGACTGCGGAATAAATGAAATCTAAGTGATTATTAGCAGTAGATATTATTCTCAGCTTTGATAAATTCTGTACCTTTTGGTTCTTTCGTGTTTTCGTTCTTTCATTATTTCTTTCTTTCTTTCTTTCTTTCTTTCTTTCTTTCTTTCTTTCTTTCTTTCTTTCTTTCTTTCTTTCTTTCTTTCTTTCTTTCTTTCTTTCTTTCTTTCTTTCTTTCTGTCGTTCTTTCGTCCTTTCGTTATTTCTTCTTTCGCTCTTTTGTTTTACGTTGCTTTGTTCTTGCGTTCTTTTGTTTTTAGTTGTTTCGTTCTTTCGTCCTTTAATGTTTTAGTTATTTTGTTCTTTTGTTCTTTCCTTCTTTCGTTCCTTCGTTCTTCCGCTGTTTCGTTCTTTAGTTCTTTAGATCTTTCGTTCAGTCCTCATCCAAAACCTCAGTTTTCTGGAAGAAATCTCTCTTACACATAAGCTTGCAAGTGATACCAAGGTATCTTCAACTCACGTGAGCGGCCTCGGCGGGCAGTCAGCATGCGGCAGTAACAACCTCGCCGCCTGTGTGACGTCATCAGCATCTGGTACGTTTGGTGGCGCGCGCATCCCCGCATGCGCACGCAGCACGCGCAGCCACGAGCCGAGCGGCGGCAGTGCACCGGCGCCGCGCGAGCCCCACAGCCCACCGCCACAGCTGCCGGACGAGGCGGTGGACGCCGCGCCGTGCTCCAGCTGGGGATGATGGATGATGAATAATGAGGTGAGACGCCCGAACAACACAGCCGGTGGAATGGTATTCTATATACCTTGTTACTTTAATTAATTCATCGAATATACCCCTAAAAAATATTTCTCAAGTCCAGCTAGAAACAACCTTCCGGAACCGTGCACCAGGCACTGTGTAATGGAAACTGCCAGGCGACATACAATAATGTCCCTCAACCACAGACTTTACTGTTGCCGACATGACGTTTCTGAAAAAAGTCGTAAAAAGCTCGATTGACTGCCCAAAGCTGCTAAGTCGTTTGAAGTTCAGATTGCCTAGAGTGTCAACCAAAATTAAAACCCTTTTCGATGTTCCACTCCATAGAAAAAACTATGGAAAAAATAATACGATGGAAACAATAAGTTTTAAACAACATTGACATTGTTAATCTATATAAATAGTTAATGTCCTAATTAACGCTTTTAAATATCTTGTAATTAGGACATTAACTAGCACAACTTGAATTAACATAATCACCCTTAATTTTTAATTTATTCATCGTTCATATTGTAGTTAATTATTCAATTCCGTTATATTATTATATTCCGCATGTTTTAATGTTTGTGCCGTCAAGTGCTATAGATACAGATGTATAAGATGTAATTAGGTAACCTGGTTGAGGAATTATACTCGGATACTACGATCATTATGCACAACTTTCTCAAAGCAACATGGAGTTTCCTCTGTAATAAAGTCAATGTAAAAATTCGTTAATATTGTAAATATTTGCATGTACCTTAGTAAACGTCATTGTTTTGCCTCTTCTCTACATTGGACCACTGTGGGAGAAGCAGTAGTCATACAATTAGAGTTATTAGAAGTTGATCTCGCACCTGCTCACACCTCATGTAGTAGTAGAGCGCGCGCTCGGCACTGGGCGTGAGCGGCGCGTGTCTCTCGGAGACCCGTCGCAGTACCGCGCGGAGTTCGGCCGGAGAGCCGCAGCACGTGCTCAGTAAGACAGAGGCGCCGGCCGAGGCCGCTGACGAAGCGGATGCTCCAGAGCCGGCTGCGGGAGAGAGATTGGTGAAATTTTCTCGAGTTTCCTTTTACCTAGTGTAGAGAGATCGGAGGGATTGAACTTCTTTAGGAGGGATCCGATGATCTGTCGCTTACAATACATGTGCTGAGACCACGCCTGGGGTATTCGAAGAACTACCAACAGCCATAAATGTAGCTTCCCCGCTTTGATCAATGTGGGTTATTGGATTGCCCATTGAATGATGTCCTTCATCATTGAATCAATCAATTACAGCACAGGTCATCGGGATTCATTAATCATCGCCATTTCTTGGTTTCAATCGCCTCAGGACGACGCTTTTATGATTTCCAGGCAGGTATTTTCTGTAGGACGAATTGTTGTAACACTTGACCATCAGCCCACTAGTCAACGAATGTGGGATATGCACAAAACAATAATTCTTCCCTCTCAAATTACCAGATCCGTTAGTCGTGATTCCGGAGTCATGGCTCATCCCGAGTTGTCTGTGTTCACCGGGTCGAGACATGTTGGACGATGTGCCTGATCCGAGCGAGCTCAGAGACTCCCAGCGAGACAGGGAAAGGGCACCTGCGAGAGATAGGGAAGACTTATATACCACTCGTCCGGCACACAGATGAATAGATTGTTTGGATATATCAGCCTTTAACAGCCCACTGCTGGAAGTAGGCCTGAAAATTGACCATTTGACCATTGTGGTCATTACCACGCTTACGCGCGAGGCATGGCGATTTTGAACCTTATTCCATGGTAATAAAATTCAAAACCTAGGGAAATGGCATTTCTTATGTTTATTCAGGAAAAATGATGATCGCTATCTTTCCACAAAGTGTAGGCTATTATATCCCTGTAAGTGTTATTGACCTAAGCCACACCAACCGGGATGCTGGTCGAAAATGATATATATGGCTGAAAATTGTAATCGCTTTCACTGTATCCAAAATTCATACCTGACGCAACCCTGCCCGCGTTGAGATGGCTATAAGGCTGCAGCAATCCCCACAAATCAGCAGTATTGGCCACAGCCTGGTCAATCGCAGCTGGCGTCAATGCAGCCCCAGCACTTTGCGCACCAGCTATCAGAGTCATCTCTTCTAGAAGGGTCTCCATTCCAGCGCATAGGTAGATGGCTGCGTATCTTTGAGGTGGACAAACGTTATGTAAGCAACCGATTTTTTCTTTCATTGCAGCGTTCCCATATTTTTTTGGGCGTGGCTGCAAGATCATACTGATACTTTAGTACCGGCTACCCTCATTATTGAGGGTAGGTCTCAATATGGAGAAAAACGAGCATTCACATTCTTTGTCACTTTGGTGGGCCTGTGAACCTGTATTTGAGTTATTTATTATTTACAGAGTTAAAAAAACATAGCAATCTAATCTGCCGTCATATGAGCTACTTTGGCGTTGGCATTCCGTGAATACAGTCTTTGTAGCCTAATTCTTGTCTCAATGCTGGCCAAAGGCCACATCTTCCTTAACCTAGTTTGTCATGTCTTGTGCTGCCCCCTCCCAGTCCGGCAGAAACTTGGCACTCTCTACTTACTCGTGAACAAATGCTGCGACGCGCACATCCAGCATCCAGCGCTGAAAACGTCCCGGCGCGAGACAGGTGCGAGCGCGCGCTGCTGAGCCAAGACGCCGCGCCGCGCTGCCGGATGTGGCGTACATTGTCGCGGCGCGTTGACAACCCTGAGGACACAAAAGTTTTGAGAGTGAGACCCTTGATGACTAAGTGGATGATGATGACCTAAGATGAGTGGTAAAGCTTGCGAATCATCCGATGTTTCCAACTGCAAACGGAAGACATTATTTCCGGTACGTATTACGTTTGGGATTCAGTCCAATATTTATTTCACTTGCTATTCCGTGATACACACTACGTTACACTGCTGGAGTGTAACATATGTGGTTATTGTGACGTCGCTGTTTCTCGATCCCACGACATATTGTATCCTAGTGTGCGGACAGTAGCAATGTATGTGACTGTATGTAAATTTAGGGGTAATGTTACTAAATGCTATAATGTTAAAGTGAAAAATGACCTTTATACAAGCATCAGAAAGTGCAGTGCTCAGCACGATCCTAAACGCACCGGCCACCTCATGCTTCGAGCAGAATCCAAAGTTCTGCGACAAACGTTGTGCTTCCCGCGCTATGCGGACTAGAGCCCTGAAAATCAACACAACATTATTAGACCCTGAAGTGGTTTGCTAACACCAAATGCCTAGTTGTAATGTGTCTTTAGGACTCTTCTGATCATCATCAACATTATTATCAACAGCCTGTAAGGTATTAAGCCTATTATTACGATCAAACTATTGTGTGTTAAGCCTCCCTAATTAGGTCTTCTATAGACCTAGTCTTCTTGATAGCTCCATGGAAAGCTTCTGCAACTTAGCTTATTCTTCTATATGTCTTACTAAACCTACGCACAAAAGGCTGCGTCTAAATATTTTACTCTATGGCGACTATCCCTTGAAAATAGCTACCAACACAGTGAATTTAGAGGTAAAAGAGCTCTTCTGCAAAGGGCTCACCTCTGCAACAAATACGCTAGCCTGGGCGGCGTGTCAGGCGCGAATCTAGCTGCGATCTCACGACACCTGCCCGTTTGCAGCGCCCGGCCGATCTCACCAGCAGTCCAGGGCACGCATCGGAGCTCCACCAGCCTGTGACATGAAGATCTCGGTTACACAAATACATGATCATCATTCAGCTCACATTGACACACTGCAGGGCGTAGACAACTTCTCTGTAACGCCAATCCGCCCGTGTCCACCGTTGTCTGTCGTCTTTTCTCATAGAAAGTGGCAGAGGCACAGTTGCGTCCACGTTTGACCACTTCCATACCCATTTTTTTGTATTATATTATATATTTGTATTTTTTTGTGTAGTCGGAATCAGGTTACAGGTGGGACATTGTCTGAGAATTTCGCACCTCTAAGCTGATTCCGACTTCGAACCACTTCGAAGCAAACGCGGGGGAGAAAGTACGGGTCAGGTTTGTGCTTTGTGAGCCATGTTCTAGGAGTCCACCACCCACGTCTGCCTCATTTTTTGGAGATCAGCTAAGAAAACATGATAACTTTGTATTCGATGTTCATGATCCTCCATGATTCCATGGGGCCACATTATTTTCCCAGGTTTGACTTATTACAGGTGTTGTTAGTAGAAGTTAAGTTAAGGGATTAAAACAATTTTTTTCAGCTGATCTTTTACTTAAAATAATGCCTGTCTGACCTATTATGTGAGTCCACCCACACGAACTCGTCAGCGCTGGTGACATTAGTGCACACTGTATCAAGCGAGGGTTGACGAACTAATGGCGCCCGGCGTCTTCTGGCCTCCGCTGCGCTGCCGGTTTCTGATGGAACAAGATAAATTAATTATGATTCATCTGACGGAATTAATAGCACTGAAAATGGTCATGTTGCGTGCAAAAGAGACAAAGAGGCTTCCACCGAGTATAGTCACAGGTATAGTTAAAGACCAATAAAATGGGAATCTATACCTATGCTGAGAGGTAATACAATTATGTATGATGATGATATGATGCAATGAAACAAGATAGATGGTAGAGTGTTGTAGTGCCTTAAATTACCGGTTTCACAGTCGTAGACGAATGTTGACATTTCCACTACGGATATTTATTTGATTAGCGTTTGTTCGCTAGCATTTTCGGCATAGGCGGTAGCTTGAACCGCCATTAAACCATTTGAGACTGCGTGGTTCGACTGATTAAACCACCAGGACTTTTATTCGTGGTTGAACGACTAGAAGAACACTAATCAAAGACTTCAATGTCGTGGTTCGGACTGCCTCTTCACGTTCATTGATATGTTAGTTGATCTTTCAAGATCTAGGCTAGATTTGACAGTTAATCCTAGGTACTCCAAGTCCACGTTCCGCTTACCCTGTGCACCATTATTGCTGCCTCCACCAGCGCTGGAGGCTCCGCTGGTAGCCGTACTGCTGCTGTCTCGAGAGCGGAGCGTCAGCTGCTTGATGGCCGACCTGATCTCTTCGAGACCTCCACCCCCAGCCCAGGGCGACTGCAACTGGGGATGTAAAGAATACATTTGATCAAAATAAGTTCAGATTGTATTGATATATGGGGGAATATTGCCAGAGCCACATAGGTTAATCTAGAAAAGACTCATATGCCACTTTGAGCATTCGTTCCTTTCTGTTATTTACGTGGTTTCAGTGTATCATTGTTATTTTTATAGCTGGTAGGAGTCACCAATGTATACTGACCAGCGTGATTTATTAGGCCTTGTACTCAACATTTGATAGTTCGGTGATTTGCTGTTTAGGCAAAAGCTTTATAAATAATAATAATCATGTTTATTCAATAAAATTGCTACAGTTTTGTCATACATTGGTACAGACAATATAAGAGTCGTTACTCCCCAAAGTAGAGTTTCCCCTGTATTTTGGGATAAGTAACATACGCTCCTCCCTACTTATATGCAACAATATTGTCTAACAAAAAGAAAAATGTTCTGTAATTTAATTATGTACATACAGTTAAAATATTTGACTTAATTTAAATTTATAGTAACATTTAAAGTTATAAAGTTAAGGATCTTATATAATAGTTAAAAGTTAATTTGATAAAATGAGAATCATTTTTACATATGTGACACAAAACTTACTTGAAAAGGCATCTAATCGCTATTGGAGTGTTTGTAGTGTGAGTTATGTAAGAGAAGTTGATAAGTGTAATGCATGTATGTAGAGTGTAGTGTGTAATGAATGTTATAATGTATTTGATATACAATACCACCTACATGTTTACTAAGAAATTAATGAGAGATATTAACTTAGGATGGTTATAAATTTCTCTGTTGCATCATAATTATTTAACCTCAACCAATTGTAAATAGTTATTTTGAATTCATATGTATTTTTTGAGTAAATATCTTCAGATTGGCAGATTTTATTATACAAATGTGGGCCCAGAAGTTTAGAAAATCGTTGCATAAAACTTGTTTTGCAAGAGATGGTTATGCATACTTTATCTTTGCGACGTTTTGATAGTGGTTTGTAATAAAGTGTTTGGTGTTGCTTTAGGAGGATACTCTGAATGAATAATTGTCTAACTGACAGGACTTCACAGTAATTATATAGTTCTTCCGTTGGAAATAATCTGGGTTTAAAGGTACACACCTTTAGGATTGCACGTTGAGCACGTTCTAAGGTAATAAGAATAGATTTATTTGCTCCTCCCCAGCATGATATGCAATAGCGTAAGAGGGATTCGCATAGAGCATAATAAATATTTTTAAGAACAGAGGCTTTAGTGATATGTCGTAGATTTTTAAATATATATATATCAATTTTCGAACTTTAGCACTTAAAGTTACTATATGTGTATTAAAATTTAAATTTTCATCTAGAATTATGCCAAGATATTTTATAGTTGAGGTTCTCTCTAATGGTTTGCAAGTGCAAAGATTTACATCAGTACAACCATGTGAGGTAATTTTGAGGTTTTTAGGGGGTTGAGTGGAATTATTTATAGAAAAGGTTAAGTATTTAGTTTTGTCAGAGTTAAGGGTTAAAATATTTTTCTGAAGCCATTTAGAAATAATGTCGAATCCATGTTGTGCACTCTCGAAAGCTTCTGTCCATTTTTTACCACTAAAAAGCAAAACGGTGTCGTCGGCATAGGTAACTATATTACCACCTGGGATTTTAAGGTTGCATAAGTCGTTAATATAGACTAGGAAAAGGGTGGGACCCAGTATGCTGCCTTGAGGAACCCCCCATTCGACTGGTTGGGTGCTGCTCATATGGTCACCTATTTTGATTTTGGATTGATCCGTTCCGAACAATGGCTCTATGGTAGTGTATAGTTGGTTAATCTGGTTAAGGTGGTACCTTGTTGTGTTTGTGTTTCGGGCGCGCATGGTGCGGTGGCTGCCGATTCCGCCGGGGCTCTTCCCTGCTGGCATCGCCACCGCCACCACTGTCTGACATGGACGCGTGGCCGGAGGAGCGGTTCTCATCGGAGCTGCTGTTGCATTCACGGGCACCATTCTGGAAGAATAGATTCGCTGTAGAGAAGGGACCTATGTATGGTTGCCGATGTAGGTTGAGACTGATGATGATTCTGGCAGAGAGGTAAGCTCAGTAGATAGCGTAAATCTGGTGGAGTTTGACTTAAATAAATTGACATTTGGAGAAGCATAAGTTTTCTCTAGTCATAATTACTTATTTGGCGACGTTCAAATAAGAAAGAGTCTGCCATCGTAATTTCAGAATGGGCAGAGATAATGGACCAAGGTCGAACCAAAAGGAAAACTGTACTGAGAGCTCTATACCCCGGCCGAGGGCTGAGATGATAACGATGTTGAAGGGATAAAAGAGCATGACATGCATTCATTGTCGCCGTGACACAAGAAACTACTAGTAGGAGATCGAGGTAGAAAAATAGCTTTTATGGTGCTTACTTCATCACCTGGAATTCGAAACCAGAACTACAATGTGCATAACCACAAAGAAAAAAGTGACCATCAATCACACGTTACCACACGTAAGAAGCGATCTCTTTATTATTGAAATCAAGGAAATTGTACTCCATATGACTTTACCAACGCAGGTGCCATTATACACTGCACATACTCATCAAGATAGTGACTTTCCCTTTCTAAGGCTCCCACAAACCACGCTTTTCCCTATCTCTTATATCGTGGGATTCCGCTAAAAACAATGCTTATTTATTTTTATATCACTTTGGTAATACTTTCACTGCGTTACGATTATACACGAAGTAATCGCCGTAATAATTATGAGTAACGCGTCGGAGTTAATTAGGCAGATGGTGAGATTATGAACGATGATGGTGGAGTGGAACTTTAGATGTTTCGATTCGTGCTATATTTAGATGAAAGATTTTGATAAACTCAAACTCAAACTCAAACTCAAAAGTACTTTATTACTGTAGATGTTTACATATTCTTAGCAAACGTCATTTTTTGCCTCTTCTCTACATTGGACCACTGTGGGAGAAGAAGGGCGTAGAAACTCCCACAGATTGATTTTTAGATCTCTTTTAAAAATAGGTTGTGCTTAACTAATACAATTATGATTTATTTTTATTTAATAAGCTGGAATAAATAATTATAAAATTATTAACAGCAAGGTCTGTGTTGAGCCAGATTAACCCCATACAGTCCTGTCATTTAAGTAATCTTGAACATTGTAATATCCCTTTTTCGACAAAGTCGCTTTAACATGCTTTTTAAACTGCTCAAATGGCAATTTCAAAATCTCCAGAGGTATCTTATTGTAGTAGAGAATGCACTGACCCTTGAAAGAATTGCTAACCTTCGCGAGTCTAAAACGGGGCGCAAATAGTCTGTGATTATTTCTTAGGTAAACATTATAGCTATCGCTAAGTTTGGAAAGTGTTGTAAGGTTCTTGCGTACATACATTATATTTTCGAAAATAAATTGACTAGCTACTGTTAGTATGTCAATTTCTTTAAAAAGCTCTCTTAAGGAGTCTGTTCGTTTTAAATTATAAATTGCTCGAATAGCTCTTTTCTGTAAAATAAAAATAGTTTGAATATCCGCTGCTTTCCCCCACAACAAGATACCATAGGACATCACACTATGAAAGTAACTAAAATATACTAGCCTAGATGTAGCCACATCCGTGCTTTGTCTGATGTTCCTAACAGCGTAAGCCGCAGAACTTAATTTACCAGCCAATTTATCTATGTGGGGTCCCCACTGCAATTTGCTATCAATGGTTATTCCAAGAAACTTCGTATCATTTACTAATTCTAACGTGCTGTTGTCTAACACTAAACTGGTCTCAACTTGCCTGACATTTGGAAGTGAGAATTTGATACACTTGGTTTTACCAGCGTTTAACAATAAATTATTAACTGTGAACCAATTCAAGGTTAAAGACAATACACCATTAACATCATTAAATTCTCCTTTTTGTCTTTCAATTTTGAAGACCAGTGAAGTATCATCAGCAAACAACACTATGTCAGTTAATTTCTCCACCATGAAAGGCAGATCATTAATATATACCAGGAATAAGAAAGGGCCTAATATGGAACCTTGTGGAACGCCCATTTTAACACCCGATCCATCAGATTTAACGCCGTTAACTTCTGCCTTTTGAATTCTCTTGCTTAGGTATGATCTTAGTAGATCCAACGCTTTATTTCTAACTCCGTAATGATTTAATTTAATTTATGGCGTATTATGATCAACACAATCAAACGCCTTCGACAGGTCGCAAAAAACTCCGATAGCATCCTGTGCGGCCTCCCATGCAGAATAAATATGAGATATAAGGGTTATACCTGCATCCGTAGTCGATTTACCCCTAGTGAAACCGTATTGTTTGGCATGGAGTTGTTTTGTACGGTTGAAGTGTGAGAGCATTTGATTGAGTATAATCTTTTCAAATATTTTACTTAGTGTTGGAAGAACAGATATTGGTCTGAAATTTGAAGGATCACCCTTATCTCCCGACTTGAACAGAGGTATCAGTTTACTGTGTTTCATGAGGTCTGGGCAAGCCCCATCGTCAACACATTTATTGAATATATAAGCTAAGTGTGGGGCTATAACTAGAATTACTGAACCAATGACTTTGACTAATATTCCCACAGGTCTTCCGTATTTTTTAAGTTAAGTATTTAAACGTTTTGACAATGTCCTGGGGATATACATGATTAAATTTTAAATATACATTACTGGCGCTAGTGTTATTTTTTAATAAAGTCTCTGCTTCATATGGAGATGAATTTAGACGGTCTGTTGTGAGTAAGGGTACATTGGTGAAGAATGTTTCAAAAGCTCGAGCAACATCAGCGCTGGATTTAACAACATCATCACCTATCTTTAGGCAGAAATCATTGTCCCTTGGTATAACTTTGCCAGTTTCGCGGTTTATTATTTGCCAAACTGTTTTCATTCTATTATTTGAATTTTGAATTTTTCTATTAATGTGTAAAGTTTTTGCAGTTCTACAAACCAACTTGAAAGTTTTGGAATATTTTTTAACGTAGTCATGAAATTTTCGATCAAAAATTTTTTTGTTCATAAAGGTCATATAAGATAACTCTACTTTTACGAATTCCAAACGTTGCCCAGTCATTAAATTTAGATTTACCGTTGTAGTCACTGACTTTCTTTAATTTAAAAACTTTATTGAATTCTGTCTGAATAATGCTGAAGAAGTCTGAGTAGATTTTGTTTGGGTTCTGTTCATCAAAATCCGGTACTGGCAAATTTATATCTAACTTTTTCATATACGTCTCTAGTCTATGGGATGTAATAGGCCTATAAAATGATGGATCAGTCCTATTTTTACTGGCAATTGGGAATGAAACTGTTTGACCACTGTGATCGGAGGGTAAGCAGTTAATTACATTTTTACTTGTGAATGCACAGTCACAAAATACGTTATCTAAGCAAGTTTGGCTGGTAAGTGTAATTCTAGTCGGCTCTAGAAATATATGACATAAATTAAATGATTTGAACAGAGTTATTAATCGTTGTTTCAATGTTGTATCTACAAGCAAATCTACATTAAAATCGCCACAAATAATTAACTTTTTTCTGTTATTACAAAGTATAATGAGGGCATCCTCCATAATTTTCTCAAACATTTCAAAATTGCCATGGCCGTTTTCATCTCTCGGAGGTCTGTAGACACAAACAATAGTATGGCTATCCAACTCAACACAGGATACCTCTATTTGTCTTTCTACAGTAAGTGCAAGAATATCTTTCCGTTCTTTCACCTTAATATTATTTTTTACTAAGATTAAAGAACCACCTCTATCGGCAGTCTTTCTATTGTAACAACTGACAATTTTGTAATTATTTATGTTAAAAGACATCATATTTTCCTTTAACCAGTGTTCTGTTATACAAATAACATCGGTGTCTGAATGATTAAGAAATAATTCTGATACAAGTTCTTTGCCAGGTAGCCCCTGCATGTTTTGATGGGAAATATTTAAGTGGGGCTTACCCTTTGTCCTAGTATTTTTCATTTGATTGCCAGAAAACCCCTGCTTATTTTGTAAAATTTTCTTATGTTTTGAGGGGTCCTCTTTTGTCGAACTATCTAGTTTAAAACACTACTATTAGTACTAATACTAACTAAAACTGAAGGCGACTGCGTTATAGTATTTACAACTGTGTCGCATATATTATACGCTCACAATGTAGCTACTCGTTTTTTTGTTTTATGAGACAGGTACATAGTATCCTGAGTCAAAGTAAAGTTATTAATAAAATTATTCATGTCGAAATATAAAATAGCATCACTATGATGACACGTTATATTGTATAGATGCATGTTCATTCTATGTACACTTTTATTTTGTTTCCCCGATAAATTAGAACAATAAGGAAAGTTACATAGAATAAACTTGCACTTCGTCTTATTATATAAATTGAGCAGTACCTCTGTACCGGTATCTAATGCACTCCGACTAATGTTTGAGTGGTTTCCTACCATAATAACAATGGTAGTATTTTCATTAAAATTCCCTACAGCTACCTTTTTTATAATATCCTCAAAGGAACTATTAGGACAACAATTATTTGTCACTTGTTGCTTAAGGCCATAATGCAAAAATATACCAAAATCTACACCTATCTTATCTGAATAAACTACAGTTCTTTTGTTTGCTATTGTTCTTCTCGGAGCACGATTTGAGGTGAGTGGCGGGACACTCGTGTTGGAGTGCGGTGCGATGCACGTGCCAGCGGGCGGCGCGGCAGTCGCGGTAGCGAGCGGTGCAACGCGTGTAACGGCGAGCGGCGCGGCCCTCGCGGCAGCGTGCAGCATGACACACGAGTATACAATTTTCCTATACACGTTAATCACCTAAAAGTTAACTTGTTTATTTATTTTAATTACGTCTACTAATAATCTATGTACCATATACATATTTGCTGACTCTTGGATACAGGGTTGCTGAGTGCACAAATATAAGTATACCTAGTTCAGACATTTTCTCGATATTTCTCGATTTGTCTGCATCTATCCTTTTTTGTATAGCGTATGCCTAGAGTACTATACCTTTACCTATTACCTTTCGAATATTGGGCACCAAGTTTTTCGAAACTTTCGTTTGTAAAACAAGATTTAATTGCATCAATTTTAAATCTAAAATGTAAATATTATTCTAAGATTGCATGCAGTCTAGCAAAGAAAATCAAAGTTAATCTGAAATGGATTTGTTGTATGAAGTATCGATAGTTAAGAGGAGAAGCCAGAAATAGAGTTTAATAGTCATGTATTTACAATATTCACAATTGAAGATATATTCAGAAGCTCAGAAAATGTATGATAAAATGGGCTTGGTGGACATGCAAATGCGGCGAGAGCTGAGAGGCAAGAGAGTGACAGACAAGTTTGGAATATTCTATAAGAAAGATGTATATTATATTCTCTTTGAAAGAAGGGTTCTAAATAGTACTGCGCGCGCATAAGCAAATTCACCAAGGTATGTAATGAAAGATATTAGAAAACAGATAATAACAAGGACATATCATACAGATAAAGAAGAATAGATCGCCACACTATTCGTTGGCCGAAAAATTGACTGCGTCACGGTCGATGTCTGATCGTGATCTGGAAATCCGGTTAAACTTCCGCTTCTTTTCTTTCTGATGTTCTTGGCTGCCAGTCGATCTTTGGAAGTTGATACGTCCTGCGGATCCACTCTCCACGGATCGACTGAAGGATCCAGACTCTCTTGAGACGGTCAATAGTCACAGTCATTGACTTTAATTTCAATATCAATGGTATTTAGACCACGTCTTAGGACTCTGTGCGGTCCAGTATAAGGTGATGAAATGAAATGATGAGGGCTTCTTAACAGGACCATGGCGTAGACATAGATGGAAAAAGAAATTGGGATTGTAAAATACCCGAGGACTGCTCGTAAGCCACGTAAGCGACGCGGAGTCGACTTGCGAAGTCGCTGAAGTCCATGACCTCCTCAGTGTCCGATGCAAAGAACTTAGGCTATATCATAATAACTCTAAGAATAATGAAGACTGGTGAATAAAATTAATTGAGGTAACTAGTATACAATATAAAACTAAATAAATGAAAGTTATATGAACTTCCGACATTGTGTCGGTAGGAAATAAAATTCTCTATCTGTGGTTTAATATCTTCATTTTCTAATTGTTTTTCCTGAAATGCTATTCAATTAAACTATACGTATTATTACCTGTCATTTCTTGAGTATCTAGCTGTGATATCAATGGTAATGTAACGGAATATGGGACATAATACTCATGCATATTCAATATCTAAAGTAAAAATCCATTGAATTTTGCAATCAACGAATTTTCGTGATGAGAGATTGGATGACAACATATGAAAATGTAGATAAAACCAAAGATAATTGAATCAGTAGATAAAACTACAGGTGTTCCAGCGGTATTTAATGAATATCACTCAAAAAATACCACCGTCCGAATACCTATCCACTTTTGCCCCCGACTATCTCAGTAACCTAATCTTCAGCTCGCGTGCGCACGCGCGGTTATCGACGCCGATCGGCGATTGTTGCCGACCCGATGACATGGATCCAGCTGATTATTATGATTTAGCCCCGCCATTATTGGATAGCGGTTTGCGAAAATTGCAAACTTATTTATTACTTTTAGTGCTATTCGTTAAAATTGCCCTGAAATGCTTGTAAATCTACCAAAATATAGACCCTAGATGCGTTAGCATAGTAGATATCAAAAGATTGCAACTGAATAAATAGTAAGTTTACGTATTTTCTTCAATGATAGAATGACACATGCTATGAAGTGATAGAAGATGATGAGCAGACCAAGAAAGGAACGTTTCTACTTTTAAAGACAGCAGAAGCAGCCATCCCCATAATACGCCAGTCGGTAGAGGTTCAAAGCTGAATGGTTTGATACAAAAGATGCTGCAATGGTTTTTTATTTTCTTTAATTTGTTTGAAAGTAACTTTTCGCTAGGATGCACCGTATAGAAGTTATAAGCGGGAAACCTAAAAAGTCCCAACATTTCGAGGTTTTGTAGCTGCCAAAAGTTTTTCAGAGATATCTCGTATTACCATTTTTAAGAATTATTACTCTACCGACTGGCGTATAATAACGGTAACCGAATAAAATATTCATGGATTACAGTCAGATCGGATGTCCAGCGCTAACCACCCACCGATTTTATTAGCAAATCCATAATAAATTTGGCTCATAAATTTGGCTTTTACGTTGTTTATGTCCGCGGAACACTAATCAGGCTTGAAACTATCTACAAAGATTTGAACAGCCGTACCTTTTAGAATTTAGACACGAAAGCCACGAAAAATAATGTTGATCGTGTTGAAAGGACAGTTATAAAATTGCTATCACATGTTAGGCAAATATTCAGCACATAAAATAATGACACAAGATATTGTTGACAAATAATGATTGATGTAGCTTACAATATGTTAAGATTACATAATTTTATTCATAGAACTAGAACTACATCAACTGCTATTAATTACTCGCTACATGTCTAAAAAAAATTGCGTGTTGAGTGCAAAACGTATCACCTGTCACTTGATCGAGTCATATATAGAGACGTGTGTATTTTAATTAACAAGACTGTAACTTGTGCAATTATACCATAAAAGGTGGGCACTTATCTCAGTTGATCACTTAAGATTGCTAACTTCGAATTCACTTAAGTAGGGTGACACTTGATTGGCACGACCACAACACAACCTTACCTATGTGATTTTGTAACGTACCCGTTGGTTTCGAGACATCTATGTTTAAAATATCATTGCAGACATTATCTATCTGACCACAAAAAAATGAGTCTTGATACTTGATACCACCTCACGCACGATTGACCGAAACAAACAGACGTAAAGCCAACATCTAAGCTATTTACTGACCACAACCAAAACGTTAAGTAACAACCGCAACAGGCGGTCACTATGAAACTAAGTATTTAAAAGCGGAGAGAGTGTTACGAAATACAAAGAAACTAGTACTATTTCACATCGACATTATTCGACATGTATTTATAATAGGGTATTTCATGTCACATTTTTATACACTTAAAAATGTAAACATCTACCGACAAATATCTTCAATTATCAGAGGATCCTTCCAAGTTCATGTACTGAAACGTGCACCTTCCACCAATAGATGTTTCCCACCTGTATAGCAACCCGGTTATCAGTCCGATGGTTGTGCTCAGCCTCCTTCGGCCGCTTCTCCAGCCCATAGCTGCTCTGCACCGGCGCGCACCTCACTGGGATGCTCTGAACTGTCAGTTGGGATGGCGCCAGCACAGGCTTGAGTTGCGCATTGCTCGAGGGCTCGGGGGCTGGTGGGGCATCTGCCTGGTGGGTTCTGTGAGCTGGGGAGAGATGAGGGTTGAGTTGAGTGATAGTGCTAGAAAAGTAAAAGGGGCAGGGTATAGTCTTGACGGGGGCACAATCTGTATCCCCAGATACGGGCGGGAGCAATGCAGAAGATCCTGTCCGCCCAAGCAAGTAACCGTCGAGTATGTATCTTGAGGTTTACGAGAGACTTATGACGAAGCGTTGAGGAAGCAGGAGAATTTGTGCCAAGTTTCCAAGATCGGAATCAGTAAACTTATTCCTCTACAGTTAAGGCCCTAATTCTCCTCTGGGAAAGCGGCGTGAAGATCTCAGAGGATTCTCCAACTAGAAGATTCCTGAAACGGGATTTCGAACTCACCATGGTGATGCAGCGGTAAATTATGTTCACCGGTTGCAGTTTCAGCTGGCGGCGGCGGCGTAGTCGCCCGATGCGCGTGCGGTGGCGGCGACAGCCTGCGCGCGTGCGCGGGTGCAGGCTGCGGCGGCGCGGCGCCGGACACGCGGACTCGGAGAGCGCGCGCGCCGCCTGCTGCTGTGACCCACGCCTCGTCGGGACGGCAGCCGCTGGAGGGCCTGGGGGAGATAGACAGGTATTAGTATGCACATTTTCTCCATCGTACTGCGTGTTTGACACTGAGCCAGCGTGGAGTAATATCCCAAGGTGCACACTACTGTCTACAGAAAGTCTATCTATAGGATACTGATAGAATTTGATTCGATCGTTTACCTAAAGAGTTTATTATCCCTCAAGATATTTTCAAGATTTCTTATTGTTAGCCTTTAGTAACAATTAACCTTAACCATATGAGAAATAATTCAAATTCAAGTTTATTTATTACTGCAGATATTCACATATACTCAACAAATGACATTTTTTGCCTCTTCTCTATATTGGACCACTGTGGGAGAATAAGGGCAATTAGATCTCTTTTAAAAAATGGTTGTGTTTAACTAATACAAATATATCAATATTAATTATTATAAATAATAAGCAGGAATAAATAATTTCAAAATTAATAGCAAGTTCTGGGTTGAGTTAGATTAACCCCATACAGTACCGTCATTTAAGTAATCTTTAACATTGTACATAAATTATAGGCAAAGTCGCTTTTACATGGTTTTTAAATTGGTCAAATGTCAGGTATCTTGTTATAGAAGAGATTGCATTGACCCTAGAAAGAATTGCAAACATTCGCGAGTCTTTACCGGGACTCAACTTGTCTGTGATTATTTTATTTGTTAAGTTTACATTACAGGATATGGGTAGCTAAATTTGGAAAGTAAGTTCTTGCGTAAATACATCATAGTTTCGAAAATAAATTGACTGGTTACAGTTAGTATGTCACTTTGTTTAAAAAGTTCTCTTTCAGAGTCTGTACTCGAATAGCTCTTTTCTGTAATAGAAAAATAGTTTGAATATCCGCTGATTTCCCCCACAACAAGATACCATAGGACATGGCACTATGAAAGTAACTAAAACCGGCCAAGTGCGAGTCGGACTCGCACACGAAGGGTTCCGTACCACCGTTCAATGGAAGCGATGGTGTGGAGTGAATAGTTTGGATTTTACACAGCAAAATATTGTTTACAAAGTTATTGGTGCGGTTACTTTCACACTACATGTACGTAACCAGGTGCATCCATAAGTTTGTATGTGGTATTGAAAGAATTGTTGTATGGGAGCCCCCTTAAATATTTCTTTTATCCTGTTTTTTAGTATTTGTTGTTATAGCGGCAACATAAATACATAATCTGTGAAAACTTCAACTCTCTAGCTAGCTAGGTTCTTGAGATACAGCCTGGTGACAGACGGACGGACGGACGGACGGACGGACAGCGGAGTCTTAGTAATAGGGTCCCGTTTGGAACCCTTCGGGTACGGAACCCTAAAAAATGACTAGCCTAGATGAAGTCACATCCGTGTTTTGTTTGACAGGACAGTGGCTACAGATAGAGTTAGACAAGAATCTACACTTTACTCTAACTAAAGCAAAGTAGGGCCTATACTCGTAAACCATGACTAGGCACCGTGTTCGTACTCCTAGCAAAAAGGTCTGAACTTCGGAATTTTGAATGGTCACTTAACCTCTCAAAAACCGAGGGTAGTTGGGACGGGTCGTGATTTTGAACCTTATGGCATGCCATTTATTACCATGGTAATACAATTTTAAAACCTTTAACGAGAAAGTGGCGTTATCTAACGCCGGTGGTATTCAAGAGGTTAATTAGTGCTCCGCAAAAAATAGAACCGAAATTTTAAATTTGTGCTCTCACGGTTTAGAGATAAATGCGAATAACACATTCTGCTGGGAGAACGTTCTTCTAACAAAATGCATTAAAAAAAGAGGCCTACGCTACTTCAAGGCTTGAAAACTCTATCAACGGTTCCTCGTAAAGTCCTTCATCTCCTGCGGAGGTTTAATAAACCAAGATTAAGTATTTTGAATGAAATCAAGCTCTGTGTTTTGATTTGGCCGCACCTATGTTTGGCGCTCTCGTATACAAGTTCAAAGATAATAGCGGCTTAGCAGATCAATAAGTGGTCCTATTCATAAAGATATCATGAAAACTAGAACCCTAAATTTGATGTAGAACCTGAGTAATTTTACAAGAACGGTAGTCTTAGCTTAACCTCTCCGTGACCCAAGCGTACCGACACGTCAACGTAAACAAACACTATTGACCCAAGCGTACCGACACGCACTCGATACCTTTTTTTTTAGACCGGAATGAATTTGCCAATTGTGTTCGTATTGGCAAGGTTTTAGTGTGTAAAAACGGCCAATGAGTCAATCTTCTATTTCCGGTATGGTCTTTTGTTCATTTCATTCATTCAAGACGCTGCAAACGTGACTCGAAAAAATCACTTTTCGTAACCGGTATTTCATGAAATCTTCGAAAGCTGAAATATTGAAAAATTTCTATTAGAACATACTAATGTTTTTATTGTTTTCAAAAGGTAATCTTGTGTAGACGAAAGTATCAAACAAAATGTGTATTTTGTTGTGTTTTACTCATGTCGACTACATTTGTGACGAGAGGGAGCATTTTATTAGAAGTCTGTGATTCTGATGTCGGTACAAAAATAAACTAAGGTCACAGTGACATTTTCTTCGCATTGAGTAAGAGAGGGTTTCATTAGCTACTCAGATGTACAACTCTCATAGTTCTAAGAGTTACCATTCAGACATAATCACTTGATATGTCAGTCAAGTCGCGCGCGCCGCGCGGGCTCATGTATGCCTGGGATTCGAGCTGGTTTTCGCCGGGCGGCCGGGTTTCGGAGAGGTTAACACACCACTACCCGACCAAATAAAGTAGGCCACTAAAAATCGGCCATTGGATACATTGTGCCTCCATTCCGAATTTGTTCGCCTTTGGGAAGGCAGATCTTCACCACGAATCCGCGATCTACGACAGCAACGTTCGGGCAACAAGAAGGAAGATCTGCGTCACCAAGCCGCAATCCACGACATAATAGTTGGGCATCGGGAAAGAAGATCTACACCACGAAGCCGCAATCCACGACAAAACGGTTGGGCATCGGGTAGGAAGATCTGCACCACGAAGCCGCAATCCACGACATAGCGGTTGGGCATCGGGAAGGCATATCTGCACCAGGAAGCCGCAATCCACAACAAAACGGTTGGGCATCGGGTAGGAAGATCTGCACTACGAAGCTGCAATCCACGACAGAAAGGTTGGGCATCGGGAAGGAAGATCTGCACCACGAAGCCGCAATCCACAACAAAACGGTTGGGCATCGGGTAGGAAGATCTGCACTACGAAGCTGCAATCCAAGACAGAAAGGTTGGGCATCGGGAAGGAAGATCTGCACCACGAAGCCGCAATCCACGAAGATGACAACGCAAGCCCCACACAGATTCTATACGTAACGAACGTTTGTTTTCCAGGAGTGTTTTTCGAGCCGCAAAAGCTGAAAATGCACGAGCGTGGTCATTCATTTTGAGTCGACATCAAGAAAGATAACAATCACAAATGAGTCCACTGCTTAAAGAAGAAAACTCCGGCAGGCAGTTTTTTGATTTACTGTTTATTGTGTGGTATATAGATTACATTTTGTTTTTGTTTTGTTTTTATATTATATAGGATCATATAGGTACTTAATATTATTATATTGATATTGATTTTTGTTACAATATGTGTGAAAAACTAAAAGAGTCAGCCAATGCACTCTAGACCTAAGAATTTATATGTTATGTTTACTCATTATGTTTTTGTCGAATATATATTCAGTTCTCCATTGGCCGCTTTAAGTATATCTTGTCTCTTCTATTATTAGCAAGTCTCATCCCCTACAAGAGCACTAATTCGACAAATGATCTGCAAATCTGAGGAGGAGTATGCGAGGGCTTCAAACTTAATGGGAGGTCAAACTAACAACAGAGCCTGACTTCTTTTAAAATACTTAATCTAGGTTTATAAAATTTTTGGAGGAGATGAAGGACGTTACAAATAACTGCTGACAGAGTTTTCAAGTCTTGAAATAGTGTCGTTTGAGAGTCCATAAATAATGTAAACTGAATAACGCGGAAACAAGCAAGTTTAAAAAAAGTAAGATTGCACTAATTAGGCACAAATTACTAGCAACAATACACAAAATCTCATTCGTTCAGCCGATGGTGAGAACAGAAAACCTTCAAAAGTTACCACATCAGAAAAAATTATAACTCTGTTCCTATAAGAGGCAAAAAAATTTGGGCACATTCAGGAACAAATATAAGCTTGTGCCTCTTTAAAAAACTATGGGCAGAAAGTCCTCCCAGCAGAATGTGTTTTTCACATTTATCTCTAAATCCCGTGGGAGCGCAACTTTCCAGGTTTCGGGCACATTGTTTTTTAAACAGAGCATAATTAAGTGACTTACTATCTGGCACTTGTATATATAGTCCGTATATGTGTAAATAAAAGGTGTAGTCATATTTTTGGGGGTTGTTATGGCCACCATTCTGAACAAATTTCACTGTGAAACTTATTTGATAAGAACAACTTTTTTCCCTTCTCCATACAAAACAGCTGATCGCCCGGCCCAAACTGTGTGGGGAAGTGATAAGTGAAGTTGCTCAGATCAAAAAGGTTTCAGTGAAAGTTGTTCAGAATGGTGGTCATAACAACCTACTAAATTATGCCTAAATGTCATATTAAACTATTTTAATGTCAATGATCGTATAGCCCTATTCCGCAGTATGTTCTCTTCGTATTAAAGCTAAATTTCATTCTGCTTAAAGTTTCGCCAGCCTCAATTGCGTATTGCCTAAACCTACATCTCCAACTCCGCTGATGTTGTTGCCAAAAATAAAAAGGGAACTCAACATTTACTAAAAGATGGCTATGTATATACTAAGAACAAAATCAATAATAATGGATCTTCACCTTTATTTATTCCGGTGTGTCCGCATTTAGGGCATGTTCTGTACTCGGTAGATTCTTAACTCTGCTGAATGTAGGTAGCCACAGCCGAGTAAATTTCAGAAAAAGATATAATGCAGACATTTCTCAAAAGGTAGTAGGGTCACATAGCCTCAGAAGATCAGCACACAGACATATAATAAGATACTACGTGATAAGCATTTGAGATATCTTGGTTAGCATACAACCACAGAGTAAACGTAAGGGTTTCGTTCATCTGAGTATAGAGCATATAAATGAGAATACATGTCAAAAAGGTTGTATAGAAAAGATCTTATTACCTCACCAAACAAATGTGAACTATTTACGCTCTATTATTTAAGTGCCTACATCGTTATTTGACAATGATTTTGAAATAAATATTTTGATTATTGTAATTTTAATGTTTGTTGTGTTTGTAATGTCAATAGGGATGAAATGAAAATGCGGATTCAACTTCATCGTGGAGCTTGGTACTCTGTACTTCTTTCGAACGACCGCAAACTTTGCGTTTTTGGTCGTTACTAAAGTATTGTGCAAGGGCTCAGTATTTTCACTCATTGAATTGTCTCAAAAATTATAAAAATATGTATGAAATATTTTCACAGAACTCAAGCAAAAAATATGATTTAAAACTCCGGCAAGAGCAATTAGAAAATATGTATACACTTCTTCCAAACCTTCTCTAGAACGTGTTGACTAATAAATAGACCACAAGTAGGTAATTTAGAGAAATATTTAATTTGTGGTTTCTAAATGCTACTTGGGATGGCTTCATCTTACTCGTATCCAGGAAAAGGCCTGCGCCCCTCGCTGGGGGAGCGCAAGCGCCGGAAAACCTCTACGCACCGTTTACAAGTGCTTATGAGAATTCGACAAACCATTGCAATGCGTAAGGGAAGTAAGGGCCTCAGCTATCGTAAATGGGACGCCTATTAGCGAAGAAGGCAGTTTCACGCTTTGAGTAATAATTTATACATTATTACTGAAAGGTTTCACGTGACAATGTGGACGCGCTGGACAAAAGCACCAATTTAGATTTTGATCGGAACCAACTCCTCCGTGGGCCATTTTGAATTTTATGCCAGCCATTTTGAATTACAGGTATATTATATAATAATATATCTCGTACTAAATCATAAACTTGGTGCCCAATTGTATACTTATTTGGGGTCAGGGAATTTAACAAGATATTTTTTAGTGTCGAGTTCCCAAAGGATACCAAACGGAACCCTGTTACTAAGCCTCCGCTGTCCGTCCGTCTGTCTGCGTGTCAGTAACAGCTAGACTGTTAACATTTACATAGAGTTCGTATTTCTATCGGGGAAATAATAAAACGACCAAACAAAAAACTATTTGAGCGAATGACTATAAAGAGCGGAATTTCCTGAAATGAGCGAAAAAAATACTGAAATGCGCGACAAATTTACTGATTTGCGTGACTAAATTAGTGAATGGCTTAGCCACCGCTTATTGGCTAAATAAAGACCGTCTGGGTGAAGTGACGAGTCAGGGTAGGTGAAAGATAAAGTGGATGAGCGAGGCGAAGCTCCCTTTAACCTTCGTGGTAGGTTGAACATGTAAAAACAACAAAATCCATTTTATATTGTATGTTACTCGAATTTAGGTCTTCAAGTTGCTGTTTTTAGATTTCTAGTCGCGCAATTCATTAACTTTGTCAGACGAAGCGAGTATTTCTAGATAGATCTTTTTTTGTCAAAGAGTTTGGTGACTATGTCAGAAATTATTTTAAAACATTCAAAATTGATTGTGCAAAAACTAAGTCGGAACATACTCGCAAGAGGATCGGCAATAGTACAGATGTAGTGAATAATCCTTTCCTTTCGTATTTTCTCGGAAATGTTCGTTTTTGTCTTACTACTCCACCGCACTCAGTACCCATCGAGACAACGTAGGGAACGGTCGCATTGCAAGAGGAAGTATCTATATAGAGTAGTTAATACCACAGAAATATTTTGTTGATATTTATGTTAGATTTTGTGATAAACTTCATGGACTCATGGATTAATGCAGGCCACCTATATTTTTTTTTTTACTTTACATTTCACTCTTGTCTGTCATTTTTGTAAATAATAAACATTGATTTTATTCGATCCACATTAACAATTTATAACAGACATGCCGAAAGCACTAAGAAAAGGGAAACGTTTAGACCGGCAAGCCTGCGAAGTTATTTTCAATATTTATTTATATTTCTTAACTGAAAATGATAAATTCAAACATACCAACTATACTGCTTACTTTTGTAAAGTCCAAAAACGAGTTTCGGAGGCCAGTGGAATTTCTCAACGAACAGTAAATAAAATATTGCAAAAAGAATACATAAATCAATCCACCTCCAATAGTCCGAAGTCGGCAAAGTTGGGTAGACCAAATAAATTATTTTGTCTAGGTCTTGACGATTTTGACTACAATGTTATACGCCGATTAGTGTATAATTTCCATTTGATATACAAAAAAGTACCTTCAATTAAAGCCCTGAAGTCCAAGTTATCCGAAGCCATAAATTTTAAGGTATTTGACTTTACGCTAAGAAAAATTCTTAGAAAAATGGGATTTCGGTATAAAAAAGTTGAAAACAACAGAAAATTACTTATCGAGAAAGATGATGTTCGTTTAAAAAGAGTAAAGTTTTTAGCTGCGATATAAAAGTACAGATTGCAAGGGAGAGAGATTGTTTATATGAATGAAACATACATCCATACCTCACATTTGGCAGGTAAAAGCTGGGCTGACTCGTCAGAAAACGGAGTGAAACAGTTAATTTCTAAAGGACAACGTCTTATAATAGTGCACGCTGGTAGTAGAAAGGGGTTTATACCTGGGGCATTGTTAATGTATCAGTCTACTGATAAAACAGGTGACTATCACAACAAGATGAACAATGAAAACTATGAAAAATGGCTTCGTAATCAACTAATTCCAACCTTAGCTCCACATTCGGTACTAGTAGTAGATAATGCTGCATATCATAATAAGTACGTAGAAAAACCTCCTAATTCAAATACCAGGAAGCAAGACATGATTGATTGGCTATCCAAACATAACGTACCGATTGATCCGTCATTAACAAAACTTGAAATATATGAAATTATTTGCAAGTACAAACAATACTTTGTAGAATACTCTATAGATAAACTTATGAACGAATATGGACACAGCGTACTAAGATTGCCACCATATCATCCTGATTTCAATCCCATTGAAAACATATGGTCTCTAATAAAGGGATACGTATCCAAAAGAAACATCAGTATGAATATGACTACTGTGAAACAATTGGTACAGGAAAAGGTTAATATGATTGGTTCCGATGTTTGGGCCAAAGTATGTGACCACGCCATCAAATGCGAAAACGAGTACCGAAAACACGAACCTGAGTTGGAAAATTATATGGCTAGTTTTGTAATCACCGTTCATGAAAACTCTGACGATGATACATCAGAAAATAGTTCTGATTCTGACTGTGATATGGAAGTTGGAAATATTGTTTCGCATCACACTGTCCACCCCGCTCCTCCTCCTCTTATCCCGCTGTCATAATCGAAGTCGTTCATCCAATCAGAAAATCATATTTATTTATATTAATTTCTCTGCTGGTTTGTTTTGTTTTATGTTGAGGTGTCTTTTTTGTTATGTCATAGTATTTTTAATTAATTACAAAAATTTATTGTTATAAAAAAGGTCTGCAAAATCCTACTGTAGTTTTGACTTATAGTTAGACTTTTGGGGTTCCAATCCTTATAGAATCATTAGATCATCCCAACCGGAATTTGGTTTTTATCAGTGCGTTTTATTGAAATAAAACGTCCTCAGTAACTAGTTATATTTTTGTTTACCTAACGAATTCTTTATATGATAGAATCGTGGTGGTTTTAACATCTCAGTGTAATATATGTCAAACGGGCAATATATGGCAGGTAATTAGCGAGGAAACTGGAGAGAATAAACAACGCTTCACTGACTTCAAACTGAGAGTTAACGACCACTTCGTAACGGAAGATCTCGATGTTGCCGAAACCTTAAAATATTTCATTTCGGATATTCCAGTTTCTGTCACTAAGTCACTAAACTGTCCCACTGACGCCGAATCCTTACATAGATAGTAAAAAAATAATGCAATGTTGATTTCCAATTCGTTCATGTCAGTGCTTCTACTATTCACAAAGCTTTTAAATCACTGGATTTGAAAACAACCTCCGATCTTGATGGCCTCTCTCTAAAAACTGTTAATTCCATAATAGATTACATCGCCCCTCATTTAATTTGTATTTTTAACCAATGTTAGTGGCACTTTTCCTGACTTGATATAGCTAAGTTAAGTTATTCCTCTTTTCAAGGCTGGTAGTACATCCGATCCCAATAATTCAGGCGTATCGCGATTTTACCCACCCTTAGCAAAATCTTTGAAAAAAATCATACTGGAACAATTAAGCAATCATTTGTATCGCCTTATATTGATGAATTCCAAAAAATACGGATTCACTCGGGGTCGCTCAACGACCGATGCTGGAGCTGAACTTATAAAACATATATTAAATTCTTAGGAAACTCACATGAAGCAATAGGCGTTTTTTGTGATCTTTCCAAAGCTTTAGATGGTTTAAATCACGATATTCTAGTCAGGAAGATAGCTTAATGTGGTGAAATGGATAATGCACTTGACCTCAGTAACAGAATACAAGGGAAGCAGTTGCTCACGTCCGAAGGAAATACTTGGAACCTACAGCCCTTCACGTCCTCCCGGGTGGTGCTAAGGAGCAACAAATAAACACTTAAGTTTCCAGGTTCTCAAAAGAGAACCTGTCCAAATGCAGTGAAATCCAGAAAAACACGTGACATTGGTGAAATTAACCTCGATGTTACCGCCATTAATTAAGAAGTAAAAATAATAACAGAATACAAAAGGGTCAAAAGTAGTCAATGGCTAGAGGTCGTCGGGATCGTCGGTACACAAGGGCGTTCCACAGGGCACAATATTAGGTCAGATGTTTTTACCTGAATATGTTAATATTAAGTATGAAATAGTATTTTTCGTGGATGATACTTCCTCACTCTTTAAAGTTAAAAGACAACAACAATTTTATGAGGATTTGAACAATGCTATCTCTAAAATCGTTGATGGGTTTACAGCAAACAAACTTCTACTTAATTAAAAGAAAACCAAATGTGTAAAGTTGTCTCTACCCAATGTAAAAAACTGAGTTCTGCAGCATACGCCATAAAAAGAATCCGACGTATTTCGGATGTAGACACCACGAGATAAGTTTACTTCAGCTACTTCCACAGCTTGATATCTTATGGTATCCAGCTGAAGGGTAATGCTTCGGATATAAATCGCATCTTTATTCTGCATAATCGGATATGGATTTCGCAGTACCATTTACGAATTAGGTACGAGGGAGTCGCTAAGAGACAAGTTTAAGGAGATCAACATTCTGATTCTGCCTTCTCGGTACATTCTACTGAATATATTGAATGTCAAGAAAAATATCCACTTGTTTAAAAATATTTGATTGATTGATGATTGAACAAAAAAAAACACAATTTTGTTGTTTTGGTTTATATCGACAAATTTCTCTTCGCGTAATCCTCTGATTTATGATTATTACGACCATTGACCCCAAACTTTTTGGTAACACTGCCCTGGTTATTTTTTCAGACCTTCGTGACTTATTGTCTCAAATTACTGTGATTTTCAAACCAAAATCCCGAGCGTAATCAACGATCATCATCACCGTCATCGTAAAATTCTGTAAAAAAGTGGTATTCACGTTTTCCCTAATTATGATCTTCGAAGATTACTAAGAGTTCAAGCAGTTGAACAAGTAACGCCTGAATTGATCATAGCAGCAAAGTAGTATTGGTTGGATATTCATTTATTACAGACCCGTAAATTAAAGCCATGACAAATGAACTCCATCTGTCAAAGTTTTCAGAACTTTTTTTTGGCTGTCAGAAAACCGTCTACTTGTTAAATATTTTGCATGAGTTCTGACAATCAAAAGATGAAGTAGGAGGCTTTGGAGTTGTCTTGTGATGTGGTCCAGTTTTGGTGGAAATGTTTGGTGGTATACATATAAGTTTCCGATAACTCCGCATCAAGATACACTGTCGTGGGATCCAGGATAGGCAACGTCACATACTTGATCCCAAAGTCATAGACTTTCTCATTCAAATTATGGTACCCAAACGTAACGGCATTTCTGGCACAAAGAACCGCTTCGTCTGACCTGCAGTCTTATTTTCAAACACACATCAGAGATGCAAAAACCTTCATCACATTAAGATATTCGCAGTCATCAACTACCATCCGTCACATCGACATGATGCCCTACAAAACAATACTCTATGGTTGTGTGAAGTACCATTAAATAAGCGACAACCATTCATAGTAGGCCTGCCACGATTTCTGAAAGCCTTTGTCGTTGAAGCAACTCAACCGTATGCCGTACGTAATAGTCAAAGTACGGACGTAATCAGTGGTGCAAGGATATATTTACTCTCATATAATGCAGACAATTTTTCTGAGACATATTGGCCGATGATCTGGCCCACAAACCAGAGGTACTTGGATCAAATTCCGGCCGAGGCAGTAAGTCCAGTGGTGATGTGTGTTAAATCATCATATATTTCATTTATGGCTGTCGTTAATTTCAAAGGCTAACTTAGATATTACTGCTTTTACGCCGATCACGACAACCGATCATCGATGTTGTACGAGAGCGTATTGTTCCGCCGTATTTAGTCATCTAGTCGCGCGACTAATCGGGACTACTCGCCCGATAGTCGCGACTAATCGACGCGGGAGAATGATTGTACCGTATGGTAGAAAATACTTCGGGTAGGCATAGCCTTGCTACCTGAAAGGCTCATGAAATACCGGTGTTAGATTTAGATTGTACATTTCGTCTAAAAAGAAAAGTGAGTGTCGTCCAATTTTATACCCTACATTTACGCGGCAGGTGGTGAGGTCGTTTTGAGCTAGAGTTTGGTAGCAGCTATAGATGACTGATTTCAAGACCTAAACCAACTTGAACTTGTTCATCCTCATTACTTTATGCCAATTAACAAATAGTGTATTATGGAACGAGCAAATGCATTCCTAAGAACCCAAATAAAAAGCTGGCCATTAATCATTCGATAAAGGGGATAAAATATCGTTAGAGAATAAGAGCAATCCACCTAAATAAGCCCATGGAGCCAGAGAAAGGGCGGAACTAAACGGGAGAGATCTACCGAGACGAGATAACCTGCTGAGACAAATCGCTGATGCTGCGGCGTTATCTACTTGCATAATTGAGTTTACGATATGACTGACCAAATCGTGGAAAGTAACTATCATGCAGATTGACTAAGTAGAAATATTAGAAACCTTGTGATTACTAAAATACTGAACTACCCTAAATCTTAGAGGTAGATGCCATATTGAGAAAAAGAGGGGACAAAAAAATTTGTTAACTACCTAAAATGCTAACATATATGTTCTATCTATAAACGCTCTTTGTTGGAATGTTCAACAAAAGCTTCATAAGACAAACTCGGTTCGAGGGCAAATTTAAGACTCTTTTCATTAGAACATTCAAAACTTACATAAAGACAGATATAAACACCGAAAAAAATAAACTAACACTTATCGCAACAGAGGAAGTGGAACCATACAACAACAATGAGCATCCAGCACTTCCTGAGAAATAATACTATTGACAATTGTCATGACAGTAGTCTTTAAAACTAGAGGAATAAAAGTAAAGATGAGTGTAAAAGTAACTAGGTGAATTAGGAGGAAGTCTTGGCAGAAAAGGTGCAAAGCGTGGGAACTGATAAAGTCACGCTGATAATAATTTGGACGAAGGAAACGCAATTTGCTAATAACTACATGTTGCGTAACTGTAATTGGGGTTCACCGCATATTTTTAACAAAAAAATATAAAATAACAAAACTATGATGATATAATTAATTTTGGTAACGTTTCGCTAATGCTTCAATTACTAGTAGCTCAGAGCTAGACAAGTGAACGAGGTGGGCCCAGATCTCAATCTTAGCTATACACAGTGATATGACTGAAAATGACTTTAACAAACTGAACACCACAAACATCATCACTAGGCCATCAAACAATCATAACTATTATATCTCCCAACGATCTTCTCGTAAGAAAGTAATAAAATGCGGTCATTAAATAAGTAAATATTCCATACATGGATCAAGAAATGTTACATAACATCAAATAAAACGATGTAATTAATAATGTTATTCAAACAAACAGATGAACATATCTTAAAGCGCAGTTAATTTAATATGATATTAGTACTTAATTAAAGTAATAAGCGGAAGCACATCAGCCGGCTATTACTGATTAGTTTTGGGTTATGCTAAAAGTATTGTCAATTATAAATCTTGTACAGTAATACGGTATTTGACAAGGTAGTCCAATAAATCATGAAACGTCTCTCAAACTGAACCTATTTCAACAAAAACGTTTGACAATATCAGAATTGTATATTTCCAGCATTTGTATCTTATGAACTCAATTTTGTGTTAAAAAGACAGCATTTGACATGCTAGAATTTCATAGAAGTTGTAAACAAAATTACAGTTTTGACAATTCCTAAAAAGTAATTCCAATTCCTATTTTGACTAGCAGTCAAATACCGTATTGCAGGGTTTTACTAAAAGCTAGAAATTTTGATCACAGTTTCAACGGTTGTATAATAAATAATAGATGGATGATTAACGCAGTTACTGTTCCCATTGATAAGCAAATTACTTACGTATTACAATTTATGTTTTTTCTTCGAGAACTGTCAATAACAATAAAATACAACAAATAATGCTAAGAAAATGTACGTAGTACTTTGTTATTTATTTTATATAATTTTAGCCTGTTTTAAGAAAATAATTTGGATATTCAGCGTAATAGTAGTCTAATTACTTTTTGAAATGTTTAAAATTATGTTTTTTCTTCGAAAACCGTCAATAACAATAAAATGCAACAACAGATGCTAAGAAAATGTACGTAGTAGCTTGTAATTTATTTTATATAATTTTAGCATGTTTTACGAAAATAATTTGTATATTTAGAGTTATAGTAGTCTAATTACTTTTTGAAATATTTAAAATTATGTTTTTTCTTCCAAAACTGTCAATAACAATAAAATGCAACAAGAGATGCTAAGAAAATGTTGGTAGTTCTTTTTATTTTATTTTATGAAATTTTTAAAGAAAGAAAGAAAATGGAAATTTATCGCAAAAAACACATTATAAAAGAAAAGAGTAGATATACTTAGACGAACTTATAAATAGAACAGTTTAAATTAATAATAAAAAAATCTATTTAAAAACTGGCAAATGGATACATGCTCAGCAAATGCTGTCTGTTAAAGTAAACAATAACAAACTGTGCTGGTTTTCAGCATGCACATACAGAAAACTGTACTTAAAAAAAATGCATCATAATTTGTATAAAAAGTAATATAATAATAAAAACTATTTCATACTGTGTTTGTGTCGAAATAGTGAATATGGTAAAATACATAGATTCACTATTTCGACAGTAGTAAAAAACGTTAAAATATAAGGTAGGGATTTGGATTATAACAAACAAGAAATTTTAGCCTGTTTTAAGAAAAAAAAATGGATATTTCGAGTAATAGATGTCAAATTACTTTTTTAAATGTTTAAAATAACACCCCTAATGAGGTCCCCTGAACGGAAAAAATCAATATCAATATTGAACATATTCTTTACTAGACAATGATGAAAATATTACATTGTTTGTCAGTTTTTACATATATTAAATGATTATTGCACAAGTCCCAAATAATGTAAATTAATAAATGATACTGTTTAAAACTCACGATGAATGCTGCCAAAATGCTAAAGATTTCGGGTGGCCTCATCCTGAGTGGACTTTAAACCCATTTACTACTTACAGTTGATGTTAGAATTTCAGTAAGATTTTATTTTAATCCGAGATCTCGCCATTTAATAAAACGGAAAAACGAATACATTTTTAATATTAATATTTTTGTACTATATGACTCATAACTGAGTTTTGGACTGAATGGACTATTAACTATTAACGTTTGACAGTTTTACAGGACATCCAACTTAACGGCGAAGGGAATTCTACAAAAATAAACAAATTACGCCGTAGAGGACAAATTAAGGACTTTCTGTTTTTTTTTACGGACATTTCAGAAATCCTTTTATATTCTTAGATGGGGAATACTTAGTTTGGTCAAGAACTCAATCATCTCGAAATGGTTTTCTCAGTTTGGTGTTCTTGAAAATTATTTTAAGAGAAATCCATTTTCCGTAATAAATTCAACTTGATACGGGAAACCATCTAATAATTATGTAGAGTAGAAAGACTAGACTTCATGTACTGTGTTGTTGATGACATCATCACGAATAACATTACATAACAGTGACCACAACACAAAATAAACACAATGTGTACCAAGGTGTAGCAAATGCCATTATCACATAAAATATGTGGTGGGAGGTGAAATGGTCATTATGGCCGTGAGGGAAACCATATCGTGACGAGTTCGGCCCACTTACTACTATGGACACTTATAGTATGAATGAGCACTACACAACGTCCTTGGTCGACCTTCAGGGGTCGTTTTGTCGGTATTTATGATAACGTGCCTTAAAAGGAAAAGAGGAAGCCTTGTAGGAACACTTCGTTGTTCATCCGTCCGTCTGTCAAGACACTTTTTCTCAGGAACGCGTAGAGATATCAAGTTGAAATTAATATCGATTACTCAAATGACGAGACGACCCGAATGGCCGAGTCGGCAGTGTCCCTGCCTACGAAGCCAACGGTCCCGAGTTCGAGTCCCGATGGGGGCAAATATTTGTTTGATGAGAACGGATGTTTGTACGCTAGTCATGGTTGTTTATCTATGTAAGTACATAGTCAGGTCATAAGTTCTATCACACAATAAAAACTTTTGAATTTGGAACGCTGGCCACAAAAAAGTTTATTGAATTCGAATTTCGAATTTTTCATGAAAATAATAATGTGTACTTTTTAGAGTTTTCCTCATTTTTAAATATGGAGAGGACACTTAAAGAAGACCGTGTAGCAGTTATTGCGTTGCATCGCTGCGGTTACGCGCCAATTAAAATTTTCGACTTACTGAAAAATTTGAATATAACCAAAAGATTCGTTTATCGTACCATAAAACGATACAATGAAGACTCTAGTGTAGATGACAGGTCAAGAAGTAGTCGCCCTCGCTCTGTTAGGACTCCAGCAGTGATAAAAGCTGTGAAGGCGCGAATTCAAAGAAATCCCATACGTAAGCAGAAACTGTTGGCCCTTCAGATGGGGTTAAGCAGGACCACGGTGAAAAGGGTGTTAAATGAAGACTTAGGGCTTAGGGCATATCGAAGAAAAACAGGACATCGTTTGGACGCTCGTTTATTGGACCTGAGACTGAAGAGATGCCGCGCTTTGTTGAAGCGGTACGCGGGAAAAAAGCATCGGGAAATTCTTTTTTCGGATGAAAAAATTTTCAACGTGGAAGAGAGCTACAACAAACAAAATGATAAGGTGTACACACACAGCAGTGAAGAAGCGAGCAACCGTATTCCGCGTGTCCAACGAGGTCATTTTCCATCCTCGCTCATGGTTTGGTTGGGAGTCTCTTATTGTGGCTTAACTGAGGTACATTTTTGTGAGAAAGGCGAAAAAACGAATGCAGTTGTGTATCAAAATACAGTCCTCAAGAACCTTGTGGAACCTGTTTCTCACACCATGTTTAATAACAGGCACTGGGTATTCCAACAAGATTCTGCGCCAGCTCATAGAGCGAAAAGCACACAGGACTGGCTGGCGGCGCGTGAAATCGACTTCATCCGGCACGAAGACTGGCCCTCCTCCAGTCCAGATTTGAATCCGTTAGATTACAAGATATGGCAACACTTGCAGGAAAAGGCCTGCTCAAAGCCTCATCCTGATTTGGAGTCACTCAAGGCATCCTTGATTAAGGCAGCCGCCGATATTGACATGGACCTCGTTCGTGCTGCGATAGACGACTGGCCGCGCAGAATAAAGGCCTGTATTCAAAATCGCGGGGGTCATTTTGAATAAACTTTATTACCATAAGAATCTATGTTTTATTAAGTTCATTTTGCTATATAAATGTTTACATAAATAATAAACATGTCTAAATTATTTCATATTGAACATGTGACAGAACTTATGACCTGACTATGTATAATATTTATCTACATAAGTATGTGTATCGTTGTCTAGTACCCAAGATACAGGGAATCCTAGTTTGGGGCTAGATCAATGTGTGTAAATGGTGTCTAAGGTATTATTATTATTATTATTATTGTATGTCACAATTTTGCTGAAATTCCTTGATATTCGCAAGGGAATCTAAACCGATAGGGTACTTCCCGTTGACTTAGAATCATGAAAGAGCAATGGTCTTAATGGACCCAGAGTGTAGCACTTTCCAACCCAGTTCAATATGAAGAACTGATTAATCTCAAGATCAAGACTCTATTAATAGCAGTAAAAAGTTACAGCTTTTTCAAAATTCCAGTATCTTGATGATATTTTGTCAATTTAAAAAGTTGCACATAAATTTTTCTTTGACTTTTGATAAATAAAGCTTTCTATTATTCTATAATCGGTCAAGGCCTGCTTTATAACATGTTTTTTCCAGACAGAGGCTTTTTATAGCCGTTCTTGTCACAATAACCTGAGTTTTCAACATTAAAATTAGTGACACATAATAAGTCAAAGAGAATGACCGCTGTTATGAATAGTGACACCTGCTAAAAGGTGATACCTGTCAAAAAATACCGACACCTATCAAAAATATTGACCGCTGTCAAAATTTGTGATAGCTGTCAAAATCAGTGACAGAGCGGTCAAAAGTTTCATGAGTTTAGGAAGGTAATATCATGTAAAGTTACCTCTGGATGGGTGGCCATCTGAGAAAATTCAGGTTATTGTGACATGGACGGCTATATTGTGCCATTGCTACCCCATCTAAGAAAAGACATATTATATGGAAGGCCCTGACCGATTATGAAACAACAGAAACCTTTGTATTTTTTTTCTTTTCTGTACAACTTTTTATATTGACAAACATAACATCAAGATACTGGATTTTCGAAACGACTGAAACTTTTTACTTTGATTCATTAGAGTCTTGCTGCCTTACAGTACATGTTGAGATTAATCAGTTCATTTCATTTTAAGCTGGGTTAAGAATGCCACTCTGGGCCTACGGTCCCTCCAAAATTGCCCATTGTTCTTTGGCACGATACAAGGTCTTATAGCAAAATTAAAGGAATACTCCGAAACTGTAAACTACTGTCTGGATGTCTGACTCCCTTTCTCAGGTACACGTGGAGGTATCAAGTTGATATTAATATCGATTACTTTCTCAAAGCTGTAGTCTCTTGCAGTTGTAAAAAAATCAAACTTATTAGTCAACACGATCAAAATACCGCCATTTTTGTCAGAATTTTGCCGAATTCGCTTGATACTCGCATCGCAGGGGAATGATAAATAACCTACAGGGTACTTTCTGTTGACCTAGAATCATAAAACTCGGCACGAAGCAAGGTCTTTTAGCACAAGAAAAGGAAAAACTCTAAAAATTGCTGTAGTTTCTTCACAAAAAACAATGCGATATGTGCGGAACCCTCGGTGCGCTAGTCCAACTAGCACTTAGCCGTTTTTTTTTACTGGTACGTTTATGTTTACTTACCTTCATCATGTTCATAAAAGTTCCCTATTTTTTTACTATGCTCTGCTGCTCTAACTATTTTTATTAAATTAAGTACTGTGGATGATACAATTCATGTTTTTGGTTACTGTATGAATTTAATTAAAAGTAAGCGCAATAGCGATAAAACAAATGATACTAACCTAGATAAGTAATTATGCGATTACGACTGACTTCAACGGTGGCGCTAACTGTACTGATAGTAGATGAGATTCAATTAGATCCATTTAGATCATAGATCCAGGACCAAACTTTTGAGGTGCCAGATACAAAGGGCTGACGAGCAGAGTTTAGATTGTTAACCAAGCAAGGGTGAAAAGTGACCCATTTCACTCGAGATATTTCTGTTCAATAGTTCGAGGATGAAACGGGTCACTTTCACCCGAGTTAAACACTTTACTTTGCATTTCGACTGTGAGGAAAACACATTTTCCGACAGGAACATGACATTTTTAGCAGATCTCCTGACATGAACTGGTTGTATGCCATAATATATCTCTCCTTAGAGCACTGCTGTAATAGATTGTTAACAACAGTTTTTGTATGTTATTTTCTGTCTCGTCGGGAGTTAAATCATTGTCCATGTTACTAGAATCACTTTCCGAGACCATTTTTTACCAAAAAAAGGCATGGTATTTATATTTAATTTCGTGTTCCCGCTTTTTTCTAATGCAAACTTCTTTTTTTTTACTAGATTCTGAAAAAAAAAATACACATATTGCCAACATTAGAAAAGTTTAAAAAAACGTTTCTATTGGTATCATTTTTTTCTATTATCATCGACTTCGTGGCCAATCGAAAAAAATATATATAAAATCTTTCCACCCTAGGGATTTCCGAACAGAAGAGATGAAAAATACTTATTTCCGACTTCTGAGCTAAAAATAGCACCTTCGCCGTTTGATTTTGGGTTCTCAGGCGGAAAAATTCTGTTCCTAAACTCGTTCGAAAAGGCTTTTTACAAACCTCGCTATGACCCGCGCGTAAATCTTTGCGAGCTCGTGGGAAATGTACTATTTCACCTCAGCTGCTCGAACAAGAGGCTTTTGCTGCGAGTCAACAGTGTGCAAAGTTGCATTTTGCTCACTGAGAGAGACAAAGTAGATTTTTAATTTTGAATGCCGCGGGCATAGGCGAAATCGCAAACAGCCAACGAGCATCATCTGTCTGTCGGCGATTTCGCCATGTCACAGATACTGCCATCGATCTTTAACTCGATTGCAGTTTGCAGTAACTGTGCTACGAAATTCCAAATAATCGACCTTATTTTATTATATCTCCTTGCCATTCTAATTGATAAATAATACAATAAGAGAAATATGGCGTAGTGTTTAGTTTAGTTTAGTCGAAGTTTATCACGTTTTTTTTATAAACATTATTTTATTTTTACCCGACTGCACCAGAAGGAGGGTTATGTTTTTCGAGTATATGTATGTATGTATATTTCTTTGCCACGCTCTGTAGTCTAAACGGCTTGATGGATTTTAGCTTGAGAAGTGTCGTTAGATTCCTCTCAACTATAAGTGACACTGGGTATATCAAACAAAAAAAAATGGCCGAGTTTTTGCGACATATAAATTTTTCATTTCAAAACCTATCGAGTGGGGTATCAAAATAAAGGGTTTCATAAATAAAAAAATTAACAGAATGTTTGAAAAAGCAGTCGGGTTATTTGTTTTTATAATAACGTCAATTGACAATGTTGCATTTTTCCGTTCTCTTATTTGGTAGTTCTCATTGCTGAGATGAAAAGTTGTATGTGCAACACGAGACCAAAGTTATTTGCATCTCGTGTCTTTGAGTCCTTCGCTCACTCGGGAATCAAACAAGCACAAAATCAACTTTGCTCTCTTGTCGCACAAATAACTATTGTAGGTAGTAGATACTTGAGACAAAGGTCACTCACACATAAATTGTCATTATTCCTGACAATTCAACCATATCGAAGATGCCTGATGCATTAACATACAAACAGATAATGATGGTTACTGAGATATTGGATATTGTATTTTTAACTGAAAGATCCATTTATCAATATTAGATATTAGCGTTCTCAAGGAAGTGAAGGCTGACTTCCACATAACAATGCGTTTAAAAAGAATAGTTATCAAAAGAAGATCATTATGATACATAACAAAAGACTCGCATCTTGTGATAATCGTTCATAATTCAATAGAAATGGAATTGAATGTATCTTTAACATCACACACATTAATTGAAAGAAAAGCTTAGATTGCTGTGCTTATGGTGGTTCACTGGGCATTTTTGTTTTAGAATCGTCATCACCTTAGTCAAAGCCGTCAATCATTATGGACACAATCAGCACCACTGTTAGACAGAATCAGCTTCTGCAGCTGTTCTTAATTGTCCTTGCGAGGGCCATGGTTTTATTGAAATGAACAAAAACCTGTAAAGTCATGAAATTGAAGAAAAAAAAACAGGTAGTTGAGTTGGTTTAACCGGTAGTTGAGTTGAGTTGACAGGAAGCACCCACCTTTGCACGGACAATGAGATAGCTAAGTGATCGAAGAAGCCTCATCGTGAGATCGCGCGTATTGTGCGAGCTTCCAGAATGCGCAATTAAAACCTCCGTAACACTGTTAAGTCACACAGTCTAACTGTGTAGTCATAAAAGCTGCTATTGTTAAGTTAAATATTCTTCTGAATTTCCGTCGAAACAACATTTGAAAGACCAAAGAGGTTGAATGTAGTTTTTTTAAATGTTCCTAGATCTATGGGTGAGGCAGCAAGCGCAAATGCAAGGAGTTATAGGAATACACACCGTTTCCGCCAATCCTGTATGAAGCTCCAATCGCAAGGCTCATCGTCGTCGAGGACAGTAGCCTCTTGATGGTCAGCGCTATTCGCGTTGTGCACAATATCAACAAGCTGGCGAGCCCTTTCGTAGTTCCCTTCAAATTCTACTACAAGGAACACATCTGAGCCGACAGTACAGAATGTTTCCTTCTTATAAGTAGCGTCATCAATTGCTACTTCAGCTGTCGATTTAGTGTCTTCGGACTTTACTTCAGAGTAAATTGCTTCCGGCACTTCAACCTTGGAAACCAGTTGTGTCCCTCCACCCTTGTCCACATGCTTTGCAACTCCAAGGTTCGCAGTTTCATCTATAAGCTGATTAGCATAAATAGCTTCTTCTTTTTGTGGTTTAGTTTCCATCTGGTTGCTCTCCTCCTTTTTTTGTTCACTGTGTTTCCGGATGATTGAGTCGCCAAAGTAAATGACCACTTTGTTGTTGTTTTGTGTTATTTTGTTCGCCAATGCGCCTTCAGCGGGAATGCTCAGTCGCCTGGCTCGGTCTTGCGATAATTTCTGGGCCAGCTCTTCGTAGCAAGGAGGGCGGTTGCTATACATTTTCTTATCAGCCCCTGAAGCTTTGTTTGCATCGTCTTTCGTGGATTTATCGACACTTTGGTACACTGGGGGTCGACAACAATCATCGAACTGCGAATTCCATGCTCTTGGTTCACTGTAAATATGCTCCATAGGCGATGAAATATGTGATATGGGAACGTATTTTTCGTGAACGAATTTGGAGTTAGGTATTTCGTTTTTTCTGAAATTTAGTACACTCCGTCGTGCTTTACTATCTGAAGCGTCACTGTTGTTGGTTTTCTTAAGGCGAGCGTTGCCGAGGAGTTGCTTGAAGAGCGGTTTGTTTTGTGGGAGTGGTTTCACGCGGTCGGTGCTGGGCGCCCTCCGCATGTTGAACGGCCCCGGTTCCTCCTCGGTCATGTAAGGGTATAGCTGTTCGCAGCTCGTAGACTTGTGAGTGGCAAGTCGAGCCTTCGGGGGCGTGATCGGATCCTTGCTTTGCCAGTGTCTGACCGACATCCTGGCTGCGCCTCTGATGAATTTCGCCGCGGAGGACTCCCAGGCTTCTGCTTTTTTAAGAATGAAATTATCGCACATTTTATTGGGGGGTTTCCTGGCGTCTGCTGCGCGGCAGGACTGCAGCTCGCGACAGAGGAAGCAAGAGCAGCGCGCGGGGCACAGCATGACTGCGCGATCGTGCCGGCGCTGAAGCACTAACCTGCGCGCGCGCCGACGCAACCGCCCCGCCGCCGACTCCCACGGCACCTCCGTACGGTAACTGCCCCGCTACACGCACAAGAGCTACCTCTGCCTGCCTAATTGTTACCTCTGATCCGCCGTGGCCGGTGACGTGACTGCTGAGACTTCACGGATTTTCACATACCGTAAATCAGATTTGGAACTAATCAAATGTCAAGTGTTAAAATGAAAGGCTGGGTAGTTTCAAAACACACGTCTCATTAAACTACACTTGTTATCTGAACTTTTTAATTGCATATATGCATTAGCAGCAGCGCCGTTGGCTGCATATGACAGTAATGAAAATAGCCAGCGACGCACTTAAGTATTATGACCTAATTCGAGTATACTCGTATAAACGAGGGTGAATGAATTCATGAGTACGGCCATAAATATAGAAATCTCTTGAGTAATTGATAGCTGATTTGCCTATAAAACTGTTCTTTGGATGATATTTTAACAGTGTATCCCGAGAAAACATTCGCGGGGTTTTCGAGAATTGAAAACGTAGCTACCTTTATAGTTACAAATATTCCTCGTTTGATAAATAGTGTAGGGGCTCAGCCACGGCCCGGCCTTCGGCCTCTCACCTTTACAAATGTAGTGGATAAACAAACTCGCGAAGTGACAGTTGTAAAACTTGATTCCCTTTTTAAAACTAACCTTTTTAATTGGGAAATATTAAACTGCACATCAAAAATACTGATTGGCACAGCAAATATCAGGGCAAAATGCTGCGGTAGCTTAGGTGAAGGGTAAAGGGGGTGAGCGAAAACAAGCCCCTTTATCCTTCCTGTTAGGTTGAACATGTAAGAACAACAAAAAATACTTAAAACATAAACTTTATTTAAAACATAAAAAGTTTTTTGTTGATCCTTTTTTGCTGTGCAAATCAGTATTTTTGATGTGCTATTAAATACTAGCCTATACTTGTAACCTGTGGTACAGAGTGGGTTTTGTTTATAAAATTTTAAGAGCCCAGGTTGATCCGACTACATTGGGGTAGGTACCTGTCAACTTAGGAGTCAAAATTGGTCAGGTGCGAGTCGGACGCGCACCCGAAGGTTTTCGTTACCATCAAAACGTAAGGACTAAAAAAGAATAAAACATACACAAAAAAAACCTAACTTGGTTTCGATACCAGTCCCTACAAATTGCGGATCCGAAGTCAAATCAATGAAACCACCGACTACGATGATGATGAGTGCCGCGAAATGTGTGTAAAGCTTATTTGAATGTATAGCTGTATTTGGATGATGGTGACTTGGTAATTTGCAGGGTCAGGAATATTAAAACTCGTCTCTTGTATGAGGACCCTCTCTATTTGTAAAAACTCAACATTTGTTGCTGTAGCCGCAACAGAAATAGACGTTCTGTGAAAATTTCAACTCTCTACTTGTTAGACGACCCGAATGGCCGAGTCGGCAGTGACCCTGCCTACGAAACCAAGGGTCCCGGGTTCGAGTCCCGGTGGGGGCAAATATTTGTTTGATGAAAATGGATTTTTGTACCCTAGTCATGGTTGTTTATCTATCTAAGTATAATATTTATCTATATAAGTCTGTGTATCGTTGTCGAGTACCCAAGATACAGGGAATCCTAGTTTGGGGCTAGATCAATGTGTGTAAATAGTGTCAAAGGTATTATTATGTTTCATGACATACAGTCCGATGAGGGACGCTGCGGCTGCAGCTCTGCCTACCATGCGAGAGGTCCCGGGTTCGATCCCCAGCTGGGGATAAAGAAAACAAACACCCCAGGTCTTGGATGTTTATAAGTGTGTGATGTCGCTGTTTCTGGTTCCCACGACCCAGGGTATCCTAGTGTGGGGCCAGAAGCAAAGTATGTGCCTATATATAAATATTTAAATGGATGGATAGACGGACAGACAGCGGTGGCTTATTAATATGGTCCCGTTGGTAAGCTTTCGGGTGCGGATCTCTAAAAAAATAAGTATTATAGGAATAATCATTTTCTTATCATTAAATACCTACCTACCTTACTTGTGGAAAGCGAACGTCATTTGGCTCCGAATCAAGTCGATCGAGATTAGTTTTCCTTGCGTTTTCTCGGATAGTCTTCGTCACCGGGTAGAGTTAGTTGAATATAACACTTACGCCTTTATCATAAGACACCGACGCTGTTGTGGATATGTTGATGACAGGATACTTTCTCCGATCACTATGGGATGTGAATCGCGTCTAATTGTTCATTATTACGTGCACATAATGAATGAACAAGGAGACAGTGACGAAAGTGGAAAGATCCGACCAAAATACCTATAGAAAAGATGTGTTGTACAGGTACATTTGACCTATGTTGATGTGAAGATAAATGACAGCGGAATTTTGAAATTTGTGTTCTATTTTCTATCGACAACAAACTCAACATGACATTACAACTAGTGGCCTTGTGGGCAGTAGACCTCGCTAACAGGGGGACTGTGAAGCAATTTATAGGTAAGTATTTTAGATACAATCAAAATCAAGTAGTAAAGTAGCCGCACCAATAACTTTGTTAACTACATTTTGCGATTTAAAATACAATCTATTGACTTTTAGTTATAGTCTATTTTACTCACTCGCATGGTCCGTATAGATCCTCTTTACTAATCCGTCTCCTACTTCGAGGAGTCCAAACTTGGTATGTTTTGAAAATATTTCTTGGATTTTTAGAAAACAGGCGGCCGAAAGGTATTGTTGTGGTTTATTTTTAGAACCAGCTCATGAAGCCTTTTAATTTGATACCCCACACGATAGGTTTCAGAAAAAAAAAAATACCCCATACAAAAATTTATGACGTCGTAACTCCCCCCCCTCCCCCCCAAGGGGAAAATCGAGAAAAGTTTCAGCTTCAAGGAACACGTGCGCCAAGTTTTGTGAGGATCGCTTGTAAACTGTGGCCCCTAGACCGGAACTGACAGCCACACAGACATAGAGACAGACGAAAGCAAAATCGGCCTCCTATCTTGTCGAAATGGAGCCCTTCGCTCGCTCCGCTCGCTTGGTCCATAAGTCATAACATAAGCGAAGATTAGAAATTTTTGAAAATCGAAATTATATGAAAATGAGATCAGAGATAGCAGGAAATAAACGTCCAAGTGCGAGTCAGACTTTTAGGATCAGTAGATTCGGAGATAAGGAATGGACGGATGGATGGAAGATGTGGGGAATGGTGATTTTTTTGCAGATTTACTTAAATATTTTTTTAACTAAGCATTGCAGAATTATGAAAAATAAATTTAAGATCCTCGCAACAAGCCCTTATATGCCACACGCACGATACAGTTTGAAAAAGTATTTTTTCATTTTCTGACTTGCCCCTTATTGTGCGCCCCCTATTTGAAACATATTTTTTTTTGTGTAATTTAAAGTAAATAGTAGTAGGTGAGCTTTTCAGAATTTAAAAAAATAATGAGATCCTCGCCCTTTTATTTAAAATTTCACATAATACAGTTTTAAAAACTTTCTTAAACACATTTTCTGTTGGCGCCTCATTGTGCCACACCACCCCTATTGAAACTATACACTATAATACTATAAATACTATAATACTATAAAGACCTATATATATATTTCTTATTTTTTTTTTCATAATTTTTTAATTGGTAGTTCCAGAGATAAGGGCGGAGTGGGATGGGAAGGTTATATTTTTATTGTCTGATTTGCCCCCGAATTATGAATTTTCGACTTCAGTAGTGATTTAACAAAGGGGACTTACTGTTAAGATAATAACTACATTAGTTTCATGCGCGGGTATATTTGTTATAAGCTATTGTAATTCATTCATTCGTCCATCGATCACCTTTTTTGTAATACTTGTGCGATTCGTAGAATACAAGTCTATTACCAAGAAACCAGAGGTTATAGTCATGCTCACTAAAATGTCTTTTCTTGCGGCGGATCTGTGTGCGCGGGATTGTTATTTTGAGACATCTTATTGGCACTTATGGATACGATGTAAGAATATTAATATTAAATTTAATAATGTTAACATAAGATTAGATTTTTTGTTATTGTACATTGCATAATATATAAAAAAATACGGAAAAAAAAGGCCAAGTGCGAGTCTGGCTCGCGCACGAATGGTTACGTACCATTATCTATTAAAACGGCAAAAAAAACACGTTTGTTGTATGGGAGCCCCCCTGCAATATTTGTTTTATTTTTATTTATTTTTAAAGTGAATATATAACTAAATATTCTGTGAATATTTCAAGAGTCTACCTGTTGTCGTTATCAATATCGAGCAAATACGAGAAAAAAATAACGTTTGTTGTTGAGGGGGCTTCCCCTTAAATATAAAATTTTATTATCTTTTTTGTATTTGTTGTTATAGCGGAAATACATCATCTGTGAAAATTTCAACTGTCTAACTATCACGGTTCATGAGATACAGCCTGGTGACAGACGGACGGACGGACAGCGGAGGCTTATTAATAGGGTCCGTTTGGCACCCTTCGGGTACGGAACCCTAAAAAACTACATCCCCGTAGAGTTTCTTGGTGCTACTTCTCTGACGGGCGTATTTCCAAAGCATTGAGTTTATGGAGTTTCCTTTTCCTGTGCGAGATTCAGCCATGAATCACCACTTAAAACTTTGCTTACTTATTTATTTTAATTTTATTTTAAGGTGTAACATAGATTAGGAAATTCTCTTTTTGTACTAACAATACTATGGAACCGTGTTTTCTGAAAATAATTGTATAAATGTTTTATTATTAAAAGGGAGATTTTCTTTTACAAACTCAAACCTTAATCAGTTATGTACTCATTAGTTTAGTTGATCATATTTGATTTCGTTTTTATTTTTATCCATGTATATGAGACTTCAGTAAGTGTTTGACTTGTAAAGGTGCATTATTTTTGCCTCTTTGCAATAAAAAATGAGTTTGAGTTAGAGCTTGAAATTACTTTCTTTTATTCTCTTTTATTCAAAATGTTATGTTTTCCGATCCGAGATTCTCACACGATTCAAAAAAGTTTCAGGAATTATAGTGCGCGAAGAAATTTAAACGAATGCGCAAATTTTAACGAGAAGAGCTTAAAACAGGTACTTAATGATATCCAGTTGCGGCACGGCCTAGGCTAGTGGTTCTAATATTTGGCCTAGACTAACGAGGTAAGTAAATTATCTAACAGTACATTATATGGACATATCTATCGAAGATTGAAGATATCCTGAGGAAACCTTCATAACTTACTCAGTGTCACGTAAAATAAGTTCCCTTCCCTACCTCTAGAGAATTAACTAAGTTAACTGAACTCATTCCAGCTCAGTCAGTGATTGTCTTTAATTCGGTCCATATTATGGTCATCACCATGTTTTGAAAAAGTGTGTCAATAGTCCATCACGTGATAGCTTCCTACCGTCAGTCCATCAGGGACAGAGCTCAGGGACGAGGATGCACTATGGGAATGCATTGTATGGCGGTGGTATGCGGGTCACGACTGACTGTGACAATGATGGATGATTCGGAATTCATACCAATTCATACTGATGTTTGGAATGGGATATTTGCTGCCCGAACCGTTGATGACAGATGAACCGTAGACAGACTTAAGATATGAAAACTACTAACAAGGTTATAAAAAATAGGTCAAATGCGGGTCGGACTCGCACACGAAGGGTTTCCTACCATCGTACAAGACAAAAATACTAATAATAAATAATAATAATAAATAATAAAAAAAACCTAAATAATAAAACCAAAACAAAAAGAAAAAATATTTGTTCTCTGAGGAAACTTCAAGATTGCGAAAACGATACGAAACTGACTATGCCATCTTAAAGTTATTAAGAGCAGTGAAATTTATGGTGATATTGAATCATGCTCTTATGAGGTATTTTGCAGGGGCAGGGATTTAAAAAAACAGTCGCTTGTTGGGTACCCCATTAAATTTCCAAAATTGCGTGTTTTTAGCTGTTTATTTGTAGCTGTTTGCGACAACAGAAATGCACAACGAAACCGGTTTGGCACCCTTCGGGTACGGAACCCTAATAAGGCCTAATTTTTCTTAGGACTGTTTTATACAAGTTGAGAATGAGAATCTTTCATTTGTGTTGTAAATTTGCAGCTTGGCTTCCATTTTCCAAATATTTTGTAAGTATTTATTCAATCCAGAACCAATGCAGTCAAAAATAATTGAACTCAAAGCAAAACATCACTCACATTCGTGATTATGATTAAACCAGCGCCTGCGCACTTAGGATGAGTAAGCTAATAGGTACCTACACAGGATGCTCTTGAATTACCCGGAAAACTTTTAGGAAATCTTCAGACTTCTTCAGATACTTCAATGAAATACAGTTTCCGAAGAAACTGGATTCATTATAGTGATATAGAACTACGGAACCCTTTGTATGCGAGTCGACACCACGTGGCTGATTTATTTAATTGTTTTAGCGAAGGGTAGGTACTTGAGAAAGAATGACCACCTTGTCATCTCAGCCAAATTCAGAACAGAACAGGAGAGTCAAGCGAAAAGCGGCGGAAGACAAATTCCTGATGATAATAATCCGCTACAGCCATTACCGGGTTTATGACGCATACAATTTTGATGTGCATTCCGTCGAGCTCAACCTGAATCAGTGTACTTATCAGTAGTTCGACATGCCTCGCTGCGTTCCGATGTTAATTACTTACTCACTAAATATATTGAGAGCACCCAAAAGTCATGTCGATCAAGCTATTGAAAATTCTGTGATCGGAATCTCGCAGTCAGAGATAGAAAATCAGCCATAAAACTGGTCGACATAGCTCCGTTTTCCTATTGATTTCAAACAACTCAAGGAATAAAACTCCTTCCTTCGGCTCGTTTCATAAACCCACTCTCGAGTATTAATGCCCTCAATTATGTAGCAGTCACATAAACTACTATTAATTTTGATTCTAGTCTGTTGCCTATCATCCCAATCAATCCCCACTTTCTATAATTTTCGAGACGGCATGGCAGCGTGCGGAAATTATGTGCCGATTTTTACTAAATGATAGATAGCATGCAAAGTATTATGTCTAAAGCTTTAAAATAAAAAGTAGACACATATCTATCATGACTTTATCTGATTTTAAGACTTTATAGCCCATCTAATTATGCCTGACATATTTGTAAGCAGTCAAAGTACAGACGTAACAAAAATTTACGTTTCATGGTAGTATGTGATTTTTATTTTTAACACTTATAGAGGATAATTTTGTATCAAATTTACGTTTTAAATTTACCTTATCAATCCATATATCATTTCATACCTCCCATACATCATCAGTAACAAAAACGGAGTCAAAGATTTTGCAAATATGCGAAATTGGCATTATGTACGTGGTGGAACTGAATTTATATATTTATGGTAGCGTTATAAAAAATTTTGACTGCCCACGCAAAAAATATCCCCGAAACATAATTTCCCATAGTTTTTTTTAGCAGTAATAAGTTCCCATATGCAATACCTCCATACAACATACTCAATACGCATTGCATACGCAAGAAACTGTAGAGCAAGAGTAACTGATATTAATATCAGCTTGATATAGCTACACGTTCCTGAGAAAAAGGACTTGACAGACAGACTGATAGACAGACGTACGAAGTGATATTTTATAGGTCCCTATTTTCCTTAGGGCACGGACCCAAAAATAGTATCACATTAATAAACCCGCCTTAGTCATAAACGTCTAATGGACCTATTTTAACTATAATGCCGTTATAGATCGCGTGTCTTTGTCTGTCTTTGAAATTTGTGTTTGTGAGAAAAGGACAAAGCACATTTTAGCTATCATAGGTTTGATAAGTTTTATGAATAAGGAGGTTAGTGGTTTAATTTATTTCTTATATGATTCGTACGAACACGAACTAAGGACGAAATATATGCCAGAATGGAATTTATATTATAGTTAAATCTGCATAAAATATGGTCAGTCCCAGTCAACTTGAAACGCGGTCCGACGCGGTCCGAGCAGTCTCTCGCGTTATCGCGACGAAAAGACAAATGTCCGCTAATTGGTGCCGCAGTATTGGAAAGAGATACCAACAGATCCAGGGTTACCAGATGAGATAAATGTGCCGGCGAAAGCGTGATCTTCTTTAATAAGTCGTACTCACTCAGTCGTACTAGCCGCAGCTTGGATTCATTATTCAAAGAATCAGAATCAGAATCATTTTTTTGATCATCATCAGAAATGTCAAAATTATACTTACTTATAACTACAAAGCAATTTTTTTTATATAAAAAAAGACTACACCGTTTAGGAAGGTAGGCCTCGGGGTTAAGAAGAAATGGTAACAAATAAACTATTAATTATCAAACATTATTCAAATGTTAACTTTTAACGTTATCTAACGAAGACAAGGCATTGAAACATAAACATAAACATTTACATACAGGCACATACATTGCTTTTAGCCCCACTCTAGAATACCCTGTGTCGTGGGAGCCAGAAACAGCGACGTCACACACATATAAACATCCAAGACCTGGTTTTTATTTAGTTACCCCCAGCCGGGGATCAAACCCGGGACCTCTCGCATGGTAGGCACAGCCACAACCACTGCGCCACAGAGGTCGTCAACTTAATAAATCCTAAGATTTCTTTAATTCCCTTCAGGGAGCAATAGTCTTGAAAACTTCGGAAGATACTCGAGACATCCTGAAACATGGTAACAACTTGTAACAACCCTACTAAGAACAGGAAGGCCACCGGAATCCGGACAAATACAAAGTTGCACCTGGCATTCTACTGCATTTCGTCGGCTCAGATATTTTGGCTTGCTGGAGGCTGGAAGTGAGGATGTTGGCAAGCACATAAATCGGTATTACATTAGTATATTAGAATATTCTGCTTCTGCGATATTTGTCTTCGAGTTTTCTTTGCCCAACCTGATAAAAATGTTCATAATGTGCCGTCCTTTAAACTGATCCGATAAAGGTTGTTACGACAGTGAAACTTAATTCTTTACCTAGCAACAACAAAGTTTGTCTAAAATTTGACATCACATCTCGATTAAAATACCTGCGTTATACTGGTTGCGTACTCCAGTGTAACTTTCTATTGTTGCATTCTGTGTATAATCTCAACTGTATCGATCAGTTATCTTATATCAGAAGATTTATTGGCTGCTTTATAAGTTGCTCCTGCACTTTACTCATAGATTACTTCCTTCAACAACTGTTATCTAAGCCTGTGATTAATCTACTTTAAAAGCCTTTAGGTTATCTTATAAGTAGAATTATTCTCCTACACCACTGTTCTCAATTAGGTACCATTTAGTTAGACAGTTGCTTGCGTACATTATGTATAGTCCATCCTTTCATCGATTTCTCTATCAATTTTTTTTATTGGTAGATATTGTTTGCTAATCAAGCTTCAGCTTTCTGCTACCTAATTTAACTTTAGGCTATTCCGAAGAGCGAATACATAAACTGCAACTGCTCTTAACTTAAGCAATAGTTTCCATAATTTTTGGTTAGTGGTGCATAATTATCGTATTGTTGATATCAATTCCCTAACGAGAGACTGACGTCATGCCTTTGAGCACCAGACAAAATATAGGTAGATAGCATGTTGGCAGAATTGTGCATCCTTGCCTAAAGTCACGTAGTTTATTCTGTCTAAGTTCCAAATTATTGCTCCACGACCACGAGAATACTAAATATATGCTCTCAGCGCCAAGAACCCGGAGAAATGGAATTCATTGAATATCCTCAATTCCACCACAGCAGGCCGGGGGCCTGTCTCGCGAATTGATTCATGCCTCCTGCCTGCCTGATGCCGCGACAAAGTAACGGACCTTCCAGCCAATATTCACAATCTGACCCCTTTCAATGAACAGACGTATATTGATAAAGCACTTGATAAATTGAATATTATGTGCGAGAGGATCTTATTGGAAAATTGCTGGAGATCTGTGCGTGTGAGTTCTTGAGTCAATATAGGAATGAGATTGGGCTTGATTGAAAGTATCGAAACTGAGTAGTTTTGAGGTGATGAAGAAGTTTATGTCGCTCTGTATGGTTGGATTAGGTTAGAATGTAATTAATAAGCAATGATCTCCACTGGGCAAATCAAAAACTCTCTGAATGCTGAGTAGGAATCCTAGCGTGAAGGGTAGGGAGAGATCTACATATACGCGCTTGGGTGGTACAGGTTGTAATGGTGGCGAAGTAAAACAGGTTATTACATAGCAATTCTATGTTTAAACTATGGACGCGAGTGACGATAATATTCGTGAGGAGGCCTATAAATCTAAAGCGGTTCCTGACCCTGATCCCTCTGAACGTAATGTTCTGCTCACCTCCTCGGCTTCGGGCGCAGGATCTCGTGCGGCGCGGGCTGGCGGCGTGGCGGCGGCCAGGCGGCGCACGCGCAGCGCTCCGCCCCCGCGACCCCCGCGACCCCCGCCGCCGCCGCTGCGCCCCCCGCGCCCGGGCCCCCCGCGCCCTCCACGCGCGGCGGGCACGCGTCTTCACTGCAATATAAACATGAACATGTACATTGCTTCCCGCCCCATACACCCTATGTCTTGAGAACTAGAATCAGCCAAAATCATAAGAACATTCAAGGCCTCGGGAAATTTCTTCTTCCTCATAAACATTTTGCTAACATTTTCTGCGTCAACATGGTTGTTGAGTTGTGTTCATTTTGAGACTTTCGCTGCGTAAATCTTTCTGGTTGTATAGGATGAGTTGCTCATATGTATGTATATCTGATGCTGACTGCTTAGTTTATTGTCATGAAGAAGACGCTCTCCGACAGGGGTCGGTATGGCGGCTGCTACGGTGAGTGAGGCGTCGTGCGGGTCCCGAAAATGGCTCGGAGGAACGAGTAGGCAATTAAAAAAAACATATTGATGTTTTTTTGAATGGCAACAAAAATTTTCAATAAACTACCTATCGACATAAAATGTATTACAATTTAAGAATAAGTTATTTAATCTACTTGTTATTAAATGCTATTACGATATTGAGGCTTTTGTTAATGACAGAAGTATATAAACATTTCTATTAATAATTTACATGTAAAATAATTTATAATATGACATTACTGAACTTGCTGAATTTAATATTAATCTGAAATTAACTTTTATGTTAAGATGACATGACTATATGCTTAATTTAATTTAATTCACTTATTATTAATATTTGTATGCCCCTGGGCAGAACACTGAGCTCAAAGAACTTACCTGACATCTGTAAATGTATTATTACCTGTGTTCACAAATAAATGATCTTTATCTTTATCTTTTTTTAAATGGAACTTGCTCTAATCACGTTGGTGTGGTGGAAGTTCGTGTAACGGCTAAAGAGTACCGCTTTTTAACTAAGAATATTCCAAGCCGTTTCTAACATTAGCAATGCAATGCAACACTGGCTGGTATAAAACGGGCCCTTGTGGTACCCCGACCCCGACGGAAGCACTTAATATAGCGATTAGTCCAGACTGTAGAAGGACAGAGGCCTCTGTTCCATCGGGGATTAGCTTCGCGATAGTATCGGCCATCGGCTTGATATGGACGGTTTGGTACCTATAGGAATTGCTGGTTTATACGTGTTTATAAAGGAACACCGCTCGGTCTTGTTAAATTGTTTCTATTAAATATATCTCTATAATATTTTAGCCGATTTGTTTCACACATTTTGTGGAACACGCTAAGTATAGTATAATTCAATTAGGTTTAAATAATACAAAACGGCCATTTTCAGTGGAAACCTGGGTGACAGACCTTAGAGTTATTCACCATGTAACTTGAGTTTTATATGAGTATTTAAACTGTGTCACGCGTTATATTTGTCAAAAAGTTTGGTACAGATCGGCGTAAATATTCAGTTCTATAGTCTCACTTAAAGGATTCTAGACTAGAGTAAATTTTGACAGAACCAACCTACAAAGATAAGGGTCATTGTAATTATTAATTGTTTTGTTTGTCCTCCTACTATCAATGTTACTCCATATGTTAGCAGCTTACTTAACCGAAATACCCGGTCTAATATATTATACTTATTTATACTCGTAGACCTCGTGAACTAATAACAGGTTAGGCACAGTCCTGGTTGCATATTGCCTAACCAATTTTTTTTTTGTTTGCTTCATTTATTTATCCCTTCAGGGAAAGGCTACGATGCTAGGCTATACCGCCTTGCAACGAATCTTAAGTTCGACGCACACTCAAAGACATGCTGTCAGCGCAAATACGACATTGAAACGATCGTAACAGCACATCACTATTTTGAGGGTGACATCCGTAGCGTCTCTACCGCGCAGTCTATGTGACTGTGTTCTAAGTCACGACCGAGACTGTTTTTTGGTTAGTCTCGGCCGAGACCGAGACCGAGACTAAATTTATTTATTTATTTATTTAATATACAATTACGATGTACAACATTACAGGTATACACCCAATGCGTTGTACAAAGTCTAATAGTTATACAATTTCAGAATCAATTTAGGTAAGTCGATTTCACAGGTAGGGAACAAAGGGTACAAATTCGTAGAAAATACTACATATCAAATCACATTAAACAATAACTTTAGGTCAAATTCAAATAGTATTAAACATTATTAGGTATGTCAAGGGTACTAAATTAAAATGTCAATGCAAAAAATAATAATAATAATATTTCTAAGACAACACTTTCACTCCTTCATCTCGCAGAACCTGGCACATTCTCGCACAATATGCCTCCACTCATCACCAAACAGATCAGTCAGTGGTGCAGCAGCCAGCAGAGCATTGAGGCTATCCCGCGCCCTCACCAGTGGAGACTGCTGGCACGCCACCGTGCGGTACGTGCCGCCCGTTAACAGCTGGTGCCTACGCGCGCGGAGATAACTGTCGGGTACGTATAGCGCGCATACCGTACCGACAAGCGCGACACAGTCACTGTCGCCTCGCAACAATCGACACACAGTCAGAAGCTGCTCGGTGTTACGTCTGACCTCTAGTGAGTTGTATCCGAGCATACTCAATATAAAAGCGGATGGATAAAGATAAGGGTAGTATCCAAATTTCCGCTTATATAGGTATCGTAGGAAAGCTTTGTGTACCTTCTCGAGCAAAAGTATGTAGGAGCTTTCATGCGGATTCCAAACCACCGAGCTAGATTCAAGTTTGGTTCTCACTAGGGCCATGTAGAGAAGCTGGACCACACCCAGGTTATGGAATCCCTTACTATTCCGTATTACAAACCCCAATCTTTTGAAGCATTCCTTGGCCAATGTGCTCATGTGCTCATGGAATGTAAGTTTAGGGTCGAACGTAACACCGAGGTCCCTAATCGAATACACTCGAGTCAAAGACTCCGTACCGAGTGTATATATCGCGCTTATAGGATGAGAGGAGCGCGTAAAGGACATTACATAGCACTTGGCAGTATTGAAGAGGAGTTTATTGTTCACACTCTACCTATGAAACGCGTCTAAATCTTCCTGCAGCAAACTACAATCATCCTCTGAACTCACGGGAAGTATCAGTTTCAGATGTCCGCATACAGAAGGCAATTGGCGTGTTTAAGCTCTAATTCCAGGTCATTTATCATAATGATAAATAACAACGGCCCGAGAATAGACCCTTGGCTAACGCCCGACCGTGTATGGTACGGCTGGGACTCAAAACAGCCGTGTCGCACATATTGCTGGCGGTTCCTGAGGTAGTCAGCGAAGAAAACCAACAGCCGTGGGGCAAATCCAATGGCACATAACTTCTTCATTAGGACGTAATTATCGACTCTGTCGAACGCCTTACGAAAGTCAATATAGGCGACGTCCACCTGACATCCCTTGTCCGTGCACTTCGACACAATCTCGACTAAAGTCAGCAAGTTGGTGTTAACTGAGCGGCGACTCCTGAATCCGTGTTGCGAGTCGCTCAGATAAGGCGCAATCTGCGAACCGATTTTGTCTTTTATGATCGACTCGAATAGTTTTGCCAATGAACTCAGGATCGCAATAAATCGATATTGATCAACGGAGGCAGTGTCACTTGTCTTGGGGAAAGGACTGACTCGAGAAAGCTTCCAGCTGGTGGGGTACTTACCTTATTCAAGAACAAGATTGAATATCCGACCCAAAGGTAAAACCAGCTGATCGCTGTAGGCCTTCAAAAAGTAGGGAGGGACGTTGTCCGGTCCAATTGCGCTCCTTGGCCTTAGCTGCTTCAGCCCTTCCTTTATGTCCCTACTGGAAATATGTGAAACTTGTATGTGATTAGCAGTGCCCGAGTCATCAGAAATGTTTACCAGATCTGGATCGAGCGCTGGCTCATCAGGGAGGAAAACGTCTGAGAAGTAGTTTGCAAATGCGGCTGCTGCTTCCTCTCCAACGAAATCCCGGCCCCGATGCGTGACCCGAGGTTCGAAACCACCCTTTGATCGTAGGCCACTTACATATTTCCAAAATGCGCGTGGGTTATGTCTAATATTGCTTTCAATACTACTCATGTGGTTGGCGTAGGCTGTATCTACGCGACACTTGAGGTTGGCTCTTAGCTCGCTGAATGAGACGTAGTCAGCCGGCCTCCTCCCCGTTTTCCATTTACGGTGGAGTATGGCCTTCGTGGCCAAGTCCCTTATTATATCACCAGTGAACCACACCGGGTATCTCCTTATAGGCTGGGTTGGTCTGGTCTTCTTCGGGATACAGTTGTTGAAGACTCCGTAAATGGAATCGTAGAAGCGACCGACTGCCGTCTCTACATCAGTAGCTTCGAGAACACTGTCCCAAGATATGCTACACATGAGTTCGTACAGGACTGCGTGATTGCCCTTGGCAAAGTTCCAGTCATTGCGTCATAAATGTTAGTCTCGGCCGAGATCGAGACCGAGAATATACAGAAGTAGTTAGAATTCAATAAAATCGAGTTAATTTCATTCCTAGAGGCCTAAAATGATAAAGGAAACAACTTTATTATTAATGGAACTTTATCATTACTTATTAAATAACAGGTAAGAAATGTAATTGTCCTTTCCGACGCGGACATTCCTTGTTGTCGCGAACCAAACACTGTCAATTAGAATTAAATACGAGTTATTGCGTCCTACAATAGAACGACTTGTGTTTAAACGATTATCAAAAATGCACCTATTTTACTACCAAAAAATTCGAAATGACTGCCAGAATGGATAAATGTCCACCAAATTGTGTTTGGATAAATGATCACCAAACTTCTTTTTATGTCTTGTGTACTTAAGTTTATGTTTTAAATATTTTTTGTTGTTCTTACATGTTTAACCTAACACGGAGGATAAAGGGGGCTTCGCTTCGCTCACCCCCTTTACCCTTCACCTAAGCTACCGCAGTATTTTGCCCAAAAGTTGCAGATATTTTCTGCAACTTTTGGTGATCATTTTGGTAAGAAAAAAATACTTTGGTGGTCATTTAAATTGTTCTCGAATAGAACCACAGACCAGTACTCTAGTTAAACGCAGCAAGTATACCTACTTCGCGTGTCATAAAAACGAACATTGCGCTCATAACCACGCAGTCGCTCTCTGGCTGTTGTAAATGTTAGCCGTGTATTAATAAGCATAAAAATGCCTCACTGTAAAGTTGTTAACTGCAAAAACTCAAGCAGAGTTGTTTGCAAAGTAAATAACGGCGTTTCCTTTCATATGAACAGTTTCACAGAATAAAATATGTCAGTGACACGGACGTAGTCATCGGGCCTTTTTTTTGTGAAGACTGTAAGTAATATTCGTTATGAAATTCTCCTAATTTTATTAATAAAAAATAATTTTTGATTTCGAGTAGCGCCTCCAATTTTTACTGAGATAGGTTAAAAATAGCGTATGTTTCCCAAAGACGTCATCCAATGCTGCTTCTACTTTACACAATTCAAGACATCTGTTTCGTAGCCCTTAACGAACAGTGAAGCAAACTATACTTTCGTTAATCTTACAGTTGCATGGTACAGTTGATTTTCTCATTTTTTATCGATTTACTTTGATAGCATTGCACACTGCGACGATTCATGCAATATCGCTAAACGATTCGATCTTGTTGACAGAAGAATGATAGTTCTGCCTTGTATTGTCATTGCAATGTATAGTTTTAGTTATAGAATTACCTAAGAGAGACATTGTTTTGTATAGTTATGTATTCATTATATATTTCATTTGTTTATGTAACTAAGTTTTAAATATGCAATAAAGAACAGAAAAGACAAAAAGGCAAAGCGGAGGTGCGTAGTAGGCGGTGCCCACTGATACGTCGGCGGTGCGGTCCCTTTAAATCGATTTGGCGGCGCGCCTTTGAGTCGGTTTGACGATTAACATGTCAACTCATCACTAAAATGCGCTCGCGACGTCATAGTAGGTAGTAAAAAAAATACACGCTCGGTTCTCATACATTTGACCGTGTTTGCCGTGTCTACTAGTATTAATGTCTGTGAATATAACCAATGACAAAGCGCGATCGTTTGCGATAGCCATAGCGGATCGGGCGAAATTTTAAATTCAAAAATATCAAGGGAAGCTTGTCTTAGCCTCTGCCGGGAATCTCGAGATTTTTGGCCGAGACCGAGACCGAGACCGAGACCGAGAGCTCGGTCGGACCTTACTGTGTTCGTGTTATTTTCAAGTGGAGAAATATATTTTACAATGCATCTATTCGTAAGGTGCGTTTTCCGAGCAGAAAACTCGCGCAGAAAGTATCACTTACCACAATAGTGCTTTTTAATTTCCAATTTTTATTTTATTTTTTACTCAATCGTCAGCCCGACGCAAACAGTTTTTATTATTTGTTGCCTAAAATTTTAGTTAAGTTTTACAAATTAGTCAAGTACATATCATTCATAAAAAAGGTACAATAAAACTAGTACTCCAACGCGTTATTAATTACTTTTAGAAAATCATTCTATGATACACGTGCGAAAGTTAATTTCCTACTCGTCTCAACTTATAAACAGGCTCGCTTCGCTCGCTCATGAATAAAAATGCCACTCGTCAGAGTTCACCTACTTTCAGCACTAGTAGCATGAATAGCTTTTCTTCTATAACTTTTGTGATTTATGAGGACGTTTATTTAAGCTTTGTCTGGGCACTCGACTAATAGGCTCTAAGCATGTTCAAAATATTAGGTCCTTACATATGAAATTGGCGTTTTGCATGGGAGGAACATAAACTCATTTTTTTTAAATATAATATATTTATTTAATCATTACATTTTTGCCATCTCATAGGTAGTTCTTCGATCCCTTTACTAAAAAAAACATTCGGACGGGAATCAATAAAATCTTTGAAGGAGGTTTGGACTGCCCCATCGGAGTTGAATTTTTCCCTTTCAAGAAGTTATCCAAATTTCGAAAAAAATGGTAATCTGTTAGAGCAAGGTCCGGAGAGTACGGTGGATGTCTTAGAAATTCCAATTGAAGCACCTCTAATATGGTAGCCATCTGTTGTGCAGTGTGCAGTGTGTAGCGTTATCATGAAGCAGCAGTGGCCTAGAGCGATTGACCAGCCTCGGTTGTTTAGCAGCTAGCTTTTCCATCATGATTTGCAGTTGCTGACAATAGAAATCTGCCGTAATCGTCTGGCCAGATTTAAGAAAGCTGTAGTGAATGACACCAGCACTAGTCCACCAAACGCTCACAAGTAACTTTTTTGGGGTCAATTTTCGCTTGGGGCATGGTTTGGCTGGCTCGGCAGGTTTCAGCCATTGCGATGAGCGCTTCCGATTATCGTACAGGATCCACTTTTTATCACAGGTAATTATTCGATTTAAAATCCTTTCATTATTGTGCCGGGTGAGTAATGCAACGCAGCAGTCAACGCGCGTTTGTTGATTTGCTTCACTCAGTTCGTGAGGTACCCACCTTTCAAGCTTTTTCACCTTCCCAATTTGCTTCAAGTGAATTAAAACAGTTTTAACACTAACACCGCAGCCTGCAGCTAACTCGGACTTGGTTTGCGATGGATCCGCTTCCACAATAGGCTTCAATTCTTCATTATCAACTTTGGTCTCCGGCCGTCCACGGGGCTTGTTCTGTAGGTTGAAATTTCCAGAACGAAAACGTTGGAACCAAAAACGCACTGTGTTGTCTATTGCGGCACCGTCGCCATACACATCATTAATCCTTCGAGCCGTTTCTGCAGCACTGGTGCCACGGTACAACTCATACTCGTAAATAACGCGATATTTCAAGTTTTCCATTTTGTAAGTTGAGTGACGCAAGAAAAAAAACAATTGAGGAAAATAAAATGAATTATAATTTTAGAAACACAAATACATGAGTAAATAGCTGTATAAATTTGAATTTGGAATTACTAACCATAGATGAGATATTTGAGATCAAAGTGGCCAGTACGGCGAAATGCCAATTTCATATGTAAGGACTATTATAGTAAAATAGGTTTTTAACTATGCATCAAACCTGATACCCTCCAATTGGCTTTCTCTCTCATTAACCATGGGGCGTGCATGGAAGCCAAGCCCATCCTCGATCAAACGTAACGGAGACAATGACATGTAATCGATCCCTGAACCTTAGGTTCAGCACCGCTGCTCCTGACTCATCGACTAGACGCACCATTCCGTTTCACTGGAATGTTTGAGGACTTTTTTATTTTGTTTGAACATCGTATAGGGTTTTGTTTGATAGGTCATTGAATGAATTGAAAAGGCCTCTATAATAAATGCAATAGATAGAATAGAGCGATGTGATAAGATGTTAAATAGTTTTTATCGTGTTTTTACCGAAGTGTTTACATTCGTCGGTAAGAGATTGGGAGGATAAGAGAGGTTGGAAAATAAGCCAAAGTAGACGTGTCGTAGCCAATAAACATTCATCAAGTAAAAACGCGGCAAAACACAAGATTGCTACCTACAAAACTGAACAGAAAACTTATCCAGGAATGTGACCCAACCACATTCCACCGCGCAGATGTAATAACCCGCATAATAATTGGCCGCCCTATCCGATTTGTTAGTAATTCGAGTAATCCCGGTCCCCGAGATGCATTCCACCATGTGTGATGGATGCCATCAAGAAGACGCGTCAGCTAATTACACCCACGGCATCCGGCTCGCAGGACCAGAATTATAATATAAGTATGAGAAGGGCAGTAGAGGTCTAACTTGGATGGAGCAAGGAAAATATGCCAAATTATCACCAACAATCCAAGACCTGCGGAACAGGCGGATGATTATAAGATAATGTTCTAACAGAAACTGGTTGCATGGCTGGCTGGTATTCCGAATATGATAATGTTGATGATGCAGGCTGAGTGAGGGCAATTTGGTCAAATGATTCGCGTTGTTATGATGATCCGGAAAACATTATCCTAACTGAATTTCAACAACGGGTCTTGAGATAATCGGCTCAATTTCGATGTTTTAGAGTGGTTTTTAATCTTCTTTTGTTGTGAAAATAGAGTAGTCGTTGAACCTTATATCTTGAATATCAACAGTGATTGTTGTACCATTACAAAGTCCGGTGTTGTAGTCAGCATACTTGTACTAAGGGGTCATGTAAAAAGGGAAATAAATTCATTCGAAGGAGCTCCGTTAAAAATTCGTCATAAGCAAAACGAACCGAATAATATCACAAAAAATAATACAGAAAGTCATCAGTAGCTGCGGATTTGAGGGCAAGTCATCAATCATTCTACCTACGCCTCTCCACTCTCCATTACCTGTATATCTAGTATGATTAAAAAACTAAAAAAAAACGAGAAATCCGCAACATTGTCCAATTCGTAACCGAAGTAGAAAACATCCTTAAGGCGACGAGCTAGAAGGCGGAATAAGACTTAACTCGAGTAAACTTTGACAACTCCATACAAATTTATATGCAGTTGTCAAAGTTCACTCGACTTTACAGTCTTGTTCCGCTTTCTAGCTAGTGGCGCATAGTATGAATCGGGTAAAATGGAAGCATGCCAGTATTGAAGGTAAAATAATCTAATCGACCGATGCCTTTATTTTCTATTACTTCCTACTCATACACAATGCAATGACTTATCATCGCATTAGACCAGACATTATTATTGTTATTTACGGACATATCCCACAGATGGAATATGCGCACTTAAAAGCAATTAACTATTTCTCAAGAGAAATGCAAACTCCAGATTGTAAGTTTAATGATGTATTGTAATGTGTTTGATGATAAGAAAAACGTCTTAGTTTGTCTTTGCCTCACTTAATGAACTAATAACAGGCCCTCTTAACTTGAATTGAGTTACCAATATTACTCTGTTCCTGGAATCAAACAGATAAAATTAGAGAATGAGAAAAAAAATTCTACAAAGGGCTCCTTGTTTGTTGATGGTTGCAAAGGATACCATAAGCATCAAAATCATTCTTTTAGGGAGTCCTACACTAAAGTGAGTTAGGTCAGAGTTGTAGGTATGTTGTATTTAGTGCATGTATTGTTGAAAAAATGAAACACAAGACAAAAGATGTTCCCAGAGTTATCGATATCATAACAAATTCTTTTAAAGTTATTAAACGGGATGAACAGCCGATCCCGGCCCATATCCCGATAAACATCAGAAATCAATTATCTAAGGCTGGGCACCAGGTGGGAACTATGCTGGGGTGACCATCAGAACTTCGGGACCGACATTGAATATCCGATGGCACAGTTCTGTATCTGCCTCCCCCTGTGGGAAAAGGACTATCACTATGTGTTGAACCTATCAATTAGAAACTAAACGGACCACTAAAGTACAGATTGAGCCACTATTCGCTTTACTTCCCACCAACCCAACAGATTGAGCCACTATTCGCTTTACTTCCCACCAGGCACCAACCCAACAGATTGAGCCACTATTCGCTTTACTTCCCACCAGGCACCAACCCAACAGATTGAGCCACTATTCGTTCGCTTTACTTCCCACCAGGCACCAACCCAACAGATTGAGCCACTATTCGCTTTACTTCCCACCAGGCACCAACCCAACAGATTGAGCCACTATTCGCTTTACTTCCCACCAGGCACCAACCCAACAGATTGAGCCACTATTCGCTTTACTTCCCACCAGGCACCAACCCAACAGATTGAGCCACTATTCGCTTCACTTCCCACCAGGCACCAACCCAACAGATTGAGCCACTATTCGCTTTACTTCCCACCAGGCACCAACCCAACAGATTATTCGCCACTATTCGCTTTACTTCCCACCAACCCAACAGATTGAGCCACTATTCGCTTTACTTCCCACCAACCCAACAGATTGAGCCACTATTCGCTTTACTTCCCACCAGGCACCAACCCAACAGATTGAGCCACTATTCGCTTTACTTCCCACCAGGCACCAACCCAACAGATTGAGCCACTATTCGCTTTACTTCCCACCAACCCAACAGATTGAGCCACTATTCGCTTTACTTCCCACCAGGCACCAACCCAACAGATTGAGCCACTATTCGTTTTACTTCCCACCAGGCACCAACCCAACAGATTGAGCCACTATTCGCTTTACTTCCCACCAGGCACCAACCCAACAGATTGAGCCACTATTCGCTTTACTTCCCACCAGGCACCAACAGATGGAGCCACTATTCGCTTTACTTCCCACCAGGCACCAACCCAACAGATTGAGCCACTATTCGCTTCACTTCCCACCAGGCACCAACCCAACAGATTGAGCCACTATTCGCTTTACTTCCCACCAGGCACCAACCCAACAGATTATTCGCCACTATTCGCTTTACTTCCCACCAACCCAACAGATTGAGCCACTATTCGCTTTACTTCCCACCAATCCAACAGATTGAGCCACTATTCGCTTTACTTCCCACCAGGCACCAACCCAACAGATTGAGCCACTATTCGCTTTACTTCCCACCAGGCACCAACCCAACAGATTGAGCCACTATTCGCTTTACTTCCCACCAGGCACCAACCCAACAGATTGAGCCACTATTCGCTTTACTTCCCACCAGGCACCAACCCAACAGATTGAGCCACTATTCGCTTTACTTCCCACCAGGCACCAACCCAACAGATTGAGCCACTATTCGCTTTACTTCCCACCAGGCACCAACAGATGGAGCCACTATTCGCTTCACTTCCCACCAGGCACCAACCCAACAGAATTTTGAGGCATCGCGATTTTGAATCTCATGCCATGGTAATAAAATTCAAAACCTTTAACGGGAAAATTACCTCTATTGCAGTCAAGGTTTGTTAGGGGCGGTGGGGCGCGTGGATCAGTTAGTAAAACTGTCTAAGTAAGTATTTGACTCAGGTTATAGTTTAGTTCAACATTTAAAATTACTAGCGAGATGTCCCGGGTTCGAATCCCGGCTGGGAGGAAAAAAAACACCCAGGTCTTGTTTCTGGTTCCCAGTGTGTGGGGCCTGAAACAAGGATGTTGTCGAGGTAGGGATGCTGCAGCTGATGAATAAGACGAAGGTTTGTATTTGCAAAACTAGAATACTTTATTTCATATTAGATCACATATATGTACAAAATAGCTGACTCAGTCAAACTCGCGCAAAGCGATTATGATGTATGGAGAGTGCGAGCGAGATGCGTGATAGGCTGTCTCACAGTATATATTAATCCGTGCAGCGCCGTCCGAGCTCCAGTATGAGTCGCTGTGTCGATGCTGCTACAGTGCTCCCCCTCAAGCGAAGCGTACAGGAGGTCGAATGACACGACCTGATCTTGTCCTCCGTTCTATGTATTCATCGGACGACTCTTCACTCATAGTATAGGCCGGTTTTAGGCGATCGATGGACACGTTGACTTGTCGTCCCGGCAGTTGAAGTAAAAAGAACTTGTCGTTTCTTTGTAGCACCGGGTAGGGTCCTTCGTAGGGTGCCTGCAGAGGTCTTCGTACAGCGTCAATACGCATAAAGACGTATTCGCATGTGTGCAAGTCCTTGTGCACGAAAATCGTTCGCTGATTGCTTTGTTTCCGTTGTACCGGGCGGAGGTCATTGATCTGTTGCGCCAGGTGATTGACGAAGTTGTGAGTCATTTGCAGTGGCTGCGTTGACGCCCCTCTTGCCGGTGATGCGATGAAGTCGCCTGGCAGGCGGAGTGCGCGCCCGTATGTAAGTTGAGCTGCGCTGGTTCCTGTGTCTGGTCGCGTCGCTGCTCGTAGCCCCAATAGAACAGTAGGTAGTTCGTCCGTCCATTTGTTGATGTTGTCTAAACGGGCCATAAGCGCGGCTTTGAGTGAGCGATGCCAGCGTTCGACTATCCCGTTACTTTGTGGATGGTATGCAGTAGTTCGTATTTTATCAATGCCGAGTAATTTCGCCAGTGCAGAGAAAAGTTGACTTTCAAATTGGCGGCCTTGGTCGCTGGTGAGGCTGGCCGGACATCCGAAACGGCTTATCCATCCCTCGAACACAGTCTTCGCTACAGTTTCGGCGGTTATTTCTTGCACGGGTAAGGCTTCAGGCCATCGAGTCTTGCGGTCGATTATAGTGACGAGATAGCGATACCCTTGAGCTGTCGTGCATAGCGGCCCAACAATGTCAACATGGATGTGCTCGAAGCGGTCACATGGGGGGTAGGTCGCTATGTTGCTCGATGTGTGTCTTTGAATCTTCGCTTGTTGACACGAAGTACATGTTTTGGCCCAGTTGCCGATGTCCGTGTTCATGGAAGGCCAGAAGTATTTTTCTTGCATGAGCTTGCGCGTGGTTCGAATGCCTGGGTGGCTTATGTCATGCACGGCGTTGAATGCGATGCGACGAAAGTCTTCAGGGAGGTAGGGTCGAACGTGTGATGTAGATATCTCGCAGTAAATCTTCTCGTTTGAGTTAGGTACGTTTATCTTTTTTAGTTGCAAATTCCTTTGTAGCAGTAGCGGTTTCATTTGTGTGTCCGTCTCTTGAGCGGCGGCGAGCTCCCTGTAGTCGATGGGGGCGGGGCATGAGATAGCTTCTATGCGAGACAGAGCATCTGCGACGACGTTGTCTTGCCCGCTGATGTGTCGTACATCTGTTGTGAACTCGCTGATGAAGAGTAGTTGACGCGTTCGTCGAGGCGTGTCGTTGTCAGACGGCGGCTTGTTGATCGCGTAGGTCAGTGGTTTGTGGTCGGTGAATACGATGAGATGTTGCCCTTCGAACATCTTCCTGAAGTGTTTCAGTGCCATGTAGATAGACAACAGCTCGCGATCGTATGTGCTGTACCGCTGCTGTGTAGGCGAAAACTTCTTAGAAAAATAGCCGAGTGGTTGCCAGGTGTTGTTTACTCGCTGTTGTAGTACCGCTCCTGCGCTCGAGTCGGATGCGTCACACATGAGGGCGAGGGGGGCGGAGGCAGACGGGTGCGCGAGCATAGCTGCGTTACGTATGCAGTCTTTGCTCGAGTTGAATGCTTTTTCCGCCTCGTCGTTCCATATGATTTTACTCTTGTCATTTTTCTTAGAGTTGTGAAGGTAAGCATTCAGTGGCGCTTGTATTTCCGCCGCCTTTGGAATGTTTTCTCGGTAAAAATTTAGCATGCCGAGAAATCTTCGCAATTCTTGGATTGTTGTTGGTTTCGGGAAAGTGACGATAGCCTTAGCTTTTTCTTCGAGTGGTTTAATGCCATCTTTGGATACTGAGTAACCAAGAAATTTAACTTCTTCTTGACCAAGTACGCATTTTGACGGGTTTATAGTGATGCCAAACGTCGAAACTGTCGAGGTAGGGATGCTGCAGCTGATGAATAAGACGAAGGTTTGTATTTGCAAAACTAGAATACTTTATTTCATATTAGATCACATATATGTACAAAATAGCTGACTCAGTCAAACTCGCGCAAAGCGATTATGATGTATGGAGAGTGCGAGCGAGATGCGTGATAGGCTGTCTCACAGTATATATTAATCCGTGCAGCGCCGTCCGAGCTCCAGTACAAAAATTTTTCACTCACCGTCCAGCACCCGTGCAGGACGGTCGTGTTTACTCTCTCCCGCTGCCGCCCCGGCAGAAAGTGTTTCCCTCTCTTTCAACCGCGCCCGCGCCCGCGAGCGCGCCCGCGCTTGCGTGTAAGAGACCTCTCTCTCGCACGCCCGTGAGACCCCCTCGGGTCAGTCCGCCGCGTGTGTTGTGCCCAGGTTGGATTGGTTCCAGTAAGGTCGTATTATTTTTATTTTATTTATTTACTTATTCTTCTCTCTCTGTCCCCTTTCTACTGTCCCCATTCTTCTGTTTTATTATTTTGTACCACTCACCTCGGACCGCCTGGATAGAGGCGGAGGCGGTTCGAGACACAAGTAGGCACTCACCCACACGCTAGGCTACACACCCAAGCCATGGCCCCCCAACCAGACACTAATTTACTTATCGAGATAGGTAAATATGTGTCGTCGGTCCCCTTGTTGTTGGAGTACGTACTCCAACAACTGTCTCCATTTCCTCCGGATCACCCGTTGATCCAAATTATTAGGGCCGTCGATCCCCCCGCTAGCCCCTCAACCAGCTCCGAAGCTGACTCGCACCCCCGCTCGCCGGTTCTTGCATCCCCCGTGAACCCCCCAACCCCAACCCCAACCCTCAGCTCTCTCTCCCCTGTAACTTCACCGCCATTCAATGAGGAAACTCATTTCACCCCCGTCATCTCAAAAAACAAAAAGCGGAAGAACCGGTCTTCCGAGTCCCCCTTAAGCCCCGAGGCCAAACAGATCAGGCCCGCTGCCATGTCTCTGTCTCCGCTAACCCCAAAACCCACACCGTGTTCAACAAATTCCCCCGCCCCCCCCGCGCCCCGAACTCTGATCCTTCAGAGCCCTCCATCCCTCACCGGTACCGCGAATACCGTAGCCCCACCAACCCCCGCGCCCCACGCGTACCGCGCTCGCCCCCCACCACCAGTAATAATCCGAGACGAAACCGCCTGGACTCGGGTATCGATCCATTTGCAAAGAAATGGAATTAAATATACATCGGCGATAACATCAGCCGGAACCCGCGTCCAGGTGGCAGAGTCCAAATGCCATCGCGCTATCACCAAATTTTTGAGGGCGAACCATATCGCCTTCCATACTTACTCTCTCCCCGAGGAGAGAACTTTTCGTTACATAGTCCGCCCCGTCCCCACAAATCTCCCCACATCCGTCATCAAAAATGACTTAATCTCTAAAAACTTCCCGGTAATGGAAGTACATAGGTTGCACCGCGCAAAAACCGCGTACCGGCCTGCAAAGGCATTTAATATGATCCTAGTAATTGCCGCACCCACCGCCGCAGGTAGGCAAATTAGCCCCCTTCAATCCCTCTGCGGTCTCAAAGACATTAGCGTCGAAAGCCCCAAATCCGCCAACATCATTTCACAGTGTTACAACTGTCAAATGTATGGACATGGCCAAAGCAGATGCTTTGCCCCCCCCCGTTGCGTAAAATGCGCAGGCAATCATGCCACCTCCGTTTGCGGGAAGGACGTGGCAACCCCTCCCACCTGCGTGTTGTGCGGGCAGACCGGCCATCCAGCCAACTATGGCGGATGCCCGGCAGCCCCAAGCGCAAGTCGCAGGTGGGAACAGAGCCAGAGTTCTTCCCAACAAGCGCCCTCCCAACGCCCTCTAAAGTTTTCTAAGCCCCTATATCCACCCAACACCACCTACCCCCTTGGACAAGGCTTCGGGCCACGCCCCCATTTCCTCCAACGGCACCTTAAGCGCCGCCAACTTCATAAACTACCCCTCCCACCTAGGGCATTCATCCCAAGTCTTCTCGACCTCCCCACACTATATCCCCCAAACTTTGCCTCTTTCAGGCGCACCCCTCTTACATACGCCTTCGTCACCTCCCCCACCCACCAACCCACCCTTTATACCTAAACTACCATCATGTATAGTACGCCCATTTTAGTAAACTCGACAAACGGACGGACAAAGCCCCACAGTCTAACTTTAGCGCTCTATAACGCTGATAGTCTCCTTAAACAGAGAGAAGAAGTCGCCGATCTTCTCAATAGACATAAAATAGATATCCTCGCGGTCCAAGAAACTTACCTAAAACCCAAACATAGGCGCTTCAATATAGCCAAATATAGTCTCCTCCGTACTGACCGCTTACCGACTCAGGACCGACCAAATAACCCCAAAGGCGGTACCGCCATCTATTATAAAAAATCTTTGCACGTTTGTTCTATAGTCACCCCCCAACTAGATAATTGCGAAGCAACTGCCATCCGCATTGCAATGTCAGGTCACGATCCCATAGTCATAGCATCAGTCTATCTGCCGGCCGGACAGAAGATGATAGCTAATGATATCAAAGCCCTCTTAGAACTAGGTAGTACAGTTATCCTAGCTGGTGACTTCAACAGCAAGCACCAGCAATGGAACTGTAATGAGACAAATACCAACGGACGGACCGTACACAGACTTCTCGAATCCCTCGATGACTGCGAAGTCATAGCTCCCTATGCCCCGACCCACTATCCCTACACTGCTGACCACAGACCAGACATTCTCTCCTACTGTATCTTCAAAAACATTAGCCTCCCAGTCAGGGACATAAGTGTACTTAGCGAGCTTCACTCGGATCATAGACCGGTCTTATACTATCTCGGCAGGCCATTCGACCAACCGACTGAAACCAGGACCGTTATTAACAACCGTAAATTCAAGCAAGCTCTCAGTAAGCGGGACCCAAGATTAGATATCACATCAGAAATTGACAATAGAGCCCAACTAGAAGCCAAAATCTCTGACATAGGCAGCAGTCTCAACGAAGCCCTGACCGGCGCCTCTAGCGAGGTCCCGGTACAGGCTAACCATCGCTTCGAACTCCCAGAGGACTTGAGACTGCTGCTTAGTGCAAAGAATGCGGCACAAAGAGATTATGATAACTGTCCCTCAGACAATCACAGAATTCAAATGCGTCGCCTCCAACGAGAGGTTACCAGATGCATGCGAGAGCTCAGAGGCAGTCGCATGAACGACTTTGTCTCCAGCATAGCCCCAAGTCACACTGCCATATTTAAATTCAGTAAATACCTCAAATCCGATGAGATTGTTCCCATGCCCCCCCTAAAACGGGATAACCAACCCGCAGCCTTTGATGACGACGAAAAGGCCGAATGTCTTGCCGATAGTCTAGAAACCCAGTGCACTCCCTCCTCTCAACCAATAGACCCCGATCATCTTAACATGGTCAACTCTGAAGTTGAGCATAAAAGCTCTCTCCCCCCCATTGACTCCCTTCCCGAGATCACCCTTGAGGAAGTGCAAAAAGTAATAAAGGAACTCAAACCTAAGAAAGCCCCGGGGCTTGATAGAATCACTAATATGGCAATTAAATCTTTCCCTCTCAGACTCCTAACAACCCTTACGGTAATTTTCAATGCCTCCCTCCGTCTCTGTGCCTTTCCAACCGCATGGAAAGAAGCTGACGTTATTGGCTTTCACAAACCCCGGAAAGATCGAACCGACCCCACTTGCTATCGCCCCATTAGCTTACTCTCTTCAATAGGCAAAGTCTATGAACGGCTTATTCTCAACCGACTCAAAGACATTTGCATAGACAAAAATCTCATACCCAACGAGCAGTTTGGCTTTAGACCCAAACACTCGTGCGTCCAACAGGTGCACCGCATAACGGAGCACATTTACAAAGGGTTCCACACAACGGCAAAGTCCAAAGATACCGGTGCCATATTCTTTGACGTAGCGAAAGCTTTTGACAAAGTTTGGCACAATGGTCTTATTTATAAACTTTACCAACTCAACCTCCCCGATAGGCTTGTACTCATTATCAAAGACTACCTCACTGAGCGCAGTTTTTGCTATCGAGTAGAAAAATCGCGTTCTAGGCCCCACCCCATAGCAGCCGGAGTCCCGCAAGGCTCAGTTCTCTCCCCCACCCTCTTTTCACTTTACGTCCAAGACGTTCCCCGCACGCCATACGTCGAGCTAGCCCTTTACGCTGACGATACGGCTCTCTATTACACCAGTAGGAAGAGGGCGCGCGTTTGTCAATTACTCCAGAAAGCAGTAACCGACCTCGGTGAATGGGCTCTCAAATGGAGAATAGAGATGAACCCCGAGAAAAGCGCAGCCGTGCTTTTCTCAAGGGGCAAAACTCGAGCTGACCGCGCGTCCTCTTCACTACCCGAAATCACCCTCTTTGACCGCCCTATCCCCTGGGAAAATAAAGTGAAGTATTTAGGCGTGACATTAGACTCCCGACTAAACTTCAAATCCCACATTAAAACGGTCCGCGACAAAGCAGCCTTCTACATGTGTAGGCTTCACCCGCTCATGAGAAGTAAAAGCAATCCTCCATTGCGCTGCAAAATAACTCTATTTAAAACTTGCATCCGTCCGGTCTTCACGTATGCAAGTCCAGTCTTTGCACACTGCTCCCACTCCCTTAAGCCCCTTCAGGTTTTACAAAATCGCTTCATGCGAAAAGCCGTAGGTGCCCCGTGGTACATGCGAAACGTAGACCTCCATAGTGACTTTAGACTCCCCACAGTAAAGCAATATATGAAAGAAGCGTCCGAACGCTTCTTCATTAATGCATCTAGCCACCCAAACCCGCTTATAGTACAAGCATCCCTTTATGATCCGACCCCAGATATAAATAAGAAACACCTTTTCAAAAGGCGCCCCAAAGACGTCCTCCTAGAACCGGAGGACGATATCACGAAAGCTCTTAAAGCCCAACCACCCCCCGCCCCTCAGGCACGTCAACTTGACGAAGGCTGTGTTCCCGAAGCACTACAGCGTCTCAGATACCAAATTTGGATTGAAAGAGATCGCCGTCTTGATTCGACGAACACACAATCTCCCCCTGCCCCTTTAAACCTCCCGGACTGAGGTCAGAACCCCCCTAAATGACCCAAATATAAAGTAGTTTAGGATTAGGATAGGTCTCAAAAATTATATATAACCACTTCATAGTAGCGGGGGCAATCTGCCCCCCTAACATGCCGCTATCATGCCCGTTGACTATGAGCTGAGGCCCGCTCATAAAATCGGGTAAGCAGGCAAACTCCTCCCATATATATCATATACACATATATATCGCCCAAAAGGGCAAAATTGCAGGTAGAAAGCCTTCAGCATATACCGAGGCCATGGCTCACAGTTAATTCTTAATAAGACAACTGTAAACACAAAGGGGTTGTTTTTAGTCCGTATACCACACGAGCTGATGCCCGCTCAATATGTGGGGACCCGGACATAGCAGGGAGGTCTGACTCCTGGGCATGGGTAATTCCATTTTTTTCCCCTCCAACAAAAAAAAAAAAAAAAAAAAAAAAAAAAAAAAAAAAAAAAAAAAAAAAAAAAAAAAAAAAAAAAAAAAAAAAAAAAAAACCGAGCTCCAGTATGAGTCGCTGTGTCGATGCTGCTACAATGTATTAGCTAGTACTACCTACTATGTTCATAAGTTAGATTTTTTGAAGATTGAAATAAAACATTCCCTGGGGCTATGATATAAGTCGGCAATCGTAAACGAAATAATATTCGTGAACGATATCCTCAAAGATTTAATATTTTACATTGATTCCATACATTTATGTAATAATTAGGTAGGTACCACAGGCGTAATAATTGAAGTACCGCAGACATGGAACGCTCAACAAAAAGTCCCAAACCTACCCCAATCGCTAGTCACCTCCACTGTTACCTGACTTTGGAAACCCAAAATACCCTAAATCTGCTCTCCTTCGAGAGTTATATTCGCCTTTATCTCGGCATAGCGGGCATGCCTCACGCACGACGTTGGTACGTACCTATACATGGATATCAAGACTAATAAGTATAATATAACTAGCAAAAGGTTTCTTGCCGCCTAAGCGAGGGCGCCATCTCTCTCTTGCCCATGCATACTCTCTCTCGACCACAAATGGTATAAAGACATCGTCATGTTGCGGAAAACCTATGAAACTATTTTCTTCAACTTGCAACACTTTCTTTAAAAAGTAATTAATGTCATCTGACGATTTCTGTCAAAGTGGGGCGTCGATGGTGCATGGTATAATTCTTGTGTTTTGTGAGTGAAAATGCCGAAAACTATTAACAGTGGCGTAAGAAAAGTTATTCACAATCTATGGAAATATTAATTTGTCGGATTGAAAGTCTGAAGGATTGGACTCTGTTCCTCTGAATAAGACTACCAGCCTTGTTGTCAACATGACTGGTAGGTACGTGTCATATAGTTTGTGCAATGTGAATACCTGTGTAAATAAAAGCTGTTTCTTATCTCGAAAACTGTAACTTTCTCTATAGCTAATACAGTACGTATGCGATTTGATGTTTGTCACGACGACAAACGTCAAATCGCTTACTTTTTACATCGCTTTACGCTTGACTTTATTGGCAGTGGCTTTTTTCTCAAAAAAACATTGAAAAGATCCCGAGAACGTAAAGAGGCGCTTGAGATTTTAAACGATATTTTCAGGAAGGACAATTTGTAAAATTATTTAGAATTTTGAAGAAGAATAGTGCGTCTAGTTACAAGCGATGATTGACAAGGGACGGCAAATTATGGTGCTTGGCCGAATCTACTGCATTATCGGAGAAGTGATCGACTGTCAATACTGATGACAGTCAGCTGCCGACGTTTTAAGTTAACTGCGGCGGTTTTATCTCCGGTATCAGAGAACTGCGGCCGGTCTATCTCCGGTATCAGAGAATTGCGGCAGATTTACCTCCGGTATCAGAGAAGTGCCGAAAGACTACCTCCGGTATCGGAGAACTGCGGCAAGTCTACGTCCGGTTTCAGTGAACTGCGGCAGGTCTACCTTCGCAATCACAGTGACGTGTTCTTTTCAGGACACTCCGTATAAAGAGTCGAGTAGGTATACAACATCCTCCTGAAGTCTGTGCATTGCAGACACACGATTTTGATACGTTTAATGGCTTGAACTCGACTCCAAAACGTGCGCCTGCACATATGGACTTAAAAGTTACTGATAACAACCCTGAGTACTTACAGATTTAACTTGTCTTGCATAGGACTGTTTATGTTAGATGCAGTGCAGCCATAATGGTGTCAAAGTGGGGTTTATACCTACCGGCATCATAGCTTTGGGCGTAAAAAATCGTCAGAATGTGAATGATTTTACAGCATTTGGTTTGAAATAAATTTATATTTAATGTAGAAATAAAAAGTGTAACAATATTATAAGAATACGCGTATTATTTTCCATACAGTTTGGCCTGTTTTGTATGGAGAAGTGAAAAATGAAGATCCTCTGAAAAGTCAGTTTCATAGTAAGAGTTGTTCAGAATAATGTAACATAACAACATTCTAAAATACGACTAAATAATTCTATTATCCTGTATAAGCCTTAACTTTACCTAATAGGTATCAAATCTATGAACTCCAACCAAACAAGTCAGACCCCCTAGACAAGTCGCATTCGCTAACTTACTCTTATCACTCGCTAAAAAATATATCTGATTTTTCAATGTAATCAATTTCATGGCAAATATTTTACGAATGAAAGCTAGACAAAATCTTTATTATTCAATGTTTCTTTTTGAGGTTGTCCGGACGCGAACACCGCTTTATCTTTATTATAAACTCACCTGGTGTCTGTCCCAGAGAGTCGCTCCTCTCCTCTCAATGCCTCGACACAAAAGTGCAGCTTTCCGTGGCAGTTTTAAATACCGTGCCACAAAGTACTGCAATAACATCCCACCACCCCTTCGATTGCTAAATAGTAAGGCTGATGTCAGAAGTGCCTTTAGAAGGTTTTTAATACTGCAGCAGAAGGCTGAGGAGGCAGCACTTTAAAATAACTGTAATGCCCTTGGTTATAACCTGAAGAAATCTCCTACCTCACAAAATTCATTCTTTTTTATTTTGACTACCATACGACATAATCATTGACATTATATTATCCTTTTTCTATTCATATTATACAATTCTGAAATTTCATCTAATTTAAATCACACAATTCCGATACTATTCTATGCATTATTAATTCAATTTAAATTCAAATTCAATTGCAATAATTAATTCAATTCCATATTAGTAGATTTTCATATTTTATTTTATTTTTTAATTTTATTTAATTCCTGTAATAATTTGTGTGTTTTGTGTACTTAAGCCTATTGCTGTCTCGTTCGCTTTGGCTCTGGCAGAATATCAGCGTCACAGATTCGTCTGTGACATTGCTGAGTCAGGGCCATTTCATTGTCGCGGTACAGTCACGGTGCCACATAGTGATCCTTACTTTCCATATTTTTGCTGTGTTAATTATAATTATTTTCATTTTTAGGGTTCCGTACCCGAAGGGTTCCAAACGCGACCCTATTACTAAGACTCCGCTGTCCGTCCGTCCGTCCGTCCGTCCGTCTGTCACCAGGCTGTATCTCAAGAACCTAGCTAGCTAGAGAGTTAAAATTTTCACAGATTATGTATTTATGTTGCCGCTATAACAACAAATACTAAAAAACAGGATAAAAGAAATATTTAAGGGGGCTCCCATACAAAAATTCTTTCAATACCACATACAAACTTATGGATGCACCTGGTTACGTACATGGAGTGTGAAAGTAACCGCACCAATAACTTTGTAAACAATATTTTGCTGTGTTAAATCCAAACTATTCACTCCACACCATCGCTTCCATTGAACGGTGGTACGGAACCCTTCGTGCGCGATTTAGACTCGCACTTGATCGGTTTTTTTATTTAATTTCTTTGATGTTTTTTGTCATTATTAATTTTGTGTGGTTTGTAATATGTTAATAACCAATAATGTTTTTGTGTTTGTACCGAACAATGAATAAATGAATTATCTATCTATCTATCTTCATTCGCAAATGTCATATTGCATACATTTTCTTAGTGTCGTACAAAGCGAGTGATAATGATAAGTTAGCGAATACAACTTGTCTAGGAGGACAGAACAGGATGACTGAATATTAGTTGACCAAAGGGCATGTAACATTCTCTCATCCATTATTATTCTTTCAAGGGTCAGTGCATTCTCTACTACAACAAGATATCTCTCTCTGGAGGTTTTGAAATTGCCATTTGAGCAATTTAAAAAGCATGTTAAAGCGACTTTGTCGAAAAAGGGATATTACAATGTTGAAGATTACTTATATGACGGGACTGTATGGAGTTAATCTAGCTGAACACAGACCTTGCTGTTAATAATTTTGTAATTATTTATTCCTGCTTATTAATCATATTTTTTGTTTCATATTTGTAATAGATGTAGAGCACTACCAATTTTTAAAAGAGATCTCAAATCAATCTGTGGGGTTTTCTACGCCCTTCTTCTCCCACGATGGTTCAGTGTAGAGAAGAGGAAAAAAATGACGTTAGCTAAGCATACGTAAATATCTACAGTAATAAAGTACTTTGACTTTGACTTTGACTTAACATTTTTGACATACTAACTGTCAAAAAACATGATTTCTGCGGCCAGAGATGGAACGGATCTTATTTGGTAGAGTATTTTTTTATAAACAAATTTTCTAAAACGATATCCTTCGTCGAGTAATCTGAGTTCATAGTGCGACAAAAAAAGTCAACATAAAAGACTTACCACCGTTTGTCAAACAAAAAACTCTTTGCGTGGCGCGTTATTTGGTTTAGGTATTGTCATTTGTTTGCAACCATGATACAAGTAATTCAGCTAAAGCAGTTCAGTCCTGTAAAATCCACACTACGTCATAGTCATAATTAAACTGGGTATGACGTAGTGTGAATTTGGACAGGTCTGATTGCTAAACCTGTATTTCTCAAACTATGCATAGCCCAATATAGACATACAATCAGAGCATTTTTTATGACAAAATGTCGGCGAAGGTCTTTTATATTGCCTGTTTTTTTCGCACGTTGAACTCAGCTTTTTCGCAAAGGATATCGTTTTAGAAATTAATAAATTCATTATGGACCTGCAGCCTTATGGCGTAAGTCGTCTGAGCTATGAACTTCATATATATAGACTTTTACGTTTGACACCTTGCACCAGCTTCATCTGTCAAATTGGTATCACGCAAGTAGCATCATAATGGAGGCCAAACCCAAGCTCATTGAATGAAGCCTAGAAGCCTTCGGTGATACCCCGCAATCGATGAAATTGTACGAGCATGAGATGAACCATAGACACACGCTATGAACTTCAGAGAGTTACGCCATAAGGCTGCAGTTCCGGGAATGTTTGTTTATTAGAGTCATGTTTATTAGAGCTTTTGATTGTTCTTATTTATTTATTTGCTTAAATTGTTATTTTGAGACATCTTATTGGCACTTATAGATACTATGTTATAATACTAGGTCGGGCTATAAGTTTTGTCACATACAATAAATGAAATAAATGACATATCAATTTCAATATTGGCTTCTGCTTTAATCAGGAATGCTTTGAGTCTCCAAATTGCAATGAGGTTTGGCCAGACCTTCTCCTCTAAGTACTGCCATATTTTATAATTATAATCGAATGGAATCAAGTCTGGACTCGAGGAGCGCCAAGTCTTCGTGTGTGATAAAGTCGATTCCACGGGAGGAGAGCCAATTTTGAGTGGTTTTTGTCTTATGAGCTGGTACAGAGTCCTGCTGGAATAACCAGTGTCTATTTTTGAACAATGTATGTAAAAGAGGTTCCACGAGTTTTGGACTGTATTTTGGTGTGTGGTGTGCACACGAGTGCAGCTGTTTCAACTCCTTTTTGCACAAAAATACAGCTCAGTTGGGCCCGAATAGGAAACCCCAAGCCAAACCATGAATGACGAAAGATGCGGCGACCACGCTGAATACGTGGGATACGTAAACATTCTGTTTGGCTTTCCTCGACATCAAAATTTTTTTCGTCCGAAAAAAGGAAATTTCCTTTTTCAAACTCAAACCATAATCAGTTTAGTTGATCATCATCACCATCATCAGCCTGCCAGGGGACCCACTGTTGGGTATAGGCCTCCTCATAAACACGCCATTCAGTATGGTCCTGCGCAACCCCCGCGCGTCCATTGCTCTCCCGCCACCCTCGACTTCAGTTGATCATATTTGATTTAGTTTTTGCGAAACGGAATGTCCGTCCGTCTGTAAAATAGAATAAAATATATTTATTTTATTCTATTTTACATTTCAATATTTTTAAGGGGGCTCTCATACAACAATTCTTTTAATAACACATAGAAACTTATGAATGCACCTGGTTACGTACATAGAGTGTGAAAGTAGCCGCACCAATAAATTTGTAAACAACATTTGCTAGGCAAAATCCAAACTATTCACTCCAAACCATCCCTACCATTGTACGTCGGTGCGGAACCCTTCGTGCGCCAGTTAGACTCGCACTTGACCGGTTTTATTTTACTCGAAGTATATGAGACTTAAGTCTGACTTGTGATTTGAGTTTTACGTTTTGAAAGAGTATTGATAAGTTCTTATGACAAAAATAGGATAATATTCAAAATGTCTTGTGCTGTGGGCTGTTAATAAAAAAATGTAGCCCATTAATGTCCCCACCGAGGGGCACAGGCCTTTACCCGAATACGAATAAGATTAAGCCATACTCCACCACGCTGGCTCAGTGCGGATTGGTGGAGGGATTTTACGACCACTACCACGTAGCGATAGTACCAGGGACCTACTACATTAACTTGTCATCCGAAACACAGAACGTCCGATAATGTACTGAAGATAAATTAATTATCTCATGGTCAGGATTCAAACCTGCATCCCCTGTGTGAGAAGCAAGCGTGAAAACCATTAGACCACGGAGCTTTGTGGGCCGTTATGAACTCTAATTTAAGATGGTTGTGTATAAATTTTAACCACCACGTATTCAGTTGCTAATCTAGGATTTTTAATTTGAGGCCAGAAATGTAAACAAACAACTGTCATTTTCTAGAACAAAACCGTTGACTTTGACATTCATATTACACTTTTTGTACTGGAAAATGACAGTTCTTTGTTTTTACATTTCTGGCCTCAAATTAAAAATACTATACCGATACACGAGCCTTTACTACGGATATCACAAGCATTATTGTATCACATAGCTAGCTATCGCTCACAATGAGTTCATGTTTTATTTGTAATTAATTTATAGTGAGTTGGTGAGTTGGTAACTGAAATACAGGACTACCTAGTTCGGGGCCAGCAAACCACTGTACCTATTAGCGAAAATTCAAAATTCAAAAAGAGTTTATTTCCATAAGAAACACATAGGTAACATTAGGAGAATGTCAAATCTTAAACTAACACATGTATAAGGTACAGGGAAATATAGAACTCAATTTGAATTCCGTCACCTCAATGTTTTAGATGCTGGAGGCAAAGAGGCGACTAGAAACCTCCAGCTTTATACGTTATTTTTTACAGAATTGGAGCAAACACCTTCCCAAGCTTTCTTGTCTTCTACATAATCTGATATTTTGTAGAAACAAATTGATCAGTATTTTTAATATTAATTAAGCTTAATTTTGTAAAAACAAAAAATAAAAAGTTTATAATTTCAAAGTTAAAAAAAAAGTTCAAGACAACTACGTTAATTTGAGGCACATTACGAACCTAAGAGGTTTAGATCGTCAAATCTTGATTGACTCTCGAAGTCACTGCAATCACTATCTACTCAGACTCGGTAACAGACAGCGCCAGTGTGACAATTAAGCGGCACTTAATTTGAGAAGCCCGCTGTGAATTCGGCCATTAGTGAACTAGATGGCCCACGCTCGTTTAGACAAGTCTGCTGCAGTTAAGGAGTAGTTTCATTTCCATGTTCATTCAAAATACAAGTTATGGAAACAGGATAGAAGTTCATTACAGGAACTTATCAACTCAAATGACTGACATTATGGTAATGTAGGAGCAATATACGCTGAAAGTGTTCCCCATCAAAGCATATCAGCCGCAGCATCTAGAATATTCCAAATGAACCTGCAAGGATATGACTGCTAAAACGTCATTGAAATTCCAATGAGATTCTGCTTACTGCACTCCAACAAGGCGCTTACAGTTTTTAGAAGCAATGTAAGTAGAAGCAGAATCTAGAACCTTCTTGATTCAACGACACTGTAACAGTATTTTAAAACTTCGAGGAATGGACAATTTTCTTACATCATATTACTCAATAAACATTCTCGCAGTAATAGCAACTGGTATAATGCTTGTTAAGGCTAAGACTAAAAGCTGTATCATATCTCTCTTTTAACTTTCAGGGAATCCTAGTTTGGGGCTAAATCAATGTGTGTTAATAGTGTCCAAGGTATCATTATTATTATAAACTATTGAGAATAACAGTTATTTAGACAATGAAGTGTCTAAATAACTGTTATTAAATTCGATCATCAGTGGTAAAATCTCTTCGATACGTACCTACCGGTAATAAATAAAAACGGTCAAGTGCGAGTCTAACTCGCGCACGAAGGGTTCCGTACCGCTGTACAATGGTAGGGATGGTGTGGAGTGAATAGTTTGGATTTTACATAGCAAAATGTTTTTTACAACGTTATTGGTGAGGCTACTTTCACACTCCATGTACGTAACCAGGTGCATTCATAAGTTTGTATGTGATATTGAAAGAATTGTTGTATGGGAGCCCCCTTAAATATTTATTTTATTCTGTTTTTTTTTTCTTATTTATTTTATTTTTGTTGCTGCTATGACAACAAATACTAACCTCCTTTTTCATAAAACTTATCAAACCTATGATAGCTAAAATGTGCTTTGTCCTTTTCTCACAAACACAAATTTCAAAGTGACAGACAAAGACAAACGAATTATAACGGCATTATAGTTAAAATAGGTCAAATACCAAATACCAAATGTCTTTATTACTGTAGATATTTACATATACTTAGCAATCGTCATTTTTTGCCACTTCTCTACATTGGACCACTGTGGGAGAAGAAGGGCGTGGAAACTCCCACAGATTGATTTTTAGATCTCTTTTTAAAAATTGCTTATGCTTAACTAATACAAATTATAATATTTAGTCATTATCATAATTAATAAGCAGGAATAAATAATTACAAAATTATTAACAGCAAGGTCTGTGTTGAGCCAGATTAACCCCATACAGACCCATCATTTAAGTAATCTTGAACATTGTAATATCCCTTTTTCGACAAAGTCGCTTTAACATGGATTTTAAATTGCTCAAATGGCAATGTCAAGATCTCCAGAGGTATCTTGTTGTAGTAGAGAATGCATTGACCCTTGAAAGAATTGCTAACCTTCGCGAGTCTAAACCGGGGCGCAAGTAGTCTGTGATTATTTCTTAGGTTAACATTACAGCTATCGCTAAGTTTGGGAAATTTTGTAAAATTCTTGCGTACGTACATTATATTTTCGAAAATAAATTGACTAGCTACAGTTAGTATGTCAATTTCTTTAAAAAGCTGTCTTAAGGAGTCTGTGCGTTTTAAATTATAAATTGCTCGAATAGCTCTTCTCTGTAAAATAAAAATAGTTTGAATATCCGCTGCTTCTCCCCACAACCAGATACCATAGGACATGACACTATGAAAGTAACTAAAATATACTAGCCTAGATGTAGCCACATCCGTGTTTTGTCTGATAGACGGTCCGGTCCATTAGATTTATGAATAAGGCGGTAAGTTGTTACAGCGGCAACAAAAATACATCATCTGTGAAAATTTCATCTGTCTCACTATCACGGTTGACGAGATACAGCCTGATGACAGACGGACAGACAGACGGACGGAAAGAGCAGAGGCTTAGTAATAGGGTCCGGTTTGGCACCCTTCGGGTACGCAACCCTAAAGAGGGAATGATTAATTTGGTGACTTCTCAGCTACCGTCACTAAAAATAATCTTGATCTGGACAGCCACTACATTAGTAAACACCAATTTTGGACTGATCTTTATCTGCAAATGATTCTAGAGTCTGGGAATTGAAATATATTTTCGTCCCCTCTATTCACCAAAGTGAAGACTTTGGTGAATATAGTGGGTAGGTATGGGTATAGAGCGGGTACCTAACTACAGTTAAGGTTTCTAAAGGTTAGCTAGCAATAATACGTATGCACAATGCAACTAATTGAAATCTAAGAGCAATAATGTCAGCAGTAAGTGCACCAAACAAACTTCGCCTTTACAGCTACCGTCTCTCCTGTCTAGTACTACAGCTGTACAGATTGAAGGCCCAAGCTCAAATTATCGTGGAATTCACGAGCAATCGCAACCTGGATCTAGGCTACGAGCTAGCGCATGCGCGCCGCATTGTAACCAACTATTTGCGCAAGGAAGTTTGTCTTGTAAGTATCGCGGCACAGAAATAAACACTAGTCTATATGATAGAGCTACCGACCAAAGAGTCCAATACTTTACTTTCTTGCGTCTATTTTGTAACGTGTGGCTGTAACTCGAAAGGTTAAAGGCGAATGGTCATATTGTTGGTTTCTCCTCCGAGCTCCGTTGTTCAGGGTATAAGTGTGGAAGTAGTGGGGGCTTCCACCCCCTTATCGACACTCTGACCAGGGTATCTTCTCCAAACTGGACTTAGAATCGAGGAGCAAAGATCAAGTTTACTTTAACAGGCAGGTTTTTCTAATAGTACTATTCTGTGCTACGAGGTATTTGTGAAACGGACAGACAATTAGGTAGAAACTAGTGTTCGTTTCTGGATCTCTGCTACAGTTAGAAGGGCCCCAAGTTGGGTACGGAGAACGTGTTTCAATGGCAGTTTGTCAGATCACTCAGTTTCGTCTTAGGGGCATGTGGTTTAGTTAAAATACCGGATAGATAGATAGATAGATTGACAATCCATTTATTATTTACTCATAAGAACATATTACCTGACTGCAGCTTAGTTTTGGAACAGCTCAGTGAAAAAACATAATCAGTATTGACTGCGATATCAGAATTTAGAGTTCAATTTAAGTTCTAATCATAATTAGTGATGTAGGTATGTAATAAGGCTAAGCAATGTAATGGTAAACGGACAAGAATTACGTTACTTGGCCTGACTTTATAGGTACAAAGAATAGTATAAATAATTATGGAGGCAATATAATGTCTATTCGTACTTAAATCCAATAGGTTTCACAGTCACTAAATTATATTTTAGAATCATTGTGGCATTTATGAAGTCATTATAGAAATAAACAGGTGTTAGGGTGTCAATAATAAATAGCTAACTTATACAATTTTATATCGATGAGATCATCCACCATCTTCGAGGAATCGTAGAAAAACTATTTATTGAAGAATTTTTATTCCACTGCTGGGCAAAGGCCTCTCTGGTTTTACCCCACACATCCGCCAATCCCTTACTACTTCGATAAGCTTCTGAGTTCTTCACCCAGTTATCTTTTCTTAAGGTTGCATGTGCGTGTTAATTACGTAATGTTTAGGCTTCTGATGATAAATCATCAAGCCGCTGATGAGTTCGTAACTTGCTGATTGCACGATTGTGTAAGCAATCACGATTCATGCCACAGTTCCATAAGTTCAAGATGTCTCGTTTTTACTACAGACTATTATTTACTCATTCATTAAACTCGAAATCGGCCGTTAAATTCAAAACTCCATTCAACTGCACTTTTTTCCCGATCCTATCTCGACTTTCGCTAATCACAATGGGGTTTTCTTGTTGAAGTTCGCGCTCGTTAACAATGGTTCCCATGCTTTCGCTCTTTTTAATTACTATTTACCTCGCCATCCATTCCAGTGGTTCTTGCTGTACACTAGCACTTCACTGTTTCACTGCACTTTTACTTTTGTCGGGAGTGTGTCGGCGCGGCGCCTGCTTCGGGCTCGCGAGTGGGCTCGGAGGAGTCGAGTGCGCCTGCGCGGCGCTCGGATCGGACAGTGAGCTGAGCCTGCGTCGGCGCACACCCGGTTCTCTCCTATAAATTCTTTACAAGACTCGTGCCTGTGCCTGCCTGTGCGCCGGGCCCTGTACTGGCGAGGAGACAAGTGGGAAAGGGCTAGAGCGATAGGAGGCAGGAGTATTGGGGAAATTTGAGTGAGATTTCGATCTCGATGTTTCAGATATTCAGTTTGTAGAGGTATGTAGGATATAAGTAAGTAGCACCGCAGTGTAGTACAGCCACGACAAAGGAAGAAAGAGATGAGTTCCAGAACTGAATGTTGTGGATTTAAAAAAAAAACTACATCCTCTACATCCCACAAGCAGGACGTCTTCCTGATGTACTAATATATTATGAGCTTAAAATTAATGGGTCTCAGTTCTCTCATCTGCCGTGCGCCGTCGTTGATCCTTTCCAGATAGGTACAAGAACGGAACTGAAATTAAAAAATTTCACATCTCCTCTGCACTGCAGGCCCAACTCTCCTGACCACGTGGGCATAGACTCTGAGCATTCCGTACGGGAGTGTACTTTAAGCTGCGCGCGCGCCGGCCGCGGTCGTCGCTCGCAAGCAACCAGTCAGACCGCCTCCGCTCCCCCACCCCGCTCCCAAACTTTACACACCGCACCCAAATACACACTCTCAACACAACCTTTAGAGCTCATTTTGAATCTCCCACCACAGGTTTTTAAGCCAAAACTGTAGTTGGATAAATTATCGGTGCTATTTCGTACAAGACATGCCATGCAGGTGATGCAGGGTTCTCTATTCGAAGAGCTTTGAAGGATTTTGGGCCTTAGTTTTTTGGTTGTAGAGCAGGTTTTCATGCCTGCGCAGGAGTCGAGGAATGCACCTGCGTTGCTCCCGCGCACCGCAATCAACTCTCTGGTAATGATGACAATATGAACATTCAACAATATTATTTACATGGGAGTAGTGGAAAACTAGGACTTTTGTAAAGATTCGGACTTATGTGACTTGGAGTTCGTTTTTGTATTCAATAAGCATAGAGAGGATTACAATGGCACTCTCAAACTTCACAGAATGCTTAGATAAAATAGAAACATAATAAAGGCGAGGGTAATGCAAGCCAAATCATGTACAAAGGGAGATCCAAATTCACGATTATAATTGCAAATGGGCGTTGAGCTGTAGATCAGCAGTATTATTATGTAAGTCTGACATCTGGGTATTTCTCCCGTTCATATTGAAAAATGGACCAAAGAAAAGACAAAATTGACTAATCTCAACACAATAATTGCACACCAGCTATTTTTTATTGCGATTTTGCTGGTTGATGCGATGTTCTCGTTGGTACATTTTTCAAAGGCTATTGAAATTCCTAGATGTCAGAGTTACAAGATAATAGGGCTACTGATTTGGTTGATTGGTTGGATGACTTCTGTGACGAAGCGGGTGTGGCGTTGTGACGTCGCCGTTTCTGGTGACCACGACACAGGGTATCCTAGTGTGGGGCCAGAAGCAATGTACGTGCTTGTATGTGAATGTTTATGTTTTATATATGTTTATGTTTATGTTATGATTCGTCAATATGAAAGGGATTCCGATAGAAATTCCTAGATGTCTTCTATTCCTAGATCTTTCTTGTATAAGTCTAAAGTATGGAAACCGAGTGCCTCAAGATACCTAGGGAATGATGGATGGATGGAAGATTTGCAGACTGGTCAAATCCTAAGTATAACGACTTCAGAACCTCGGACTTCGGTTTGTATTTGGGCTGCGCAGGTATGACCACGTTTCACAGTCTCGCAAGGAGATGAGGATGCTTCCGATCCGTCTTCGTCGTGATATGCACATTCTCTTCTATCTGTTTAATATTTTTTGAGTTACCTTTCCCCTGGGATAGCAATCGGAGATCCCACACCACACGATGTCTCCTTTCTTACGATTACTAACACTCGTTTAGGTTAAGGGCAATCCGACCGCACTTCCCTGCGCTAATATAAGTCCCACAATTTTATTTTCAAGGAAAATATTGAAGTGCGTTTCCTTTTTCTTCCGTGATAGGTACAACAGGGTATAACAGTAAGGTGTAGTCATATTCTAAATGGTTGTTATGTTAGAGACATAATTCTGAGCAACTTTCACTATGACACCGATTTGATCAGAACAACTTTATTTTTCACTTCACCATACAAATCAGCTGACCGCCCGGTGCCCGGGCTAAAACATATGGAGGATTGAAAAATAAAGTTGCTCTGGTCAAATCGTCATCATAGTACAAGTTGCTTAGAATGATATCCCTAATAATAACGTCATAAAATATGAATATGTCACCATCAAATCCGTTAGTTTATAATCTAAACGTTTTTTTTCTCGTTCGCTTACACATGATCGATAAATTGTAAACTGTACCGTACTGCTGACGATATGACGCGTTAGTTTATAATAAAACTGTTAAAATAAGCGTTTTGAAAAAATCCTACTAAGTGTACAAGTCTAGCTAACTATCGACAGATAGTAAACTATAGCGTACTTCTTACTATATGACGCGGTAGTTGATCAACTAATGGTTAAAACCGTTAAATAGTAAACTGGTTTGAACTTGAATTGCAAAAGAAATACCAGGGCAAAAACTGCGGTAGCTTAGGTGAAGACTAGAAGGGGTGAGCGCAGCGAAGCCCCCGAATAGTCTTCTTGTTAGGTTGAAATGTAAGAAAAAAAGAAACGTAAATTCTAAACTCTGTCGGCCTGTTTTACAATTTATCGATAGTTTACAAACTAACGCTGTGGTTTAAAACTAACGGTTTTGACAATCTTACGGTGACCTATACACCTTTCTGTACCAACCTGTATATGTGTATAGGTAAGTATATGTCCAATATATAGTGTATATTTGTGCATACTATCTATACTTCGCGTCAGGCTGGGATGGCCACAGGGGAAAGAGGAAGTCACAGAGGGGGTGACGTCCCGTCCTCCTACCGCACACCCGCAAGGGTCATGCATGTGTCACCTTTGTCATAGTGTTGCGCGAGTCCGCATCGATCCTTTTATCGATATTGATATTACTCACGTCGATGCTTGTACTTGCAGTGGTGTATTAAAATGACATCAGTTGCCTCTTCATCATGTATGAAAAGGAAAACCCAATGGTCCATTCCAAAGCACGAAAACTCGCCAGAAAAGTACTGGAAAATTGTGACGTTGAAAAGTTTTTAAAATCTTGTATGAAAATCTAGAAAATGAATACTGGGTGAATAAATATTAGAGGACAATATTACACAAACAGAACTAGGCCCAGAGTAAGCTCAATAAGGCATGTGTTATGGGTAAAGGTAAATAATAATGTAAATACATAGAAAACATCCCAAGACTAAGAAACAAATATTCATGCTCATCACACAATAATACTTGTCCTCGCCGGGATTCGAACCCAGCTTCGTAGGCAGGGTCACTACTCGCTAGGCTAAACCGGTCTGTGAAGGAGATAGATTAGAAAAAGAGAGATAGAAGTTTTAAAATAGAAGTCGGAGTAACCAGTGACGAACTGGCGATGGTAGCACAGGTTCATTTAATTTTGAATGTGGTAAGTAAAATATTAGTTATAATTATATTCAACCTTCATTTTGTCTTCTACCTTTTTGGTAACTATCGATTACGTCACCAAAATATCTTTAGAACATCCCGACATAACTTTAGAACTATTATTCGTATTATTGTATATGGCTTATGTTTAACCGATCACCAAAAACTCACCTATTTTACTACCAATAAATTCGAAACGACCGCCAGAATTAGTAAACGGTCACCAAATTGTGTTTGGATAAATGATCATCAAACTTCTTTTTATGTTTTGTGTAGTTAAGTTTATGTGTTAAGTATTTTTTGTTGTTGTCACATGGTCAACCTAACACGAAGGATAAAAGCTTCGCTCACCCACTTTACCCTTCACCTAAGCTACCGCAGTATTTTGCCCGGATATTTACTGCAACTTTTGGTGATCATTTACCCATTTTGGGTAGGAAAAAATATTTTGTTGATCATTATATTTTTTGCCATTGTTTAAATTTTATTGAATATATTGTTTATCCATAATATATATTTTAGTTTCGTACCTATTTTATTGTGCACTAGGACTCTCCCTATGCACAGAGATCTACCCAGTAAGTTGAACGTTTCGAGTTCGTATTTTCCAATTTGTCAATTTAATTGACGGGCTCTGTGCTGTTTCGGTCGAAATTGTTCGTACCAAAAGCGGGAGGTCCCGGGTTCGAATCCCGGCAGGGGAGGAAGAAAAAATCCCCAGGTCTTGGATGTTTATATGTTTGTGAGGCCGCTGTTTCTGGTTCCCACGGCACAAGGTATCATAGTGTAGGGCCAGAAGCAATAGTATGCTCCTTTATGTATTTTTTATTTTATGTTATGTTATTACTAGGGGTTTTCCTAAGTTTTTCAATTATGGTTTAAAACTGGCGGAAAGACAATAAAAGCTTGTAAAAAATCAAAATCGAAACGTAATAAGGCTATCATGAGTAGTGTATTATTGGGCACTTTAGCTCACTTTCGATCCGCTCCGCTTCGCTCCACTCCGCTCCGCTGCGCTCCGCTCGATCGAAGTGAGCCAATGTGCCACAATAATACACACCTTACTCCTTCGATCGAAATCCATATACATTAGATTAATTGTGCCCCCCCCCCACTTTCACTTTCAATCCGCTCCGCAAGCATGGAATTAAAAAAAATATAACTGTTCGATTCCAAATCGATATTCGATCGATGGTTTCTGAACGGTCATTTTAATTTGACGTTAGCTGTCAATCTGGCAGTTTTGACAACTGACAGACGAAAGCCCTCGCAATGTAAACGCGTTTTGATTAGGGTGTTGAAATTAAATCGCAGGGCATCTAGAATGTATTCGGGATTCCCTCAGGATTGTTGATATAGCTGAGTGTGCCGTTGTCTCTCGAACCAGATAAAGTTCGGATTTTCGTGCCCGATTTGTATTTACCAGTAGAAACATAACCTGTGTTGGACACTGTGCTACCACGCTGGCCCGCCAGTCATACCTGGTTGGCTGAAGAACCTGTCTACCAAGAAGAGCCTAGGGTGCACCCGGGCCTTGCAGAGAGACAGGAGGTTGACGGGACCGAAGCACAGACCAGGTTAGATCTACCCCACATAACTTCAGCTCGGTGAATCGCCGACGTTCATCACTTCTTGGCACCTGATCGTCACGCTACCTCGTAGCTGATGGACCCCTACGAGGTCATTAGGTGCTGAGAAGCCTGAACAATAACCTCGACTCACCATCGCCCCGTCACGCCGTGGAGTACAATCACTGTTTATGAAATGCTCACACAAAACACACAATGTAAGTAATTCACTGATGAATGTGATTGTTGGTTTTTAAAGACGATTTTAACCATGTTTCTAATGAGAAAATTCCGTTTTATGTTTGTAGGTAAGCACGTTAACTAGGTTCCATTGCGAAGTTTCATTGTTGTCTGGAATGTGTCACGTTCCTGTTTTGTAAAACCAACATCAAATCAAAGTCATGCTCAGGTTTGTCGTTGATGTCTGAGAGGCTCTTTATATACAATTGATCATAGGTAAGGTTGAGACCATCAGACAATCAAGAGTCTTACTCAGGTTGTAAGTGATTTCTTATTGGAGTTTATAATGTACCACCATCACTTACTCAAACCTTCACTCAGGTTGTAGCTGATATCCAACAGGTTTTCTTAATAATAAATCCATCAGAAATGCAGACCTTCGTTCAGATTTTTTTTTGTTGTGTGTTAGGTAATACAAAATCGAAAAACCATCAGAAAAATCAACCCTTTGTTCAAGTAGACTCTGTTGGCTGCGAGGTACCTACCAATGATTTTAAAATTGGTATGCAATCAGACATATCGTTAGAGCAAATATCTGATAAGTTTAACAAGAAGCTGTGTGTGACATAACAAGAATATCAAGCCTTCGGAAATGGATTAAGGTAGTTAGTTTTGACATTTACCTGACAAAAATAAAGGATTCCATCGGCAAGCTTAGGAAAACCAAAAATCACATTTTTTTTAAGTAATATCAAGCAATGTTTCTTTGTGGGATTCTAAACGAACACTGTACCTATACCATGTACGTATACGAACATGTACTGTAATGGACACCCTGCGTACCCACGGCGGGCTCACGCTGACGTAGGTGTCCGGCTCTCGGAATCTCTTACCTTAATCAGCATAATTGCAATAAAAGTACAGTCAACAGCACATGTAGGTTAACAACTTTGATTAAATTTGGTTTATTGTTTAGCCAAATGTACATGTACCGTGTTATCATAAAAAGTTAGACATCGATTTCAGCACTTGTTTTGAAGTGATGAACAAGAATTTGTAATATCTATTAGCTACCAGCTGTAGCCTACAACTTCACTCGCATCTGGTTATGAACCCAAATATAGTACCAAAATCATAAGATACATATAATGATTGTTATCAGTAATTGATGCAAAAAAGTTGCATTTGTCAGCCAGGAAAAAAACAAGGTAAGTACCTATATCGGTATAGTTAGTCCCAACTTAACCCTTAAATGCATGATGTTTTCTTTTTTGATGATAAATACTTAATTATATATACTTAATAACTTAAAAAATACTTGAAAAATCTTACCTAATCTTTTCTTTTTTTCAAACTCCCTAAGAACCTATTATTTTAATTTATTTTTTGTATGTGTGGACAAAATTAAAAAGTTAAGTTGACAACAAGTTTCATTTATTTTAAATTTAATAAAAAAAAAAATGAATTTATAGCGATTTTAAAAAATATATCAATTTTACCTTTTTAAAAAAATATATCAATTTTACCTTTTTCCCTGCTATCAAATTTTCGACCTTCCATAACATTGATTGGTTTATGAAGTTACGTTTTTTTTTTCATATTTTTTATGTTTTTCTCCATTTTAATATACAATAGTATATTTAACAAAGAATTAAGACACATATAAATTACTTATTTATTTTTTTATTGTTTTTTTTTTCGTTGTATCATTTTCGATACAAGATGCATTTAAGGGTTAAACCTAACTAAAATAGAATACGTAAGCTGCATAATAATATAATCCTAAGTCGTCATGATACATGAGCTTGTGATGATGAAACGTTGTAATCGATACCTAAGAATCACACGGTTTTAAACCTTAGTTAGCAGTTTTAACACTAGTCAGGGATACTCAACATTAGGTATTCTTTGGAAAGTTTATTGAATGAGTTTTGCACAGATATCAATTTGATCGTCACATGTTTTGTGTAATACGGTAAAAGGTTGACAACCATTGCTTTTTTATTGTAGTCATCAAAAAAATATATATAAAATGACCGAATTTATTGCAAAAAAGTTATAATTTCTTCGGCGAGCGTGAAACATCAACCTTCTAAAGTGCAGTAAAATAAAGTGCAGTAGTGAAATCTCATCAGAGGAACAGCAAAAATGTTCGTAAGTTTTTTTATTTTTATTGTCCTAACCCTACAGTCTCAACTCAATGGTATCTACGCTGAATTGTAGTCGTCTCGGTACTAGACTAATGTAGTTCTATGGAGACCACTAGAACTCATCACACATAGCGAGCGATCGTATCATTATCTTATGTGGAGACTGCCGTGGTTAACTCAGTTAGCAGTAGCCGTGCCTACTTTTGTTGGGGGAGTCTCTGGGTTCGAAACCTGGTATAGAGAATCTAAGTAAGACCTCATGTATAATAATAATATTAGACGAACCCAATGTATGTAAATTACGAGTATGTACTATAAGTATTTGTGTCTGTACGTCTAGTATAATACCAACAAAATGAAGGAAAAGGAAATGTTTAGAGAGTGTGAGAGTGAGATTAAATTAAACTATGATATTTGTGATCGTAGTTTTTGTTTGTATTTGACTTTTTTTTTTATAACCAGGTCTGACACCGAGAACGAAACCCTCACCCCCAACATCAGCGAGAAGCAGTGGCGCCAGCAAAGAGCAAACTCGTTACTGAATTTAGATTCAGAAGACGAGGATCACCACTCGTATGTATTTTTATGCGTAACCTGTAGTGTGTCTCACTCCTAGTAAAAGATCGTCCCACTCTCAAATATTTTTAAATAAGTTGTGTTTTCATAAAATCAATACTTACATTATTTCCACCACCACTCGGTTGATAACAGCCTTATCTAAATTGCATTTCTAAATCGAGATGAGTAATTTTGATGCATTGTCACTAATAGAATATTGTTTATCATTTCAGGAAGGGTACGATTAAATCACCTAAGGAGACAAAGAAACGTAAGGTGGCAGCTGCAAACACGAGCGGTGGAGGTAGTGCGAGTCGCGACGCAAAGCAAAAGAAGAGCGGCGGTAGCAGCACGTCAGCGACAGCATCAACATCGCGCACGTCAGCGACTGCATCAACTCGTGCTACCTCCGGAGGGAAATTTACTCTCACCGAATTGTTTGGGGAAGAAGAGGATGCAACAACGATAGCTGAAGCTAAGGTGAATCTGCTCAAGTCGGTGCTCTGGCGCCGCGTCGCAGGTGGACTATTAAAACGCAGCGAAGATCTCGAGGGAAACTTATTTGTATAGTTAAGGGTCTACAATAAAGCTGACATTATAAATGTGAAAGCGCACCAACGCTACTGGAAGGCAGCTGTCAATCTGAGATATCAGGTTGATGACAGCGCACCGGAGCTGGATGCACTCCACACATTTATAAAGTTGGCTAAAGCCAAATTTACCCACAAGGGTACCTTCCAACTCGATAATGTCAAATATGAATAAGCCTTTTATTATTGAAATTGATTTAATGATAAGTTAAGAATCAGATGAATAAATTTACATGTACGCACATTTAAACGGTGAACATTGCATCATTTTAAACATTTTGATTTCTTAAAATACAATCCTATAATTCAACATGCCAGGTAAAGACATATTTTGTGAAGTTTGTGATAAGTCCATTAAAAGTAGAGGGTTTTCTGCACATCTTAGAAGTACTATTCATAAAAATAATAGTTTGGTTGAAGTCAGCACCAATATTTCAAAAATCAACAGTGCATTTAGGAACCGTATAGCTTCGTATCGAGTTCATTCTAATGAACAACTGTTGGAGGGTTCTGAGTCCGACCCAAGTGCGAACCACGACCTACCGATTGAATATATCGCTCGCCTGCGCCGCTACGTTAGACAAATCATTGACGCAAAAGTAGCTTCTTATCATACAGTGAAAGTCAACTTTGAGTTTTTTGCTCAATTTTATTTACCAAGAAACGATGCAACAGAAATAAAGTCAGCAAATGACTTTATGACAGAAAATATAGTATTTCTTACAGACAATGACTTCAATGACATCTACAATAGAGTTATAAATATAATCTCAACAAAGATAAGTTAATTTCAAGACCGAGAAAGTGGATGGTCTTTTTTAAATAATTTGTACCTAGAGGTAAATGTAAACAAGTACATTCCATTACGAGGATCAAGCTACATTGAGTTACCTAAGTTAATCAAAAATAAACGGGCTTGCATTAACATCAAAAGTTATGACAATTTTTGTTTCTTGTGGTGTGTAATAGCTGCTTTGTTTCCAGCAAAAAAAATGCAGATAGAGTCACGTCTTACCCCCATTACAGTGAAGTTATCAATACGAATAATATGACTTTCCCCGTGTCAAATTTAGATATAAAACTTTTTGAAAAAAATAATCAAAAGATAAGCTTAAATGTATATGGTCTAAAAAATAAGAAACATATTATCGATCCACTGTTTAAAACAGCAAGAAAAAGAGAAACACACATTAATTTGTTATATTTTGAAAACGGTGCGAAATCACATTACTGTTTGATACGTAACCTTGGTCGCTTACTTCGCTCTCAAATAACAAAACATCATGGTAAAATTTATTTCTGTGACGAATGTCTCATATTTTTTAACGACGATGTAAAGATTAATTCTCACGTTTGTGGTGGTGTCTCTACTCGACTCCCAAAAGAAGGTACCTTTACACAGTTTACTCACTTTGAACGGATGCAATGTTTACCGTTTACTATATACGCGGATTTTGAATCCTTTTTAGAACCTTTACCTATAACAAATGATAATAAAGGGTTCAATGGAACGATTTCAACTCTTAAACACGTACCTGCTGCTTTTGGATACTATATTGTTAGTTCATACAACTCTAAACTTAATAAGTATAGAACATACCGAGGACCTAGTAGCGATGAGATATTTTTGGAATATTTGCAGCATGACGTTTCAAGAATACATTCAATATTAAAAAAGGAAGTCCCTATGGAATCTAACGAAAATGATAATGAAACTTATAAAAATGCAAAATGTTGTCATATTTGCTCTGAAATATTACTAGATGACCGTGTGAGAGATCACTGTCACTTGACAGGGCGTTACCGTGGTGCGGCGCATTCTTACTGCAACTTTCGGTTTGTTGTACCTAAATTTGTCCCAGTATTTTTCCATAATTTATCAGGGTACGACAGTCATTTATTTATTAAACAGTTAGAAGAAACCTGTGGTCCTATAAAAGTTATTGCAAAAAATAAACAAAAATATATCTCTTTCACGAAATTTTTCAGAGATCAAACAAATAATGAATTTGTGGCTGTTCGTTTTGTTGATTCATTTAACTTTTTGTCTACAAGTTTGGATAAGTTATGTGATAATCTCAATACTGAGGATTTTATTCATTTAAAAAAGTATTTTCCAGAAGGTAAATGTTTTGATTTAATGCGACGTAAAGGTGTTTATCCTTATGAACACGTAAGAGGGTGGAAATCATATAAGGAGAATAGTCTTCCCGAACAAAGCAAATTCTTCAGTACCTTGACTAGTGAACATATTACTGACTTGGACTACCAGCATGCTATAAAAGTTTGGGACACTTTCAATATAGTCGACATGGGGGAGTATACCGACCTATACCTCATGTCGGATGTTATCCTTTTGGCTGATATTTTTGAGAAATTTCGAAAGGCTTGTATGGATAACTATAGGTAATATCCGACGTTTTACATTACAGCACCTAGTTTAAGCTTTGACGCTATGTTACTTAAAACAAAAGTTAAGCTGGAACTAATTAGTGACTTATAAATATATCGAATGATCCAAAGTGGTATACGAGGCGGAGTTTGTTTGTGTTCCAATCGTTATGCAAAAGCAAATAATAAATACTTACCAAATTATGACCCAAGTAAAGTTGAAAAGCATTTGCTATACATTGATTGTAATAATTTATATGGTTATGCTATGTGCGGTTATTTACCATGTTCGGATTATAAAATGATGACTAAAACTGATGTAGACAAACTAGATATTAAATGTATTCCTCATGATTCTCAATTTGGTTATATACTAGAAGTAGATTTAGAATACCCAGAGCACTTACATGATCTGCATAATGATTTCCCTTTTTGCCCACAAAATTTTATTCCTCCTGGTTTGAAAACATCAAAATTGATACCAAACTTGTACGATAAATTTCGTTATGTTATTCACTACACACATTTACAAACGTGTTTGAAACATGGATTAATATTAAAAAATATTTATAGTCATTCAATTCAAACAAAGTCCTTTTCTCAAAAAATACATTGATTTGAATACAGCTTTACGAAAAACTGCAAAATCTCAATTCGAGCAAGACTTTTTTAAATTATTGAATAACAGTATATTTGGGAAAACATTAGAAAATGTAGAAAAACGCGTAGATATAAAATTAGTAAATAAATGGAGTGATAATTCAAACAAAACAAAAAAATGATTTGCAGCAGATCTACTGATTGCAAAACCCAATTTCCACAGTGTATCAATTTTTTCAGAAAATTTCGTTGCCATTCAGATGAAACCTGACAATGTACTTTTGAATAAACCCATCTACTTAGGTTTTACTGTTTTAGAGTTGTCAAAAAGTCACATGTATGAATTTAACTATGAAGTCATGAAACCATTTTATAAGGATAAAATTAAAATGTGTTACACAGATACTGATAGCTTACTATTTTCAATAGAGACGAATGATGTTTATGCAGACATAAGGAATAAATTTCATCATTACTTTGACACAAGCAACTACCCTGACAATAATATTTATGGAATAATACCTAAAAATAACAAAATTCCAGGGTTATTCAAAGACGAGCTTGGTGGTCAAAATATTGAAGACTTTATAGGTTTGCGATCCAAACTTTATTGTATTAAATCAACTAAAGGTGTTACCAAAAAAGCTAAAGGTATCAAAAAGGCTGCAGTTCGTAGTTTAAATTTATCTGACTACAAAAGAGTTTTAGAAACAGGTGAAATAGTATGACGAAAAAATGTGTTTTTGAAATCATTACAACATCAGATTTTCACTAAATAAAGTTGCTCTTTCATCGAATGATGATAAACGTATAGTTTTAAGTAATAAGATTGCGACAATGTCGTGGGGTCATTTCCAATCTTTGTTTTAAAATTAAATGTTAGTTATAAGGTTGGTATGCTGTATTGCATAAATGATCGATGTGGGTGGTCATTGTTTTGTTTATTGATAAAATTAATGTAGATCCTTATATTGTAATAGATTTAATAAATGTTCTTAAAGCTATAAGTTTGTTTTATTTTAACACCTCATATATAAACCTTAGATATCAACAACTAATATAATGTTATTATGACGTTTAGAGAGCTTAGTTCCCCTTTTGGTTTAGCGCGTTTGACTTCAAAATCGCTTCCATTGCATATTTATTTGTGAGTCTCACGCATCGGGTTTCATTAAGTAGTTGAGTATAACATTTTGATGAGCAGGTGGAATATGATCCATTTTGTGAAATAATGACTACCGGTGCCTTACACGTTTCATTCACACCGACGAGATCGAAAGAAATACACGTGTTCGAATACCAGCTTTAATTTTGGTAAGTAAGCTCAAGAGTAATGTTCTCGTTCTAATTATATTTTTTTAGGGTTCGTACCCAAAGGTAAAAACTGGACCCTATTACTGAGACTTGGATGTCCGTCCGTCTGTCACCAGACATCTATTTTATAACATAACGTAGCGTCACGCCTTTTCCCATACGGGGTGGTAGAGGAACAACTGTGCCCACTTTCAGCCAGTGATTCAATACTCCATTTTTCGTGACAGGGGGTTAGTCAATCGCCGCAGTTTATGGAGCAATGAAGGTTTCCTCACGATGATTTCCATCATCGTTAGAGTGTCCGTCCATTTTATAACAGGTATTTTTTTTTTCAGAATAATGACAGAGGACACGAACCCATATTACTACGTGCAGAATATGTTAGCTGGATATGACAGCTATGTGCAGGAAGTTCCCCCTGCTCCGGCTTTACCGCTACCTCCTCTCACAGATATAAAGACGAAATCTCCAAGTAGACCTAGGAAGAGGTCTTCTGTGGAGGATGGTGATCATTCGTGATGTGTAAGCAGCCACGAAAAGGATTACGACTTATTAAGATCCAGGTGAAGTTTCTATTAAACTTATATCATTAATACATAATTATCTCTTTTATCTATTTAATAATTCATGTACTTGAGCCACTGTTGTGCATCCGTTGTTGTATAGTTTACAAAATGCATTGTTAATGTAATTTATATTTTTGTTGTTTATAATTTATGTGTGTAACTGTGTACCATGTTTACTGAATAAATGATTTATCTATCTATCTTATCAGGTGTTCGACCTCGTGGAGCAACACAGCGCAAGCAGCAGCAACCAGTCAACGTTGCAGCCGGGGATGGAGCCTATTGTGAGCGCTCAGCACATCATGTTAGATCCAATTGACGAAATTATGGATATGACCGATAATCTTGTTAAGAAAATTGCGAAAAGGATAAGCGATAGTTATTAAAAAAAATGTTGTTATTTCTAGTGATAGGTTAGTTTGTAATTTTGATAAATTTTGTACATTAAAACCTTTACACCTAAGTCTCAAATATTATATACAGTTTATATCTTAAAATACTTTGTTTTTTATTTTTGATTTAGGTAGGTATATGAGGAGTAACTAAAAACGTTATTTGTCCATCAAATACGGAGTCGAGATAAATGCACTCAAATCATAGTGTCCATAGAAAATAACAAGTTACCTACAATTTTTAATCAAAATGATATTTTTGTGACTTATCATGTTTTGAAAGTTACCATACAAATTATCGTCCAACCCCACAACATATTTCATGTCCTGAAACTGTAGTGCACAAATAAATCCTACCTTTAAATTCTATGATAAATTGCTGAGAAAGTCATTGTATTTTAAACAGTTGTAAAGTATGAACCTTACACTTATTCAAGATGAGGTTTGTAAAACAGAAAAATTCACTGGAACTTCACAAATATAGTTTTAAAAATATAAAAGAAGAAAGAAACTCTTCTACCAAACTCAATTCGTTGTATTATTTGTGGTCCATCTAACTGCGGTAAAACCAATTTGATGATAGGTCTCTTACTCCATGAAAATGGACTCTGCTTTAAAAATGTTTACGTTTACTGTAAAACCTTATTTCAACCTAAATATTTATATTTAGAACATGTATTTAGTTTAGTTCCATCGATTGGATTCACAAAATATCATGACAAAGAAGACGTTTTGAAGCCACAAAATGCGCTACCTAATTCAATCATTATATTTGATGATGTCGCATGTGAAAATCAAACCAATATAAGAGACTACTTTGCTATGGGAAGACATAAAAATATAGATTATTTTTACCTCAATCAAACTTATAGTAAAGTACCCAAACAACTTATACGTGATAATGCTAATCTTATTGTACTGTTCAAGCAGGACGAGATAAATATGAAACATGTTTACGATGAATACGTCAATGTTGACATGGGTTGGAATGATTTTAGAAAAATGTGTTCCAAAATTTGGAGTGAACCATATAATTATCTTGTCATTAACAAAGATTGTGAAAAAAATAAAGGTTGTTATAGGATGAAATTCGATACCTTTATTGTTGAAAAATAAAAGTGTTATTTTGTATTTATGTTTTGAAAACCTACAATTTCTTCACTAATGCAAGTGGTGTTGTGGAGACAAGACACAAAATGCAGCTAGAAAAGACGTTAAAAAAAGAGATTGTTAAATCTGCTGATGCAGTTAGAAGAAAAGTAAAACAGATTAAAGAACTTAGCGACAACAATAATTTAGCTTTACAGACAATGTTTAAACTAATTACTGATTCATTTAATCAGATTTCTGAAAAACAAGTATCAAAAGAATAAACAGATGGAAACACTCGTGCAAAAAAAACACTGAAAGCTGAAAATCAAAAAACGTAAACACAGCAACTCTGATGATCTAACTTTAGATGATTATAATGACAGTGATAGTGATATAGTACAAGAAAAGACAGTGTTTGAAAATCCACCAGAAAAAGACAATTCAAGTGAATCGGAAACCGAAATCAATCAATCTAATGTATCTAATATTTCATACAACACTGCTACAGATACTGATGATAGTCCTAACAGCTCCCTAACTTACTCAATCAGTTCCAATGTTTACCAAGATGTTCCCTTTGGTGTAAGAGTTGTTCGCGGGAAACATATGTTAGGATCTTGTAGAGTCATAATAAAAGACAAGTTTTTTATCATCAATGGAACCAAGTATGAAGAAACACCCGGTTTGAAAGAATTGATCCTGATATGAACCAAGTTACCTCTGGGGATATGGAAAACTATAAACAATTACTATTGGTCACTAATGCGCATCGAAGAGATTTTGATTCAACGAAACCCATTAAATCAAATAAAGGCTTTAGGTATCTAAGTATTATCAAACCACTATTCAAAAATAATAAAAGCATTTCCAGCAGTGTTGAAAATATAAGTAAAGGTGCTGGTTTACCTGTATTAAAGCGATTTAAAAAAATACAGATTACGTTTATTGGGATGATCCTAACGAGTTAGTAGATAGATTAAAATTACTTGTTGCATCTCGTGATGCTGGCAACACTGGTCATGACGGTGAAATAATGTCAATCTTAAGTGAGTTGCATGAAAGTGGAATCATAGATTAAATAAATATCTATAAATATCTTAAATGTATCATTGTGTTATTATCACCCGAGAAGTCAACACCATAAAAATGAATATTGACAAATTTGGTCATCACGTACACAAAAGATTGCGACAATCACAAAATAAAGAGGGTGATATAGATTTACATCACGCTCGTCTGAAAGGTCTGAATTCACCTCGAACTAGCGACGAAGCTGTAAATAAGGCATACGTTGATAAATTGATTAAGTTAACACTAACAAGGCAAGAATTCGTTGATGAGCTTGCACATTTAAAAAAAGATATAGATTCATTAGTGGTACGACTTAAGACAAATTACTTCACAAAAGATGAAATTACTAAAATTTCACAAAAAGTATTAAAAGTATAATAATTATGAGCAGACAACAAATTATTGATGAGATTCATAAACAAGCACGTAGAAATTTCCCGCGTAGACATGTGGTGTTGAAAGGAATAGATGATCTATGGCAAGCTGATTTGATATATATAAGATCATTTTCGCATCAAAATAGTGGTTATAAGTTTATTTTGGTGGTCATTGATGCATTCTCGAAATTCGCATGGATAAAACCTCTTATGTCTAAATCAATGATGGAAGTTGCCAAATGTTCCCACGATATACTTAAATCTGGAAGATCCCCTAATAATTTGCAAACAGATCAAGGAACGGAGTTTTATAACCAAAATTTTCAGAAACTTATGAAATTGTATAATATTAATCATCACTCTACATTTTCAGTTAAAAAAGCTTCAATTGTTGAAAGACTAATTAGAACGCTTAAAACTAAACTATTTAAACATTTCAGTTTGAATGGTAATCATAAATGGTTAGGTGACCCCATAACTAACGTGATTAATAGTTACAATGCTTCTAAACATAGAACGATTGGATGTAAACCAATAGATGTAAATCAACAAAAAACTAGAATTGTTACAAAAAACATATACAAGTCTCAAAATAAATTACCCCCTCAAAAAAGGAATAACTTTAAGGTGCGTGTGAGCAAATACAAAAGTTGTTTTGATAAAGGATATACTCCAAATTGGTCTTCAGAAATATTTGTTATTAAAAGTATTAATAAAACAAATCCGATGACTTATTATTTACAAGATAAAAAACAAAACTTGATCAAAAGTTGTTTTTATGAAAAAGAACTTCTTAAAACAAAATACGGTGATATTTATTTGATTGAAAGAGTTCTCAAAAGAAAGGGAAATAAACTTTTTGTAAAATGGTTGGGGTTGAGTAATAATGAAAACAGTTGGATTGGACAATGTGACTTGGTACAATGACATAAATATAAAAGAAAAAGAACCTTTGTATTATCAACATTAATGTGCGGATAATGACAGGTGGAGGACTTGTTAACACTGTAATAAATAATCTACCTTTCGAGTTACATCTACCTGGCTATCAGTACTGTGGTCCAGGTACACGCTTCATAAAACGTTTAGCAAGAGGAGAAAGAGGTATCAACAAATTAGATAAAGCATGTATGCAACACGATATTGCATACATACATTCTAATAATAGCGAATATCTTAAAAAAGCTGACATTCAATTAATCGACATGGCGAAAAAAATAATGCATGCCAAAGATGCTAGTAAAGGTGAAAAAATAGCTTCTTGGTTAGTTAATAAAGTGATGAAAGCTAAAGTCAAAGTAGGAGGTGGTGTAAAAAATTTTAAAAAAGTTGTTAAGGGTTTGGCAGCTAAACTAAAAAATATAAACCTAAGAGTAACAAATCTGCAATTAAATACATGTATTTAGCAGCAAAAAAAAGTTTTCCACTAAATTGTCAAGTAAAACTACCTAGAATTATACCAATACCAAAAACCGGTGGGATTTTACCTCTCATTCCAATATTTGCGGGCCTCTCAGCATTAGGGTCATTAGCTGGAGGTGCGGCTGGTATAGCAAAGGCTGTACACGATTATCAAGCAACTAAAAATAATTAACACGAATCTGAACGTCATAATAAAATGATGGAATCTATCGCTATTGGTAAAGGTCTTTACATAAAACCATATAAAAAAGGGGACGGATTGTTTGTTCGTCAGACAAAAAACTAAGAAAAAGGCCATCCAAACCACTATCTAATCTTGATATTATTAACTTCACTTTGGAAATTCCGTTTTTTTGAGGTGTGTTCATGAGGGATGGACTTCCTAAAAAACCATATAAATATGAATGTGCAGTTGTTAACTTAGATAGTTCGGATAGCCCTGGAACTCATTGGGTAGCCTATGCAAAAATAAATAAAAACTGTGAATATTTTGATAGTTTTGGTGATCTTGGACCACCACTCGAACTTTTAAATTATCTACAAAACATTAAAATTTGTTATAACTTTAATCAGTATCAGACGTATGAAACTTCAAACTGTGGGCATTTATGTATTAAATTTTTACGTCAATTTTGGGGTAAATATTTATAAATAACATGTATCTGAACTTTGGTGTTCAGTTTCATCATGTCCTTCACAGTGTCTATGACAGGGAATGATTATTTTTTATCAACGTACTATTCACCACCTTTACAACTCGATAGTGATTACGAATTAGGTCTTTTGTATTTTTCAACATTCAATTCTATTCCAAATATAGATGTGAAAAACAATATATTCTTCTATGGCGAAGACGAAAGCGTTAAAATACCTGAAGGTTCTTATGAACTTGAAGACATAAACGATTTTCTAAAACAAAATTCGAAAGATTGTGATTTAAAAATAACATGCAACAATAATACCTTGACGACAAAGTTGTTTTGCTCAAAGGATGTTAATTTTGAAAAAGAAAATTCAATTGGATCCATTTTAGGTTATGGTAAAGAGATCTTAAAAAGAAATATATGGCATGACTCTCACTTTCCTATCAGCATTTTACCTACAACCACAGTACGAATCGAATGTGATATCATGAGCGGATCTTTTGTGAACGGAGAACCAAGTCATATTATATATGAATTTGCACCTAACGTCCCGCCAGGATATAGAATTATAGAAACGCCAAAAAATATTATCTACTTTCCTATAAATCATACCAGTGTTAACAATATTACTATTAGAATATTGGATGCTGAAAATAATCTTATAAATTTTCGACAAGAAGGGATCCAACTCTATTTGCATCTAAAGAAAAGATGATCGATTTTAATAAAAAAGGCTCTACAACCATCAATTAAATCTAGTACCAGTCGAGAAATAACAAAAAAAACATCTCGTCCACGAAAACTGACGAAGGAAAATAAAAAAATTCTTAAATTACTAAAAATCATAAAATGAGTATTTTAAACATCTCCGAACCTCTAATATACGATAATAGTATTGAAAATTACCAGTTTCATTGATACAAACCATACATCACCAGCTACAACAATAATGATGAAATCCGTATACCAGTCAATCAACAAGATCTTTACCTTTTACCATCTGAAAGTTCACTATACATCGAAGGGTCACTTAAGATAACTAACAGTGTTACCAAAAAAATAATGCCAACTATGGATTTTACAAATAATGCAATTCTGTTCCTTTTTCAAGATATTCGTTATGAGTTAAACGGAGTTGAGATAGACAGGGTAAAAAATGTTGGTGTTACAACAACTATGAAGTCTTTTTTTGTCAATGAGTGAGCTAGAAAACAATGCTAGCAAAAATTGGGGATGGGGTGTTGATGGTAATAAGGTAAAAGGAGGAAATTTCGCAGTGAACATACCACTGAACAAGATTTTAGGGTTTGCTGAAGACTATAAGAAAATAATGATCAATTGTAAACATGAACTAGTTCTTTTAAGGAGTAATACCAATTTGAACTCCATACTGCTAACTACAAATGAAGTAATAGAAAAATTTGATATTACTAAAATACTATGGCGAATCCCACATATCAAAGTATCAGACAGAGAAAGAATCAACTTATTAAAATATTTGGAAAAAGATCGTTCCATCAATATTGCATTTAGAAATTGGGATCTGTATGAATACCCACTTTTACCACATACTACTAAACATACATGGGCAATAAAGACTTCTTCACAGTTAGAGAAGCCTCGCTATGTAATAATAGGATTACAAACCAATCGTAAAAATAATGGATCAGTTGATTCTTCTCGATTTGATCATTGTAATCTACGTGATGTTAAAGTATTACTCAACTCTGTTTATTATCCTTATGAGAGTTTAAACACGGATTTCAATCATGATAAATTCTCTTTAATATATGAAGCATACATAAACTTCCAACAGGCATATTACGATCGTCGTAGTGCACCGTTACTTAATCCAGCTGATTTCAAAACTAAAGCACCTTTATTTGTAATTGACTGTTGCCGTCAAAATGAAACCCTAAAAACTGGACCAGTAGATGTGCGTGTTGAAATTGAATGCTCAAGTGAAATACCTGACAAAACTAGTGCCTATTGTTTAATAATAAACGATTGTTTAGTAGAGTATAAACCTTTGACGAGCATTGTAAAGAAAATATCATAATGAAACAACACTTAGTGGTGGATTATTTTTGCAAGGTTTCAAAGACTATAAAAATAATTTTATCGTTAAAGAATTCGCTTTAGCTACCAACAAGTATACACAAATGTTTCTAGTTAAACCACCATTTGCTTATTCATCTTTAACACCTTTTGAAAAAAAACATGTAAATTGGATTGAGAAAAATCGAGGTATTTACTGGAAAGAAGGATTTATTGACATGTATGAGTTCAAAAAAGTTATAAAACCATATCTGCAAAACCATGAAATATTTGTGAAGGGTCAAGAAAAAAATCAGTGGGTAAAGGACCTTTGTATCGACTGTAATGTAACTAATATTGAGGAAATGGGTTGTCCTAATTTAAAAACTCTATGTGATATAACAAAGAAGAACAATAATAATAATATTAAGTCTGATGTTACTGTCAGTGATGATGTTTGGTGGGATCATCCTATTGCTAAATTTAATGATTTGATGTGTATAAATCATACTAAAATATGTGCACTGAAACATGTAATACTTATAAGAAATTGGATTGGTAATGATCAACATAATAAAGGAGTATTTTTAACAAACTATCTTTTTTCATTTACCTATCTAACCTGAAAATTAGGCATAGAAAATAAACAAGTATTTCCATTAAACTTGTTATGAGGATGTAAAAATAAATTAATCAATTATTTAAACCAAATAATTTAATGAAGATGAAAAAATTAAAATTACTTGAAAACTAAATTAGGTGATTCTCGTAGACGTTTTTATTTTTACATCCGTCTTATTTATCGATACCCGTAAGGTGTACACAGCGTGACGGTGAGTCGATGTTTTATTTTTGTTACTTCCATGCTTGCGCGATCCATATCGATTCGAGACAATAACAGCGCGGTGTGCATTATGCTAGATTGCTTCAATCGAGCGGAGCTCCGAATAAAAGTGAGCCACAATTAAGCTAATGTATATCGATTTCAGTGAGGAGGGTAAGGTGTGTATTATTGTGGCATTTTGGCTCACGTCGATCGAGCGGAGCGCAGTGGAGCGGATTGAAAGTGAAAGTGGGGCCACAATTAAGCTAATGTATATCGATTTCGATCGAGAGAGTAAGGTGTGTATTATTTTGGCACATTGGCTCACTTCGATCGAGCGGAGCGCAGCGGAGCGGAGTGGAGCGAAGCGGAGCGGATCGAAAGTGAGCTAAAGTGCCCAATAATACACTACTATCATGATATAAGTGTTACAGGTATAGACATAGAGTAAGTAAGTAGGTATTAAATAGAGGGAGGGCTATTTTCCATGAACTAAATGAATATAGCGACACTTGGCAGTTTCTACGCCCTTCTTCTCCCACAGTGGTACAATGTAGAGAAGAAACAAAAAAATACGTTTGCGAAGTATATGTAAATGTCTACAGTAATAAAGAAATTTGACTTTGACTTTGACTTTGACTCCTTACTCATGCGACCGTTTTACTTTGTATGATTAAAACCAATATAGTTTTGACAGGACAGAGGATTCTTTTCGCGAACAATTTTAGTGACAGTCAGCGAAGGGTAAATATCGATATAACTACGGCTATATTGTTTACCTACTTTGTTTAACGATATTTTAGAAGCTGAGCTCTGTGGTCTAAGTAATTTATCTTAAGTTCATTATACTGAGGTTCTAATGGTGATGGAAAACATCGTGAGGGAAACTTAAATAATCTCCACAGCTGTGTCGATGGGCTATAATAAATTACCCCTCTCACGCAAATAATAGAGAATTGAAATTGAATATTACTGTGTGGAAAAAGGCGTGACGCTATGTTGTTTTTGTTTATAAGGCTGGTCTAATGCTTTGAGTAATAAATTGCTCAAAGGTCTTATGAGCTAATAATCACTGTTAAAATAATATCGATAAACAAATAATATAAGTAAAAGTGTTTTTTTATACTGCGAAGGAAATAAGCACATGTCTTAAAGACCTTACATATTAAATAGATCGCATTGAGTGTAATATGAAGAAAATAACATAATATAGCTACAAAAATTGATACTTTTGTGCTTCGAAAGAAAGGATTATTATTGTTATTATTGAAAAATATAGTATCAATTAACAAATCGTTTTAACACAAATAAATCGATAACTACATAGAAATAAGCAGTTGTATTTACAAATGAAATAAACAACTTGCAACGCATTTACTCATCATAAAACAATAGGAATCGCTTATCACGATTAAATTTATAATAGAGTTACAATATACCCCTGACGTACCGTGACAAAGAACTTTAACAAATTGCGTACCTTTGAAAAATATCAGCAGAATCTACGAGTATCTATTAGGATATTATTATCTTTCTGTGGTGTTGGTATAGCATTTTTTATTTTTGGTAAAACATTCCACAGTAAAAGTCATCTTAGGCATTCGCACGTTTTCGCCGACCAGCCGGATCCACGATATACCTACTTACCTACACCGCAATCCATCCATTTAGCCAAAAAAAATGAGGAAATAAAAAAATAAAATAAAAGAGTACTTACTATTTAATCGCATATCAATGTTACTTTGCTTTGAAAAGGTTCATAAATATAGATCAAATTATTGCGATTAAGCGTTATTATTTATTATAAGCGATTATAATATTTTTATAATATTTTGTCGTGGCCGAAATAATTTGGGATATAATATCTTCCCCTACCCTAATGTATCTAATAAAATGTATGAAATAGAACAAAATCTTCAATTAATATTTACCTTCAGTAGCTGATGAATAAGCCTGAGTTTTAATGATTTCTCATGTAAAATTTTCACTGTTTGATAGATAGCACACGACATGGCGAATGACTTTCTAAAGCAATTTCATAGCTTTTCTCACTGATAGATCTCAAAAATAATTAAAATAACGTTTCCCGATAGTTTCGATTTAAAATATTCAGTCTTTGTTTATGTTGTTATGACATACGTAGTATCCCTATACCTATATTCTGTGGTTATGACATCTAATATAATATGTCTGTTGTTATGACTATGACAGCTCTGCTGTTCGATGCAATTGAAGAGGTCGTTGTTTTCTGACAAACTATTCACATAGCAGAGCAACCATTGTAACCAAAAAGAGCAAACCGATCAAGAAAGTGAACCCAAATCCAAAATTGGCACTGTATCTAATTTAGCAGAGTTTCGTTCATCTGAGGATACAGAGGTCCAGTCCTGCCAAAACCACTTAATCCAGTAGTCCATCGACGTAGTGTGGATTTGACAGGACTGGACCACTTTTGTGCCTAGGGCTACCTATATCCTTGTATTAGCCAGGCATACACGCACGGATGTACCTGGCAGATCTGCCCGCCAGTCATGAATAATGTCCTCTGTGGTCGTGCCCGCGGGCAAAACTACATGTATGCAATGAAACGGGCACGGATGGATATGCCTGGCGGGCAGATCTGTCGAGTACATCCGTGCGTGTATGCCTGTCATGGATCATTTTTTTATTTATTGTTGGTTTGGCAAAAAATGGAATGACCCATGCCCAGGAGTCAGACCTCCCTACAAACAAGCCCTTTTTTACAGTTATCTGTCTAAGATTGTACTGTGAGCCATGGGGCTCAGATCCTAAATATATCCGACGGGTATATACACCTTCCGGGCACATCCGTGCGTGTGCGCCTGGCTATTATGGGGTGGGTTATTGGCCCACAGAGTAAGTAAGTAAATATAGGGAGGGCTATTTTCCATGAACCAAAGTTAATATGTAGTAACTCCTTACTCACACAAACGTTTTACTTTGTATGGCTGAAACCAATATAATTTTGATAGGACAGGTAGGATTCTTTTCGCCTACTGAATGAAGCCGGTTTCTAATTCCTTACATTACAGCAATCCTTGTCTGGTACTGGTAAGGGGGGCTAGGTCCCCACATTAAGTTATTTACCTTTATAACTTTTTATAGTAGTTTAATAAAAAATAATATATTGTTTTCACGGCACTTTATTAAAAATCTAATATCGTATCAACCTGAGACACAATAATTAAACGAGAGACATAATATTGAAAATTCTTCCACACCACCGCAGAGACAGTGTGCCCCAATATGGGATATCCCATATTCGGCAACCCACGCTATCTTATGTTGGGGCCCCTACTGTACTTTTAAACAGATGTTTCCGAGAACATTACATAATGTTCTCGGAAACATCTGTGAACTTTCTTGCTGTAATTCATATACTTACATAAGTATATGAATTACAGCAAGAAAGTTCACATCTACCTCAAAATAAACGTTATCAAATCATGCAGAAATATATATTTAGAAGAATTAACAAACTTATCTTCACAAAAGTAACACGTGAACACAAAAAACTTTGTTGCCAAAATGTATTTATTTATTTATAAATCTATCATTAAAATATGGGAAATATTAAACTGCACATATAAAATACTGATTTGCACAGCAAATATCGGCAAAATGCTGCGGTAGCTTAGGTGAAGGGTAAAGGGGGTGAGCGAAGCGAAGTCCCCTTTATCCTTCGTGTTACGTTGAACATGTAAGAACAACAAAAAAAAAACATAAACTTAAGAAGACATAAAATATTTAAAACATAAAAAGTGTTTTTGTTGATCCTTTTTTGCTGTGCAAATCAGTATTTTTGATGTGCGATTAAATACTAGCCTTTTTATATTCCGTCTCACGCCCTTGTGCCTTGTGAACCACCATTGACAAACTGACATGTGCCCAACATGGCCTCCTCGCCCTTGTGAACCACCATTGACAAACTGACATGTGCCCAACATGGCCTCCTCGCCCTTGTGAACCACCATTGACAAACTGACATGTGCCCAACATGGCCTCCTCGCCCTTGTGAACCACCATTGACAAACTGACATGTGCCCAACATGGCCTCCTCGCCCTTGTGAACCACCATTGACAAACTGACATGTGCCCAACATGGCCTCCTCGCCCTTGTGAACCACCATTGACAAACTGACATGTGCCCAACATGGCCTCCTCGCCCTTGTGAACCACCATTGATAAACTGACATGTGCCCAACATGGCCTCCGGCAACTACGAACTAGTGTTTCACCCTTCGTTGACACTAGTACCATTAACAGTTTCATGACGGAACTACTGATATATTTTTTTTTACTAGTTCAGTTCAGTTCAGGGGGGTTACCACAATCTTTTTCCGATTCAAATTAGGCTCAAAACAAGAACATCACCATGGCAACCATTTCCATTCCGATTCGCCATAATGGGCATTTTTTTCCTAATACCAAGACTTGTTTTAAGACGGTCACTGTAATTTTACGGATCAAATTAGGTTTCTATTCTGAATCGACATAAGACGTTGTGGTAGCCCCCCAGTTCAGTTCAAAGATTTTTATTCATAATAGCACAAAAATTGAGACTTAATGAACGTCATAACATAATCAAGCAGTCATAATAAAACATTAAGTAGGTGCCTAATTATTACATAGTACAAAATATATAGGGTGCAATGAACTGGTTTAATGCCAGATGTCGGTGTCTTTTAAAAACTCATTAATTTTGTAGTAAGCCTTTGTGCACAAAGTGTGCTTTATACATTTTTTGAATCGAGCTTCAGTTAAGTTTTGTAATTCTTGCGGAATTTTATTGTAGAAGCGTATACAGTGTCCCATAAAAGAATTTCTAACTTTTGTGAGTCTGAACATTGGAAAAGAAAGTTTGTTTATTTCTAGTTTGCATATTGTGGCGGCTATCAATGGTATTAAAGCTACTGATATTTTTCCTCACATACATTACGTTTTCATAGATATATTGACTTGCACTAAGAATAAAACTGGAAATAATGGAACTAATAATAAATTCAGTTATCGCTAGTTCCACTATATATTTTTGGCATTTGTGAAATTTCCGAGCCAATAAAAACCTCCATTGGTAAAAAAATAGATGAATTGAAAAAAAAATAGATTTTTGGTATAAGATTTTTCCAAGTGCATACCAGGGCAACTGACCATTAAAGAAGGTATTCAAACAAAATGTGTATGTCACCGTAAGATAGTCCAAACCGTTAGTTGATAAACTAACGCGTTAGTTGATGAACTATCGACAGATAGTAAGAAGGTTTTGAATTTACGTTTCTTTTGTTCTTACATGTCAATCTAACACGAACAGCAAGGTCTGTGTTGAGCCAGATTAACCCCATACAGTCACAAAGAAGCGTTTGACGAGTCGTCACTACGGGTAAGAACGTGTCATTGTAATAGCACAGAATACTGTGCTAGTGCTACGTAGTGATAGTAACGTAACCTAACATGATGATCTCAAAATGAGACGCCCAAAGATGGCTGCTATTTATTGCCTTTGTCCTTTCCTGCCGTCGGTTAGCTGGAAGAAACTAAGAGATAAGCTCGCCTCTTTTCATACACTGCTTTGTAACCTCACCATTATTGTTTCTGTACAATTAAGAACAAACTAACATAACATAACATAGCGTCACGCCTTTTCCCATACGCGGTGGCAGAGGCACAACTGTTCCCACTTTGAGCCAGTTATTCAACAGGTACTTCATTTTGCGTGACAGGGGGCTAGCCTATCGCCGCAGCTATGGAGTAATGAAGGTTTCCTCACGATGTTTTCCATCACCGTTAGAACGTCCGCATAAGGTACTTAGATAAATGAATCATCTCATTGGTACATGGTCAGGAATCAAACCTACAATTCCTGTGAGAAGAAAGCGGGAACCCATTAGACCACGGATCTCTAAGAATAAACTAAACCATGAAAAACCTTATCTACCAATAAATTATAATCCAGAAGTTTATGTCATAGTGTTTAATTTATGCCCACAATTTAAGTTCAAAGTAGATAGGTATTAGACGATTTCCTGGCTTCCATTTACGGATTTCAATGTAAGGTAGACTTAGTGCAGCGACTAGCCGCAAGGCCCGCCGCCTTCGGCGCACTTCTTCTCTGGACACATATCCCGGAACTTACGACGAATGTTGCAATATACCTGCCATGAAATAATAAACAATATTTACTAGGGACACGAAATCAAACAAACTACGTTGCCCTTAGCTACGTTGGCCCGTATAATCTTATCGGTACAACACGCCAAAGTAGAGGTGTACGAAAAAAATGGGTTTTTTTAGAATCCATTAACTCCACTATAAAGTCATCTACAGATTAGATTTTTAAGTTATTTTTTTTTTGAGTATTTGATTAAGATTCTCACTGAAGGAAACCGCGATTGGATGAAATTTTCTCGATAGACTTTAATTACGAAAGAGTCAGTCATTTATTTGCAAATATAGGTTGTCATGATGTTATGTACATTTATAGGTGCTTAACTATATCTTATCCTCTAAGGATGTGCAAATTCATAAATAGAAATACAATTCAAATTAAATATAACAATTTACTCAGGGAAGTATAGGTACAGTTCCTCATAATTTCAATAATAACCCTAGTAACTACTCCTAATAAATACATAGTTGATATCAATATATTGATGTCGAATAATATTAAATTAATAAGAATAATACAGATCCAAGTCAAAATTATAATAATAGTCAGATTTTGTGTAATTAATGGTAAATGTCAATAGCATTTTGTCTTTTCATTATCTTGAAGAAAATCTGCGACAGTGTAATATGCCTCGTTTATCGATAATTTATGCAATGTGCTCTTCAGTAGCTGTAAATGGTGTATGCTTCTTATTGAGCCAGGAAGAGCATTACAAATTATCGGTGCCATACCAAACATATTCCTTCTTGTGAGGGAGCTCTTACAGGCTTCCTAGTTTGTCGGTATATCGGTTGCTACGTAATTACCTAAACAGATGCATATTAGTTTTTACTACACATACATGGCTTACATGTTTCTGTCTGTCTTAATTTACATAGAGCTCTCAAAAAAGAAATCTGGGCCTTAACCTCTCCGAAACCCGGCCGCCCGGCGCCAACCAGCTCGAATCCCAGGCATACATGAGCCCGCGCGGCGCGCGCGACTTGACTGGTATGTCAAGTGATTATGTCTGAATGGTAACTCTTAGAACTAGGAGAGTTGTACATCTGAGTAGCTAATGAAACCCTCTCTTACTCAATCCGAACAAAATGTCACTGTGACCTTAGTTTATTTTTGTACCGACCGACATCAGAATCACAGACTTCTAATAAAATGCTCCCTCTCGTCACAAATGTAGTCGACATAATACACATTTTGTTTGATACTTTCGTCTACACAAGATTACCTTTTGAAAACAATAAAAACATTAGTATGTTCTAATAGAAATTTTTCAATATTTCAGCGTTCGAAGATTTTCGAAAGAAGAAATCGAAGAAGGTTACGAAAAGTGATTTTTTCGAGTCACGTTTGCAGCGTCTTGAATAAATGAAATGAACAAAAGACCATACCGGAAATAGAAGATTGGCTCATTGGCCGTTTTTACACACTAAAACCTTGCCAATACGAACACAATTGGCCAATTCATTCCGGTCTAAAAAAAAAAGCTATCGAGTGCGTGTCGGTACGCTTGGGTCAATAGTGTTGGTTTACTTTGACGTGTCGGTAAGGTTGGGTCACGGAGAGGTTAATAGCTCTTCCTATGTCGGTTGAGTTCCCCCAAAAAATAACGCCGTATCTTAAAACTGATCCTGCGTAAGCATGCAGTAGGTATGCAGCAAGAGTAGCCATTTGGTTCTAAATTTTTGAGATTCTATACAATATGCACAGGGGCATTGTGCTAACCTTTTACATACACAGTTAATTTGCTCTTTCCATGACAAATTACAATCACAATAAGAATCTCCAATTTGTTTTATTTTTCCTGTAATTATGAAATACTAATAATTTAATTGCAGAATTTGATTCAAAATGTGGATATTATGTATTCGTAATCTCTACTTAAAAATATTTTTGACAAAATAACGTAGTTTGGCGCTACGTTATTTTAGTTTGAGTCGAGCTCATTGTTTGCGATCTCTTTTCTTTCTTATGTGGTGGATTTTTTAAAAAGAAGTTATGGGGGAGTTTCTTGCCCTTTCTTCTTAACCCCGAGGCCCACCTTCCGAAACGGTGTAGTCTATTTTTTATATAAAAAATTGACTTGTCGTTATAAGTATTACTTTGACATTTAATAAGATAATTTATTTATTTATATTCAATAAAAAAAAAACTGGATCTGAATCTGCGGTAGGTAATTACCGCTGTCACTTTCGTTTCCATTCGCATTCCTTGTATTCTGACGACGTCATAGCGTCCGTCCCTGTCTTACTGACGCATCGAGCACGAGAGAGGGATGAGAAACGCCTTCCACGCGGTTGCCAAAAGGCGTGGTACCAGCCTATATACTTCATTCAAAGAACGATCTAGTATTGACAAAATACGCTTGCACGCGATTGGTGTCAGATGAGGTGCATGTGAACGCGGCCTGTTCACACTGTCGGTAAAATCAGATAACTCGTGCAAAATATACCATTCGCGGTTTTTTTTAATCGCCATTTTTTACATGTTATTTTAAATTTATATATATGTATAAAATTTTGTAATTTTATTTTCTATTTTTAACATCGAGGTGGGACTGCAGATGAACATTTCAAAGACCAAAGTCATGACAAATAGCACTGAGCATACAGTGGAATAGTCCAATAGTCTCCTTCCAGAGCAGACAAGACACAGGTTTCGAAAGAGGAATTGATAACGCCTGGAGGAGATATTGGTCCATGAAAGAGTTCATGAAGGGACAACTTCCGTTGTCTCTAAAACGAAAGCTCATAGACATGTGCATTCTTCCCATCCTTATCTACGGAGCTCAGACTTGGTCTTCGACTGACATCCAAAAGTCTAGACTCGAGGTTTGCCAGCGAAATATCGAGCGCAGAATCCTGGGGGTCCGATTGGTGTAACGAGTCAGGAATACTGAGATACCCTCCAGAACTGTCTCCCGTATGCATCCAGACCGCTGGGCCAAACTAACAACTGTCTGGATCCAGAGAAGCGCTGGAGTGACGAATTGAGGTACCACAACAACAACTGGTGGGAGGTAGCCCAGGGGCGTGAAGAGTGGAGGTGGGGAAGAGAGGCCTTTGCCCAGCAGTGGGATGATGTAGGCTAATAATGACAATGACAATGTTTTTTTTTTTGTTGTAAGCATTTTTCAGTATCTTAATTTTTTATGTATTTTAATGAAAAAAATAGTTTATTTTTATTTTTATTATTTTTCCCGTATTTCTGTCATATTTTTCTATAGCATATTTTTTTCATCGTAATAAAAAATAATGCATCGAAGGGTTTATATTTATGTATGTAAGCTGTAGTTCGTGAATTAAAATTATTTTAATATATATTTTTATTATCATGCATCATTCATCCCAAAACTATCCTGTTCACTAGTTGCTCTGTCCTTGTCTTTTCAGACTAATAGTGTGATAGAGAAAGTGCTCTGCTAGCTCGCTATCCTGAATATAGTATACCGCTGGTTAACCATCAGAAGCCAGGATAAACATGTGGTAAGATTCCTTTGTGTGGTACACATGGAAGTAAGGATTCGGATGTTTTCTCCGCAGAAGTTCTGTAGAAAACCTCAGCAAACTCACCATCAACATTTCTTTTTAGGCTTTAGTACCTTAAAAGGAAAAAACCGGTCAAGTGCGAGTCGGACTCGCGCACGAAGGGTTCCATACCACCATACAATGGTAGGGATGGTGTAGAGTGAATAGTTTGGACTTTACATAGCAAAATGTTATTTACAAAGTTATTGGTGCGGCTATTTTCATACTGCATGTACGTAACCAGGGGTATACATAAGTTAGTATGTGGTTAACAGATAAATACAAAACCTTGGCAATTCCAGGTAGGTTTTCCTGTATTTTTGGCTTAAGTTCTATATTCTGTATTTTTTCATAATTTTAGACTCAGTTGCTTCGGAAATAAGAGGGGGAGGGGAAATGGTATTTTTTTGCACTTTTTTGATCAAACTTCTGAAGTAATCATAAATAAAATTAAATATGATATATATTTAAAGAGCTTTTAAGAGATAATCTCGCCTTTGTACATATGTTTTCTCTTAATGTATCTTTTTTAAATAACTGTGTTCAATAAAGAATTATGAATTATGAAGAGCCCTATTTTTTCGTATTGTCATTTTACCCCCGTCCGCTTTTTTGTTGGAAATATTTATTTCACATGAGGCTTCACTTATGTTGCGGTTATCAGGAAAAGTCTTGTTGCAGTAGATTTCAAGACTATCTCTCATAGCTCCTGAGAAAAGTGCCTGTAACAGACGGACGGACGGACGGACGGACACGCGAGTTAGCCTAGAAGGGTTCCCTTGTTACCTTTTGAGGTACGGAACTCTAAAAAGGAACCCTTTTGATTTACGTTGTCCGTCTGTCTATCTGTATGTCGGGACCCATTTTCTTAGCAACGCGTGGAGGTGTTAAGTTTTAAGTAATATAAACTATTCAGATCTGTGGTCGGTCCGCATTTGTGAACAATATAAATTATTCAAGTCTGTGGTCGGTCCGCATTTGTAAATAATATAAATTATTCAGGTCTGTGGTCGGTCCCTTGAAGTCGTGAAAAAAACAAACTTCTAGGTCAACGCAATCATAAACGGCCTTGGTTCTATACGGCCGTTCTAAGGGAATCAAAACCTAGCAAGGAGCAAGGGCAATTCGTGCGGAACCCTTGGTGCGCTAGTCCGACTCGCACTTGGACGGTTTCAGTTTCTGTAATTTCTAAAATACAAATCAGTGGCCTATCAAACAAAACTTAAAGTTTTGTGTGATAGGCTTCAGGTCATTACCTGCCACCAATCGCAGTTCATTTGGCAGAAGAGCGTTGCTATTGCTGCCCCAGACGCCACCCCAACTGTGGAAAACCAAAATCATAATTAGGTACAAGTTGTAAGCATTCATGGAAAAGTATATTGCACAAGATGTGCTAGAACACAGAAGGCGAAGGGAGTAATTTGCCTCCAAAATGAGTGATGTTTCCGTTACATTGAGGAAATCAGTCGATGAACTAAGTTGCAATAGGGACAGGATAGTTTCATGGTCATGATATGTCATCCAGTCAGGTCAGTGTATAGCACAACAAAATTCAAGATCGTCCACATACTTGCAAATGAGTAGTTATCTTTGGGACCATATCCACCAAAGGGATCCTCATTTCTGCCCCTAGCCCCTCCTTTGTTATTATTACTCATGGCCGGTGCTCACAAACTCATCAGGTTACACTTCACTTCAATAACTTATCGTTTTGTCCAAGACTATTTTACAGCATTGTTTGAAAAAATCGGGTGTAGCAGAGTTTAAGTTTGTTATTTTTCACTTTTACAGATTTTCACGGGTTTTATTGCAGAATTTTTTCGATGACATGGCTGTTCATTTTTTCTGTCAATTTATGGTTTACTTCTGCCAGTCGAATAGTTCTATTATTATTTTTATTTCTACAATTTGAAAGTGCCTAAACAGTTTGTATAGCATGTCGGTGCAAGCGGAATAGAACAGAAGGTATGCTATATGTTGTTCATTATGAGGCCATAACCAAAGAGTTTAGAACCACTTATAACATCAGATGACGAAACTCCTTGTACAAGTCCATCACTCTACTTTGCGGTAGAGAGAGATATGGCCTCAGTTAAACGATATTCTTGGTAAGGCCAAGGCCATAGTGAACGGGTGATGACTACGGCCTGAGGCGGGCGCGACTGGCTAGGCAAGAGGTTCGTTCGCTAGGCGGCTTGTGGTCATAACGCGTTGCTCTCGCCAGCTTTAGAGCGTTTAGACTAGCAAAAGAATCATCGGTTACTAGAGGTAACACCGGTTTTCACCGGCAAGATTACCCTCGATTATTGAGGTTTATATACATATCTTTTTAGATATATTCTTGTCTGTGTATATTATCGCTTGCCTTAAGGTGAACGTCGATCTACCGGTGCGCACCCACGGCACTCAACGTATTTTGATTGCATTGATTGCGTCCACTGTTTCTACCGACCCGCACCAGAAATCAGAAAATATTAGCAAAATATGCGTTGCGCGCCGGTGCTATCATCACGTCACTCAATCACAAACCAGTGTTGTAAAAGTTACAGATACGGTAAACCTACCGATTTTGGAACTCGTCTACCGAATGCTGATCTACCGATTTATCGATTTGCTTCGGAATACATAGATAAATTGAACAATTACCCGACAATAGGGAAGAAAAGTGTTTGAGGAAAATTAAATGAAATCGGTGTCGATGCATCGTAATTTCCAACTAGGTGTTGACACCTAGTTGGAAATTACGATGAACCTTAACGTTTGCCTGCGACTTGTGAAATAGTCTTTGAAGACTATTTCACAAGTCGCAGGCAAACGTTAAGCGGAGAGTCTATTTTTAAGGGATACCTACCCTACCTACCTAGCTACCCTACGCTATACAAGGCTTGTTGGAGCCTATGTTACTGATGTCACTGCGGAGAGACCCACCTCGCCCCGCGGCCTAAGACCGTTTGCATCGCGCTGTAGCTCAGAAGAACAACTATACAAGGTTTCATGATTTAAAGACCACTGGGTTATGCTGTGCGTTGCCTGTCAGTCACTTTACCAGTAGCACGATTCTCCATTTCTCCTTTAAAAAGTCAATTGATTGGGAGACATTTTGATAGCAACCGTTTTTTGAAGAATACGAATGAACTAAATCACCAGTTAGGCAGATAAGTTAGGTGACATTTCAAAATTGTAACCAAATTCCAAGTCGCAGTCACACGTAGCACCTGTCAGAGATAGATAATCAAGCTACAGTATAGCGTTTTATCAATTATTCCTCGTTCAATAGTTTAGGGGATGCACCTACCTACATATACTTATTTCATTTCGATTCAAAAGCTACCAATTTCTACAGATTATCAACAGGCAACAAACACCATCGGTATTTCACCTATCTAACAGGATTTTTCGGATATCCAGATTCGATTCGATCGATGTGAGGGAGTGGGTCATAAAGTTTAATAAAAAAACATCACGCGTAACAGCATGTCAATTACTTACCATATCTAATTCTAACGCGTTCAAAAATTCACGACCTTCAAGCTGTAATCCTCAACGTTGAAACCTTCATGAAAATGAAATTTGACACTGCCAAAAAATAGTCCAGACATAGTCCTAAATAGTCCACAAAGAAAGAAAAATAGTCCTCCTATAGTTCCGAATTTATAGCTATAGGTTGGTGAGGATCACAGCTTGACGTCAAGCTGCAATCCTCATCTCTCGTGCAAGCAAACGGAAGGGCCTATCGACTTGGTTTGTGTTTCAAAAATTAGTCCAGAAATAGTCCACACGGCATGCCCAATTTCAGAAATAGTCCTTCAACGATTCCAGAGTTATTAAGACATCTTGGTGAGGATTACAGCTTGAACATTTGATATCATCAAATATCTTCGGAACGCCTACGGCAAAAAATAGTCCAGAAATAGTCCACCGAAACAATAATGATTTCCACCTGGTTTACTTTGAAGAAGTGCATTAAAAATACAATGTTTTAAATCCCATACATTCAATACATGTACAGTCGTGTACAAAATAATAATGGTTAAACCCTAATAAACCGGTTTATATCGGTTAATTCAATCAAAGGGCCTGTTTTTAACCTTTGAAAACTAACGGTATTGTAATATTGTAGGAAAGTGAGCGCATAGCTCTGTCCTTCACGTTCACGACACTTAACTTTTATGTTCTCCCATTTAGCCGGACTTTCATCAGAGTTTTGATAACCGCTAAATACAGTTTAAATACAACCTTAATAAAACACGGATGGTTAGGGGCAACCTGGCTGACAGGCAATAAGCTTGGCCTGCTTGAGTACGTTACTTGCCTTTTGCTTGTTGTGCTTAGGTTGTGTCTAATTTAAACTGTTTTTAACGGCTGTCAAAAGCCCTTAGAAGACTGAAACATAAATGAGTTTTTTGTTGTACATAAGTGCGGGACAGCGATTTGGATTTTGAACGGGTCTTCGAGCTTCGGTTGTAGCTATGATATATATGTTATATATTTATATAGTTGAGCTAAGATGTAAACAACAATGGCGGAATTGGTATCGCGAACGCGCTGGCAAAATTTCGTCGAAATACGATTTTGCTGAAACTTTTGAAGACATCTTAAAGCATTTTTCGGTGGAAATTAAGGCACAAGTGTTTAAAAATCACGTCAATCGGTACATGACAATTGCAATAATGACATCATTGCAATGGAGGAAAGTGTTAAGAACTGACAATAAATGTGAAAAGGATAACATGCTAGCTTCTTTACTCTGCAATAATGGCATCATTGCAATGGAGGAAAGTGTAAAGAACTGACAATCAATGTGTAAAGGATAAAATGCTAGCATCTGTACTCACAAAACATAATTTGAAAAAAGAACAGATCCATTTATGTTCATTATAGTTATATATATGTATATGTTTATATCATATTTATATATATAACTTAGTTTTAATCACAATAATCGCAGTCGGTTCATTGGTATAATCATCACATAACATCAAACATTGTTTGATTAATTACAGTCTTAATCATTTCATTTTTAGTATTTAACTTAATTCTTATGTCTAAATAATTAGCACCTCCCGAGTATAAGTATACATAAAGGTGTAGTAAAATTTTCAGAGGTTTAACCTCTTCCCTAAACTATGATGACCCTACATATACACAAATATTTCGCCATGAAACATCTTCAGAGCATTTTTATTTTTAACCTCTTCCAAAAATGAATATACAGGCTGTTGTTTTGTAAAGTTACGCCTATAGTACCTATCATCATGAATAACTTCCCTCCAGAAACATATGGTCGCAAATGGAAAAAAATCATCCCTCATTACATTGACCAATCAGCTGATTACATGTTACTATGGGAGACCCATATACCTATATTTCTTGGGGAAAATTATTCATAATGATGGGTACTATAGTCCCTTACCCAGGGGTAGCTTTACATAACAATACCCTGTATAGTGGTGAAAATTAAATTGCTCTGATAAAAACGGTTTCATAGAGAAAGTTGTACATAAAGATGTTTCTAACAACCTCTAATTTGACTATACTTTTATTTTACAGCGTGTATATAAGTCACATGTAATGGACTTATAAATTATGATTTATTATCATATCTAAAAAAAACAGTCAAAATAAAGTTTTTTCCATCACCGTAAGAACGTCTGTATAATGTACATTGGTTAAATTACTTATCTCAATGATATAAGATCTGCACCGGATTCGAACACGCATCTCCTGCGTGAGGAGCGAGTATGAAACCACTAGACTATGGAGATTAATTGGTATAAACCGGTTTATTAGGGTTTACCCCATTATTATTTTGTACATTAGATTGAAATGTATGGGAAATTAAACATTGTTTGTTTCGGTGGACTATTTCTGGACTATTTTTTGACACAAATATCAAACTAGAAGTCGTAGGCAGTTCGGAGATATTTGATGTTATCAAATGTTCAAGCTGTAATCCTCACCAAGATGACTTAATAACTCTGGAATCGTTGAAAAACTATTTCTGAAATTTGGCATGCCGTGTGGACTATTTATGGACTAATTTTTGAAACCGAAAACAAGTCAATAGGCCCTTCCATTTGCTTGGAAGAGAGATGAGGATTACAGCTTGACGTCAAGCTGTAATCCTCACCAACTTATAGCTATAACTTCGAAACTATAAGTGGTCTAATTTTATTTCTTGGTGGACTATTCAGGAATATTTATGGACTATTTTTTAGCATTTTCAAATTTCATTTTCATGAAGGTTTCAATGGTGAGGATTACAGCTTGAAGGTCGTAAAAATTCCCACATGTATGGACTTATTTTATATTGCACTAACGGCGCAGCTCTAGATGGAAAGCTCAAATTTGGTGGAGAAACTAACAGGCTGTAAGGTATCTCCCATGTATTAAACTGACGTGCTGGAGTTACTCACGAAACCTCTTGGCCTCCCTTAAGGGCTGAACAAGGGCCAATGGCATTGAGAATTAGACAAAGAAAACAAATACCCGTCGCATCGCGTCGAAGCAGACTGACGCATGCTCCCGCGCAGAGCTCCGCGGGGCAGCCCGAGCTCCGAGACCAAGAAATTATAGAAAATATTACTAAACTCCTGTAATAATAACATTAAAAATAAAATAAAACAACTAAAAAATTTCCCTTTTTTACCTATTTTTGCGTGTAAGTTTCATATAGGAAACTGATTTCGTCTCCGAGCGCTTGTTCATTTAGTTGAATAATAATGCACTGCGAAAAATATTTTTAAGTATTAAATATGACATATATCCGGTATTTTTTAAAGTCCATTCTTATCTCTAATAGACCTTTTATAACATATATTTATCCTACATTTTATGGTGTCTAGTTTAGCCTAGAATTGAAGCTAAAGATGCATTTCTGGCCATATTTAATCCCTTAATAATGACGCGCTCTTTCCGCTCTAGTTACCCGCCTTAGCCACTTCAGTATGGCCAGTAGCGACGATTGCATACGTTTGATATTTCGCGCCCGCGCAAGTCACCGCGCTAGGCCTGCAGTGTGGCCGTGCACTGTCAGTCCGGTTTTATATTGTAAAAGCAAACTGTATTAATAATAGTAAAACAGCGTTTAATACAATGGTGGTTGATTTTTAAAGTTTTATGTTTCAAAACAAACTAGAAAGAAACTATGGGCATTATGGAGATGGACGCCAATTCGAAAGGTGAAAGAAGAACACCGAATACCTATCTCATTTGCTACAACTATTACATATTGACCGAGCGACGAAGCGTCTCCGTTCAGGATTGGGCAGAACTGCTTTCGTATGTCCGGATGTGTGTGCGGATGCTATCTTTTCTTAATTTCGTGAATGTTTGTGAGCTTAATCGATAGTTCAAAAGTTTTTTTTGTCGAAAATTTTCAATATGGCGGAGGCCCCACGGTTTTAAAATTTTAAAAAATGGCTACAGTCCAAACAGCTTGACGGATTTTAACAAATGAGGTGTCATTGGATTTTTGAGAGAATGCGACGCTTACAGCTCAAACCCCATACATTTTTGACACCTGCAATGAAAAATATTGCTTAATAAGTACGCATTAAGAAAATGTCATAATCGCATTCTAAAAATGGCCGAAGTATAGATATTATTACTTATAACAGGATAAAAATAAAAAAGTAAGAGAAATGGCTGGCACTGACAATTTAAATAGTAAATTTCCCACGTGTTCGCAAAGCCTTTACGAAACGAGAAGTTTACGGCACGAGCCGAAGGCGAGGGTTATAGCGAGGTTCGTAAAAAGCCTTTTCGAACGAGTTAGGAATAGAATTGTTCCGCCTGAGGATCCAAAATCAAGCGGCGAAGGTGTCATTTTTAGCTGAGAAGTCGGAAAAAATATAGATTTATATGGGATTTTCAATAAAAACGTTAAAACGACGATATCTCGAATTACATGCAACTTTTACTGAGGTCATGTTAGGCTTCTGGTGCGTCTGAGGCAAAGCTTCCTGCGGCGTCGCTGTGGTGTGTGATTTATGGGACATCTGTACGTCGTGGTAGTGTCCATGCATATGGACATCCTATTATAGTACGTCCAAGTAGCTATTTCATTGAATTGATCATTTCATGAAATGCGGCCAACCATTTCATGATCTTGTCAACCATTAACTGAAATGGCCAGAAAGGGTTGAATTTCATGAATATTTTAATGATCCTACACCTACATGTCTACCAAGACTCTTTGGGGGGTTCGCGCTCGCCCCCTTTATTCTTCACTTAAGGACCTGCCAGACGGCAGGCAACATGCTTGCAGCCAGTTGCCAGCAAGTCACCGACAACACGGCACACAACAACAAGCTCACAGCCAACCAATATTGTCAACTGCACCGGAATTACGTTAAACCGAACGGTATGCCACTGTGCCAAAGGTTTGAGAATCGCGCGCCAGTTGGAGTTCGTGGTCGGCGACAAGCGTCTAGACGGTTGACAACAAGCTCACTGCAAGCTCAGGGGTCATTCAAGTAATATGCTAACGCCAAAGTGTGGTTGGGGAGGATCATTGCTTAGCTTATTTATAATGTAAATGGGGGATCCCCATCCCCCATTTACATTATAAATAAGCCCCCCGAAGGGAAGGTTCTGGATGGTGGTTACGTTAGAAATATTTTACTATATATTCAATAAAACAAAATGAATAATAATATCCTTTATATGTTGAGAATAAAAAAATAAAAAATAGGATGTTAATAATTTGTCTTTCGCGCATAATATGTGTGGATAAAGGAATCATAAAAGAACAAAACTACTAAAATTATGCTTACGTAATACTTTAATGACCCCTTACAGCAAGTTCGAATATTCGCCTCCTCATCGCCTGCACAAGGTGACTCTTGACCAGTTTTGAACTCTTTTACCAAGTAATGAGGTTGAAAATCGTGGGTCATCGTATAATAAGCGACTACAATGTAGACGCTGCTTGTTGTCAGCTTGCAGGCAAATACCTCTTCTGCCGTGTAGCAGATCCTTTAAGCTACCGCATTTTTTTGCCCAAAAACATTTCTTCGAGCAAGCAAAATTATAATAGGTACTTATAATTATTCAACGTTGCCAATTTTGTGAAATGATATTTTATGATATGGCCACAATTTAAAGATCGGTTCGCTAAGAACCAAAGATGTTCCATATCGACATACCTACCTACATTATTTCTTGATCGTAAATCATCCATCATCTTATCATGACACCCCTCAGCGGTACAGGGCTGCTAGTACAAGCTGCGAAGAAAATTATACAACGCATCAATACTATTCAGATAACCACCCTTTCACCGGCACCGCAGTGAGAAACTTTATGCAGATTGCAGATAGACAATTATCTCTCTCATCTTTCCGTTTATTTCGCAAAATGTATTTCATAACATAAATGACACATAAAATAAAATTAGTATAAACACATTATTTATACCCATACCAAAAAATCGTTGTCGATCTATACATGCAAGGCGAAAATGTTGATGTAAAAAAAACATTTGTCAGAATCAAGAAGTCAGAATGTAAATTATCCTCATGGAAATCATGACATGTAAATAAAAGCAACCAAAGAAAACCAATGTAAAAATATTTGCAAATCCTCTTCAGTTCCTTGTTTTACTAACGACTGTATATTTAGTAAATCATGCCACCAAAGAAAGCACCAGCCACAGCAGGTCCATCAGAAAGCGCTCCAGCAGATAGCTGTCCAGCAGGTATAGTTATGATTAGTAGTAGGTACCTACCTAGATCTTACCCCAAGCATAAAATAACAACATCAAATGATGAAACTATCTAACACGACCACTAAACAAAAAAGTCACACAAAACACTACCCTATGCTTAACCTTCATCATAGGTAGCTTATTTGCTTGTCTCCGCCCATTGCTGGGTAAAATCCTCCTTTTTACCACGGATGAAGTTCGAGAAGTACCTTAGCGACATGCCAAGTCAGTAAATTTGGGATTGCCGATTTGGACAATTGCTAATCAACTAGCCTGTAAGTTTTGTTTTATATCCCACTAAGATATTGTACCATTAAACTACCACTGCTTACCTAAATCTCGAATGAAAAGTTGCAATTCCCATTGAGAAGAGAAGAAAGAAGGAACTTCATTTTTATACTTTTCACACCATTTGCTCAGCAATGCCAAATTATACATCATGCAATTCTTACGTAAAGAAATTTATTAGAGTAATAGGCGGGCCGTAATGTTGTACTGAATTTCATTATAAACCGCTGGTCAATTAGGTGATTTTCGCGGACGCACATTTTCGCCAAGAGCAAGGATTAATTGACTAAGCCAAATATAAAAACCTAACTATCATTGGATAGCTACTATGAATGCGTATTATTTGCCCTTAAAGTCTAATTTCGTGAAATAGAACATCTATATTCTTAGTGTCCGCACGCCGCACAGCCCAGTCCCCTGGGCCGGCTTGAAGATCGAACTTATTCGAAATTCGAGCTGGCCTCTGCAAGCTGAATGGAACATAATCTAAATAAAATATTGAAGCGTCTTGAACACTCGCGTTTCAAGACGGTGCAATAAAGTGTTTTATTGTCTCGCCAAAGGTGAGAAAAATAGAGTACTCCTCGGGGATAAAGCTCTTTTTGTCTTGGGCGCGCTTGATCCCCTCACTGCACTCAGGACTCAGTCTTAAGTCCACGCAGAAGCAGGAGTAGAAACTCCATACAGGAGAACTGAAAATATGTAACACCATACTAGGCGGCATCTAGTGGAGAGTTGGAGACTGCGGTTGCAGAGGTGACTCATTTTAATAAAAGCAGTCCCAGCCTGTTCGATACGACATCTGACTTCTTGTTCGTTCACTATGCAGCCCAGGTACTTGTAAGAACCTCTCCAGCGGTTTGTTCTCAACGTTGAGAACAGCAGCCTTCTGTGAACTTAGTCTTCTTTATATTTATCTTCAGACCATTTTGCTCTCTGATCACCTCAACCCGAATGAGCATTAGTTGCAGATCTTCAATTGAGCTAGCAAGTAAGTATCATTCGCGTATCGGATGTTGTTGAGGGGTCTCCCATTTACAACAATCCCTTCAGTTGCGTCTTCTACAGTTTCAGAGAATATCTCTTGAGCGTATATGTTTAACAACAACGGCGATGGAATACATCCCTGCCGCACTCCTCTTTGAATTTCAACTTCATCTATGAGGTTGCTGGCTACACGGACGTTTGTTGTCTTTTGCCAATAAAGGTGTTGTATTATTGAGACGTCTTTAGAATCGAGACCAATTTTGTTCAAAATCTGGATAAGCTTGTCATGTTTAACGTAATCAAACGCCGTCTCATAATCGATGAAAGAGACATATGCGGTTTGATCCATTTCCCAGCATCGTTGCATCAGCACTTGGTAGGCAAAGAGTGCATCTCGTGTACCGTAACCATTTCAGAATTCAAATAGTGTGTCTGATATATTTTCTTCACATTTCCGGTATATTCTTCAGAAATATCTTGAGAACGAGGCTCATTAACGAAATGGTGCGGTATGCATTATAGCGTTTTGCTGTACTGATTTTAGGTAAAGTTACCACTATCATTAACAGCATTGAACAGGTGGACAAGTACATCAAGATCTTCATATTTCCAGTAATTTTAGGATTTCTGCTGGTATTTCGTCTGGTTCCACCGCTTTCCCACTTTTCGCAGACTGAATTGCATATTATTATGTGGAAACAATATTGATATATTAGGAGCTATTTTACGACCAGACAAGTCACAGAATAGAAACACGTACACCACTATATGGACCACCTATATTGAAATATGAAGTCTCCCATCTTTCAATATGGGTGGTCCATATAATGATGTACTTATTTCTATTCTGTGACTTGTCTGGTCGTACTGTTTTGTTTCTTCTTTTGTCCAATTACTTCAAGTATCTTTTTATACATATTGAAAGTATCGTGTTTGGCTTGCAATGACAATAACAATCTTCTTTAGCTTTGATACATTTTCTCCCTATCTCTTTGTGAATCTCATGTTACTTTTTACTATCTGTCTGTTTCACAAGTCTTTGTTGTGTCATGATGTCCAGGATTTTCCCTGTTATCCATTCTTTTGACTTTACAGCTTCGGCTGGCGTGAGAGTTCCCTATGCTGTATGTATAATTACTACTTTGATAGTCTTCCATACATGTTTCGTAGATGTAATGGGTAATTGTTCTTTTATCTGTTTATTTAACTCATGAAAAATGTTATGAAGTCCACAGTGAAGCTTTCTCCAGGTTTCTCGATTTTTCAGTTTAGGAACATCTTAGGTATTGCTTTAGGTGGTGTCAATTGTTTCACTTTAATGTTGAATAGTCTCTAAACCAATCAGATTCAGCGTTCCGTTCCCCCGGTGGTACAGTGCTCATGTCGTGATCCTTTTCTCTACTAGTAATGTTTTGCGAGGTAGTAGCAACTATTTTTATTTTAAATTTCAAGTCCACTCGATTTATTTGCAACTATTGACAGCATATTGACACAGTATGATAGTTTTTTTTTTAAGTGCCATTGTGCGGCTTTTGAAATCGCAGTCCGTCTTGCGCTTACCTCTTTGCTGTGGATTTTATTCTATTGTTAGGGCTATAGTTTATTACTTTCTTATTGTGTAAAGTGTGTGTGTGTGTGTGTGTGTGTGATGTTTATTTACAATGTAATAGTAGGTTTTCTGATTTCTTACAACAATCCATGCCTGGTGAGGGTTTAGGTCACCCAATTGGTTTATATTAGTCTTTTTTTTCTTTTGATTCCTTAATCATTATATATTTTCAGCTAGGTATATTCCTATACCTAGTTATATATTTATATTATATTATAGTATATTATTTTATCTACATAATATGAATCTCAATAACGATAGCTTCTTGTCGTGTGCGTCTAGCGATGAATTTGTAAGTACAGAAAGTGACATTTCCAGTGTGGAAGAACCACTTTCTGTCAAACTCAGAACTGTCTTTGGTGGGTCTGGGAAGAATCTGAACATTGTGCACATCAATGCTCAGAGCATTCCCACGAGCAACACCGATCTTATCGAGGCTTTTAGTGACCAACATGTGGACGCTATCCTTGTCTCCGAGACATAATTTCATAATTTCATAATTTCTTTATTGCACACAAATAATTATATTGACAAGATATATATTAAAATAGTGTACAAAGGCGAGCTTATCTCTAACAAGAGATCTCTTCCAGCAAACCATGTCAGGATGAGATAGGTTAATCACAGATCACGGGTAGACCGATCTGTACAACATTCCTTAAATAACAACTCAATAAACTACATACATAAAATATACATCCTAAATATAAATAAATATTAAATATATATACATATATAAATTATAAATACATAAGTACTACCTTTATTTCTAAAGAGATAGGAAGTGCTTCTTCACACGACTTTTAAAGATATTGAGAGTAGGACTATCCCTGATGGTGCAGGGGAGTGCATTCCACAACCGAATGGCCCGGACTCTAAACCCGTGCTCGTAAGTTGCGGTGTTATGTTGTGGGGTCGTGAGTATAGAAACTGTGTGGGTCCTCCGAGGCCTGCTCGAAGAAACAAATTGAAAACGGTCTCGTAGGAAGGTTGGATAGCGTGGATTCCGCAAAATGTTGTAGAGGAGGTGGAGGATGTGAGAATCCCGACGAAGACGGATCGGAAGCCACTTCAACTCTTTGCGATGCTGTGATACATGGTCGTATTTGCGCAGCCCGAAGATAAACCGAATCCCGAGATTTTGAAGTTGTTCGAGTTTGTTCAGTAATTCTTCGTTAGCACTGGACCAGCAGACATCAGCATAATCGATTAGGGGTAGAAGAAGAGACTGAGCGAGAGTGATTTTGGTCTGTCGAGGCAAAAAGTATTGAAGTCTCCTGAGAGAGTGAAAAGTAGCAAATACTCGTCGACTGACCTCGTTAACATGAAATGACCAGGACAGCTGGTTATCGAAGATGAGACCCAGGTTTTTAGCTTTATCGCTATACATGATGGTGGTACCATTGAAAGTGACAACTGGAATAGGCTGTTTAACAGTTTTAGAGAATATCTTGTACCTATAATCATAACCTGGGACTTACTCGGGTTAACCAGGAGTCCGAAGGATGAAGCCCAGCTTTTTACACCATCAAGATCTGCGTTTAGTTTCTCCACAGCAGAGTTTACGTCATTAGGAGAAAAGTGGCGATATATCTGGAGATCATCAGCATAAAGATGATATGAGGAAGACAGGACATCCGAGATGGAGTTAATGAAAATCGAGAATAGGAGTGGAGAAAGTATACCGCCTTGAGGGACGCCTGTAAAGAGGTCACACCATTCAGTGGAAGTCTCCTCCGACCTGATACGCTGTTGCCGATCCCTCAAATAAGAGTCGAACCAGCTGGCAGAGGATGAGGAGGCGTTCAGGGATCTAAGAACCTCAATGAGAATGTCGAAATCTACACAGTTGAAGGCACTACTGAAGTCAAGTAAAGCTAAGACGGAAAGCTGTTTGCAGTCCATGGCTAGTTGGATGTCATCTGTGACTTTCAGCAAAGCCGTGACGGTGCTTTGTCTCGTTCTGAATCCTGACTGGAAAGTGTTTAGAAGATATATTTTCTTCACATTTCCGGTATATTCTTCAGAAATATCTTGAGAACGAGGCTCATTAACGAAATGGTGCGGTATGCATTATAGCGTTTTGCTGTACTGATTTTAGGTAAAGTTACCACTATCATTAACAGCATTGAACAGGTGGACAAGTACATCAAGATCTTCATATTTCCAGTAATTTTAGGATTTCTGCTGGTATTTCGTCTGGTTCCACCGCTTTCCCACTTTTCGCAGACTGAATTGCATATTATTATGTGGAAACAATATTGATATATTAGGAGCTATTTTACGACCAGACAAGTCACAGAATAGAAACACGTACACCACTATATGGACCACCTATATTGAAATATGAAGTCTCCCATCTTTCAATATGGGTGGTCCATATAATGATGTACTTATTTCTATTCTGTGACTTGTCTGGTCGTACTGTTTTGTTTCTTCTTTTGTCCAATTACTTCAAGTATCTTTTTATACATATTGAAAGTATCGTGTTTGGCTTGCAATGACAATAACAATCTTCTTTAGCTTTGATACATTTTCTCCCTATCTCTTTGTGAATCTCATGTTACTTTTTACTATCTGTCTGTTTCACAAGTCTTTGTTGTGTCATGATGTCCAGGATTTTCCCTGTTATCCATTCTTTTGACTTTACAGCTTCGGCTGGCGTGAGAGTTCCCTATGCTGTATGTATAATTACTACTTTGATAGTCTTCCATACATGTTTCGTAGATGTAATGGGTAATTGTTCTTTTATCTGTTTATTTAACTCATGAAAAATGTTATGAAGTCCACAGTGAAGCTTTCTCCAGGTTTCTCGATTTTTCAGTTTAGGAACATCTTAGGTATTGCTTTAGGTGGTGTCAATTGTTTCACTTTAATGTTGAATAGTCTCTAAACCAATCAGATTCAGCGTTCCGTTCCCCCGGTGGTACAGTGCTCATGTCGTGATCCTTTTCTCTACTAGTAATGTTTTGCGAGGTAGTAGCAACTATTTTTATTTTAAATTTCAAGTCCACTCGATTTATTTGCAACTATTGACAGCATATTGACACAGTATGATAGTTTTTTTTTTTAAGTGCCATTGTGCGGCTTTTGAAATCGCAGTCCGTCTTGCGCTTACCTCTTTGCTGTGGATTTTATTCTATTGTTAGGGCTATAGTTTATTATTTTCTTATTGTGTAAAGTGTGTGTGTGTGTGTGTGTGTGATGTTTATTTACAATGTAATAGTAGGTTTTCTGATTTCTTACAACAATCCATGCCTGGTGAGGGTTTAGGTCACCCAATTGGTTTATATTAGTCTTTTTTTTCTTTTGATTCCTTAATCATTATATATTTTCAGCTAGGTATATTCCTATACCTAGTTATATATTTATATTATATTATAGTATATTATTTTATCTACATAATATGAATCTCAATAACGATAGCTTCTTGTCGTGTGCGTCTAGCGATGAATTTGTAAGTACAGAAAGTGACATTTCCAGTGTGGAAGAACCACTTTCTGTCAAACTCAGAACTGTCTTTGGTGGGTCTGGGAAGAATCTGAACATTGTGCACATCAATGCTCAGAGCATTCCCACGAGCAACACCGATCTTATCGAGGCTTTTAGTGACCAACATGTGGACGCTATCCTTGTCTCCGAGACATAATTTCATAATTTCATAATTTCTTTATTGCACACAAATAATTATATTGACAAGATATATATTAAAATAGTGTACAAAGGCGAGCTTATCTCTAACAAGAGATCTCTTCCAGCAAACCATGTCAGGATGAGATAGGTTAATCACAGATCACGGGTAGACCGATCTGTACAACATTCCTTAAATAACAACTCAATAAACTACATACATAAAATATACATCCTAAATATAAATAAATATTAAATATATATACATATATAAATTATAAATACATAAGTACTACCTTTATTTCTAAAGAGATAGGAAGTGCTTCTTCACACGACTTTTAAAGATATTGAGAGTAGGACTATCCCTGATGGTGCAGGGGAGTGCATTCCACAACCGAATGGCCCGGACTCTAAACCCGTGCTCGTAAGTTGCGGTGTTATGTTGTGGGGTCGTGAGTATAGAAACTGTGTGGGTCCTCCGAGGCCTGCTCGAAGAAACAAATTGAAAACGGTCTCGTAGGAAGGTTGGATAGCGTGGATTCCGCAAAATGTTGTAGAGGAGGTGGAGGATGTGAGAATCCCGACGAAGACGGATCGGAAGCCACTTCAACTCTTTGCGATGCTGTGATACATGGTCGTATTTGCGCAGCCCGAAGATAAACCGAATCCCGAGATTTTGAAGTTGTTCGAGTTTGTTCAGTAATTCTTCGTTAGCACTGGACCAGCAGACATCAGCATAATCGATTAGGGGTAGAAGAAGAGACTGAGCGAGAGTGATTTTGGTCTGTCGAGGCAAAAAGTATTGAAGTCTCCTGAGAGAGTGAAAAGTAGCAAATACTCGTCGACTGACCTCGTTAACATGAAATGACCAGGACAGCTGGTTATCGAAGATGAGACCCAGGTTTTTAGCTTTATCGCTATACATGATGGTGGTACCATTGAAAGTGACAACTGGAATAGGCTGTTGCTTTAACAGTTTTAGAGAATATCTTGTACCTATAATCATAACCTGGGACTTACTCGGGTTAACCAGGAGTCCGAAGGATGAAGCCCAGCTTTTTACACCATCAAGATCTGCGTTTAGTTTCTCCACAGCAGAGTTTACATCATTAGGAGAAAAGTGGCGATATATCTGGAGATCATCAGCATAAAGATGATATGAGGAAGACAGGACATCCGAGATGGAGTTAATGAAAATCGAGAATAGGAGTGGAGAAAGTATACCGCCTTGAGGGACGCCTGTAAAGAGGTCACACCATTCAGTGGAAGTCTCCTCCGACCTGATACGCTGTTGCCGATCCCTCAAATAAGAGTCGAACCAGCTGGCAGAGGATGAGGAGGCGTTCAGGGATCTAAGAACCTCAATGAGAATGTCGAAATCTACACAGTTGAAGGCACTACTGAAGTCAAGTAAAGCTAAGACGGAAAGCTGTTTGCAGTCCATGGCTAGTTGGATGTCATCTGTGACTTTCAGCAAAGCCGTGACGGTGCTTTGTCTCGTTCTGAATCCTGACTGGAAAGTGTTTAGAAGATTGTTGGAGGAAAGGTGATAGGAGAGCTGGTTATGGACAATGGTCTCAATGACTTTGGAGAGGATGGGCAGGATTGAAATGGGGCGATACTCTTTGAAAGAGGCGGGACAGGGAGTTTTAGGTAATGGGATGACTAGCGCTCTTTTCCACACTGTGGGGAAGACGCCATTTGATATGGAAAAGTTAATAATATGTGTGATAGCAGGCAATAGTTCGTCTAGGATCAACAGTAGCATTTTAAGGCAAATTTTGTCATCGCCTACAGCTTTTGAGTTGACAGCCAATAATGCCTTCTTGACCGTTTCGATTCCAACATTGCTTAACTTGAATGGTGTGGTGTCTGGTAAGGTTTTAGAGCGAAGGCTCTGAAGCGTAGAGTGTTTGACAGCGGGATCCATCACAACAGGCGGGGCAGAAAGAAACTGGTTGAGACCATTGAGATCTACATTACCAGCTTGTAGGTCTTGTACAGAGTCATTCCTGAAGCCTTTACTCTCCTCATCTATGTACTCTCTTCCAGGCTTCAGGCTCTACAGGAATGACAGAGTCGGGAAAGCGGATGGAGGTGTTGCTGTTTACCTGCGTGCGGATATTCCGTGCAAGGTGATCAGCGCATCCCCTAGCCAGTACTCCGAGTCTGCCGAATATCTCTTCCTCGAAATTCTTCTTTATCACAATAAGGTGCTTCTTGGTGTTGTTTATAGCCCATCTCTCCGTGTTGATTATTTCGACACCTTTGAATCTATTCTTAATGATTTGACCCCACTTTACGATGACACTCTCATTCTTGGGGATTTCAACACTTGTCTCCTCAAAAATGATTCTCGTTCAGCCAAGCTTAGGTCAATAGTAGATTCATACAATCTGCACATTTTGCCGCTTGCGGCCACCCATTCCCAGCCACATTGCTCGCCCTATCTTCTTGACATCATAATCATTTCCAACCTGGATAAGGTGGCCACTCATGGTCAACTTAACTCACCTTTTTCTTTTCACGATCTCATTTACGTCTCATATAAAATTAGGTCCTCTAAGTGCAGAACCAAATTTATTGAAACTCGCAGCTTCAAAGCCATCAACCTGGATTCCCTCAAGTCTGATGTTTCACTGGTCGATTGGTCCCCTGTCATCTTGAGCGAGAGCGTTGATGACAAAATTCACAGCTTCAATACAATTGTCCTGGGACTTTACGACAAACATGCTCCCATTAAAAAAGTTAGAGTGAAGCACCTGCCTGCTCCCTGGCTAAACGATGATATCAAGCGACTTATGACCAAGAAAGATCGGGCTAAGTGCAGGTACAAAAAGGATCCGTCAGATGACAATTTTCTCACCGACAAATCGCTTCGAAATCGTTGCAATCGTCTCTGTCGCGACGCCAAACGCCGCCACATCTTTGAGTGTATCGAAAGGTACACTCCTGCTCAGGTGTGGAAATTTCTCAGGACACTTGGTATTGGCAAGTCCCAGGCCCAGGACACGCATTCAGGTAATGTCGATCTCAACGCTCTTAATCAATTTCTCTCGCCCGTTGTGATGGACTCTACTGTCAAGCAAGCCACTCTTCGGAGCCTGCGCTCTAGGTCACTTCCCAAAACCACTCCCTTCAACATGAGATATGTCGGAGTTGACACAGTTAAAAGGGCATTGTTGGCGATTAGCTCCAAAGCAGTCGGACATGACAACATCTGCCTAAAAATGATCTTCACTATCCTAGATGACCTGCTTCCGGCCATAACGCACATTTTAAATTTTTCCCTTTCAAACTGCTCCTTCCCTACTGCTTGGAAACATGCACTAGTTATCCCTCTCCCTAAATCATCCAATCCCACCTGCTTCAAAGAATATCTCCCGATTTCCATCTTGCCGATCCTATCAAAAGTCCTCGAATCCATTGTCCATACCCAGCTCTCCCAATATCTATCCTCTAACAACCTATTTTTATTTTTCCCTTTCAAACTGCTCCTTCCCTACTGCTTGGAAACATGCACTAGTTATCCCTCTCCCTAAATCATCCAATCCCACCTGCTTCAAAAAATATCGCCCGATTTCCATCTTGCCGATCCTATCAAAAGTCCTCGAATCCATTGTCCATACCCAGCTCTCCCAATATCTATCCTCTAACAACCTATTAAATCCTTTTCAATCAGGCTTCAGACCGGGTCACAGCACAGTTACGACTCTACTTAAAGTGACGGATGATATTCAGGTTGCCATGGATCAGAAGCAGCTTTCGGTGCCTACCCTGCTCGACTTCAGCAGTGCCTTTAACTGTGTTGACTTTGAAATTCTCGTTGAACTTCTCAAATCTCTTAATCTCTCTTCCCATTCTGTCAGCTGGTTCGACTCATACCTTCGTGACCGTAAACAGCGTATCAAATCGGAGACGACTTGCACGGATTGGTGTGACCTCACCTCCGGTGTCCCCCAAGGTGGCATTCTCTCTCCTCTTCTATTTTCTATATTTATTAACTCCATCTCCGATGCCCTCTCATCTTCTTATCATCTTTACGCGGATGACTTACAAATCTATCGCCACTTCTCTCCCGATAATTTAAACTCCGCTGTGGAGGCGTTAAACGCTGACTTAGAGGGTATTAGAGGATGGGCCTCGTCATTTGGGCTACTGGTTAACCCAAACAAGTCCCAGGCCATGATTATAGATACCAGACACTCACTATGTTTGTTGAAGCAACAGTCTGTCCCTCCTGTATCTTATAACGGTACCGTAATCATGTATAGCGACACAGCGAAAAATCTGGGTGTTGTTTTCGATAACCAGTTAACCTGGTCAACGCATATCAGCGAGGTCAGCAGGCGAGTTTACGCTACCTTTCACTCTCTCAGGAGACTTCAGAACTTTCTTCCTCGTCAGACCAAAATTATTCTCGCCCAGTCTCTTTTACTTCCCCTCATTGACTATGCTGATGTTTGCTGGGTAAGCGCAAATGAAGAGCAACTGAACAAACTCGAACGACTTCAAAACCTCGGGATTCGTGGAACCCTCGGCACCCTAACTTCCTGCGTGATCGCTTCGAATTTCTTTCTTCATGCAGGCCTCGGAGAACTCACATGGCTACTATGCTTAAAGCCCCACAACGCTCCACTGCAACCTACGAGCAGGGGCTTAGAATCCGCGCTATACGGCTGTGGAATGAACTTCCCTGCACCATCAGGGACAGTCCATCACTGAATATCTTTAAGAACCGACTAAAGAAGCACTATCTTTCACTTTCTATTTAGCTATATATATATATATTAGTATTAGTATATTTGTAAGATATTTATTGATATGCTGTATTTATGTAACTGTGTATGTAGTCTATATTTCTTAGCAATAGGGTTTTATGTATGTGTAATATGTATTATATTAGAATATAGTCTTAATTGTACGCGCAATTCTTTCCCTTACCTATCATCTCCGTCTCCTATCCAACATGGTTTGCTGGAAGAAATCTCTTATTTAGAGATAAGCTCGCCTTTGTACACTTCTTTTATATCATAATTTAGACAATAATTATAGACAAAACTCCTTTTTCAGTAGAGCGGTAGCTACATTTAACGGTTTGGTCGATATCCCCGACCTTGACTTATTCAACTCAAAACCGCAAAGTGTTAAGAAACTCCTAACAAAGCGCTGGTTTACTGCGTTAGCATCTTAAACTAATTAAGTTGTTATTAGGTAATACTATTTGTACCTAATTTTTAATTATTTTCTTTTGTGCATTATGTTTTTTCCTTTAACTTACAGTTCTGTCTTTTTGTACCTATAATCTCTTGTTAATTATTATGATTAAATTTATAAATCTTGTCAATTATATATAAGTTATACATTCTAATGTTGTTATCCAGACAGAACTATATTTTTAATTTTTTCTCTGTTTAACCGCAAGCAGGCAGTTTTTTTTTTAGCTTCTACATTCATACATGCGAGAACACATTAATGGTTATAAGTTATTATATAAGTTTATTAATAGAGTGTGTAAAACTGTTTATTCTCCTAATACAATAAAATAAAATAAATAAATAATCTATTTTTACAGTCATGTGAGTGCAATAAAGAATTACGAATTACGAATTACGAATAATCCAATGAGAGAGTGGTGGTCAGAGCCGATGTCAGTTCCAGGGTAAGTCTTTAGTGATTTAAAACTCTTGCGGCATCTTTTCTGAACAAGGATAAAATCTGATTCCTCACTATGTTTGTCGGTGAATCAGCTGGGGACTTCCATGTATGTAGTCGACGAGGTGGTAGCTTAAAAAGGTGTTAGTAACCAAGGGATTCTTCCTTGTAAAATTCAATAAGACGGTCTCCTCGGTCGTATCTCACTCCTGAGCTGGATTGTCCGATGATATCCTGTATGTGACCTTGACCGATCTTTGCACTAAAGTCCTTCATGACGATTGTACAATCCAACTTTTCAATTTCCTGAGAACGGTCTTCAGATCTTTGTAGAAGTCTTCCAAAATGGCGTCGCTCTTATCCGCCCTAGGTGCGTATATCAGTACTATGTTGACGTTGGCAGGTTTCACTTTTAAGTGTAGTACCTAACATTAAACGGTCGGATAAAGGTAAAAAATTGGTAACTGAAGATTTTAATTCTTTCTTACTTATGATTGCTACTTTGTTCCAATAGTGTTAGTCCTCCGTAGTATGTCACGTTTTCTTCAGTAGCTTGTATTCCTGTTACATTCCATCTTGATTCACTTATTCCAAGTAGGTCAATGTCAAGTCTTTTCATTTCTTGTTTTACTACATTCTTGATTTTCTCTTCCTTGTACATGCTTTGAGCATTCCATGTTGCAATCTTTATTGCCAACCTGGGGATCCTACGCACCTTCTGATCATTTAAGGCCTGCCGGGGACTGAGGGCGGTGGTTATATGTGCTACTGCCATAATGATTGTCCTGGGAAGGGATAATGCGGTGGTTTTCCCTTTGCCTTCCGCATCGCTGTTTGTTACTGAAGCAACAATAGTGGCCCGCGACTGTTCCGGTCCCCTCAACCTCCACTCTCGGTCCTACTGCAGGCGCAGTTGCTCACTGCAGGGATTGATGTGCTTATTTACTGGCGGCACTGACTTGGCATGTCGCTAAGGTACTTCTCTACTTATGCAGCTTTTTATATCAGTCCTTTCCACCAGACTGCCCACCGCGTTCTCGTAACCTTGCCGCTGTATAGTCGAGGACTGCTTAATCAATATATTCGCAGCTCACCATCATATCTGATGGCCGTCCACTATCCGCCACCTTTGACCTCGATGGTTGCCTACAGCCCAGCGCCACCAATGGCTGGCAAGTGGAACTGACAATTTTAAACATACAAACGTGTATGGGTTTTTTTTTTAAACGTTAAAACGACGATATCTCGAATTACACTCAACTTTACTTTTCATGTTAGGCTTCTGGTGCGTCTAAGGCAAAGCTTCCTGCGGCGTCGCTGTGGTGTGTGATTTATTTGACATCTGTATATCGTGGCAGTGTCCATGCATATGGACATCTTATTATAGAACGTCCAAATAGCTATTTCATTGAAATGATCATTTCATGATCTTGTCTACCATTACCTGAAATGGTCAGAAAGGGTTGAATTTCATGAATATTTTAATGATCCTACATGTCTACCAAGACTTCGCTGCGCTCGCCCCCTTTATCCTTCACTGTAGACGCTGCTTGTTGTCAGCTTGCAGGCAAACACCTCTTCTGCCGTGTAGCAGATACTTTAAGCTACCGCAGTGTTTTGCCCAAAAACATTTGCTCGAGCAAGCAAAATTATAATACTTAAAATTCAGCGTTGCCAATTTCGTGAAATGATGTTCTATGATATGGCCACAATTTAAAGATCGGTTCGCTAAGAACCAAAGATGTTCCATATCGACATACCTACCTACATTATTTCTTGATCGTAAATCATCCATCATCTTATCATGACACCCCTCAGCGGTACAGGGCTGCTAGTACAAGCTGCGAAGAAAATTATGCAACGCATCGATAATATTCAGATAACCACCCTTACGCCGGCACCGTATTGAGAAACTTTATGCAGATTGCAGATACGCAATTCTCTCTCTCTTTCTTTCCCTTTATTCCGGAATATGAATTTCATAACATAAATAACACATAAAATAAAATAAGTAGGTATATACACATTATTTATACCTATAAATAATGTGTATGGATACCTATCCATACCAAAAAATCCTTTTCGATCTATACATGCAACGCGAAAATGTTGATGTTAAAAAAAAAAACATTTGTCAGAATTAAGAAGTCAGAATGTAAATTATCCTCATGGAAATCATGACATGTAAATAAAAGCAACCAAAGAAAACCAATGTATAAATATTTTCAAATCCTCTTCAGTTCCTTGTTTTACTAAAGACTGTATATTTAGTAAATCATGCCACCAAAGAAAGCACCAGCCACAGCAGGTCCATCAGAAAGCGCTCCATCAGGTAACGGTTCATCAGGTATAGTTATAATTTAAAAGTAGGTACCTACCTATATAAACCATACCCCAAGCATAAAATATCAACGTCAAATGATGAAACTACTTAAGGTGGCTTCCCACGGTACGTGATATTGCGGAAGAACGCGGACCAGCCTGCACCGACGCACCATGGGTAAAGTATCGTCCGTGGTAGCGCAGACACGTCCGTCGCGGTGCGTCCGATCCGCGGCGAGGCGGTAACTTTGTGCGGTGCGGTGGGAGCTCGTGCTGTGTGGTGAACAAGATGGCTTCGAATCTCGAGACCCACACACACAGACTGAAACGCACCGTTGGAAGAGCCTTGACTGCGGTGTGTGGCTGTCCGTAGTCGTCGGCCATGCACGATAATCCGCAGAACCACGTACCATGGGAAGCCAGCTTAACACAAAACACTACTCTATGCTTAACCTTCATCATAGGCAGCTTATTTGCTTGTCTCCGCCCATTGCTGGGTAAAATCCTCCTTTTTACCTCGGACTCAAGTTTTCTCCGCAATATGTTTTATAATGCTAAAAATCAAACTTGCAACCACATCGAGCTCTGGAAAACCCCAGTCGTTACGCAGCCAACTCTTTGTTTAACTCTAGTTTAGGTCTTGGATGTTTATTGTGTGTGGCGTCGCTGTTTCTGGTTTCCATGACACGGCTCTAGCATGGGGCCAGAAGCAATGTATTGCCCTATATACAAATGTTTATTTATTTAAAGAAATACTAGCGTAGGCTGCGCGGCAAGCGGAAGTTCACTTTACTGTTCAACGGCGTTTCTTGAGTGTTGTACATTTATTTTATTTAAGTAAACTTGTAAACGTTGCTACCCCCCAGATTATGGTGAAGAAGGGGGAGGGATGCTAAAACCACTGTTTGGAGGCCTGCTCGCCTGTTTGAGTATTGTAATAATATCGCACCTGGCAGGCCAAGGCGAGTGCCCTAAGAAAAACCCAAATTCAGACAAGTGCGTCCCTGTATCGTATTGTGAACGAAAACGGCAGCCACCGTAAGTTTTAAGACATTGTTAAAAAGGAAACAGTGCGGCGAAATGGAGCGCCCATGCAAAGACCCCATGTTTAGCGAGTTATTCAATAGGTAATTGAATAACTCGCTAAACATGGGCGCTTTGGAGGATCTGCTGACCCGTATGAGAAAACAAAGGAAACCTTCTAGAATTCTAGGATTTCCAACTAACAGCAAACTTTTTGAACATCGACCTTGACTGCGCAAGCGAGATAAAGGCGTCTATTTGTTAGTAAGTAAGAGAACGGGCAAGATTTATTTATCAACAAAATCCCTTGTTTTTATTAATCTTACCCTTATCCGAGAGCTAAACAATAAAATTATAGTGCAAATAGCTCAAGTAAGTAAATACCCACCCATATGTCACAAACTGACACCGAATGCCCGCTATGCCCCAGGAAATTCAAGAAAAATGGGCTTCAGCGTCACATGAGATCAGCACACAACGATGTACTAAACCAATCAGCATCCGCTACTCTTACAACAACCACCGATGGGCAAACACCAATGTCACCATTAGAAGAAGCCTTCGGATCCCCATTTCTGAATGCCATCCGACCCAAGTCTCGCATCTGGCAAAGGCATTGGGACAACGTCTGCAACCTTCATGGCAAGCTATATGACCTCCCATGTGGTACTGCCAGTAGAAAATTCGTACACACTCTGGCCGACGAAATTGAGCATCTAACCAAATCAACCTACCCCTCTGAACGCGTATTAACCTTTGCTGCGGTCATACTGCAAAGAGACAAAAATGTTAGAAAAATGAAAGATATACTGAGACTACTCGATCGGCGCCTAAAACTCTGGGCAGACGAACGTTTCGAGGAACTCATCACGGAATCCACCAAAGCAGATTAATCTATATGGAATACAAGAAACCGGAAACAAAACAACAACGACCAAGAAACAAAATCATTCACACGACTGATACTACATGGAAAAACGCGGGAAGCGCTCAACTGGCTCCTTACAAAAGACACGAGCAAAGTTTTAAACCCAGACACTGAAGTTGATCCATCCGGTAAAACCGTCAGTGATGTGCTGAGAGAAAAGCACCCCCCGGCTAATACTCCAGATCCCACTTTATTCACCCTCCCCAAAGACGTCACAAAACTCCCACCACTCCTTGAAATCGAAATAACTTGTGACCATGTCGAAACAGTTGCGAAAAAACTACACGGCGGCGGAGGCCCCACTGGATGCACAGCCGAAAACTGGAGAGATTTCCTAATCCGCTTCGGCCAAGCAAGCGACCATTTAAGAGAAGCCGTAGCGCAGCTCACAACGAAACTTAGCAACGAAACCATACCCTGGAGCCAAATACAAGCATTAATGTCAAGCCGACTTGTTGCTTTAGACAAATACCCTGGTGTAAGACCTATTGGCATCGGCGAATGCCTACGAAGAATATTATCCAAATGCATGATCTTAGCAACAGGCTCTGAAGTCACTGAAGCATGCGGCCAGTCACAGCTCTGCAGTGGCATCGAAGGCGCCATTCATGCCATGATCGATGTCTTCCAAAGAGATTGCCAACCTGGTTCAAACTGGGGAATGCTCCTCGTTGACGCGAACAATGCTTTTAACGCCTTGAATAGACAACTAGCCCTCTGGCAAGCAAGAATATACTGGCCACACTGCGCCTGCTTTCTTTATAATACTTACAATGGCCACGCTGAACTAGTATTTCGCGATTCTGATGCAAGACTATATAGCAGAGAAGGCGTAACCCAAGGAGACCCACTCGCAATGCCACTGTACGCGCAACACTACAATAATTAACAAATTTAAAACCGAAAACACAGTCACACCATGCTGATACGCCGATGACCCCTCCGCGCAAGGCAATTTCCAAAACCTACGACAATGGTGGGACAACTTAAACAAAACAGGCCCAGCATACGGCTACTTACCACAAGGTAAAAAAATCATTTCTAATAGTGTCAGAAACCTACAAGTCTACCGCAGAAAAGACGTTCTCCGGTACCAACGTCTCCATAGTTACCGGCTCCCGCTTCCTAGGAGGCTACAAAGGGACAGGAGGGGACGACTTCATAAAAAAGAATGAAACCGAATGGATATCTATCATCGAGAAACTCACAAAAATCTGCAAAAACTCACCTCAAGCCGCTTACACTGCCCTAACTAAAGCAGCTCAGTTTAAATGGTCCTTCCTACTACGTGTCTTAAAAAATGCAGAAGAACTTTTTGAACCTTTAACTAACACATTACACGAGAAATTCATACCAACACTAATCGGAGGCGAAATCACAAAATTTGAAACCCAGCTATTTACCCTCCCAGTCCACAAAGGCGGACTTGCCCTTTCTGACCCCTTCAACACACCAAACCGTGCATACCAAATCTCAAAACAGGGATCTACAATACTTTCGACAGCCCTAACCGAGATGAAAGACGTAAACCTGGCTGAACACTACAATTCTTTGCGTGACGCAAGAAAGGAAGGAAACAAGGAAAAAGAAACATACGAGAACGAAACTCTCGAAAGCATTCTAACAAAATTACCATCCAAAAAGAAAAGAGCAATAGAAAGATCAATATCGACAAAAATAAAAACAAAAACATCAACCTGGCTTTCAGTAATACCGACAAGAAAAGACTACTTCAACTTATCACCCCACGAATTTAGAGATGCCCTGGCCATAAGATACCACCGCACACCAATCTCACTCCATGCCTGCGACTTGCGACGGCTGCGGCAATGATAACTTCAACCTGGACCACGCCTTGTGCTGCAAAACAGGTGGCCTTATCACACGCAGACATAATGAAATAAGGGACCTTTTCTGTGAACTGTGCCAGTAAGCCTGGGGAAACGTCACGAAAGAGCCAGTCGTCTCCGAAGGCGATACTGAGCTGCGCGGAGACTTGGCTTGTCGTGGGGTATGGATTGCCCAGAGGGAGGCGTTATTTGATATCCGTGTCATAGACGTCCCGTAGCGGCTGTCCTTCGTTCAGCTGAAGAAGAAAAGAAAAGGAAGTACTGCGACCCATGCGAGAAGCGCCACACCACCTTCACCCCTTTAGTAACCTCTGTCGACGGAGTTTTTGCTCCACAAATGATATCATTCACTAAACACCTCGCCGAAACGCTGGCGGACCGCTGGAACCGGACCCCTGCCACAATAATGGTCTGGCTACGAGCAAGAATTCAAACCGCCATCATCAGGGCTAGCAGCATGTGCATCCGCGGCACCCGCCATAGGTGGAATCGCACAGGCCTATATGAGGATGGAGCGGCAGTCCCACACGTACTGTCTTGAACTAGAATGAAGTATCTTATTTATATTCTCTGCACTTATTATCATGAATCTCTTGCTTAATAAACGTTCTATCTATCTGTTATTAGAGAACGAGAGAGTTTCCCCACCACGTCAAATCATGCTCAAAAAGTTTCTGTTATCTTTTGCCGATGATGAATGAACGATATTTAAGTATTTATCAAAAAGACACTCCAACAGCACACACACTTAACTTATACTTATAGTTACATTTACATTACACTTTCTGGTAGTGTTGCGCCAATTACAAGGGATATACAACATTCACTACACATAAAATATTTAAAAATAGATTTAACATTTATTAAACTTAATCGCGTTGATTTTAAAGTAGGTACTTTAAAAATATGAACGTCACTTGGCTACTCTGTCGTCTGTGTTTTATCTCCCAGAAGTGAGTGATGTGGTACTGTTACTTTTCTTCCAGATGCCCCGAGGTTTTACCTGAGCCTGCTGATTTGGACAGTTGCTAATCAACCAGCCTGTAAGTTTTGTTTTATATCCCACTAAGACATTGTTCTATTAAACTACCACTGCTTACCTAAATCTCAAATGAAAAGTTGCAATTCCCATTGAGAAGAGAAGAAAGAAGGAACTTCATTTTTATACTTTTCACACCATCTGCTCAGCAATGCCAAATTATACATCGTGCAAACCTTACATGAATTTAATTATAATCCGCTGGTCAATAATGTGATTTTCACTTGTCGTACTTAGTTCTTAGGTTTACCGCGGACGCACCTTTACGCCAATATCCCGGATTAGTTACTAAGCAAAATATAAAAACAAAACTATCATTGGATACCTGATGTGCGTATTGTTTTGCCCTAAAAGTCTAATTTCGTGAAATAGAACAACTATATTCTTAGTGTCCACACGGCGCACAGCCCAGTCCCCTGGGCCAGCTTGAAAGTCGGACTTATTCGAAATTCGAGCTGGCCTCTGCAAGCTGCATGGAACATATTTTAAATAAAATATTGAAGCGCCTTGAATACTCGTGTTTCAGGAAACTGCAATACAGTGTTATATTGTCTCGCCAAAGTTGAGAAAAATAGAATACTACTCCGGGATAAAGCTGTTTTTGTCTTGGGCGCGCTTGAACCCCTCACTGCACTCAGGACTCAGTCTTAACTAATGACACCCTCGCTGCGCTCGGGAGTTAAATCTGAATCTTTACTTACGTGCACGATTCAACATTACGCCCGAGACAAAGAACACTGTTTTATCCCACCTTGTACACTCTCTACTCTCTACTAAAAGGCGAATTCTCCAAAATGAGGGAACTCCCAAAAATTTGTCTCAAGTGAAACCCCAAGAAACTCTCGAGATGCCGGAGCATTCTGCTTTCACGTCACATAGACGTTACTCAGCAGACCTCAACCTCCTTCGCTAACGCCGTTCTCTGTCACGTGAAAAAGCGCAATGTCAGTTTAGAGAATATGTGGTAAATCTAAGAAATAAACAAAGTGAATCCGTATGTAACTTTTGTAAGCAATTAAAATGACAATACGATACAAAATAACAAATTAACTGTTCTGCAGAAGTACAGAAGCTAATGAAACATGTCGGAGAACCGAGGAGCTGGTAATCTTTAATTCAGTATCGGTATCTAATACCCTGACTTATGGTCGGCCTTCTATTCCAAGGACCTGCGGACCTACATACAAATATAGCCCATTTACGATCCTGCCGCGGGGCACTTGTGTAAGACTGAGCTATACTCCGCCACGCTAAGGATCTCCTGGATAATTATGATTTATGATTTTATGAATGACAAACATCTGTGTATCACAACGTCTTCTTCGCCCTTCGAGCCCTTTTCCAAAACGTTTACTAAGCAAATGTAAATATCTATTGTAATAAAGAAATGTTGCATTTGACTTTGTCTTTAAAATTAAATAAAGCGAGACTATTTCAATTCATAGCCTCCAGTCCCGCAAAAGGGAGGTAGGTGCCGACAAACTGGCTGCACATGGTCACGTACCGCTGTAAGCCCATATTGGAATTGCCTGACGCTGTTTGTTTGTCCTATTTCATAATCCAGCCGGTCCGGACCCCTACACCATCCTACCCATCATCGGGGGCGTGGTCCTGTGCATGGGTCTGCTCTACCTGGCGTTGGGGCGGCAGGCGGAACCTCCTAAGTCGGCTTGTCCCAAGAAGAAGTGCCCTTGCCCAAAGATAGACCCCGCCAGGCTTAGCTGGCCCGACCCCCCTCGACAAGGTTGCTGAAAGCGGTAAATATAAATAAAAACCGGCTAAAGAAGCACTATCTCTCCCTTTCCAGTTATATATGTTGGTATTGGTATGTATTAGTTTATTATACGGTTTATTCATATTTTTACGTTGTATAGTGAAGTAATTGTGTATGCAGTCTATTTTTATCAGTATAATATTATCAGTATAATATTGTTTGTAGTATATATTAGTCGTAGTATTTATACAGTTTTATTGGGGTAAGTACTTGTATAAGACACATTGAATTTGGGGGAGGGGGGCGTGGAGGTGGGGAGGGGTGGGGGAGGGGAGGTCCCCCCACCTACCCCCCCTTTTAGGAAACCACTAGTTTTTATGTTATGGAGGCCCAAAGATTGAAGAAAATGCCTACATTTTTTGGATTTCGGGGGAGTTGGAGGAGGGGTTGCCAAGAGTAGGGGGTCGCCTCGCTCCGCTCCGCTTCGCTCCGGCTCTCGGGTCTGCTGTAACGTGTGAACCTAACAAACCTATCTTTAGTTTTTAAACAGGAAGTGACCTAAAGCAACCAATTTGGTTCTGATAAACTCCATAAAGTAGTTAGTAAGTAAACAAAGCCAAAGTCGTCCAGAGAATCACGGATAAACGAGAGCGCAATAGAACATTCACGAAACACGGAAGGAATCGGAATGAAATGAGCAAGTAGGGGGTCGCCTCGCTCCGCTCCGCTTCGCTCCGGCTCCCGGGTCTGCTGTAACGTGTGAACCTAACAAACCTATCTTTAGTTTTTAAACAGGAAGTGACCTAAAGCCACCAATTTGGTTCTGATAAACTCCATAAAGTAGTTAGTAAGTAAACAAAGCCAAAGTCATCCAGAGAATCACGGATAAAACGAGAGCGCAACAGAACATTCACGAAACACGGAAGGAATCGGAATGAAATGAGCAAGTCATTATGTCAGAAAATACAAAATTGCTGACGCAAATTTCTACCATTACAACAAAATCTTGTAATTTCTACTAAAATCATGTACCAATATCCAACGTTGGAGCTTTTGAGTTTGACATTTGTCGTTCCGAGATTGGCCAAGTTGTAAAAATCGCGTAAACATATTTTATAATTAAAGTGCTAAAATGATGTTTCCTAAATCAGAAAATGGTATCAGAGGATAGCTAAGGACCCCCCTAACCACCTAAGTACTCCAATCTTCAAATTTCAATGTGTCTTATATAAGACCCAACCCTTTTATTATACGCGCAGGTCTTCCCCCGCTCAACCATCACATTTTCTACCATCTTGGTTTGCTGGAAGAAATCTCTTTTGAGAGATAAGCTCGCCTTTGTACATGTTTTTTCTATTTCAAGTTATCTGTTTGTCTGTTTTGTGTAGTACAATAAAGAAATTACGAAATTACGAATTACGAAATATTGTCTTACGTAAGAAATTGGGTTAGGTAGGTTGCTCCCCTCCCTCAAATATGGCGAGGGTGGTGATAGCTGGTGCACAAGTCATACTCGTGAACGGAACGGGTGCTGCTTGGGGGGACTGCTCCAGTCTGGTTTCTCATAAGCTGTGTTTATTACAGCTTTTGTTTGTTATTATTTATTTCTTTTGTAAAATTGATGGAGTTTCCTTTTCCTGTGCGAGATTCAGCCATGAATCATCACTTGAAAGGGAAATTTTCTTTTCAGAACTCCGATACCTACTTACAACAAACCATTTGAGTCTCATCTCAACACACCTTTTTTGCAGGTCCAGTAACCGGAATAAACCTGAAGAGGGTACAATGCATAGACTAAATAACGACTGAAAGAGGCAGTGACCATGAAATTACAAGTCCTAAAATATTCATAAAAAGCGTTCGTCCTGGGCGCTGTGTTGTCAGAAATCCCGATATCCAGTGTGACATTGAAATATACCAGTGTTTTATTTACTGAGTCGACACTTTTTATTTTACAGACAGATTGTGATTGCTCTTGCAAAGTCCCGACGGTAGCTGCAAAACAGATTGAAAATATGAGACAGAACTATGCGTCAGCCTCCCCTCTTGTTTTATGCAGTTCTCACAATATATACAATGTAAACTGTATGGGAAAAATCGCACTTAACTGGCGTTGTCAGATTGGGCTTTTTTTTCCCCATTTTGGGGAAAAATATGGCATTTGGGGAAGTTTTGGGGAAATGACATTGGGGAAATTTGGGGTTGACTATTTCCGATCGAAGTCTTGTCTATAGGTCAGGGTACGTTCAGTTTGATCGCCCGGCGACGCTCGACGATCACTGACAGCAGGATAGATGACACAAACGTAGTAACTTTAGTTGAATTTATTCAACTTGTGCAACTATCGCCGGGTGATCAATCTGAAGCCACCTCGCTGTACGCAGTTATGTTAGAGTACATTCTAACAATCATGTCCTGCGACGGGAAGCTGAATTAATACACACAATCACTCACTGGCATGAAGACGGTGGCGCCGCCGCGCCTCGGCTATCAGGCGTGCATTCAATACCAACGTTGCATAAGCAATGAGCTGTTCTGTAGAAAAAATGTCTCGCGCGCTCGTGCTAATATACAGGGTGTCCGGTAGATCGATGCAAAGACTTAAACCGAAGCTAGTACAGATCATTTAGAACCATTTGAACCAAGCATAAATATGGCGAAGTCTTACCGTTAAATTTTTATTGATGATTTAGTGTTTTTAAGAAATTTCCGGATTTTCACAGTTAGGTGATTATCATTGCGCAACTAAACAATAATTGGATTATGTTACAATTGATACTAATAAATCACTTAATACGCATTCTAATAAATCTTGATTTGTGCGACTGCTGCGTCAGACTTGGTTTTTACAGACCATTGAAGTGCACGGCAAATTTAAATCATCAATAAAATAAGTTTTTCGGACCTAATCGCTTTTTACGTGCAAATCTTTATAAAAACATTCTCAGTTAATGATCTTTCATTTAAGGTATTATTGACGTAGATACCTCAAACATTCTGGAAGTTATGACCTACTAACCAGTTTGAGGGAGGAAAATAGACTTTTTAGACAGTCTTCTTAGTTAATTAATTTTACGCTATTAATGCTCGCAATGAGATCCTTGATGCCTCACACAGACACGAGCCCGTCTTTGGACTTCTGTGGTCGTGATTTTGAGCATCATTTCATCTTTCATGGTGTCGAAAGCCATTCTAATTTTTGAAATTAACTCTTGTTTTGTGTTGATGGCTACGTTAGAATAGACCAGTTCTTTAGATCTGGCCCACACAAAATAGTCCATTGGTATCAGGTCTGGTGAACGAGCAGGCCAAAGAATAGACCTGTCTCTGCCGATCCAGCAATTGGGAAAACAGTCGCCAAGATAGCTTCGGACTTCAATAGTCCAATGTGCTGGACAGCAGTCTTGTTGGAATATGAGTTTCCGATCCATCGGAGCTCCAGACGCTTCCATCAAAACCGGGAGGTCGTTCTGAACAAAATCCAAGTAGATTTGGCCGTTTAAGGTATCTGTTAAGAAGTACCCAAGATGAACAAAGACAATATCAAGCCTAGAGCAGTGGTCGTGAAATTGAGCAGTCCCCGTCAGCGTGACTCGGTCCTGGCCGCCGTAGCAAAGTTTAACAAGGCTAACCCTAAGGACAAACTGAGCTCCACACACCTTGGCTTTGGAGGGCTTCGAGAACCAGTCTTCGTTTCCGAGCACCTAACACCTGCAAACAAATCTCTACATGCAGCGGCTCGTAAGAAGTCCAAAGAGGTTGGGTATTCATTCGTCTGGGTTCGCAACGGCAAAATCTTCGCAAGAAAGGACACCACCTGTCAGGCTCTGCTCATACGAAGTGAAGACACCCTACGTCTAATGTGTTAGATAAGATTGGTGCGTTGTTGTTCAATTGTTATAATATTATTTTCTTTAAATTCGCTAGAATATACTATCAAAATGTCCGCGGTCTTAGGACTAAAACCAACGACCTATTCAAAAATATTTCCAGCAGTGATCATGAAATAATTGTACTCACAGAAACTTGGTTAAATGCAAATGTCGCAAACTCCGAACTTATGGACTCTAGATACAATATCCACAGAAGAGATCGCTTATGTAGTCTTAAACCCACCAAAGAAAATAAGGCCGACGGGGGAGGAGTCCTCATAGCAGTATCGAAAAAATATAAATCCACTCGCGTAACAAGCTGGGAGAGTAAAAATAGGAAATTTGAGGACTTATGGGTCACTATTGAGACCAAGACTGAAGGCTGCACAAAAAAGCTAGCCATATGTGCAGTATATTTACCATCCCCAATCAAATTAGACTCCTTTTCTGATTTTTTGGACAACGCTAATAGGATAATAAATTATGCCGATGAGGTTGCTATACTAGGAGACTTTAATCTAGGTTTCATAGATTGGAACAAAGACGCTAAAAACTTCCACATGATCCCCTCGAACTACGAAAGTACCATAGGATTCCGACTCGTCGACTTTATTTCAATGAACAACCTGTTTCAATTTAACTGCATCGGTAATAGGGACGACAACATTCTCGACCTAGTACTGGTAAGTGTTCCCCATGTGACCGTTGCCCGATCTCCTGATACCCTGAGCAAGCTTGACTCTTACCACCCTCCATTAGACATTCAGATTAGTACATCACGGCTCACCTACCTCAAACCAAACGTTGGATATCGATACAACTTCTTCAAAGCCGACTACGAAGGGCTAAAGCTGCATCTAAGGTCAGTCAAGTGGGAGGAAACGTTCGAGAATTGTGGAAATGTAAACGAAATAACCTCACTCTTTTACTCTACATTGGAAGACGCCATTGCCAAACATGTCCCTAAACAGAGAATAAAAACAAACAAACACCCTCCCTGGTTCAACAAACAACTAACAAGACTGATAGCCGAAAAGGAACGAATTAGACAGAGATATCGCAAATATCAGAATCCCCGAGACAAGATAGAATTCGAGATTTCCCGAGAGCGCTGTGATAAACTATACGACACATGTATGAAATCGTATCTGAATAATATTGAATCCAGTATTCCAGTCAACCCCAAGGTTTTTTGGAGTTTTATTAAATCAAAACGAAAAGGCTATTCCACGCTACCATCGAGCATGTATAAAGATGACACATCGGCAAACAGTGGAACTGAGATCGCACAGCTCTTTTCTAGTCACTTTTCAACAGTTTATACTGATCTCGACCCAGTAACAACCACAGACGCACACATAACTAACCAAACAGGTCTGTCAAACATCACAATCAGTGAGCGCGATATACTTAAAAAATGCAAAACCCTTGATGTATTCAAATGCGCGGGACCTGACGACATTCCTGCAGTATTTGTGAAACTCTGCCCACAAGAGCTCTGCTTCCCACTATTCATATTGCTGAATCGTTCCTTGAGGGAGGGTCGTTTTCCTGACGAATGGAAAAAAAGTAGAATTGTTCCTGTTTACAAAAAGGGGGATGAAAATGACGTTAAAAACTACCGACCTATATCCATGCTATCGTGCTTCTCAAAACTCTTTGAATCCCTTATCTGCCCACTTATCACACACCACATCGACAGGGTTATCTCACCCGAACAACACGGCTTCAAGCGCGGACGATCGGTGGAAACTAATCTGGTCTCCTACGTTAATGATTTGTCTCGCGAGATGGACAGTGGTCACCAGGTGGATGCCGTATATACTGACTTCAGCAGCGCCTTCGACAAGGTAAACCATAAACTGCTTCTGGGTAAGTTAGCAGCACTCGGTGTCCACGGGTCATTATTGGACTGGTTTTGGTCGTACCTGTCACAGAGACCTCAGGTTGTGAATGTGAGTGGACACCAATCTCAGCTTTACTACGCGAAATCGGGAGTCCCCCAAGGCTCTCACCTCGGACCAATCTTGTTCTTAATATTTATCAATGACTTGTTGAACCGTATTGCGCGTTGCAAGTACTCCATGTTCGCAGACGACCTAAAAATATATAAAACCATTATGTCGGAAGCTGACGTGGAACTGCTGCAAAATGATCTGAACGAAATAGCGAATTGGTGCCGCAATAATGGAATGGTCCTCAATGCAGCAAAATGCTACCACATAACATTTACCAATAAGAGAACCCCAATAGCTTCCACGTACACTATCAACAACATCGAACTCGAAACTGTCAGCGAAATGCGAGATCTCGGTGTAATGATGGAGCCCAACTTAAAGTTCATATCCCACATCAACACTACTGTATGCAAAGCTGCGAAAATGCTGGGCTTCCTAAAGCGCAATACAAAAGGTTTTCGTCTCTCCAGCACCAAGATCCTCCTGTACAATGCCCTGGTTCGCAGCCATCTCGAGTACGCCTCCGTTGTCTGGAATCCCGTCTACGCGGTTCACTCCGAAAGAATCGAACGCATTCAGCACGCATTCACTAAACATTTAGCGTACAGCCAACCAGGCATTTCTCACAGGGAACATTATGAACGGCGATTAGACTACTTCAGAATGGAAACATTAAACTTCCGAAGAAATTTACAGGAACTCCTATTCCTGCATAAGGTCTGTAACAATAACTTGGATGCCAGTAACATCTTGAGTCAGATTGGACTGATAGTGCCTTACAACTATCCGCGCAAACCCATCCCTAACAGTCTTCACACACCGCTATGCAGAACAAACATCTACAAGCACTCACCCATACCCAGAATGTGCGACAATTATAACATCACTAGTAGCCAAACCAACATAGACATATTTCATGATCGCTTGCTTGACTTTAGGAATAAAATTAAAATGAAAAATACTTGCATCTAAAATTGACAAATTTTTATAAATTTTAAAGAATATTGTAAATTTTATTAATTTAATACCTAATCTTAAGTTAAATTATTTCCACTACCTTAGCTTAATTACATAAAAATCAGAATTACTAGTTAGTACAAAAATGGTCAATGTTGTGCTCATCTATAATAGGCACTCATATAAGAACAAAACTGCAAATTTTTTTTATTGTAATAATATGTATATGTGTGCTGTTGATGTGCCTAAATAAATAAATAAATAAATAAAGAAGTGTGGCCCAATCAACGTCTTGCCTTTCACTTCGGCCCACACATTGACTGAGAATTTCCTTTGGAATGACACCTCCTTTTTCCAATGTGGATTGTTATGCTTGTCAGCCCATTTATGCCTATTATGGAAGTTCGTGATACCCTTTCTGGAGAACTTGCTCTCGTCAGTCCACAATATTGATTTAAAAAATGCGCATTTTCATTCAAAAGAAATCGGAAGAATTGCATTCTTCGATGGGGATCTTGGTCTTCCAGACTTTGTAACCCCGTCCCATGAAATGGATTCTTGTTGTTATCGTGCATGGTTTGCCATACCTTCCATCTTGAAATGTCAAGATCTCGAGCATCCACTCTTATGCTGGTGGTAGGATCAGCTTGAAATGCCGCCAAGATGTTTTCTTCTGTACCTGCCTTGGTTGACTTCAGTTGCAGCGCGGTGAATCCCAACTTCAGGAAGCCGACGAAAGGTGCTGTAAAACATTCTGACATTCGGTAGCCAGCGGTTTAGGTAGCGCTCTCCATATAAACGTCGAGACATCGCTCCATTGCCGTCTGCTCTGCCATACATAAAAACAATGTCGGCATATTCTTCATTAGAAAAACTAGCCATCACGTGAAGCTTTCGACCCAGAGCCCAGAACACATTAAATAAAATCCAAGACGTAAATAAACAATGTGTGAAATTATCCTAGTGAAATAGCAATTGACATTTAAACAAAAGAAGAACGCGAAAAATAATAATAAAATAAAGAGGTTCAATCCAATTAATTTCAATTTCGTAGGCTGTTTAGTGCATAGGAGATGACTTAGGCTATCTTGACGACTGTTTTCCCAATTGCTGGATCGGCAGAGACGAGCCTGTTCCTTGGCCTGCTCGTTCACCAGATCGGATCCCAATGGACTATTTTGTGTGGGGCAGAGCCAAAGAACTGGTCTATTCCAACGTAGCCATCAACATAAAAGAAGAGTTCATTTCAAAAATAATAATGGCTTCCGACACCATGAAAGATGAAATGATACTCAAAATCAAGACCACAGAAGTCCGAAGACGGGCTCGTGTCTGTGTGAGGAACCAAGGATCTCATTTCGAGCTTTAATAGCATAAATTTTATTTATTAAAAAGACTGGTTAGTAGGTCATACATTGTATAACTTCAAGAATGTGTGATCTACGTCAATAATACCTTAAATGAAAGATATTAACTAAGAATGTTTTTATAAAGATTTGCACGTAAAAAGCTTTCACTTGTTTTTGTTAAATTAGGTCCGAAAAACTTTTTTTATCGATGATTGAAAGCTGTGCTCTTCAATGGTCTGTAATAACCAAGTCTGACGTAGCAGATGCACAAATCAAGATTTATTAGAATGCTTTTGAATTCGAATTCGAATTCGAATAATTCGAATTAAGTGATTTATTAGACTCAATTACAAAATAATCCAATTATTGTTTAGTTTCGCAATAATACTCACTTCAGTGTGAAAATCTGGAATTCTTCAAATGCACTAAATCATCAACAAAAATGTAACGGTAAGACTTCGCCTTATGTATGTTTTGATAACAACTTGCAGTGGGGACCCCACATAGAAAAATTGGCTGGTAAATTAAGTTCTGCGGCTTACGCTGTTAGGAACATCAGACAAAACACGGATGTGGCTACATCTAGGCTAGTATATTTTAGTTACTTTCATAGTGTCATGTCCTATGGTATCTTGTTGTGGGGGAAAGCAGCGGATATTCAAACTATTTTTATTTTACAGAAAAGAGCTATTCGAGCAATTTATAATTTAAAACGCACAGACTCCTTAAGCGAGCTTTTTAAAGAAATTGACATACTAACTCTAGCTAGTCAATTTATTTTCGAAAATATAAAGTATGTACGCAAGAACCTTACAAAATTTCCCAAACTTAGCCTGTCTGTCTCGGGTATCCACAGACGCACGCCGTGTCTAGTTCCGAGATGATGCCCCACCTCGCCAGGTTAGCTCTGGACCTACCCACTCCAGCTCTGAGACGGTGAGATTTCCAGATCGGCCAGCTGAGCTTGTATCCTTCAACTAGTTTCTCTTTCACGCAGTTGCTTGGGTCTGTAGGGTTCAGTCGCGACTGCCACTTGACGAGGCGTGTAGTTTGAGCTGGTTGACTTAGCGGCTGCACTGAGTGCAGGAAGCTTTTTCCGGAACGCAGCCTGGGCCTGGCTGGTACATGGTTGAACAGGGGATACCATCTGTCATGTGTCTGCTTTGACCTTTCAACCGAGCTAGAGACAGATCTCCGAACGTCCGGGGGGGCTATTCCTGCTAGCTGGTACGGCTTGTCGGTTAGTGTGGGTTTCAGACAGCCCGTTATTAATCGACATGACTCGTTCAATGCCACGTCGACCAGATTTGCGTGCGTTGAACGTTCCCACACAGGGCAGGCGTACTCAGCCGCAGAGTAGCACAGCGCCAGAGCTGTGGTGCGCAGGACGGTTGGCTTTGCTCCCCAGGATGTCGTGGTCAGCCTCTTGAGCAGGTTGTTGCGTATGCAAACTTTTTGTTGGGTCTTCGCGCAATGCTGCTTCATTGTCAGGCTTCTGTCTAGGGTTACGCCGAGGTACTTAGCCACCATTACCATTACCATTCGGAAAAGTAAGTTTTTCTCCACGACGACAGGGAGCAAATATTTATTAATCTGTGGCAAAATGCTACTTTTCTGATAAGCTACTTTTAAATTTATTCATTGGCATGTAGCATTTACGCAATATGCCAATTGAACACAGATCTTCATAAAACAATCGATTGTAATTTCATCGTAATCGATTAAAAACGAACGTGTTTCAAGTTTTAACTATAACGTTACATGAAAATTTATGAATTTTTCGTAATATTAAAAAAAATGTCACAATAAATTATATGTTTTACTGAAATCAAAAGTATCTATGACTGTTATTATGATAAAATGAATAATGCTATCCGATACCATTGTAATATTCGATTCGATTATTTTTACACATAGGTAAAAGTAGCATAGGAATATTTTATCTTTGGTGACCTTTCCCTAATCCTTCACAATCTGCCGTTATAAAAAAAGTTATGTTTACGTTGTTCGATTACTGTAAAAGTGGTTAAAATCGACATCTCTCCTCTCCGCGCTTCGCATTTTGGTCGGGTTAAACACAAGTCGATTCTATTTTCGCGTGGGTATGAATTTTTGTACTTTTCTTCTTACAACCCTCGATTCTCAAAGTTAAATTATATTTTTTCGCTTCATGGTCTGTTAAAATTTTATACATATTGTCATCATCTGTCAATCTGTTGTTGACACAAACTTGTCCACAGAACACATTTGTCTTTTTTTTTTTTCTCTATTTTTGCGTTTCACCTTTGCATGTTTTGATCCAAGTATTGTAACATTGAATTTTTGTCATGCATATATTTTGTTTTGTGTTTGATAATGATGATTATAAGTTAAGATTATGTTATGACCCAGCATTACGTATTTGTCTCGAAAATTGTGTTACTGTTAATTCTCCATCTATGTAACTAGATTATTCCTCTCCAAGCAGACCCAGTGTAGGACTGGTTCAGGCAAGTAACTTGGTGTGATTAAGATAGTAGATATTTTATATATTTATAATTAAGTAAAAACAAGCATATATATTTGTATTTATAAGTATTAATATTATATTTTAAACTATTATATATGGATAGCATACGTTATATTTCTGACAACTGTATTTTATCATGTTCATCAAGCGATGATTATACAAATATGGCGAACGACACCTCCATTGTGGAGGAATCGTTATCGGCCAAACTCTCGACTGTCTTTGGTGGCCTGGAAAATAATCTTAACCTCGTTCAAAATCAAAATCAAAATCAAAAATCATTTATTTCCATAGGATGTTGTTACATCACTTAGATCCGTCATTACATTTTTTTGGGTGAGTTCACTAACCCAATGGCGGAATCTGTGGAGAAGAGCTCACCGAAGAAACTCCACAGTCGTCGCATCTTTTGCGTTTCCTTTTTTAAATAAAATATTGTCAAATTACAAAATGAATGCTAATTATATATCGAAACAGCCTGTTACTCAAACAATCTATTCCCATGGACATCTGTCCTCTAAGTAATCAGATATCCTGTAGTAACCTTTTTTATACAATTTCTGTTATATTATTATTTTAAACTTGTCTAAAGGTAAGTTTTTAATATCAGTAGGGACCTTATTGTAATAGCGTATACAATTGCCTTTAAAAGAATTACTAATTTTATGTAGTCGGCTTACATAAGCAACCAACTTGTCTTTATTTCTAGTATTAAAATTGTGTATATCACTGTACTTCTGAAAATTAGTTATATTTCTTTTTACATACACAAGATTGTCATAGATATATTGAGACACAAATGTCAGAATATTGATTTCTTTAAACTTTTCCCTCAGTGACACTCTAGGCCCTAATCTATAAATTGCACGAACAGCCCGTTTCTGCAGAATAAATATACTATTAGCATTCGCAGCGTGACCCCACAATAAAATACCATAGGTCATTAGACTATGAAAGTAACTAAAGTAGACTAGTCTAGCGGTGTCTACGTCGGTAAGAGCTCTAATTTTTTTAACTGCGAACGCTGCCGAACTCAGTCTGTTCGACAATTTATTTATATGAGGATCCCATTGTAGTTTGGCGTCTCAAGTAATGCCCAAAAAGACAGTCGACTGCACAAGGTCCAATCTCTGTCCTTTTATAAATATGTCTGTAGTTACCGGGTTCACATTGGGTAACACGAATTTAATACATTTAGTTTTCTTTTCATTAAGTAATAAATTGTTAACAGTAAACCAGTTCACTATACTAGAGATAGCATTGTTTACCTCGTCATAATTTGATTGCTGTCTTTTAACTTTAAATATCAAAGAAGTATCATCGGCAAACAATACTAACCCATGTTTTGCTTTAACAAGGTAAGGTAAATCAATAATATATACTAAAAACAAGAAAGGACCAAGAATTGAACCTTGCGGTACGCCCATACTTATTGAAGACCCAGGTGATCTTTTCCCATTAACATCGACCATCTGAACCCTATCTGTTAGATATGACTCCAGAAGGCCAAGTGCCTGATCTTTTACACCATAATGGCGTAACTTCCTGACAAGAGTGTCATGATGGACGCAAACAAAAGCCTTGGATAGATCGCAGAAGACACCTATTGCATCCATTGCGTCTTCCCAGGCATCAAAAATATTGTCGATTAGTTCAACACCAGCATCGGCTGTTGAACGACCCTTTGTGAAACCAAACTGAGCAATATGAATTAAATTATTGAGATAAAAATGACTTTGCAATTGATTAAGTATGAGTTTTTCAAATATTTTGCTAAGCGTTGGTAGTATCGATATGGGTCTAAAATTGGTGGGGTCTGATGTACTACCAGCTTTGAATAAAGGTATAACTTTACTTAGTTTCATCAAGTCAGGAAACACACCACTATCTATACATTGATTAAATATACTGGTTCATATAAATGCCCAGAGCATCCACTCCAGTTACCTGGACCTACTTGAAGCGTTTAGTGGCAAACATGTGGATGGAATTCTTATATCAGAATCGTTTCTCAAACCGTCCCTACCATCCACCATGTACTCATTGCCTGATTTCCGGCTCTATCGGAACGACAGAGTTGGGAAGGCAGGTGGTGGTGTAGCCATTTACCTCCGCTCCGACATTCCCTGTAGAGTTGTAAGTGCTTCCCCGAATGTGTACTCTGAGTCGGCAGAACATCTTTTTCTTGAAATCTGTCTTCACCATAATAAAGTTCTGCTCGGTGTTCTCTACAGTCCCTCTCTTCACATTGATTACTTCGATACATTCGAGTCTCTGCTCAATGAGCTGACTCCTCTTTATGATAACACTCTCATCCTCGGCGATTTTAATACTTGTCTTATTAAGAATGACTCTCGCTCTGCCCAACTCCAGGCCATTATCAATTCTTTCAATTTGCATATTCTTCCTCTCAACGCTACTCATTTTCAGCCCCATTGCACTCCATCTCTTCTCGATATCATGATAACCTCTAATGTAGACAAAGTTGCTGCCCATGGTCAATTTCACTCTCCTTTCTCTTTCCATGACCTAGTGTATCTATCGTACAAGGTTAGGCCTCCTAAAAGCAGAGGTAAATTCATTTTTGCTCGTAGTTTTAGGGGTATAGACCCTACTGTCCTAAAGTCTGATGCCGCCTCGATTGATTGGTCGCCTGTCATCACTAGTGAGACCGTTGACGACAAGATTCACCACTTCAACACAATTATTCTGGGACTCTACGACAAGCACGCACCAGTAAAAAAGGTTCGAGTAAAACATCTCCCTGCGCCCTGGCTCTCTGATCCCATTAAGCGATTGATGGCAAAGAAGAACAGATTCAAAAGCTCCTACAAAAAGGACCCCACTGATGAAAACTTTGCTGCCTTCAAATGTCTCCGCAATCGGTGCAACCATATGTGTCGCGCTGCCAAGCGCCGCCATATCTATGAGTGCATCGAAAATTATACCCCGGCTCAAGTGTGGAAGTTCCTTAGAACCCTTGGTGTTGGCAAGTCCCAGAATCAATTGGTTGGTGATGTCGATCTCAATGGTCTTAATAGTTTCTTCTCCGACCCTCCTGTTGTAATGAATCCCTCTGTTAAAAATGCCACCCTGCATTCTCTGCGCTCCAAGCCATCTCCCACCACCACTCCATTCGACTTCAGTCTTGTCGAAATTGACACGGTTAAGAAGGTGGTGCTTGTCATCTCCTCAAAAGCTGTAGGTGACGACAGTATCTGCTCGAGAATGATAAACAGCATCCTTGATTTCCTCCTACCTGCCATTACACACTTTGTTAACTTCTCTCTATCTCAATGTTCTTTTCCTAATGTGTGGAAAAAGGCGTTAGTTATCCCTCTTCCCAAAACCTCAAATCCATCTTCGTTTAAAGATTATCGTCCAATATCTATCCTGCCTTTCCTTTCCAAAGTCCTTGAATCGATTGTCCACACTCAACTCTCCTCCTATCTTTCCTCTAACAGGCTGTTGAATCATTTCCAGTCCGGATTCAGGCCGGGACATAGTACCGTCTCGGCCTTACTTAAAGTGACCGATGACATTGAATCGGCAATGGATATCAAGCAGATCACTGTGTTAGCGTTACTAGACTTTAGCAGTGCCTTTAACTGTGTTGATTTTGACATCCTCGTTGAGATACTGAAGTCCCTGAATGTCTGCTCGGCCGCTGCCAGCTGGTTCGGCTCCTACCTGAGAGGTCGTCAGCAGCGTATTAGGTCCGAGGAGACTTCCACGAAGTGGTGCGACCTTTCTTCTGGAGTTCCTCAGGGTGGTATTCTTTCCCCTCTTCTTTTCTCCGTCTTCATCAACTCCATTTCGGATGCCATTTCTTCTTCTTACCATCTTTATGCCTATGATCTGCAAATCTACCGCCATTTCTCTCCAAGTGATATGATTTCTTCTGTGGGTGCATTAAATGACGATCTCGAGAACATCAGGGGCTGGGCTCTGTCTCATGGACTACTTGTCAATCCCAGTAAGTCGCAAGCCATGATTGTCGGCTCCAGACACTCCCATAGTGTATTACAGCATCTGCCTCTTGTTCCTGTAACTTATGATGGAACCATAATTCCGTACAGTACTAAGGCAAAAAATCTAGGTGTTATCTTTGACAATCAGCTTTCATGGTCTGCTCACGTCTGCGAAGTTAGTAGACGAGTCTTTGCCACATTTCACTCCCTCAGGCGCCTTCAAAACTTTCTGCCTCGTCATACTAAAATTACTCTGGCCCAGTCTCTTCTCCTTCCTCTCATTGATTACGCAGATGTCAGCTGGATCAGCGCGAACGAAGAGCAACTGAACAAACTCGAGCGACTTCAAAATCTCGGGATTCGGTTTGTCTTCGGGCTGCGTAAGTATGACCATGTCTTCCAGTATCGTAGGGAACTGCAGTGGCTTCCAATTCGTCTTCGCCGGGATACCCATGTTCTCATTCTACTCTTCAATATTCTGCACAACCCTCGCTACCCCAGCTTCCTGCGTGATCGGTTTGAGTTTCTTTCTTCGGATAGGTCTCGGAGATCAAACACTCGGTCGCTGCTTGCAACTCCTCAACACAACTCAGTCGCATATGGGCAAGGATTCAGGATCAGTGCTATCAGGCTCTGGAACAAGCTCCCCAGTGCCATCAGGGACAGTCCGTCACTTAACGTTTTTAAGATTCGCTTGAAAGATCATTACCTCTCTCTTCCATAGTATGTATATATAATTTGTGTTCACGATGACCCCTCCGTGATGTGCGACAAAACTTAAATAAATGTGTGCAATACCTAAGTACCTTATAGCTCTGTAATGTAAATAATTCGTAAATATTTAGTAATTGTTATAACGTGTAATAAGATGTACCTACCCCCTATAGAGATAGGCTGATAAATAAAGAGTCCGCTTCTGTTGTTGTTACTGTCAGGAAATGAGTAAAGATAGCAGATAGGAAAGTAAATAGAGACGTAGTCACTCAGACAGTATGTCATAGCAACATTTTAGTAGGTAACAACCGATTTGTCTGTAACTCGGTGTAGAGGTAGTTTACGCATAGTTATGCCCTAGAGTACACGATGTTATCGCTACGGCGTCTCGCTGGCTTCTGGAGCGCGATTTCCAAAACCCTCCGTATTTACGTGAGGGGGTGAGGAAGCGGGGAAGCGCGCGTCCGGAGGCTAGCGGGGCGTCGTAAACGAGAATTTTAGTTCTAATAGTAAGGATTCTAATTAGAATTTGTAAATGATGATAGTGTATATAAACACGGCAGGTGTAAATAGCCATGTATGTAGCCAATTTTAAGGAAATAAAGATTTTAGCTAAAGCGGGGGTGAGGGGAGGTGAAATAGGTGCGTGCCTGCCCGCGTCGCTATAAAAGCGAGCCACCGCGTTGGTTCGATCTTCTTTTTTTCCACGCCCGAACGTCGTCGAGTCAACACACCACGCACCTCGCCTACTCGCCTCGCCCACGCCCAAGCCGCCATTTTGTTCTGAGTAACTTGGTAGTTTTTCTGCACCCCAAGCTCGCAGCCCCAGGATCCCCCAGCCCCCACATTTATGGTCCTTCGAGCCGGATCCTGCGAAGATGAGCGAGAAGAACGCCAGGGTCACCAGGAGCAAGGGACGCCGAACCTCAAGTGAGTGTGACATTCCCAGCGGTAGCGCATCAGACGCGACGATGCGCACCGCCACCGACTCGACGGCTACGGGCACCACAGCGACATCGAGCGCGTCGACGGGCACCACGGCCACGTCCGGCACCGCGGAGACCATCGTCTCCTCCCACTCGCCGGGTGCTGCGCCCCCGAACCCAGAGGTCGCCCAGAGGCTGCCATTCGCGCCTCCGACCTCCCCTATAGGCCCGCCGCCGCCGATGCCGCCACAGACGCTGCGCCCCGATCGACCCAGGCCGCCGCCGCGGCCTCCCGCGTCCATCGCCCGCAGTGCAGCGTCCCGTAAGAAAAGGATGATGAGAGCAGAGATGGAAGAGAAGCTCGCCGCGCTGGAACTTCGAGAATTCCAGATTGCGGCCCGGATAGAGCGCGCAAAAATGGAAAAATGCAGGTTAGAAGAAGCATCGTCCGAAGACGAAGCCCATGAAGAGGAGGAGCTTATGGAGCGCCGCGTGGAACAGTGGTTCGAGCAGCAGCCGACGCCCGCGGAAGCTGAGCGTCCCCCCTCTCCTCCCCGGCCCCCCGCGAGGGCCATCACGGCGCCAGCGTCGGTCGCAGAGCCGCCGCCGCGCCCCCGAGAAAACCATGAGTACCAAAGTACGAGGTATGTAACTATGCCCATATTAAGTGATAACCAACCGCGCCCGGCGGCGCCCGCCCACGCCCAAATAGACGCGCTCGCGGCGCAGGTAGCGTCGCAGGTGAATGCGCGGCGCGCGCCGCACTACATAACAGAGCTGCCCAGCTACGGGGGCCGGGCAGAGGAGTGGCTGTTGTTCAAAGCTACTTTCGAACAGACGTGCGATCGCTTCGCACCTGGCGAGAACGTGGCGCGCCTACGTCACAGTCTCCGGGGGCCCGCGCTAGAAGCAATAACCTCGCTACTTATCACCCAGTCGGCGCCAGAGGAGATAATGCGCGCGCTGGAGCGGCGCTTCGGTAGGCCCGACGCGTTAGTGATGGCAGAAATGGAGAAGCTAAGGACGCTGCCGCGAGTCAGCGACACGCCACGCGAAGTGTGCGTGTTCGCAAACAAACTGAATAACATAGTGCGGACCATAGAAGTTTTGCACAAACCGCACTATCTACACAGTCCAGAAATGCTGCGAGCGGCAGTCGAGAAGCTGCCGCCATTACTACGCGATAAATGGTATGAATGCGCCGCTAGCGACCGCAGCGGTCGCCCCGAGTTGATCACACTAACAGAATTTCTAAACCACCAGGCAGACATGCGCGCCCCCTACGCGCCCCCGGAGCTGGAGACGAAGCCCGAGGCGCCCCGTAACCCGGCCAGGCAGAAGAAGATGGAACGCACCTTCGTGACCGAAGACACGAAGGACGAGTGCCCGATGTGCGCCCGTCCGCACGCACTCCCCGATTGCAAGCGTTTCATCGAGGCCGACGTAGAGAAGAGGTGGGAAGTAACCAAGAAGAACAAGGTATGTTTCCGCTGCCTACGCAGCACCCACCGGAGAGACTCCTGCCGTGCACGCGTATGCGGCGAGGCAGGCTGCACGCTGCGCCACCACCGACTGCTGCACTACAAGCGACGAGAGCTGCCGATCGCGCCGCCACCGCCGCAGACCGAAGAAATACACGCGTCGGCCATCGGCACCGAGATTGCGAACGCGGCCCAGACGCGGCGCCGCGCCTACCTAAAGGTCGCACAGGTAACGCTAATAGGACCCAAGGGGAGTCGTGACACGTATGCGCTCCTAGACGAGGGCAGCACCGTGACGATCATCGACCAGCAGTTGGCGGACGCAGTAGGCCTCGAGGGCCCCACCGAAGTTATGAAGGTGCAAGGCGTTAGCGGAAAGGTAACAACACACGCAGACAGTAAGCGAGTCACGGCGCACATCAAAGGCAGATACGAGACGGAGACCCACGAAATGAACGACGCGCGAACCTTCGGGGACATGAACTCGTTCACACAGTCCGTCCGCCCCTGCGACATAGAGAACTGCACCCACCTCGACGACGTGAAGACGCAGCTGCTCTACGACAGCGCCACGCCCACAATACTAGTAGGCCAGGACAACTGGGAGTTGATTGTATCGCGTGAGGTACGTAGCGGACCCCGCCACCAACCCGTGGCATCACGCACTCACCTCGGCTGGGTTCTGCACGGCTGCAGGACGACAACCACCTACCCTATGGTATTCTGCGGGCGCCTAGACGCCGCCCCCGAGGAAGACAAGCTGGAGGGCCTCATGCGCCGACACTTCGAGTTAGAATCGTTGGGAGTAGCACCGCGCCGCCAAGCCAGCGACCCCGAAGAACGCGCCCTAAGTATTTTAAAGGAGAAAAGCCGCCGTCTGCCCGACGGCCACTTCGAGACCGGCATGTTGTGGCGCGATCCCAGCGCCCCCATCCGCCATACCGGGTACGAAGACGCCAAAAAGAGACTGGTGAGTTTGGAACGAAAACTCGACAAGAACGAAGATTTGAAACTGCAGTACAGCGAGCGGATAGAGAACTTGCTAACGTCGGGCTACGCCGAGCGCGCGCCAGCGCCCCCTATCGGCGGGAGAGTATGGTATCTCCCGCACTTCGCCGTAGTAAACCCCGACAAAAAGAAGATCCGCGTCGTGCACGACGCCGCTGCGAAGGCGCGCGGCGTCTCGCTGAATGACATGCTGCTACCCGGCCCCGACTTGCTACAGTCCCTGCCGGCCGTAATAATGAAGTTTCGTCAACATCGAGTGGCAGTAACATCCGACATAAAGGAGATGTTCATGCAAGTGAAGGTACGTGAAGAAGACCGCGACGCGCTTCGCTTCCTGTGGAGGGGAACACGCCGCGACGCCGCCGCCCCGCCCGAAGAATATAGGATGACATCAATCATCTTCGGGGCCTCGTCGTCCCCCTGCAGCGCCCTCTATATCAAAAATAGGAACGCAGAAGAAAACGCGCATGAATGTCCAGCCGCCGCGGACGCAATAGTAAACAACCATTACATGGACGATTACCTCCACAGTTTCGACACCACCGAGGAAGCCGCCCACATCACCACCGCCGTCGACCGCATACATCGTCGAGCTGGTTTCGAGCTACGCGGCTGGACGTCGAACGACGAGGCGGCCATACGACACTTCGCGCCGCGGCTGGACAGCGCACATAGCGACACGGTTGAAATCGGCGGCAACGACTACGAAAAAACGTTGGGCCTGTTATGGTATGTCAAAGAAGATTTATTAGGGTTCCGTGTGAACCAGCGACGTGTCCATCCCGATGTACTCAGCGGCCTGCGCGAACCGACCAAGAGGGAGGCGCTCAGCCTCATTATGTCGATTTTCGACCCACTGGGTCTAATCTCGCCCATAACCACTCCAGCGAAGCGGATAATGCAGGATACGTGGAAGTATAAAACCGGGTGGGATGACCCCATCCCGCAGGCGCTTCACGACAGATGGCAGTCGTGGCTCATGGGTCTACGTGAGCTACACACACTACAAATCCCGAGATGCTACGACAAGGAGCCGGCAGCTGAGTACGAGCTACACACATTCGTCGATGCGAGCGAGGAGGCATACGCAGCGGTCGTATACATCCGTATACAGCGCGCCGACGGGTCCATACAAGTAAGCATAGCAGCCGCAAAGAGTCGCGTCACGCCCACGAAACCCATCTCCGTGCCACGCCTCGAGCTACAAGCAGCGCTACTGGGTGCACGCCTCGCACGGTCGGTACAGGAGGGCCACAACTTCGACTTCGCCCGCCGCACGTACTGGAGTGACTCGCGCACCGCACTGCATTGGATCCGCGACGAGCCACGTACCTACAAAACGTTCGTAGCACACCGCCTCGCTGAAATAGAAGATTTAACCAAGAAAGACGAGTGGCGGTGGGTCCCCACCGCTGTGAACGTCGCCGATGACTCCACGCGTGCCACCCCAGCTGACATGTCGCCGCAACACCGCTGGTTTACCGGCCCCGAGTTCCTGCGCAGCGACCCCGAGGAGTGGCCGCGAGAGGACAAGAAAGAGGTACCTACAACAGGAGAGGAACGAGCAGCGGTCATCGCGCTCCCCGTAGCTGCAAACGTGGCCCCGCTCATCGACGTCGACCGCTTCTCAAAGTGGAACCGACTGTTGCGCGCCACAGCCCGCGCGTTGCAGTTCATAGAGCTATGCCGGCAGCGCCACCTGTCGAACGCCGCGCGCCGCAAGCGTACGAAGAAGATTGAAGGCGATGACGACTGGAGAAAACGTCCCGCCAACAATAAGGCGGCCAAAAGGCCCCCCCCGATCGTCGCTGCCCCCCGCGAGTACATCCCACTACCCGCGCGCCATCTATATGCGGCGGAAATGTTACTCGTCCGAACATCGCAGCGAGACATGTCGAGGGCAACGAACAAGGACAGCCCCCTCGCCGATCTCAGCGTGTTTACAGATCCAGATGGCGTCCTACGACTACGTGGACGCATACGAGAGGCCAACGACGTGAGCTTCGAGGCGGCCAACCCCATCATTCTGGATGGCAAACACCGCTACACGCGACTATACGTGCAGCACACCCACGAGCGACTACACCACGGCGGCGTCGAGATAGTCGTAAACGAATTACGACAGCGAGTATGGATGGCGCGAATTCGACCGACGGTGAAAGAAGTCCTGAAGAGCTGCCCGCCCTGCCGCCTGAAGAGGGCCAAGCCGGCCCAACCGAGCACGGGCGACCTGCCGTCGGCGCGCCTCGCACACCATAACCGCCCCTTTACGTTCTCAGGACTCGACTATTTCGGCCCGCTGGAAGTCACTGTGGGCCGGCGCCGCGAAAAGCGTTACGTCGCGCTTTTCACCTGTATGACGTCGCGCGCCGTACACCTGGAAGTCGTCGCGTCGCTGAGCGCCGACTCCGCCATCCACGCCCTGCGCCGCATGATTGCGCGCCGGGGCTGCCCGACCGAGCTATGGTCGGACAATGCAACCTGCTTCCGCGCCGCCGACCGCGAACTCGCGGAGGCGTGGCGCGCCCTAGAAGACGAGGCGTCGCGACGCCGCATCAACTGGCGTTTCCTGCCCCCGAGCGCCCCCTTCATGGCTGGCGTGTGGGAACGCATGGTGCGGACAGTAAAAGAAGCCCTACGAGTCACCCTGCACGAGCAACGCCCGAGCGATGAGACACTCGCCACGCTGCTCGCGGAAGTTGAAGCCACAGTCAACTCCCGCCCTCTGACGCATGTACCTGTCACGCCGGAAGACCCACCCGCGCTGACACCCAACTCCATCCTGCTTGGGCCCGACTGCCACATACCGGCCCCCTGCGCGTACGAAGAGGACGAGACCGCCGCGCGCACACACTGGAGGCGCGCCCAGCGCCTTGCCGACATCTTCTGGCGGCGCTGGGTGAAGGAGTACATGCCCCTACTCCAACACCGGCGGGAGCCCCACGCTACCGGGGCTCCACCCAAGATTGGCGACGTCGTGGTGATCTGCGATTCGAACCTGCCCCGCAACACATGGCCCCGGGGACGAGTAACACGAGTCTACCCCGGCAAGGATGGCGAGGTGCGAGTCGTCGATGTCACCACCAGCAGCGGACGAGTACTCCGGCGGCCGACCAAGAAAGTCATCGTTCTGCCGACGGGATCGCCTGCAGCGACGGCGGGAGAATGTTCACGATGACCCCTCCGTGATGTGCGACAAAACTTAAATAAATGTGTGCAATACCTAAGTACCTTATAGCTCTGTAATGTAAATAATTCGTAAATATTTAGTAATTGTTATAACGTGTAATAAGATGTACCTACCCCCTATAGAGATAGGCTGATAAATAAAGAGTCCGCTTCTGTTGTTGTTACTGTCAGGAAATGAGTAAAGATAGCAGATAGGAAAGTAAATAGAGACGTAGTCACTCAGACAGTATGTCATAGCAACATTTTAGTAGGTAACAACCGATTTGTCTGTAACTCGGTGTAGAGGTAGTTTACGCATAGTTATGCCCTAGAGTACACGATGTTATCGCTACGGCGTCTCGCTGGCTTCTGGAGCGCGATTTCCAAAACCCTCCGTATTTACGTGAGGGGGTGAGGAAGCGGGGAAGCGCGCGTCCGGAGGCTAGCGGGGCGTCGTAAACGAGAATTTTAGTTCTAATAGTAAGGATTCTAATTAGAATTTGTAAATGATGATAGTGTATATAAACACGGCAGGTGTAAATAGCCATGTATGTAGCCAATTTTAAGGAAATAAAGATTTTAGCTAAAGCGGGGGTGAGGGGAGGTGAAATAGGTGCGTGCCTGCCCGCGTCGCTATAAAAGCGAGCCACCGCGTTGGTTCGATCTTCTTTTTTTCCACGCCCGAACGTCGTCGAGTCAACACACCACGCACCTCGCCTACTCGCCTCGCCCACGCCCAAGCCGCCATTTTGTTCTGAGTAACTTGGTAGTTTTTCTGCACCCCAAGCTCGCAGCCCCAGGATCCCCCAGCCCCCACAATTTGTATATGTATGTTATGTATGTATATAACTTGTATGTGTATGATATGTATGTATGTATATAATATTATATAAATTAGGTGTAGTAGTAGTATTAGGTATATGTACCTACTTATATTATTATTGTGTATGAATAATTTTGTTGTGCAAATAGGTTTTACTCTCACAATCCACTTTCCTTTCCTATCTGGGTTTGCTGGTAGAAATCTCTTTTATAGAGATAAGCGCGCCTCTTGTACATATATCTTTCTTTGTATATCTCTGTATGTTTGTTTTGTGCAATAAAGTATTCATTCATTCATTCATTCATTCTTAAAATATAATTCAAAGTATAGTAATTTCATTATTTTTACACCATTTTATTTAAATTTTCCTCATAGTGGGTGTGAAAAGTTGTATGTGTCACTCAGGAGCAAAATTATTTTAGTCATGGGCGTTAACGCTTGAATCCTCCGTTACGCTCAGGATTCTATCGTAGAATCCTTCGCTTCACTCTGGATTCAATGTACCGCCCTCGCCTTAAATACATCATTTTGCTCCCTTGAGACACAAATAACTATTTATGTATCTCTGTGTGTGAGTTACACATGTCGTATTCGTTCGTCTGTGGTCGAGAACAAGCCGCGGCGCAATTTTTACTTGTATTGTATCCTGCACTTGTTTATTGGTTGTTTCCGTGCTGTTTTTAGTATGCAATATAATAGCTAGACGTTAGGCCGGCTTGGGAAGCCAAACCTCAGTTTTCTGGTGATTTTTTTACATACCTACACCTATACAGTGTTCTATTTTAAGGTAAGAAAATAAACTTTATTTATTTTATAATTCGTGTCTGGCCTGGATTCGTGCCTACTGGTCGTTCGGTTTGTTTGTATTGATAAATTATTGATAGTCTTGTGACTTGACGTGGACTTGATGTCCAATTTGGTGATGGGCAGTTGTAGTGTGTCCATTTAAAATGTTTTGATAAAGTGGTGTGGTGTTTTAGAAGGCGATTGAGAGATTTTTACAGCTACTATATTGGATGCTATAAACCCTAACAACTGTAGATGATTTGCATTGCACTTGTGTTTTTTTTATATGGTTTTGGATTTTTTATTTTGGTGTTGCCATAACAAAATAAAAAGGGGAATTTTAGGGAAACACTTTATTTTTATTTAAATTTGTTTTAGCCTGGCTGACAAACGTGGAAGGAGACGCTTCAAAAGCATTTACATAAAAAAGACTAATGACTACAGCAGTTGCAAAAAACATCAGGAAGCTTTAAAATTTTCGCAGCTTGGTAGCAGCAGTAAAAAGTTGACTTCATTTTTAATGTAGAGACATACCTACAGAAAGAAAAATAGCAGAACTCAAAATTTCAGCATTTGTAGCCGAGCATTGTTCACTTCATGGTGAAAGATCATCTTGGTGAATTGGTTTCAAACTAAGATAAGTCGTCTGTAGTCTTAAGATATACCGCACTAAGTGTTCTGGGTTAATACAAAATGTTATGTCGCTCTGTATGGTGCAAGAACTTATTGAAGATATTGGCGAAAGTAATTTTTCAGCAATAATAGACGAAAGCACTGCTGTTGTACAACAAAGGCACTGTATATTTTTACGTTTCAACAGTAAAAATGCGAGCGAAGTTGTGAAATTTTATAAACTGTTAGAAATCGAAGCTGGTAATGCGGAAACATTGGTCAACACATTCAAAAACCAATTAATCAAAGATGGACTGGACTTAACAAATTGATAGGCGTTGGAGTAGACCGCGCTAATTTAAGGGAGCATCATTCATTTTCATCGATGTTGAACTAAGTTGTCCCTGAATTAGTTGTCGTGAAATGTGTGTCGCACTCGCTTCAACTAGCCGCTGAACACGCGTGCAAAATTTTACCATCACATTTAGAGAGTAAAAGGCAAATTGAATACAACATGCTACATAAGACACCAACAGGAGAGAAACCCCTAAAAATAGATTAACCATCAGGCACGCGCTGGCTTGCTCGCAACGAAGCTATCATAAAAATCCTAGAACAGTGGGATGCCTTAGAACTTCATTTTAGGATAGCATAAGACAAGGAGAGATGTTACACAGCTTCCCAATTTCATGCCATGCTTCTGTCTGAATCAAACAAGCTATATATTTTTTCTTGAAACAAACGTTAAATGCCAATGTGATAAATATGTTTCAATCTGACCAAGTCAACTGCTTGAAAGTTTTTACAGAATTAACTGGACAGCTACACAAATATTTGTCCATATTGATCCCCCCGAAAGACTACAAAACTTGTTGAGACATTATTTGGCAATATTCGCATTTCGCGACAACATTATGGGCCTACGTTGCATTAATTTAGGATATGTATTTAATACAGAAGCTGAAGGAATTCCCGAGAATGAGTTAAATAGAATTAAAGACAAGTGCGTGCAGTGCCTCATTCGCATCTGAGAAGAAATTGAAAAAAGGATTCTTAATAATTTACGAATCCTTGAGAGAGTATCAGTTTTCTGCCCAGAAACGGCAACAAGCCAAGTACGGCCTGACATTCAAGGCATCGCTGTTGCTTTTTAAAATGTAGTTGGAGGTATTCAGAATATTTTACTCCACCGTTGAAGAGGCAGTATTCTCCACTCTTGTAAGGTGATGTGACCTTAGAAGTGGAGAATACTTCCTCTTCAACCGTGGAGTAAAACTGAATCAACCGATGTATTTTGGGGTGAAGTTTTATCATATAGAAATGCTGCTGGGGAAATAGCATTTCCTCACATTTTAAAATTAGCCACGTCCATGTTGAGTTTGCCAATGCAAGTGTAGAAAGAGCTTTCTCATTCTTGAATGTGGTTAAAAACTAACTAAGAAACAGACTGCTGGCCAAAACGGCAGACCACACAATGATGGTGAGATACGGAGTAGCAGCCCGTAGTGGATGTTCGCAATTTGAGCCGACTGCTAAAATGATACAAATGTTTAATTCTGAAAAAGTTTACTCTGCTGGTGGAGGCGATGTCGAATTATTAAATTTGTCAGCTCCCTTTTGAGAAATGAAGAGTTTTCAACCTTTAAAATAAATTTTAGTAAGAATTTATGGTGTTTTTATTTGTAAATTACGTCAAATTAAGTTTGGGGTATTTTTCTAAAAAAGGTATCATTTTGGGGAAAAATAGTTTTGAATCTGGGGAAATTCGAGAAATCTCATCTGGCAACTCTGCTGTCCAGTTACGGCACTTGAAAAGCGCCCAATCAACGCAAACCAAACACATTAAAACAACCAAAAATAATACATGAAAATGTATTTTGAACCATTTCTCTCTTACTGCGACATAATATAAATTAGCTTGGTGAACGTCACTGATACAAAATATAATTAATTGTAATATTTTATATAATAATAATGTACATTCCTCGCCATACATTCGCGGTTCCGTAGGAAACAAGAGAGGAGCCACCACAATGTTTCTGTTGTTGCATAGTTGGACAAGGCGTGACGCATATCCATACCATTTGCACGTTTCATGTGTTACTAATACCGCAGGAAAATAGGATAAATCGTCCATTTTGGAAAGTTCGGTGAGGACTACGAATAGGCGTTCGTCGTCCCGGAGTGTTACAAGTCGAGCGTTGCCACCGCTCTCCCCCGCACTATAGGGAGGGGGCAGGAGTGCGGGGTGCGGGGCAGAGCAGCGGCAGCTAACGGCAAACTCGAAGCAAACGGCTGGTATACATAACGCACTTCGCAAGGTTTCTTGGCACCTGAGCGAGGTCATCCTATCTCCTTCTCGCCCATGTATGCATCTCTCTTGTACTCCCCCCTCCAGGCGGCACTCAGGCGCCCAGAAACTGTATCAGTTATACATTATTGAAAAAACATGACGAAATGCCCTCAGCATTGTGGATAATGACGACGCAGAACGGACGTATCATTCACTTTCCCTGCGAGACATAATAAATTAAAAATACATTTACACCACTGCTGGATAGAAACTTCATTATTATGTATATATATATTCAAGGAACACAAAATCGGATCTTACACGAACCCATCATAGCCTTGATTTAACAATTCAAAATACTTATACGGTTGGACTTTTTGACATGAGGAAATATATTATCTTTGTACGCATTATAAGGATGTAATAACGACCATACATGTTGATGCACACTGAGCTACTGGACTGAAACTAAACCCGTTCGTAACTCGGGATACTGACACATAAATACTAGAAGAACAGTCCTCCTCAACCAGTAACCGCAATGGGCAACGCCCTATTTGATTACACCAGCAGTGACTCAGAGTAAACTAGTTCGTGATTCGCGATACTGATCAGTTCCTTTTCAATAGCTCCGCGTGAGTACGGGCTAATGACAGCAGTGGCGATAAGTACCTATCCTAATGGCGTTATTGATGACTATAATAATATTTATTCCAATCTTCAACAGGCTACAATTCCTACTCCAATCTCGCTTTCATACCTCTAGCCACAGCTTTTCTGACATCTCCGGTTTTTACTCTGAAAAGAAAAGAGATATAACATATTAGAGAAAAGAGAAAGAAAATTCATCAAAGTCAAAACAAAGCTTCTTTTGAAAAGAGTATAAAATAGGATCACAGTCTGATTTCGACAATGGGTAGCACAATTATTTTTAGGGTTCCGTAATCGAAGGGTGCCAAACGGGACCCTATTACTAAGCCTCCGCTGTCCGTCCGTCCGTCTGTCACCAGGCCGTATCTCATGAACCGTGACAGTAAGACAGTTGAAATTTTCAGAGGTGATGTATTTCTGTTGCCGCTGTAACAACAAATACTAAAAAACAGAATAAAATAAATATTTAAGGGGCCTTCCTACATGACAATTCTTTCAATACCACATACAAACTTATGAATGCACCTGGTTACGTACATGGAGTGTGAAAGTAGCCGCACCAATAACCCTGTAAACAACATTTTGCTATGTAAAATCCAAAATATTCACTCCACACCATCCCTACCATTGTACGGTGGTACGGAACCCTTCGTGCGCGAGTTCGACTCGCACTTGAACGGTTTTTTCTTTTCCGCTCGATACTTCTCGGTCACACTTAAGTCGCTAAAATTCGCTTTTAACGTGGACTTACTTAACTCCTAGACATAACTAACAACGCATGAACAAGTCAAATGGTAACATATTTAATTTCAACTATATCACACAGAGTAATGTAAAACAGAGAGTTTTATTCATCGATGGGTTTTGACTTGGAGTTTTTGACAATTAAGGCATTTGTCATAATAAAATAAACAAAGTAGATTTGGCGTAGTAAATTTTTATTGGAAATTATTAATGAATCGTCATGGACGCTCGAGGAATCCTGTTGCATTTGCCAATAATATGAGAAGGATTGCTGTAGCAAACGTATTCGTTATAGCGGATTTCAGTTTTTAATTTTATTTCGGTTCAGTTCAGTTTTAAAATTTATACCTACGCAGTTCTCTCCGCCTTCACGAGACAAACCCGTAGACACCAGATTTGACCTCCTAGGACAAAATAAACGCGCGTAATGGCCAAAACTACAGTACAGTATGTGGACCTTCTATCGCTGATGGAAAACATCGTGAGGGAACTTTTATATCTCATTAGCTGCGGCGATGAGCTAGCCCCCTGTCACGCAAAATGTACGTGTATGGATGTAAGCTAAATCAAACATTAAGTATATGAGAAAATAAACACCTGGAAAATAATTATTTCGGTAAAACATATGTAAATGAAAAATACGGATTGAAAAAATAAAAGCACAGGAAAATATATATCTGACAAAAAGAAATAGTAGAAATAAAAGCGTAAAAATTAATATTAGTAAAAAAACGTAGAGAAAAAATTAGTCTTGGTAAAAACGCGAATGGCAAAAAATAGAAGGAAAATATTATTTCGGAAAATTCATCTATACACTCCTTGTTACTCTACAGCTCCAAAGAACGACACGCTGACGCACGCATACACACACGGGGAGCGGGGAGCGCGGGGAGCGGGGAGCGCGGGGCGCGGGGAGCGCGGGGCGCGGCGCATGGTCAGCTACCCGCCCTCACGCGTCAGGAGACATAGCGATATGTCGAACGAACATTGGCGCTCGCCTCGAATCGCACTTGAGCGGCTGAAGCGCCGGCTTCTTAAGAGCTACTGGTAAAAATATCGTCTATACAGATTAACATCACACTACACACTTAAATAAAAGTTGGACAGATACATCAATAAAATTTCAAAACAACCCATTTCCAAACGGCACGCCCCGGTTACTCTTGCCGGATCAGTACGCGGGACTCTGATGGAGATTATCACAAGGAAGTGAACTCAGAGAGATTAATAGTGGTTGCGAAAACAACTGATACCTAATTTACCGCATGATAGCGTCGTTGTACACACGTTGTTGTGTGGAGAAGCTACCTAATTCAAAAAGCAGAAAAGGTGTATTTATGTTCTCCTATATGTAGGATATTGAGTAGTTTAGTAAAGACACCTATGTTTGTATGACACCTGCACAAATGTTTACCTGTCATTGCAATCAAATTTATCCTTTTCATCTTGGCTTTGCTGGAAAAATCTCATGTTAGAGATGAGCTTGCATTTGTAAATGTATGTTCCATAAGCTTGTAATGTGAATTTTCATGTGCAACAAAAATCCTCAGTATTATCCGGATTTCTATCCCATAAAAAATGTAAGCCCACAATTAAAAGGATATGTTACTTCTCAAAATGATATGGATAAAACCACTGTGAAGAAACTGATGTTAGAAAAATCGAGAAAGATATAAGATAAGATGCTAGGACCTGAACAAAGGACCAAAGTTTACAATCAATAGTCAATAGTCAATAGTCAAAGTACTTTATTACTGTAGATATTTACATATACCTAGCAAACGTCATTTTTTGCCTCTTCTCTAATAATCACTCAACGAAATGTGAGGAAGATTTTTTAACTGAAGAAAAACAGGATAACAATAGTCAAAATGATTGTGCGAGTCACACATCTACGTAATTTAAAGGCCTTCTCTACAAAATGTGACTTCGGTAAATTACTTTTATCTACTATAAGGTAAGTACTGTTGTGATGAATATGCGGCAATGTATATTTTCTTGCGATCTGGGCCGATAACAGCCGACATGTGTCGAGCGGTAAAGATATAATAATCGTACCCTATAATCGTGAGAATAGTTTGTGTTTTTGAATGTATGGGAGGGTTCAGTCTCTCTTTTTCGAGAAAAGCTCGCCTCTGCAAGTTAGGTATCTTATGCCATTATGCGTTATTATTAGATAAGAATGTAATAATAACCCAGAATGATGAACAGCGAATCATCATTAACCGCCACTACTCGCGGCCCCGTGCCAACCGCATCCAATAAAATAATGAATACGTTACGGTCAGCCGCACCAGCCGTGTTATATGTGATAATAAACAAACCATTTCGAGCTACTTTAGCCCTCTTGATAACTCAAAAACTGTTAAACCTACACACATGAAATTTGGCCTATATGTATAGTATATGTTTAGGCCTAGGTAGTCTAGTCATAAATTCTGCCCCAAAGAAAATTGTGCCTAAATTATATCTGAGAACGTCCTAGTGAATATTTTGATAGTAAAGTCGTGGACTTTCATATTATATCGAGAGACTCTGTGGTGCTACGGTCTGTAGGTCTGTCCAACGGTTGTAGCTCTGCCTACCATCCAAGAGGTCCCGGGCTAGAAACCCGGCTAGGGATAAAAGAAAAAACAACGCAGGTCTTGGATGTTTACATGTGTGTTATGCCGCTGTTTCTGTTTCCCACTAAACAGGGTATCCTAGTGTGGGGACAAAAGCAATCTACGTGCCTGTATGTAAATGTTTATTATTCTTGTTTACGTGATCGTGTCAAATACATCGTGTACATCCATCATAGAAACCAAAACGGCAATCCAGGGAGAAACAACATCAACCCTTTAACTTACTGAACACCTCACAGGCCTCCTACTTTAGCTGGTGCAGGAGTTGTGATGGCTGTGATAGACGAGCAGGTGCAGGGGACATGCACAAAGGCCCCGCTCAAGTGGGCCATGCAGGCACAACCCCCTTATAGAAGAAGAGAAAAGACAAATATATCCAAGTGCCACACCTATTTGCTATTTCCGCGCCTGCAACGCGTTCGAGAGCCAGTCCATCGCCTGGTCGAGCCCCTCGCCCCGCACCGCGGACGTCTTGAAGATCTGGAATGTTCTGTCGCGGAGCGCGTCCAGACCCAGCGCCTGGTGCACTTCCGCTACCGTGAGGCAGCCCGCCATGTCTTGCTTGTTGGCGAGCACCACGAGGATTGCGCTCGCTAGCTCTTCTTCCTGAAAAGGGGAAGGAGGCCGTCCATTAATTACGTGTGGCGATTTGGTGGGGGGAGCCAAGTCTCAGGTATTTTTTCCCTGAAAAACAAATGTGAAATTGCGAGATAATCTGAGTTAATTTCAAATAACTAATGGCTGACTAAACTATATCAAAAGATAAGCCAGTTTGAGGGCATGAAGGATTTGGTTCAAACTTTAACAATGTTTGAGGTTGATTTGTTAAAAAAAATAGTTCCTTGTAATGACAGTGGTATCATTGCAGTGTAATTTTGTTTTATTTATTTATTTAGTCACATGTCCTGTCACCACACCTACCGGATATGCTAGGTTATCTCTACTAAGATTAATAAAATGTCTAATCTAAAGCCATATTATATTCGAATATCTATTGCCTGTACCTTAATATCTATCTGTATCTGAACTAAAAAAAAACATTGAAAAATATATTTTATTAAAAAATTCTCATGATTTGTTCATTATTTTGACAACCTTCTTCAAGCAAAGTTAACATTGCCGCGCTACTAACAGCAAACCTTGGTCCGCAATGAGTGCACTGCTGGCCACTCTATGATGGCCTCGAGCTTAGCTTAGCTTCACTCTCGGCCTTCATTCCAGCTTGCCCATCAAAGGCTGCAATGCTGACCTCACTGAGTATTCCTGGAGCTGCGCTTTCGGCCACCAACAGTGCTGCCAGCCAGCCAGTCATTATTGACCATGGAATTAATGAACTATGATCTGGTTACTTCTATTCAACTACAGCACATTTCTGCTAATTGTTTAATATGGGTTTCAATCTAAGCACAAGTAAGTCATTTGGAATTTTAGGCCAATCCTTTGTAAAACCTATATAAAATCAAAACTGATAACTAAAATTGGAAACAATATTTTGTCACCCAAATTTTGATTTGTCACTAAACTGTGATATCCTAATTATCATATCTGTTCCTTAAAATATGTTAAAACTAGCTGATGCTTACAACTTTGTCTGCATGTTCCTAGGAATTATCATTTACCGAGAGAATGTTACCCTCCTTCTGATGCAGTTGGATAAATAGTATCCTATATGGTAATCTAGCTCATAAACTATCTCTGTGCCAAATCTCATTCAAATTCGTTCAGCAGTTTTAGCGTGATTGAGGCACGGACACACAAACATCTAAACATTAATAATATCAGTTGGATTCACAGAAAATAAAGAATTTTGAAGAAAAATGAGTCATGTGCTGCCACTGAGCTGTATTACGGGTTTGATGACTGCCTTGTATACCAATAGTTTGTTGCTTGATGACAATTTAGATTTTCTTCCTAAGAGCCAGGTTTGCTGCACCTCTTTTGGATTTGATTTGATTCAATTTCCAAATTTATCTGCGATGTAGTTATTTGATGGTGTCTTGGTGTGGGAGTGTGGGGAATCTAATAATTTGATGACTTATTTTATTTTATGGCGATTTCAAATAATTTGACCGAATTTTATATTTTATAGTGATACAATTTTGGTGACTGATCTAATATTTTAGGTGATCAATAAAATCATACTTACTCTTAACATATGCACTAATTCATCTTTAGATATGCCTATTCGATCTCTATCAGCTGAATCAACGACATAGATAATTGCGTCTGTATTTCCATAATAACATCGCCAGTAGGGCCTGAAATTATAAAACACATTGATCAGTTCAGTATATAGTAATAGCTGTGCAACAGTCTAGGTACGGAAATAAAAATTGTGATAAATAATTTTAAACTAGCTGCTGAATTCTATGATTTTGATTGATTTTATTGATCTTCTGGGTAAAGGCCTTATGATTCTATAATGTCGCTAGCAAGGAACGTGATCATAAGTGAACATCTGTTCCCAAAATGCGAAAATGCTTTTTGGTTAGGTTTTCCTTCAATGTGTGGAAGGTATAGCCTCTTTCTTTACCTTATACTGGTCTGTCCACCTAAATCCCACACTTGGAACTTGAGGTTTTTGTACGTGACTTGTTCTACATTGAATCCGATAGTTGGAATAGTTGTCACCACCTCTCCCACTTGCAGTTTGTACAAAATAGTAGTTTTCCCGGCTCCGTCCAAACCGAGGATCAGAATCCGCATCTCCCGCGCCCCCAGTAAGCCCCTAAAGTAACTGAACAACCCGCCTGAAAAACCATAAAATTCCACATAGAAACAGACCGGAGAAAAACCTATAAAACTCTTTAAAACTAATCTAACAACGTGAAAACTGCTTACCCATTTTACCGATAAGAGTATGGGACAATTACAACTTAGGAATGATGTTTTTGCTCCAGCGACACATGAAAATGATCCGTCGAGTTATTGTAACATTTGTTGCATTTTATTTGCATTAATTGCCAAAATTAAAAGGAAAATACGAACATTTTATCGCAAAACCCATAAAACATAACCACTTGACGTGTAAGCAAAGGAGTAGATGGGGATGCCAGTTACATTGTAGAATTATCAACCATCGCAAAGAAATCCTATTGAATTCAAAAATTGAGCACTTATGTATATCATTATATTTTAATCAATTTCTCTTAACCAAAATGGACTTTTAAGCTTTGTTTCATTGTTTTGTTTTAATGTTTACCAACAATTGGCAAATGATAATTTCTACCATGTGTGGCCACCAGAAATTAATAAAAATATGGCAAGGCAAAGAATCATTTCATGGATCCTAAACGGCTTTATTTTTATGGCAAATTTTATTTTTAATAGCTAATCATCATTATCTCTTATTGCTGAATCTAAATCCAGGCAAGGAATTTCAGTCAGGGAATTTAGATAGCATCTTAGTAAACGCCTGTGAAATAATCCTTAGCAAAGAAATGACATGATCAAGCCAGGATCATGGTGAGAGTTTTAACAGGCAGGCGTGCTAAAGTTATTTGGTTTTTCCTGAAGCGTTCTCTATCTATCCCGGTTTATACTAAGTGCAGGCATGTGTAGGAGCATCTTTAACTACGTTTTTACCAATACAATAATAAAGAAAGAGGAATCCTAGATTTTAACAAGTGAAACTTAAGCAAGGGGAATTTTTATAATTTCTGGTTTTGGCGTCGATTCCAAGACAAAATAAATAGACAGATTCAACCAAAATATCACGGTATTCCCGGTAACAAATGTGTGCGATTTACTTTACTTTACTATTACTGAATAGTGACGTAGGAACCGTGACGACACCGTCGATACCTTATCGTCGTCGTCGATCACGTGACGTCGTGCCTCCGGGAAACAAACTCCATTTACGCAAATGAACATGTGCGAACAGCAGACAAAAACTTCCAGGCGTACTTTACCACAAAGCATTGCCCATGATACAAGTTGTAAACGACAAAGACAACCTATTGCTTATTGTGGTAGGTACATCACATTTCACGGCTAGAGCCAGTACACACTATGTCGGAACGACAGTTTTGCCCGGAGATATGAAAGCAAAAGCGCTATTGAAATGCATAATTCAAGTGCAAATATGCATCCGACACCTTTTCGCATCCAACGATACTATCGGATCCGACATAGTGTGAAAATAGTTAGTTTGTAAGTATTCTATCGCGTAAACTATCGATAAATTGTATATGTAATGCTTACTTACAGTCTAACGTGTTAATTTTCGATAGTTTATAAATAAATCTACGCGTGTCAAACTCGAAAACACGCGCTGATTGGTTGAATGTCGGGAGGCAGTTGCTCACGTCCGAAGGAGATATTTGGAGCCTACCACCCACATCCTCCCGGGTAGTGCTGAGGAGCAACAGATCAACACTAAAACTTTCAGGTTCTCGAAAGAGAACATAGTCCAAATACCCTGAAATCTATAAAAACACATGACATTGGCGAAATTAACCCAGTTGTTAGACCGCCATTTATTAAGATTTGGTTGAATTTAATTTTTCCCGGGCAGCCACATTTTGCTGTCACTCGTTTCCATCGAATCTAAACAATTAATCGAAACACACAGAGGATTTTGTGGTTTCTAGCATCGTCGAACCATACTCGTGTAGCGAAGAAGCTCAAGCACAAATCCACGATACGTCATCACTCATACGCCTGTGTGTGTGTGTGTGTAAGAGAGGGTGTGCTTCACAGATACGTTCTAGAACCCGAGCCGCCACTCATGTCCAGCGACGGAAAGTTAAGCTGGCAAGACAGAGCGGTGTCAGTTGGCACTATCGGACTTGAGTAGTAGTGGCGGCGGCGAATTCAACACGTGCGTGTGATGGATGACGTATCGTGAATTCGTCCTTGACCTTCTTGGCTATGCCTGGTTCTACTAGTTAGCAGACAGTCTTTAGCAGACAAAATAAAGACAAAACTAGTTAGACAACAAAAAAATATACCTAAGTGAAGTTGTAGTGCTATATAACTGCGATAGTGTTGGTCAAGAACGATTACGATATATATATGTACGATATATAATACTCCCCGCTCTAAGTAAAATATTTGAAAAAAATATCTTCAGCCAGTTATAATATAAACCGACTGTTCCATAATGAGTTAATGACTTCACTAAAGGGCGTTCCACTACAGATGCAGGGATGCGGTTCGGATAAAGCATATCATTGGTGCTTGGGAGAGGTCACAAGATGCAATTGGTGTCGTCTGTGACCTTTTCAAAGCATTTGGTTGCGTTAGTCACGAAACGTTAATTTGTAAATTACAGCATTACGGAGTTCAGGGGAAAGCTCTCGAAATTGTCTTCTCTTACCTTAGAAATAGAATCAAGAAAGTTGATGTGAATGGAGAGAGGTCATCTGGATATCTCATCTCAATGGGTGTCCATCAAGGTTCAATATTGGGCCCGGTTTTGTTTTTGGTGTATGTTAACGATCTTGCCTTTTTTGTAAAAAAACTTATGTGATATTGTTTTGTTTGCTGATGATACTTCACTTATTTTTAAGATAGACAGAACCCAGAACCATTTCGACGATGTTAACAAAGCAATCACGCTAGTTCTTAAGTTTTACTTAAGGTTTACTACCAATAATTTAATGATAAATTCTTAAAAAACCAAATGTCTGAAATTCTCGCTACCCAATGTCAGAAGGAATCCCACTTTAAATATTTTAATGAATGACGAGCCTTTGGACCTGGTACAGTCGACTAAATTCTTGGGTATTAATCTAGATTCACAATTGCAATGGGGTCCTCATACATCTTATATAGCTGGAAGATTGAGCTCTGCAGCTTTTGCTGTACGAAAAATTTGACAGTTTACTGATGAACTGCAAGATTAGTATATTTCAGTTACTTTCACAGCATTATGTCATAAGGCATTATGTTGTGGAGTAAAGCCGCAGATATAAATACAATCGGTATTTCTGCTACAGAAGAGAGCAATTCGTTCCATATATAATACGAAATCTCGCGATTCTCTCCGAGAACGATTTGAGGAGATCAATAATCTTACAGTGGTTTGTCAATACTTAAATGAAAACGTATTGTACGTTCGAAAAAATATTAACACCTTTGTCAAAAATTACGATGTACATAATTTAACACTAGATTTCGGTTGCAGAAGGTTAATGGTTCATTTATGGGGAACTGTATACGCTTTTATAATAAGTTACCAAGAGGGAATTGATCAATTGCCCATGCACAGGATTTAACATTTACTAAGGCTAATCTCATAAAGAAAGCCTATTACAATATTAATGACTATTTTAAAGACAACGCTGCATGGCCTTAATGCCTCTAGCTTCATGATAATAATAATAATAATTAACCTTACTTTTACAAATGCAATAATGCAATTTAACCTCTCAAAAACCGAGGGTAGTTGGGACGGGTCGCGATTTTGAACCTTATGCCATGGTAATAAAATTTAAAACCTATAATGGAAAAGCGCCGGTGGTATTCAAGCGGTTAATAGTCTGGTAATATAATTCAATGTATAAAAGTGCTATGTGGGGTGACTCATACCAATTTATTAGTTTTAACGTAAGATACAAGTATGTTACCAAGAAACGAGAGTTTATGGTCATACTCACTTAAAAATCTTTTCTTGCGGCGGCTCTACGTAGCGGGTTGCTCCCCTCCCTCAAATATGGCGAGGGGGGTGATGCCTGATGCACAAGTCAAACTCGTGATCGGGTGCTGCTTGGGGGGACTGGTCCAGGGGCCCAATTCCGGTACACAATGACAGCTCCATGACAATTACATGACGATTACGGTCAACTTTAGATATCCAATATTCGGCGTTTGGAGAATATTTTTTAGGCCATTATGGTACAAATTAAGTTAATTGGTAAGCATAATAATTTAGTACATCAACAAAGGGAATGGGATTACAAAATCGTCAGATATTGGATATTTAAAGTTGACCGTAATCGTCATGTAATTGTCATTGAGCTGTCGTTGTGTACCGGAATTGGGCCCCAGTCTGGTTTCTCATAAGTTATGTTCATTACAGCTTGTCTTTGTTCTTATTTATTTATTTTGTTAAATTTTTATTTTGAGACATCTTATAGGCACTTATGGATGCGATGTTAGAATATTAATATTAAATTTAATAATATTGTCATAAGATTAGATTATTTGTATATTGTACATTGTATAATAACAGAAAAAATATTACGAAAATTAAAAAAAATACATCCCCATAGAGTTTCTTGGTGCTATCATTTCAGACAGGCGTATTTCCGAAGCACTGATAGAGTTTATGGAGTCTCCTTTTCCTGTGCGAGATTCAGCCATGAATCACCACTTGAAAGGGAGATTTCCTTTTTCAAACTTAAACCTTAATCAATCATGGACTCATTCGTTTAGTTGATCATATTTGTTTTTTTTTAACCATTTATATGAGACTTACGTAACTTGAAAAGTGCATTATTTTTTGCCTATTTGCAATAAAAAAAATGAGTTTGAATTACAAAAGTATTGAAATGGCCTTAATGACTGAAGCAAGAAGTAGGAAGAGACAATTGAAAGAATTTAAATTGTCATAAAATTTATAGACGACTAGGTATGAGCGGGCTGTTTGAAAGCTTTTATTTAATAATAAAATATACATCAAGCTAAATAGCGTCACGCTTTTTTCCCTACGGGGCGGCAGACGCACAATTGTGCCCACTTTGAGCCAGTTATTCAAATACTCCACTTTGCGTGACAGTGGCTCAGCCCTTCGCCGCAGCTATGGAGGATTAGTTATATTAATAATGATAAGCGTTTATTTTCAGGAACAATACCAACAGTTATTTTTAAAAAGTAAATAGTAAAAATAAGTTAATATAAATTAAATTAAACTTTTAACAAGGTTTCTCTTGGTTCCCACTGTGGTGCTCAGCAGATAACCAACATCAAAACATTTCACTGTTCGGTCAACTGGCGATATTCGTCAAAATTTCATGGAAATGAAGGATTCCTCACCATGTCTTCCATCACCGTTAGAAAGTCCTTATAATGAACTTAGATAAATCACTCATCTCGTTGGCATATGGTCAGCATCGGCATAGGGCATCAGAATTCGAACCTGCATCTGACATCCAGGGGCCCGATTCCGGTACACAATGACAGCTCCATGACAATTACATTACGATTACCGTCAACTTTAGATATCCAATATCTGACGATTTTGTAATCCCATTCCCTTTGTTGATTAACGTATTATTGTGCTAACCAATTTACTTCATTCTTACCATAATTGCCTAAAAAAATATTCTCCGATCGCCAAATTTGGATGTCTAAAGTTGACCGTAATCGTAATGTAATTGTCATGGAGCTGTTATTGTGTACCGGAATTGGGCCCCTGGTGGTACAATTATTTTAAATTTAACGCCCGACACTTCTCGGTTTTAGTCGCTAAAAGTGATCGAGATGTCCTGGGAACTTAACATTTGGCACAGAGGTATATCATGGAAAGTATATTAAGGGAAAAATCTGAAAACAGTTAATTGATTTGCGATTTAAAAAACCAGTCAAGTGCGAGTCGGACTCGTGCACGAATACACCTAAACATCCGTGAAAAGTGGATGGTAAAGTGTCAAATATTGAATACACTCATTGCTGTTTTTTTGGGAAAGTTTAATTGCAAACTAGATTTAAAAGCGCTAACTTATAATAAGTCCAACTCCTCGGAATTCCGCGATATTTTTTTATTAAAGATAACAAAAACATTTCTTAAACAAAAGAATGAAAATGCCAGAGGATGTTTTCCTTCTATACACTATAAGGTAACAATCTGAAAACAGTTAATTGATTTCCGATTAAAAATAAAGCCAATCAGTTTCGAACGGTAAAGTTTAAATAATCGCACTGTAACTGAACATTATTTTTTTTTCATTTCTATTTTAATTATTTTCTTATCGTATCATACGTAACGTAACATTAGTTATTGATTTGTTTTGTATTGTTTTTTTACATTATTCTTTCAATTTGTTACAGTGACATTTAATATCAAAATAAAACCGGTCATGTGCAAGTGGGACGTCGTCGGACCCGCCCGCACACGAAGCGTTGCAGACCATTGCACACGGCAAAATGTATAAGGACAGTCTTTTGTAAAGTGTAGCTTTTTAATTTTTAATAATAAAATTACTTTTAAATTTATAGGTAGGACCACATTTAAGGCCCTACATCAAAACATTGAAAAAGAGTTTTTCTCAAACATGCAAATGAAATATCGTAAAAGTCTGTTATAATTATAATATAACGCACGTGCGTTATATTATAATTATAACAGACTTGGAAGTATCACGTTTCGGGCCGCACAACTCGAGAGAACTGTAAAGGAATTCATACAAAATTGTAGGCATAGGCCTGGAAGTTTGTTTTTTAATTTTTAGCTCAAAGCAAAAGATATCTAAGGGCGCACAGAACTTGCGGTTAGGAATATTTTGAAACTTGAATTTGTTTTTTGAGTTGTGTATATTTTTATTTCACTGTATATGTTGGGATTGCGCTGGCAACACTGGCGAATAGGTTGTAAACAAAAGATTAGATACATTTTATTGATTTAAAAATAATGTAATACAATTTTCCAAGTTTATCGCATTTGTTATACGTATTAATTAAGTGTATTTTGTGTTAACTGGTGCATAGGTGTATAAAATTCTAATAGTTATCCTATTTTGTGTATTTAAAAAACGTAACGTTGACGGTTGAGTATTTTATTTGAAATAATTTGCTACTGGGCTATAATTAACGATATTTTCGATATAACTAATTACTTAGGCACGTAAATTGATTTGGAATTACTTTGTTTTTTGTTGAATAGCTTATTTTTTTGCACATTTCGTTAATCATAACCTCAATTTAAGTGACTGCTTATCAGCTGTGCTACAGCCGTGCTTCAATCTTGCTTTTTACTGTTGTTTTATTTTGTTTAAAATGCCAACAACCAGAAGTTAGGCAGCCCGTCAACTAGAAGATAACTTAAAATTAGCTTTATATGAATTAAAACCACAGATATCGAGAGATAGGTTGAGGGGCGTGGCACGTGCGAACAAATGTAGCTCCGACAGGTTAGATATTGAAAATTCTCGGTAGTCACCGGGCGACCTCAGTGACGAATTCATTTCCGTTGTTTTTCGAAAATGCCGACCTGTGCAATACTCACGTGCAAAAATTGAAGCGAGATTGTGAACTCCAAGAACGCCGGTGTCACATATCACTTGTAAGTCTCATTCCAACTATTATTTCTTCTTAAAACACAAGAAATAAACATTATTACGAAAATAAATCATTCGCGGAAAATTCGTCACGAATTGACATTAAAGTGACAATGTCATGTTGTTCTCGCGAAGTTTACTATACATTGCTTGTTTTGTATCTTAATTTCACTACTTATTGCCAAGCTAACACGCAATGAAAATTTCACACTATTCTAAGTACGAAAGAAAAGATGCATCGTGATACGGAGGCGAACTGTTACACGCACACAGAGACGACATATAGTGATGGGGATAGTGATAGGAGAATTATGTTTTTGAATCGATAGATTTTATCATTCCGCAATTACTAATATAGTTAATGTAATGATATAGTTATTTTATTGCTCATAATACGTAAGTTTATTGTTATTTATTCCAATGATTGCCAAACAGGCAGTTTAGATTTTAAGTTTGTTTAAAACCTCGCCCTACGAAGGATAATGGGGTGTTATAAGTATTGATCGGAAATTCCGATGCTTTCAGTCAGGTCCGAAGAGTTCACAGTTATTCTACCTTCAGAAACCTCTTTGCCTCTCTTTCTAGCTGTAAGGATTCTCTTGAAAAAAAGAAGAGAGGTAAAGGTTTCTCGTATGTCGTATAAATATGTCGTATTTACAAACAATTTACTATTTTATTTATAGAACCCGGCATTGTATACGACTGTCTATAGCAGTGTCTATAAATTATAATCGATCGATGATACACACTGTCCTTGCATTGTCCCAACACTAGCTCGACTATCTAGTATACCTGCGGTAGTGTGGGTGTGTTCGGACGATAGGTGCATGACATTGCACTGACCAATAAAAGCGGAGGGATTGATGTTCGAGTGGTGTAAATGTATGCGTGTTCTTAGTTTTCGGCGACACTGGTTCCGATACAAGCTTAGCGCCAAGGGCCTATCTCTCGATATCTGTGATTAAAACAGTGTAAGGTAACCAATGAGCAGTTGCTTACTGAAAGGGATGAAAGTGAGAAGGAGGTGTTGCTTATTGTTAATAAGAACTTAAAATTAAAAAGTGAGATGGCAGAGTTGCACAACAAGTTCCTTGATGTGACGGGAGATAGGGATCGGCTTCAGCACCTGGTAGATGGCTTCGACCGGAGTGGCAGTGCGTTCGAAGATGCCCTGAGGCGTATTGCTGTCCTGGAGAAGGAGCTTCGCGACGCACGTAACGAAATTTCTGCACTACAAACTGCAAACGATAGCCTCAGGTCGGGGCAGACCCAGTCACTCTTTGAGGAGCTGATCACTCCACCTGTAGCTTCTGTCATCTCACCCATAGATCAAAATTCAACTGTGACAATTGATCTCACGTGTGATAGTCCTAATAGATCGCAATCAGTAACCACTATGAGCTGTAGTAAAAATAAATTAAAGAAATATGTTAAACTGAATAATTATATAAAAAAAAACACAAAAACTAGCTAATAGAAATAAAATATTTTGTAAAAATGTAAATTGTAGCAAGGAACGTGTCGAATTAATTAATGAAATCGATGATTGTAGATTATGTTTGGAAAAAACTACAGAAAAGTATGAATGTGACACACGGCGACTCCAGTCAGATATGCATATTTTAAACTCATCATTACAAAGTATTACACGTAAATATGAGTCAGCACAATACGAAATTAAGGAACATATGTCGGCTATGAATAGTTTGTTGGAGACGTGTAAGTATAATTATGACACTTTCATATCTTTGACCGACAATCACAATATCTGTGATTGTAAACAAGCTCCAGCGGACTGTTCCGTGCCGACCGTGTGTCCCGCCGAGCAGCCGGCCGAACAGCTGATACTGACCCAGGCGCCGCCGTCAGTCGACTTGAGTACTAATAGTGTTATCAATAACGCCTCCTTCTCTCGGACAAAGGATAGGTATATAATGTACAGCGATGAACTTGGAAAAAATATGGGTTTACAACTTAGTCAGCGCGTGGGCCAGGCAATATTAAATAACTGTATGCCTGGCGCCACATATTCACAAATATTAAACAAAGTGTTGTCATCGCAGTTTTTAGAACCAACCACCCTAATTATTTTAATTGGTAGAAGGGAAAATGTATCTAAAAAACTAATTACTATACTTTTCCAAATTAAATTCTTTACAAAATGTAGATAGAATAATCTTGTTTGCGTTTCCCTTCAGCCAATCTTTGTCACAACATGAAAATCATATAAGAAATGATTATAATACATTTATACACACATTGACATGTCGTCATACTGAAAAATTTTACCACAAATATTTGTATTGGAAAATATTTTTATTTGACTAAGGATAGGTATTACCTATCTAGGTTTTATACAAAACAGATAGCATATTCACTATCTAAATTTATTTTGAACTCAGTCAAGTTTTTGACTAATGAAACGCCTGCTTCTATTGAGCAGTGTAATAATAATGACATGTACTCCTTGGAATCTGTTCCAAGCTCTTTAAATTAACCCATAGGACAACAGAGAGTAACTCTGGCAGTAATATTAATATTTGTATAAATATACCTTCATCTTGCCCATTAAATCAAGTTACTAGTAATGAAAAATGTAAAAGTAAGAATATTTTAAACGTGGTTCATCAAAATATACAGGGCATGTTAAGTAAAGAACTGGAAATTGAGTTATTCATGAACTGTAATAATATTGATATTTTATGTATAACAGAGCACTTTTTAAAGAGTTATCAGTTCATGTTCAACTTTAATAACCACCACGTTGCTAGTTCGTTCAACAGAAAAACAGCTGATCGCGGTGGCTCCTTAATACTTGTAAATAATAGTTTTAAATATAAGGAACGAGTTGACATAGTGAGCCTGTCTGTTGAGCGTACCATGGAAATAGCCTGTATTGAACTTGAACAACTTATTGTAATGAGCGTATACAGACCACCAGATTCATCCTTTGATTTATTCGAAAAGAAAATGGATGAAGTGTTGATTAAAATCAGCGATAAAAACATTTTTTTTATAATTTGTGGTGATTTTAATGTTAATCTGTTAGAGGATAATAATATTTGTACTAGATTAAAATCTTTATTTTTATGTCACAACATGAACTATCTATTTTTGGAGCCTACTAGAATTACTGCAACATCTGCTACCTGCATTGACAATATATTTACTAACATTACGCCCATTTTCAAATCGGTCATCAATAAATTAACCTCTGATCACTCTGGTCAGATAGGTATATTCAATATTAAAATAAAAAAAGACCAAAAAGACACTCGGCTTGAACACTAAAGGAATAATATTTTAGATAAACTATGGGAAATACCATACAGTGACGATCCAAATTTGTTGTACAACTCAGTATTTAACCTTGTCAAAAATGAATATGATACGGTATTTAAATCAAAAACTATAAAAGTTTTGTTTAGTGATTGGGCGACAGTTGGAATTCATAGGAGCAGACGAAGATTATATGAACTCTATGAAGAGAAATCATATAACAAAAATACGGCCTTTCTAGATTATGTTCGTAGTTATTCAAAAATGTTTAAACGCGTTTGTGCCGTAGCTAAATCTAATTTCATTAAAAACAAAATTGAATCTAGTAGCAATGTAATGAAAACGACTTGGCAAATTATAAACAGAGAGACTGGAAAGGCCAAAGCTACACATAATAACTTCAAGCTTAAGATAGATAATCAATTGCTAAGTACAGACCTAGAAGTAGCAAAAGCTTTCGAAAATTTCTTTACGGACATTCCAGTTTCAACAACCAAGTCTTTAAATTCATCTCCCGCTGCTGCTGAATCTATACTTAAACAAAACTTTGAGGAATGTAAAACAGATTTTAAATTTAGGCACGTAAATAATGAAGACATTGTAAAAGCGTTCAAATCCCTGGAAATGAAAAAGACAGCTGACGCCCATGGTCTATCAGTAAAAATTATTAGTTCCATTGTAGATTGTATTGCACCTCACCTTTGTTGTATATTTAATCAATGTATAGATAATGGTGTGTTTCCTGACTTGATGAAACTAAGTAAAGTTATACCTTTATTCAAAGCTGGTAGTACATCAGACCCCACCAATTTTAGACCCATATCGATACTACCAACGCTTAGCAAAATATTTGAAAAACTCATACTTAATCAATTGCAAAGTCATTTTTATCTCAATAATTTAATTCATATTGCTCAGTTTGGTTTCACAAAGGGTCGTTCAACAGCCGATGCTGGTGTTGAACTAATCGACAATATTTTTGATGCCTGGGAAGACGCAATGGATGCAATAGGTGTCTTCTGCGATCTATCCAAGGCTTTTGATTGCGTCCATCATGACACTCTTGTCAGGAAGTAACGCCATTATGGTGTAAAAGATCAGGCCCTTGGCCTTCTGGAGTCATATCTAACAGATAGGGTTCAGATGGTCGATGTTAATGGGAAAAGATCACCTGGGTTTTCAATAAGTATGGGCGTACCGCAAGGTTCAATTCTTGGTCCTTTCTTGTTTTTAGTATATATTATTGATTTACCTTACCTTGTTAAAGCAAAACATGGGTTAGTATTGTTTGCCGATGATACTTCTTTGATATTTAAAGTTAAAAGACAGCAATCAAATTATGACGAGGTAAACAATGCTATCTCTAGTATAGTGAACTGGTTTACTGTTAACAATTTATTACTTAATGAAAAGAAAACTAAATGTATTAAATTCGTGTTACCCAATGCGAACCCGGTAACTACAGACATATTTATAAAAGGACAGAGATTGGACCTTGTGCAGTCGACTGTCTTTTTGGGCATAACTTTAGACGCCAAACTACAATGGGATCCTCATATAAATAAATTGTCGAACAGAATGAGTTCAGCAGCGTTCGCAGTTAAAAAAATTAGAGCTCTTACCGACGTAGACACCGCTAGACTAGTCTACTTTAGTTTCTTTCATAGTCTAATGACCTATGGTATTTTATTGTGGGGTCACGCTGCGAATGCTAATAGTATATTTATTCTGCAGAAACGGGCTGTTCGTGCAATTTATAGATTAGGGCCTAGAGAAAGTTTAAAGAAATCAATATTCTGACATTTGTGTCTCAATATATCTATGACAATCTTGTGTATGTAAAAAGAAATATAACAAATTTTCAGAAGTACAGTGATATACACAATTTTAATACTAGAAATAAAGACAAGTTGGTTGCTTATGTAAGCCGACTACATAAAATTAGTAATTCTTTTAAAGGCAATTGTATACGCTATTACAATAAGGTCCCTACTGATATTAAAAACTTACCTTTAGACAAGTTTAAAATAATAATAAAACAGAAATTGTATAAAAAAGGTTACTATAGGATATCTGATTACTTAGAGGACAGATGTCCATGGGAATAGATTGTTTGAGTAACAGGCTGTTTCGATATATAATTAGCATTCATTTTGTAATTTGACAATATTTTATTTAAAAAAGGAAACGCAAAAGATGCGACGACTGTGGAGTTTCTTCGGTGAGCTCTTCTCCACAGATTCCGCCATTGTGTTAGTGAACTCACCCAAAAAAATGTAATGACGGATCTAAGTGATGTAACAACATCCTATGGAAATAAATGATTTTTGATTTTGATTTTGATTTGATTTTGGAGAAAAGCACTATACATGCCTCTGGCCGTGAAAAGGGTTTGCCGGCTTTGTATCACTATCCGACCTCTACGGTCGGCCGTCTATACCTACTCAGCCAGCAAGCCCTTCTTTCCCGGCGTCTGCTGTAATGTACAATAGTGTATGTAGTATGTACGGTCGTTGTTTTCATATTTGAGCTTAGTGGTATACAAATATATTTCACGATATCCCGAAAGAATCACGCGACGTAGATTACCACAATAAGTAATAGTAGTTCAAACACTCACGCACTAATAGCCACTCAAAAATTCTTTAAATCATCCTATTAAATAACATTTTTAGGCAAAATTGTGTTTTGACGAAGTTCCTGAACACAGATTGTCGGAGCGTCCGCCATACTAATTGTTTACTAATTAGCTCAATTATATGAACAAATACCGTAACAAAACTCTTTGCTCATCGAAACCGGAAGGGACAGAAATTGAGTAACTTATTTACAGAAATAAAATCAAATATGATAATAGTACATTACTGCAGAGACCAGTAAGTAAGCCATGCTGGACGAGTATGATTTAGCCGGCCGAGACAAAGGCGAGGTCCGGCTATAACACGTGGCCAGGATGGCACTTATGGTCGAAGCGTGTATAGTGCTTTTTCCAAAAATACATTTTCTGACCAACCTGTAGTTTTATGTTCAGCTTTCCACTTCATGAACTTTTCATAATTGTGTAAATATCTCTCCTTAGACTTGGGTGGAAGTAAATTATTTTTAGCTATTTTTATTGTTTCCTAAATATTTTATTTCAATGACTCAATCCCGCCAAAATACGAGAGCGACTTTTATTTAAATTGCTTTAAATTGTTTAAGATACTGACATTAAGCCACAACCCCAATAGAATAAATACATAAATTTCGTATTAGTTTTATGTTCATTGTAAATATTTTATTATATTTTTCTTTAGTATCAAAATAGTAAAAATACGAATAAACTGAGATTTCCGCCATTTGACATAGTGCAATTCGGACACGTCAACCTCTATGGTACCTCCTTTTTATTAAAGGCCCTTAACTGCCAATAACCTCAGTTAGTTCAGCTACAACGCCAGAACGCGGAATTGGTGGGCTTTCTAATTGAGGACGAGGAGAATGAAACCAGCAAGGAGGACAAGCCCACATCACTAACTCTGGTCTCGACCCCCCTCAACGAGAGTGTTTCAGTGTCCACCGCTGCCCCGACCAAAAAACAGCATCGCCGTCGTCGACGAGGAGGCACTCGCAGCTCGCCAAGCCGCTCGCTGTTGGGCGTATGGCGCTGCCTGCTGAAGCGTGTGTCATGCCAGACGCTGCCCCGAGGGCCGCGCCGTTCGCCATTGCGCACGTTGCGACGGCGCTAGCTGCCGCGAATACTGCGCCAACCACCGCCACGTGCATCGCACCGCACTCCAACACGTGTGTCCCGCCACTCACCTTCACTCGTGTACCGCCAACTACCAAAATATGTGCTCGGAGAAAAACTCTGTTCTCCGACAAAGTAGCTGCAGGATTTGGGCCTCTATTACATTACCGGCTTAAGCAAAAAGTAACGAACATTTGCTGTCCAAATAGTTCATTTGTAAATCTTGTGAAAATAATTAGTCGCGGTATCTATGATGAGTACAGCACTATTGTAATTATGGTGGGAAATCATTCAAACATCAGTCGGAATGATTTGAATAAAAGTGTTGAAACACTTCTAGACATAGTAGGATGAAATGCTAATTTAAACTATGCAATTTTCCATACGCCTGTAACTTGACAGAACTACAGAACAAAGCTGTGCATAGAATGAATATTCATTTATTTAATTTAACGTGTCATCACAGCGATGCTATTTTATATTTCAACAGGAATAATTTTATTCATAACTTTAGTCTGACACAGGATACATTGTACCTGTCTAATAAATATGGAAAATTAGTAGCTACATTGTTAGCTTATAATATATGCGACGCAGCTATAGTTGGTTTAACCAAGTTCAACTTCACATCAGCTTATGTTAAGAGAAATATGACATGCAACCCTATTGGGAATTCACCTGTTAATCATACTTTGCCTGCAACATTGGAATCTGTTCCAAGTAATTTAAATTAGTTCATGAGACAATAGAGGAAATCTCTAGCATACAAGAGCCACTAAATATGTCAAGATGTAAGCCCCACTTAAATATTACCAAATTCAAATTCCAAATTACAAACGTCTTTATTACTGTAGATATTTACATATACTTAGCAATCGTCATTTTTTGCCACTTCTCTACATTGGACCACTGTGGGAGAATAAGGGCGTAGAAACTCCCACAGATTGATTTTTAGATGTCTTGTAAAAAATTGCTTATGCTTAACTAATACTGTTGTAGATACTGCTATAATCATTGTTGTGTACTCTTTTAAGTTTACTTCATAAATCTCAGACATATTCTTTCTGACATATTTTCTAATATTTAATTTTTGTGTTTAGATTTATCTTTGTCACTTCAAAATAAACATTCCAAGCAATCACACCAATATTTTCATTCCCATATTAGACCACTTTATTTCCAAATTACAACACGTTATCAGCACGAAATGTGGTAAATGGTTACATGGTTAATGTTAATGTGTATTTGTGTATTTTATGTGTGACTAAATTGTAAAAAATGTCACAACAAAGTGGGGATGGTTTATCGAAGTCAAATTCGTCATTCTCAACTTCAATCCCATCGTTTTGCCTGCGCAATAAGGACGGGTATCCGACGTGGAAATTCAAGATGAGGAACTACCTTTTGCATGAGGACCTTTGGGTAACAATATGTGGTTATCATAATGATGACACGACCCCTACCTCAGTCAAAGAGAGAAACGAAGCAAAAGCACTGGCCAAGATCTGCCTTACAATAGACGGTGCAGCAATAACGCACGTAAAATGTGCAAAAACCGCAGCCGAAGCCTGGAGATCGTTGGAAAAAGCCTTCGAAGATAAAGGTATGGGACGAAGATTAGCTTTAGAGAGAAAGCTATACAGATTGAGTCTGTCAGACTATGATAATATAGAGCTTTACATAAATGCTGTCATGTCAACAGCACAAGATTTGGCAGACATTGACAAGGTAGTAGAAGACACGTCTCTTGCAGCTATACTTTTAGGAGGCTTCACTCCAAAATATGAGCCCCTTATAATGGCACTAGAAAATTGCAAAGTAGATGTGACAACCGACTTAGTCAAGACAAAACTACTTAATGAAATGTCCAAAAGTGCAGCTTCACCTTTAGATTCCGTTTTTCATACGAAGACGCAGAAGTCCAAGACGAAATCGAATTCTAAGATAATATGTTATGAATGCAAGGCACCTGGACACAAGAGGCCAGACTGTCCATTGAGGAAGAAAGAAGTAAAAGCGAATGTGGTAAAAGAAAACGTCAGTGATGTCGGATTTACAGCTTTAAATACTTCTGGCACCTCAAACAAGGAACTTTGGTATGTAGATTCAGGATGTACGAAACACATGACTTCTAGTCGAGATTGGCTTCAAGATATTTCGATATCTGATAAAGGTCATGTTACCGTTGCTAACGGTGAACATATTGAATGCTGCGGAACTGGATATATTTCGATTAATACACCCAAAAGTAGTCAATAGGATAAATGAAGTTTCCTTTTGTACCAGATTTAAAGGCAAACTTGTTATCTGTGAAGAAAGCTGTTGATAAGGGTTTTATATGTGTTTTTGATAAAAATGGATGTAACTTTTATAAAAATAATACTTTTCGTTTTACAGGTGATTCTGTTCTTCATGCTTCGCCCTGTGGTGGATTATACGTCCTTGATGGTATTGTTGACGTTCCGGATACTGCGGCAAATTTAACACAGGATGTTCACTCTGGCTGTCAAGATACTAATTCTTATCAACTCTGGCACAAGAGGTTAGGACACTTGTGTCGTATAGGCATGAATCAACTGAAGAATCACGAGGTAGGCGTAAAGTTTAAAGTAGTAGATAAAAATAATTGTATCGCTTGCGTAGAAGGTAAACAAGCAAGGAAACCTTTCAAGAAGGTGGCTTTTAATAGGGCTACTACTTCTTTGGAACTGATCCATATGGATCTATGTGGACCATTGTCTACAATCTCCTTTCAAGGAAATAAGTATATGCTTACTTTGGTAGACGATTATACTAGGATGGTATTTACCTACTTTATTCATTCCAAAACAGAGGTCTAAACAAATTCTGTCTTTTTCAAACCTTTGTAGAGAATCAGTTAGATAGGAAAATCAAATCCCTGAGGACCGACGGTGGTAAAGAGTTTGTTAATAAAGAGTTTGTAGATTACCTCGAATCTAAAGGAATTCAACGTCAAACTACCACGCCGTACAGTCCCCAACAAGTTGGATGTGCCGAACGTACTCATCGGTCGATAGTAGAAAAGGCGAGGTCGTTGTTGGCTGAGAGCTCATTGCCCACAGCATACTGGGAAGATGCTTTCCAGGTCGCCGTATATCTAAAAAATAGGTCCCCTCATCGAGCTTTAGGCGGGCAGATTCCTTTCGACAGGTGGTGGAGTTGTAGAAGTGACCTTGGTCATCTGAAAGTTTGTGGATGTAGAGCACTTGTCCATATACCGTCATGTCACAGGAAAAAGTTAGATTTGAAGGCGAAGGAAGCAATTTTTGTTGGTTATGCTGAAAATCCTAACACCTATATTTTTAGGGATCCATCTAACCCACGACATGTGTTTATATCCAGAGATGCAACCTTTTTCGAAACTAGCTTTACGATGTTAAAGCAGAGGCAAGTGGAGCCTGTAATGCAGTCAGACCCTATATTATTACTTGAAGAAAGAGATCCTGAGACCGAAGACTGTCAATTCTTTGACTGTGTTCAGAGTGGTGGTCTTCCCGAAGCTGGATCACCTCGACCGGTAAATCAACAAAGTGCGGAAGCATCGGAAACTATTGTAGAACAAAGTCCCCCTATTGAGGATGTGGAGCCAGCAAGTTTGGACGAGGAACAACCTGCCCGTGAGCAGAGGTACCCCTCAAGAAATAGGAAACCACCTGATTTCCTGGCATATAATGTATCATCGGTTGATGCCAGCGATCCAACGACATACTATGAAGCTACTTATGCCGAGGATGCTGATAAATGGCACCACGCGATGGCAAACGAGTATAACTCGTTGACCAAACTTCACACTTGGGACTTAGTTGATCGATCAACCAAAAAGGTTATACCCTGTAAATGGGTTTATAGAATTAAAAAGGATGCATATGGGAATATTACGAAGTATAAAGCGCGACTAGTCGTCAGGGGTTTTCATCAAGTAAAAGACATTGACTACGACGAAACTTTTGCGCCCGTGATCCGTCATTCTTCTCTTCGCACCTTATTTGCTTTAGCTGCGGAGATGGGTCTAAACATGAAGCATCTAGACGTAGATACAGCGTTCCTAAATGGAGATTTGGAAGAAGAAGTCTTTATGGAGCAACCCTTTGGATTTATACAAAAAGGCAAGGAAAACAAGGTTTGTTTGCTGAAGAAATCCCTCTATGGCCTTAAGCAGGCCCCTCGAGCTTGGAACAAAAAGTTAAATGACACATTATTAAAAATAGTTTTTATAGGAACTCCTTCAGAGCCCTGCGTGTATACTAAACTTTTTGGTCAAGAACTCGTAATCTTGGGTATATTTGTCGATGATACCTATTATTGTCTTTCATAAATCTGATTTGACGTTTGACATTGTCAAGAAAAATTTGTCAACATTCTTTGGAATCAAAGATCTGGGAATATTGAAGTCTTATTTGGGATTACAAATAAGATATGATTCTGAAAGCATCCAAATAAATCAGTCAAACTATATTTTAACATTGCTAGATAAGTTCAATATGCGTGAATGTAAGACTGTTAGTACTCCTTTGGTCAAAAAAAAAACCAATGGAAAAGAGAACTGATGGTGAAATTGGTAAGTATCCTTACCAAAATCTAATAGGATGTCTTATCTACTTGACAGTGAACTCTCGCCCGGACATAGCTTATGTAACGAGCTATTTAAGTCAGTTCAATACGTGTTTCACTAAGGAACATTGGAATGCTGCAAAAAGGGTTCTACAGTACCTGAAAGGTACTTTAATTTACTCTTTGGTTTACGAAAGATGTAAAGAACCTTTAAGAGGCTATTGTGATGCAGACTGGGCAAACTGTCCGATTGATAGGAAGTCATATACTGGCTATACCTTCAAGCTTAGTGGAGGACCAGTATCCTGGGAATCAAGGAAGCAACCTACTGTCGCTCTGTCGTCCACGGAAGCGGAATATATGGCGCTAGCGTCCGCCACAAAGGAAGCGTGTTATTTACGTCGGTTCGTTCACGAAATAACAGGTAAACTTACCCCAGTTAGGTTAGCTTCTGACAGCCAGAGTGCCATCAACCTCGTTCGAAATCCAATACACCACAACAGGACGAAGCATATAGATACCAGATTTCACTTTATCAGGGAAAAGGTATCCTGTAATGTTGTTGTTCTCGAATAATTATGTAGTAGTGATATGCCTGCAGATGTCCTAACTAAGCAACTTGGGCCTGTTACACACAAAAGGTGTATAGTTGGTTTAGGACTACAAACTTAAGTTTTTTTTTTGTTTGTCGAGCACAACATCGATTAAGGGCGGCTGTTGTAGATACTGCTATAATCATTGTTGTGTAGACTCTTTTAAGATTACTTCATAAATCTCAGACATATTCTTACTGACATATTTTCTAATATTCAATGTTTGTATTTAGATTTATCTTTGTCACTTCAAAATAAACATTCCAAGCAATCACACCAATATTTTCATTCCCATATAAGACCACTATATTTCCAAATTACAACAAATACAAAATATAATATTTAGTCATTATCATAATTAATAAGCAGGAATAAATAATTACAAAATTATTAACAGCAAGGTCTGTGTTGAGCCAGATTAACCCCATACAGACCCATCATTTAAGTAATCTTGAACATTGTAATATACCTTTTTCGACAAAGTCGCTTTAACATGGATTTTAAATTGCTCAAATGGCAATTTCAAGATTTCCAGAGGTATCTTGTAGTAGAGAATGCATTGACCCTTGAAAGAATTGCTAACCTTCGCGAGTCTAAACCGGGGCGCAAGTAGTCTGTGATTATTTCTTAGGTTAACTTTACAGCTATCGCTAAGTTTGGGAGATTTTGTAAGGTTCTTGCGTACATAAATTATATTTTCGAAAATAAATTGACTAGCTACAGTTAGTATGTCAATTTCTTTAAAAAGCTGTCTTAAGGAGTCTGCGTTTTAAATTATAAATTGCTCGAATAGCTCTTTTCTGTAAAATAAAAATAGTTTGAATATCCGCTGCTTTCCCCCACAACAAGATACCATAGGACATGACACTATGAAAGTAACTAAAAGATACTAGCCTAGATGTAGCCACATCCATGTTTTGTCTGATGTTCCTAACAGCGTAAGCCGCAGAACTTAATTTACCAGCCAATTTTTCTATGTGGGGTCCCCACTGCAATTTGTTATCAATGGTTATTCCAAGAAACTTCGTGTTATTTACTAATTCTAACGTATTGCTGTCCAACACTAAACTGGTCCCAACTTGCCTGACATTTGGAAGTGAGAATTTGATACATTTGGTTATACCAGCATACCCATCGAAACATCCAGGGGCTACCTGGCAAAGAACTTGTAATACAGTTATTTCCAAAAAATTCTGACATTGATGTTATTTGTATTACAGAACACTGGTTGAAGGAAAATATGATGTCTTTTAACATAAATAATTACAAAATTGTCAGTTGTTACAATAGAAAGACTGCTGATAGAGGTGGTTCTTTAATCTTAGTAAAAAATAATATTAAGGTGAAACAACGGAAAGATATTCTTGCACTTACTGTTGAAAGTCAAATAGAGGTATCCTGTGTTGAGTTAAATAGCCATATGTCTACAGGCCACCGAGGGATGAAAAAGGCCATGGCAATTTCGAAATATTTGAGAAAATTATGGAGGATGCCCTCACTAGACTATCCTAATAACAGAAAAAAGTAACTTATATGTGGCGATCTTAATGTAGATTTGCTTGTAGGAACAACGATGAAACAACGATTAATAACTTTATTCAAATCGTTTAATTTATGTCATATTTAGAGGCGACTAGATTTACACTTACCAGCCAAACTTGCTTAGATAACGTTTTCTGAGACTGTAAATTCACAAGTAAAAGTGTAATTAGCTGCTTACCTTCCGATCACAGTGGTCAAACATTTTCATTCCCAATTGCTATTAAGGATAAGACTGGTCCACTGGTCCATCATTTTATAGGCCTATTACATCCCATAGACTAGAGACATAGACGAAAAACTTAGATATACATTTGCCAGTACCGGATTTTAATGAACAGAACCCTAACAAAATCTACTCAGACTTCAACATTATTCAGACAGATTTCAATAAAGTTTTTAAATTAAAGAAAGTCAGTGACTACAACGGTAAATCTAAATTTAATGACTGGGCAACGTTTGGAATTCGTAAAAGTAGAGTTATCTTGTAAGACCTTTATAAACAAAAACCTTATAACTTTGATCGAAAATTTCATAACTATGTTAAAAATTATTCCAAATCTTTCAAGTTGGATTGTAGAACTGCAAAAACTTTACAAATTAATAGAAAAATACAAAATTCAAATAATAGAATGAAAACAGTTTGGCAAATAATAAACCGTGAAACTGGCAAAGTTATACAAAGGGACAATGATTTCTGCCTAAAGATAGGTGATGATGTTGTTAAATCCAGCGCTGATATTGCTCGAGCTTTTGAATCATTCTTCACCAATGTACTCTTACTCACCACAGATCGTCTAAATTCATTTCCATATGAAGCAGAGATTTATTAAAAAATAACACTAGCGTCAGTAAGATATATAGTAAGGCTAGGGTAGTAAGGCTATTTCAGACCAATATCGGTTCTTCCAACACTAAGTAAAATATTTGAAAAGATTATACTCAATCAAATGCTCTCATACTCAACCGTACAAAACAACTCCACGCCAAACAAAACGGTTTCACTAGGGGTAAATCGACTACGGATGCAGGTATTACCCTTATATCTCATATTCATTCTGCGTGAGAGACCGAACAGGATGCTATCGGAGTTTCTTGCGACCTGTCGTAGGCGTTTGTTTATGTTGATCATAATACGCTAGGAATTAATTTAAATCATTACGGAGTTAGAAATAAAGCGTTGGATCTACTACGATCATACGCAATAGAATTCAAAAGGAAGAAGTTAACGGCGTTAAATCTGATGGATCGGGTGTAAAAATTGGCGTTCCACAAGTTTCCATATCAGGCCCCATTAACGATCTGCGTTTCATGGTGAAGAAATTGACTGACATAGTGTAGTTTGCTGATGATACTTCAATGGTTTTCAAAATTTAAAGATAAAAAGGTGATTTTGATGATGTTAATGGTGTATTGTCCTTGAATTGGTTAACAGTTAATAATTTATTGTTAAACGCTGGTAAAACCAAGTGTATCAAATTCTCACTTCAAAATGTCAGGCAAGTTGAGACCAGTTCAGTGTAAGACAACAGCAAGTTAGAATTAGTAAATGATACGAAGTTTCTTGGAATAACCATTGATAGCAAATCGCAGTGGGGACCCCACATAGATAAATTAGCTCGTAAATTAAGTTCTGGGGCTTACGCTGTTTGGAACATCAGACAAAGCACGGATGTCGCTACATCTAGGCTCTTATATTTAAGTTACTTTTATAGTATCATGTCCTATGGTATCTTGTTGTGGGGGAAAGCAGCGGATATTCAAAACTATTTTTATTTTACAGAAAAAAGCTATTAGAGCAATTTATAATTTAAAACGAACAGACTCCTTAAGAGAGCTTTTTAAAGAAATTGACATACTAAATGTAGCTAGTCAATTTATTTTTGAAAATATATTGTATGTAGGTACGCAAGAACCTTACAACATCTTCCAAACTTAGCGATAGCTATAATGTTAACCTAAGAAATAATCACAGACTATGTGCGCCCCGATTTAGACTCGTGAAGGTTAGCAATTCTTTCAAGGCTCAGTGCATTCTCTCCTACAATAAGATACCTCTGGAGATTTTGAAATTGTCATTTGAGCAATTTAAAAAGCATGTTAAAGCGACTTTGTCGAAAAAGGGATATTACAATGTTCAAGATTACTTAAATGACAGGACTGTATGTAATCTGGCTCAACACAGATCTTGCTGTTAATAATTTTGTAATTATTTATTCCTGCTTATTAATCATAACAATTACATTTTTCATATTTGAATTAGTTAAGCACAACCTATTTTTAAAAGCGATCTAAAAATAAATCTGTGGGAGTTTCTACGCCCTTCTTCTCCCACAGTGTTCCAATGTAGAGAAGTGGCAAAAAATGACGGTTGCTAAGTATATGTAAATATCTACTGTAATAAAGTACTTTGACTTGACTTGACTTGAATTCCTTAACTTTTCTTTGAAAAAAAAATTGTTCTTTATTTGAATATGTAATGGAATTTGATACTTACTTACTGGACACTTTTGCGTTTTCCTGGCCACTTCTAAAAATTGTCCAGGATGAGTCACTTTTGGTTACTATCTTCACAGATGACCCAATTTTTATTCAACATGTAAAATTATATTCAAATATATTTAGGGCCGTCTGTCATAATGCTAAGTGCGAACACATAAAAACGAAGATTCTTACATCGTCAAATAAAAGTAATACAATTTGGAATATCATAAATAGAGAAGCAGGTAAATCAAAATCAGGAGACCGTAGCTATTTACTTAAGATTGAAGAAAAACTAATAACTTCTAACGATGGCATCGCGGCCGCATTTGAACAATTCTTTACAAATGTTCCAATTGTTACTACGGCTTCTTTAGACTCGTCTCCGGATCTTGCTGCATCATTTTTAAAAGTCAATGTTCAAAAGTGCAATAAAAATTTCTCATTCGCATATATTTGGCCCTATGGCATAATTAAAGCATTTAAGTTATTAAATTTGAAAAAATCCGAGGATCTCTGGGGCATGTCAGTAAAAAGTATTAGCTCGTGATAGACGAACTTTCCCCTCATTTAACTAAAATCTTCAATTAATGTGTAGATGAGAGTACTTTCCCTGATCTCATGAAACACAGCAGGCTAGTACCTTTATTTAAAAGAGGCGATAAGGATGACCCTACAAATTTCAGACCCGTTTCTGTTCAACCCGTATTGAGTAAAATATTTGAGAAGATCATATTGGGTCAGTTACTGGCGCACTTCAATGCGCTTCAAATTATCCATAGCCAGCAATTTGGATTTACAAAAGGGCGGTCGACAACAGATGCTGGAGTCATATTAGTTAAACATATTTTTAATGCGTGGGAAGATCGTAGGGACTCTATAGGTGTTTTTGTGACCTGTCCAAGGCATTTGACTGTGTAGACCACGAAACATTGCTCTTAAAGCTAAAACACTACGGCATAAAAGGCAATAGCTTATAAGATCGTATTTAGAAGGGAGGGTACAAAAAACTGACATTAATAGGACAAAATCTTCGGGTTCTCAGATGAAAATGGGAGTTTCACAGGGATCTATTCTGGGTCCATTCCTTTTCCTCGTGTATGTAAATGATTTGCCATTCATGGTATAAAACATGTCAGAGATAGTATTATTTGCAGATGACACGTCACTAATTTTTTAAATTAGGAGACAGGAAAATGACTTACAGGAAACAAATAATGCTCTCCTGCGAGTACTAGACTGGTTTACTGCCAATAACTTGCTTCTGAATTCAAAAAAGATACAGTGCATAAAATTTACTTTATCTAATGTAAGGCAAGTTGAGAGTAACATTGTATTGGGGAAAGACAAACTACAGGACAGGACGGGCCGTCGTCGACGAGGAGGCACCTTGCAGCTCGCTACGCCGATCGCTGTCGGGCGTATCGCGCTGCCTGCTGAAGCGTGTGTCATGCATCTTTGCAGAAAAAAATAGTTCTATATTTAAATATTATGATATGTAATGGGATTTCATACTTACTTACTGAACACTTTTTAGTTCTATATTTAAATATCATCATATGTAGTGGGATTTCATACTTACTTACTGGAGACTTTTGGGTTTTCCTGGACACTTCAAGTGATAAATAACTGCGGTATTGTTGGTTAACTCTTTCGTGGAGGGTAACCGAAGGGCAGGTATTATGTTTTGGACACTTACATTTTGTATGAGAAAAATAGAAATGCGAGTGAAATTGCATTGCGATGTGACATAGTACGGTATAGAAGTCGAAGTCGGTATAGCAGTGAACTGAAGGACAAGCGGGACAGAACTATCTTCTGCCCCGCTCGCTCCTTGCTATATTTTCTATGGTTGCAAAAAAGCTCTGATAAGAATTTGCTGGAAGAAATCTCTTTTCAGAGTTAAGCTCGCCTTTGCGCATAAGTGTTGATGTATTTTTACTCATTATATACCGTGCAATAAAGTATATTGATTATTGATTAATGACACTATCCGACCTGTAGAAGTACTCGCATTGACACAATGTGTAGTGCTACCTGTAACAGCCGATCTAAGAACGAATTTTATAGCATTCGGAGTTTTTAATTAAGGACTTTTATAGCATTCGCTGCCCGCGATAGTGTTAAGAATAATTTACCAATAGAAATACAAAAGTATTGAATCGGGCACAATGACTGAAGTTAGAAGTGGGAATGGATAAACAAGTGAATGCATTCAAATTATCATCAAATTCATACATGACTTATTTATAAGCGAGCTGTCTGCAAGCTTTGTGAAAAACCTTAATTTTTTTGAAAATATAAAGATAGAAACGCTCGAAATCGTGACTGCTGCGAAGTTTCCACCTTTATCTCGGACTTTGTGCTGCTGGTGTTTTTTCCTATACCGCGTGAGCTCAAACTACGATACTTCGTATCCTGGGAGCTCGAAATAAGCTAAAAATCCTCTGAATTAGAGCCTCGTTTTCTATGACATTGTACTGCGAACTTCATAGCGCTGATGGAACCACGATGTCCGCCTATTTCGATGCGCCCTCCACAACCGAGCAAGTTTACTTTACACATGCTCTAGTTATGAGTCAGTACAGTAATTATAACACCAGTTATTTTAATCGTTTGATTGTTAATATGTAGTCTACTCGTCACGCGGTTCTTTCGTTCGTTACGTAGTCCTATCTCCGTATAATGTTATCTCGAAGTATATTACTTACACTGATAGCTAGTAAATGGGAAATTATGTACGATGATTGCATGATAATGATAACTAAACAACTCGGAAAGGGATTATAAAGTCTTATCTATATACTGACTGGCTAGGGATAAATGCTACTATAGTAGTAGCAATGTAGTCCATTAATGTCCCCAACGAGGGGCACAGGCCTTTACCCGGATACGAATAAGATTAAGCCATACTCCACTACGCTGGCTCAGTGCGGGTTAATGGAGGGGTTTTACGACCACTGTCACGTATCAGGGACCTACAACTTAACGTGTCATCCGAAACACTGAACGTCCGAAAACTTAAAATACATTAATAATCTCATTGGTACATGTTCAGGAATCGAACAATGCATCTCCTGTGTGAGATGCAAGTGTGAAACCCGTTAGACCACGGAGCTCTTACTACTAATGCTACGGGTCCCGTACGTAGCTGCGAAGAACGCTAGTGCTAAACATGCTGTTGCGAAAAAAATTAAGGCTGGTTCGTAATTTTGAAAGGTCGTTTTTGCGAATGGTCGTTTTTACAAAGGTACGTCAAAGTTCTTAATTACTGTAGATATTTACTTACATATACTTATTAAATGTAATTTTTTGTCTCTTCTCTACATCTGTTTCGAATGCTTGGTTATTATAAAAATACTTGGATCCCAGCACCCTGTTCGTGTCCCCTGGGTATTGCTAAAGAGCAACAAAGCAAACTGAAGACATTACTTTCTATGTTCTCGAAAGAGAATTATTCAAGTGAGAAAACCAATAGAGGTGATTTTGGTTGGGTATTTGACCAGATAGATAATAGAAAAAATGACTGAAAGACATCATTTATTGGTTATTTATCATTGTCAAACAAAATTCATAAAATAAATAAAATGTATAAAATTAAATAAGATTAAGGGAATATTTGACACATCATTAATAACATTTTTGTCATTACTCGTAAGAGTAATATAATGTAATATTATAATATAATGTAATATTATAATATAATGTAATATTATTGGTACAAATAAAAGAATAAGTACTTATGTACGTCGTTCCTTGCAATTTATGAATTCTTCATAGGAGTAGAAAGACTTCTTCACAAGCCACTTTTTTAATTTAAGTAATTTTAAAGTTTAAGAAGCTCGGGGCATTATTAATGTCGTCCGGTAGCAAGTTGTACACCTTCTGAACCATCACCTGTATTGTTTTGATTTTTTTCTAATTTATGAGGGACATTGGCCAGTTTGCATACTTGATAGTTCTTATTTTTGGTTTAGTTGCTTTTGTTCGTAATTTGGGTGTTTTTTTCACTGATGTTACGCAATACAACAGTATGGAGAACCCCCCATATAAAAGTCGGTTAAAAGCTCAAATAATTTCCAAGACCGGTTTCCCGTGATGGACGAACATTTTCCATATACAGGACATATATATGTAGGTACATAATAGCTCTTTACAAGTGTGTACGGAACCCTTGGGGCGCAAGTCCGACGCCTCGCACTTGCCCTTTTTTTATTTGTTTAGCCCAAATGGTTTCCAACTGCTGGACAAAGGCCTCACCATCTCTAGCCGAAGCTTTATCGATACATACTGGCAGGACCTTATCCAGGTCGGCGCTTACGAGTAGCATACTTGGAGTGACCAAAATTCTCATCGTTGACCAAAAATCTGAAATCCTGACATGAATCGTTACCGACCGGATACGTAGACGGAATCGTTTCTACCCAGAGAACCAACTAATCGATTGTTGCTTTGAAAAAAGTAGCCATTACGAAATGGAAGTCGAAACGAAGAAACCCACTTAATCTAATCAAATGATCTTTAGAACTTCATCAACAGGGTCACTGGGGGTTTCCAAGATCCTATTAGAAAGAGAACAGTGGTAGGTACCCAGTGGGCCAATACCCATTGTCCATTATGTCCATGATGCTATGCCTCACTAAGTCAAATCATGGTCTAAAATAAGAATAGTCTGTGATGACAATGCAAATTTATTAAATTGAGAGACCAATAGGTATGTAACTAATTAACTTTTTCTACTTGCGAGTAAACAGCTAACAAACATTAAAACTGAGGGTTTCATTTCAAAGAGGGTGCATAAAATTTCATGCAACAAAGTTAACCACTTATGCATACCACGTGTACTCCTAATTACGTATCTAATGTATCTAATCTACGTAAAGCAAAAAAAGCTGAGATTCTGTGAACGAAATGGGCGCCAAGTCTCATGAAGAACTGTGCATGAGACTGTGTGAACCCATTCTATAGATATCTGGAGATCTGCTGGGGGTCTGCAGTAGGGAATCCAATCCCGCAAACGCGGGATTGGATTAATTGCTATATAATTTTTCGCTATTATTATTTTAATCTTCACTTATTTATCGCTGGAGCTGTGAGCCTTCGGTACTTGGGACTAGTAAAAGATGATACTTACTCTAAATATGTTAGCATTTCTTAGTGAAAGCTTAAAACCGGTCAAGTGCGAGTCTAAATCGCGCACGAAGGGTTCCGTTCAATGGAAGCGATGGTGTGGAGTGAATAGTTTGGATTTTACACAGCAAAATATTGTTTACAAAGTTATTGGTGCGGTTACTTTCACACTCCATGTACGTAACCAGGTGCATCCATAAGTTTGTATGTGGTATTGTTGTATGGGAGCCCCCTTAAATATTTATTTTATCCTGTTTTTTAGTATTTGTTGTTATAGCGGCAACAGAAATACATAATCTGTGAAAATTTCAACTCTCTAGCTAGCTAGGTTCTTGAGATACAGCCTGGTGACAGACGGACGGACGGACGGACGGACGGACAGCGAAGTCTTAGTAATAGGGTCCCGTTTGGAACCCTTCGGGTACGGAACCCTGATAAAAAGGAACTGTTTAACTAATTAAATCCGCGGATCCGCGGGATTTATGACCTCGATCGCGCAGGCTTGCGGGATCAAGACTTTGATGCGGGATTGGATTTCCTAGTCTGCAGTATGGTGTTCAGAGCTGCTTTTGTCCGTATAGATATAACTATCTGCCAAATAACGCGGCAATAGAGGTTATTCACACAATAGAGGACCGCCACCAAAATCCAATTTGTGACGGAAATTCTGTCGTTTACATCCTTAGGAAGTAAAAGATACGTAAAACAAACATAAAAACAAAGCGTCACACCTTTTCACATACGGGGTGGCAGAGGCACAATTGCGTAACAGAGGGCAATCGCCGCACGCGCCTATGGAAATACCTACCTACTCACCAAATTGAAAATGTTAGAAGATTAGACATTTTAATTTTCTACCACGTACGTACTTACCTAATTAAAAGTCACCTGTATATGTCACCGTAAGATTGTCAAAACCGTTAGTTGATAAACTAACGTTTTTCTTCTCGTTAGCTGGTTAACTATCGACAGATAGTAAACTGTAGCGTACTGCTTACTATATGACGCGATAGTTGATAAACTAACGGTTAAAACCGTTAAATAGTAAACTGGTATAAATTTCAATTGCAAACGAAATACCAGGGCTAACACTGCGGTAGCTTTGGTGAAGACTAGAGGGGGCGAGCACAGCGAAGCCCCCGAATAGTCGTCGTGTTCGGTTGACAAGTAAGAACAAAAGAAACGTAAATTCTAAACCCTTTCGGTCTGATTTACTATCTGTCGAAAGTTGATCAACTAACGCGTTAGTTTATCAACTAACGGTTTTGACTATCTTACGGTGACATATCATATAACCGAAACGTGCTTGGCCCAGCTGTATTCGCACATCGACAACGATCGCGCGGGTAGCAACATCTGGCAGAGAAGGTACTGGATGGATGTCCGTTTCTGTGTGGCATTTATCTCGGGCGCTTCCGTGTTTCGGATACGTACCGTCACGTTAAGCTATAGGTCCCGGCTACTATCGCTACTCGGTGGCAGCAGTCGTTAAGCTGTGTCAGAGGCGCTAATAGGGCAGCTTGATAACTTCTGACAGCTACGTGGGCCACTAGCCCGACACCCCTTCATCAACTCGCACTGAGCCAGCGTGGTGGAGTATGGCTCTATCTTTCTCGTATCTGGCCAAAAAGGCCCTTGCCCTCGGTGGGATGGGAACAGTAATGGTCTTTATTTAAAATACCTACATTAGTAGTTGCGCACTGGACACTCACCATCTGCATTACTTCCTGTTCCTTACGGGTAACATACTAAGAATTTTTAAATATTTTTACACCCTGACGTAACGCCGATTCCTAATATGATGTTGGCTATTAATACATATGCCGGTACTAATATTTCGGCAGTTTTGTTAACAGTTAGTTAGTCATACGTTACAACAGAAAGAGCAAGGTCATGTTGTTGGTGTCGTCATTCAGAATTCATAGGGCGTGACGTCATTGTAACCGGCCCTTCACGACACCCTTTTTAAACAATATATTAGTTCTTGTTCCAATGCGCCAAGTGGCTAGCCTTTAGGTAGTTAAGGCCACTACTTCATACGAGTCAACAATTTTTAATACAGTTGACTCGCCTTCGTAGTTGTGGGTCTTAGAGATGGGAAGACGCCGTAATTTGTGTACCTACCTACTTAACTTCTGCAGTTGCATACCAATGAATCACTGATGATATAATTGTAGTCTTACGGGATTCCCCTAGAAGTTTTTCTTCCTCATTTCATGCCATATTCAAGCCATAACATATATCATCTTATGGGTTCGCTAGTGAAACTTTTATTACGTTATCTTTACCGCTCGCTCTACACTTTTCGGTTTTATTCGCTAAAAGTGATGGAAGTTGTGAAGTGATGAAGTTGGCACAGAGCTAATATCAAGAAGAGTATAAAAAAATCTGAATATAATTATAATGATAATACCTACCTTGGACACTATTTACACACATTGATCTAGCCCCAAACTAGGATTCCCTGTATCTTGGGTACTAGACAACGATACACATACTTATAAAGATAAATATTATACTTAAATAGATAAACCACCATGACCAGGGTACAAACATTCGTTCTCATCAAACAAATCTTTGCCCCCACCGGGACTCTAACCTGGTACCCTTGGCTTCATAGGCAGGGTCACTGCCGACTCGGCCATTCGGGACGTCGACATTGATCTACGATTGAAAAAAAAAAGCCGAGAAGTGTCGAGCGATAAAGTAAAAAAATTCGTTCCTAATAAATACCATTGCGTTACTTATTACTCTAAGCAAAGACGTTTTTTTTACAGACACATACATTGCTTCTGGCCCCACACTAGGAAACCCTGTGTTGTGGGAACCAGAAACAGCGACGACGTCACACACATATAAACATCCAAGACCTGGGTTATTTTTATGTAAACCCTGCTGAGGATCGAACCCGGGACCTCTCGTAAGGTAGGCCACAACCGCAGCGCCACAGAGGTCGTCTACAGGTAGTAGATTATACATCGAGGGGATTAAGCACTGTTTTATGTCATGGGCGCGATATTGAATGAACATGACATGACAAGCTGTTTTTGTCTTGGACGTGCTTGAACCCCTCACTGCACTCACGACTCAGTCTCAATTTTCTCGCTTCGCTCGGGAATTAACTCATAACTATGTTTCGTTACATTCAGACTCAATATCGCGCCCGTGACATGAAACAGTGCTTTAGGCCCACGTTGTATAATCTACTATTGGTTTTAAAAATAATTCTCAAAGTAAACTAGTTACAGGCGTCATCAACTCCTGTCAATATTTGTTATTAACTTGACGTCATATTTCGGTTCAGTTTGGTTCGAGTTGCTTCTCAGCAAATGCTCTGAATGACTTTCATGGTCGACACTTATAATACAGTGTGTTCCAAAACTATGCTACAACATGATGGACGAACCATAGAATTTGATTGACGATGAATTCCGAAATTATGAGTAAGTATTTATTCCTATTTATATATCTAAGATAAATAAAAAATATGATGTTGTCTTGTGTAGCCATTAAAGCTCAAATATGCAACAGGTGACCTCAAAAAATCTAAAGAAAGAACAATTGGATTAGTCTTTATCAATGCTTGGCGTTGGAACTTTCTACCATACTACATTAAAATATTTATGCCACGTGCTGTGGATTGATGACACTATCACATAGGTACATATAGAAGAAAAACTGAAGTCATCAGCAGTCAAGTGACTAATTCCGATGATAACATTGGTCTGTCATTGCTTATAGGACTATCAATTCTTGTAGGTACCACTGTTTCCACGGCAATTGTTATCAAATTAATTTTGCGAGACACTAAAAACATCCCATTTCTTATCGATTTATGTTAGGTATCATTAATTACGGAACATTTAATCACATCACTATTACCCCATTATCATCCTTGGCCTGTACTTAAAACTTGTGCAATGTTTTCACATTTTTTGGTACTTATTCCTAGTAACACGTTCACGATAGTCTCACTAGGAATCAACCCACCATAGAAATACCTATAACAATCACAATGAGGTCTAGACGATGATTTTCATCATTCAAGAGAACTTCGTTTCGAGTAAACCTTCTTATAACACCTAAACTTCGGGAACCTACACTCCATATTATAATAATTTATGTAACGTCTAGAATGCATATAAGGTCTCAAACAATTGAGCAGGTAGAAAGTGGGTGCTGCAAAACGTCATGCGACCCTCAGCTGACGAAAAATTCCTTTCACAATGTTATTTCGATTAGATTGTCAGTTCAACTGTACAGTTCTCAGTTTTGCCTACACACATACGTTTTAACTGCACAGTCAAACTGTTCAGTTGAGACTGTGCAGTTAAAACTGAAGGTCTGTAGCGCCCATAAGAGGAGCCTGACGAAACGCCACCAACAGATCACATCACACGATCTGCACCAATCGAATACCACTGCATTTATAATCGACCAATAGACAGCGTTGCTAACACTAATGATCAAAGTTACGCAAGATTTGCTAATCCTATAATTATGATCACATGACTTGGCTATTGGCCTCCGAAGGCGACAATGACCCAGTAGGCCGAAATTTCCTTGTGGTTTAACCGCTACAGAATTCGGAAGAAGGATGTCTGGGCGCTGACGTCAATGTGTACTTTGCAATACCGCAACGTTACGTTTGACTTCACTAATCACACCATTCAATAACCTTGTAATTTGAAATTTTTGGGTTTACCATCATTGTGAAACAGATACTTTTTTAGGTACGCATCTCAGTGTTTAATACAATGGATAGAAGGCTTAAGTCTAAGGATATTCTTATGCGGCAGTGAAAACTGATTCATAGTCGCAGCCAAAACCAATCGTCACAAAACTGCAAATATTAAAATGTTAAGTACTTTATCTACACACGTATCATAAACCCTCTTTACTGCGTACAAAAACCGCACGTTACGATCAGCATAATGTTAAACTACTTGGTAAAAACTCATTTCTTATATGAAAAATTACACATTATGACCATTATGTGTAATTTTTCTACACATTATGACATTCAAATTTCGAACGCCGACGCCCGCCTCGTGCCGTCCCTAGTTTGTCTGTGAAGTTGGTACTGACATTCAAATTTCGAACGCCGACGCCCGAAGTTGGTGCTACAGAAAAAGCTAAACAACTGCAGAGCCACAATGCCGGTCAAACATGCGGTTCCTGAACACATCAAAGAGAGCTTATGATATGAATGTAGATAAACTAGTGTATGTAACTGTACATAATTAGGCATTAAAACTCTCGAGTGATATTATTATGAAACTCGCCTCTCGAGTATTAATGCCCTCCATTATGTAGCAGTCACATAAACTACTATTTATCAATAGCCTTGACTAATATAAGGTAACTGTGTGTATGAGAACAAATGTATGTAGTGCGTTTTAACTTTTACAATGACGTAAGAAGAAATGAGGATAGTTCTACAAAGATTCACAGATGGGGCTAGACTACAGAAGGATCGTTTTTTCAGCGACAGGTAGCGCATGCTGGATACATTATTTACACACTAAAGTACTTACATAAACCTTAATTCGTCAATTCATTGGCTGACTGTAACTTTACTATTATACAAGACATAACATCACTTTGTAAAAGGACAAATGAACATCGTTTACTTTCAACATCTTTTTGTGTGTCTCAGTCGGCGACTTCCCGAAAGCATCATATCCGGTGATTTATCATCATCCAACTCCATACTGTTTGTCATGAAACTATTGTCAGAAAAAAAACTTCAATTGCGTCACAAAAATCCGGTAGAGACTCTCCCGGTTCTAAGAAATGAAGAAATCATAGCAGCACATGATAGTTAACCAAAAATAGCCCCAAGTATGGAACTATATAAAGATGGTAAAAATAAACTGTGTGTTTACTCTTTTTTATACAATACCTATATATAAAAATGGCAGAACCATGCGGTAGACAAGGTCAAGACTGAATAAATATTCCACTACCGAGAGCTGATAAGACAATTACCTACATATTATTAGTTATGACGAAACAACAACCACCGCTATTTTAATTGGTGTCAATGACTTCAGTTTGATTTCCTATTTGGTGATTTTTTTTCTCGATAGTCGATAGTAACGTTGTAATAACGAGATCATGCGTGCAAATCATCACGTGCGCTGATAGAAGAGCTGTCTCGTCGGTAGTTTATATAGACAACGGGACTTCAGGGTGCAGGTTTTCATCACCATCAATCCCTGCCACATGCCCACATTCTCCCACTACAGAGTATGACATACCCTTACTACTACGCCATCTGCTCCGTCCTTCTGACCTGTGCCTCTTGCATCCACAACACCGCAAGGTTTGCGCACAAAAAAGTAAAAAGTTCCAAATCCAACTTAGGACAGTCAGTGCGATTCTGACAGCTGCGGAACGGCAGCCTTGGATCCGACCGCTCTTGTGCGGAAGCATAAGGTTCCATTTTCAAAAGTTTTGTAATTAGTTTTCAGCTTCCAGCATTGATCTAAGTAGGTAGGTACATAAAACCATATAAAACTTAGTAACCTCAATATTTAATATGATGCGAGTTTGTACTTGGGGTGCTATTTAAGGAAATATTATTTGACATATTGTTGCCATAAATTTCTAGTAATTTAATTGGATTTACATGCCCAAATTGAGATGACTTACTGTTTAGTGATTTCGTAACTTGCAGCGACAAATCTGAAACGTTTTCCTCCTCTCTAGAATCTATGCCAGAAGGCAAAATGAAAAAACGATTTTTCTGAGAAGTCCACACCTGACTTTCACCAGCTGACGCAAGAGACCCTGGCATTCATTCAATACGGTCACGTAAGCTTGTCTAGGTATCCGTCTACTACTCCGCCTGACAGAACGGAATAACTTTTTAAAGGATAGTAATAATAATAATGCCTTGGACACAATTTATACACATTGATCTAGCCCCAAACTAGGATTCCCTGTATCTTGGGTACTAGATAACGATACACATACTTTTATAGATAAATATTATACTTAGATAGACAAACAACCATGAATAGGGTACAAACATGCGTTCTCATCAAACAAATATTTGCCCCCACCGGGACTCGAACCCGGGACCCTTGGCTCCAAAGTAAAAATTATTATACAAGCAAGGTAGGTAGTTTCTTCTTATTGTGCCATAGGTTGGCCGTTAGTTTTTCACTTTCCCCTGTTTGTGTCCATTCGCGTCAGCTGTTCTCTACGGGTTCGCTACTCCATTTCTCTACTCTGGCCACTTCCGTCCATTCTCCGATGTTTCTTTTGAGCTTGGTGGTTCTTAGACAATATTAGGAATCCTATAGAACCATGACTGTAAAATAATGCAAAGTCGCCTAACCGACTTAATAATAATAATAATAATAATCTTTATTTCAGGCTTACAAAAACCCATATCTATAAATACCTTACAACTAGAGATACATAATGTAATATAAAAAACACACTATATATAATCTAACCTAGCTAGGGATTTTCTTCTTCGTTCTCGCATCCCTGTAGCGTCGGTAAACGATACCCTCCGGCCAGTAATCATTGGCCAGGAACATCGTCTTGAGGTCCGCCGGCACACGAAGTTTGAAGGAAAGGAACTCCTTGGGTCTTAAGGCTGTAAGGTGTAGCAGGGCCAAAAAGTAATGATGGAAAAAGTCCTCATTTCAAGGTTTTGACATCTTTCGGTGTAACAGGGCAAGAAGAAGAAAAAGGGCACGAAAATAAAGGGTCAATTCTGATAAGGAAGTTTTAAAACTGTTGAAAGTCTTTGTGGTGAACCGTCCACACCGAACGAGCCGAACGGATCGAATTTTAGAATGATTCATATGAAATGTTATGAAACCTCGCACGCCTGTCCGCGTCGAATCGCCCGAGTCCGAAGAGCTTCTGTAATCCTGATGAAGTCATAAAATACATTCGGTGCGGACTGTGCGGGTAGGTGTGCGTTCACCATTGTGCACTTACTCCAAAACATAAAGTAACATCGACACAGTTTAAGTCAAACCGACGTTTAGTGTAGGTAAGAGAGAACCCATGAAAGCCTCAGGGGACATCTGTCTGACACTTAACTTTTTTTTTATTTGAGCTAGTGATAGCGGATCCACGGTTGTGTAAACTAGTGTAGTGTAGTGTTCGTCAAAAATAGACAAGATCCGTTGATCACCCGATCCGTTGACAAGTCTCAACAAGTATCCCTTCGCGCCAAGTCAAGTGGCACGCGACAAGCACGTGCCATTACATCAACCACCTTCCTTGCAGAGCTAATACCTAACTTAATTAGTCATTGAGTCGGATTTAGCGTGGCTTGCTACAGAACATCTTTGTTGTTGAATAACGAGACTCGTGTCTCAGGTTTAGAGTTGAATTTGGATCACACGATGCTAGGAGATATGTCGTTTTGGTTTGGAAGTCTGTGGAATTCCATTCATGTATGAGGTTGTAGTAATTGATAAGAAGCTGACGTTGAGTGTAGACTTGCCAATCAAGATAGGTATGAGGTTATGATTAGCATGTAGCAAAGAAAGATATCTGGAAAAGTTATTATTTTATGATCTTGTTGATAAGAAAAATTAAGAGATCTCTTAATGTTTCCTATCAACGAGATCTATAATAATCAAGATTAACTATAGTAAAATATTAAGACATTATATGCACCATACCAATATGATATAACAAAAGAGATAAAGAGCTCTTAGTTTCTCTGCAAGGAAAATCAACTAAATATCACAAAACTATTTTGCTATTCTACACTCGCGTCGCGAGCAACAAACTAGAATCATTTCATCGCGCTTTGCTTAAAACTTAACCCCACAACTTCCATGCAATGAACCATGGATTGTGTAGTACTTATACCATTTGAACGGTAATTTTGTTAGCCTTCAAATGATATCAAAAATATTTAAAATTAATTTTATCTCCTACCTAAGTTTAGGGAATTATTGCAATAGGACGAAGTTGTGGACGTCTAAATGAATAGGAAGTAATTTAATAAAAAAAATACAATTTATGTTATATCCCCTTCATTATTTTGTGTTACCCCCTCCCCTGGCCCTAATGACTCTAAACGGTTTTTATTGACCGAATGAGTTTTGCGCAAATTGAAGTCGTCGAGTTGCGGAAATTAGGCCCGCAATAAACAATACCTATAACTCACTGAAGCTCTTGTATATCTTCGAACACAAGACTGACTAGGATGAAGCTATCGAGCGATAGTACGCTGACACAACCCTTGGAGGATTACGATGACGACTTGGCTTCTATAGGGGTGGTTTCCATTTTCCTTCAGCTTTAGTGTTCCCAGTGACGTGAAAGATTGGATGGCTGATTTTTATATTACAGAAAATAGCTATTCGGGCAATTTTTAATTTAAAACTGATATACTCTTTAAGATAACTTTTTAAATACATTGATATACTAACTGTAGATAGTCAATATATTTTCGAAAATTTAAGTATGAACACAAGAACTTTACAACATCTCTCAAATATAGCGATAGCTGTAATGTTAACCTAAGAAATAATCACAGACTAGTTAGCAATGATTTTAAAAGCATTATCTGCTACAACAAAAAACCCCTGGAGATTTTGAAATTGCCGTTTGAGTAATTTTAAAACCATGTAAAAGCGACTTTGTCTTAAAAGGGATATCACAATGTTCAAGTTTACTTAAATGACAGGCCTGTATCCCTTAATCTGACCCAACACAGAACTCGCTGTTTATGGTTTTGTAATTATTTTTTCTTGCTTATTATTATAATAATAAATGTTGTAATAATTGTAATAGTTAAACACAGCCAATGTTTAAAGGAGTTCTAAAAATCAATCTGTGGGAGTTTCTTCACCCTTTCTTTCCATCAGTGGTTCAATGTAGAGAATAGGCAAAAAAAAAATTTGCTTAGTAAATGTAAATATCTAGTGTAAGAAAGAATTTAAAATTTTCGTAAACTCCTACTTTTTATAGGATTTCACTACTCCCAAGCAATATGGTGTTTTAAAAATGTATGTCTTTTGTTTAATAAATAATTAATATGATTCTCTAATAAAATAAATAACATTTCTCTACGTTCCATGACATAAGGTGAATAATCTCTTTGGCTATGACATTGAATGGGGTTGAAAGCTAACAAAATTTCCTTTATAACCAACCTATCAAAATCCATAGTGTATTGGATAGAAACTGCAAAAAAATGTTCCGAACAACGCGCGACGAAGCGATTCCAGTTTATTGCTCGCGAGTGTACAACAGTAAGAATTGAATTACCTCTGCCGAGATTCATAACAAAAAATTTGGCCTCGTCATCTGCCTCTTCAACATACCCTGGCTTCTTACGAGAACGTTATGCATCCTGTCCATCGTAGGAACGCAGGAAGAATAGACATAAGCTCGCCGTTGTGTTTCTATTTTGATGAAGTCAAAGTCAAAGTCAAAGTACTTTATTACTGTAGATATTTACATATACTTAGCAAACGTCATTTTTTGCCGCTTCTCTACATTGGACCACTCTGGGAGATGAAGGGCGTAGAAACTCCCACAGATTGATTTTTAGATCTCTTTTAAAATTAGGTTGTGCTTAACTAATACAAATATGAAAAATTTAATTGTTATGATTAATAAGCAGGAATAAATAATTACAAAATTATTAACAGCAAGGTCTGTGTGGAGCCAGATTAACCCCATACCTTGAACATTGTAATAGGTTTTTCGACAAAGAGGCTTTAACATGCTTTTTAAATTGCTTTGTGCAATAAAGTATGTGGACAGGCCCAGCTATGTTGTTAGCTGTACAACCCAATGGAGGTATGTCATTACATCATCGTCCCTTTCTGATTTGACGGTAACCGATCCACCACTATAGGTAGGTAGCACGATTCACAAAACCATGAAAGCATGTTCAATGACTCAAAGCCAACAAAAACTCCCGGTACAATAAACTAACCTCTACAAACTCTACATTAATCTATATAGGTATAACCATTCGCAGAAGTTGACTCACTAGACTCACTACCGTGCCAGACACCTTTACATTTTGGGGATAGTGCTCACGCAAGTTTTTCCTAAAGGCGTTATTAGGTCCCAGATCGTCAGCCACTGTGCAATACTTACACGCCAAGGAAGGTAGATTAACATAATCATTAACAAAAATAATAACAAAAGACAAATATTATCATGGAAGTATGACTTCTAAAGATGCTCTAGACAGATAGGTCGTTCATCTGAGGAAATTATAGAAAGTTATTGTTGACATAGCAACCAATGATTAGCATTCCGCTTAGAAAAAAGGTACCAATTACAATAAAAAAACGCCGTGAAAAAGAGGCTTAATTAAGTTCTTTGCTTTATGGAGTAGGTAGTATGATTATTGATTAGCCATCTATTAAAATTATATCAATTGAGTGTAGTCGTAGTGGAATACGAATTAGCTAATTTATCGGCACCTACCCGTAAATGATTAAAAATGATGCATAGAAAAGCTGCATAAAGCCCAACGTGTGTTTGATGAATAGTAAAAAGTAGTTTATGTGACTAATACATAATAGAGGGCATTAAAACCCGGGATTATATATGAAAAGAGCCGGCGAGTTTCACAATAATATCACTCGGGTGTTTTAATGCCTAATTAGTATGTACAGTTACATACACTATTTTATCTACACACATATCATAAGCTCTCTTTGATTTGTTCAGGAATCGCATGTTCGACCGGCATAGTGGCATTGATCATTGCTCTGCACTTGTGCAGCTTGTTCAGTATTACCAACTTTGCAGACAAACTAGGGGCGGCACGCATGCAGGCGTCGGCTTTCGGAATTTGAATGTCAAAATATTGATATGAATATGAGTTTTTACCAAGTAGTATTTCAATATGCTGGTCGTAACGTCCGGTTTTTGGACGCAGAAAAGAGGGTTTATTATACGTGTATAGATATAAGATTTAATGAGATTTAATGAGCACTTAATATATATTAATAATAATAATAATACATTGGACACTATTTACACACATTGATCTAGCCCCAAACTAGGATTCCCTGTATCTTGGGTACTAGACAAAGATATACATGCTTATATAGATAAATATTATACTTAGATAGATAAACAACCATGACTAGGGTACAAACCTCCGTTCTCATCAAACACATATTTGCCCCCACCGGGACTCGAATCCGGGACTGTTGGCTTCGTAGGCAGGGTCACTGCCGACTTGGCCATTGGGGTCGTCTTAGTCATATGCCTCGTAATTTTCCATATTTCCGGCTGCATTTAAGACCGCATTATATTTACTTTATGATAGATTGATATGCATAATTGAACTAATCGGAAGTGAAGGAATTCAGTCTTCCATAATAACCGCCACATATAGATTCCATACCCTGCAGTTTCCGTCAATAATAGACCTTTATACGACTACTTAGATACTAGCATTGATACTTATGTGTCTTATTATTTTCTTAGCTGTAAATTGTTTTTCCCCGACTAGTTAGGTACTTGTACTGTCTACTACGATGTACAATGTGATGTGTTTCATATATTTATCTACACACATATCATAAACCCTCTTTACTGCGTTCAAAAACCGCACGTTACGATCAGCTGCATTATGTTAAACTACTTTGTAAAAACTCGTTTCATATCTGGAAAACTACACATTATGGTCATTATGTGTAGTTTTTCTACATATAATGACATTCAAATTTCGAACGCCGACGCCCACCCGCGTGCCGTCCCTAGTTTGTCTGTGAAGTTGGTACTGACATTCAAATTTCGAACGCCGACGCCCGTCTGCGTGAAGTTGGTACTAAAGAACAAGCTAAACAATTGCAGAAACACAACGCCGGTCAAACATGCGGTTCCTGAACACATCAAAAAGAGCTTATGATATGTGTGTAGATAAACTAGTGTATGTAACTGTACATAATTAGGCATTAAAACTCTCGAGTGATATTATTATGAAACTCGCCGAGTTTTAATGCCCTCCATTATGCAGCAGTCACATAAACTACTATTACAACATCATTATTACTCCATTAATAATTCCGTACTGGACAATAGGCGCGGTTCGCACGCGTCAGCCCGACTTGATTGGGTATGTGTGGAGTGGAGGCCTATACTCAACAGTGGGTTCACTGGCAAGTAATTTTTTATAATCAAGACATATGTATAGGCACATGCATTGCTTCTGACCCCACACTAGGATACCCTGTGTCGTGGGAACCAGAAAAAGCGACATCACACACTTTCAACATCAACCTGGGTTTTTTCTTTCTTTATCTACAACCGGGATTCGAACCCGAGACCTCTCGCATGTTAGGCAGCCACAACCGTAGCGCCACGAAGGTCGTCAAGCTGATGATGACTAGATCGTAACGCAATGCACTCGAGATCGCATAAATCATAATTGCATTACATAATGTTATCTATCTATAGGTAATGTGTTCAACAGACAAAACTAACTAGTCTGTCTAAAATTGAAAAGACAGACTAACTTCGATAGGCATCCAATAGATAGTGAATGAATCACGTCGAAGTAATAATAAATGATCAGAAAACTACAGATAGTGGACTGCGTTGTAAAGTCAATTAGAGTCACGAACCCGTATGTTAAATCACGTATGAGTGGTTAGTAATTAGATGTGATGTCAATATATTAGTTAAAACAATTATTTGAACTCACTTCTTAGCAAGACATTATTGTGGAAAAACCACATGGAGGTCAGTGACCGCGTGATCGATGTATATAGAAATAAAGGATAATTATCGAAAACGTCATCGTCAAAATTATAATTTTCAGGAATGTTATACAAGAGAAGATCTCTAATGACAAGTTAAACTAATCCACATTCATAAGCGAACAGGGCTTAACCTATCCATCCTACCAACTGAAAATGGAGAGAAACAACAGACGTACCTAGTTTAATTTTTCGACCCTCAAGCCACTGATGATATCTGAAAAAATCGTAGACATTTTTAACCTCTATTTGACGCCTTCAGGCCCACTGTACCCCTAGCCATAAATACAGGCATACTCCTCAGAGGAAGCGTTAAACGCTCGTCTCACAGTTTCAATTAATCCTGAATGAAAAAGAACTTCAACAATTCGCCTTGGGTTATCATGCCAATTCATTTCTGATTCATCGACAAACACAAATCAGCGAGGGCTTGCCGCCGCCCCGTGACACCCCACCTTTGGCACCATACACATGTTGCTATTGAGTTGGCCACAAGGCCGCGTCACCCATTTCAGTAGGCAGCTGAAGACATAGTTGGGATGGTGCAGGATAGAGGATAGAGCGGGTGGAGGAAGTCGTGACCAAATTGAAAACCCGAAAGACCGAAAATTTGGAGCGCTCCGTGTGGTCTAGTTTCACGCTCGCTCCACACGCAGAAGATGCGTGTTGGAATCCGGTGATGACCATGTACCATTGAGATGAGTTCGTACATTGTGCGGACGTTCTATCCGCTGTGGAAAGCATCGTGATGATAATTTAAATTTCCATAGGTGCGGTTATGGGTTAGCCCCTTGTCAAGCAAAATGGAGTATTGAATAACTGGCTAAACGTGGGCACATTTATATCTCTCCCACCCCGTATGGGAAAACGCGTGACGCTATGTTATGTACGACATGCGCGCTATTCGTGCCTACCTACCTACCGACACGCGCGCAGACACTAGCCGCTAGCGGGCGGCACGCACCGCACGGTGGCGCGCCGGCAGTCTCCGCTAGTCCGGGCGCGGGACAGCTAATGTACTGTTGGCTGCAGCACCGCTGATCGATCTGTTTGGATGATGATGCATTGAGGGAATGCGAGAATTTGTGCGAGACTGTGGAAGGTTCTGCGAGAAGAATGCATGATAGTGTTGCCTTCTATCATTATTATTTTTCTTGTGTGAAATTGTTATTGATAAGATGATGAATAATAATTGAATTGAACTGACATGACCTTATTGAATTGAATTGAAATTGACTGAAATTGTATTTATATACAAGATGACATTTAATTAGCTGACCATATTTTGGGGATTGATAGCACCGATCATTATGAACAACTTTCCCAAAGAAACATATGGTCGCAAACGAAAAATATTTTTCGCCCCTCAGTACATTGACCCGATCAGCTGATTACAAGTTACTATGAGAGGCCCAAAAAATTATTTCATTTACGACCATATGTTTGTCGGGGAAAGTTGTTCATAATAATGGGTACTATCATTCCCCAAAATATGGTCAGCTAATTAAATGTCACCTTGTATAGGTAATGTAATATATTTTATATTATTTGCTGATAATTTTTTATGGTTATCATGATATTTGTTCAACGATTTGGAACGTATCTTTAATGTTGTGCCAATTAATTAACAAGAAATAAATAAATAAAGAAATAAACAAATGAAATGGTTTGTTAAATCGCGGCTGGAGTTAAAACACGTCTCTTGTATGGGAAACCCTTTTTATTTATAAAATCTTATGCAGTTCATTATATGCAACAGAAATACACATTCTGTGAAAATGTCCACTCTACCGGTTTCGATTCATCAGATAGAGTGTACGGACGGACAGACGGACTGAAAGACAGACAGACAGACAGACAGCGGAGGCTTAGTAATAGGGTCCCGTTTGGCAACCTTCAGGTACGGAGCCCTGAGAAGGGTCTTGGCAGGCGGACGGACAACGAAGTGATCCTATAAAGGATACAATTTTTCCTTTTAAGATACAGAACCCTAAAAAGTCTGGTAGTCGGTGTATAGAAGACTAACAGGGCAACATAACTTAATATTTTTCATAATAAATAAAAATAATAATAATCCAAACGTAATACAAATAAAAAACATATTTTAATAAAATGGCAGGTATCACTTTCCGTACTTTCAGGATGGAGAAACCCTGTGTGAATACGTGAGTGGAATCTTATTATGCGGGTTAAAACGGTAATCCAAAACGTCATAATATATAGTATCTATGACGTACCTACTCAAACAAACTAGCCAGACTATAAATAGGACAGGTAGATGAAGTCAGGTGTTGATAGTTAAACTTTTTTTAACCATTGGGAATTTGGGCATTAGCCCTCAGAATGTTGTAACGGTGATGGGAAACATCGTGAAGTAGCCTCAAATCTCAAAGGATGCGGTGATGGACCAGCCCCTCTCGCGCAAAAAGGATACCTGCTAAACATGATGAAACGGTTCTGCCACCCCGTGACGAATTGTTTGTTTGATTTCTGACGTATATTTGCCCCTGTCCGCTGTTCTGTCGCCTATGACTCCAGTCCAGACGGACCTTAAGCAGGTGCTAATAACTGAAAAGCCGAGTATAGGTATTTAGTCGGGCAAAACCGACAAGTCACGATATGACATCACATCTACACGTAGGTGACGTGTACACTTCACGAACTTTCTAGGAACTTATTGCCATATTTTATCCAAGTTCTGCAGAATTAAAAGGTAGTTGTAAGGAATTTTTATGCAATTTTATACGGAAATGTTGAATTTCTAGGAGCTGTCGAGCTTGCGCTAGCAGCTAAGCTTTCCTGAGCTTGGAAATGTCCTTGTACACGCATGCATGGCCTTAATTGGGCCAATTTGATTTAGCACAGGGCTCAATATTACGCTCATATATTTTGAGAAATATTTCGCAAAATCTAAGTTAATAACGAAGTTTCAACTTAATTGTGACAATTTTAAAAGTGACACACACGTGACATGATTAAATTTTTGACGACACAATTACTCCATAACTTAACTTGCCATTTAAAGGTATAAGACACTGCTTCATAATTGGTCTGGATTAATTGGGACAGTTTTGATTTGTGAATTGATTGATATTATCCAAGAATTTATGATTATTTACGACGGCATTTGCATTGCTTTATTTATTGATATAGTCCAGAGTTATCTTAGATTAAATATTGATTAACCCTTTGACTCTATTCGATTTTTATTACATTATTATCACTTCATAATATAACACAAACGTTCAATACAATCAAATACATTCTTCATCATAGTAATCAGATTAATCCTTACACCTTGTGATTAAATCCAAGGAACAACCACTATCGATTGAAAGTGGTTTTTCCCTATTTCTTACATGTCTTCCTCCATGATAATAAATCGGTGACTGACATCAAATACCTAACGATAATTAATTTGATACCATTTCATGCAGCTACCTTGCCGTAATCTTGTGATATCCTATCATTGCATTACATGTCATGCATTACATATTTGGTACCTAATCTAAATCCCCTAGGATAGGTGCTATGAAATTGTAAATAAAACTCGTAATAGGAAGGAAATCGTCTGGAGCACATCTATCGGAAACGCAAGCCAAAAAATTCGTCACGCAGCGTCGACGGAGGCGTGTACCTGACGTCGGCACGTAACCAAACATTGCAGCGTGGTATCTGACGCAAGAGGCGGGCCCGGCCTCAAAGTGACGTCGACTCAACCGTTGACTCAGGCTTTATAACTGAAAAGCAGCCACGGCAACCACCAGACAATAGTTCAACACCAAGCGATATACACGTTAAGGACAACTACCTTACATCCTAGAACACGTGAAATCGAATTAAACTATTTAGAATTGATCTGCTAAAATAATAGTGACAAAAAGGAAAGGATTGGATGATATAGAGTGAAATATTGGGAATATAACTTTTGGAATTGTGTGTGAATTGAATAGTGATTGGAAAGAAATGGAGAAAGTGATATTTGTGGTATTAGTGTTGTGCGTGTTGGTGATGGGCCACAAGTCGCACCCGAAGTTCCCGCCGCGAGTCCCGGCCGAAATCGGAAGTAACACCAAAAAAGGTGAATACGTGAATCAGTGATAAAATCTGCCGGTCGTCTCTACAATACTAGATAATGGAGAATTCAGTGATTGCACCCAGAAATCATGATGCAATAATCTCGACGCTTGCAAGTTCAATCACGTTTAGACCTTCTGGAGTCAGACCTTCCGGTTTAAAAACTGATTGTTAAATTACGATTTCAGCTCCCAATTATGGAGGTTATTAACATTTTGGGCCCATCACGTCCGACTGTTGGGAAAATACCTCTCTTCTTTTATCCCGTACATATCATTCTTGGGAGTCACAAGTTCTTGTCCCATGGAACCAAATCTACTTTGAATTTTTCGAAACCCATTCCGTGTATTAAGGTCCGTATGCACAACAGACAACTCAATATTTGACCGACACTCAAAGTCATGCTATCACTGTCTCTCACTGAGGAAAAAGCGCTGGAAGCTGCTTTATTTAAGCAGCACCAGTCGTTACAATCAGCTATTATTTATATGAAAGTTAACAACGTGTTATTTCTGTAAGGTCCAGTGGCGTGCTCAAAGGTGCATGACACGGAGTTCCAGTCAGAGTTGAACAAGTCCAAGTGTGGAGAGCCGAAAGAGGAGTTCATCACACTTGAACCAAGCGTCAAACATGAGACTGTAAGTTGAATTTTTGAACTTTACAGAACCTACATTTAAAAAAAAGGTATCAACTTAATCTGTTGAACCATATATACCAGGAAGGCACTGGGATAGAGCATGGCATCTCATTTCACAATATTGGATAATAGCTTTGTAGGTCCCTTTCGAGAACTTCGACAGCAGATTTCCTACTATATTTGAAGGTATCAAAGCCGAACTCTCTACTACTCTACTCTTACTCTATTTTAAATAGTAAGTAGTGAAAAATACCGCAAAGACGCACGATTGTGATTATAATGATGTGTCAGTATGACCGATTAGAGCGATTAGGTTATCAGTAGCCACCGTATCATATTGTGACATTCATTTTCCTTCATATTGTACGTGATTCAAGAATCTATGCAGTATCTCTCTAATCGCTGATACAATAAATTCTTTTGATATTTCTCCAAATAATGGACCATCTTTACGTATAGATTGTAGCCACTAGGTGACCGCGTGACCGGAGTTTTAATACATTTGATGTTTCCCCAGGTCATCCCGAGTGGAGCATGGGTCAAGCGATGTCATGGTCTCTGTGACCATTACAACAATGAGGGCTTTTCCTGTGTGCCCATCGATGTCCAAATCCGCCACATTCCTGTAAGTACCTACACTATCACATGTATACAAAACCTTATCTGCTAATTACACTTCTAAAGGAATCCTTGACACAGTTAGATTACACAACACGTTGCCTCGAAAGGGCCGATTGTCTATAATTCTATTGTTTTTGTGACATAAGTTCTCATAACATCATGTCTATCATCAAGATATTTGTTTTGGATTGCCAAGTTTCAATATCTATTGTTTGAGGTTAATGTATGTTTTCGGTTGTTAACAGGTGCGAGTGTATAACTTGGAGACCGGGAAGGAATCTTGCAGGCATTTTCCCGTGAAGGAGCATTTATCATGCGGCTGCTGTTCACCGGACCAAGATGAGTGTCCAGAAAATATGGTGTTCAATCCTCGTAAGTGTACTTGCCAGTGTCCGAACATGGACGAGAGAAGAAACTGCCTCAAGGTTGGTAAAATAATGGATGTCTGTCTGTGCGCACCAATATATTGTGTCTACGCACACGCATGTCACATTTACCAAATGAGAGCACTCTTCTTCATTAGCTGATTAACAAAAAGCTTTCTTTCTTCTGTTTGTTGTATCGTTGCATTTTCTACTGAAACCGCTGCGTCATATCGTGCTACAATTTGCAAAGACAATAATGCGGTCAAGTAAATATGGTCATCAGATCTACGATCTATGTGGCTGTATATGATCTTTGTTATTGCATATAAATCTGTGTACAATTGATTTCCAAATTTTTCGATTCGTGTTCATGTGTGCCTTACTGACATCCATTGTTTTACGAATATGATAGTCTCTGCCTTGACGATTGCAGAATTATAAATATCAGCATGACATTTAATTTTGCGTGGTGTATCCTCTTCAACATCCTATTCTAAACTAAAAAAAAACATCTTACATTAATTTAACATTACAATATTTCAGTAAATATTGTAATCTTAAGACAGTTTTGACCAACATTAGGTAAATGTTCAATAAGCTATCTTAACAGAGCTATTAATACACCATTACACAAACGGTCAATGTAATCTAAAAGGTGCAGATTTCTCGAATGCTATAAATGCTACGACTTAACTATATCTCATTCTATGTCATTCAAGAAGATTCACAAGTTAACACTGACATTTCTATTGTTACAGAATAAGCCATATATGAAGTGGAATAGATCCACCTGCACATGTGAAAGAAGAAAAAAGTTCGCTTCATCCAAACGAAGTACGTTTGGTGAATTCTATGACTCACGCAGAGGTCAGAGAACTTCATGATGATAGTGAGGAGCGAAGAAATAACTTAAAAAGAAGAGAAAGAAGCAGCTCATTTGCTGAAGTAACACAAAACCTTTGTGAAGAGACTTCAGGAAGAGCAAATCTGTAAATAATAAACTTTTTACTTCTTTGTATCAGCACTTTACGATAGTTGGAGAAATGTTTCAGGGCTCGGGAGTCCAAACGAATTAATTATAGAAATGACTGAACTTAGAGCCTTAGATTTTCTTAGTTTTTAAAGTATTCAGTATTATAGAATAGTTGAGATATATGAAATATATGGGGCCAAAAGGTGCTGTGAGGTAAGGACTTTTACTTTTCCGTGACTTTTTGGTTTTGAAAATGTTGTAAGTATGATAGAGGATATGTTAGACGCTATAATTGATTGATATGTTATAATTGATTAAAAATAAAGAAATTGTAAATAAATAAATAAGATGTAGCATAATTATGCATAGACAGAGGCATAGACCTACTAGGGATAGGGCAAGCTCGAGTGATCGCACTAGCTCAGGTTTGATAGGTATTATTTTATAATAATTTATTGTGTGTATTATCGACATCACTTTACAGTATTATGTACAAATGATAAGTATTTCTCGTAGCGTATTTTATACGTAATTCCTCAATTGTGATATAGGTTATACCATTTCCAGTTGCATAGATTTTTAATTGTACTTAATTTATAACTTTGTAAGGCTAAAATAGTAGACATCTAGTCAAAAGTTCTGCTTAAGTATAGCTTTTTGTGAGTGTCTATTTGGTATCTCGCTCTCTATTATTTTATTTTTCCTATATGTTTGTGAATCCTAGTCAAATAGTGCCAAAGGCATTATTTCTCGAACTTTATGTGTCAGCGGTTATCCTACTTAATGTATTGATTCAATTTCAAGATGGCTTTTAAAAAGCTTTCAGTGATAAAATCACGTGATTTGTTTTATTTATTTCAAACGTATTTGAAAGTAGTTGAATAAATTAATACTATTTTAAATGGTTCTTTGTTTTACTGCCTTTAATGTCCCTAGAACAGCATACTTCGTCTATGGCGTGATTTATATTATAACATAGCGGTCAGCCCGAAAATTAAAATAATTTTTAAGGTGCCTACTACTCATCTTTTCAAGTTCTGTGGAAGGTTGTAACAGCGAAATGAGTTTACGACAAACAATATAAATATAAATGTAGCCCTTTAATCTCCCCACCGATTGCACAGGCCTTTACCCGGATACCAGCTACCAATACCAAGTAGCGATAGTAGCTGGGATCTGCAGCTTAACGTGTCATCCGAAACACGTTCGATAATTATCTTTTTGCCAGATATACTGTCAGCGCTTGATTCGAAACTGCATCTCCTGCGTGAGAAGCATGAGTGTAGCCACTAAACCACGGAGCTCATATGATCACATTCCACGTCAAGCGCTTACTTGCACGAATTATCATCATTACACAAAAAATATGTAATTATGTCATTTGAGTAGCGAAAAAATGCACAAAAACTGTGTGATTTCCAAATTACTTCACTACTTGAGTCATCGTAACTTCCCGTTTCAGATGCTATAGCTATAATAATGACACCAACGACCCAATTCCATGCTGTGGTCGCAAAAATCTAAGTACTAATAGAAAATAATGGAATGGCTAATATTAATACACAGAAAGTAGAAAACTCTGAAGAAAATTTGAATCGACTATTGTAAATTACGGAGAAAATAACCCTGTATACAACAGAATTTAGAAAGTTAATAAGTCAAAACTTCTTAAAACTACAACTTACAAAGTACATCCCACTCACAGCAAGACATTCCTAGTGATAGTAGCAAGCGCAAGCATTTATGAAATAAAAATACTTTTATCTACACACGTATCATAAACCCTCTTTACTGCGTCCAAAACCCACACGTTACGACCATCATAATGGTAAAAACTCATTTCTTACCTGAATATTGATACATTATGACCATAATGTACCAAAATTTGTCAAATTATGACATTCAAATTTCAAACGCCGACGCCCGCCTGCGTGCTGCGTGCCTGCGTGCCGCCCCTAGTTCGTCTGTGAAGTTGGTACTACTGAACAAGCTTAACAACTGCAGAGCAATGATCAATGCCACAATGCCGGTCGAACATGCGGTTCCTAAACACATCAAAGAGAGCTTATGATATCTGTGTAGATAAACTAGTGTATGTAACTGTACATAATTAGGCATTAAACTCTTGAGTGATATTATTATGAAACGAGCCGAAGGCGAGTCTCCCACTCTCGAGTATTAATGCCCTCCATTATGTAGCAGTCACATCAACTACTATAATGGTCAGGTAATAAAACTGTGACAGGATACTACGGACAATCCCACCCGTATGTAACCGACCTATTCAATTACGAGGGCAGGCGATCCCAAAGCCTATGGTGGGTTTTCCCATCGTGAAGCAGGTTTTAAGTCATATGCTTTATATAAGAACGAGCAGCCCTCATAGTCTCTATCTCCAAACCAGTACGGACGCTCTAACGGTGATGGTAATTATCGTGAGAAAAACCTTCAATCTCCATAGCTACGGCGATGGGCTAGCCCCCTCTCACGCAAATGGAGTATCGAATAACTGGCTGAACATGGGTACAATTGTGCCTCTGCCACCCCATGTGAAAAAGGGGGGACGCTATGTTCTTGTTTCAAACCACTGCATGGCGGGGAGTTTAGGTACATCATGACTTTCCCGATTTGAGCACATCCCAATTGACAGGTACATATTATAGGTACTCGTATAATGTATACAAAATCTGTCAAATTTGGAGTCTAACTGAGCAGGTAAGAGAACCACAGACTTTAGAAGCCTAATTGGGGTTTCCCCGAAAAAACACAAACGTAGAAATTATTCGAATTAAACTAATTATAACCATAAATGGAAGAAGAGGTGCGACCAACTCGTCATCCTCCAAACCAAGAAGAAACGTGTGCAATATAAACAGTATTTTGCACAATCCGGTAAAATAGTAGATCACGAGGAAATCATCTCGACGTGAGTCAATGTTTATAAAATAATGTGTTTAACGATCGTTCGGCTCACTGTATAGCTATACATGTAAATTCCTAACGCATTACAAGTAACACCCATTCGCATTATTATCTTGCATTAAGGAAAAGTCGATAGCTTAGGCGTGATTCCGCACGATAAAAAACATAAACATAAGCATTTACATACAGGCACTTACATTGCTTCTGGCCCTACTCTAGGATACCTTTTTGCGTGGGAACCAGAAACAGCGACGTCACACACATATAAACATCCAAGACCTGGGGATTTCTTTTTCATTATCCCCAGCCGGGGATCGAACCCGGGACCTCTCGCATGGTAGGCAGAGCCATAACCGCTGCGCCATAAAGGTCGGCGGCATGATAGATATATCTAAGTGATGATATGACCCATTATGGGGATGAGGGTTTGAAGTGAATATTTATTGACCAGTGTTCCTAGACCCTAAAAACATGCAGATGTTATAGAATTCTTTCCGGGCGGTAAATTAACGGTACCTACTTCTCTTTAGTCTACAGAAAACGGAATCAATATTGACTCTGGTTCAGAGGCATTCATTCCACTGCACGAGGCTGTTAATCTATGATCTTCGATGGGTCTTCCTATGGCGAACTTATTGCTGTGGTGTTGTAGGGTGTTAGAGTTCTACGTAAAACCTTGCGTGATATGTAAGAAAATTTACTTCTTGCATAAACCGGTACTTAAAAGTAGAGCTAGTACAAGTTATGGTTTCAGTTTTGCCCTCAGTTTATTCGTACTAGGCTTAGATGGGTCCTGAGTCTGAATAATCATTGGTCTTCTGAGCATGGTCCTTTAAACTATTGATCTAGATTTACGGTATTTTTTTCCATTTGAAACCATATGTTCCTTGGGGAAAGTTGTTCATAGTGATGGTTAATATCATTCCCTTAAATATGGTCAGCTGATTAAATGCCAGCCTGTATTCAGAGAAAAACTAAAATATCGAAAATGTCATACGGATCCTAAGTGCGATCCTAAAAAAGGCAAACATGCGCAGCCGTACCAACCTACCGCGGGCGCTGCGTCATTAAGTTAATACACTGCGTACGTGATATTATTTTGAGGCATTAACACCCGATTTAGAACAAGAGTCAGCAGTTAATCTTCTAGGAAAGTAAACAGAGGCTTTAATTAGGCACATCGCATCGGTTCAACGGGGGCGCGTGGGCATGACATGACAGATTCATGTCCGCCATGTTTGTTTTGGTTTGCGCGGGAATTCGGGCATGTTTGTTTTCCAACGTTCGATAAATTGGACGAGTGCGCTGAAAGACTTTGTTTTGTTACATTTTTTCGAATGCATCGGACATAGGCGTTGATTACTCATCGATTAAATGCAATTAGTGCTTGTGGTTCAATTTGAAACCTGAAAATGTCCAGAATAGGCTGGTCAGTTGGTACTGCTATGTAGTGGGGGGTAAGGCTAGGAGCCTCAATCCCTCAAGGGTTCAAAAGTCTTCTTAACCTCACTTCAATCCTTCCCTTCAGACTTCAGACCCTTCACCCCCCAAATGAAAATTTTGGATTCGCCACTGGGGCGGCACTGGTATCCAATTCCGAAAGCAATAATTAATTAATGTGTATGTTCATTAATTGGTTATGGACGGGTCCCGTCTACTTTTAAAGTATCACAGATAAGGGCTCTATATAAGGGCAAGGGCTTCCGTTCCGATTGTGGTTCCTATCGCGGTATTTCGCTTTTTTCAGGCCCTGGAAAAGTCTTCGCCAGAGTATTCCTAAACCACCTGGTGAAACTATCAGAATCGCTGCTACCCAGTCGGCTGCCGACCTGAACGAGACACAGCTGAGGCCGGCTTCTTAGTGCGTCAACTGCAAGAGAAAAGCAGAGAGCAGGGCCGTCCCATATACGTGTGTTTTATTTACCTTAAGAAGGCTATTGCAGCGTCCCACGAGAAGCAGAGAGAGTTGTGAGACTTCTCAGAGTCCTCCACGACGACATGCAGTGCTGCGTTGCTTTCAACGATGAACAATCAGAGTTTTTCCCGTTAACCTGTGGGGTCAAACGAGGCTGCGTTCTCGCGCCTACATTGTTCGTGTTGTACTGCGTGCGGTCTTGGTCCGGGAGGTTATCCGGAGGTCCGATCTCGATAAGTCCTGCCGTAAATTCGGCCTGAAGATCAGCGGCAAAAAGACAGAGGAGATGATCTCTATAAGTAACGATAAGTTCCGCTACCTGGGGAGCACTGTAACATCCAAGTGCGACCTTGATTCAGAGACCAACAGCAGGATCGGAGCTGCAGCTGCAGCATTCGGCAAGCTGAATATATATTGGATATTCACACGACATAAGATCTCAGCGATCGCCTGTCTAATCTCCTGTATGCTGCGGAAACTTGGACCATGTACCTGCGTCATATCCGCATGCAAGACCGTTTACACCTCAGATGTCTACGTAAGATCATGAAGAACACTGGAGTGCTGCGACGTGCCAATGTGGGTGGGATTGAGGCTCACCTCATGCGGCGACAGCTTCGGTGGTGCGGACACGAGTCAAAGATGGCAGAGCAGAGGGTCGCGAAGCACATCTTCTACTCAGAACTTGAGGAGGGCAAGCGCAAGCATGGCGGACAACTCCTCAGGTACAAAGATGTGCTGAATCGGCACATGAAGAGGTGCGGCATAGATTCTTCCCAGTCGGAGAAGCAAGCCGCCCTCAGACCCGAAGAGGGCTTTGGTTAAAACCAACTTCCGTGCTCTTTTGAAATCGTAACCAACTCCAAGCGCTATGAATGAATAGCCCGACCACGTGAGCTATCTCAGTATAATTATATTAATGGCGAGGATCTTCACAATGGATAGAACGAGAAGAGAAGCGAGTTCAAAGTTCATGAAGCGGTCGCCGTGACCGAAATCGGTCGGACCCCTTATATTATCTTATCTATGGACAACGTGGGACAGGAAACGTAATACAATATTGAGGTAGGTAAATATATGAACTTATTTGTGCAAATTAAGGGGGAAACATGGAAATCGCCCAGACAATCCATGACAGAAATCTATTAGCATCATTATCTCCTTAGCTTGGGGAAGTCCAATGGAGTCACGAGTGCACTCATCACCATCAGGGATAGTTACTCTCAACATCTTTAAAAGTCGCGTGAAGAAGCACTTCCACACTTAAGGTATGTTGTACACATCGGTCTACCCGTGCTCTGTGATTAACCTATCTCATCCTGACATGGTTTGCTGGAAGATATCTCTTGTTAGAGATAAGCTCGCCTTTGTACACTATTTTAATGTATATCTTGTCAATATAATCATTTGTGTGCAATAAAGAAATTATGAATTATGAGTGCAGCTAAAGTATGTGTGTGAGCCACCGTATGAGTTAATCTGCCTTTTTCCAAATTCTAGGAAATCTGTTGAATGTTTGAAGAGCATTAGATAATTTCTAGTTGATGAAGGGGACAAGTGCAACTTCCACTGATCTCGTCGATTCAAAATCTGGTACCGTTAAAAGGGGCTAATTGGAATTGAAGGGCAAATTGGAACTAATACAAATTGCAGAGATTTATATGCATTTTCTATTAGTTCCAATAAGCCCCTCAATTCCAATTAGCCACTTTTAACGGTATCTGCTTACTCCGATCAATACTTTAACTGCCTAACCTAATCTAAACCTTCAAATCTCCATAGCTGCGGCGTAGCGGCCTCCTGTCGCGTAAAATGGGCTATAGAATATCTTGCTAAAAATTCTATTCTTTGGTCGCAACCAAGTTGCGGTTAAGGAAAAAGGTCTCTTAATTCTCAACTGGTTGCGAACAAAGAATAAACTTTCTTAATTCGCATTAATCGCAGTCGCGAAAACGGCCAGAGGAGATGTAACTATGCGCCCGTCATTCGGTATGGTGTAAAAGGCGTCAAGCTATGATAGTTTATGATTTCTTTGGACCCTGATGCTACATCATCACGTCATATGCAGATTCTTTATCCTTTCTTTCTATATTGCACAGAAAGAACTAGTGGCTCTGTGAGCTGGAGACCTCGCAAGCGACACAGGAAATTTGCGATATTTTTCATTATTTACCAATCCCTCAAACCTTCGGGGGTGAACCTTGAAGTCTATCGGATGAACAATTATAATTATTGACCAACCGAACGAAGCGTCTCCGTTTCAGCTTGGGCAAAAATGCTTTCGTGTGTCCGGATTTCCGGCTGTTCTCCTCTACTGAGGGGTTACCACAATCTTTTTCAGATTCAAATCAGATTCAAAACAAGAACGTCACCTTGGCAACCATTTCCATTCCACGGTTACGATAATTTTGCAGATCAAATTAGGTTCCCATTCTGAATCGGCATTTCTCAACCGATTCTTCTGACGTTCTGTGAGCATGTGGGCATGTGTGTGGAGCAGTTATATGGAATATTTTTTTCGATTCAGTATTTGGATTATTTTTAAAATGGCGGAGCTATATGCTTACTACAATCTATTTCTTAGTCATCTCCCGAAAAAAAATACTGCCACTTCGACATTTGACACATGGCGCGTCCACACTGGACATGCGGAGACTAGGAACCGCGGTGAGCGCGACTGACTTTAGTGTGTGGTGTATTAGAGTAAATGAATTGGTATATTTATCCTTGCGATCCTCGTCTGATTGCGTTAGCTAGTAGATATGGGATGCGAAGCAGTGATGAATAAAAGCATGATCTGCGATCGAACATAATATAGGTACATTAGCCGAAGCACAGCGAAGGGACAGTTCTTTGCAGACACGATACAGACAATTTCTTGGAGCGCAAGTGAGAAAATAAATAGATACAGGTAAAGCACAGTCTTTACCTGAAAGAACGAAACCTAGATGTGGTTTTGTGAGAATGGTGTGCACATACATCACACTAAAGATGAAGATAGCGAGCTGCGTATGCCTATATGTATGCCTAAGAGCAGTGAAATATTTAACAACAAAATTAATTGCACTGTTTGTTCTTTTAAGTGTATTCTAAATTAAAGAAAAACAATGCAATGCGATTTTATATAAAACATAAACAAGAATAACCAAAATAAAAGTGTAAATAATTATCTTTTCTTTACAATAACAATCTCTTTAGGTAACAGGCTGGGTAGTAGTATTAAGTTCTAGATCGGAATCCATTGTTACAACGCCGAGGTAAACAGGTGAACAGATATCGAAGTCCAGGTAAACAACAGCGAATGTCACGTATAAATTAGGAATAAGTACGAAAACTAAGCCAAAATTGTCCAAATTTCAGACCGGACCGATCATAGAAGCCAATTTGATAGAGCTTTTTTTATTTTTTTTTATTAGGCGTGCTTACCTCTTTCGGGGTTAATTTTGCCACTGTCAAGTGTATTTGAAAGATCACAATTTACTATCGAAAACCTAGAAATTCCCGGGACGACGTGAAGGGCTGTAGGAACCGAGTATTTCGTTCGGACGTGAGCATGTCCTCCTTGACAGAGCAATCATTTGTATTGTAACATTCAGGTCTCAAAATGTGTAAGCAAATCGTAAATACCCGTTTTTCGTCACAAAACCATTAATCAACATGTTTTCCATGGCGTTTCGTTTCTTCCTTGCTAAATTAATTACATAATCCCTAGAATAATCCATTTATTATTAAAATTATTATTATAAGCATTATTATTATTATTATTATCACACGGTATTTATTTTTTTAAGGAATAAGGATAAGGAATCTCTTCTCCTTTAAGAATCGCTTGAAAGAGCACTTACTTTCTCTTTCATCATAGGTATTGTATATATAAGTATGTCATTGTATTTATCTGTTTATTATTATTATTTGTTTATTTTTATTTTATCTACTATTTCTTTTATTATATGTATTTTTATAGTAAGTATTATATTTTATTGGTATTTAGTAATTTTATAATTGCACTAGACTACCCTTTTCAGTTTATATGTATCCTATCCTGATAGGTTTTCTGTAAGAAATCTCTGTTGAGAGATAAGCTCACCTTTGCCTTTTAATTTCTTGTAAAATGTTTTGTTTTAATGTTCTGTGCAATAAAGAATTGTGAATTGTGAATAAGGAAAAAAATATATTATTACACAAACATAGAATTATTATAAAAATAAATAACCCAACTGCATTTTCTATCAATACCACACATAAACTCATAATAATGTTCTTTACATGGAGTATGAAACCAATAAGCCGAGGAACCTAGATTTAGATGTAAAATAAAAGATAACGCTTTTCAGGCGAAATAATTATATTAAGAATTAGGAAACAGACAGTTTTAGTCAGTCGCTTCCGTTCGCCACATTCGTCCAGTGTAGACCGGCCTCACAACACAGAGTTGTCAATACGTAGAAACCAATTGATCCCTTTTAAGTTTCGAGAAAAAATGATGTGAACTACGTCGTTGTTTTAATAAATTATTTTCTTGGATTATTAATAAAATATTATTATCTTGGGAATATACATGGTTTTAAGTGATACGAGTCCTTAATTTACGGTTAAAAATATACTACTGAGTCAAATTATAGTAGTTTATGTGACTGCTACATAATGCCTAATTGTGTACAGTCACATACACTAGTTTATCTACACACATATCATAAGCTCTCTTTGATGTGTTCAGGAACCGCATGTTTGACCGGCATTGTGTCTCTGCAGTTGTTTAGATTGTTCTGTAGCACCAACTTCGGGCGTTCTAAATTTGAATGTCAGTGCCAATTTCACAGACAAACTAGGGGCGGCATGCAGGCGGGCGTCGGCGTTCGAAATTTGAATGTCATTATATGTAGAAAAACTACACATAATGACCATAATGTGTAGTTTTCCAGATACGAAACGAGTTTTTACCAAGTAGTTTAACATAATGCTGATCGTAACGTGCGGTTTTTGAACGCAGTAAAGAGGGTTTATGATACGTGTGTAGATAAAATATTTTATAATTGTATCACTGCCGCAGTATTTTTTCGGCAGCTAATAAAAGAACGGATTTTAAGTTATTGGTGCGGTGCGGTAAACAAATAACCCGAATGCATATTCTTTCAATACCACATACAAACGTATGAATGCACCTGGTTACCTACATATAGTATGAAAGTAGCCGCACCAATAACAATGTAAAGTACATTTTGCGATCAGTCGACTGTTGACTTTTCATTAAAATTATATACTCACTCTCAAGCCCTCTACAAATCCAACGACACCTCATTTAAAACGGACAAAAAATAGTCAAGTGCGGGTTAGACTCGCGCACGAAGGGTCCCTTACCACCGCAATTATGGTATCCAAGTTTCATGCATGGGGATTGGGTATAGATCTTTATTTTATTCTTGTTTACAATAACTTTGTAAACAAGATTTTGCTATCATACAGACATCTGTATGATAGCAACATCTTGTTTACAAAGTTATTGGTGCGGCTACCTTCATACTGCATGTGTGTAAATGTATTAGTTCATATGTAGCATAAAATTTAAAAAAAAACCCGCTATTTAAACCATACATTTCTCTATATTTTTCCCGTAATGTTTGTAAAGACCTAAATACTACGTTTTTATTTTTTTTTTATTTTAGGATCAGTATAGTTTTGTCTATGTCACAATTCATTTTCTGCCGCTATTTGAATAGTATATCCTAAGCCCATCCCTCAAAAGGTTTTTCGAGACAAAAGTGCAAAACACTATATCCTACTCAAAAAGTGGTTTGACTAATAATGAATACACCAGATATAGAAAATAAATATAAATTTATTTATTTTCTACGTTATTTACTTATTAGCTAGAAACTGTATAGGTAGGTTTTTATAGTAGGATGATACACGGGAAACTGACGATATACAAATTACGTGAAATTAATGTAAATTGCATAACACCAGATAAACATACAACAAAATCACGAAAAAAGCAACTTAACCAGAAATAAGAACTATCAAATCTGCAAACTGAGAATATCTACAAAACAAAACCAAAATAGTATTAGAATCTCATAAAACCTTTTCGATTCAGAAAATTTTAGAAAAGAAAGAAAGTAAGGAACGCCAAATGAAAAAAATGCTAAGCGTTTTTCAAAAACAAAAAAAAAACTGACACTGACAAAAAGTTCGCAACAAGCAACTCACATCCAAACCGCTTTTGGCCTTAAAGCATTTGGGTGTTTCTTGATAATAGTGTATCCTTTTCGACCCTTTCAGAAAACAGGTTTATTTTTAAACTAGGGATATTCAAAACTCCTTGTAGTATGCTGTACTCCCAGTGCTCATCAACCCATCTGCGAATCATAACTTTTCCAATTCCGCACACTTCTACAGACTGTTTGTTTCCTAATAACAATGATTTTTGGTTGCATTCTACAAGTTCTTCAAAAAACTCTTTTCTGAATGTGATGTTGCTGATGCGCCGCTGTCCAAAATCCAACTTCACTAAAGTTGGTTTCTACATTCAACGCCAACATTGTTTCTTCTTTTGTTGATTTCCTGGTTGATTTTCTCAGAGCACGATATTCTTCAGTAAAAAAGCCTCGCTCGCCACAATTATAACAATAATGCTTATTGGTTTTATTATGATTAGTTCATGGTGTATCTTTTTTTTTGTGTTTTCTACAAGGAGAGCAGTTTCTTCTTCTTTTTCACATGCAAGACTAACTTCTTCCTCCAACAAACGTGCAATTAAATTAATGAGAGATTGCTGTTTTGGATCCAACGGCATCCATGCTTGACGTAACGATCTGTACTTGGCAGGAAATGTTCCTAATATTTTTGTAATGATAGCTGATTTATTGACACCCCCACTATCTCTTTCTCTTAGCTGTTGAGGTTTTTCACCTTAGAGATGTGTTGCGCTAAACTGTCACTCAAATACATTTCATACTAGTAAAACTGTTCATGAATCAGCATTTTGTTTAATTCACTTTTCTATTCGTACACTGATTCTAATTTTGATATTATCTCTTAAGCAGTTTCACAGAATTCTATCAATGTAATTTGCTTGAGACCCATTGAAGAGGTTATAATAAAAATTGCTATGACATCCGGTTTTAACCATTTACTTGGGTTTGTTTCCGGTTTGGGTTTGGAAATATCGATACTATTGGCTTTTAGGGCAAATTTTATGTAGAATTTCCACTGTCGAAGATTTTTCCCACCGAAAATTTCAACATTCAATGCTCGTGTGGTTTGCATTTTTGAGGTTAGCAACGTGTTATATTTCTGATAACGAATATAACTTTTTCTTTGCCGTTTTCTTCTGTTCTTCAAGTTTCGGAGCTTCCTGAACCCATAACCTCTACAGGTTGATGGGTCTCTTCAATAAAAACTTGAGATTTCTTATATATTCGTTTTAATTTACTTCAATGCGAAATACACAACAAGAATGAACGAGTTGGCGAGTGGCGCCACCTAGTGACAAATCTGCCAACTATAAAGATAGTTTTCTATACTCAAAAATGTTAACCTTTTTTAGGGTTCCGTACCCAACGGGTAAGAACGGAACCCTATTACTAAGACTTCGCTGTCCGTCCGTCTGTCACCAGGCTGTATCTCAAGAACCTAGCTAGCTAGAGAGTTGAAATTTTCACAGATTATGTATTTCTGTTGCCGCTATAACAACAAATACTAAAAAACAGGATAAAATAAATATTTAAGGGGGCTCCCATACAACAATTCTTTCAATACCATATACAAACTTATGGATGCACCTGGTTACGTACATGGAGTGTGAAAGTAACCGCACCAATAACTTTGTAAACAATATTTTGCTGTGTAAAATCCAAACTATTCACTCCACACCATCGCTTCCATTGAACGGTGGTACGGAACCCTTCGTGCGCGATTTAGACTCGCACTTGACCGGTTTTTTTATAATATTTTAGGGGGTTGTTAGGGACATCGTTCCGAATTACTTTCCCTATGAAACTGATGTGTACAGAGAAACTTCATTTCTCATTTTTGCATACAAATCAGCTGATCGCTCGGCCCAAAATGTATAGAGAAGTAAAAAAGAAAGTTGCACTGATCATATTAGTTTCATAGTGAAAGTTGTTCAAAATGATGTCCCTAACGACCCCGCAAAATAGGATTACAACTTTCTGTTACACCCAGTAAACAGGCACATACCTTGCTTCTGGCCCCATACTAGGATAGCCTGTGTCGATGTCAAACATTGTTGAAACATTGACGTCACACAAAAATATCATATTCAGACTGCACATTAATCAAAGACTGTTTACTTACGTGAAGGCTGAATGCTTGAATTTCTGTGCCTAAATCACGTTACCAAATAAAAGCGTACTTGCTTGTATGAGGATGTTTCATCCATTTCATGAAGTGACCATTCAACTGGGATGCGAAGCTGGTATGGATTCTTTTCCCACAAGAGGTGGCAGAGGCATATATTCATTCCCAATTGCCAGTAAAAATAGGACTGATCCATCATTTTATAGTACTATTACATCCCATAGACTAGAGACGTATATGAAAAAGTTAGATATAAATTTGCCAGTACCGGATTTTGATGAACAGAACCCAAACAAAATCTACTCAGACTTCTTCAACATTATTCAGACAGAATTCAATAAAGTTTTTAAATTAAAGAAAGTCAGTGACTACAACGGTAAATCTAAATTTAATGACTGGGCAACATTTGGAATTCGTAAAAGTAGAGTTATCTTATATGACCTTTATGACCAAAAAACCTATAACTTTGATCGAAAATTTCATGACTATGTTAAAAAATATTCCAAAACTTTCAAGTTGGTTTGTAGAACTAAAAAAACTTTACACATTAATAGAAAAATTCAAAATTCAAATAATAGAATGAAAACAGTTTGGCAAATAATAAACCGCGAAACTGGCAAAGTTATACCATGGGACAATGATTTCTGCCTAAAGATAGGTGGTGATGTTGTTAAATCCAGCGCTGATGTTGCTCGAGCTTTTGAAACATTCTTCACCAATGTACCCTTACTCACAACAGACCGTCTAAATTCATCTCCATATGAAGCAGAGACTTTATTAAAAAATAACACTAGCGTCAGTAATGTATATTTAAAATTTCATCATGTATATCCCCAGGACATTGTCAAAACGTTGAACTTACTTAACTTAAAAAATACGGAAGACCTGTGGGGTATATCAGTCAAAGTCATTGGTTCAGTAATTCTAGTTATAGCCCCACACTTAGCTTATATATTCAATAAATGTGTTGACGATGGGGCTTTCCCAGACCTCATGAAACACAGTAAACTGATACCTCTGTTCAAGTCGGGAGATAAGGGTGATCCTTCAAATTTCAGACCAATATCTGTTCTTCCAACACTAAGTAAAATATTTGAAAAGATTGTACTCAATCAAATGCTCTCACACTTCAACTGTACAAAACAACTCCACGCCAAACAATACGGTTTCACTAGGGGTAAATCAACTACGGATGCAGGTATTACCCTTATATCTCATATTTATTCTGCACGGGAGGCCGCACAGGATGCTATCGGAGTTTTTTGCGACCTGTCGAAGGCGTTTGATTGTGTTGATCATAATACACTATTAATTAAATTAAACCATTACGGAGTTAGAAATAAAGCGTTGGATCTACTAAGATCATACCTAAGCAATAGAATTCAAAAGGCAGAAGTTAACGGCGTACAATCTGATGGATCGGGTGTTAAAATTGGCGTTCCACAAGGTTCCATATTAGGCCCTTTCTTATTCCTGGTATATATTAATGATCTGCCTTTCATGGTGGAGAAATTAACTGACATAGTGTTGTTTGCTGATGATACTTCAATGGTCTTCAAAATTGAAAGACAAAATAGACATTTTGATGATGTTAATGGTGTGTTGTCTTTAACCTTGAATTGGTTCAAAGTTAATAATTTATTCTTAAACGCTGGTAAAACCAAGTGTATCAAATTCTCACTTCTAAATGTCAGGCAAGTTGAGACCAGTTTAGTGTTAGACAACAGCACGTTAGAATTAGTAAATGATACGAAGTTTCTTGGAATAACCATTGATAGCAAATTGCAGTGGGGACTCCACATAGATAAATTGGCTGGTAAATTAAGTTCTGCGGCTTACGCTGTTAGGAACATCAGACAAAGCACGGATGTGGCTACATCTAGGCTAGTATATTTTAGTTACTTTCATAGTGTGATGTCCTATGATATCTTGTTGTGGGGGAAAGCAGCGGATATTCAAACTATTTTTATTTTACAGAAAAGAGCTATTCGAGCAATTTATAATTTAAAACGAACAGACTCCTTAAGAGAGCTTTTTAAAGAAATTGACATACTAACAGTAGCTAGTCAATTTATTTTCGAAAATATAATGTATGTACGCAAGAACCTTACAACATTTTCCAAACTTAGCGATAGCTGTAATGTTAACCTAAGAAATAATCACAGACTATGTGCGCCCCGTTTTAGACTCGCGAAGGTTACCAATTCTTTCAAGGGTTCTCTACTACAATAAGATACCTCTGGACATTTTGAAATTGCCATTTGAGCAATTTAAAAAGCATGTTAAAGCGACTTTGTCGAAAAAGGGATATTACAATGTTCAAGATTACTTAAATGACAGGACTGTATGGGGTTAATCTAGCTCAACACAGACCTCGCTGTTCATAGTTTTGTAATTATTTATTCCTGCTTATTAATCATAACAATTAAATTTTTCATATTTGTATTAGTTAAGAGCACAACCTATTTTTAAAAGAGATCTAAAAATCAATCTGTGGGAGTTTCTACGCCCTTCTTCTCCCACAGTGGTCCAATGTAGAGAAGAGGCAAAAAATGACGTTTGCTAAGTATATGTAAATATCTACAGTAATAAAGTACTTTGACTATTGACTATTGACATAGGTTTGTGGTTAGCACCGGGATTCGAACCTGCATCTCCTTCATGACAGTTGTGGGTGTAATCACTAGACAGGACTGTATGGCATTAAATGATAGGACTGTATGGGGTTGATCTGGCTCAACACAGACCTTGCTGTTAATAGTTTTGTAATTATTTATTCCTGCTTATCAATCATAACAATTAAATTTTTCATATTTGTATTAGTTACGCACAACCTATTTTTAAAAGAGATCTAAAAATCAATCTGTGGGAGTTTCTACGCCCTCCTTCTCCCACAGTGGTCCAATGTAGAGAAGAGGCAAAAAATGTCGTTTGCTAAGTATATGTAAATATCTACAGTAATAAAGTACTTTGACTTTGAGACCACGGAAGCTCTAGATTCGTTTACGATAGGATTTATAGGCAGGTATATATTCACCAAAAAAAAAAATGTTATCAAACTACAAATTTACAGTTTTCAAATTTTATCCTTTATTTGTGCTATAGACACGGGCTTTTTGGTAAAGGTCGCTAGCATAAGTATTCTAGCTAGATCATCGGGAAGTAATAAATAGGTTTTGATTCCCTTGTAATTATCAAGAAAATTCAGCAAAATATGACATAAACGGCGGGATTGTTTGATCGCCTCTACCTATATGTTGGATTTTTTCACAACTTCAAAAGACCACAGACCTGAGCAACGGATAATAGTTTCAACTTGATATCTGCACGCTTTCCTAAAAAAAGGGTATTGACAGAAGTACAGGCAGACGACAGAAAGTTAGAGTTTTCGGATTCCTTTACCTGTTTTAGGAGACCTTGCTTTTTGCCAAATTTTGTGATCCTAGGTCAACCGGAAGTACTCTATAAGTTTTGATTATCTTGTAAATATCAAGCAAATTCAGCAATTTCAGCAAAGTGGGCCTAAAAGTTTGAATTTTTCATATCTCCAAGGGGCTTGAGACTCATAGACTAGAGTAATTGATATCAATTTTAATTTAATACCTGCACGCGTTCCTGAGAAAAAGGATTGTGACAGACGGACATACGGGCAACATAAGGGTTAATTGTAAGGTACGGAACCATAAAAAATACATAATTATCAAACATTCACAAGAAATGGCCTTTAGAGTAGAGGAGAATAGCCGAAAATCCGGAAATAAGACAGAATTTTTCCCAAGTCGAACTGAGACGCTCCGGCTCGCGCTACGAGTTCGCTCGGCCAATAATCATATACACATCACATGCCTTTATATAAATACTATTCTGGCCCCTCATACGTGGGAACCAGAAACAGCGACACCACATACATATAAACATCCAAGAATAAATATAAATACTTATCAACTGGTAAAGTTACAAAACAATTTATGAGCAGAGGCAAGCTTATATTAAATGAGATATTTCTTGCAGAAAAACAATATTCCAAACTACTCAACAGCATATAACAGAGTTATACTGCTGGGTTCATTACAATTGTGAATAGCGTTTAAAAAGCTGGTGACCAGGGTCTGATGATGATGCTCCAGTTGTGATGTCAGAGCTTTTCGTAGACTGTACATGATCCTGCATTGTTGTAACTAGTTCTATCTTAGATGTTTCTATTAAGGAAACAGGTCTATTGTCTTCACCCCCGCATCCCTGGGCCAGTGAATGAATGAAGTTGTTATGAACGGGAAATGCCTGACTACTTACTCAGTAACCAGAAGCGAATTCCTGAGGTAAATGTAAATAAAGCGGGAATTTATCTTGTTTTCTCCCGCCCACTTCTCTCATATGTTAATAGTGTTTTGTGGAAAACATCTCTTTGTATGAAACCGAATTAGTATTCTGATCAAGTCCGAGCTATTTAGGTACTGAACATAATATGGTGAGTATTTCAAACAAACAATATTCTTAACCAGTTTGACTATGGTATTCAATAGCTGGATAAACTTGCCTCTCTAATCCATATGAAAAATTAATTACGCTCGTTACGTGTTTTGGTTGTTGGTCGAAGCAACTTTATATTTCTCTTCTCCATTAAAAGCCGCCGCTCGGCCAGAAACGTTTATAGAATTGAAAAATAATGTTTCTATTCTTTACTTCCGTTGTAACGTCAGAAAGGAAATGAGTGCTCATCATCTAAATTCTTGGCCGGTCACCAAACCGGACATGGCGGGGAGTTTTTGAAATCCTAACGTGCATCTCACCCTGACCTGACCGATATTAATAACGGATGTGTCCCGAATACCCGTTTGTGTCACAAGATGATTTATTAGTGCGATTTGATGACTACAAAACAAAACATTGACTCAAAGACTTGGGATGATAACGGGATAGACAGATAAACATGACAGTAGTTTATGTGACTGCTACATAATGGGAGGCATTAATATTCAATATCACTCGAGAGTTTTAGTGCCTTATTATGTTCAGTTACATACATTAGTTTATCTACCCACATATCATAAACTCTCTTTGATGTGTTCAGGAACCGCTTGTTCGACCAGCATTGTGGCATTGATCATTGCTCTGCAATAGTTGTTAGCTTGTTCTATAGTATACCAACTTCACAGACAAACTAGGGGCGGCACGCAGGCAGGCGTCGGCGTTCGAAATTTGAATGTCATAATTTGACAAATTTTGGTACATTATGGTCGTAATGTATCAATATTCAGATTAGAAATGAGTTTTTAGCAAGAAGTTTATAATTATGCTTGTCGTAACGTGTGGTTTTTGGACGCAGTAAAGAGGGTTTGTGATACGAGTGTAGATAAAGTATTTTAAAAGAAAGAACATTAGCAAAACACTTACTTCAAGGTGTCAATCGTTGATAATTTTGAGCACTTAAAGTAATATATGGTATAAAATATCCAAGACAAATACGTACTAACTTGTTAATATGTTAATAAATTGGTAGATAGTAATTAAGTTGCGTAAATGCATTTGCATACCTATTTAGGGTTCTAACATGTGAAACTGAAATTACATATTTAATTCCTAATGTAAACCATGACACGCGAATCAAGTTTCTTATTTCTTATTTCTGAGAAACTGCTTGGAAGCACTAAATTTGATAAACATTTGGTATAAAGTCAAAACGTACTATTGATAAACAATATATTTATTGCCTTTTTTTTTAGGTCAAATGTCAGTCTTTTTTTGCACAACATGGTGGTTTAATAATAATAATACGTTTTAGCTACCAAATGTTTATCAAATTTAGTGCTTCCACTCAGTTTCACGAAATAATAAACTTGATTTGCGTGTCATGGTTTGAATATGTAATTTCAGTATCACCCACATGTTAGGGTTATACCCCTAAATAGGTACCTATGCAAATGATAAAGTATTAATGCAACTTAAATACTATAACCTACCTATTTATTAACATATTTACATAACAAGTTAGTACTTATTTGTATTGGATATTAAAAATTATTGGATATTTATACTACATTATATTATTTTATTTGTATTTATTTTGATACTTTTTAAGAATAGTAGGCAATCGTGAAGCCGTGGGTTTTTTGGTAGAAAAAGAAACGGCAAGAAAATTCAGGCCAGCAGCCCAATAAATTTTGCGAGTTTAGTTAGAGATCTTTTTACTAACGACAAAGAGGTATGGAGCCCCAGCACAAAAACCACGCACACGATTGTAACACAAGACCTTTTTTTAAAAAAAAACCCAATGAAAAGAAAAGTAGGCCGTGTTGCAGTGTACGAGTAATTTGCGCAGCTTCTTCTCCGCTGCCATAAAGCTTTGCGAAGCGGTAGTATTTTTCTTGCATTATAAGCATAATAACTTAAGTTTTTAGAAATAAATAAATACAAAAAAAGAGATATTTAAGGGTAGGTAATGCCTGCAACCGTAATCGACCTACCCTTAGTGAAACCGTTTTATTTGGCGCAGAGTTGTTTGTTCAGTTGAAGTGTGAGAGCATTTAATTGAGTATAATCTTTTCAAATATTTTATTTAGGCTGAAATTCGAAGGATCACCCGTGCCTCCCGACTGGAACAGAGGTAGGTATCAATTTATATTAGGTCGGGGAAAGCTCGATCCAAACACATTTTTTGAATATCTGAGATATATGTGTTAGCGGCAACCTGTAATGCAGGTATTCTATATAATACCTAGGCAATGTACATTATACCTGGGGCGTTCAGGCAATGTATAAAATATTATTAATATTAATATCCATTACATACTTTACCTTGATAACAAGGCCTAATGATTATATAGAATAGCTACTTGGACACCGGCAATGTGTAAAATAGATTTTCCGCCCAATATCAGGGCAAAAGTCTGCGGTTGCTTAGGTGAAGGGTTTAGGGGGTGACCGAAGCGAAGCCCTCTTTATCCTTCGTGTTAGGTTGAATATGTACACCCTTAACATTAACATTACATGTTCAAACTAACACACTTTATTTTACACATTGCCGGTGTCTAAGTAAGTATTCCATAAAATCCCTAGGCATTGTATATATAACCTAGGTAAAGTATGTAATTGACATTAATATTAATAATGTTTTATGGGGTATATATGTTACTCTCTTAGATTATACACATTGCCAGTAGGCAATGTGTATAATCCGGTATTATATATAAGCCCTAGGCAATATACTGAATGCCTAAAACGTGCAGATTAATGTATGAAATATTATTTATTTCATCCTTTGCCTAGGTATGCGCAGCCGGTAATGTACGTAAAAGCGTAAAACACTGCAGTAGCTAGGTGAAGGGTAAAGGGGGTGACCGAAGCGAAGCCTCCTTTATCCTTCTTGTTAGGTTGAACATGTAGATACATGTTCACCCTTCACCGGGCGAGAAAATTCCTCTGCCTGTGTTGCAGCTTTTCTTTGAACCGTCACTGTATATTTTTATGCTGTTATGTTGGTATATATAGGTTTTGATGGTATTTCCAAGTCATTAGCTATAATTTCGTATTTCCTAGCCATTATTCTGTTTCTATGCGATCGATTGCAAAAGTAGCCACTTCTTCGAATGCCTTTGCTAGAATTGTGCAGTGTCCTATAATACGAATAAGTCCAATGGTGGTATATCTAGCATAATTTCTAGTGCCGCTAATGGCGTTGACCTCATGCAGTCTGTGATGGCTACACATGCCATTCCCTAGAACTGCTGCAGTTGTGTTGCTATTGTGGTGTGTGTTGTTCGTTGCCACCATACCATGGAGCCACGCGATGATCGGTCTCACCACAGCCGTATACATCCATTGACGTATTTTAGGCTTGAGTCCCCATTCGTTCCCTACCATCTTCCTAGCCTGGAAGAACGATATGGTGGCTTATTTAGTGTCGCTTCTATGTGCTTGTTCCAACTTAATTTGTGGTCAAGCCATACAACTGGATACATCATGTGTTTTGCAAGTTTTAGTGATTTATTGACCGAGCGTGCGAAGCGTCTACGTTTCAGGATTGGGCAAAATGCTTTCGTACGTCCGGATGTTTTCTCATTCAAGATTCGGAGGATTTAAATACGCTATTGGCCATTAATTTATGGCTTGGCCATTTGCGTTCTTGGTACTTTGCGCCGAAAGGATCACATAATCATCACATAAGCAGACTAACAACGAACCAAATACAAACCACAATGGCGTAGCGATGCGCGATTATGAATGACACTAATGAAATCACTCGATTACGGCAATCATTCGACGTATTCGAATGGAACACCTAAATCATTCGAATGGACACCTCACAACAACGAACTGCGACTGACAGCGATCGACGAATACTAATCGACGCGCCCCCACTTATGTGTATTCGCCAATCGACAAAATCATTCAAACAACAGGCCGAATGTCCGACTTGCGAGCAATATTCAACCATATGGCTATAACTTTAAGTTGCAGCTATTACATATCAGCGATTAGCGATTTGGAAATCATTCATCAAACCTAGTCCGACTCGATTAAATATGATCGCTTGCTTTTCTTTCGGTTATTAGGCTGCAAGCAAGATTCAGTCCTATGTTCAATATTTTACAGTACAATACAAACTACAGTGGTTCTGTCTGGTTTCGTTATTCGATTTGAAATAAGTGGTCATCATTCGATTATTAGGATTAGCGATGGCTAATTTTGTGGTCGAACAATAATATTAGTAGGTAGTCGTCAGATCATTCGATTCACGAAATCATTCACTATCGCGCATCGCTACAATGGCGCGTAAATTGACAGTCAGATGAAACAAACTGCATTCTACAGCCAAAGAGTTCCATTTTCAAATTTTGAAATTACTTTTTAAATATCGTTTGGGTAAGTGGCCAGTTCCGGAAACTTTCAGTGTGACCTATGTACTATCGAACCATCTGAATCATGACCCACCATAAGCTTATTTTGCTAAACCCCTTAAATGCAAGTAGGTCGAAATTCGCTTGAAAGTTTATTTCCTTGGTAACGAACTTGTTATCATTTGATTAGACACTGACATTTAGATAGATCTTACAAGTTTGAAAGTTTCGAACGAATTATCAGGCAAAAGGGTCATGATTCAGTTGGTTCGATAGTACTTAATCAAATAAGAACAAGTGAGGTTACATTCAAAGAGACAGGTACATACGGGTTTTAACCATTAACCTTTAACCTTATATTACTAGAAGGGCGAAATTAAAAAGTTATCCACACTCTAATCAGTTTTTATTTTCGGGCAGAGTAACGACTTGCTTTTGGAATTTATTAAATCGGAATCAATCACGTTCTCGTCTGTACAGGCTTTTATAGGCTGGCGGTGGCGCGCTTGTGACTCCCGCCCAAATCGCACCGGCCGGCGCTGGCATCGAGGGGTGGGCAGGTCGCGTGGCTGTGACGTGGCTACGTCACGGAGGCTTGTCTATGGCTGCTGGCTTTCAGGCTGTTGTTACACTTAATTACAGGTAAAACACAGTAAATTATTTGATTGGACCTTACTTTCTACCCGATAATTTAAATGGGGAGAACTATGAAAAGTTCCTGAGAGGAGACCTCAACGATTTGATGGATGATTTGCCACTGAACCTAATCAGGGACATGTGGTTCCAGCATGATGGCTGCCCTGCACATTTCCGAAGAAGTGTCAGAGAATGGCTGGACACAAATTATCCCCATAAATGGATATATAAGCCCCATAAGCTGGCCTTTACCCTGGCCAGCCAAAAGTCCGGACTTAACCCCCATGGATATTTATATGTGGGGGCACATGAAGAGTCTCGTCTACAGCGAGCCCAATCCAATTGCGTCTATGGAATAATTGAAAGTCAGGATAATCAACGCGGCAAACGAAATTAGAAGAACATTGACTACTGGTGTAGTAAAAACTGGGCTTCGCAGAAGAATGCGAAGATGTGTACAATACAGAGGAGGACATGTTGAACACGAACTTTAATCTAGGAAGTTAATAAATATTATTTTCTACAAACTTACCTATTGTTTTGCTTTACTTTATAGGGCCAAAGAATAAATTAGGCTCAATAAGCGTAATTATTTTTACGTCCACTATCGCCTATGAAACTAAGTTTTTTCCTACTAGATAAATAAGACCCTATAGTGTTCTAGCTTGTTGGATAGCTGATGAAACGTAGATATTTTTAGGCACATCTACCAAACGTCTGCTATACATTTTTTTTTTAGATATTCCTTAAAGAAAGGTCAATTTTTTTATTAATTTTTTTGAACTTTCAATCGTCCATAACAACGTATTTAGTAAACTTACGTAGGATTTTGGTTACTGAGTTCATAGAGCATCTTAAATTGCATATAAAAAATATATAATAATAATAATAATAAGGCGCACCAATTTCAAAATATCATATTTAATGAAAAAAAAAATCGGCAATTTTTCTAAAAAAAACAGTCGATTATCTCGAAAATGGTCTGGTTTGGGGTAGGGTGTTTCATAGTGAAAACAGTCAGAAAAGATGGGTACTACACGCCCTTAACGGATCTAGGTCGACTTAACCTGTAACCCTGTATATATATGAATTTACGTACCCTACAACAGAGTTGCAGAATGTGAGGGCCAAAACTCAGATTTTCGTCAACCAAAATACCCAGATATTTCATGTTGTCTGATTTGGATAAAGATCCATCTTTGTGCAGGGTTGATCACACCATTGTGGATATTTCATTGATTTCTCATGGCGAAAGTTAAATATTTCGTTTTATCAGCATTTTGGTGAGCGTTGTGCTAAGTCCAGGATTGTTTATTCTAGTCTTTTTTTTCATTCAATAGTCACTAGAATCTAGTGACTATTGAATGAGAAAAAACACTTTTTTGCTTCGTTTTTAGGCAAAGTAGCACAAGCTGGTTGTCAGTCAACGTGGAGTTGGTCACAAGAGTAGTTGCGGGGTATTGTGTTTTCAAAATGGCATGATCCAAACAGGTTTGTTTGTATCATGCCTGGTAGGTAAAGTATGTTCTGGAAGGCCACGTGATGCATATATTCACATAGACAAGAGTTCTAGAATCAAAATTTGCCGGGAGGATGTCAATATTTATATCACCAACTATAGAGACATTGTTAAAAGATTTTAAGTTACCTAATGCCATATTTAGAGAAGTAAGGAAGGGATCAAAATTTTGCTTTGAACGGGATCGATATATGGCCAAAAAAACCTTTATTTTTCGACGTGACGAAGCCCAGAATGTACTTCGACCAAAACCAAAACCAAAACCCAATGTGTTCCATCTGAGCAACCTCTCAACCCTCGGGAATTTCCCTTTCTACATCCGCCCAGCCAATCAACTTGGCCCAAAACCAATGAGCCCACTCCGAGCTATCAATCTCAAGATCCCACCACTAAGGCAATTCTCAAGATCCTGGAGGTAATCAGGAGCATAAAAGGTAGATTTAAGGACTGTCGCACTATGCTAGATAAAGTAATCCTGGTACTCACCCATCTAGGTCAATATGTATAGTAGCTCCGAACTTAGAATTCTTCATTGGAACGCGGATGGCGTACAGGGCCGACAGCATGAACTAAAAGACCTAGCTGTAAGTGATCTATCAATGAATGTCATAGCTCTTTGCGAGACAAAGCTGACCAGCTAAATTACCGTGAATATTCCAGGTTTTTGGTTGTCACCGTGCGGATAAACAACCCAGTGGGCGCTGTCAAGGTGTAGCAATCCTAATACAATTGGATATAAATCACTCCCGCTTATGTTCTCCTCCTACTAAAAATATCGAGTCAATCGGTATAAAAACATCCCTCAGAGGAAACGAACTTTCATTATTTTCTAAGACCCAAATGGCCGAGTCGGCAGTGAATCTGCCTACGAAACCAAGGGTCCCGGGTTCGAGTCCCGGTGGGGGCAAATATTGGTTTGATGAGAACGGATGTTTGTACCCTAGTCATGGTTGTTTATCTTTCTAAGTATAATATTTATCTACATAAGTATGTGTATCGTTGTCTAGTACCCAAGATACAGGGAATCCCAGTTTGGGGCTAGATCAATGTGTGTAAATAGTGGCCAAGGTATTACTGAGATGGGTATACCAGTTCCCGAATTTACCCCTCGAACGCGGAGACATTGACGCGCTACTGCGGACCGGCGGCAGTAAGATTCTGATGGGAGATACCTATAAATGACAGGCTATCATATTGGTCAGTGGGTACTCCGAGTTCCCGCGGTAAACTACTATTTAAACACATGGTAGAAAATTACTACAGTATCTATGCCCCCGATCGTCCAACACTCTCTCTCTCTCTCTTGGCATTTCTTGAAAAGTATCTTTTTTGACTAACCTGTTATTATCCGTATTGATATGACGCTCCCGACTGGGCGCTTTCAGAAATGCGAAGTGTAGAAATGCCCGGAAAAATATTATGGCAATAATACCATAAAAGGAAAAGGAAATGGGATTTCCTAGCTTTGTCCCTTACTACCTACTCGCCTGTGTCTCGCTGCTCGTCCCTCCGACTTTAATAGTAGTTTATGTGACTGCTACATAATGGAGGGCATTAATACTCGAGATTTTTAATGCCTAATTATTCACAGTTACATACACTAGTTTATCTACACACATATCATAAGCTCTCTTTGATGTGTTCATGCAGGAACCGCATGTTCGACCGGCATTGTGGCATTGATCATTGCTTTGCAGTTGTTTAGCTTGTTCGGTAATACCAACTTCACACACAAACTAGGGGCGACATGCAGGCGGGCGTCGGAGTTCGAAATTTGAAAGTCATAATATGTCGAAATATTGATACATTATGGTCTTATGACCATCAATATTCAGATAAGAAATGAGTTTTCACCAAGTAGTATATTATTATGCTGGACGTAACGTGCGGCTTTTGGACGAAATAAAGAGGGTTTATGATAAGTGTAGATAAAATATTTTTCCATATATCCATATCACTGATAAATAAACCGCGTAAAAATACGCAATAATATTCAGAAACTGATTTATTTAAATGTTTCTTTTTGTAACAATATTCAGATAAAAAATGAGTAGTAGTATATTATTATGCTGGACGTAACGTGCGGTTTTTGGACGCAATAAAGAGGGTTTATGATACGTGTAGATAAAATATTTTTCCATATATCGATATCACTGATAAATAAACCCCGTAAAAATACGCAATAATATTCAGAAACTGATTTATTTAAATGTTTCTTTTTGTAATTATTTACAAGATTTTGTTTTTCCAGACACAATAAGAAAAAATACCTTTATTTATATACATTGGGTTTAGTAACTTTATGTTAAGGTTTATGGTCCGATTACAATAAATATCTAATATTTACAAATCGATTTGCCAGCAAAATTATTTGGGAAATCCATGTATAAATTGAAGGCATATTTACATATAGGCTTACATTATGTAGGATACAACTTATAGAAGTACTAGCCGTTGCCCGCGGGTTCAGCCGCGTGGAGCTGTCTAAAAATAGCCGTGCGAGTCGAACACAAAGGGTTGCGTACCAAGATTTTATTAAATACTTATAAGTATATGTTTATCTGATGAACACAAAATCTCCGAAAACGTCGAAATGTTTATTCTTATCTTAAATTGGTGTTTGTACCTACCACCCTTACGGTCCTGTCGCTAAAAACGTTCGTAGTCACGAATCCCTTACCTGCTCATTACTGCCTACCTGCTCTAAACTACCTTTCAGCTTCATAGGTCTAGTCATTTTGATGTTCATACTTGTACATAATTTTTATGGTCTTACGCACTCAAAGAAAAATGCACTCAAAGAAAATGTTGTTTATTCTACTCATAAACTTCTTTTGTGCTATGTGCTTCACGTTCATGGTTCAAGTAGTTTTTGAGTTTCTAATTTCGCCAAACCCGTAATTTCGTTATTTCTTTAATGCACTACACAAAACAGATCTACAGATAACTTATGATAGAAAAAAATGAACAAAGGCGCGCTTATTTCTAACAAGAGATTTCTTCCCGCAAACCATGATTGGTAGGAAAGGTGATGGTTGCGCGGGGGAAGACCTGCGCTTACAATAAAACTATAAATACTACGAGTACTATTACAATTGGTATACTATTTCCCTTCTTAGTGCTAACCTACGCTACATACGGAACCCCTGAACATGGTTCCATGACCCGTTTTTGGCTTTGCGTTGTCTGTCAGTCATTCAAATAGCGTTTTATTATGTAGATGTTTCGGAATCCGAACTTTGGATACACGAAGGTGAAACTACAAAGTTTAACTGACGCTTAAAGGGGTTCGAACTTTTTTGTTTGGACGCTGGCATATCGAGCTGCTGTTATTATGTTTATCTACACACGTATCATAAACCCTCTTTACTGCGTTCAAAAACCGCACGTTACGATCAGCATTATGTTAAACTACTTGGTAAAAACTCGTTTCGTATCTGGAAAACTACACATTATGGTCATTATGTGTAGTTTTTCTACATATAATGACGGTCAAATTCCGAACGCCGCCGACGCCCACCCGCGTGCCGTCCCTAGTTTGTTTGTGAAGTTGGTACTGACATTCAAATTTCGAACGCCGACGCCCGCCTGCGTGAAGTTGGTACTACAAAACAAGTTAAACAACTGCAGAGCCACAATGCCGGTCAAACATGCGGTTCCTGAACACATCAAAGAGAGCTTATGATATGTGTGTAGATAAACTAGTGTATGTAACTGTACATAATTAGGCATTAAAACTCTCGACTGATATTATTATGAAACTCGCCTTCGGCTCGTTTCATAAACCCACTCTCGAGTTTTAATGCCCTCCATTATGCAGCAGTCACATAAACTACTATTTTTTTTGCGACATCGCGGCGCACGATTCAAGTAATATGTATGGGTAGAAGACACAAAGACGATCTAAAACTGTCAAGTAACATGGTAGCCCAAAGTGTCACGTTACCGGGATATTTGGAGGTAAAGATATGAGTACAACGACGATCATTCAACATAAACTTATCACGTGGCTATAGGCATCAGATTGTATCCAAATAATCTTCCCAAGTTGATTATTATTATTACTGTTTTTTGGAAGAGAGTAGGAGCATTACATTCACTTATTGTTAATTTCATAATGCAGCGGGATGAAAGACAAGCCAACACACGCGCGAGAGATACTTGACAACCTCTGTGGCGCAGCGGTTGTGGCTCTTCTTACCATGCGAGAGGTCCCGGGTTCGATCCCCGGATGGTTGTAAAAAAAAACGTGACGTGTGACGTGTGGGGCCGCAAGCAATGTATGTGCCTGTAAGTAAAAAAAAAAACTTTGACATAATATAGCGTTTCATTGCGATGCGTTAGTAGATAAATAATTAATTATAGTTTTCTCGTGCTCCTAGTAGTAATTAATGCTCCTACTCTCTTCCAATAAACAGTAATAATAATAATCAACCTGGGAACGATTATTTGGATACAATCTGACGCCTATAGACTCGTAATAAGTCTATTTTTAATGATTATCCTTGTACTCTTATGTCGATCTTTACCTCCAAATATCTCGGTTACGTGACACTTTGGGGTACCGTGTTACTTGACATTTTTGGTTCGTCTATGTGTCCTCTACCCATACATGACACATCGTGCGCTGCGATTTCAAAAAATTATCAAAATGGCAGCGGGTTGATATGCCAGACCGGTTCTATCCGCTTTGAGTTTCCTTTCATTACCAAAATTACAGCGCCAGTATGACTAAGATAATAAATAAAAATAACAAATCGGCCCACACACCTATTACCATGCGAGGTGGCGGAGGCATAGGGTGTCGATTTGAGTATGGAACTCGATAGCAATAAATACATATATCGAGTACTCCCAAGGGCGGCAAAATGCCGTATTTAGCTTGTCAGAGGCGTTTTTTTTTTGCATTCTGATCCCTAGGGACCAATTGATATACTTGTTTGATTGCGATTCCTATTTCCATTTGCGACTCGATGACCTGGTATGTCCACGTTTAGCTAATCAATGGGGCGTTCGGCCATAAAGTATTTTAAGGGAACGTAAGCCGTCGTACAAAAGGTCTCTTAAGACTGGGCAACACGACAGCGGATCTTGGAATTTCGTCTTCAAAATTCAAATGTTCAAAAAAGGCTACTCAACGATCAGTAGAGGACTAACACAGCAAATGCATTATCTTCAGCAGTAGACAAAAAAATTCTGAGCAGGAGTTCTAGTTCGGTGACGTGTTCTCTGCTGTACGTTTTTTATAGTGTGTAAATAGACGACAAGAACATCAATTCAAAGCCGGGAGAAATTGCAAAAAAAATATATTGTGATAATTCGGGCGATTTTTCTATTGATAAAAAAATAAAGCGTAGACCTTATTATCTATGAGGCCAAGCAGCCTTTTAAACCCTGACAAAAGAGGGATGTATAAGTTTGTCTGTCTGTTTGTTGTTTAATTGTCTATGGCACCCTAGCGCTCAAACGGCATTTAATGCGATTTCTGTAAATAGTAGTAGACTTCCCTGCAAGGGTTGTTAGCTATGTTTATTAAAATCGAATCAGTGGTTCGAAAGTTACCACCATAACAAGAAAACAAGTCTGTGTTTAAATGTTTAATGTATAGTTATGTAAATCTCAAGTTAAGCAAAATAGGGAGTATAAAAACAGTTGTTTTTTATACTAGCTTGGTGATCATGAGTATTCATGAGGGTAAGCAGGGATTCGTGAACATATTAAAATAATTTGAATATTTTTGCTCGATAGGACAGTCTTCCGAAGTCATCACAAAATCTGTTTTTTTACAATACATAGGTATTCGCCGCGAAATTCAAAAAAATATAGATTTTTTTGAATTTCGCGGCGGATTTAAATTTGTGTATGAATTCATTTATGTTATAAAAAATAATAAGTTATGGTTGTCTATGGCCCACCGATGAAGAGCCTTTTTAGGAGTCCGTATTTAACATTTGAATCCAATTCCTCTAAAAGCACGCTGAAGATGACGTTCCGCTGTCGGAGTGCCCAGCCTTAAGCATGAGAAGTTTGTTGTGTACAAATTTAATTAAAAACTTAAACATAAAATTATTAAATAATTGTATCCTTACGATATCCAGTCTAATTTAGTTTATGATACTAATAGCTATCATAACGTGACAGTTGTAAATGATAATGTAAATACATCTAAAACAGATTTATTTGCATATAATCTGCTTGAATAATTTAACTAAGCCACTGGCATAGTATCAGTAAAACTATTAGCAGTGAAGTTATTGCTAGGTACATAAAATTGGTTTTAGAACAGTATGTTCCAGACAAATTGAATGACACGTCTGTAAACACAAATGTAAACACATTTAATAATGATTTCCAAATGCTGCATTGACAAAGACAGTAATTCAAAGACGCCTTTTTCCTAATAGAATATACACTTTTAATATATCTGTTTTCCCAAGTATTATCCTCGGGCCACAGGGACCACAATGTGCCGCCCAATGTGTTCCTGTAAACTTCATACATTTTATATAGACTCGCCGCACACAGTAAACGCCGAAGACCACCACACGCTATAGATCGCCGCTGCTCGCTTTGTGGCGCCACAAAACGCTGACAGGCGCCACTCGTGCTATTAACTCGTCTATTTCCACTTCGCTTCAGTCAACCCGGGCGAAGTTGTTTGACACTACAAGCAACGGGGTCAAAAAGTAGCGGCCACCGACCACAGACAACCAGTAGCTGAGCGCGCTTCAGCCACTTGTGGTCAGTGGTCGCCACAAGCGGCGACGTTTCGTGGCGACGTTTTGTGGTCCGTGTGCGCTGAGGCTAAACTGTAGGTATAGGTTTAGTTATTTATTTATATCACAATATTTGATCTACAATGCCATGGCGTCATTAGTTCAATGACGATTAAAAACTAACATGCGTCACGAACTTTCGCACACGAGGTGGCAGAGGGCAGTTACATGCACGTTCAATGGCAATTATTATAGATGAAAAACTAATTACTAATATTAGATTTTAATTAAAAAGACAATCCCCGTAAATCCGTTTTATCGAATTGATTTATAATATCTAACATAGCCAGAAAGTATAATTTATCCCGACATACCGAATCTTCCCTCGAACCGCTTTTTTATTTAATAAAAAAAACATTCAATTAGCTATTAGACTATATATACATTGTGACCAATTCTGAAGGCATCATCAACATTAATTTTCTAGCATTTCCTGCCCTAGTGTAAGTTGTCAACACGGTTTATTTATCCTATCCATCGAACGCCTTTTTCATACGGCCGGTATGTTAAACAGTGAGGAGAAACGTTCAAAAAACCCGCTCTCCAATACTTCGCCGCCCAAATCTGTCCTCCCTTCTCTTAGCTCTAAGCTTCTCACATCATGCATTTGACTTCCCACCGCTGCACTAAACTCCTTATTCTTCTCCACGTGTGTGAAGATGTGCAGTTTTCCGTCTGTCGTTTCATTTCTCACTATGTACACTTTCTCGTCCATTTCGTCTTCGTTCACTCGCGACATCGGTTTCAATGTCGCGAACTCTCTGTCTACTTTATCGTTGTCCAAGTCCCTCTTGTAGGTCACGGGACCTGCGTCTGTGTACAAGTTTTTCAGTTTGCTATGAGTCCCGCTTTGCCTTGTGTCGATGACTTCTACATTATTGGCATATTCTGAGTTTCTGTACTCGGTTCTCGTGTTACAAACAGTAACATTGGGTGCACCTTTCTTGTTCGTCTTCTTCGGCTTGTGCTTCTTCTCCGGCACGGCCTTGCTGACTGGTAGTCTCGTGGTTGACGCGAGCGCGATTCTCTTCACCGCTTGTGACTTTTGCGAGAGCGGTTTGATTTTTTCAACCACCTTCTTGATTTCTTCTTTGATTTCTTTTTTGATGGGCGGCAGCGGCGGCGATGGTACCTTGGGGTCTTCTTTTTCTTTCTTGATGTTTTCAGCTCTGTTGCGCATTTTGTCGTGCACCAACATATGTCGTTTGAGGTCGCCGGCGCCGCGGAACCCTTTTTCGCACTCCGGGCACTTGTGCGGTTTGTCGCCTGAAATTGGAATGACGGTTATTTTTGAAAGTGCTTTTACTTGTTGGCTGTGTGGCGTCACACCAGTACCAGTCTGAAATGTCTTTATTGAACTTCCGTTAGTGCTATAGGAATTGGAATGATCAGGTTATCAGGCCGAGCTCAATTTCCATTGAATTAAATTGCAAACAAGCTCAGGATCCGTTTCATGTCAGCTCATTTCAGGGCTCTCAGAAATATGCTCTAACAAGACAAGAGAGTAGCATCCGTATAAGATATGTGATATGTTTTGTCGCTGCTGGCAGTGTATATAGACTGGGAGCCTAGATTTTGGATAAAATTTTCTTTGACCTCTCTTTCTCGCATAGAGTAAGGTGAGGTGAGAGAGAGATTACAGCTCACTCAGAGAAAAATACACTTGGCTCTCCCGTGTGGTTGCGACACCGGTGTAGTTACATTACAACAACATACCTGTATGCGTCATCATATGCGAAAGTCTATTCTCTCCCATGTGGATGCAAAGGTGAAGTTACAACAACAACATACCTGTATGCGTCTTCATATGCGAAAATCTATTCTCTCTCGTGTGGATGCGACGATGTAGTTATAACAACAACAACAACAACAACATACCTGTATGCGTCTTCATATGCGAAAATCTATTCTCTCTCGTGTGGATGCGACGATGTAGTTATAACAACAACAACAACAACAACATACCTGTATGCGTCTTCATATGCGAAAATCTATTATCTCTCGTGTGGATGCGACGATGTAGTTATAACAACAACAACAACAACAACATACCTGTATGCGTCTTCATATGCGAAAATCTATTATCTCTCGTGTGGATGCGACGATGTAGTTATAACAACAACAAAAACTTACCTGTATGCGTCTTCATATGCGAAAGTCTATTCTCTCTCGTGTGGATGCGACGATGTAGTTATAACAACAACAACAACTTACCTGTATGCGTCTTCATATGCGAAAATCTATTATCTCTCGTGTGGATGCGACGATGTAGTTATAACAACAACAACAACAACATACCTGTATGCGTCTTTATATGCGAAAATCTATTATCTCTCGTGTGGATGCGACGATGTAGTTATAACAACAACAACAACTTACCTGTATGCGTCTTCATATGCGAAAGTCTATTCTCTCCCATGTGGATGCAAAGGTGAAGTTACACAACAACATACCTGTATGCGTCTTCATATGCGAAAATCTATTCTCTCTCGTATGGATGCGACAATGTAGTTACAACAACAACAACAACATACCTGTATGCGTCTTCATATGCGACATTCTATTCTCTTCATTGTGGATGCGACGGTGAAGTTGCAGCAACAACAACATACCCGTATGTGTCTTCACGACAGTCTATTCTCTCCCGTGTGGGTGCGACGATGTAGTTATAACAACATACCTGTATGCGTCTTCATATGCGACTGTCTATACGAGCTGGCACGGAAGGTATTGTCGCAAAGCGTACATTTGTAGTTTTTTTCTCCCGAGTGGATGCGCCCGTGCAGTTACAACAACAACAACATACCTGTATGCGTCTTCATATGCGACTATCTGCCCGAGCTGGCGCGGAAGGTCTTGTCGCAAAGCGTACATTTGTAGTTTTTCTCTCCCGTGTGGATGCGACGGTGTAGTTACAACAACAACAACATACCTGTATGCGTCTTCATATGCGACTGTCTGTACGAGCTGGCGCGGAAGGTCTTGTTGCAAAGCGTACATTTGTAGTTTTTCTCTCCCGTGTGGATGCGACGGTGTAATTACAACAACAACAACAACAACATACCTGTATGCGTCTTCATATGCGACTTTCTGTACGAGCTGGCGCGGAAGGTCTTGTCGCAAAGCGTACATTTGTAAATTTTCTCTCCCGTGTGGATGCGACGGTGTAGTTACAACAACAACAACAACATACCTGTATGCGTCTTCATATGCGACTGTCTGTACGAGCTGGCACGGAAGGTCTTGTCGCAAAGCGTACATTTGTAGATTTTCTCTCCCGTGTGGATGCGACGGTGTAGTTACAACAACAACAACAACATACCTGTATGCGTCTTCATATGCGACTGTCTGTACGAGCTGGCGCGGAAGGTCTTGTCGCAAAGCGTACATTTGTAGATTTTCTCTCCCGTGTGGATGCGACGGTGTAGTTACAACAACAACAACATACCTGTATGCGTCTTCATATGCGACTGTCTGTACGAGCTGGCGCGGAAGGTCTTGTTGCAAAGCGTACATTTGTAGATTTTCTCTCCCGTGTGGATGCGACGGTGTAGTTACAACAACAACAACATACCTGTATGCGTCTTCATATGCGACTGTCTGTACGAGCTGGCACGGAAGGTCTTGTCGCAAAGCGTACATTTGTAGATTTTCTCTCCCGTGTGGATGCGACGGTGTAGTTACAACAACAACAACATACCTGTATGCGTCTTCATATGCGACTGTCTGTACGAGCTGGCGCGGAAGGTCTTGTCGCAAAGCGTACATTTGTAGTTTTTCTCTCCCGTGTGGATGCGCCGGTGCACGCTGAGCGAGTATTTGCGCGCGAAGTCCTTGCCGCAAAACTCACATTTGTACGCTTTCTGGGGGTGGGGTTGGCGAGGTTAGTGGAATAGGTGTTGGCAAGTGGCAACATTAGGTAAGTTTTCATTACTTTTTTAATTGTGTACTTCCGCTTAACTCCATACTTCTTCTTTAATGCGACATCCGAAATGTACTGTGCGCTCGCACATAGTAAATTCGTCAAAAATAGTGAACCGTCGCTGAAAGTCACCCACCCAACCTGGGCTTCCGCGAAGATGGCCCTTAGAGTCGAATTAAAACTAAATCTAATGTTGCCATTTGCCAACTATAGGACTGGCCCTTTTTTGGTTAACAACAACACAAGTCACGCCTTTTCTCATACGGGGTAGCAGAGGCACAATTTAGCTCTATTTGGATATTTGTGTTATATATTTATTTAAAGTGTCAGTACTTCACATAGCTGCCGGTGAAATATGTGCGAAAATCCTTAACTGTAGGGTTTAGATGCCTGTTATTGTTTCATGAAAACTCTTAACTGTAGTGATTTTAAAAACGGAACGATCTTTTTCCTCGGCACTATGGCAACCAAGAAGGTAACTTAACAAAGGTTTTATTTAATTTTCGAATATACTTCCAAATACAAGGCTGTAAAATGATGAAAATAGAAAAATATGGACATTTTGACGCGGGGATACAAAATACGCCCTTTATTTTGAATTTAAGTGCGGTATTTTTAATAAATTGTATCAAGGATATTACTTTGCTTTCCTCGCACTATTTGAGAAAAGCACTAATCTAAAAGCCTTGGCCACAAGTCATTGCAGGACTCACGTAGTTCGTTCGTTCTGCAATGACCTTGTTCCGGCCGCTGCAGTAATATACTATATCTTGAGTACGGACGTTGTATTGGTGATGGAAAACATCGTGACGTCTTTAAGAACTTGCGAAACGTGGTCGCAATTCACCTCTGCCACCCTACAAGGGAAAAGGTGCCAAATGGGACCCTATTGATAAGCCTCCGCTGTTCATCACCGGTCTCTATCTGATGAACCGTAATATTTAGAGGTGAAATTTTTCAAGAATGTGTATTTCTATTGCCGCTGCAGCAACAAATAATGAAGTACACGAGATTTTATAAATTAAATGGGGTACTCATACAAGAGACATGTTTCAATATCCCTGTCCAAACCAAATCATCGTCATTCACATATAATCGATAATTTCGAGTCATCTCTAAACATACATCGTTTCGGTGGCGCAATTGGTTTGAAATTCGAAACCTAGTTAGGACATAAACTTTATTGCTTTTTGTTTTATTGTTTTTTGTCCTTAAGTTGTCTGCACGATGGTTCGGAACCCTTCGTGTACGAGTCCGACCTGTACTTGACCGAACGCAAAGCGTGGACTATTAGCCAAATTGTGTTGTAGTTTTCAAATGTTCATGTGTCATCATTAGCGATCACAACCCAAAACGTGCAAAGCTTTGTCATATGTATAAGAGCGGAATCAAACATTCGCCAATTTGTGTTTATTTTTTGTCATACCGAAATATACATGATTTAATTTAGATCTGTTTGATCTTAATTTAGATAGATAGATCGGAGTCACAGACGCAATATCACGTCAAAAAAACATAAACATCTGTCAAAATTTCACAACGCTACACGAATATGAGTCATACTCTCGGCATAGCATGTTGGTGATATCATACACAAATTAAAATATACCCAGACTGTATGACCACGGCTAAAATATACCTGTTACTGTTTATTCGAGAAAAGCTGGAGACTTTTTATGATATTCTGACATTTGGGGATTTCTATCAGAATGCCTTTCAAATTGAAATCAATCAAATTGGTTGATTGTTCACGACCCGAATGGCCGAGTCGGCAGTGACCCTGCCTACGAAGCCAAGGGTCCCGGGTTCGAGTCCCGGTTGGGGCTAATATTTGTTTGATGAGAACGGATGTTTTCCCCTCTTCATGGTTGTTTGTCTATCTAAGTATAATATGTATCTATATATAAGTATGTGTATCATTGTCTAGTACCCAATATAGAGGGAATCCTAGTTTGGGGCTAGATCAATGTGTGTAAGCTGTGTCCAAGGTATTATTATTATTATTCAATTCGAAAATTCGTAATTCCTAGATGTCCGGGAGTACACGATAAGACAACAGTTTCTAAACTCATTTTAAATCGCGATTCGACAGATTTTCATACATTTAGCTTTTTTCTATATTGACAACACTGTGAGCTTCGTACCACCATGGACCAACAATACGAGAGGACAGACAACCGTCATACTTTGTAGCAATATTTTAGTTAAAATGTTGTCGCTAGATAGAGCTACTAGTTCTAAGCAATACAATTCAATCGTAGTCACGACTTTGTACTTTCTTTCTAGTTAAGGTAGTATCGTATTGGTGCGCTTAATTTAGGAAAGTTGTTTCAAGAAAGAAAATCGTTTCACGATGTCTGGATAAACAATGGGTGACTGATAAATCGTTATTTTTGGTACATTTTTTCTGTCTCATAGAGTTTATCTGGACATTGTAAAACAGGGCCTAAAGGAGCTAGTTCGTTCGGACTGCAACCGCAGGCGACTTGAGATACCAAGCGAGTGCGCGAGACAGCGAGCAAAGTAGGTACCTTCCGCTGTCTCGCTCACCCGCTAAGTACCTACGGTTGAAAATATTTGACACTTGTATCGGCGACACGCCGTTTTCAGTTGCTATTGAATTACATCTTTAAGCGACATTCGCTATTGCGTTTCGCCCTCATAATCAACTCTTCCCAAATATATTTTAGTGAAATAAGACGATAGTGCACCAAAGCAGCATGGAAACAGTCGCTTTATTCTGTAACTGTGAAAGCTAGCCCGATAGTTTTTAAACTTGTAGCTTTAAACATAAAAATATACAGGCACATACATTGCTTCTGGCCCCACACTAGGATATCGTGTCGTGGGAACCAGAAACAGCGACGTCACATACATATAAACATCCAAGACCTGGGGTTATTTTTTTCTTCATCACCAGCCGGGGATCGAACCCGGGACCTTTCGCATCGTAGGCAGAGCCGCAACCGACAACAGTCAAATTGAAAAATCGATCAAACAGTGTAGGAAGCAGGAATAAGTAGGCGTTGAAAAAGAATCTGCTTTTGGAATGTACACCTCGAATTAAATGAATGACGTGCTCTAAGTGATATGTAATTATCCAACATAATAAACAATATTTTTATTGATTGATTGATTGATGCGAATAGAACTGTTAGTGACTCTTATGTGCAATGACATAAGGTTAATAATAATTATTCCTGCTTGAGCCACTGAACACGATTATTTTACACAACTTGTATTTTCTTACGATGTGATTTGTCGATTTAGAAATATTATTAAGTATTTCTGATGTTCGTCGCAATGCTAATCAAATTCAAATTGACGTCGACCAATCAGTGGCTCAAGCAGGAATAAATACCAGACTGCAAAAGTGTTCGAGTTCAGATAACATGAACCTTAACCTCTGGTTGCCCCAGCCGCTCGGCGCTGAAGCAGCTCTAGCCCCAGGCATACAAGTGGCCCGTCTACTTGACTGCCATATCAAGTGATTATGTTGGAATGGTAACTCTTAGAACTATGAGAGTTGTACATCTGAGTAGCTAATGACACCCTCTCTTACTCAATGCGAAGAAAATGTCACTGTGACCTTAGTTTAAATTTGTACCGACATCAGAATCACAAACTTCTATGAAAATGCTCCCTCTCGACACAAATCTAGCCGACCGACATGAGAAAAACATCAACAACATATACATTTTGTTTGACACCTACGTAATCTGCACAAGATTACCTTTTCAAAACAATAAAAACATTAGTGTGTTCTTATAGAAACTGTTCAATATTTCAGCGTTTCAAATTTTCATAAAATACGGAAAGAAACCATATCCACATCTATTGACACGTTTGCAATATTTTTTCAATGAATTACCACAGACATTATACCGGATTTAGAAGTTTGGCTCATTCGCCGTTTACACACACTCCAACCTTGTCAACACGACAAAAATTGTCAAAGATATACCGGTTTTTAAAAAGTTGATATCGAGAGCATCATATGACGCTTGGGGCTCTGACGGTAGTTGAGGCGAGCATCATATGATGCTTGGGGCACGGGGAGGTTAAGTCATTGTACATAAAAGAGTCACGGACAGTTCGATTCGCATACTTTTTCGACGCGTCATTATTCCTGCCTCCTACATAGATCACGTTTTTTTACACGAACCGTCATTTATAACGAATTTGTAATTTGAATTTGAAAGGAATTAGACCTACTGGCTTGTGAATTGCAACTGACCTTATCTGTATGTAGTGACGTCATGTGGTACTTGAGATCGCCCCACTGCCTGAAGTCGCGACCACACTCTTCACATTTATAGGGTTTGTCGCCATTGTGGAGTCGAGAATGGACCTGGGATGCACGAAGAAAGATCCATAATGAGTCGTAGGTTATACCAATTTTATTCAAATGTTCCACAATATTTTAAAATAGGTATTATTATATTGATGGCTTGTGTATGATCGTTTTGCAAAAACATAAAATATATAAAATCAATCTGTTTTGAGCTATGCTAAAAAAAATGAGATGTAGATACTAAGTTTGGTAGTTCCCTGTTGACTCCAAATCTAAGAGAAATAAGCATTATAAAGGACACGATTTTTTTAATCTATATATATATAAAAATGAATCGCTGTTCGTTAGTCTCGCTAAAACTCGAGAACGGCTGGGCCGATTTAGCTGATTTTGGTTTTGAAATGTTTGTTGTAGACCAGGGAAGGTTTAAAAGTAGGGTAGGTTAGGGTAGGGGTAGGGTAGGGGTAGGGGTAGGGTAGGGTAGGGTAGGGTAGGGTAGGGGTAGGGTAGGGCAGGGGTAGGGTAGGGGTAGGGTAGGGTAGGGGAAGGGTAGTGGTTGGGTAGGGGAAGGGTAGTGGTTGGGTAAGGGTAGGGATTGGGTAGGGGTCGGTTAGGGGTAGGGGTAGGTTAGGGTAGGGATAGGTAAGGGTAAAGTAGGGGTAGAGCTACCCGCAGCGAAGCGAGAGCGGGTCAGCTAGTTCAATATATTTCTATACTTATTTTCCTACATAGTTTTTGTTTAAGCACAACCTACTATTCATATCATTAAATGTTGTTTTATGTGCATACGCTTTGCTCCGCCCCGCTTCGCTACGCTCCGGATTTGCCGACCTAACCTATAAATAACACAAATGAAACTTAGCTACAATAACCAACTTAAGCTAAATTTGATTTGACATCATTAAATGTTAAATGTAAATACCAATAATGAAGTAAGAGTATCAAATATTATTTTTGAATACTTACCAAATATTAATTTAGTATGTAAATATATAATTTGTCATTTTTTTTGTGTTGAAGTGTCAGTTGGCCAATTCATTTAATTATGAGATAATTATTGATACATAACTTTTGTGATACGATGTTGTATAAGCAAGGTAATACATACAGACGGATCAATTTGGAATTTAAAATAATGTAAATAAACAAAGGTATGAAGTGAATTTTATCAAAATTCCAAGTCTTTAAAAAATTAACCTTTTTTAAACTTATTTTTCTAATCGGATCGATATGTCTAAGATTTAACTGTATCAGTTTTAAAAACACGGAGTATAAAGCTTGCAAATTTCAAAGAAAAAAAGGACGAATACGACTGTAATTTTTGCTAGTTATTTTGATTCCAGGTTGTAGTTATAATTGTATATTTATCGAAGGAACTAGTGACAGTACAGTAACAAAACTAACCTTCAAAGCTCCAGCCGTATAGAACCTCTTGCCACAATCGTCACAGCCATGCTCCCTCTTCCCCTGGTGCGACAACACGTGATACAACAAGCTGTTCCGGTGCTTGAACGCTCGAGCGCAATCCAAGCAGTTAAACGTCTTCTCCCCTTTTCTCCTCCCCACAGTTCTTTCTTCACTCTCCTGGCTTTTGTCCCCACTTTCTGAACTTTTCTCCTCCTGGTACGGTTTTTCGGAGTACTCGTGTGGTTTACCGGGGTAATCGTGCGGTTTATCGCGGTACTCGTGCGGTTTGTCGCGGTACTCGTGCGGTTTTTCGGGGTACTCGTGCGGTTTGTCGGGGTACTCGTGCGGTTTGTCGGGGTACTCGTGCGGTTTGTCGGGGTACTCGTGCGGTTTGTCGGGGTAATCGTGTGGTTTATCGAGATATTCGTGCGGTTTGTCCGTTTCGTCTGCGGGAGGGGGCGTGAGGTCTGGCGCGTCGTGAGATAGCGGAGGGTAAGGGGGGTTGTCTGTCGGCTGGCTGTCCATGCTGGCGACTTCCATCTCGTTCTCGTATATGCGATGGAAGACTTCCTCTGTTAATAGTACAAGTGAAAGTTATTTAACACAATCAATTTTAGACTTTGACTTCGGAATGTAATAAAAAATCGGTTGAAAGAAATTTGGATATATTCAACATCGAAGATAATTAATGTTGGACCTTATAACATATGGCATAGAAGTGGTGGCATGGCACTGCCTCACAAGCCAGAGATTCTGTCTCGAATCCCGGCCCAGCGGAATAAATCCGTGGGTGTTTGAAATCTGAGCACTCATTCAGGTTGCCGGCGTCCCGATAGGTGGAACGCATTTTCTTGCACTTTAAGACAGTCCAACTCATTTCTCTTTCAAACCAACCAGGTAAAAGAGCACCTACTCTCTCTTTCGTGATAGTTGTAGTTTGCATTTCGTAATTTCTTTATTGTACTACAAACAACAGACAAAGATAACTTATAATAGAAGAAAATATGGTCAAAGGCGAGCTTATCTGTAACAAGAGATTTCTTCCAGCAAACCATAATGGGTTGGAAAGGGGATGGGTAAGCGGGGGAAGACCTGCGCGTACAATGAAATTATTTTAGTACTACGTGTAATATATACTACAAACAATACATACTGATAACCCTAATTGCTAAAAATTTACTGCAAACACAATTACTTAAATTCAACGTTTCAATATATATGTCACCGTAAGATTGTCAGATTGGTTAATATCAACGTTTGTTACCCTCCCGAAGAAACCTACGGCTAAGAAATGCACGGAATACCGCACAATAAGCCTGATGAGTCAGGTCTTAAAACTCTTTCTGTCGATTATACATGAGAGGATAAGAGTTAAATGCGATGCACAAATTTCGGACTGCCAGTTTGGGTTTAGATCTGGACTAGGAACCAGAGAGGCCTTGTTCTCATTGAATGTTCTTGTTCAAAAATGTAGACACCTGCAGACTGACGTCATTATATGTTTTGTTGATTACGAAAAGGCCTTTGACCGTGTTAAACACGAGGTACTTATGCGTCGTCTGCAAGAAGTCGGAATCGATGGCAGGGATATGAGGATAATACAGAACCTCTACTGGAACCAAACCAGCACGGTGAGAGTGGATGGTGACGAAACCGAACTAATTGCGATTTGTCGTGGAGTGCGGCAGGGGTGCATTCTGTCCCCGCTACTATTTAATCTGTACTCAGAAGCAATTATCTCTGAAGCACTGGAAGAGAAAGAGTGGTGTATTAAGATCAATGGCCAGATAGTTAACAACTTGAGGTACGCCGATGATACCGCTCTATTAGCGACAACACCTGAAGAACTACAGAGTATAGTTCACCACGTCTTTGAGAACAGCCAAAAGCGAGGCTATCAATGAACCTCGCCAAAACTAAGTTTATGGTGGTTTCCAGAAAAGAAGACTTGAATCCAAAAATTACGGTGGCAGGTACTACTTTGGAGAGGGTCACTAAATACAAGTACTTAGGCACATGGGTGACTGAAGCATGGGAGTCCGAATCTGAAGTAAGGGTCCGAATCGAAATTGCTCGTGCGTCTTTCAACAAAATGAGAAAGGTACTCTGCAACAAAGAAATCAGTCTACACCTCCGAAGTAGGATGCTTCAATGTTACATCTGGCCAGTTGTAATGTATGGTTGGGAAGCTTGGGCCTTGAAGGAGGCAACCATTAAGAAACTGGACGCCTTTGAAATGTGGTGTTACCGAAGAATGCTGAGAATAAGCTGGGTCCATAGGGTCACGAATGAAGAAGTTCTACGGCGCGCCAAACGATCCCGAGAACTCACTTTGATCATAAAAAAGAAGAAAATAAGTTACTTGGGACATGTGCTTCGACACGAACGGTACCGACTTCTTCAAGTCATCATGATGGGCAAGGTCGAGGGGAAAAGACGCGCTGGCAGAAGGAGCAAATCGTGTCTCCGCAACATCAGAGAATGGACAGGAGTGGCCAGCGTAGAACAGCTGATGCGCTTGGCGATGAACAAGAAGGAATATGAGGAGCTGACCGCCAACCTCCAGTAGTGGAGAGGCACAATAAGAAGAAGAAGAAGGCTGTCAGACATTTCATTTACTTATATGTATTTTATTATAGATTACATATTGTGCACTGCCTACCATTTCATGATAAATTTTGGAAGATATCTATTTTTAGAGATAAGCTCAACTTTGTACATATGTTTTCCCTTTATATAACTTTTAAAATATCTGTGTGCAATAAAGAATTATGAATTATGATAAATCTGAATGTGAACCTCTATTAGAGGTCCTAATAGGGCAGCTTGAAAGCCACTGCGAGTCGGATCGACCACTAGCCCAACACCCATCCACTAACCCGCACTGAGCCAGGTGCGCTGAGGTGAAAAAGCTCAATCTTACTTGTACTCGGGTAAAGGTCTGTTCCCCTCGGAGCGGACATTAATCGACTATATTATTTATTATATGAAACCTGGCCGAGGGGCCCCTTCTGAAAAGCCAAACTTTTACACACAGACAGGCACATACTTTGGCCCTGTTATCTGTGGTCTGTCGGGCTAACTAGAAACAGCGACTTTACAAATATTTATACATTTAGAATCGGGGTTGTTTTTCTTCTTCCCCGGCCGCGTCTTCTGTAAAGCCTGTGGGGCACAACGCTGTGCCGCGTTGTGCCCCAAGGACTTTTCAGAATTTTAAACCGCTCGAAAAGCCAGAGCGCTACAGCGCGGCATTGCGTTGTACCAGACGGGGTTTTCCAGCGCTCACTTTGACAATTCATCGTCGGAATAGCCCGTGGGGTAAACCGCCTTCGGAGTTGTGTCCCTCTAGCCATAGACAAATAAGTAATAAGACTGACATAGCCTATACAAAAGAGCGTAGCCTCAAAAAACTGTATGAGATCTAGATGGCGCTCTAATTTGAGCTTATTATAGCTTGCCATAAAAATCCACGGCCAACAGCGCCACTTAAAGGGCAAGCATGAAAATGACGAAATACTTCAAAATGATAATAAATGGCAGCATTACAGACAACCACAATACCGAATAGGTACCTAACTAGGTATAACATTGTATTATTTCGGGTCGTTGACGATTTTCCTGCGCAACACTTTGTATCGGTATCGAAATTTTCACTTCAAAAATTTTGTTTGAGCGGCGAGCGGCCAGATTACTTGACATGACAAGAAATAATTCAGCAAGAAGTAAAGTTGTTTTGGTTTGTGTACCGTTCCCTTTGACTTAAAAAGCAATAGTACGTCACTGATAGAAGTAACGAAAAATACTAGGTAAGCAGGTAGGTAGGTACTGAAATACATTAATGTTGCAAACGAGTGGGGTTTAAAAAAATATGTTATAGCTGAAACCAAAGAAACATCACGCGAGCGTCACGCAGACAAACATTCGTGAACTAAGTTTAATTAAAAACGGAACGCAAATTCCGAATTTGTGATGTAAACACCATCTCGCGGTATTGATATTAACTATTACAAGAGCTTGCATGTTAGGCCGTCAAGCTCTTCCAGATGATACATGAAAATGGTCAATTTAAGGGCTTCGATACTTATAGTGACATCTAGTACGCGTACTGGTGACTAAATTCCAGGTTACGCTTTTTTGTATGACTATGTCAGTCTTATTACTTATTTGTCTATGCTCTGGCTAAAAAACCGAAGCGCTGCAACGCACCTATGTATTTCCTAATTTTAGTAGTTAGAAAAAAAATACTTCTTATAGATCAAGTTTGTTCAAGTTACGTCCAAAAATACATTTCAGTCTTGATTTTGGCCCTGCTCCATCTTCACCGCGCCCAGTTTATACTAGAATTTTGAGCCAAAAGAGCCGAGCGAGGCGATTCCATGTAGTTTCACAGAACCATATTGGTTGCTTATGCACATAAACGTTTTTTTGTCATTTCACTAAATCAGATTCTCATCAGCGTCGCACCGCAAGCGCTTGGTTCGCTCATCAGCGTCGCACCGCAAGCGCTTGGTTCGCTAATCCGCTTTCTCTTTCACGCCTAGTGAATGGGTGGGTGGTACATGTTGTATCCCACGGGCTATTCAGACGATAAATTGTCAATGTGAGCGCTGAAAACCCCGTGTAGTACAACGCAGCGTCGCGCTGCAGCGCTCTGACATTTCGAGCGGTTCGAAATTCCGAAAAGCCCGTGGTGCACAGCGTTGTACCCCACGGGCTTTTCAGAAGACGCGGCCGGGGATGAAGAAATACAACCCGAAATCTAAATGTATAAATATTTGTAAAGTCGGTGTTTCTAGTAAGCCCGACAGACCACAGATAACAGAGCCAAAGTGTGTGCCTGTCTGTATATAAATGTTTGCTTGCTTAATTTAAAATATTACCTTTCAGCTGATGCGGCGAGTGCGGCTCGGGCTGGTCCCTGGCAGGACACATCGGACAGTAAGCGCCGTCGTCGCCGCAACTCAGCGTCGGCGCCGCGACCGGAGAGTTGCCGCCGCGAGTGCTGTGGCTATACCTGCGACGACGTAGTGCGGAACGTTGTATATAGTTGGCGCTAGTTGGGTTTCGACAGATTCAAACTATTTTGCGCGATGCAGGGTTGTAGCATTGGATTCGGAATAGTTCTCTCCTGTTCATACCGAATAGCTTGGGTATCACGGCCTCAGAAAATTAGGGGCTTGAAAAATCAAGAGAAAAGGCTAGGTATCAGATAGGGAGTTCTTCTTTTTTCAACAGATTATTCCAGGGTTGTTCTTCTTTTATCACCTTGTTCCTCACACAGGGTGTTTGGTAGATCGATGCAAAGACTTAATGCGAAGCTAGAGTACAGGCCATTTTGAGTTTATTTTTTATTGATGATAATTTTTTTTGACGAAAGTTCCCAGATTTTCGCAGTTAATCGATAACAATTGCGAAATTCAACAATAATTGGATTATTTTAAAATTAGTTCTAATAGAAAATATACATACAAAAAATAATAATTAATATGCATTCTAACTTGGTTTTTACAGACCTTTGAAAAGCACTACAAATTACAATCACAAAAAAAAAAACAAGTTTTCGGACTCAATGTGGGTGGAGCTTCTGGCCAGCAAACGACGGGCCGGTATAACGTGTGTTAGCTCACCACGTGGAATGCCTCATGTGTTGCTGCTGGTGGATGTGCCCGTTCTCCACCGTGAGGTGCGGCAGCAGGGAGTGCTCGTACCCCTCACCCCCCTCCTCCACGGACACGTGGATCCCCTCCATGAGGTCCTCGGGTTCACTGAACTCGTTGATCTCGTCCAGCTAAGGAGAGAAACTTGATTGTTTGAGACGTGGATAAGTCTTAAACTACGAGAGCATTTCGGGCCATGCGAAAAGGGAATAAGAATTATGATATGAGTGACAGCTCTCGAACTGCTTAACCGATTTTAATAAAACCAACAGCTAAGAACCATCGCAGAAAGTTCTACTAATATACATACAGAAAACCACATTAACATCCGTCCACCCGCTAGGGTGCCACGGACAGACACGCTGACAGATAGACCGACGCGAGCGACGTTTCAAACCTATAATACCAATACCCCACATTTTCCTCAGAATAACGAGGTATTCAAGCCCAACCGAATTCAAGACAGCTGAATTGTCGAGATTTCTACACCCGTGAACGGCTATTTAATAATTTTTCCACGATTGTATTTATTATTATAATATATCAAAGTGATGGGACGAAGTGCAGAGTTTGCCTGCAGTGATGCGAGAGAAGGCACAAAAACCTGCTTAAAATGAGATCCAAAACCTCACCTTAGAATGCGCCTCCTTTATGTGCGCGTCCCGATGCTTCTGTTTCCTAAACGACTTATTGCACCTGTTGCAATCATAAAACTCCACCCTTTCCAGACCTTCATACATATCCTTTTCCAGCGGCAACTCCCTGTCCATATTCGCCATTGAATATAACACTTTATTATTGGAATAATGGAATGATTTGTCGCTGCTCGTGTAGAGGATATGCTTGTCAATCGGTTGGTAGTTGGAAGATTTTGAGGTGATGTTTTCCAAGGAGAGCTCGACTATCGAGTCGGGCAAGGCTGCGCCGTTGTCGACTATACAGGTGTTGGTCATCTGAAACAACAAATTAGATTTGAGTAAAGGCCATCGTCTAACAGTGCATTTGGTTTAAGCTCTTTGGTCGCTCTTTAGAGCAGGCTTAGATTATTGCTGAAGGCATACAAATTATTACTATGTACTGTTCTTCTCTGCAGAAACTTTTAGCTGCTAGTTCAAAAAGTTAAAAATGATTCCAAAATAAGATTTACCTCATTGCATTATAGTCATTTACTGATTGATGACGTGGTTTTCTTAGGTGTTTAAGCCCTTAGAATAATACCAGGGCGGAGTGATAAGTATGGTAAAAATCAATTTTAGAATAAAATTATCGCGAATTGTATGAAACCTCCATCTCCACAAATCCTTTGGAGGACTAAATTTAGATTTTCAGCCAGTACTACCGGTTAGTTTTTTTTACAGACTAGATAAAACCAACTGAACGCATTTTCGCAAAGATGGAGAAAAGTGAATTTCGTGTGTTGATTAAACATTATTTTTTGCGCAGAAAAACGATTACGGAAACAAAACAAAGACTTGATAAATATTATGGGGACTCCGCTCCGTCGATTAAAATGATTCATAAGTGGTTTACTGATTTTCGCTGTGGACATACTAGTACAAGTGATGCTGAACGTCCAGGACGCCCTGTTGAAGTCACTACTCCAGAGATGATCGCTAAAATACATGCCATAGTGTTGAACGACCGAAGAATGAAAGTGAGCGAGATAGTTGAGACAGTAGGCATCTCAGACGAACGGGTGCGAAATATCTTACACCAACATTTGCATATGAAGAAGCTCTCCGCGCGATGGGTGCCGCGTTTACTGACTGTTGATCAAAAACGCATGCGTGTGACTACTTCGGAGGCAGGTTTAGCATTGTTTCAACAGGATAAAGCTGAATTTTTGCGTCGTTTCATAACAGTTGACGAAACATGGATCCACCACTATACACCAGAAACCAAGCAGCAATCAAAACAGTGGATTGCTACGGGCGAACCAGCTCCGAAGAAGGCCAAAGCAGTTTTATCGGCCAATAAAGTGATGGCTACAGTTTTATGGGATGCACGTGGGATAATCCATATTGACTACCTAGAGAAGGGTAAAACGATAAATGGCGAATATTATGCCAATTTATTGGATCAATTTGACAAAATTTTACCTGAGAAGCGACCGCACTTGGCTAAGAAGAAAATCCTCTTCCACCAAGACAACGCACGAGTGCACACCTGCGCTATTGCCATGGCCAAATTCCATGAGTTGCGATACGAGTTGCTTTCTCACCCACCATATTCGCCAGATTTAGCCCCTTGCGACTATTTTCTGTTTGCAAATTTAAAAAAATGGCTCGGTGGAAAAAGATTTAGCTCCAACGAAGAGATCATACACGAAACCAATGCCTATTTTGAAGGGTTGCCTAAATCGTATTTTATGGAAGGAATCGAAAAGCTAGAGTAACGCTGGATGAAGTGTATTGAGTTAGAAGGGAACTACGTTGAAAAATTAATAATATATTTTAAATAAATGATATTCATTATTTAATTTTTACCAGACTTTTCACTCCGCCCTCGTAGTATATTACTGCAGAGACCAGTAAGTAAGCCATCCTGGACGAGTATGGTTTAGCCGGCCGAGCCGAAAGCGAGGTCCGGCTATAATACGAGGCCGGATTATGGTCGGAGCGTGTTCAAAAATAAAACCATTTATGTTTATTGTGAATATTTTATTTTATTCTTTTTTTTTTTTTTAATTTAATTAGTATCAAAATACTAATAAACTGAGTTTGCCGCCATTTTACATCGTGCAATTCGGGCACGTCAACCTCTTTGGTACCTCCATTTTATTAAAGGCCCTTAACTGCCAATAACCTTCTTAGCTTATCTTTGGGAAAAAAAATAGTTTTATATTTAAATATATGTAGGGACACAATGTTTGACAGCGTCAGCAGTTTTGTAAAGAGATCAGTCCCATGTAAGAGCTGGACTAGACGGTCGTGTCATTCTGCCAACATAACATCTGTGCATATCTGTATTGTGACTAAGTATAAAATAAAAAACTGACTTTATTACAATTAAAGTGTTTAATTAATACAGCAGGCATACGAACATTAAATATAAAACTATTGACTTTATTGTCTACTACCTACATGATATACAACATCTTTCCCCTTATAAAATAATTGAAAATAGACTTAAATAAAACAAATATAAGCTAATCCTAATACCATCACCATATCTGAAAACCCTATATGTAGAACCTATATATTTTTTTGAATTGTCAGTTTAACTTTATATTTCAACACCTAGTTATTTTTTTTCATGACATGAAAATTATTTATTCTGTTGGAAACAGTTTTTACCTATTACATATTATAAACTAAAACTAAACTATAACTGCACTAAACTAAATTAAAAATTTCCCTGAGTTCACTGCCGGGCGGGAGGGTGCCCAAGACGCTGGCACTGTTACCTCGCTGTATCGCAATACTGATGCGTTGAGCGAGGTAGGCGCCAGCTCTGCGGTCCCCTGACGCTTCGACGAGCCTCTTAGAGATGTCTTTGAGGACTCTTCGAGCGTCAGGGCCCCACGGCCCGAGGGTCTCAAAGCCGAACGGAATAAACAAATAGTCGTCGCCGAGTGCGGCGTATTTGCGGGTTTTGAGACACTCTGCTGCTGCCGCCGCAGCGCCGGCTGTGGCTGAGGTAGCCGAAAGGTGACACGGTGCCAGCGTATCTACGCAGGTCGCGTCCCATACTAGCGACCTCCCGCTCTGCCAGGGAATGAGCGTCATTCCGTCTGGCCTCTTGCCATCGTCGCGTGCCAGTCCATTGGGTTCAAGTATTGCTGGCACGCCACAGCTGGCAAGGGCCCGACGGATGACGTCATTAAGATTGGCATGACGGGACCACCGACCGGCGCTGCGTTGGCAGGAGAGGCCGTGGTGACCTAGTTGGTCCACCCTAGCACCGCAGCGGCACCGATGGATTTCGTTTGTCTTTACGCCGAGTCGCAGGCAAACGGCGAGGGTAAGGGTGGTACGGTCAAGCAGGGTGCCAATGTGCGTTGATGGGATTGCGCGCAGCCAGTGTCCTGACTCCTTCTCCCTGGTAGCTAGGAGACGAGCGCGCACTGCTGGACCACTAGCCGTTTTTACCAGATCTTCGCGGGTTTTAATGCATAGCGGCTCGTCCCATAGCCGTTGAGATTTTAAATTTGTTGGAAAATTTTGCCTCGGACAGGCTTGCGTCCAGGCATTCCTGGCCTCGACCAGACACGTGACCTCCACATCACCGAGTGATGGGTTTATAATTTTACCATAGAGATCATGTGAGCTATGGGTTGAAGACAGGAAGGCCGGGAGCGCCACATCTGAGATTTTCCGGATCCCCAAGCCACCGTGTCTGATTGGAAGGGCGGATTGGGTCCAGCTTCGTTCATCGAGATTAATGTTTAAAATTTTGGATAATGTACTTTTGGTAATATCGTCTAAAAGGTTGAGAATGGGAGGGTATTTCCAAAGAGGAGAGCATCGAAGGAGGTAGGTAAATTTGGGTACAAAAAGGCAAAACCGTATGATAGACAGGGCCATGTGGGGATTTAGGTCTATTTATAATGGAATTTTATAACTTACTTACCGGACACTTTTATAGTTTTTTTTTAATATTATGATATGTAATGGGATTTCATACTTACTTCCTGAACATTTTTAAAAAATGTCCAGGATGAGTCACTGTCGGATACTATCTTCACAGATTTTACGGGAACATTTCATACTAATTTTGAGAAGAGTTAATTTAGTCTTCTGCCGGGTGGAATCGGATATATTCTTGTAGTAGATTAATCAGGGGGTGTTAATCCAAATTAACATGATATTTCAGTTTGTAAAGGTCGATACTATGGAACGACCAACCAATTATCATCGTTATGCAATCTGTCTCTAAAAGCGTTGGTTCACGTAAAAAATTCATGCAATCATTCATTCTATAAGGTCTTGTAAGTAGCCTTCGCCGCGGGCGGTCGTGTCGAAATGCAATTCTCAGTTTATCAGCACGTAGCGCGAAGTTTTCTATGTTTCATAATTGTACCGTGCCGACGTTTCACACCAACTAGATGCTAATAGGAATCCGTATCTGAATATATATTTATACTGTAATTTAATCTCGTAAATATTTTCTAATGTATGTTTGCGTCGAATTGGCATTTGGTCACAGTATACATATAGAACAGTAGTAAATCAGAGGCCGTTGAGGAGCGTTCGTTACCTACTTTCGCTCGATGCGCAGGGCTGCGTCACGTTTGTGGCTTGGCATACCTAAAAGACTAATTTTGCTTTTAAGTAGGTACCTGTGCAAATTATTTCTGTTACAGTTTAATAGAAAATATTGTTTACACAAAGTAATAATATTACAGATCGTTAGGTATGTGTTTCTAGTTTCCCACTTCATCGAATATTTTAATAATTACCACTATACTATATCTAATATATATTAATATCATAATGTTTCGCGTGTGAGTTTACATTTCATTGTGATTTAAATAACTACACTGAGAAAGGTTACTTACTACTCGGGATTCTTTGGTATATGGAAAAAAGATAAAGGCATCCATATACACAACAGTACACACATTTCCGAAAAGACGACGACGATGACATACTGGTGGCGGTAACGAGTGAGAGCGAGCGAGCACGGAAACGACGCGGCCCCGATTGAAGCAGTCTCCATCATTCCCGAAGGCTATGTCACAGATTAAATAATAGTTACTATGTAACAGATAAATCACTCTCCCACTGAAATAATACAAAAATAAACCTTAATAATGTTAAAAAAGAAACAAAGTTGTTCGGCGAGCGCGCGAGCTTGCTTCAAGATATTTAACTAAACAACGCCCCACAGGCGAACTGCAAGCAAATACATTTCTTTACACGTACACCGAACGTTGATAATGCTGTGCGATCGCGCGCCCCGTGATACGCCGCGATCTATCACGTCACTGGGCAAACCATGGCTATGGTTGTACAAAATTTGATGTGTAGTGAAATAAAAACACTAAATTGTTATTTTGTTAATTTCTTAACCTACTAAAATGTTTGAATGATTTTTGTCCGTAAAGAGACAGTAATGTTGTTAACGAAATGAATCGCATAATTTTTTTATAAGTAGCTACCCGTCAGTAGCCTAGTGACAAAGAAAAAACAACATTGAACATTAAATGACATAATAATATTCTTTATTATTAAAAAAAAACATAAATAATACCTATGTTATTACACGAGAAGACACTTAGGTATTTTCATTCGTACGAGCGCTCGGGAGCACGGCTGGCGGCCCTGTGATTTTGTGAAGTGGAATTCTCGCGAGCGAGTAGGTAATTAACTTGCAGCTTTGAGCGAGTGACTGAGCCCTGGCTATGTGTGCGTGCGTACCGAAAACGCGCGCATGTGTGCAGCCGTGCGATGTACCTTTGTTCGATCATTATCTACTGTTCTATATGTATACTGTGATTTGGTGTAATGGCACAAACGTACAAATAATGTAAATAATAAATAAATATCTTATATTATATAATCAATTTAGTCAAGTGAAAATATTGCATCTAATTTCTCACCTTATCAATGCCTAAATCAGGTACGGGGTTCTCTATAATGATAGTTGCGTGCGGTTCGTAATGTTGCTTGAGATGCTGGTAGAACTTCATTTGCTCCTCTCCGTAGAAGTCACCGCACAGCTGGCAGATTAGAATAGGACGGACCTGGAACAATTATAATATAACCCTCCTAAGGTGCTTTTCTCGCGTACGTATCGTGAAAAGTGATCTGACATGGCCAAAGATCTGACGGCAAAAGTGGCCTGTTTCCACGGCATATTCTTACCAATTGGAAGGATTAGGTTGGGTAGAAAATGCCGTGGAAACGGGTCTTTTGATGTCCACTGTGGCGCTGCGGTTGTGGCGCTGCGATTGTGGCTCTGCCTACCATGCGAGAGGTCCGGATATAATGAAAAAAAAAAACCCAGGTCTTGGATGTTTATGTGTATGTGAACACGGGGTATCCTAGTGTGGGGTGAGAAGCAATGTATGTGCCTATATATAAATATTTATGTTTATGTCAGATCACAGTCACGTCACTTAGTACTTTTGCACAGGGCGGACAACGCGATTAGTACGCTCAGAAAACGCAAGTCCAGCGTCGGCACATGGTTACCTTTGCACACGATCTTCACGACAAACGCGTCATTAGAGCGTATTAAATGACAATGAGTAGTTTAAATGACAAAAAAATGCGTGAGAGGGGCCTAGCCCATCGCCGCAGCTATGGAACTGGTGAGACCAAAATATTGCGGCGCGTGCGCACATACATGCGTGATGTGGTGGTCGTCCTCTGGCAGCGGCTCGTGGTGCTGAGCCGCTACGAAGTTGTCCGGCAGTATCTCCTCCTGGGGCATCTCGTCATTGCAGTTGATTACCACGATGTCCTGGAATTGAGAGCAAAATATTGTTCAGTAGTCTAAAGGTTAGTCCGGAAAGACCGCAAGACTCATCATTTTACTTCACAACATTTCACGCTAACAGCCTATGAGTGAGATGCAGTCTGATGATTTGTTATCGGCGCGACCAACTGCACCAACCAGCCTCCGAGCAGGGCTAGGTCCCCAGATGTTTTTATTTAAAATGACACTCTCCGCTCAGGCTACAGTGGCATGTTATCAGGCCAGTTAGTATTTTAATTTTTATTATACAAATTAAAATACTAACTGGCCTGATAACAGGCCACTGTACCCTTAACCAACACTTGAAAATTACAGGTGCAACAGAAATCCCCCTTTGCAGGGGGTGTATGGAAGTGGACGAGACAGTAGAGCACATGCTGCTTGCGTGCCCGTCCACCATAGAACCACGATGGCAATTCTGGGAGATGTAACTTCGACCTCGTCGAACATCCAGGCCTCCTACTCCCGCTGGTACTGGAGCTAGGATGGCTGAATTAAGATGAGTGGGTGCAGGCGAAATGCACAAAGGCGCCGCTCAAGCGGACCAGGTGCAGGCAGTTTTACCCCCTGGATAGAAGAAGAAGAAGACACTCTCCGCTCTCGCCGGAACTAGACATGAAACTTTCCCTTAGCTTCGGTAAAGAAACGACAGCGTTTCAAGCGGATACACTGAGTCTCCGGGCAATGCACGTGATGAATGATGCACAGGGGAATGACATTATCTTTAAAACAGACTGCGCAGGCATACTAAGCGCACTAAAATACCGTTAACAAAATCAAAACTTATACTAGAACGCCACGAAGCAATCAACAGGCTAGGTGGGAAATAAAATGTCACAATCCAGTGCGTATACGGTCACCAAGGAGACCAGGGCAACTGCGAGGCCGACAAGCTAGAAAAATTAGTGGCAGGAAGGCCAGCAATTGGCCATCCACCATTCTCGCCCTTATCAGCAGAAGCTCTACGGAAGAGGCCCAAAGGAGCCACAGTACTGAAACAAAATGAATGATGGTCTAGCAGAGAAGACTGCAAAAACACAAACACTATTCATAAACAAGTATAAACATAAATTTACTAACTACCTAATGAGACTGCCACGCAGTTAAATAAAAATACTAAAAAGCCTCATTAGAGGCCATTGTACACTAAACAAACACTTGAAAATTACAGGTGCAACAGACAGCCCCCTGTGCAGGGGGTGTACGGCAGTGGATTAAACAGTAGAGCACATGTTGCTGGCATTTCCATCCACAATAGAAACCAGGATGGCTATCCTGGATAATACGACAACCACCAACGAGCTCCTAAAACACCCAGTCCTCCTACTCCAGCTGGTGCCGGAGTTGGGATGGCTGAACTAGATGTGCAGGCGAACGGGACATGCACAAAGGCCTCGCTCAAGTGGACCAGGTGCAGGCGCTACACCCCCTTTATAGATAGAACAAAGAAGACACTCTCCGCTCCGCCCCCGCCCCCGGGAGCTGGGCTGTGCGTGCGCCGTGTTTATTTCACGAAATTAGACTTTAAGAACATACAAATAAGAACTATGAGAAGAGAAAATCACATTAATAATCTGCTCTCAAGAGCAGAGCAAAATTTCTTTACATCCGTAACTTTAAACATATCGACCATAACTCTCTTATGTCGGATGCCATTTTGATTGACTGATCCCCTGTCACTTCAAGTAAGAATGTTGATGATAAAATCGCCAATTTCAATCATATGGTCCTGGGTCTCTATGACAAGCACGCACCCATAAAAAGAGTGCGAGTGGACACCTGCCTGCCCCTTGGCTAACAGACACTATCAAGCGTCTAGTGGCCAAGAGGAACACTGTCAAGTGGAGAAACCGCAAAAATCCGACGGAAGAAAATTTCCTTCCATACAAATGGCTTCGCAATCGTTGCAACCGTCTCTGTCGCGATGCTAAACGTCGGCACATCCACGAATGCATTAAGAATGATGCTCCAGATCAGGTGTGGAAATTCCTACGAACGCTTAGTGTCGGTAAGTCCCAGGAGCAACAAGCTACCAACGTAGATCTCAATGGTCACAACCAGTTCTTTACTGCCCCGCCTGTTCTGATGGATCCCGCTGTCAAACACACTGCGCTTCAGAGCCTTCACTCTAAGACCTTACCAGACACCACGCCATTCAAGTTGAGTAATGTTGGAATCGAAACGGTCAAGAAGGCATTACTAGCAGTCAACTCGAATGCTGTAGGCAATGACAAAATTTGCCTCAAAATGCTAATGATAATCCTAGACGAACCTTCGACTGGCAACACCGCCGACCAGTAAACAAAGGCTCCGTAAATATTTTTCTGTTTTTGTGTCTAAAGTGCATAATATCTACACCAAATAGTTTGTTGAGAACCCTTAAGTGATTAAGCAATTAAAAAACATTGAATTACAGTGAAATATGAAGAGAAACACAGTTCAAACACAAGAAATAAAGTAACGCTAACGGACATAAAAATTTGAACAACAAAGTGAAGGGACACAAAATACAATAACTGGGACAGTGATCTGTGACTATACAAACAAATAAACGTGAAATACAGGACATTATAGTGCTTTGAATCTAATAAATTGTCAAAAGTAACCTAAACATCGATTTAATTTTCAGAACAACGACGTGTCGTGCCATCTGTTGACGAGTAGCGGGCGAATACGACAGTAACGCCATCTACAAATACGGGTGGCGCCACCGACACTTCTTGTTACTAACCAGCAGAGGCGCCACCGTGAAGGTGTTATCCTGTTCAAACTCAGCGCATAGAAGTGAGGAACTTGAAAAATACGCTTCAGTGCAATTACCCGTAAAATCACGGAAAACACAAGAACACAGTGCTGAAATCAAAACAAACATACAAGACAAAAAGTGAACAGAATTGTGAAAAGCCAACCAACAGTAGAAACAGTGATAAAATGTGCATAATATCCAAAAAGTGACAACAGCCGTTACGATCAATATTTGAAACCGAAGCGTCACCTACTACTTCGCCAGTATCGGTAGGAGGCATTACCACGCAAAACGCCAGAAACAGAGCAGGTACAACTACTCACCAACAGAAGTTACTATACTATTTTATTGTGACTATAATTTCCGTTACAAGTGACTGCTAAACAAAGAACATTCCTAGTCAATTAGTCATTTATTGCACATCGAGCATATTTTGACAATTCTCATCGCTCACAGCATAGCTGAGTGGTTCGAGCGCTTAGGCCAAATATTACCGACGACGTCGGGTGGAGTGGGTTAGATCCTCCCGCATTAACGAAACAACAATGAATTCTCTTTCGTTTCTGTCAAACATCACCTTGCGGAAACCGCGATCACAATCTACGTCAGAACAAAATGAAGATGATAGTATCACCAAACATTCTCTAGATGGCAGCACAGGTAGCTTACCGAATATATCTGATGACGAGGATTCATTAGAAGTAAGTGAATTAAAAAGACAAGTTCAAGCCCTCACTCTAGAACTAACGGTAGCAAATGAGGAGATACAAAACCTGTTACTGGAAAATGGTGCATTGAAGGAAGAGTTGTCAGTTATGGCCAATAAACACGAAATCTACAAAAAAAAACACTGTCAGCCTGAATAATAGTTTTACAACACCCAATAAAAAACGAAAACATGGGCATGGAACGCGACATAATCTACTACATACAAAAAAGTCTAATGAGAATAAACCACCATTGACAGAGCAAAGAGATGTACCGAAGGCATCAAAAACCAGCAAGACATCGACTTCTGGTAAAAACAACAACAGTAAACCAAAAATAGCAATGAATGAAAGGCAAAAAAAAAACACAGCTATGTGATAAGTGACAGAAATAGATATATACTTGAGAACATCGAAGACTCGTTTGCCAGTGATTTTGCCTACTGCCACCACGCTAAGCCAAAAGCCAAAAATTAATGATCTTCTAGCTGACATTGAAACGAAAGTAGCTAATTTCACACTTGATGACTTTTGCGTTATTCTGCTGGGAGAAGCTGACTTCAAAACTGCTCAAAATTACATGAGCCTTATACACTATATAAGAGATACGATCAGTATGATCAAACATACAAACATTATAATTTGCCCACCAACATACAAACTTGGTGCAATGTTGTATAACCAAAGAGTGCAGCAATTCATTAACATGCTGTTTCTTTATATGGAAACACATGAATACTGCTGGTATCTGGACATCAACCTCAACCTCCGAACTCCGAAGATGTTCTCCAACTACACAGGCAACATTAACAGACATGGATTAAAGCAATTTTTTTCAGATCTAAAGACCTACATAATACGGGGAACAACATGGATATCTTATAGGGATGTTCTTCAAAGTAATAGCCATAACGCATCAAATAATGATAATTTGTTTTTTCGAGAATAAATACTTAAATATCCTACATCAGAACATCGCGGGACTATTTAATAAGTCTGATTTACTGTCAATAAATTTAGAACTATCGGATAATAACAAAAAAATATATGTGCTATGTATAACTGAACATTTTATGATGGCAGGCTACGAATATTGTTTAAATCTACCAAACCTTACGTTGGCAACATGTTTCTGTAGACACAATAGTAAAAGAGGCGGAGCTTGTATTCTGGTCAATAAACATTATAAATGGAGAGAACTGCCTGAAATAAGTGGGCTATCATTGAGTAATATATTTGAATCTTGTGTTATAGAATTAATTGATTATAAGATTGTTATAATATGCATATATAGAGTTCCAACACAGAGCAATTTAAACATATTTTTTAATAGACTAGAAAAAGTACAGAAATATATTTCAAAATTTAATTTTAACAATATTGTTTTAGCTGGAGATTTTAATATAGACATGTTAAAACATAACAATGTTACACAAGAATTCGAGTGCCTACTGTTGAACTACAACCTCAAATTGTCACTGAAGCAACCTACCAGACTAATTAGTAAAACCTGTTTAGACAACTTTGCACATGATTACAATAAACCCTGTAAAGCTGAAGTGTTAGAATTTGGTATGTCGGATCATACAGCCCAGTTTATAAAAATTCCTGTAAAAAAAATATTTAAATTAAAGTACTGGCGCCAACTTCGACGGGATTTCGATAAATAAAATATAGACAAATTTAAAATATACATTCAAAGCCTATATTTCACTGAAGTGTATAACGCTACAGATCCCAATGCAGCATATCAACACTTCATGATTTTAAATGTATCCATGACTCATGCTTCCCATATAAGATATATAATAAAAGTTAATAGTAAACCAAAATGGATATCACGTAGCATTAAGGTATGCAGCAAAAAAAAAAGAAGCCTGCTTTGGAAATTTAGAAAAAACCCCAATAAAAAAATAAAATGAACTACATTAATTACTCAAAATTATTAAAAAAAATCATAGCTTTAACTAAACGCGCACAAAATAACAACAAAATTAAAACCTCAGTTGTTAAATGTAAGTCAACATGGCAAGTGATTAATAAATCTAGATTGAACATACCTAAAGAGCCCATTATAAAAATAAAAACTAATGACAAATACATCTCAAATCCCTCGGAAATAGCCACCGCTTTTAACGATTTTTTTATCGATAAAATCAAGCCGATTACGGATGCAGGTAAAAATGTGACATCCAACATCAATAGGCAACCAAGATCTATGTTTATGGCTCCGAGCATCCCTTCTGATGTTTTCAAAATTATAAAAACTCTAAAAAATACAAAGAGTGTAGGATTTGATGACATAACTACAAACATTATTAAAGCTGTTAACGTCTACATATGTAACCCCTTAGCTCACATAATCAACCTAAGTATAGTAACCGGTACATTTCCAGAGCAACTTAAACTGAACATTGTGAAACCCCTATTCAAAAAGGAAAATAAAAAACTAATGGAGTACTATAGACCTATCGCACTGATTTCCATATTTTCAAAAATATTAGAAAAATATTTCTATAATGAGATTAACAACTTCTTAGAAAAAAATAACATTTTATGTCATGAACAAAGAGGATTCCGACAAAATAAAACAATCAATATGGCAATTTATGATTTCATAAAAAATATCATATGTCAGGTTGATAAAACTTCCCCCGTTTGTGCTATCTACTGTGATATGATACAGACATTTGATTATGTTGATCATAATATCTTAGCCGATAAACTTGAGGCTTATGGAATAAGAGGAAATGTTTTACAACTAATTCGTTCATACTTACAAGATAGGCTACAAAAGACAAAAATCACAAAACTTAATTACAAAACATAAATGGAAGAATCCTACACATCCAAAGAACGAAACGTTGCTTACGGGGTACCACAGGGTAGTGTACTCGGTACCCTGTTGTTCATCATATATATATAAATGACCTTCCAAAATCCACTACTCAACCTATGACATTATTTGCTGACGACAGCATCATAACTATAAAACATAATGATATTAATTACGAATCTGACATTAATAATTCTTTGACATCAATTATACCTGGCTTTACAATAAAAGTTTAAAAATTAATCTTAGTAAAACTAATATAATGCATTTCAATCAAAGGTCACAAATCGCTTCTGACATAAATTTAAACTATCAAAATACATATTACAATTAATCAAGTAGAAACGTCACGATTATTAGGCTTAACAATTGACAGAAAACTAAACTGGAAAAATCATATAGACGAATTGTGTAAAAAGACTAGTAGTTCAGCTTACGCTCTACATAAACTTGCCAAAATAGTTAACACAGATGCACTACTTGCAGCATATCATGGCCTAGCTGAATCGAAACTTAGATACGGTATTATCTTTTGGGGTAACTCGACCAATATTGGCATTGATTTTATAATGCAAAAACGGTGCATACGGGCCATGTTTCATCTTTACTCAACTGACACCTGTAAGCCCCACTTCATAAAACACCGAATTCTCACACTTCCACTGCACTTCTTCAATAATGTCAGCTTTCCTTAATTCTTCTAACTTTGCGTTCACCTTTTCTTCCAATGGTATTGGGATCCGCCGGTATGGTTGAATTACGGGTTTTACAGATTTATCAATGGGTATTTGTATTGTGATATCCTTGAATTTCGGGAACGTTGGTTTGTTGTCAACATTGTTGATCTGAAGTCCAATCTGAAGCACTCCCAGTGCTATTGCAGTGTTCTTTCCTAACAAATTGCGGGTACCATTTTGTATAACGTAAAACGTCGCAGTCTGCTCTCCTCCATTTACAGATATGCTAGTCTCAAAGGAACCTATTATGGTTAAGGGTTCTTTGCTGCCATAAGAGTAAAGTACTTTATTTGGATGTTTGTTCTGGCTAGTAACCCGTACTTTATGCTCTTTTAGGTAGCGCCACGTTTTGTCGTCAACAACATTGCATTTGCTTCCAGAATCGATCAGCATCTTAATTTCCACGCCACCTACTTTGCAGTTCACCGTAGTATCTTCGTCAATGTGAAAGATATAGTCCACTTCTTCTTTCTTAGACTGATCATTATCTTCTTTAAACTTCTTTGCTTTAATGTTTGATTTTGTCCCCATGAGTCGTCTTTTCTGTGTAGTCCTGCAATAGTCTTGATAATGGCCGAAAAATCCACATTTCAAACATTTTTTCGACGAAGCTGGACACGATTTGTCATTTGAAAGATGTGCGTTACTACCGCACCTACTACACCTCGTTTTTTGTGTAAACCGTGTCGCTGTTTTTTTTGAATTAAACAGTTTATTAACTTCTGTTTTGTCTTTGTTTTCATTAGACTTCCCTTCGAGCACCTCTAACTGCCTACTCACAACTTCCAATGTATTTGCTAAGGTAACTATTTTGTCCAATGTGACCTCATCTCCAATCCCCAAAATTTTCTTCTTAAGATCTGAAGAACGACATTTCTCGGTGATTTGATCTATGAGACTTTCTTCTTTATCGGCGAATTTACATTTATCCGCCTGAGTTCGAAGCCGCAGTAGAAAAGCTTCGAATCGTTCATTCTCTTCCTGCTTAATAAGCCGAAAGATATGACGTTCATAGATTTTGCTTTGTTTAGGCAGGAAAAATTCATCTAATTTTGTTATAGCTGTCGTATACACATCTACATCTGCAGCAGGTTCTACATGTGCTCCCGGGATATTATAGTATACATCCTGCAGTGTTAGTCCTCCAACATGCAACAATGTTGCCCTCTTTTTTGCAGAGTCAGTGATGTTTAGGGCTAGTAGATATATTTCTAAACCTCGCTTCCATCGCTCCCATCGTGCTCCTATGGAAGTTGGTTCCCCTTCACAGTTGAAGCTTTCTAGGCTCGCCAGCCCTTGGTTTTGAGCCATTGGGACGACCTGTAAATACATTACCAGTTATCCTTTACCAGTGGCCTGGCTGTCACTGTAGAATCAGTGGGTAATGCATGGCCCTATTTATATGTATTTTATGCCAGTGGCCTAGCTTTTCACTGAAACCAGTGATTTTTGCATGGCCCTTGATAATTATTATAACCCTGTGGCCTAGCTATTTGCTGTCAAGCAGCTGGATATGCATGGCCCTTGTTTCTATTTGCCTGTAGTCAAGTTGTTTACTGAATAAACAGTAGGTGTTGCCTGACTCTCAATAGTAGTAATCATGTTATGATAACATTCACTTGCCAAATAAATTGTTTATTGATTGGCGTTTAATTACCTGTCAATTCGTATTTTAGCCCTTCTACAATGAATGGCCTTATTATGAGAAACAGGTATTAGCAACTCGTATCATCACAATGTTCAAAGTCAAATCCCACGTAGGTACCTACCCTGAAGTAAATACGCAACTCTCTCGGAGGCAAGTATAACTGTAGGTAGACATGAATAAATATTCTACATTGAAATTATCTATCACAGCGCTCGACTAGCGAATGAAATTAGGTAAAATAATAACCCGTAGTGACTCACGCACTATTCGAGCTTATTGCCACAATAACACACTCCTAAGGTGTCAACCTAGTAAGACTAGGGATTTTTGAGATTGCGTTAGGTAGGAATCTAGTCAGCATTCCTAGAATTATTAACTAATTGTCAACAACAATCCCTGGTGCCTAGTCTAACCATCATAGATCTATGACTGACTGACTTACTGACTTGTCTTTGTAAGTAGGTACCTAACCTACGTACGTTATACGTAAATTTAGCCTACGAATGTCCCACCGAGGGGCACGGGCTACATTTATTGAGAGTTATTAGATCACAAAAACATGTCACACAATAACACATAGTGAAGTAGGTTGTTTTATCGGTAAATTTTAGCAACACTTTGTTTACATTTAACTTGTGCTATCAAGGAAATTTACTGCATGCATTGTACGTACATTGTACTTAGGTATTTGACTGTCAACACTGCGTCCACTAAGAACTGTTTCTCGATAATTGATAATGATAACAAACATGTTTTTCACAACTTGTTGGGTACTTCACCCTTTGTCTTTCCTTCCACCAAAATTTGTTTATAGTGTTTTAACTTACGTTTTCCTCTGTCGCCACTTGTAGAAGGCATAAAGGTTGTAATAATACACAGATATTCTATTTACGGAGATATCGTACACCAACGCACAGCACTACCGCACACGACCAAGGCCCGGAGCAGAGTCCGTCTGCGCGTGTATACTACAATATATAATTGAGGTAGCTTCATTTGTGAAGAATAATCTCCACCTTTTTCCACGCAATCAGCAGTAAATCGTAACAGACGAGACAAAACTAAACTACCGTTACACCCTTGTAAAACAACGCTATTGCGAAAGAGCATTGTATGTCTGGCGCCCATTATATATAATAAAATTCCTAAGAGCTACAGGGAATTAAACTCAAATCTATTTAAGATCAGACTAAAAAAACTTCTCATTGACAAATGTTATTACAATATTAATGAATTTTTGAATAACAAATTTTGATGTGTATTGTCTATTACGTACTAGCTATTGATAATGACTAAGACCTGCAAGCCTATTCCTATTTGCATGTCAATCTCGGCAAAACATGTTGGACCAGACCCACTGTACACCACCATCTATACCTAAATGCATGTTTATGTACTACACATGTTTGAGCAAATAAATTATCTTTGTCTTTCTCTTATTGCCTGCTATCACACATATGGTAAACTTTTCCAAATCAAATGGCGTCTTCCCTACAGTGTGGAAAAGAGCACTAGTCATCCCATTACCTAAAACTCCATGTCCCACCTTTTTCAAAGAGTATTTCAATTCCCATTTCAATCCTACCCATCCTCTCCTAAGTCATTGAGACCATTGTCCATAACCAGCTCTCCTATCACCTTTCCTCAAACAATCTTCTGAACACGTTCCAGTCAGGATTCGGAACGGGTCATAGCACTGTCACGGCTTTGCTGAAAGTCATAGATGACATCAAGCTAGCCATGGACTGCAAACAGCTTTCCGTCTTGGCTTTACTTGACTTCAGTAGGGCCTTCAACTGCGTAGATTTCGACATTCTCACTGTGGTTCTTAGATCCCTGAACATCTTCTCCTCTTCTGCCAGCTGGTTCGACTCTTATTTGAGGGATCGGCAACAGCGTATCAGGTCGGACATCCACTGAATGGTATGACCTCTTTACAGGCGCCCCTCAAGGCGGTATACTTTCTCCTCTCCTTATTCTCAATTTTCATTATCTCCATCTCGGACGTCCCGTCTTCCTCATATCATCTTTATGCTGATGATCTCGCAATTTATCGCCACTTTTCTCATAACGATGTAAACTCTCCTTTGGAGGCATTGAACGCAGATTTTGAGGGTGTGAAAATCTGGACCTCATCCTTCGGACTCCTGGTTAACCTGAGTAAGTCCCAAGTCATGATTATAGGTATATGATGATTATAGGTACAATATTCTCTTAACCTGTTACAGCAACAGCCTATTCCAGCTGTCACTTTCATTGGTACCACTATCATATATAGCGATAAAGCTAAAAGCCTGGGTCTCATCTTCTACAACCAGCTGTCCTGGTCATTTCATGTCAACGATAAGTTAAATTGCGATTAAGAATTAAAGCTGGTTAATATAAAAATATGTGTGCAGTTCACACGCGATAGAAGTGAAACCTTCAAAAAAATGAACTTAAATATACTAAGACGATTGTAAAATTTGAAGAGTAGGATAATTGTAGGGTTTAGTTAACTTGTTGTAGTCTTTTTAGTTTTGCTATTTTTTTTTTCGATATTCACGACAATAGTCTGCGTTTAATTTCGGCATATTCGAAAAATGTTTTTATTGAACAATGAAATGATTATTTAAATGATACACGTGTACAATACACCACGCTTGTTGTGATGCTTTTTCCGAAGCTTTGCAATACGCAGGCGCGTTCACACACGTACTAACACACGTACAACACTCGGACTTGATCGTATGCTTTCGCCGTACATGTATGCTTTCGCCGGACCCCAGATCCAGCGCAAGAACCCACACTATATCTCGGTAGACACTACAGGAAAGGGTACGAACTTCGATCATATATACCCAAGATACAGCATCAAGTTCAAAATCATGACAAAACCTGTCCTTCGCTCGTTGCGAGTGTGTGCGTGTGGTAGCCAAACATTAAACCAAGTATGGTACCTAAGATCATACTTAAAGTTTTTGAAATACTACCCTATGACGTTAGACATACCGTTGCAACGCGTTGTATTTCCAAAGCCAGTATTTGGCGGTTATGACATTTCAAAATGCGAGCGCATCGTGCCTCATAAAATTTATTGCCACCGGCTCACAGTGGAACAGGGCGTCTGTGGAGTAGTGAAATAGTCAATGTTAAGGTTACGTTTTGGACGTAATAATTTGTAGGTATGCTTTTAGCAATAATCGAAGATTACTCATAACATGAGACAGGACCAAGCTCTAACTGTAAATACACTGTACGATAGTAATGAACCCTTCGTAGACGAGTCGGACCTCATAATTTATAAATTCATATTTTCTTTATTGTACATACACAAACAACATACAGAAAAAGTAATATCCAATAAAATAAGAGATCAAACTCGATATCTGACTAAATAATAATGGCGTATTTTATGTGCGGGTTTTGTTTTCAAGACCCTCGAGTGGGGTATCAAAATAAAGGGCTTTAAAAGTATATTACGGAAAAATTTACAAATAATAATAATAATACCTTGCACACTATTTACACACATTGCTCTAGCCCCAAACTAGGGTTCCCTGTATCTTGGGTACTAGACAACGATACACATACTTATATAGATAAATATTATACTTAGATAGAAAAACAACCATGACTAGGGTACAAACATCCGTTCTCGTCAAACAAATATTTGCCCCCTAGTAAATCTTGCATAAGCTATAAAAAATAAACTGTAGTTTTTAACTAAGTACCTATCTACAGATTTTTCCTAGTTTTGTACTTAAAAGCAGGAAAATGGCAATGGTAATAAAAATAACTTAAATTGGTAATCCACCATCATTTAAATCTCATTCAATTTAACAATGTACTGCAATCATTTTATCGAATCTCAATAATTAAGCTAAGTATTATCTTCTTGTTTTTAGTACATTTTAGTAAACCACAATCGGGTTTGTAGTTTTTTTAATTACGTCACTTTAGACATCTTACAGAAGAGCCCTGATTGGGAGTGTAAAGGGAAAAAACTCGAATTTAAACAAAGTAGGTTACAATTGTTTAAAAATATATATTTTTATAAACCTTGAAACAAATTAAGCTTATTAAACATTTGTCGTTTAGAAGAGCTTTTTTTCTTATTATTTTCTTTTTTGAAAATATAATGCAAACGCACATCTACATATTTCCTAAGCAAACCACACTTGAATCCTTTGGCTTAAAATATTTATCGCCTCTTTCATTTGCAATAATTTGCCGCCAGTTTTCTCTTAAGACTTCATGTTTTGGAAATCTGGAATAATAATGTTGTAAATGTAATAATAATAATAATAATAATAATAATAATAATAATACCTTGGACACAATTTACACACATTGATCTAGCCCCAAACTAGGATTCCCTGTATCTTGGGTACTAGACAACGATACACATACTTATATAGATATATATTATACTTAGATAGATAAACAACCATGACTAGGTTACAAACATCCGTTTTCATCAAACAAATATTTGCCCCCACCGGGACTCGAACCCGGGACCCTTGGCTTCGTAGGCAGGGTCACTGCCGACTCGGCCATTCGGGTCGTCATGTAATGATGATGATGATAATTGTTGTAAAACTAATGCATAAAATCATTATTATCAAAATTAAGCATAATCTTACTACAAAAAGCTTATTAAAAAAAAAATTGGGGAAAAACCTATTGGTACTGTACTAACCAGATATATTTTTTAGACTTTGATGTTAATTATCTATAATGTAGATATTAGTTATTAATTATAAACATTATGAAAAGCAAAAATAAAAATAGGCGCCAAACTTTCTCAACACAACATGTCAAAAACGACTCCATTCATTCGGCGAGGATCTTTGTTCCACCCAACGCATTTATTAAAATATTTATTCTAAAATTACTTTATTAATTATTTTACGTTATAAAACTTATAATCGATACTTACCGAAAATACGACACACCATGTTTTTTCAATATGTGATTGGTATCGTTTTTACACTTTTTGACGGAATACTTCGGCATGTTGTCTCGATGGCAACCCGCGCGCGACTGCTAGCGAAACGAAGCACCGCACAAAGATGCTTGCTATCTCATTCTCTCGCACGTTAAATCGTATGGAGTTATGTATCTGTCTCTTTTTACTGTCGCTTTTTCGTTTCATAACAATCCAGATCACAACGATGCTAAAGAAGTTTTCACTTCAAAAACTATTAATACAATACATTACAACAATACATATAAGCAACCGAGGTAAAATTCGACAAAAAATATTAGCGGCTGACTAAATAGGCGATCGATAACCCATGCTAGAACAAAATATACTATTACTGTAATAGTCAGATGGCGCTGCCCGTCACGAGAACATCATGCTCGTAGATAATTTGATATTAAAAATAGAAATATTCATTGAATGTGCTTTAAAATCATCGCAAAATGAGCGCTAAGACTCAATTCTACAGTGATATTGTGGGTGACCTGTAAAAACAGAGTGAAGTGCAATATAAAAGTGATTTCATTTACAAGTAATCTTCGGACCTTTGTTACTCACAACATTATTTACGTGAACTATAACTAAAATAAATAATACAAGCAACAGATAATTAAAATCTGGTATTAAGTGTGTTAAACAAAATGTGGTGATATTGTAAACATTGAGTACTAAGCAAAACATCACAAGCAAAACCGTTATCGATGACTCATCGATTTACAATATAGGCTGATTTTCGCTCACCTATTACAACGTTCGTGTAGCCTTACGGTGTATGCGCTCGGAGTACGAGTACGGACTAACGCTTGGACTGTGCGTTCGAGCCTCGACCGCGTCAGCTTTTTTTTATTTTTTTTTTTTATTTTGTGGCGCCACCAGAAGTGGAAGTGTTTATAATCAGCTGCTAGTAAACATTAAATAAAAAATGGAATTAATCTATGTAATCACAAAAACACTATGAAGTTATAAACTCTGATCGACAAAATGCGTGTGTGAGTGTTATCTCAAACCGACAAGCGGTATTTAGTGATATAATACAGAAACTATAACCAGTGCCAAATAAACAAAATCACCAGTAAATCCGAAAGACCCAGTGTAGAAATCAACTTGAATAAAACATTTAATCTGTGTTCAGTGTTATAAACGAAATATCAAGTGACTCTAGTGTGTGCATCAGTAGAAATAACTAAAATCCTGATTTCGCAAACGTTAAAATTCAAATCTCAAAGGACGCCCATAACAACGACATCTCACCTATGCACAGTGAACCAATTCTTTTTGACACGCACGCCACGGATTGAGGAAGTGTCCCATATGCCCGATAGATGGTAGCTGCAAGCAACGGCGGCGCCACTCATACAGACCGATAATTTCGTCACTCAGAAACACTGACGTGTGGCTCAGCGGTCTGCATCGTGGCTCCCACGCAAGAGGTTCAAGTTCGATCCTCGCCTAGGACTTTTTCAACAGTATTAACTTTTTCTATCTCAATAACATAACTAGGCTATAAAAATGAGTTTTTCCGAAAACGTTACATTACGAAAACCAAGGAATAACAAATCGGACACAGATATATTAACTGACGACGACGACAACTCCAAAGATGGGCTAGGACTAAACAGTACAAGCAATAGTATGCCTATATTGTCGGACTACGAGGATGATGACCAAATAAAGGAACTAAAACAGCAAATAGAACAACTAAAAACAGATTTAAAAGCAGCGCACCTAGAAATAGACAACCTGAACTTGGAAAATACGAGCCTAAAATCGAGCTTAGAAAACTCACTAAAGAAAAATAATTTATGCAAAAGAATAACAGACAGCCTCAAAAATGATTGCGTCACACCTAAAAATAAACGAAAATCGAAGTCAACGCCACAAACAATACCTAGCCAGTTACAAAAAACTTCAAAAAGCGCTGAAAACATCAGAAACGAAACAATACAGACGTGCGACATCAATACGGAGAGTGCGGCTATTCATAATTTCAACCCGAATACTATAACCGGAGATACGAACCCAAAGATCTGCTTAATTACAAGTAACAGACGTAACAAGATCCTCGAAATTTCCCAGGACGCACTAAAGAAGCAAGGTCGTATCTGTCACTTCCTAACCCCTGGCGTTGGAGTAATGGAATTGCTGCGAGGAATAGACAAAAAACTAAAAAACTATTCAAAAAATGACTACTGCATTATTATGATAGGTGAAGCAGACTTCCAGAGCACCAACAACTACTTTGATCTTGTGCAGAATATTCGGAACACTCTACAAACGCAGCAACATACCAACATCATAATGTGTCTACCGGTCTACATGTGCTCAGACTTCACCACAATGTTCAATGGGCGAGTTGAAACGTTCAATAAATTACTTCATCTAGACAACCATACTCACAAATACGCGACATTGCTGGACTCCAATCAAAACCTAACTTATTACGACAATAAAGTGTTTACCAAGAAGCACGGGACTACAACCAACAGCGGGATACGTACTATATTCACACAGGTCAACCGATTGATTCAAGACACAAGAGAAAACAACAACATTAACTATGAAGAGAACACAGAATCTCAAGAACCACGCCCAGATTCCCAAGAAATGCGCACAGGACCTCAAGATACTGTACCATCCGGCAAACACAAGCATTATCAAAAAGAGCGCACAGAAAGAGAGCACCAGTTTTTTCTTCACTAAAAATCTCAATCTTCTCCATCAGAACATCGCTGGTCTCATTAATAAATCAGACATGTTGACTCTATACCTAGAGGAACTATACATAGAGAACGTTGTAGTGGACGTCATCTGCATCACGGAGCACAACATTATAGCAGGAGAGGAAGACTTGGCAGTGCTATTAAACTACCATATTGCGGCACACTACTCAAGAGATGATAGAAGGAAAGGGGGAGCCTGTATACTAATTAAAACTGGTCTACAATATAAAGAACTAAAAGAAATCGCAAAACTCTCTATAAAGGGGATATTTGAATGCTGCGGCTTAGAATTAATTCATCAACAAATTATTATCGTATGTATTTACAGAATTCCGAAAAATAAAAATAAAACCTTGCATTTAAATACATTCTATGAGCAAATGGAAAAATTACTACAGAAGATATGTATAAAAACGGGTAAACGAGTAATTATTAGTGGAGACTTTAATATTGATACTATCAAACAAACAAAAACCTCTACCGACTTTAAAAACTTTCTGCTAGGATACAATCTAAGACTTCAATTTGCAGAACCAACAAGATTGTCATCTAAAACCTGTCTTGATAATTTTGCTCACAACATTAATCACGGAATAGGAAAAGTTATTGATTACGGGCTCTCAGACCATACAGCACAGCTTTTAAACTGTCCCGTGAAAAAAACATGTGCAATCAACTCTTGGAAAACCACCAAAAGAGATTATAGCCAAGAAAATTTAGACAAATTTAAATCATATCTTAATGCACTCTCTTTCTCTGACATATATACACTTGATGATCCCAATGAATCATATGACTGCTTTTTAGAAACATTCCTACTGATTTATAACCTATGTTTTCCAAATATTACGGTAACTGTGAAAATAAGAAAAAAACCCAAATGGATCTCGAAAGGAATAAAGAAATGTAGTATAACACAGAGACAATTACTATGGAAATCTAGACTAGACCCTACAATAAAGAACAAAAATGACCTAAAGTCCTATTCAAATCGACTTAAAAAAATTGTGAAGTTAACTCAAAAATCTCAAAATAATTATAATATTCAAAACTCATCGAATAAATCAAAAGAGTCATGGAAAATAATTAATGACACCAAAATCTCTCTCCCTAGTGAGCCTATAGAGAAAATAAAAATTGACGACAATGTCATAACCGATGCCCAACTTATTTCAGAAGCGTTCAATAACTTCTACATAGATCAAATACAACAAAACAACCAGTCACGTAATAAAACCTATCCCCACCCGATAAATCATCAGCAACAGTCAATGTACATGAATCCAACAGCAGCGGATGACATAGTCAAAACCATTAATGCTCTAAAAAATAAAAATAGTGTAGGATATGACGGCATCCATACTAAAGTAATTAAACATGTCCGGTATATCATTGCACCGCACATGAGCCACATTATAAATTTATGCATTCTCCACGGAGCATACCCGGAAAGTTTAAAAACAACAATAGTAAAACCTCTCTTTAAGAAATCAGATAGGGAATCTATGACAAACTACCGACCCATTGCACTCATCCCAGTGATATCTAAAATCTTCGAGAAAATCATATATAACGCACTATCCTCATACCTAGAATCTTTCAATATCTTGACTTTGGAACAAAAGGGATTCCGCAAAGGAAAAACCATTAATATGGCAATTTACGATTTCTTGAAGGACATCATGTCCTGCGTGGATAGAAGACAACCAGTAGTGGCCCTTTATATGGACATGACAAAGGCATTTGATTATGTTGACCACAGAATACTGCTCGAAAAACTATATGTATATGGTATACGAGGAAACATACTGCAACTAATAGAATCTTACTTGAGCAACAGACAACAACACACAGAACTAACTAGAATAAATACAAAAACAAGATTAGAGAATACATATAAATCAAATGTAAGAAAAGTACTGTTTGGTGTCCCGCAAGGCAGTGTACTAGGGCCTCTTTTATTTATTATATATATCAATGACCTTCCAAAAGTGACATCTAATAAAATGACATTATTTGCGGACGATAGCACAATGATTTTAGAATGCAATGAACTAAACGATTATAATTTAAAAATAACTGACGCTTTAAAAGATATAATTAATTGGATGAATACTAATAATTTAATTGCAAATTTAGATAAGACCAAATTAATGAATTTCTGTCAAAGACAATCAAAATTAGAAAATCTTAGTGTTTATTGTGAAGGCACAACAATAGAAGTTGTCGAAAAAACCAAGTTCCTAGGATTAGTGGTAGATAACAATTTAAATTGGAAACATCACTCGAAACAAATATGTGATCGCTTAAGTAGCTCCGCCTTTTTGCTCTACAAACTTGTGAAAATCGTTAGCATCGAGACAGCATTAGCTGCCTATCACGGCTTTGTGTCGTCTACCCTGCGGTACGATGTGATTTTCTGGGGCAACTGTTCTGAAAAGGAAACCATTTTTAAGGCACAAAAAAGATGCCTCAGAGCTGTGTTTAGCCTCAAAACTAAAGACAGCTGCGAACCATACTTCAGGAAACACAGAATACTCACCTTGCCCTGCCTATACATTTTTGAGGTGGCAGTTTTCGTAAAAACCAATCCTATTAATTTCACTGAGTCCACATCCACAACTAGTTTTTCCCACCGTCATCAACATCGGCACAGACTTTGCTTGCTAACTTCTAGGACAGCTTTATTACATAAAAGTATATTTTGCATGGCACCTAAGATATACAATAAAATTCCAAACGAAATAAAATATTTAAATTTACAACCATTTAAGAGTAAATTATTCCATCTGCTCAGTAAAAAATGCTACTACAATATTAATTCCTTCCTAAATGACAAATCTCTATAATTTTGATATTTTGTAATTAAGTTTGACATTTAAAATTTGTGGTAAAAAAAATAGACGTAATCTAATATAATAATATGTGTAAATGTTAATGTAGGTACTTTAGACAATAATATTCATACACCATTTTACTGGTAGGACATAGCGGTAATCTAATTTCTTTAAGACCTATGTATTAATGTAACCTATGTTCATGAAATAAACAATTCTATTCTATTCTATTATTCTATTCTGTAAAAAGCGATTAAAAATATATGCGAGTAACGAAATACAGCACCGATTTTACATGCTACTACAAAACACGCTATCGCAGCAAACCGCGAACAGGTGATTAGCTACAAATAATTAATGATTTCGAGGTACATGACTTGCGTTAGCACCTCTTGCAGGTTTTTTACCATGGTTTCTCTTTTTGTTGTGAATGGTGTAGTCGAGTGTAATATCACAGCTGGTACCTGTTGCGGAGTGCAGTTCCCATGGTTCCGCCTCAACTTCCTTGAGATCCGCTTCTTGTGCGGCAGACTCTTCTTGCTGTGTTTGGTGTGCGCCGGCGACGCCCCCGGCCCCGCCCCGCCCGCGGAGAGCTCCAGCACGGCGTCGCCGGCGCTGAGTAGGGTTGCGTCCTCCTGTGAACAGAAAGATTGAAGGTTAATTCGCCATTTCGTGTTTTTCAACATAACGTTCCATATGGAGTGGTAGTTTGATGTCCTCGTCGTGTCCGAGGACAGCGACACCTGCTATCTTCTTTCCTGTGCTGTGATGTGGCTGGCGATTCCGAACTTGCTTTTAAATATCCTGTTGTATACACGGGACACAGTTAATTTTTCCCGAATCATTCTAAGTGTAAGTGTAGGAGGGCTTAAGGCGCGTTTTCCTTGTCTGACGTTTCGCCAGATGCCCTCATCGCTCAGGTAGTATGCTGCATGCAGTAGATGACGTTTGTGCACCTGATTGTAGCGCAGATGCTATCCACCTGGGTACCGTTTCCCGCTCGTCAGTTCTGCTGAGTAGAACACGGTTTTGGCAGTCTACACTCGTCCATATGAGCTACTTGGCCACCCCATCTCAGCTGGCTTTTCATTAGTAGTGCCTCCAAACCGGTGTTATCAGTTCTTCGTAGCACTTCGGTGTTGGTCATACGATCTTGCCACTGGATACGTTACGTAGAACGCAGATGTGGAACGAGTGCAGTTTTCTGATGTCTGGTCTGTAGAGGCACCAACTTTCTGCAGCGTATGGAGCAGCAGAAGCAGAGTTGTAGCTAAGTATAAATAGTTATTAAATTTTTCTCGATGAGTTCGCCTTTCATTGCCGCCGTTTTAGTTTTGTGAAAATGCAAGATTCCCTTTATGATAAAGATCGCACCTACTGGTTAAGACTATTCTACAGTCGAAGAAATTTGATAACGCACTGAAACGTAAATTGAAACATCCCTTCACCACTTGTTTGGGAATGTGTCTGAAGTTTCCGCTGCTGTGCGATGATGTCGCCTGGAATACTTTAGAGTAGAACTTACCATAGTGTTGGCATTGAAGAGCCGCAGTGGCGTGTCAAGCATGACTGAAGACTCGACATGGTGTGATTCGGTACGCGGAGGAGGCTGTGGGAGATGTTTAAAAAATATAAGCATAAGTAACTTATAAAATTTGTTAAGAATTTTTAAAAACAAAAGGGATATTTGGCAGGATATCCCTAGATGCCCTAGAATGGATACTTCAAATCGGCTTCAGAAAGCCAGGCCGCCCTGGAACAACCTGGACATAACCCGGAATTAAATAATCCTTGTTTTTCGCTAATAAATTGATTATTGTCAATTTATGGATGGATGAATGAAATGGATTCTCTTGCCACAGAGAGGTCTAATGTGAAGAAGCAAATTTGAAATTATGCTAGCTAAGCCACTGGTAGAAGAAAGAATATATTTAGAGCTGCTATTAAAAGCTATCAATCTCAATTAGTAGACAGTCCATATCAGAGAAGCCTCCATATTCTACATCTCCAACACCTATTCTATGAAAGGTATGCGATGCGATTCAGAAGTCGTTGAATACAAAATTCAAACATCAAAAACTTAAACATTTATACACAGGCACTTACATTGCTTCTGGCCCCACACATACCCTGTGTCGTGGGGACCAGAAACAGCGCCGTCACACACATATAAACATCAAGGAGTTGGAGTTTTTTTTCTTCGTCCCCAGCCGGGATTCGAACCTGGGTCCTCACGTTTGGGTGGCAGAGCGGCTGTGAACGGCGACGGTAAACGGCGACGCCACAATAGTCTCAACCAACCAATTTTAAAGCTCTTTAACCCATATCATCCCAAGCCTGTGTCATTTCATTAAATTCCTATGGCTCGAGGGGCTTAGGGGATTGGTCGAGCAAACAGCGCCCGGGTGCGAGAGAGAGAACTGTACCTTGGGTAGCGAGGAGAGCTGCAGCACCCGCGAGTGCTGCGCGAGGTGCTGCGCCAGCGCTGCGATGCGCGCCTCCGGGTCAAGGTGCTCCTCGCTCCACGGACCCTCGCCAGGGTGCGAGTGCAGCTGCCTGAGAGAAGACAATCAGGTTTAAGGTCAAGTACGAGAGAGCGAACGTAGTAGGTACCTATCGCTCTATCTCGCTCACTCGCGTCAGCAGTTGGCTACGAACTTGTACCTTTCATAGATCCTTAGCATGTCTTGTTATAAAAGTCGACCATTATGGGCTGAAGATTGCCTGCGTGAGGTCAGACTGGGCGGAGCTAGAGCAGATGGCCCAAGATCGGACCAAAGGGAAAATTTTAGTGAGTGACAAGTATAATCCTGCTTAGGCGTAACAAGATTGGATGCTGATTATGGATTACATTATTATATGTATACTCTGTATTATTTATAACTTGTAGTATTCAAGGTTTCTTTAGAAAGGGCATGTAACATTTTGGCATATTAAGGGTCGAAAAATCAGTATTTCTGCAGTCAGTGATGAAACGGGTGTCGAAAGATTTGATTTTCGATTATTTTACAAAAAATGTGTGTTATTATACATTTATAACACTATATACTTTTCGAGAAATCTGACTTCAATGGTCGACAAAAACAGACTTTTTTGCACCTTGAACTCAGATTTCTTGCAAAGGATATCGTTTTAGAAATCACACAATGTGTTTCAATCATTTACTTTATCGATGGACATCGGATTCATCTCTGGCCGCAGATATAAAGATTTTTTTAAAACGGTATGCCAGTCTCGATACAAAAATGTTAGAACCCTTTTATTTTGCTTAAATACCAGATAATTCAGGCGTACTTTCAGAGGGCTGGAGCTCCTTGTCACATTGATGTAGAGTTCGAGACCTTCTTTACTAATATACCCTTGAAAACTACTGAAATTCTTCACCATCCCTTTCAGCTAAGAGGATGCCTGCTGAACTGAATTTAAATTTATTAATGTCAGTCCCCAGTATATTATAAAGACTTTTAAAGACATTAAAGTTAAGAGCACTGAAGACTTATCTGGGATGTAAGTCAAAGTGTGCAGCTCAATTGTAGATATACACTGGTCAGCAAATAAACCGAGCCACCCGCTACCTAGGAACTCTGATTCGATTTTCTCAAAAAGTATAAAACTTACAACTATCAAAGTTATACCTACAAAAAGTGCGTTTCATGGTGATTAAAATGACTACAAATTAATTCGAAAGTACCGTCAACTCACATTGTAATCAAGCAACAAACACAATGCTAACGATTTGCTCTGTTTTCACCAGAGTTTGAAATTAGCGTTCTTTTTCTCTACAATGAGGGTAGTCGGATATTTCTTATCATTTCTTTAGTTTTTGCCCATCGTTTGCTCAGACGCGTGTGTTTTTGCTACTTTTTTCGATTAATAATGGATACAACACCTCAGGAAGCAGCTCAAGCTGTAGCATTACTTCAAGCAGGCATTGCGCAACGTGAAGTCGCTCGAAGGCTTCGAATCAGCAGATCTTCGGTGCAACGAGTTTACAGACGATACCTAGAGACTGGAGCATTCGATCGCCGTCCAGGTACGGGCAGACCTAGGGCTACATCAGCAGCAGATGATCGTTATATCCACCTTACTGTTCTGCGAAATCGCCACCTCAACGCAATTCAAGTCCAACTAAGTCTGCGTGACGAACGCCAAGTGGTCATAAGTTCAGATACCGTCAGAAGGAGACTTGCTGAACGGAACCTGACCCCAAAAAGAGCTGCAACAGGCCCAGCATTAACGGTAGCACACCGTCGAGCACGACTTGAATTTGCTCGAGAGCATAGGGATTGGACATTAGAGCAGTGGAGTAATGTACTCTTCACTGATGAGACCAGGGTGAGTCTACATGGAAGTGATCGACGTCAGAGAGTATATCGTCGCCCTGGAGAACGTTATTCTCAGTGTTGCATCGAGGAAACTGTTGCTTATGGAGGAGGATCTGTAATGGTCTGGGGCGGCATCTCGTTAACAGCACATACGGCGTTAGTTTTCATCGAACCGACGGGCCGTACACGTGGACTGACTTCTCATCGCTACATTACTGAAATCCTCGCAGACCATGTGGTACCTTACGCAGGATATATCGGACAGGATATGCAATTGATGCATGATAATGCACGGCCTCATGTTGCTCATGTGGTGACCCAGTATCTACGCGACGTCAGCATTCGTACGATGGACTGGCCAGCTCGAAGCCCGGACTTGAATCCGATAGAACACTTATGGGATGAGCTGAAACGTCGGGTTCGAGCCCGGGTACCTGCTCCAACAAGGCTTCCAGAGCTGCGAATCGCAATTGAAGAGGAGTGGAATACAATTCCTCAAGATTTTATCGTCAGGCTCGTAAGGTCGATGAATACAAGGATGCTGGCAGTTATCCGAGCAAGGGGAGGGAATACGGAATATTGATCAAAAACTTTTTTTTGATTTTATCTTTGTTTTTGGCTTTAATTTTTTTTTCACTTTATCATTACTAACGATTGTCACGACTGGAAAACGACTCTTCTTTGTAAAATCCTTAATAAACACTGAAATATTGATTAAACCCAATGAGTTTCCTTTCATTTTAATCACCATGAAACGCACTTTCTGTAGGTACAACTTTGATAATTGTAGGTTTTTTAGTTTTTGAGAAAATCGAATTAGAGTGCCTAGGTAGCGGGTGGCTCGGTTTATTTGCTGTCCAGTGTATTAGCACCATATTTAGCTAACATATTTAATGAATGTACTTTTCCCGATTTAATGAAAAATAGCAATGTAGTTCCTCTATATAAAGCTATTGACAAAAATCAGCCTGTATCAGATTTACCGGTTTTTAGTTAAATGTTTGAAAAGATCAAGCTCAACCAAATGCTTTCCCATTTTAATCGCAACAATCTATTACATAACCAGCAATTCGGCTTTACAAAAGGACGTTGTACCACAGATGCTGGTGGTAAACTATTAAAACATATTTTTAGTGCATGGGAAGAATCAAAAGAAGCCATTGGTGTCTTCCGTGACCTTTCTAAAGCATTTGATTGCGAAAATCATGAAACTTTACTGTTAAAACTAGAACACTACGGTATTAATAATAAAGCTCTGGAACTTTTGAGTTCTTAATTAGGTAGTAGAATTTCAGAAGGTTCAGATTAACACAACCAAATCATTAGGATCTCGCGTGAAATTTGGCGTGCCTCAAGGTTTCATATTAGGTCGTTTCTTATTTTTGGTCTATATTAATCATTTGCCTTGCATGGTTCAGAATTTGTCAAAGATTGTGTTATTTGCTGATAATACATCTCTTATATTTAAGGTGGATCGACATGAACAGAACTATGACGAAGTAAATAACGCTTTTGGATAACTTCATAATTTGTTTACTGTTAACAATCTAGTGCTTAATGCGAAAAAAATATATAAAATTCACTTTGCCTAATGTTAATTCCTTAAAAAAATATGTTATATTAAATAGTGAAAAGTTATAGTTTACTGATTGTACAATTTTCCTGGGGATAACACTTGACTCGAAACTACAATGAAGCCCTCACATTGCATCTTTATCGGGAAGACTAAGTTCAGCTGAATATGCTGTGAGATAAATCAAACAGCTGACGGTTGTAGCTACGGCGGGACTTGTTTACTTGAGTTATTTCCAAAGCAATATGTCCTATGGAATTGTGCTATAGGGCCTAGTTGCTGATATTGACTAAATTTTTGTTCTACAAAAAGGGGCTATTAGAGCAGTTTTTTTAACCTCCGCAATCGTGACTCCCTGAGGGAACTGTTCAAAGAAATTAGCATTATGACTGTACCGTGTCAATATATTTATGAATTTATCATGTAAAATAACGATGAACATCAATAGCTTCACTAAAAATGTTGACAGGCACAAAGTACTTACCCGAAACCACACCATTCAACTTAAGCAATGTTGGAATCTATGCTATGATGATACAATCTGCCTTAAAATGCTTTCCACAATCTTGGATAAACTACTCTCACATATTCTCACATCCTCAATTTCCTCTACAACATTTTGCGGAATCCACGCTCTCCAACCTTCCTACGAGGCAGTTTTAAATTTCGTTCTTTCAGCAGGCCTCGGAGAACTCACGCATTTTCTATGCTCACAAATCCACAGCATAATATCGCGTTCTCTGAGCACGGGTTTAGTCTCCGGGCCATTCTGTTGTGGAATGCATTCCCCGGCACCATCAGGGACAGTCCTACTCTCAATAGAATTAAAAGACGCGTGAAGAAGCATTAGCTCTCTCATTAGAATTATAGATAGAATGCATGTAAGTATATATATATATATATATATATATATATCACGGCTCCTCTGCTGAAAGTCACAGATGAAATCCAGGTAGCCATGGACCGTAAACAGCTTTACGTGGTGCTTTGCTTGACTTGAGTAGTACTTTCAACTGCGTAGATTTCAAAATTCTCGTTGATCTTCTCAGATCCCTGAACGTCTCCTTCTCAGCCAGCTGGTTTGCCTCTTTTTTTAGGGATCGGCAATAGCGCATCAGGTCGGAGGAGACATCCACTGAATAGTGTGACCTCTTTACAAGCGTCCCTCTAGGTGACATTATTTCTTCTCTTTTATTAACTCCATCTCGGACGTCCTGTCTTCCTCATATCATGGGCTAACGAAGAACTACTGAATAAACTCGAACGACTTCAAAATCTCGGGATTCGGTTTATCTTCGGGCTGCGCAAATACGACCATGTATCACAATATCGCAAGGATTTGAAGTGGCTGCCGATCCGTCTTCGCCGGGATTCACACATCCTCAATTTCCTCTACGACATTTTATGGAATCAACGCTATCCAACCTTCCTGCGATACAGTTTTCAATTCCGTTCTTCCAGCAGGCCTCGGAGAACTCACGCAGTTTCAATTCTCACAACTCCACAGCATAACACCGCGTCCTATGAGCACGGGTTTAGACCCCGGGCCATTCGGTTGTGGAATGCACTCCCCTGCACCATCCACCAGGCACAAGTCCTACTCTGAATATATTTAAAAGTCGTGTGAAGAAGCATTAATCCCTTTTTAGAATTATAAGTAGTATACATGTATTTATTAGTATATAATAATAGTAGTAGTATATTATAAGTATTTAGTTTAATCTTCTATACTTATAAAAACTAATCGATGTATGTCAGTCTTACTAAGGGCGACAAGCTAGAAGGTGGAATAAGACTTAACTCTAGTACATTTTGACAACTCCATACAAATTAACATGGAGTTGTCAAAATTTTTTAGCACTTAATCTCTAAAATGGTTCGATCGGTTTGTATAATTCCTATTTGGTTTTATTCTCCTCAGTCCAGAGGAGGTTTAGATGAAACAAAAATTAAGAGAAACGCAAAGAAACAGCCAAAAAATAAAAAAATAGCTATCGCTAGATGGCGTTAATAGGCATAGATCTAGCATAACTCACACTCCTTCGTCGTTGATTAATTTATTTACTACATTAAACCTCTTTGTTGGTAGCGGGAGTTATGTTGACAGTGCGATGCAAGGCTTGGTAAGTAAAGAATTTTGTTAATCTGAGGTCTGATGCGTATTAAGCTCAACAATGGGCTGATAATGTCGATATGGATTTCAGAAACCTATGAAGATGCCTCTAAAATGGTAGACGAATAGTTTTATGACGGGGTTCTATGAGAATACGAAAAACGCGTTGCGAAGCCGCGCTACGGGCAGCTAGTATTATAGTAATTATATTATTTATTATTATCATGAACGAATAAGACAAGAGCACTGGCAATGTCATACAAAAAATCGTACCCTGCAAGAAACGGGTACGATTTTTACGTACGTACGATAAAATCCTGAATTATTTCTAGATGTCGCTGTACCATGCAATAGATGCTGGGTGCTTCGGCTGGCGGCGTAGTATAATCCATCGCAATATCGAGGAAAAATCAGAGATGGCGTAAGCGTAAGCCTTGTTTCTTCTTAGGAAATGGACGCTTTAAGCTTATACCGCCATCTTTCTTAAATTAAGCGCGCCACCACGATACTACCTTTACTAGAAAGAACTTTAGGACTAGTAACTCTATCTAGCAACATTTAAACCAAACATTTTTTCTATGTATATGAGACTTAAGTGTTTGACTTGCAAAAGTGCAATATTTTGCCTACTTGCAATAAATGTTTTGACTTAAGAGTTTTTGAGTACGTGTATAAACGTTTATGTACAAATCCAGATATATTTCAAAACTTCTACCACATGACATTATATATTTTCAAGAATAATTACATCTCTTTATGTGCAAATCCAGATATATTTCAAAACTACTACCACATGCCATTATATATTTTCAAGAATTATTACATCTCTTAAAACTTTTTATTACTAAATCAGTGTCAAGCAACTAGTGTTGTTGCAATAGCGATAGTCTATACACTGTCCGTAAATTCATACCGCAGTGAAAAAAAAGCCTGCCGTAAACCGTATAATCGATTTGATTCCCTCCCCTCGCTCCCCTCTCGCCGCGAGCGCAATTCAGCCGGGATTGTGCGCGTGTGTCGGCAGACAACTCATTTTGCGATGCCCGTGTGAACGAAACAGGAGTTTTTTATGAAACCGAATGTAGCCGAAATTCCGCTGTGAAAATCTCAAAAAACCGGTCAAGTGCGAGTCTAAATCGCGCACGAAGGGTTCCGTACCACCGTTCAATGGAAACGATGGTGTGGAGTGAATAGTTTGGATTTTACACAGCAAAATATTGTTTACAAAGTTATAGGTGCGGTACTTTCACACTCCATGTACGTAACCAGGTGCATCCATAAGTTTGTATGTGGTATTGTTGTATGGGAGCCCCCTTAAATATTTATTTTATCCTGTTTTTTAGTATTTGTTGTTATAGCGGCAACAGAAATACATAATCTGTGAAAATTTCAACTCTCTAGCTAGCTAGGTTCTTGAGATACAGCCTGGTGACAGACGGACGGACGGACAGCGAAGTCTTAGTAATAGGGTTCCGTTCTTACCCTTTGGGTACGGAACCCTAAAAAGAGCTCGTGTGGCCTGACACTTAGACTTAGTTCAATAATTTAGTTAGTCCTTAGTGCTTAAAATACTGAAATGGAAATACAATGTCCTGCCAAGTTGGGTGAATTAGTCACGATAGAGGAATGATCGCCCGCTTGTGGTTCAGCATCCCACCTCATAATCAAATCAAGTAGCAGTCTGTGCTTTCGGCCATAGGTGCCCTTAGGTTAGGAAACACCACCAAGAGAACCTATAATTTACATAATGGTGGAATTTTGCACCTACCTGGACAGATGTGTAGGGAATGACTGTGAATGCATGACGGTAACTACTCTGCTGTTGTCATCCTGAATGCCAGGACCGAGTGAACCTCCATTGACATGCAGAAGTACTGGCTGCTGACAAAAAGACAAAAACATAATTTGTAGGTACTGTCAGTAAGTGAAATTGGTAAAATGGAACTAAAGTGTATGCAGGGTGTCGTTTTGTAAGGTTACGCCTGATTCTTCTTCTTTGTCGGTCCCTCAATGCTGAGGATCGTGACCGCATGCTTTCCTCCATTGCCGACGATTCTGCGTAGTATGGTACGCGTTGTGTAGCGTACCCCCGGTCGCTTCTCTTATCTGGTAAGACCATCTTGTTGGAGCACGTCCTCTGGCGCGTTTGCTTTCTATCTGACCCAATATAATGAGCTTCTCCAGTCGATGCCTAGGTGAGCGCATTATGTGACCAAAGAACCATAGGTTCCCGGCACATAGTCAAGAGCCGTTTCCTGATCTTCAGTTCACTCAGGATTGACACACTGGTTCTCATTGCGGTCCACGGAATTCGGAGTAGTCTTCTCCAGCACCACATTTCGAAAGCATCGATTTTGCTGCATTCCCGGATTTTCAAGCACCAGGTTTCTGCACCGTAAATGAAGATAAAGAATACCAGGGTCCGGACAAGACGAACCTTTGTTTTTCGGCGAATACTCCTGCTCTTCCAGATCTTTTCCAGGTTGGTCATAGAGCTTTTGGCCATGCCAATACGTCGGCTCAGCTCTCTAGAACAGCTGCCATCACTACTCAGCATCGAACCCAGATACACAAACTCATCTACCTTCTCATATCCATCGAGGGCATTTGACGGTTGAAGTACTTGTCCTCGGTCCACCACCATGATCTTGGTCTTTGACTGGTTGATCTTGAGACCAAGTTTAAGACTTTCATCTTCAATTCGTCTGAGGAGTTCCACCATTTCTTCTTCGCTGGACGCAAGCAGTGTGGTGTCATCTGCATATCTGAGGTTCGTCAGCTTTTCGCCGCCCACTGTTACTCCGCCGCTCCATTCCTCTAGCGCTCTTCTCATTATGTATTCGCCGTACAGGTTGAACAGTTTGGGTGAAAGGATGCAGCCTTGTCGTACGCCTCTCTCAGGGGTGGTTACTCCTGACTCAGGGGTGGTTATTTATACCCTTATGAAGCAAAAATTTATATAAAATATAGTAAATTTTATATCAAAAAATACTAAAAATCATAAAATTATTGCAATCGCAATACATATTGGGCACTCGGCTCGCGGCACAAGCGCGCTATGTGGACCAACCCGGCGGCTTATTCACACGTTGCGTTTATTTCAAGACAAATTGAACATGGCAATATGTGGATCAAAATGTTGGAAGGGATTTATTTATTTTAGTTAAAAACGTCATATAAACATCCCCGAGTCAGGCGTAACTTTACGAAACAACAACATTTATATAGGTACATTCAGGAAAGAAGAGGCACAATGTACTGATGGCAAAAAAGGTGATTGATGAATGAATGAATTATTCATTGGAATAGGTCAACCCTAACCCACTACTGAAGTTTAAAAAATGTGGGGAATTGAGTTTTAAAAAAATGGGACTAAGTTATGGGATATATTTGTCATCTATGTTTTGTTTGTTACATAGTCGAGGATTGACATTTCATGGTTTGGTTGATAGCCGAAAAAAAATAGGCACCACTTTTAGCCATTGGTTTGCCCTCATTCTCATCCACTTTTCAATTTTGGTGTCGTACCACTGTGCAAAGGCCTTTGAGTCCACACATCCTGTTCTGTGCCACCTCCGGGAACCCAAGGACTAATTAGTCAAGATCATCCCGCCATCTCCGGTAAAGAAGATATTCACTTCAAAAGTATGCTGATGTCAATGTTTTTTTTTTTTTACTATTTTTGTGCTAACGTGAAATCAGTACATACTCTTTAAGGAGTTCTGGTGCATGATTAAGTGGCGTGCTAGGCAATCCCTTCCACTGTCGGGTTGCCTAATAAGTGTGGGTTAGATGGCGTCCCATACATGCTTCCTCTTCAGCCGTCTTATAGTAGGGGGAGCGCCCAGTGCCGAAGCAAGCTCGTTTTGGTGGCGGTTAATCCTTCCCTCATAGGTTTTGGTGAGGTGGTTAACTTCTTCTTTGACAGTTGGCATCCGTAGGTACTTGTGTACTTCATCGTTTCTGGTGAACCATGGTGCGTTAACGATGCTTTTGAGGACGTAGTTCTGATATCTTTGAAGTATTTCCACATTGGAGTGACTTGCTTTCACCCACAGCTGTATTCCATAGGTCCAGACTGGCTTCAGTATCGATTTGTAAATGAGCAATTTATTGTTAACTGACAGCCGAGACTGCCTACTCATGAACCACTGGAGGGACCGACTTCTGTGGTTCAGCTCATCTCTTTTCTTCTGGATGTGCTCTCGCCGGGTTTGTCGCCTGTCTAAGTGGAAACCTAGGTACTTTACAACTGTCTTATGTGGCAGAACATCTTCACCAAGTTTTACTGATGGGCAATCGCCTTTCCTCAATGTGAAGGTGATGTGATTTGATTTGATTGCACTGGCTTTTATTCTCCACTTTTCCATCCAGCCATGCACTTTATCTAGATGCAGGGTTTTGCAGGGTTTTAGATTCTGTCTCTGGGTTTTTGCTAGAGGTCAACACAGCAGTGTCGTCTGCAAAAGTAGCTGTCATCACAGTTTTCGATTCTGGCACATCTGAGGTATAGATCAGGTATAAAGTAGGCCCCAGAACTGATCCTTGTGGTACTCCAGCTTTGATTTCCGAGAATGTCGATGTAGAATCATTGATTTTGACATAAAATATCCGACTTTCTATGTAGGACTTTAGAAGAAGATACATATTATGCGGTAGTAGGTTCTTCAGCTTGAATAGTAGTCCTTCATGCCAGACCTTATCAAACGCTTGCTGTACATCCAGAAATACTCCAGAACAGTATTCCATTTTTTCCAGCGAAGTACGTATTTTTTCACACACTCTGTGTACCTGCTCTATTGTCGAGTGGTGACTTCTGAAGCCGAACTGGTGATCTGGAATAATTTTGTTGCTTTTCATACAGTCGTTCAAACGGCGCGATATTATCTTCTCGAATACTTTGGACAGCACCGGCAGCAGGCTTATTGGTCTATAGGATGATACCATATGCTCTGGTTTTCCAGGTTTCGGAACCATTGTTATTTGGGAGACCTTCCATATTGCGGGATAGTGTGAAGTCCGTAGAATACCATTTAATAGTTGGTTAAGGAACATTATGCACTTTTTTGGTATTTGTCGCAAAACTTCAGCTGTAATCAAATCAAATCCCGGCGCCTTTTTAAGTTCTAGGTTCAGTATTGTCTGACGAACTTCCTTGGGAGAACAGCAGCATAGTGGTGGGCTGAGTTGTAGGTCACTTTCGAGGATGGATCTAATTTCTTCGTCTATCCTGTCACTCTCTGCACTGGTGTTTGGTGTGAACACGTCGCTTAAAAAGACTCTGTACGCCTCGGCTCTCTCCTCGTCTGTTTTTGCCCATGTCCCATCATCTCTTTTTAGCGGGTACTGTGCTAGCTGTGGTTTCTGACTGGACTTAATGGCTTTCCACAGGGAATGTTCATTATTTGCTTTGGGGCTTAGCGACTCTAATTGTTGTTGCACTGTGTCGTTTTCGATTTCTGCTAGAAATAATTTCAGATCTGCAGCTGCTTTGTTGAAAGCCTTCTTGTCTAGCGGGTGTCGGGAAGAGTGCCATATTCTTCTAAGTTGCCTTTTTTCCATTACTCTGCGTCTGACTTCCTGGGGGAGATTGCGGTTGGTCTTACAAAATTTTCTTTCTAGTGGTGTACTAAGCCAGGCTGCAGTTTGTAATAGGTTTGTGATGTAGACAGTGGCCGATTCGACATCATCTTCAGTTTTTAGGGGAACTTTCAGAGTAATGTTTTCCTCTAAGTACTGCCGAAATTGATCCAAGTCAGTATTTTTGTTGTATATGAAGGGATTTGCTGGTCTATCAATCAATGTGGTGCTGATGGTGGCAATGACTGGTGTATGGTCTGAGGATGAATCGAGACAGCTTTCCACCTTCAAATAGTAAGACTGTATTCCCTTGAATCCAGTAAATCAGGCAACTTGTTGGGATCTGTAGGCCAATAAGTCGGTTGACATGTGGTAAGGACATCAAGATTGTTTTTGTCAACACTTTTCTTAAGGTTGCTTCCTCAAGTTACTGTCAATTGGGAGCCCCATACAGTGTTTTTTGCATTCCAATCACCTCCAGCGATGAATCTGTTTCCCAGGGTCTTGAAGTAAGCCGTAAAAACTTCATCATCAATTTCAGCTATTCTTTTCTTTTTTGGCGGGCAGTATATGGATGAAATGCAGGTAGTTGTTGGTGTTTCAGGTTATTCTTGATAATGTCAATGTTCATTTTTATTTTATTACATATTGGAGTTTTCTGTCGCTTCATCGATTCATAGATTTCAGAATTCCGCTGTCACTACATCTCAAACAGTTCCATACTATTATTGTTTTTTTTAAATAAACATGACTCTTATTTCTCATGACAGTTCACACACCTTGATTTTACATATGCCTATTAGCAATTTGAGGGGCTAATACTTTATTATTTCAAATATCCCAGTGTGGTGTTGTTTGGGAACGAAATAGTTTCAATTAGACAATATTATAGCTCTAAAAATATATTTTTTGGTTTTTTAAATATAAATATTTAGAATACTTGTATTTGTTACTTAGTTTGATATCCATGTGCCTTCAATGTTTCTCTATACATATTATAGATAAAATCAAGTGCTTTAATTCTTTCATTGTTCTAACATATCAAATTAAATTACTACCTGCCGTTTCAAAAGAGTATAAGATACTCTGGTTAGTGTACAGAAATCGTATGACTACGTAGGTAAACAATGTAATATATCAGTACCATTTACGGGCTGTATCTTGGTCAAATTAATTAGTGGTGGCTATAAATTAATACAAGCCGTCTTGGTAAACAAACAATCAAAATTATACCAAATGCTAACTGATGTTTACCTCAGTATCGTGATCGTGGGTATTGATATACTGGTCCATCTTGGTGAAGAACTTGCTGAGAGCATCCAGAAGCCTTTTCACAGCATCTAATGTTGAAGAAAGCTTGTGTTTACAATCATCGCAGTCAAGAATTTGGTTAGGTTCGACAGCTGGTAAGATGCCATGAAGGTCACGCTCTAAAACCACTGTATCAAAGCTGTACTGGATGATTATTTCATTGATAATTTTTCTGGTTTTAAACGGTACACCTTTCTTACATCAACACCACACAGATTTTCTCAGCAACACACAAAAATAGTCAAAATAATTGGTTTCCCTTCCACTCCATTTACATTTTTTATTATGCAATGTTGCCAAAAAGAGGAAAGTATTTAATACTATTTTTCCTGTAATATGGTAGAAAAGGTAAAAAGTTTTTCAAGATTTGGCAGATTTTCATAAGGACATACAGTAGGTAAGGAATAGAAAGGAACAGGATCAGACCAAAACACCACCCATTGATCATTTATCCATTCATTCCTTATCAATCGCTCCATCCATATTTAATACAACATGCAATCATTACTACGAAAACCAAAGCCAACATGAAAGTTCGTGAGACGGGAGGCAGTTATACAAACACAGCATCAGCTGCAAGAGCATGAATGTTGTCAAAAATGACAACCCTCCCTCTGTCAAACGCCTTCATTTCATTCATTTGCCCTTTGCGTTGAGTGCGCGACGAATTACGTCTTTTCTGTTCAAAATAATTGTGTAATGCAACAAACAAACAATGTTTCGTAATTATGTTAGAACGCGCTTTGTGCCCAGGAACCACGAGGTTATCTTCTAATTCTGATATCTCAAACAATAATATTTGCGTAATGATATTCACAAAGTTTTTTCGTTATTTTAGCTTCCGAGATGTAAACACACGAATAAGCTGCAAGCTATAAGGGAGAAGCTACGTGATGGCCCAGGACTTGCCGACTTCGTGGCTGAAGAACGTCCCGTCGATTGGGTGGAGTACGAAGGAAAGCTGAAAAGGGAAAAGGGTGAACAGGAACGATTAAGACTGCCTCCTTGGTTGAAGACCACTATACCCACAGGTACAGATGTAGTGAATAATCCTTTCCTATCGGCAAAACTCGGAACAACGATAACACCCGAATGGTGCCGATGTGTCTATGAATTACTGTATTATTAAATTACGTGTAGGTAGGTATCAAATAAATCGCATACTTTATTTATCAATGTCAAATGTCAAATTGCCCGTTTGACGTATATTACACTGAGATGTTAAAACCACCACGATTCTATCATATAAAGAATTTGTTAGGTAAACAAAAATATATCTAGTTACTGAGGACGTTTTATTTCAATAAATCGCACTGATAAAAACCAAATTCCGGTCGGGCTGATCTAATGATTCTATAAGGATTGGAACCCCAAAAGTCTAACTATAAGTCAAAACTACAGTAGAATTTTGCAGACCTTTTTTATAACAATAAATTTTTATTGTTATTGTTATTATTATGATATGATATATATACTAGTACCGAATGTGGAGCTATGTTTGGAATGAGTTGATTACGAAGCCATTTTTCATAGTTTTCATTGTTCATCGCGTTGTGATAGTCACCTGTTTTATCAGTAGACTGATACATTAATAATGCCCCAGGTATTTAACCCCTTTCTACTACCAGCGTGCACTATTATAAGACGTTGTCCTTTAGAAATTAACTGTTTCACTCCGTTTTCTGACGAGTCAGCCCAGCCTTTACCTGCCAGTGAGGTATAGATGTATGTTTCATCCATATGAGGTATAGATGTATGTTTCATCCATATAAACAATCTCTCTCCCTTGCAATCTGTACTTTTTTATTGCGGCTAAAAACTTTACTCTTTTTAAACGAACATCATCTTTCTCGATAAGTAATTTTCTGTTGTTTTCAACTTTTTTATACCAAAATCCCATTTTCCTAAGAATTTTTCTTAGCGTAAAGTCACATCCCTTAAAATTGATGGCTTCGGATAACTTGGAGTTCAGGGCTTTAATTGTAGGTACTTGTTTGTACATCAAATGGAAATTATACAATAATCGGCGTATAACGTTGTAGTCAAAATCGTCAAGACCTAGACAAAATAATTTATTTGGTCTACCCAACTTTGCCGACTTCGGACTATTGGAGGTGGATTGATATATGTATTCTTTTTGCAATATTTTATTTACTGTTTGTTGAGAAATTCCACTGGCCTCCGAAACTCGTTTTTGGACTTTACAAAAGTAAGCAGTATAGTTGGTATGTTTGAATTTATCATTTTCAGTTAAGAAATTAAAATTGAAAATAACTTTGCAGGCTTGCCAATCTAAATGTTTCCCTTTTCTTAGTGCTTTCGGCATTTCTGTTATAAATTGTTAATGTGGATCGAATAAAATCAATTTATTATTTACAAAAATGACAGACAAGAGTGAAATTTAGTCAAAAAAAAAAATATAGGTGGCCTGCATTAATACACGAGTCCATGAAGTTTATCACAAAATCTAACATAAATATCAACAAAATATTTCTGTGGTATTAACTACTCTATATAGATACTTCCTCTTGCAATGCGACCGTTCCCTACGTTGTCTCGATGGGTACTGAGTGCGGTGAAGTAGAAGGACAAAAACGAACATTTCCGAGAAAATACGAAAGGAAAGAATTATTCACTACATCTGTAGAGTATTACTTTGTTCTAGCTTGTAGACTCGCGTAAGGTCTATCTAGTCGTTTAATTGACAGACATCACCTATTGTAGAGTACTAAAGATTTTATTGTAGGCATTTGTGGGCGAACAAAATAAAATTTGCCTTAACTTTTATGTCATTATTTTTTCATTTCCGGCCAGCAGAGAAGTGAAAGTGCTAAAATAGTGAATTAAAATATGCATATCTTGAATTCTTGATGTCATTTGCGATTTATGTTAGCTAGTCGAGAAATGGAACATTTTTTTTCTACAAATCCTCACCTACGGAGCCGAAACACAGACACTCACTAAGAAAATTATGCACAAAATCAAGGTGGTTTAATGAGCAATGGAGCATTCCATGTTAGGTATCTCTCTTGTTGACCGCAAGCCAAACAACAAAATTCGGAAGACGAAGTTTGAAGATGTAGGTAAGCAGATAATGGGTCTGAGGTGGAGATGGGCGGGACACTTGACCAGATGGGATGACGGTCTTGGGACCAAAGCAGTCACAGAGGGGAGCAACAAGGCCAGTGGGCTGACCACCTGCCCATTGGTCCGACAATATACTTAAGTTGACAGGATCTCAATGGATGTGGTTAGCACAGGACCATAGGGGTTGGCGCTATAGAGAAGAGAAGAGGCCTACGCCATGCAGTGGGTTGATGTAGGCTGAGCATGATGATGATGATGATTGATGGCATACATCCTTTCTATTAGTAGCATTTGTACCCTACTACTGTAATTGTCAAACAATTAAGATTGCAAAGCTTATTTATATTTCAGCAGTCACTCTTAAGCATAATCTTTGATCTCTATTTATCATTTCAAAAAAATAAACAACAAATGAGCTCAATGCCATATATTAGCTAATGAGTTCTCTCAACTTCACAGGTTCAAAGTTCACAGAGCTGAAACAGCAGCTCCGAAGTCTCAAGCTCAGCACCGTGTGTGAGGAGGCGAGATGTCCAAACATTGGGGAATGTTGGAGCGGTGGCAAAAATGGAACTTCTACTGCTACAATTATGGTAAATTCATTTGGACTCTCATGTATTAATTAAATATTCTAAATGTAGTGTGATTTTTCAATTTTATGGATGAGCAAACAATTTTTTTATAAATCCTCTATACCTATTATTTATCTGATATATGCTGTTACTTCGCGCACACCTCACCACACACAGACAATCTAATGGTAATGGAAAACATGTCTGCGCTGCATACAATGGGCTAATCTCTTATCATACAAAATGGACTATTGAATAAATACACTAAATGTGGGCCCTGTGTTTCTCCCACTCCCTATGAAAAGAAGTGTAAAAAAAAATAAAAAAATATAAATATATATGGGAGAACAATCTTACACAAATCAAACTAGGCCCCATACCATGGACGAATAAGACTAGAGGATAAACAACCATAGTACTTTTAAGCGAAATTCGAATTTTGGTTTAAATGAACACAAATCAAACTAGGCCCATACCATGGACGAATAAGACTCTTAGAGTACAAACAACCATAGTTCTTTGAAGCGAAACTCGATTTTTAGTTTAAATGTATAATATATTTGCTAGGTACAGCTACTAGTTCAAAAGTTCGTTCTAGTAAAGGTATTATCGTCGTGGCGCGCTTAATTTAGGAAAGATGGCGGTATAAGCATTCATTTCCTAAGAAGACAAAGCTTACGCTTACGCCATCTCTGTTTTTTTCGTCGATATTACGATTATACTACACCCTCAGCCTAAGCACCCAGCATCTGTTGCATGGTTCAGCGGCATCTAAAAATAATACAGGATTTTAGCTTTCTACCAGGGTAATCTTTTTGTATGACATTGGCAGTCCTCTACTCTTATTCGTCCATGCCCATACTTAGCTCAACAAGGCTTATTTTAAGGGTACTAGCCGACAATATATTTATTATTTATTAAATACTTATGTAAATACATAGAAAACATCCAAAACTAAGAAACAAATATTCATGCTCATCACACAAATATTTTCCCTTACCGGGATTCAAACCCAGGACCGTCAGATAGGCAGGCTCTCTAACCGCTAGGCTAAACCAGTAGTCGGCCTAATTCTGTATTTCCTTTCAATACCATACAGAAAGTTATGAATGCACCTGGTTTTTTACATGGAGTATGAAAGTAGCTGCACCAATAACTTAATAAACAAAATTTTGAGATCTTAAATCCAGCCTCTTGACTTTTAAATTATATAGCCTATGTCACTACAACTTAGACAAATGCATTGGCACCTCATTTGTTAAATCCATCCAGCCGTTGGTCGGTAATGAAATGGACTTACAACATTTCCTTCCTTCTGGTGCAGTCAGGTAAAAAGTGTGATGCTATATAAATGAAACCGATTAGTTTAATCATGCCATTTTATTATTGAGACAAAATAAACATCCTATATTACCTACAAACCCTTTTCCTCAGCTAATGGGTGACACGTGCACCCGAGGCTGCATGTTCTGTTCAGTCAAGACGTCACGAGCCCCACCGCCGCTCGACCCGAACGAACCAAAGAACACTGCACATGCAATACACGAGTGGGGACTCGCCTATATTGTGCTCACTAGTGTGGACAGGGATGGTAAGTAATACTCAATACACTAAGATTTGAGTTAATTAACCTAGGATTTAACTAACAGTGTCTGATCTGAGTTTGTATGTCCCCGCCATTTGGTTAAATGAGGCACTTAATTAAGAGCCCGGGCTGTTCATTATGCATCGGCATACAAGCAATTAACTTAAAATAAAGCATTGTCAGAATAATTGAAAACCAGCCTTACCGAAAATATAATAAGTAATTAAATCATAATAAATTTTGAGGAATGGAGAACCGGCTCAATTCGTTTCGGACTCCAAGAAAAGGAGAGGATCTCAAATATATATGTATATATGTAATATTATCGGAAACACAAAATATTCACACATGCATTAGGGCTTCAACCTCCTTTTTAAAAGGGATCTGAAAACAACAGCTGGAAAAATAGGCAAAATGGCGTTGTCAATCCTTTCCAAACTAAAAAAAAATATCCCAGTTTTTACATATAACTAAAAATTAAGATAATAAAAAAAAACGTCTTAAAAATTAAATGTACTCAAAATTACGACACAATAGATAAAATGAAGGCGGCAAAATTTTTTGAGTTCGTGATAGTACCAACGTTGCTTTCAATTTTGATCTTTATTCGCTGTGTTTGCTGTCACTGACCTCAAAAAATTTTGATTCATTATGTTTTAATATTATTTCATCATATTGAATTAATTTAATTTTGAAGTCGTTTTAATTTTCATTAAATTATTTCTTATTGTAAGATGGCGTTGTCGACGCGACAGCTGATTTCTTCCAAAGAAAACTGTGCCGAAATACGAATAGGTTGCTATAGGTCACTTTCTGTCCGAATACTTAAGTTAGATTGTGATAGGTCAAAACTTTATGGCAACCTGATGCCGAGCGAAGCGGAGCGGAGCTTTTTTTTTGTTGGAGGGGAAAAAAATGGATTTACCCAAGGCCAGGAGTCCCTGCTATGTCCAGGTCCCTACACATTGAGCAAGCATCAACTTGTGTAGTATACGGACAAAAAACAACCCTTTTTTGTCGTACGACAGTTATAGATATTCAATGTTACTGTGAGCCATGGTAAGAGCAGAGCGAAGCGATCCTATGGCGCAAGACAAATCCGTCTTGTGGTAATCATTTGCCTAGGCATGTTAAGGCATCTCGTTAAAAGTTTAATTCAGTTATTTGTTTGACGGACCTTTAGCCATTTGATTGAATGCCGGCCCTTAGTTAACAGGCCGGGCTTCTGACTTAGTGCCTCATTTATACAAATGGTGTGCATTGAATGAGACAGGACAGTAGAAGATACCAAGTATTGCCACAATGGATAGCCTATTGATACATATTGTTGTTAGCTCCACTAGAGTCCGTAATCTCCACACATTTGTGTCGAACAGGGCTAATGCGTGTGTATATATTAAGTACCCTTTGCTACAACAAATGGAGCAAGAAGAGTTACAATAGTTTCAAAACCCTGTCCCTTTCTTAAGTACTGAAAATCAATAATATGTAATCCTGTTGCTTTGTTTTAACTTGTTTATTTTCAGTAAACTTTTTCTTCTATATTCCAGATCTACCTGACGGAGGCTCCTTGCATTTGGCTGAATGTATCAAAGAGATAAAGAACAAGTTAGTATAAACTTCTTTCTTTGCTTGCTGAAGTAATGATACACAGATAGATAGTAGGTCAAATCAAATTAAAAATCAAAATCAAATCATGTTTATTCAGTAATATTGCTACAGTGTTGTCATATATTTGTACAGACAATATGAGAGTTGTTACTCCCCAAAGTAGAGTTTCCCCTGTGTTTTAGCATAAGTAACATATGCTCCTCCCTACTTATATGCAACAATATTGTCTAACAAAAAATGTCCTGTAAGTACGTACATACAGTTAAAATACTTGACTTAATTTAAATTTATAGTTAAATTTTAAGTTATTAAGTTAAGGATCTTATATAAAATTTAAAAGTTAATTTGAATACATGAAATCAATTTTTACATTTGTGACACAACAATTACTTGAAAAAGCATCCTATAGCTATTGGAGAGTATTTATAGTATGAGTTATGAAAGAGAAGTTGATAGGTGTAATGCATGTATGTGTGGTGTGTAATGAATGTTATAGTGTACTTGATATACGTAGCACCTACATGTTTGCTAAGAGAATTTAATGAGAGATATTGTTAACTTAGGATGGTTATAAATTTCTCTGTTGCATCATAATTATTTAACCTCAACCAATTGTAAATAGTTATTTTGAATTCAAACGTATTTTTTGAGTAAAAATCTTCAGATTGGCAGTTTTTATTATGTAATTTATATATAGGTAAATAATGAGTAAGATTGGGTCATACTTCACCGCTCCACTCGGGCTCTGTGGGGGTTGATGGAGGCTAATATCCCAACTGTTACATAAATGTTTTCAGAAACAAGGAGATCCTGGTAGAGTGCTTGGCGCCAGACTTCCGAGGCGACCGCGCAAGCGTGGAGCATGTCGCCTACAGCGGACTGGATGTGTATGCGCATAATATAGAGACTGTGGAGAGACTCACGCCCTTCGTCAGGGACCGCCGGGCTGGGTGAGCTGCCTCGTGCTACCTAAATAGTCCAATTTAACCTTAACCCTGTAATTAAAATAACTGGACCAAAATGCTAGTTGGATCCGCACGTTTTTTTTCTTTTAATGCTGCAAGCTTGTTACTTCTAGTGTTGTACTAATCGATATTGTAAAATCGGAAACTTATCAACTCGATCAGAAAAAAATGTTAATTGATTTATTTGATACTTGAATATTTTCTTGTTGTCGTTTTTGATTAATTAAAAATACATTTTCTGCTTATCTTCGCTTGATTATTAACTTTATTGGAAAGTCCACAATTATCAGACTATATATATAAGTGGTCGGACCGATTTCGGCCACGACGACCGCTTCATGAGCTTTGAACTCGCTTGTGTGCTCGCATGTGGCTTGTGTAGCCAATCTTCCTTGCGAAGATCCTCGCGCATTGCGGGCATGATGATAGCCCACCATTAATATAATTATACTGAGTCAGCGCTAGTGGACGGGCTTTTAACTCATCGCGCTTGGTGTCGAGCTCGGCGCGCCGGTGAGTTTCAAAGTCACGGACTTTGGTTTTAACCAAAGCCCTCCACTCGGGCATGCGAGGGCGGCTTGCTTCTCCCACTGGGAATACTCTATGCCGCACCTCTTCATGTGCCGCTTCAGCACATCTTTGTACCTGAGGAGATGTCCGCCATGCTTGTGCTTGCCCTCCTCAAGTTCTGAGTAGAAGATGTGCTTCGCGACCCTCTGCTCTGCCATCCTTGACACGTGTCCGCAGCACCGAAGCTGTCGCCGCATGAGGTAGGCCTCAATGCCACCCACATTGGCACGTCGCAGCACTTCAGTGTTCCGCACGCGATAAGACCTCTGAGGTGGAAACGGTCTAGCATGCGGATGTGGCGGCGGTACACGGTCCAAGTTTCCGCAGCATACAGGAGATTAGGCAGGACGATCGCCATGCACAGTGAGATCTTCGTACCTATCTTTATGTCGTGTGAACAGTAGACCTTGTTGTCCAGCTTGCCGAACGCTGCAGCTGCAGCTCCGGTCCTGCTGTTGGTCTCTGAATCAAGGTCGCGCTTGGATGTTACAGTGCTCCCCAGGTAGCGGAACTTATCGTCCTGCTTCAGCTCGTCCTCGCCACGTTTGATGTTCAGCGGCTCGTGACTGTCGATGTCTAGGGGCATCACCTCCGTCTTTATGACGCTGATCTTCAGGCCGAATTTACGGCAAGATGTGTCAAGATCGGACATGAGCTGTTGCAGGCCTTCTGGGGATTCTGTCACAAAGCATAGGTCATCTGCGTAGATGATCTCAGTGACCACCGCGTGTGAGACTTTTGTGCGGGTTTTTAGTCTCGCCAGTTTAAAAGGACTGCCATCGGTGCGGAAAAGGATGCGTACACCTTCTGGAGAGGCTTGTATAACCTCCCGGACTACGACCGCAAAGTACGTACAACGCGAACAATGTAGGCGCGAGAACGCAGGCTTGTATAACCTCCCGGACTACGACCGCAAAGTACGTACAACGCGAACAATGTAGGCGCGAGAACGCAGCCTTGTTTGACAACACAGCTCACGGGGGAAATCTCCGATTATCAGACTATAGGTATTATGTATACATCGTAGTCGTTAGTTACTTTCATAGTGTCATGTCCTTTGGTATCTTGTTTTGGGGGAAAACAGCGGATATTCAAACTATTTTCATATTACAGAAAAGATCTATTCGAGCAATTTATAATTCAAAAGGCAGAGACTACATAAGATAACTTTTAAAGAAATTGACATACCAACTGTTGATAATCAATTTATTTTCGAAAAAACACGGCCATCGCAGGGAAGTCCACTACCATTTACAGAAAACCGCATTAAGCCCGTCCATTCCTTTGACCACTAGGGTGTCACGGACAGATACACACGCAGACTGAGTCGCTTCAAACTTATAACATTTCTCCATTTTCATCGTCAGGGGTTTAATTAACCTTCTTGCGAACATGTCAACATTGGAAAAGTTTACGCCAACATTGATAATGTTTACAACACTGAAACTACGAGTACCACATCACTTGTCTAGTGTTACAGCACCCTTCCTCATACCCTCAGGTACCGCCAAACACTGGAGGTGCTTCGGATGGCGAAGGACATCAACCCCGAGCTAATCACCAAGTCCTCCATCATGCTGGGGCTGGGCGAGACTGATGAGCAGGTGGAGCAGACTATGAAGGGTATTTATTTATATTATTATTTTACGGTAAGGGTACAGCTATAATTATTAAACAGTTTTACACTACAGGTGAGATTTAATTATCTGACCATATTTTGGGGAATGATAGTACCCATCATTACAATCAACTTTCCCCATGAAACATAGGGTCCCAATTACTCCCAACGCAAAACGAATATTAACTAACGAATAGTTATTCGTCTCTCAGTACATTGACCTGATCAGCTGATTACAAGTTACTGTGGGAGATCCAAATTGTTTCGTTTGCGACCATATGTTTCATAGTCAAGTTTATGATGATCGTCGATGGATCATTCATATCATTCCCCAAAATATGGTCAGCTCATTAAATATCACCTGTATGCTATAGTATGGTTAATTACGAGTAAAAGCTAAATACAAGAAGCATCATGCACTATATTATAGTTGCCTAACTAACAACAAGTTCACAACTGAGATTAAATTAAACCACACAAAAAGGAAGATCAAAGATTTCACTGCCCACGCACCCCTCCATCATCATCCATCACTCTTAAGAGACGCTACAAACCTAATGATATTTTTGATCAATGATTCAACATTACTGTTGAAAATATCTATGTTGTAATCATGGTTGATGGCCGGATCATAGAGTCGGTTAAAAGTTGAGCAGGCTCTGACGTGACTTGAATTTTCTCCGTAGTTGCTATGGACCAGGGCAGCTGTATGTAGCTTCTGTTAAGTTTCATCATAATCATTACATTTCATCCCTTGTCGGTGAACAAACCCCCTGTACCTGTCTTGAGACTTGGTCGTCATCTCCTGGTACTATCCACTATAAGTCTGCGGTTTGATAACAGCTTGAAATATCAGAATTGTGACTTTACGAATATCAATTCAAGACTTTCATATTATAAATGAATAATAATTGTTAGGTAGGTGGACTTTCAGTCTCTGAGGAGGATGTCTTGCGGCTGTTTAAGCTGCCGCTTTTGTGTGGAAGAAACTAACTGCCGATGATGATACTTTGTAACTTAAAAGATAGCTGCAGGGAATTTTGATGAACATACCACCATTGTTATTATGGTAGGAAACTACTCGAACATTAGTCGGAGTACATTAGATATCTAAAGAGATAGCTATAGACGTGCTGCTCGATTTATATAATTAGACGAAGTGCTAGTTTATTCTATGTAACTTTCCTTATTGATCTAATTTATCGGAGAAACAAAATAAAAGTGTACATAGAATGAACATGCACCTATACAATATAACGTGTCATCATAGTGATGCAATATTATATTTCGACATGAATAATTTTATTCATAACTTTACTTGGACCTGTCTAAAAAACAAATAAACGGTCAACTGCGAGTCTAACTCGCGCACGAAGGGTTCCGTATCGCTGTACAATTGTAAGGATGGTGTGGAGTGAATAGTTTGGATTTTACATAGCAAAATAAGTTATTGGTGCGGCTACTTTCACACTCCATGCACATAACCTGGTGCAGTCATAAGTTTGTATGTGGTATTGAAAGAATTGTTGTATGGGAGCCCCTTAAATATTTATTTTATTCTGTAGAGTTTCATTGTTATAGCGGCAACAGAAATACAACATCTGTGAAAATTTCATCTGTCTAACTATCACGGTTCATGAGCTACAGCCTGGTGACAGACGGACGGACGGATAGCGGAGGCTTAGTAATAGTGTCCCATTTGGCACCCTTCGGGTACGGAACCCTATGAAACGAGTAGCCAGTTGTAAAATCTGTTGATTTAAACTAATTGCGAAGAAAATGGAAAGGGCTGGTAACCTTCATATTTTCCATCAGAATATACAGACAGGGTCTTTCCAGCAAAGCACTAGAATTAGAATCGTTTTTAGAGTTTAGTAAAGTCGATATTATGTGTTTAACTGAACATTGGTTAAAAAAAAATACTTTGTTACCATCGACGGCCATTCGACGACCCGAATGGCCGAGTCGGCAGTGACCCTGCCTACGAAGCCAAGGGTCCCGGATTCGAGTCCCGGTGGGGGCAAATATATGTTTGATGAGAACGGATGTTTGTAGCCTAGTCATGGTTGTTTATCTATCTAAGTATTATATTTATCTATATAAGTATGTGTATCGTTGTCTAGCACCCAAGATACAGGGAATCCTAGTTTGGGGCTAGATCAATGTGTGTAATAGTGTCCAAAGTGTCCAAAGTGTCCAAAGTATCTATTAAGAATTATCATATTGCTAGTTATTTCAACAGGAATAAAGCTGTCCATGGTGGGTCATTAATTTACGTTGGGAATAATTGCTAATTTAAGGAGAGTAAAGACATTGTATCGTTCTCTATTGAACGGACTTTAGAGTTATCATGTGTAGAGCTGGAGCAACATATAGTTGTTTGTATATACAGACCCCCATCAGCTGATGTTAAAGTGTTTGAGTCTATTATGGAAGAAGTTCTCAGAAAAACTTTCAATACCTCAAAATACCTAGTTGTTTGTGGCGATTTTAATGTTAATATACTGCACAAGTGTCCGCTAAGCGATAAATTACTAAATTGGTTTTTGTGCTTTGATCTTAAAAAAAAAACAGGCAACAAGAATCACAACCTCAGCTGCAACTTGCTTAGACAATGTTTTTTGTAACTGTGACCCTCAAAGCATGCCTATATGTGACAAACTTAGCTCGGTTCATTGTAAACAAAGCGTTGTGTGCCCTTTTAAATTGAATAAAAACTCTCAGGAGCTTACTTACAGACCCATTACCACCAACCGTATGGGACAGTTTTCGGAAAGCATTGGTAAGCAACTTAATTACCTACCGTTTGTTGGGAGTCCAGATGACCTTTGCAATTCCTTGTTTAAAGTGATTGAGAAAAAGTTTAATGATATATTTAAATAAAAAACATTTAGAGGTAGCATCAAGGCGAGATTTGATGACTGGGTTACAACTGGTATTTATAAAAGCGGGAACAAATTGTATGATTTATATTCACAAAGATGCATAAATGCCCACGATACTACATTTTTAGAGTACATAAATATTCAAAGACATTCAAATCTGTGAGCCATTCAGCAAAGTCCCTTTACATGTGTATGAAAATTAAGCAAGCTGAAGACAAAATTAAGACAACATGAAAAATAATCAATACCGAAACTGGCAAAATTAAACCTCGGGACCGGAAGTTTGTTCTAAATATATACGATAAATTATATATTACGAAGTAGCTAATATTTGAAGATTTGTTAACAAAATACCAATCGTTACTTCCCAGTCTTTAGATTCATCCACGGCGGAAGCTGCTTCCATACTATTAAATAATGTTGACAAGTGTGATGATATATTTAAATTCAGACATATTAAAGTAGACACGATTGAAGACATTTAAATTGATTAATATTTAAAACACCGAGGATCTTTGGGGACTATCAACAACTTTTTTAACTTGTATTATTGATTCCATTGCTCCATGCCTAGTTAGAATTTTTAATAAGTGTGTTGATGAAGGATTTTTTCCTGACATAATGAAAAATAGTAAACTGATTCTTTTATATAAGTCCGGCAATAAAAGTGATCCGACTAACTACAGACCAATATCAATAATCCCCGCTCTAAGTAAAATATTTGAAAAAAATATCTTAAGCCAGTCATTGACCTATTTTAATATAAACAGACTGTTCCATAGTGAGCAATATGGCTTCACTAAAGGGCGTTCCACTACCGATGCAGGGATAAGGTTCTTAAAGCATGATCCTTGGGAGAAGTCACAAATGCAATTTTAGTCTTCTGTGTCCTTTCCAAAGCATTTGATTGCGTTAGTCACGAAACGGAGTTCAGGGCTTTCGAACTTGTATTCTCTTATCTTATCCAGAAAGTATGAATAGAGAGAGGTCATCTGGATCTCTCATCTCAATGGGTGTTCCTCAAGGTTCAATATTGGGCCCGTTTTTCGTTTTGGTGTATATTAACGATCTTGTAATTTTTTTGTAAAAAAACGTATGTGATATTGTTTTGTTTGCTGATGATACTTCACTTATTTTTAATATTGTCAGAGCCCAGAATAATTTTGACGATATTAACAAAGCAATCTCGCTAGTTTTTAAGTGGTTTACTACCAATAATTTAGTGATAAACTCCAAAAAAAACAAATGTGTGAAATTCTTGATACCCAATGTCAGAAGGGATCCTGGTACAGTCGACTAAATTCTTGGGTATTTAGCTCTGTAGCTTTTGCTGTACGAAAAATTAGACTGTTTTCTGATGAATCCACTGCAAGATTAGTATATTTCAGTTACTTTCACAGCATTATGTCATATGGCATTCTGTTGTGGGGTTAAGCCGCAGATATATAATCGGTATTTGTGCTACAGAAGAGAGAGATACGTATATGAAAACTTATTGTACGTTCGGAAAAATATTAACACCTTTGTCAAAATTTGCGATGTACATAATTACAACACTAGAAATAAAAATAAACTGAATGTACCTAGATTTATGTTGCAGAAGGTTAATGGTTCATTTATGGGGAAATGTATACGCTTTTATAATATGTTACGAGAGGGAATTGATCAATTACCCATGCAAAGGTTTAAAACATTTATTAAGGCTAATCTCATGAAGAAAGCCTATTGCACTATTAATGACTATGTTAAAGACAAAACTACACGGCCTCAATGCCCCAAGCTCCATGATAATGATAATAATAATTAACGTAACTTTTACAAATGCAATAATGTAATTTAATAGTCTGGTAATATAATTAAGTGTACAAAAGTGCTATGTAGGGTGACTCGTAACAATTTATTACTTTTAAGGAAGAATACAAGTTTATATTACCAAGAAACCAGAATTTATGGTCATGCTCACTAAAATGTATTTTCTTGCGGCGGCACTGCATGGCGGGTTGCTCCCCTCCTCCGGTGCTGCTTGGAGGGACTGCTCCAGTCTGGTTTCTCATAAGTTATGTTCATTACAGCTTGTCTTTGTTCTTATTTATTTATTTTGTTAGATTGTTATTTTGAGATATCTTATTGGCACTTATGGATACGATGTTATAATATTGTCATTAGGTACGATAATTTTTATATCGTACATTGTGTATTAAAAATATATAAAATAAAAATAAATAAAAAAATTACATCCCCGTAGAGTTTCATGGTGCTATCTTCTCTGACGGGCGTATTTCCGAAGCACTGGTAGAGTAAATGGAGTTTATTTTTCCTGTGCGAGATTCAGCCATGAATCACCACTTGAAGGGGAAATTTCCTTTTTCAAACTCAAACCATAATCAGATATGTACTCATTAGTTTAGTTGATCATATTTGTTTTTTTTTTCATGTATTGTAATGTATTCCATTTCCTTAAGTAAGTGTTTGACTTGTAAAAGTGCATTACTTTGACTACTTGCGATAAATGAGTTTGGAGTTTCTTTAATTTATTCTAATTGCCTCCAGATCTCCGCTCCGCCGGAGTCGACTGTCTCACGCTCGGCCAGTACATGCAGCCCACGAAACGACATCTCAAGGTTAGCCATGTGAAATTTGCATTGCATGAATAATATTAAAAGCGCCGCAGAAACGTCAAGGCGTGGGAAAGTGCCATGAACATTATGTAAATATTCAGAAATAAATGCCATGTTCCATCAAAATAACTGAATGGATGACACCGATGAGAACTATCAAGCGCATTACTATTCTGTGGGACTTATTCTTGTCCTTTATTCGATTTGCTAGCCATGTGTTTCCAGACTGGCTTAGGTCGGATCAGTTGCATTTTATGCGACTTGTCAAAAATGTACAACTATAATTCATTTACAGTGTTGATGACAGCGTCGTCATCATCATTCCATTCTCCAGAACGGGCCCGCTTGCGCCATTCTGTCAACTCAGAGCTAGCGAGATAACTTGATAGTTCTAAAATTTTACATGTCGTCTCGTCTCTCGATTCTAGGTGTTCGAGTACGTCACACCAGCGAAGTTCAAGCAATGGGAGGAGAAAGGCAACGAGCTGGGGTTCCTGTACACCGCTAGCGGTCCTCTGGTCAGGTCTTCGTACAGAGCTGGCGAGTTCTTCATCAGCAGCCTGGTGAAGAATAAGAAGGCCAGCACTGCGTGACAGGAGGAGTAACAGTTTTATGTAGTGTGTTTTGGCTAATTTATACGCTTGCCAAAGCATGCCAAGCCTCCGCGCAAGCACAAACATGTAATATTTATTCATTTTGTTAGCCGAAACTCACTCAAAGGAAACCGCCGCAAGAGTAATGAAAACAAATTACCTTATTTTTACTCTGGCCGCTGCTTCCTCTGAGTGAGTGTCGGCGTTTTTTGGAAAAAGCAGTCACGTGGCAAGGAGGCGCGTTCAAAGGTAACTCTAACACAATGAATAAACTTTAAACGGTGCGTTTGTGTAGGATTGCTTGAGTATGCTGTACTTGTCGCCGTCCAATTGGCAATTGCTTGCGGCTGGCGACAGCTAGGTAAGCAATGTAAATCAAGCTGTTATAGTCAAGTTTTAAGCAGATATTAGATTATTTATTTATATTTATATTACTCTCCTTGGCACTCCACAGTGATAAGCGATTGGAACGTCATTTTCTGTCTATCTATTCGAAGTCTATCATTTGCTAGTCAATAGGTTTGTTCTAAACGGAACAATAATGTTTAAAATAATGTAAGAAATTAGAAAGATGATGTTTTTTTATGTAAATTAAAGTACGAGATCATTAATAGCTAGTGTAGATAATGTAACTGGATATCTTATTTTTCAACTATGGATCTGTTTGTAAATAATTTATTTGTTATTTATTTAGTAGTACCTCGCTGAGCTAATAATAGAACCCAAGTACAATATCAGATAGGTATTTATTTAATTATTTATTCCCGCATTTTTGCAGTTCAGTCAATCACATTGTTGTAATATGTACTTATAAATATGATGATACAATAATATAGATCAAATGCTGTTGTTATTTTTGTAAAAATAAATATGTTATTTTAAGCCGAAACTTTTGCTTTCCATCAATTTGACTACCTATTACAGCCCGCGCCAGGAATAAAGAGTGCTCGGAGAAATTGGTGGGGATTACTGCGCATGAGTACAGTCGCGGAATAAGTCCGTGTTCAGGACTTTCTTCACTTCTATTTTATCTCTGCTTGATATTTTGATAATGAGGGTATACTTATTAGTCCTTGTAAATAATGCTGAAGAAGAAGAAGAAGAAATAATGGATGTGTGAATGTGATGGATGATGTGGACGATTTAGTCTTTGCCAGTTTTAAATCATCCACGATTTCATCAGACTCCTTTTTGATGTAACAGTTTACATCGTAGTCCATTTTTCTGGCTTGCCTTGTTAGCACTTTATTTTTCGGCATCTTCGATCAGCAAAAGATAAAGTATGCGACTGTACTCAGAAAGCGTTGATACGTGCTTCCGATGCGCGGAACGGGAAGCGACTGATCTACGAATCAGGTGCCGGCGCTGTCTAACGCCCCCGTCGCACCTCACCTCCACGCGTCGAACACCCCCGTCGCACCTCACCTCCACGCGTCGAACACCCCCGTCGCACCTCACCTCCACGCGTCGAACACCCCCGTCGCACCTCACCTCCACGCGTCGAACACCCCCGTCGCACCTCACCTCCATGCGTCGAACACCCCCGTCGCACCTCACCTCCACGCGTCAAACACCCCCGTCGCACCTCACCTCCACGCGTCGAACACCCCCGTCGCACCTCACCTCCACGCGTCGAACACCCCCGTCGCACCTCACCTCCACGCGTCGAACACCCCCGTCGCACCTCACCTCCATGCGTCGAACACCTCTGAAAAGTGACTACTGCGCATTCAAGGACAGCGTTCTTTACTCCCGGCGCGGGCTGTAACTTATATTTAGGATTCATATTCATATTCTTTATTGCATAGAAATCTTAATAGTAAGATAACAAAACATTTTATGAGCAGAGGCGAGCTTATCTCTAAAGAGAGATTTCTACCAGCAAATCTAGGACAGGACAAGTTGTGCAACAGGATTCATTATTGTTTGGTGTCTTACAGAATTTACTTACCTCTCATCTTCTATTATTTTATTCTTCCTTATTTTCACGCAACAAACTCCAGAAATTGGCACACTGTTTTGATCGACAAAAGTAGGTACCTACCGATAACTTATCGATAAATTCTAGTCCATAAGTACTGTAAACTCGGGTTACGTTGGACCCAAAAAATCTCATCTGTTGAAATATCTCCGAATTTCTTTAACAGGTATGTCAATTAAAAGAAATGGTGGCTTTTTAGAACTTTCTTACGTATTCGGACAAAGTAGGCGTCCAGACATATTCGTAGGTATATTCTTTCTGTAATACCAATGACCTCTGCCCTTACCGAAGTACTGCAAAGTCAATTCACAGAGAGCCAAACAAAACCCGCAGTTATTTACGTGTAGTCCGTTTCACGCACGGGCGCACCGGGCCGCCGCCGCCGCCGCCGGGCCGCCGGGCCGCGCGCCGCGAGCGAAAAAACTAACACGTGGTGTACGGAATAGATAAAATGTTACTAATTTCGCCCAAACGAAGGAGAAGGTACGCAGACTGGTGTGGATGGATGTGGTATACAAAGAGGCATTTTAGTGGCCTGATCCTCTTATGAAACACGAATACCGATAGCGTATTGATTGCTCCCAAGGGTGCAAAATGCCGTATATTTGGCAGTTAGCCACCCAACAAGAAAGGCGGGAGCGTCAAATCAAATACGGCATTATGCTTTCTGTTAATCGATACACTATCGCTAGGTATGTTTTATAAGGCAATGGGGCCCCAGGTTTTGTGGATGCACAGATATCTCAACATAGGAGATAGAGCGTTCAGCCTATTTTGAATGCAAACCGATTGTCGCAAGCTGAATTCACGCACACAACGTATCATTAAACCATAACCACATACACATTTATCCCTACGCTCGTATTTGTAAACACAGGCAAAGCAGTTACGTGGCTGTATGCGTGCGCATGAGGCGCACATTGTTTCATAAATCATGCACACGGCACACACAGCGTCATGGACATTAAATTTATTTCCTGTCTCTCTCGCTAGTAGGTAACGCTAATGAGTATGAGAGAGACGGAATCTGGATGCGACTCAATAGCATTACTTCCTCGGAATATTTCGTTAATCGTGTTGTTTTATTGAAGAAATATTGTATTTTCAGTAGGCTATTTACCTGTGAAATGTTATACCCTTGTTATGGAAATCTGTCGAATCACTGCGGTTTTCACATAGGACAACTGCACAGGCCGGCATTACAGAAAATAAAGCCAAGTGTTGTCAGTTTTCTGAGGCGACCGGCGCGTGCACTCGGAAATACTCGCTGAGAGCAACTGAATGCACTGTATGCACACTGGGCATACAACGGTCAGCCGGTACGCGGCGGCTTGCCCCCTCTCTAATATTCAATGCTCTGTGGGTGGGTGAGACTCGGTAATGTATGTGCGTGTGTGTGCGATCTTACTGCTACTACAAGCTCTGAGCTATATACCTCGCGAGCGACACAAAACAAATGTAAATAGGTTCATATATAGTAAATAGTGGTAAATTGTATTCTTATTAATTTCCTGTTACAAAGCCCGCAGCACGTATTTAAAAGTAAGTTTAACAAATATTCTTAGCATATAAGCCAATTACGGACTGACATTGTTTAGGACTAAACAAATGGTAAGTGGAATGCAGAAAAGCTTTTCAGAATACACCAAAATTACGTTATGATCTAAGTACCTGATAAAGATTATTCAAAACTACATTCGATAAAAAGTGGTAAAGACATAACAATATCAAAGGATATTGGTTGATGGGTCGTTTGTGTGTATGCATGTGTATATTTATATTATGTGGAGAGATGTAAGGCCGCTATTTAACCGATAGGTTTAATACCAACTGTGCACATTTAACCGCACTTGTGTAGGTTACCCCGTTTTGATCGGGGGTTTGGGTTAAATGCATCTTATATCGTAACTACTTGAGTTTAATTTATATTTTCATTGTAAGTTCGTCGTGTTGTTAAAGTTGTAAATTAATTAATCATAAGGGTTCTGAAACCTATATTTTTCCGTGGTTTGATAATAATTTCTAAGTACCGGGCCAAATGTATGAAAATATATTTAAAACGGCAAAACTATAAAATGTGGACATTTTAGAACAAAATTTATTATTTGTTTTGAAAAAAATAACTATCTTCCCAATTGCAATGCGGAGGCGCATGCATAATACAGCGAAAAGTGTGTAGCCAGAACAGGTTTTGTGTTTTGTCTCCCATCCCGCGCCCCGTGCCTCTTTCCCTTCCCCGTCACCCCTGCACGTGTAACCAAGTCAACTCACAAAACTGCATTTTATGGAGCCGTATAAATTAAATTTAGAACAGTATCATAGTTCACGTCACTTGTAACTCTATTTAAAAGGCTAAACATAAACTTAATTATAATATTTTATAAAAATATTCAAAAATATATGTGTGATCCAAATAATATACAAAACGCCTTTTCTTACATGCGCCATTGCTTTTGAACGTCATGTTACGTGTTATATCTGCAGTAGTGTCGGCATGTAATAATATATAAATATCTAACCGATCTAACTGCACAATATGCACAGTAGCGAGCATTTAACCGTGCATTTTTGGGTTTAACGGTTAATTTACAACTAGCTGTGCGTGTTTGTGTATGTAAGTGACAGATCAATTATTTAAATGCGATTTGATTTCGATACAGGTGGATCCGTTATGTCCGAGGGAGGAAACGAACTTAGTTAATTTCTTTGATGTTAGTAGGTAAAAAACAGTTTTTTCAGTAAGCTCAGCCCAGTTTCAGCCACAGCAACGGCTGAAAGTGGGCTGAGCTTGCTGATGACATTCATCATTCCAAGATACATTTTAGACCTTGATTAGCATCTAAAGAAGAATATCCAACCATTTTTATCAGCTCCTCACCATATAGATAATGCACGTGTGGTCAGCATACGGCGTCTGTTTGCCCACTGGCCCGGCTTTTTGCGCGCTCGTGCTGCGGTGATGCGATGCGAATCCTACTTTACTGTTGCTAAGGTAAGATACCAAGATGGTCCGTTTGGTGAATTTCAGAGAGTAGGAAAGTCATCTACACTTCTATATACTTATATACACTGATATTATAAAGAGGAAATTTTGTATGTTTGTAACGAATAATCTCAAAAAATATTTGCCCGATTCCAAAAATTAATTCACCATTAGAATGCTACATTATCCCTGGGTATCATAAGCTATATTTATCACTAGAAACAATTAGGGATATCAATATCTACAGAAAACTTCCTGATACCACATACCCGACAATTGAAGTTATGTACTTAACTATAACTTCTTTCTACATTTTAAAAATTGATAGAAATGCCGACCAATATCAGACCATGTTATTCATACCTTTATATTAACCTGTTGTAATACTGGCTAATCAAAATTTTGAATTTATATTTCTTTTACTACATATTGTATTCCACATGATGTCTTAATGTCACTTCATTAAATAAAGTCAAATACAACAAATCCTTATCCGAGTAAATAATTTATATTCAGGACTGTTTTAATACATGTAGGTTACTTTTTGAATTATTCAAATCGGATATTTCATTCAAAAGATATTACGAATTTAAAAATGTCAATCAAAAAAAATACCAAGTGGCAGCTCAAAAAATAACGTTCTTGTGGAAAATAAAAGTGGACTATTTTTGTGGACGCGCCTGGTGGAACAGGTAAAAGCTTTCTTGCCATTTAAGTATTGGCAAAGGTACGAAACTCCGGAAGAAAAGCAGTAGCGTCTTCCGGAATTGTTGTAACCCTTAGAATAATAAGGCCTAGAATGATAGTTTCCCTGAACCAGCATACAAGATGGCTTCAAGGATTGCCGTCGCCTCCCCGGAAAAAACGGAGGAACCCGGAGGTAGTTTGAAGTTTAAGATAATTCTGTATTTAGGGATCCACACGGCTGCTCCAATATTCCCGGTAGAGGAAAGCTTGGATGCATCCGTGAATATGGGCAGCCACTCTGACCACTTTTCTGTAATTATTCTATTAAATTGTCTATTGGGTTGACGTGAATCTTTTTGAATGGGGAATGGGAACAATTAAGTATTCACACTGATTATTGGAATGGTTATGACTGTCTTCCTAACTATGGTTATAAACACCATAAAGTCAACCATAGTGACCCCAACAACCCATTTATTGCTCCAGATGGAACGCACAATAACCATTTTGAGAGTCAATGGACTAATTAAAAGAGAATATTCTATGAAGTTAATTATTCAAACGAAGAAATATTTGAAGATTTTTTAATCGAATATCTTCGGAGGAGGGAAGAGATTAATACCATACATTTTGTTTTATTTTATAAGTTCTACATTATACATATAGTTTATTATATAAAAACACAAAATTCTTAAGTAAATTTAACAATATAACCTCCAAACTTAAAAAAAAACATATCTCGGCAACGAGGCATTTCCGTGAGGGAGGGGGGGGGGGCATCTACTCTAAAACTAAAAAACAATATAAATTAAATGTAAAAATAAAAAGTAATAAACTTTGAAAATAAAAATAGGTGTATGTCCCCTGCATAAAAATACATGTTTAAAAATAAATGTCCACCCGAGCGAAGCCGCGGCGGGCCGCTAGTTCTGAGTAAAAGTAAACAGTCCTATCAGAACTGAATATAAATATGATTCTTGTGTTGCTAAATGTTTAAATTCCCAGTAAGGGCCAGGAATGGCCACATTGATCAGAATAAATAGAGTGTGATATAAAAAGAGTCGAAATCCAAGCTGAGCCCCGATCACGAATATTTGACGGATTTGACTAAAGAGTCTGCGAGTCTAGCTGAAATGGTGAATAATATCATTGCCCTTATGTGTCACTGACTGTACAATTCACTTATTGATTCGATGCCTAATTATTTGTAACCCGCCCACAGCTAGGGTTACCATATGGAAAAATGAAAATTCCGGAGATTAGGCCTGATTAGTATTGAAAATTCCTGAGATTTAGTCTTAATTTCAATTAAAACGTAATGGAACTCTACAACATATATTTACAATAGGCTGTTCGATCTCTTAGTTACTGGAGAGTTTACACGAACGAACCAACATAGCCTGCCTTATGTTGATTTTATTTGTAATTTGTGATTTTAGTTAGACTGTTTGATCTCTTAGTTTTTAATAAGAATATATTGACGATTTGCTCGGTTTTAATGAAAATTCCCGAATTCCGGAGATCTTACGACAATTCCGGAGCTCCGGAGATTGGTCTAAAAGTCCGGAGATCTCAGGACAATTCCGAAGATATGGTAACCCTATCCACAGCTGTTCTACCGCAGGAACCCTACCCGGTTCTGCGCCATGTATAGTTTCAACTCTGCTCAGCCATTTCCCAGCGATCTTCATTGCAACAATTTAAAATCCTTCCACTCATAAATACGGCATCGCTCTCGCTGTCAGCCGCGTGATTCCCACACAGGACTCATCAAATATGCCGGCTCGCAATTTTGTACTAGGCAAGCAGGGGTTTGTGCTCTTAGGGCCTTCGGGGTTGGACCTTTTTCATGGTGCTAGCTCTGCTAGTCCTAATAAAGGTACTTTGAGAGGGCGCAACTAAAAATTGCACTTACGTGCGGTCATTCTGAAAATCAGTCGAAGAACGGCCAATCATTTTTAAGTCAGACGAAATATAATACCTTTTCAGGGGATTTTAAGAGTTAATTTTGTATGAAAGGGGTACCGTTTTTGCAACCCCAATTAAGGCACAGTTAGGCATGTGGCGTATTTATCCTATTCCCGCATGGTCCCGTGTCGGCAGCCTGGCCGACCCTCGCCGGCCTTCCACCTCGACAATATTCGAGGAGGAAAGAGCTCGAGCTTACGAAACATTCTTCACTAATGTACCCTTACTCACAACAATCAATCAAGTCTTTATTACCATCTTATTAGCAATCGGCATTTTTACCACTTCTCTATATTGGACCACTGTGGGAGAAGAAGGGCGGAGAAACTCCCACAGATTGATTTTTAGGTCTCTTTTAAAAATTGATTTTGCTTTACTAATACAAATATTACAATATTAATTATTATTATTAATAAGCAAGAATAAATAATTGCAAAATTATCGGTCTGTGTTGAGCCAGAATAACCCCATACAGTCCCGTCATTTAAGTAATCTTGAACATTGTAATATCCCGTTTTCGACAAATTCAAAGCGACTTTGTAGAGCAATTTAAAAACCATGTTAAAGCAACATGGTTTTTAAATTGTTCAAAAGGCAATTTCAAGATCTCATCGCGCTATCATGTTTTAGTAATAGTTTAGCACTCCTTGACGTTATTATATATATTACAGAGTATGGTACCAAAAAGCATATCAAAATTAAACTAAACTCCTCACCACACACCCTTTCACACACACTCATTCACACTCACGATATTCAAAGAGAGGTCTCTCTGACACTCAACAAGGCCTTAAGCCTATGTAAATTTTACTCTCTTTGGTAGTTTATTTTACCTGATTTAGCTTTAATTGGTCTAAATAATAACATTTCCTCATTTTTTGTAATGTGTAACACTCATGCTGTAATTAATAGGAAGAGCGCTGAATCCTGAAATACAGGTTAACCACCTCATCTCCGATGTAGCTCAGGTTCAGATGTTTTCTGTTTTCACTAGAGTTGAAATAATGCTTTACATGTATTAATTAAGCTCAAACATGTTCTAGTGTAATACCTCGTTATGATAAAATAAAAAATATTATTGACCGAGCGAGCGAAGCGAGCGAAGGGCTCCATTTCGACAAGATAGGAGGCCGATTTTGCTTTCGTCAGTACCGGTCTAGTGTTCAAGCGATCCTCACAAAACTTGGCACACGTGGTCCTTGAATTATTATTTTTTGTCGATAGATTTTCTCGATTTTCCCCTTGGGGGGGGGGGTTAATATAATTAAGTTATAATTTTTTGTATGTTATTTTTTTTTCTGAGCCGGTTCTAAAAATGTACTACCCCATTAAATTTCGGCCGCCTGTTTTCTAAAAATCCAAGAAATCTTTTCAAAACATACCAAGTTTTGACTTCTCGAAGTAGGAGACTGAGTAAAGAGGATCTATACAGACCATGAGAGTGAGTGAAATAAACTATAACTATTTTTGTGAAAAATCAATACATATTTTAAATCGCAAAATGTAGTTTACAAAGTTATTGGTGCGGCTACTTTACTACTTGATTTAGATTGAATCTAAAATATTTACCTACGAATTGGTTCACAGTCCCCCCTGTTAGCGAGGTCTACTGCCCACAGGACCACTAGTGTAGTTATGTTATGTAATAAAAACTTTTAGTTAAGTTAAGTAAGTGAAGAATGCACTGATACTGATGCATAGATAAATGGTAAATTAAGTTCTACGGCTTACGCTGTCAGAAACATCAGACAAAACACGGATGTGACTACATCTAGGCTAGTATATTTTAGTTACTTTCATAGTGTCATGTCCTATGGTATCGTGTTGTGGGAGAAAGCAGCGGATATTCAAACTATGTTTGTTTTACAGAACAGAGCTATTCGAGCAATTTATACATTAAAACGTACATACTCCTTATGAGAGCTTTTTAAAGAAATTGACATACTAACTGTAGCTACTCAATTTAATTTCGAAAATATAATGTATGTAAGCAAGGACCTTACAACCTTTTCCGAACTCAGCGATGGCTGTGAAGTTTACTTAATAAATAATCACAGACTAGTTGCGCCCCGGTTAAGACTCGCCACGGTTAGCAATTCTTTCAAGGGTCAGTGCATTTTCTACTACAACAAGATACCATTAATCAATTTGTGGGTGTTTCTATGCCCTTCTTCTGCAATAGTGGTCCAATGAAGAGAAGAGGCAAAAAATGACGTTTGCTAAGTAACTTGTAAATACCTAAAGTAATTTGGATTGTGAAAAAATTTAACTTTGAACTTTGAGCTCATGAGCACAAATTCGCACAGATGCGGTACTAGAAATACGATGCATAATTTAACCTGTTAAACCTGTTTGCTTCTTCTCTTAAAGGGGCATATATAAGGGGCGGTAAATCTTGCAGGCCCATGGGGCACGAAATATTTAAATATTTAACTTCCTTAAAAAAACAACAACATGGCTCGAGCCAAAGTATCCCCAAATAAATTAAAAGTCATGCGAAAGCCTCTAGTCTGTTTATAAAAGCCTTCCATCTGGGCTTTTTCTTTGGTAAAAATCAATTTCTCAGGGTTATATCTTGGAAGTCCTATGAGACCATATTTGGCCTATCCATTCAAAACATGTAACGCGAAGGCCTTTTAGGAAAATGCCTATTCATTCGTTATTTTATGAACCGATTGAAAGTAATCCCAGATGGTCATCTGAATAGGGTATTAATTAAGTACGGGGATGGTTACGGGTTATGATAAATCGCTTACCACCAAAATGCTTTGTTATACTATATTGATCATAATGATGGTCATTGACGACAACGGCGTCAAATGATTTTAGTAAATTACATAGATACAAATTAAAATTGGAAGTACCAAAGATATGCCACAAAACCTTAAAAAATGTACAAAAAAAAACGGCTTGTATTTAACTTTTTATCACATTGACTAAAAGTCACATAAAAAAAAAACATTTTCATCCCAAAAACGGTAAATACTCACCAAGATTGTAAACACCATTATAGACCAATGTGTTTCCCATATATTTAAATGTGAGTCGGTCAAGTAAAGGATTTGACACCATAAACAATATTTGTTTCTCAAAATTAGTTTTACCAAAATTGGAATTTACTCTGAAATATTATTTCATATTTATATTCTTTGTTGCATAGATAATATAAGGTTACAAACAATCAAAAAGAAATGTAATAAGCAAAGGCGAGCTTATCTCTAGAAAGAGATTTCTGCCAGCAAACCTAGGCAAGACAGGAGAGTTAATTATACAGGAGAGTCCTAGTTCGCAATAACACTCTAAACTTACATACGAAAATTACTTTCAAAATATATATAAACTATACCAAATATAAAATAAAAATATATAGTTCAACTACATAAAATAAAATATAAAGCATGAACATAAATAAACTAAAATAAATCATACACATACTACATAGATATGGTACCTTTTAAGGAAGAGAAAGGAAATGCACTTTCAATCTTTTCTTAAAAGTGAAAAAAATATTATTTAAATATATTCCTTTTCTTAACTCCTAAAAAATATTTGGTTCTACAAAAAAAATATTAAGTTTGCCTAATTAGTGAGCAATTAAGCATGTCTATAATTTATTATCAAATATTGGAGCTAGCTCCGAGTGCCCCTTTTATTAACGTTAGAATGCAGAACCCGTTTACGTGCACATTAACTAAGTCATTTGCAGATTTACTGTTACGGGGGGACATGGGGTCGCCCCGCTCAGCTCCGCTTCGCTCGGCTCCAGGTTGTGTTATGAAGTTGTGACCTGACACAACCAAACTTTAGTATTCGGTCAGAAAGTGACCTACAGCAACCAATTCGGTTCTGTGAAACTGTGGAGGGGTAAGAGTCAGCCGCAAATAAAAACTAAACTATTTCGCGTCAAATGTACTAAATTTGACGCGAAATAGTTTAGTTTTCGTCTATAACTACATTTTATTCCAAGCGTTGCAGTTTATTTGGGACACGTTAGCGGTACTAAATTTGGTGAGCTTTTGCGTAACGGCTGCGTTACAGCGTGCTACGGCGTAGCATATTCGTACCATCCGCGGAGAGTACTCGTTGATAGAGTTCACCGGTCATTTCATTCGGAATCCACTATACTTCCTTCCCTACTTATATTATAAGAGCGAAAGTTTGTGACAATATTGTTACTCTTTCATGCCAAAACATCTATTCCGGTTTGGCTACAATTTTGGAAATACGGAGATCATATACTGGAATATGCATATTACCTCTTATCACGCGGATTTTTTAATATATGTAAATACCCTAGGCTAGACCATGATGCTATATGAATCAGTTTTTGCCTCCTCTCTACATTGGACCACTGTGGGAGAGGAGGGCGAAGAAACTCCTATGCCGACGCCTTAGATCTATACTCAAGCTTTCAGGCTAAGAAGCCCCCCAAGCCACACGCACGAACACCACATTTGCACAATCTCTCCAGACGAAGTGTGAAGTCACAGAATAATAACACCGGAGGCGCCTTCCAGAGGAGATCGACTTCAGAAGTCTTTAATTGCTATGGAGAAGAGATAAAGTATCAATGAAACCCATATGCAGATGCTAACTAATTCTTGTCGCAACAACACAAACATAGTTTCACGACTTTCCCGTACGGGCTGGCAGAGAAACAGCTCTACACACGTTTTGTCGCTAAACACGCAAATGAACACAGATATTTTTTACGTGCGTAAAGAATATATGTGTAGCCTTTTAATGACCCCACTGAGGGCTATGGGCTTTTACCCGGATGCTAGTTAGATAGATCCATTCTCCACCACGCTGGCTCGGTGGGTTGATGGATGGGTGTCAAGCTACTGGCCAACCTGACTGTCAGAAGTCATCACGCTGCCCTATTAGGGCCTCTGACACAGATTTACGACTTCTACCACCGAGTAGAGATAGTAGCCGGGAACTACAGCTTAACGTGTCTTTCGAAACATGGAAGCATCCGAAACAAATGCCTCATAAAACAAACACCCATCCAGTGCCCGTCTCGGCCAGATGTTGCTAACCGCACGATTGTTTTCGAAGTGCGAATACCGCTAGGCCACTGTGCGTAAATAATGGTGGCTACAAAAACCTTCTTAGAGGGGTAATCATAACCACAAAGGTGGCGTCTTCATTTTAAGTCTTCCTTGTGTGTAGTCAATACCATCCGATAGGTTTGCATATTGGTCCGGCTGGTGCCAAGTGATCCACTTCTACTTTACAACTACCCGCGGTTTGAGTGGACTCTAATGCATTCGGAACTGCAGAGTTGGTATCTCATGTTGAAGTGGGGAATGGGAATGGATTTAGGGTCTGCGCCTGTACTGCAGGTTTTAATGCCGTTGACTATAACCTCATCAGAATAGCACTGCCAGCGACTTGAATGCAATTCCTTATGTGAATGTCTGTGTTTTGTTGCGAGGGACGAAGTAACGTATCCACGAAAGACTGCTAAAGATGCAAACGAATTCTGGTCAATACAAAGCACATCTTACAAGACTAAGCAAAACAATAATACTGTTACGTACACACGCAAACATCTTCTTATTAAAATGCTAAAGCTGCCCAACTGGCTGACGCTCGGTTTCCTAAATGTTAATTAACTGTGAGAACTTGTTAAACTAATTTCAGCTAATCACGTGCCGCCCTTTTGAATAGATCTTCTATTAATCGCCTGTTACATTTGACCACTCTTTCAGAAACACACACACAACGCTCAGTTTAACAAGCACATAATACAAATCTAAACTAATGGCCCTACTCTGACTACTCTGACGACCAGAATGGCCGAGTCGGCAGTGACCCTGCCTACGAATCCAACGGTCCCGGGTTCGAGTCCCGGTGGGGGCAAATTTGATGAGAACGAATGTTTGTACCCTAGTCATGGTTGTTTATCTATCTAAGTATAATATTTATCTATATAAGTATATATATCGTTGTCTAGTACCCAAGATACAGGGAATCCTAGTTTGGGGCTAGATCAATGTGTGTAAATAGTGTCCAAGGTATTATTATTATTATTATTACTCGTAGACATACATTTAATGTGGGAGGGGGAACACTGACAGGGGGTTTATTGAAAATGGGGGATTTTTGGAAAACCCCTATGCAGATAAAACTTTAGTTTCTAAAACTGTGAATATCCGTGGATGAGTCATAAAACTTAAACATTAAATAGATATCGATAAAATAGAATTATACAGTATGTCATCATCACAGCTTCGAAGTGATATTGCTAAAGCAGCGCGAACATATCTGCACCCTCCACTAAGGAATACAGAATGACGGAGTGCCAAATTTCAAAGCACTGAATAGTCAATGAGACTCGGAATAATCACCGTGAGAACGGAACACCTCGGCTGCTCATGACATCGCTGCTTCTTTTGCTTCCCGGCTTTGGTGGGGAAAATGGCACACGGAATTTGCGTTTTTTTTTACTGCTGGGCAAAGGCCTCCTCTCTGTTAGTCTACACCTCCTTCTCTTGCCAATCCGGAAGATATCTCTCCAGATGCTCGCGCCGTCTCCTCCTGGGCCTAATTCTTTGGCGGCGTCCGTCTAGTGTGCATACATAATAAATACAGCTGTGTAAGAGTAGCTTATGTTTATTATTTAAATATAGTGATTATCGGACATTCAGTGTTTTGGGTGACACGTTAAGCTGAAGGTCCGGGATACTATCGCTACGTGGTAGTGGTCGTATAAGACTGCTCCATTAACCCGCGCTGAGCCAGTGTTGTGGAGTATGGGTTAACTTTACTCGTATCCGGGTTAAGGCCGGAGCCACTCGGTGGGGGGGGCTACATTTATATTTATTATTATTATTATCTTCGCCCTTCGCGGGTGAAGATGACGGAATATGATGTCACCGTGTTTGTATCCTCTGTGACGTCACCTGAGTTTGGCAGGGAGTGGACGATCATATGTACGGGTACTGTAGTTTCAAGTGACGAAGTGTTTCGTTCTGAAATATTTGGTCTTTCATCCGACACAATGGCACACCGCCATTTGCAAACGGACGATTATTTTAATATGCCTTCTACAGACATCCCATTTTATAGATACAGTCGTCCAAATGAGAGCATCCACCTTATTCATTGAACTTATGTGTGTTCAATGAATAAGGTGGTAATTGAAGAATATTAAAGGATTTGCGAATTCCTTACGAGAGACAGACCCAAGATCACAAGCATAGGGCAACTGAAAGCTGACTTATAAGACCCCGCTCCCACTCGGCAAAAATTATTCATTCAAATATGGATTTTAAGTTGTGCTCTGTAGATGTCCTATCGAGTGGTACGTTTACGGCAAGTTCGCTTACAGCAAACTGTTAGCTTGCTGTTTGCTAATTTATGTCAGCAATGTAAAGTATGCCTACAGAGCTCAACCCAAAACCCATATTTGAATGAAAATGTTTTGCCCGGTGATGGCGGCATTGTATCAGTCAGCGATGACTTTTTTCGCAACAAACTTTGAGAAGACAGTTGTGAATACAACCCGTGATCCTTATTACCAACCCCCTTCCTGCCAGTCTCCAATTTTCTTCTCCTTTAATCTTTACGGACCCAATTTCCTTTCAACAATAACACAATAAATAACCTTGATGTTGGTATGTCGTAGTAATTTATTGTCCCGCCCGCGGCCGCAAGCCATATTGTCTGATAAAGTCAAATTTAGCGAGGCATTCGGTTTAAAAAGTTGGCTCGTTCAGAAATTAGATGATCCCAAGTTTTGGAATGTAGCGTTGCTTGTTATCCTATTTCGGTGCCTCTAATCAAGTTCTAACGAGTCGGCGGTTAAGGAGCCTATACACTGTATAAGAAAAGAGTGGATTTTTGGACTCTGGTGCTAGTACAAAGGCGGGCTTTGATGGTGTTTCAAAAATGTTTGTTGCACAGTACGGGTTGATTGCTGTAGGCTTTGATAATTCTGAAGGTTTGTTTATATAAGTAATAATAATAATAATAATAATAATAATTTGTCACAAAAGCAGATTTGTTACATAGTTTTTGCATTTGATGTTTACCAAATTATATTTTGTGATGTACTAAATGATTGATTTATCGAGATCTAAACTATTCAGATCTAACCAATTCTATCTAAACAATTCAGATCTAAACTATTGAGATATATAACACAGGCAGAGCCTACTAGCCCTGCCTGTGTTATACATCTCAATAGTTTGTTCGCGTTTGGTTTGATTCTGATCTTTTGTTTTTCTTTACACAGAATTTTCTCAAAATCATCATCATCAAGACAAGTTAAGTCGAAATTTGTTTATTACTGTAGATATTTACAGGCCCTTTCTCTACATTGGACCAATATGGTAGAAGAAGGGCGAAGAAACTCCCACAGATTCTAGATCTAGATCTCTTTTAAAAATTGGCTGTGTTTAACATGCAGGACATGTCACTATGAGAATAACTAAAAGAGACTAGCCTTGATACAGCCATATCCGTGTTTAGTCTGATATTCATAAAACCGTAAACCGCTGAACTTAATCTATGAGCTAATTCAACTAGCCTTCTACCCCATTGTCTATATCTGTATTGCTTCCTTGTCGATTTTCTGCATCTGCGATTAGAAACCCGATAGATGCAGTTAGTTAAGGTAATACGCCAGTGTACAGCATCCCTTACCACAAATGCCAGTGAGCGCGCGCCTAATGAAGTCTGGAATAATACCTACGTTCTGCCTACCCCCTCGAGCCGCGGTGATATCATCGTATACAATGTAATTTTAAACTTCCAAGTTGTTTCGATGCGAACTTCGACAACTTTCGACTAAGTGATCCCTGAAGATTGTTTTGATTTTAAAATCAAATGGGGCTGATTAAGGGAGCGGTATCTTTACACTTTCTTGCGTTTATGAAGAAGCAATCAAAGTTTGGCAATCTTTATTGCCAAATTCAATGCAATGATATATTTGTTTACCTTGCTTGTCTTGTGTTTCCAATGGGGAGACAGAAATACTGTAAGTAGCAATACGACAAAAGTGAGATATTACATGTGTGTACTTTTAGCAGGCATATTAACTAATTTCCCACTACTCAGTGCAATATGGCCAGCTTTAGGAGGTAGCCTAAAGTCTCTAAATATATTTTGAGCATAAGGTGTCCTACTTAAGGTAAGTAGATAGGTAAAGTAGGTTTAAGGTAGGCAATAGGTAGGTACTCAACAATTGAGTCGCGAACCTTAATTTTATTGTCAAAAGCCGAGTAGAGGACTCGATAAAAAGGCTCAATTCCTCTTGCAGCGAATGGAATTGCGTATTAGGGCTCAGACAGGGTGTTATCTGACTACGGAACCCAAACGCTCCCGGGGGCTTCGCGACCCTGCCTCAACTATTCATGGCAACGATTGAGCTGCAGAAGTGACACGCCGGATATACGATCAATTATCAACAGATACATAGAGTTAAGCTTTATATGGGACAAAGCGTAACTTTATGTATTTGTTGAAAATTGATCATATATCCGGCATGTCACTTCTGTTTTAGTTTCTGGTTAGGTTCGGGTGGCAAAAGCACATTGATGCCCAGTTTAGCTAGTTGTTAGGTTTGGTGTCATAACGAGTAATGAAAATCATCGTCATCATCTCGCCCTGTTGTCCCTCAGCAGGGATGTAGGTAGTAGGTAGGGCTCAAAGTAAAGGTTTCCATTTCTTTGGAACTTTGGCCAGCGCCATTTGGATGATGATGGGAACATCATAAACATAATATGTGTAGCTTATATCTAAGATTATATGTAAGAACATAAATTAAAACAGGTGTAAATATAAGTTTATAAATATGGCGGGAAACTAAGGAAACCCTACACTGTGCCTGGCCCGATATACACTTGGCCGTTTGTTTTAACATGTGGACAAAGGCTTTTTTTGCTTTCTGCCGCCACACATCTTGCTTTAAACCTTGGAAGGATTACAGGGTACCTATCGGCCCCTCTCACAGTGTTGGTCGAACTATCGACCCACCCATGAAATGTACCATCGCTATATCAGCTGTCGAGGTATCAAGCGTTCGCAGTAGCGACCTGTCGCAGTAACAAACCACTGATAAAACGAACCATCTATGAAACGACATCGCACTAATGATCATCACAGACACGTGAATCGGTGTAAAGTATGGAACTCATTTGCTTTGCCCAGGATCGCTCACGGTTGCTTCGTTCCATAAAGCATCCAAGTGGTTTTTTCTTTAGGTTGATCTATTCGATGTAGCCTACAATTTCATCATCTATAATCACATCATTAGTAGTCTTGTGTTGAGTGCAGTGTCACATCTTCCCCCATCCCAACCGTCCCTGGTCTGTGAGCGTTACATGGAATCGCGCCAGAACTAAATGAAATTGAAATTAGGTCCCCTCCCCCGGGCCCCGCACGGCGGACCACTCGGCGGAATTTCGAAAAATAAAAGCGTATTATATTGTAGAATAGATTTTAAAATAGTTCCGCGGTAGACGCGACCTTTGGGGACCTAGGTAGAAAACGCTAGACGGACTCGGTTCTTGTTTCTGAGATGGCTATGTGATTGGATGAAAGAATTGTAGTGCTAGCGGTTAACTGCGCTTTAGCTGCATATGTTTTGAGAAATGCTGCATGCAAGGCCTGCAATAAATTGTGGTCTCTGCTTTTCAGAACGTAAATTATTACCACCGTGAAAAGAAATAATCAAACTACTTATACTAAACATTTTTAGAGAGGGTAAACAGAATAATTTTAAGTGTGTGCCGGCACATACGCCCGCCACAGATATGCGGAAATATCTATTTCCACGTAATGTTAAGATAAGTTGACGACCGTCACAGATAAGGTATATTTATATTCATCACGTAGTTTTGTAGTAAGTTGTATATAAGCTTAGTATATCCTATAAAAAAATAGTCTAGTAAAGTCTAGTATTTGCGCGCATCTCAAGCCTTTTACTTTACTCCCGAAGATGTCGCTCTCCTTATAATTGCCTCTGGCAAAGTGATGACCCCGACAGTGAACATCAGCAACCTTCGGTAATAGCAGCATGGACCCAGCCGCGAAGAAAACTCCGTGTGCTGCCATCTTAGAAGTGCAAGCAAGAAGCACTTCGTCCAAGATCGCTGAGCCCCGACTTCGGTTTGCATACCTATTTCAAACCACGCTGCAGAACTTCATGATCAAGACCCCACCCAAACCATGACGACATCAAGCAAGCCATGACCAGACCAGATTCGAAAATGGACCAGAAGCCAAAAGGAAATAATTTCAACTGAAGATTTCTCGCATCGAACTCAAGATACCGCAAGAACAATGAACCGATAGTCAGCTGACTGCTGATTTATCAAAATGGAGCTCGCACCAGCAGAAACTAACGCGCCGGCAAATTCATTCACAGCAAGCAGCTTTTCAAGTTCAAGACATAGGAAGCCGTTCCAGCCCCCAGAAGAGTATTGAAACATCATCGATATACCTAATTCAACGAATATTGAAATCATCCAGGAAGAACATCGCACGAAGAATAATCAAATCACTGAAGAGAGAGAGAGATATATATATATATATATATATATATATATATATAAACGATTGGTGTACAAGATGTGCCCTATGTTGCCAAATCCCAAGGTTTTTAGGCACACAAATTTCATCAATCGACAACTTAATATTCACTCAAGAGTGAAGAGCACGCACGTACACATGACGTACGAGATCATTGACTGCCTACAGCCAAGGTTACAGATTTAATGCTGACGCTGATTCAGCACAATCATCCTTGTGTAGGTACGGTCGCAATTATAAACAAACAGTGATTACAACTTCAACGACGTGCGATGTAAATTGACTCATCGATTCCTCAAAAACATGGGCGGCTGCAGCATCAGACGACTCTCTTGCGGATCTTTTCCAGTTATAGGTCAGGTTAGTTTACTAACCGCGAAGCCCCATTTTCCTTGTGTTTTTCTGTTTTCCAGTTTTTAGTTTATTTTATGTAGAAATAGAAATAGAAATAGAAATATATTTATTTGACAAATAAACACAAGGATATACAGAAAGAAAAAGAAACCATAGTACAGTTCGGGGTTGAGGTTTTTAGATGCCAAAATGGTTTGAGCTGAGCATGTGTTACGTGTAGCAGTGAGCTGCACGTAACGCTGGTTTTCAGCTCACACCATTTCCTAAAACTAGAAACTTAAAACTAAACTTATAATCTGAGTAAAAGTAAATACGCAGAAAGAGCTCAAGCATAATTATGCACCAGTGGCAAAATGCAACAACAAGAAACGATCGGAAATTAAAATAAAATAATATAAATAAAGCCAATCATATGTTAAAAAAACAGACATAAAAACAATCCAATCATACAGTCATATGTTAAATGTTGGGGTTAGTGAGTAGTGTAGCTTAAGTAGTGGAAATATGTGAGACTGCGAGAGAGTGAGAGTTTGGGTAGACCTATTATGTATATATGTATACCTATGTAGAGGTATTTGGTGAAGTCAACTGTGCTCTGTCCTATAGTATGGTTTTTTGTGCTGCTAACAAATGTGCCTTGAGCTTGTGTCTGAAGGAGCTAATTGATTTCAGATCATGAATCGGGGGTGGTATATTATTCCAGCATTTGGTTGCAGCATAGCGAAAACTACCACGGAATGCAGCAGTCTTGTGTCTTGGACACGACAGCAGAGACGTGGCTGCTCTTGAGTTAGTCGGGTTCCTACGGGACCAGTTAAGTTTAGAGTAAAGGTATTCCGGAACCTGAAATCTTACTACTCCAAACAACAGCGTCGCAAAGTGAAGATTTCTTCTAGCGCTAAGTTTTAGAAGATTGGACTTATTGATATAAGGGGTGACATGAACGCGGGGGGTACGTTGAAGCAGAACCTGGCGCACGCATTCTGAACACGCTGAAGTAGACGTTCAGATCGGTTCAGGAGGCGCGCGTCATATACCGTGTCCATATAATTTAGTTTCGAAAGCACAAGGGATTCACACAGCTGTACACGAACATCTATGCTGAGGAAAGGCCTAATTTTGTACAGTATTTTCAATCGATAGAAGCAGTTACGCACTGTATTTGCGACATGTTTCTCAAATCTGAGGGTACTGTCCATCAGCAACCCCAAGTTACGAATTTCGTCAACCCTTTCGATGCTCTTTTCCATGATTTTGATTTCAGGCTTGTGAGAAATTATATTATTTATTTGTTTTTTACTTCCAATGACCATAAATTTTGATTTATTGGGGTTAAGCATTAGACTATTTTGAGTGGACCACGCGACAATACGATGGAGATCTTGATTGATCTTTTCAGTAGCAGCAGAGGTTTCGTCTGTTTTAAAGGATAAGTATACTTGTAAGTCGTCTGCGTACAAATGATAGGAACAGTTCTCTAAACAACGAGTAATGTCAGCGCTATATAATATAAATAGTATGGGGCCAAGTATTGATCCTTGTGGAACGCCTCTCGTAATCGGAGAATCAGCTGAGGACAAGACGGAGCCGTCTCCTCTGCGAACTTCCACACGCTGGGTCCGGTTTTCTAGGTAGCTATGAAACCAGGCAACAGTGCTTGATTCGAAACCATAAAAGGATAATTTTGACAATAGCAGCGCAACATTAATAGCGTCGAACGCCCGGGAAAAATCAAGTAAAGTCAGCACTGTACCATTCATTACCTATATCTTGGGAAGCTATAATATTATCTACTACGTCAAGTAGGGTATGGCAGTGCTCCGGGATTTTCGGAATCCAGATTGCAAACAAGGGAGGATTCTGTTAATTTCCAGATATCGAGTAAGTTGCACTGATACAGCCTTTTCTAGTAATTTAGAGAGGCAACAAAGTAGACTTATTGGCCGTAGTTCATTAACGTCTGCGGGGTTTGCTTTTTTAGGTATAGGCCGGATGTAGTGTGCGGCCAGACACAAGACTTGCCTGTAGGTAAATATTAAGTAATTCTTTAAACTTATGTAGAATTCACATAACCGTAGTTCCTTAATTTTTCTAATTCGTGTAAGATTTACCTTTAGATTAAGTTGAAGTATGCGCTATTACTATCTGATTTATGTTTATTAAAATACTACTAGTTATTATTGCAGTTGATATAAGTTTGTTATGTTATCTAACTTAGATTTTTTCCATTGTTATTAGTACATTCATTTATTTTTTTCCCTAAAGGGGGGGGGGGTATCTGTGCCGGCACATACGCCCGCCACAGATATGCGGAAATATCTATTTCCACGTAATGTTAAGATAAGTTGACGACCGTCACAGATAAGGTATATTTATATTCATCACGTAGTTTTGTAGAAAGTTGTATATAAGCTTAGTATATCCTATAATAAAATAGTCTAGTAAAGTCTAGTATTTGCGCGCATCTCAAGCCTTTTACTTTACTCCCGAAGATGTCGCTCTCCTTATAATTGCCTCTGGCAAAACGTGTAATGAGCATTTTTTTAAGTCCTGACACATAACATTAGAACTACTGAGCCGATTTTAACGATCTGAAATAAGAACCATCGCAGTGAAGTAACTACCAACAACTAAAAACCGCATTGAAATCCGTCCACCCCATTTGCCGCTATTCCTTGTTAAATTAATTGCTTTCGAATTACTGAACCGAATTTGACAAAACATATCTAAGAACCACCGCAGTGAAGTTTACTACTAACCGCAAAATCCACATTAAAATCCGTTGTACTATTTGACCGCTAGGGTGCCACGGACAGACACACACCGACACACCGATCGACGCTTTGAACTTATAACACCCCTCTTTTTATCATTGGGGGTTAAAAAGTATTGAGTGAGCCAGAAACATAGTAATCCCATGTAATTGCATATTATGTAAATGGCTGCCGAAGCTGCTGCCCATTGTCCAATAGTTCTTCCAGCTTTGTAAAGAAGACTAAAATCTACACAAGGCTTGACGAAACGCAAAATTTTAGCTCTCTCGGTTGGCGAGTGTTGGTATAGCAAGCTTGGAACCCTACACAAGCCCCCGATGATGATGTTATTAATGATCATAGCGACCATCAATGGGCAATCAATTTTGTAAGTGTAACAGTGGATGGTAAGGAGTAAGGACATAAGGTCATTGCTGACTTCTATAACCCGCTCCCACTCGGCGAGTTATTTGCTAAGTAATGTAAAATATACCCAAAAGCACAACTGAAAACACATATTTGAATGAACATTTTTTGTTCGGTGGGAGCAGGGTCGTATAACTCAGCGATGACCTATAGACCCCGCCGGGTAGCGGGTTCGTCGCGGGCCTCTAAGCTTGAACTACTACCTCTCGCCACGAGTTATGAGCGGTGGCCTTGAATGCGCAGTAGTCACTTTTCAATACCTGCACATATGCGCAGTAATTCCCGCCAAACATCGCCCAGCGCTCTTGATTCATTGCGCGAGGCATCCAACAGGGCTCCCTATTGAGTCCTGTACTATTCTCCATATTTACAGCAGATATATTTCCCACAACACATTACGTCCTGTAAACATCATCTCAATGCCATCATCATCAAAATCGCAAATGTTAGTGCTAGGAACAAGAAGCTAAATAGAGAAAGCATCAATACAAAAATACGAGGTAAAAATGAAATGAAATGAAATGAAATTTATTTGCGTTGATGTGGTACAGTCATAGGTCTTGAAGTAGGTATAGGTATAATTAATTCAGATAGGTATAGGTATAATTAATTCAGAACGGCACATTCAGCCAACTTGTGGCATGCAAATATTAGAGTCGGGTATCTTTGTGTTATGTACCGACAATTAGTAGCTAAAATATATAAATTAAATCACATGTCCTAACACTAATACCTTAATTAGTAAATCATTCATACTAACAATATTCCGTAATAACATTAAATTAATTATTGAGTTTTGATGTCATGCTATAAAATTCATTTAAATCATAAAAGCAGTTATTAACTAACCACCTTTTTAGCCTAAACTTAAAAATAGGTAATTGTAAACATTCTAAATCTGCGGGTAAACAGTTAAATATTTTCACAGCCATAGAATAACAGTTTCTTTGTAAAAGTGCCGTTTTTGATTTAGGGACTACTAGGTGATTTGGATATCTAGTATTAAATGGATATGCACTGGAAAAGTTGGTAAATAAATTGATATTTAATTTTACAAAATTGCTTATCTCGAATATGTAAATGCCAGTCAGTGTTAGTAGATTTAGTTTTTTAAACAACGGCCTTCAAGACTCATATGAGTTTACGCCACATATGGCTCGTATGCAGCAAAAATCAAAATCAAAATCAAAAATCATTTATTTCCATAGGATGTTGTTACATCACTTAGATCCGTCATTACATTTTTTTGGGTGAGTTCACTAACCCAATGGCGGAATCTGTGGAGAAGAGCTCACCGAAGAAACTCCACAGTCGTCGCATCTTTTGCGTTTCCTTTTTTAAATAAAATATTGTCAAATTACAAAATGAATGCTAATTATATATCGAAACAGCCTGTTACTCAAACAATCTATTCCCATGGACATCTGTCCTCTAAGTAATCAGATATCCTATAGTAACCTTTTTTATACAATTTCTGTTTTATTATTATTTTAAACTTGTCTAAAGGTAAGTTTTTAATATCAGTAGGGACCTTATTGTAATAGCGTATACAATTGCCTTTAAAAGAATTACTAATTTTATGTAGTCGGCTTACATAAGCAACCAACTTGTCTTTATTTCTAGTATTGAAATTGTGTATATCACTGTGCTTCTGAAAATTAGTTATATTTCTTTTTACATACACAAGATTGTCATAGATATATTGAGACACAAATGTCAGAATACTGATTTCTTTAAACTTTTCCCTCAGTGACACTCTAGGCCCTAATCTATAAATTGCACGAACAGCCCGTTTCTGCAGAATAAATATACTATTAGCATTCGCAGCGTGACCCCACAATAAAATACCATAGGTCATTAGACTATGAAAGTAACTAAAGTAGACTAGTCTAGCGGTGTCTACGTCGGTAAGAGCTCTAATTTTTTTAACTGCGAACGCTGCTGAACTCAGTCTGTTCGACAATTTATTTATATGAGGATCCCATTGTAGTTTGGCGTCTAAAGTAATGCCCAAAAAGACAGTCGACTGCACAAGGTCCAATCTTTGTCCTTTTATAAATATGTCTGTAGTTACCGGGTTCACATTGGGTAACAGCGTTTCTGTATTATAAAGAGACGTGGTATGTCCACTGAGTTCCCCCAAACGACGATTCCATAGCGTAGCATGGACGCCACGTATCCGTGATAAGCTAAGAGAGCTGATTCTCTGCTGGCTACTTTCGTAAGGCGGTACAGTACAAAAGTAAACCTGTTTATCTTTTTACATATTTTGTCAACTTGCGCCTTCCATGATAATTGAGAGTCTATTGTAATTCCGAGAAAAACTGTTTCATTTGATTCATGTATTGGTTGATTTTGGTATGTCAGGGATAAATTTAATTCAGGTTTAGTTTGGCTGAAAAATTGAATAAACGATGTTTTTTCGACATTCACACATAAATTATTCATTACTTACCAGTTGATTATTTGTTTAATTGTATTATTTATATCATTATTAAATTCATTTGTATCTGTACACTCTAAGATAATAGAAATATCATCTGCAAATAGGGTGCAACGGTGTATTTTTTTTTTTTTTTTTTTATTGTTCTGTCACTTCTGGTATGTCATTAATATATAACAAAAACAATAGTGGACCAAGCACACTACCTTGTGGAACACCAAATGTATTTCTAGGTAGTTCTTATTTTTTTTCAGTTAGTTCTATGTTTTTATTTAACTTTTTTATTACGACATACTGTGTACGGTCGCTCAGGTAGGTTTTAATCCAATTTAACGCCGGTCCGCGGATACCGTATCTTTCACATTTTCCTATGAGAATATTATGACACACGAAGTCAAAAGCCTTTGACATGTCAAAAAATACGGTCACTGTGTGTGTCTTTTTATCAATAGCCTCGGCCAATTGTTTTACTAAATTGAACCATGCGAGAGTTGTGGATTTTCCCTTCTGGAAACCGTTTTGTTCTTGTTGAATAACACTGAATTTTGATAAGAATGATGCGATTCTATTTTGCATATTTTTTTCGAAAATTTTTGACAAAACAGGGACAAGAGTAACCGGCCTGTACATGCTCATATCGGTTTTTTCTCCTTTTTTGAAGAATGGCTTGACCACCGATATTTTTAATTCTTTTGTGAATATACCTTCTGTTAGTGATTGATTGGCTAGTTTTGTCAACACTGGAGATAATTCCTTGCAGCAATCTTTTAAAATATTTGTTGCAATTTCATCATAGCCGGTAGCATTGGTATTGTTTAGCTGTCTGATTGTCTTTACAGTTTCATCTATAGTAAACGGCCTAAGGAAGATGCTAGAATTTGATTGGGATACTTTATTGATAGCGTCATTGTCTGGTTGTGTACTCAATTTATTATTGGTCAAGTCTATAAAGTAGTTGTTGAAACCACGGGCCATCTCCAATGGATCCTCCGTTTCTGTATTATTTATTATTATAGTTTTTATTTCATTGTCTTCATTTTCATTTTCATTTTCATTTTTAATTAATTGCCATGACGCTCTGCATTTATTTTTAGATATTTTTATATAATTGTTATTTTGATATTTTTGGGAATATTCAATACATTTTCGCAACTTTCTGCTGTATCTAATGTAGTCATTTTTGTTTGCTACTGATTTTTGTTGGTAATATTGAAATCTAAGTTTTCGTTTTGTTAAACATGATATCCATATATCTTTAGTGAGCCATTTAGGACTCCTATTTGTATCTCGTCTGACCTTGACTCTAGTTATCGGGAAGCACAAATTGTAAAGTAAGGTAATCGTATCATAGAACAGCTTGAATGCTGGTTCGAAGTATGTAGTATTTAGAACTTCACTCCAGGATAGACCATCTAAGAGAACTTTAAATTTTAATATATTATCCTTTCCATAATCTCTTTTCCAATTATACCAGTAGCAGAGTTGTTTGTTCTTTTTTGTCACAGGGACAGACAAAAATTGAGCGGTGTCGTGGTCTGATAGTCCCAGGCGTTGGGTTTCACCGTGAGCCTCAGTAATATTGCTTATTATATGGTCAATACATGAATTTAGTGTTGTTGGTGTATTGATATGAAATACCATGTTATAGGCTTCTACAATACCTTTTAGGTCTCTCGACCACCGATAGTCTTTTAAAGTGTTTATATTAAGATCCCCTGTTATTATGACTTTAGTATTAATTAGTTTATGTCGTAGCTTATGCAGTAATAATTCCAGTTTATCCAGAAAGTGCTTATTATATTTATCGTTAGGTATTTTTTAAAGACATATTAAAATGGTTTTATTTTCCGTAATCTCTACTCCACAGCATTCAAAATAAAAAGGTTCTGTCAATTTCTTTGCAATGACGAATTCCTTCGTATCAATGTGATTTTTTGCAAATATACAAACGTCTCCTCGTGATTTTTCCGGACGACAGTAACTAGCGGCGAGTTTAAAGTGTTTGAGTTGTAATAGTTTTTCACATCCTGATTTGATAAGAGTTTCCGATAGACAAACAAAATCAATATCATTATTATTTTCCCTTAATTCATTTACTGTGATTGAAATCAAATCTTTTTTACTCTTAAACCCTTGTATATTTTGATGCATTATGTACAGTTTGTTATTTGACGAGAAAAAACTTTTGTTGAGCTGAAGGAGGTACTTCATTATTTTTTTGTGTAGTCATGCGTTTGCTAGAGTTACCCTTAAAAATGATTGTACCACTTTTATTGAAGTAATATGGGATTGTCCCTTTTTTAATGGATTCCTTTTTTCCATTGTCTATGTTTACATTATTGTTCAATTTACTTTTACATAAGTCAATGTCCTGTTCTAATTAAGCTTGTATTTTATTGACTTCAGCATATAGTCTTTGTGTATACTTTTTTTTGTGTAAGACCTCATCTATTGATATGAAATGACAATTTTCAAATACATTTCATAGGATTTTAATCGTGCCATTCAGTTTCTTTTCGTTAAGATGATCACTACTTGTAATACCTACTACAATGACGGTAACATTTTTGAGGTTTTTAAGAGTAGCACTAAGTTCCACTGATAGTTTAGTGGGTTTATGGTCATGTTCCCCGACTGATAGTATGACAATATCCTTATCACTAATATTGTCACGGTTGACATTCATTAATATGTTTTCACAAGGAGCATGGGACTTTGTCTTTGGTCTTCATGTTCTTTGACTTTGTATTTGGTCTTCATGTTCTCGTGTCTTGTGTCTATGAGTTCCGCAGCTAAGTTAACGCACTGTTTTCCGCCAAACATGTGTATTGTGGGACAGTTGCATTCCCTTCTCGTTGGTTCGTCATGCGTCACCGGTCCATAATAGACGTTGTGGTCTGTTTCCGTACATTTATCTTTGGTAGTAGTTGCTTTATCTATTAAGTCTATTTCTCTGCGTGTTTCTCTGTCTAATTCTGAGTTGTTGGTGGCTGAGTTTTCTGTATCGTCCTCCTTTTGTCTCTCCATAAAAGGCATGCTCTCATCTATGTTATGATTTGGTGTTCCTGGATTGCTTCTGAGTGTAAGTCGTCTAGGGTTAATTTTTCGTTTCCGTAATGTTGATGGAACTGTTTTAGTACTTGAAGTGTCTGAGCAAATTTTCTTTAGGGCCTCTATCTGATTGAATTGCTTTAAATTGGTTTTGCGTAAAGCATTGCCGTCTTCCATGAGTGTTTATATTTCTCTGTGTGCACTATGTAGTTGTAGTTGTAGCTCCTGTATAGTTTGCTACATTACTTTTCGTTGTTCGCTAAAGTCAGCAGTTGATAGGTCTGGCAAACTCAGTGCACCAGCTGATGTGATCGATTCCAGGGAATTGAAACAGTCATCTTCCGAATTTTGCTGCATGGGCCGATTTCGCAGTGTTACGTTTTCCATCACCACAGACAAAACAAAAAAAAAAAATACAAAAATAGAGGTGTCACTCGTTGGATTTGAACCTGCCCCTGCTTGGGCTTAATAACATTGCTCTCGCACAAGTACCATCGGCATGGAATCTAGGACTGATGGAAGACGGCGAGCTAAAGTTTACAGACCACATCAACAATAATATTAAGACAGCATTTTACAAATTAAAAACCTTATACAAAATAAGACCATATATTAAGGTGATACGAAAAAAAATGGGTTTTTTTCGAATCCATTTACTCCACCATTAAATCATCTACAGATTTGATTTTTGGGTCCCTAAAGGAAAACGCGATTGGATGAAATTTTCTTGATAGAAATTAATTACGAAAATACCTCTAAATTGTTTTATTTTTTCCTGTAATACTGAAATTCTAACTAATTTCACTGTAGAACTGCATTCAAAATAATAGGTATTATGTATTCCTAAAATCTCCTCAAAAAACTTTTCAACAAAATAGCTTAGTTATTTAAAACATTTTTTTTGTGGTTTAGCGCTCTCACACTGTGGGTCTTTCCGCCTGGAGTAACGGGGACCTTTGCACGGAGGAGCCTTAAGGAAGAATTGAGATTACGCTTATGCGACACACTGATTCTAGCACTGTATTTGGCCCCAGGTTGTCTGGCAAAACAGAAAGAGCGTACAAAAATACAGCGTGTACAAAATGCTTGTATGCGCTTCTGTTACAACATACTGAGAAGGGAATACGTAACTCCATACCTGAATAAATATGGATTTTTTAACACAAAAGCCAGAAGGGAGCTATATTACGCATCATGCACAGTCCACAGAGTCATCCGCAACAAGAGGCCAGTATACCTACAATTTGAAAAGTTGCATTGGGTAGAAAACTCAACACACAGAGCTCTGAGGACCTGCCATCAAAATGAACTTAAAATACATGCACACAAAACAAGCCGTTACAGAAGCTGCTTCAGATTTATGGCTGCAAGCATATGTAATGATCTACCTCCGCCTCTTAGAACAAAAGCAAGCCATAACTTGCTACCTGTATGTTCCCTTGGCCGTCGAGACCACGGGTATTTGGGGTGCTCAGGGCAAGACATTTGTCAAGGACACAAGCGACGCCTGAGGGACCGAGGTTTTGACAATCGTTCCGGAGCGTTCCTCACTGAAAAAAAATAATAACAAAACTTTTTCGGTTATCGCCTTTTTAACCATACTTCAGTTAGTCGTCAATAAACTTAATTTGAAATAATTAAAGTGGTTTATTTACGAAGCACAAAACTGGTTTGGTTATTTTCAGTTCGGTTGTTTAATAGCTAAGATTTAGTCATGTATAACCTTAATGAAGTAAACAAATTGGATTGGTAACTTGCAACAATACATGTTTACTTAGTTTATACTAATTCTTAGACTAATCGTTACTAAAGGCTTGCTGAACTATCAAACAATTATTATTGTTAAACACTAAACAAACATCATGTTACTATTATCTCAATTAAGTTTGTTATTTTTTACACACTTTTTTCATTTCATTCAACAAAACTTATGTAATTAACAACAAACTAATATGTTGAACTAAACATAGCGTTATCCACTGTTAGCCGTATTTTGATTGTTTACAACCAAACACTTTTGTTTACGGGATGACGAACTACCAACAGTCCTCGCGCGAGTTGAATGTAGTCTTGTCAAACAAAATCCGACCGTGCGGCACAGTGACAAGAGCAACTCTTTATTAATCTGTGCAAGAGCGAAAAATTTCAAATCTGCATTTTGCTACGATCGACGCGACACGACGCGACACGCCATGTCAAACACGTTGAATTTCTATTCATTTTGCTGCTTGCGCTTGCGCCTCTCGGGACAATCGTGTGAAGACGGGTCTCCGTTTTTCATAAAACCACAAAGTAAAATAGTTCTGTGCTTGTCGTCTCTCTCATCAGCATAATCAGAAGAAGAATCTTTATTTCAGTCAGAGGCCTACTTCAAAATGAGTGAGAGAACCATGGCCGAGCAGAGCCCAGATGCTCTCGAAGATTATCTGTAGCAGTGGGGCCTGGAAGTGTATTTTACTCAATTCAAAGTATTTACCTAATCATTTCCTTTCATTATCTTGTGGTAAGCTAAAGCTATGCCAATCTGGGGGTAAAAAGGCATAACGTGCCCGGCGCGGCCCGCGCCAGCATGGTGCCAACGCGCCAAAAGTTAGTACCTCGGCACACAAACCTACAAATAAGGCTAGCTTGCATCTGTGTCTAACCTAACCTACCTACCGGGGGAGGAAAGTATGGCTATAGAAATAGAAGTATATTTAACAATCAACAGTAATTGAATAGGTACCTCTATTTCCTTACCACTACGTCGTTACCTAACCGAAATAGATTGATACGCCCTAATCACATGGTTTTCTCAGTTTCAGACATATGAAGATCAGTCGACTGAGCCGAATAGATCACAGGCCTCACAGGGTACTAATAATTCTACAACGTACGAGTATGGCCTACAGTCACTGGAGGACACTGGGACACTGGGAAAAAGATTCCCGTTGTTTTGAGATTTTGATTTATGTGATAATGGTTCTTACATTGTAAAATTTCTGAAGTCTAACAATACAACAATTACATTTGTAAAACAATTGCTTTTATTTATCTGTTTTATATAGGTAGTACAAAAAAATTTAGTGTGTTTTAGCTGTAGTTTTTTGTTTATATGGTATTTAGTACTTCTGTAGTGTGTAACCTAATTTTTATTAGCTATCTGAGCATTTTAGCATGGCAATAAGCGGTAATTCCCATTTGTTAATATTTCAAGAATTACCGATTAGATTGATTTGAAAATAATGTCAATCTAATCGGTGATTCTTGAAATATTAACAAAAGGGAAATTACCGCTTATTGCCATGCTAAAACGCTCAGATAGCTAAAATAAATTAGGCTCAAACTGTTTTGTAAAAATTAACAAAACAAGTTATCTAAATTAACTAATATATCAGGTTATAGTAACAAAACAACAGCTAAAACAACTCATTAGTTTAGTTAATAACAGTCAAACTGTTTTGTAAAAAATGGCTGAAGTAAACAAACAATTGGCTTCCTAACTGCATGTAAGTAGGCCTACCTTTAAGTAAGCACCTTGGTATCACTTAAACAAAATAGTGTTAACATTAATTACAAAACAGTTTCGTTAAAAAATAACCAAACTAGATTTGGTTACGTATTGCTATAGTTTTGTGGTCACTTTTTCTATGTTATACGTAGACGAAAGTTTAGCTACGAATAACAAGGGTTTTTTTTCAGGATCCAAACGATCTCACTCGCCGTGCAGCGCGGTCGGTAATGCTGCCAGCGTGATGGGTACCTTTGGGTCTGGCATGCCCTGGGGCGGTTTATTTGTTTAGTATTGTGTTTTTTTATTGTATTCAGTTTTTAGGCGTGTCTAGTTTTAAATTATAAGTTACTTTTGTAGTTAGTTATTATTATTATTATTTTGATTTGTATTTTATATGAACTTGTATTATTATTATTTTAATCAGATTTTGTATGACGTGTAATTTAACTTAGGTTTTATTTTAGTGTTTTGTTAGTTCACAGTTTTACTTATTATAAATAAATATGTTAGCCCTAACTACTTTAAAAATAAATACAGATCAGCTCTAATGAAACGCCAAAATGATACTCAGCACCTGAAACATGCTTACTGGAAAGAGTTTAGCATAAAAAACTATTTCTAAAGTAAGAGCCAAGGAAACACGAACTAGCTAATACATACACACACCCTCTCTCACAAAAATATACACACAATCACACACACACACATACGCAATATAATACAAGAGTCAGCAGAAGACAGTCCAAATGGTAACTTAGTGATTTTATTTCTCTGTGTTTTTTGCTTATTTTATTATATAAATTTAAACTCTTTGGCGACCCTCGATGACAAGTTACCCCGCTCAAAACCTCAGGGAAGAGGGATAGGCTGAACATCAGCGCTACACGGAGTCCCGGTTCAGGACTCCGTGTAGCGCTGATGTTCATGTGCTGAGGATAGCAGGAGCATACTTCATATTGTCTCAGACAAATCTTGCATGTATCAAAAAACTGTATTCTTAATGGCAATAAACGTATATTATTATTATTATAATTATTATAACAAGTTTAAATCTGGAGTACAACAAAACAAAAAAAGCGTCACTTCTTATCCCATACGGGGTGAAGAGAGGCACAGTTGTACCCACGTTTAAGTAACGAGTAAGTTTGTATTAGAGATAATATTACTCGTCAAAAACAAACTACAATCCATTCCTCGCACATTCCTTGTACAAGGGTATATACAATCAAACCGGCATGAAACCCAAAACCTTTGGGGTCACATTCGACCTTGTAAAGTACTCCTTCGGGATGTAAAATTTCCCCGCTACCATTTGCATATGAATTCTGAGCGAGTAATAAAGGAATAATATGCAAATATACGCGTGAGCTGAAATACCTTCTGTGGCTATAAAACTCGTGTTTTGAGTTATGATTATGAGTGATATATGGGTATTTATTTACATAACCCCATTAGATCATAGTACCTCGTTATAGTGCCTCGTTAACGATATGCAGGATATACAGATTTTATCAGATCAACTTTATTTATCACTTCTGTCATACGTTTTAGGCTGAGCGGCAAACCGATTTCCAAGCTTTCAGGAGTTGACATACACAAAAAGAGAATTCAATAAAACTTCTAAAATAACCCTTTTAGTAGTCTGCTAACCAAAAATAAACGGTCAAGTGGACCCTTACCGCAGACCGCACAATCAAGATATTCGATCGAGCTTCTTGCATGGAGATTAGGTATCTTTAATTTTCCTGGGTCTATAGATTGTTTAGTCTTTAGTTGGCGCGGCTACTTTCATACTCCATGTATGTAAACAGGTGCATTTATAAGTTCTTATGTGAAATTTCTCTATATTTTTACTGTTTTTCATCTAAGCTTTTAATGTTTTTGGAAAAAATGCATTTGAGTTTCTCGCAACAAGCCCTTTCATTTGAAATGGCACACGATACTGTTTTTATTTTTATTTTCTGATTTTACCCTCAATTATAAAAATAAAATACGTTTTTCATAATGTTTATCTATAAGTAATACATTAAAAAATAGGTAAGTAGTTTTGGAGATCTCCAAAACTACTTACCTATAAGGGAAGAATGGAATAGTATTTTTTGGTAAATAAATTTTTAATGAATCATTTTACAATAAAATATGTTTAAATTCCTAGCAAGCCCTTTAATGTGACATGTGGAACAATACAATTTATTTTTTATTCTTTTTTATTTGCCTGCTAATTGTGCTTCTCCTATTTGAACCGTAAATTTCTCTATATTTTTACTGTTGTATTTACGTTACGTTATTTAGTTACGTTTTTTTGTGTACACCTGTAGTATAATACGTATGGCGATCGAAGGATAATAGTAGTTTATGTGACTGATACATAATGCCTAATTATGTACAGTTACAAACACTAGTTTATCTACACACATATCATAAGCTATCTTTGATGCGTTCAGGGACCGCATGTTTAACCGGCATTGTGGCATTGAGTTGTTTAGCTTGTTCTGTAGTACCAACTTAACAGACAAAGTAGGGGCGGCACGCAGGCGGGCGTCGGCGTTCGAAATTTGAATGTCATAATATGTAGAAAATTTACACATTATGGTCATAATGTTCAATATTCAGATAAGAAATGAGTTTTTACAAAGTAGTTTAACATTATGCTGATCGTAGCATGTGGTTTTTGAACAGTAAAGAGGGTTTACGATACGTGTGTACATAAAATAATTACAAACTACAAATTTTCAATGTTAAAATGTCGTAAATAGCCTTTCTGAGTTAATTCAGTTTGAATATTTTCGTAAAATATTGATTGATTTGATTTCTCTCTAATACTATTATTTTGAAACCTTGATTTAAATCCTTACTTTCCTTGGCTTTAGTGAAATTGTAAGTATACAGGGTGTGACATAAATACCTTGGAACCTGAAAAGTAGTAATTCTATACCATCATACGAATAACTTTTACTATGGGATCGGAAAAAAAAATCAGCTGGTCATCAACCTCTTGAATACCACCAACGTTAGATAAAGCCACTTTTCCGTCACAGGTTTTAAATATTTATTACCATGGCATAAGGGTCAAAATCGCGAGCCGTCCCAACTACCCCCGGTTTATGAGAGGTTAAAGCTTATTAAACAGCTGACATTTTGTTCACGTTTCAGGGTTGTCTCCTAGTAAAATTTATTCGTATTGGTGTATAGGTATAGAATAACTCGTTGCGGTTCGGAGTTAATCATACACCATATGGTATACTATTATTATGTCCACATATAATAAATATTGTGTTACATAATTTTATACGGTTTGAACATTTGATCATTCAGTAATGGAATCATGTAATCATTCAGAATTCAATTTGTTGACATTTTTGTACGTATATTTGTTAAGCAGCTGATTTTCAAGCTCTGAACACACATGACTTACCTCCACGTCCAGTTTTGTAGACACATCACAAGTTTTTCTCACATTGTTAGAAATATCAAACCCACTTCTTCAAAGAAACCCAGGTTTTTATAACGGGTTTCTCATTAGTTTTATAAGTAATTTTTATATCATTATGTAAAGCGAGTAATAATGTAAATCAACGAATCATGGTAATTTGTGGGAGTTTCTTTGCCCGCTCTCCCACAGTGGCCCAATGTAGAGAAGAGGCAAAAAATGACATGCTAAGTAAATGTAAATATCTACAGAAATAAAGACATCTGAACTTTGAACTTTGGTACAACTTGCTGTCAAGATCCTACTTTAAGTACAACTTGTAATTCAACTGGATGAAGGGAAGGGAAGGGTAATATAGGTATTACCCTTATGTCTCTTGTAAGAGTGCTACCATGGAAACCCACCCACGGTATTTTTGGCGTTATTAGTTTTATGTGTTTAACATGTTATGTAGTTGACGGAGCGAACGAAGCGAGCGAATTTGCTTTTTTGCGGCCGATTTTGCTTTCGTCTGTCTCTATTTCGCTATGTGTCAGTTCCGGTCTAGGGTCCAAAGTTTTCAAGCGATCCTCACAAAACTTGGCACACGTGTTCCTTGAATTAAAATATTTTTTTGTCGAGAGCTTTTCTCGAGATATGACGTCATTAATTTTTTGTATAGGTTTTTTTTTTCTTTCTGAAGCCTATCGTGTGTGGTATCAAATTAAAGGGCTTCATGAGCCGTTTCTAAAAATATACTACACCATTACCTTTCGGCCGCTTGTTTTCTAAAAATCCAAGAAATATTTTCAAAAAATGCCAAGTTTGGACTCCTCGAAGTAGGAGACGGATTAGTAAAGAGGATCTATACAGACCATGAGAGTGAGTGAAATAGACTATAACTATTTTCGTGTATAGATAATAGATTGTATTTTAAATCGCAAAATGTAGTTTACAAAGTTATTGGTGCGGCTACTTTACTACTTGATTTTGATTGAATCTAAAATACTTACCTATAAATTGGTTCACAGTCCCCCCTGGTAGCTGTCAGCTGTGAGCGAGGTCTACTGCCCACAGGGCCACTAGTTATATATATAGCGAGGTCTACTGCCCACAGGGCCACTAGTTATATATATAGCGAGGTCTACTGCCCACAGGGCCACTAGTTATATATATAGCGAGGTCTACTGCCCACAGGGCCACTAGTTATATATATAGCGAGGTCTACTGCCCACAGGGCCACTAGTTATATATATTCTTCAATGAGAAGAACATCAGCGAGGGATGGAGTAGGTACCTATTTAACGCGGGGAGAGGGGGAGGTTACGCACGGTGGGGCGAAGTTGAGCTATGACACTGTATTTTTTAATTACTGCTTTTAATAATAGCATCAACCTTTGTTTTGTTGATTGATAGCGTTTTTGCTAAAAAGTACTTTTTCTTAATGAAAGATTACTTGCACTAATATTGAAGCATAAACTCAATAGTGTCAAACTAATGTCAATAAGTGTGATATTAGATTTCACAATTGAGTTAACAGTCATCTATAAAGATTACTTGCACTAATATTGAAGCATAAACTCAATAGTGTGAAACTAATGTCAATAAGTGTGATATTAGATTTCACAATTGAGTTAACAGTCATCTATGATGATAAGTGAAAAATTTTAGAAAAAAATATTTATGAATAAAAAAAAAACCATAAAACCGTATATTGTAGCATCTTTATTGTAGCATATTATTGTATTATACTGATAGAATCTGATCATTTATTTTTATTATATGTTATTTTTACATCTCTTTGTATGATTGATTAAGCTGCGGGGCGACCGGAAAAAAAAGTCACACCTTTAAAACCAGTCGAGTTAAGTAGGCATCTTGCTGTGATGTGATGCGGTGCGAGATGTCGCCTTCTTAACTTAACCGGGTTATACACTTCGGTTACAAATCAGTATAACCCGTTAAGTTGAGTAGGCAGCAGCTTTCAGCGCATTCACATTACAGCGAGATGCTTATTTAACTCGACGGGTTTTAAAGCGTGTGACTGTTTCATTTTCGGCGGTAACCCCGCCGTATAGAAGACTATGTCACTGTTGGTGAAAGGGCACTGAACTAAAAAAAACAAGTGCGGGTCAAACTCGAACACGAAGGGTTCCGTACCACCGTTCAATGGTAGGGATGGTGTGGAGTGAATAGTTTGTATTTTACATAGCAAAATGATGTTTACACAGTTATTGGTGCGGCTACTTTTCAATTCTATGTACGTAACCAGGTGCATTCATAAGTTTGTATGTGGTATTGAAAGAATTGTTGTATGGGAGCCCCCTTAAATATTTATTTTATCTGTTTTTTAGTATTTGCTGTTATAGCGGCAACAGAATACATCATCTGTGAAAATTTCATCTGTCTAACTATCACTCTTCGTGAGATACAGCCTGGTGACAGACGGACGGACGGAAGGACGGAAGGACGGACGGACGGACGGACGGACAGCGGAGGCTTAGTAATAGGGTCCCGTTTGGCATCCTTCGGGTACGGAACCCTACAAAGAGACAAAGTCTGTGCTCTATCTCTGAGCCCTAAATTGGCAATCAGATTTCCTTATGTTTATTCTATCCACGCATCGAAATGAGACAGGTAGATGAAGGTACTTAAATCCACAAGTCCAAGTATATCTTTGAGTAGTGAATCGACTTGATTGGTCTGCTAGCTGGTGCAAATAAAAGTACTTAGGAAATCCAGAGTCTCACTTTAATTTCATTAGCCCAAGGTCTTGTCGAAGTCACGTCTCGTGTCAGAGTACCAAAGTCGTCGTTTAAAAATATAGAATGTCTGTCCGTCAGTCTGTCTCGTCATTGTCGTCAGTCAGCCAGTATCCTCAGCCAGCCAGTGACAAAGCTGGCCAAGGAGTCGCCGCGACAAGTGGTATATGTAGTCCTACAAGTAGCTTTACATGATTCATCTGTACGAGACTAAATATCAGCTGTTTCGTACGAAGTGGTACCCCCTATACATACAATACGAGTACATATTATATCTCAAAAGTATAATATATACGACATTTTGTCAAAGAGTATTTGTTGTTCGTAATTATATTCTCACTCAATTGGCAGAAGTTTAATAGACATGCTAGAGAAAGCGAAATTTTAGCTACTTGCTACTTTAGGTTTCCCAAAGAGCTTCGAAGCTGAAATTTCATTATTTTTTCTGTAATATTTTAGTAAAGACCTATATTATGTTATTTAAAAAGAAATTGAATCGGTGGTTTCGGAGATGTCAATATATTTAATCGCACAAAATAAAGTAAATGTAAAAATAATATAAAGGAAAAAACATGTACAAAGGCGTTTAGGGGGCGCAATGTTTTTTTTACAAAGTTTTTTAAAGTAATGAAAGATATGCATTTCAAATCCTCGCAACAAGTTACATGGTATTTTGACATGTTACATGGTATAGTTTGAAACTTTTTTATTTTTTTATTTTCTTATTTCCCCCTGAAATAGATCCCAAATTCAAAATATACTTGCTTACGTAACACGTACGTGTTTGGGTCACATAAATACATAAGTGTAGCTTTCAACATAATCGGTTCAGAATTCGGTCTTTTAATATTTTCACACCTAGGACAGACATACAAGAGATCCTATAATGGTTCCTTTTTCCCTATATAAGGTTCGGAACCCTAAAAATTACAACCATGATCCAGTGATCTTTCACTACTCGGCAATTAGAATCATTTGGAATTCTGATAACAACATTGCCACCGGCTTATGATAAAGCATTAACTAGAACTACCTATTTGTGGTCAGTCAAGCAAAACAAACATTTTGTTTGGACAATTACGAGCACAGCGACAGGCAAGCGTCAAGGAAGTACAGATCAAATCAAGTCACAAACATCAGGGGCCCAATTCGGTACTGGAGATTGCATCGCGACCGCTCCAAAGGGCGCAAAATGCCCTATTTGACAGTCAGTCTCTAAACAAAATAGGCGCCGCCGACAAGCCAAACACGGCATTTCGCGCTCTCCGAAGCGGTCGCGATGCAATCCCCATTACAGAATTCGGCCCCAGGATCCACACCCCAGTAGCAACTTAGTAGCAATCTAGCGATGTCACAGCACGTGGCCGGCTGGTGCATTGAGCCGCGAAATTGGTCATGGCGGGCCAGCCAGCCAGCCAGCCAGCCGGCCTCATTCCGCCGACTATAAAACATCACTGACGTTTAATGATCTATGACCACACAATGCCCGGGCTGACGCTCGCATCTCAGAGTAATCTGTATTGCAAGCGCCGAATTAAATGACCTACAGATAATTCACCAAGTCAAAAACTTGAAAAAACCGGCGTCAAGTTCGAGCCCTATTTCTGCCTCCCCGGTCGGTATGCGAATGTCGTCTATACACGAAATGTCCTCATCAAAGCTTTTTCTGAATGGAACCACAAACCAAAACTTCTTCTGTGTATATGTCACCGTAAGATTGTCAAAACCGTTAGTTGATAAACTAACTTTTTTTTTCTCGTTGGTCAGCTATCGACGGATAGTAAACTGTAGCGTACTGCTTACTATATGACGCGTTATTTGATAAACTAACGGTTAAAACCGTTAAATAGTAAACTGGTTTAAACTTGAATTGCAAACGAAATACCAGGGCAAACACTGGGGTAGCTTAGGTGAAGACTAGAGGGGGCGAGCGCAGCGAAGGCCCCTAATAATCTTCGTGTTAGGTTGACATGTAAGAACAAAAGAAACGTAAATTCTAAACCCTGTCAGTCTGGTTTACTATATCTGTCGATAGTTGATCAACTTACGGTTTTGACTATCTTACGGTGACATTTTTTGTATTTGTAATTTTTTTCAAAAAGTGCTAGATAAATTTTGATAATTTTGATAAATCTTGGTTGGTCAAAATTAGAATCATCAAAATCGATTCGTAATTGACCAAATAAACGCGCCAAAAACATTTAAAAAATAGTCGAAATGAGAAGTCCCGTCATTTGGTGCGGAGGGAGTGGTGACGTAATGCTTGATTTATATGCTTGCTATGGTTGGCCAAAATCCCACAAGCCACAAACACCGTTTACCCAAGACCATGCTTGTGGTAGTTTGGCAAACCTGTAAATTAATCATACAATAACAAAGAGACAACGACACAAGTACAGGCTATTGTAATATTGTACTTCGTATAAGCACAGACGCAAAATAATCTACCTATGTTTTGCTCCAAGATCTCGTACTAGCCGCGAGTAGAAGTTTGCTTGTCCCTCGAGAATAATCAAAAAATATAACCAAAGAAATAATAAAACAATTAAATTATTCGAAGTTCTAGGTTCTGGGGAACAGCACTAGCGGCATGAGGATAGGCTGGAAAGGTATAGTGTATACGGGTTAGCATTTCGATAGTGGTCATTGACCCGACTGCTACTGCGAACCGAATTATACACGGTAACTATGGTAACGGTCAGTAACCATAATAACGATCGGCGACCGCTACCATGATAAGCTATACGACAGTAATTTCGAACGTTGCACGTAACAAGTAAGTATCGCTAACCCGTAGCCGTTAATGAGCATACAGTTGTAGACAGGAGTCAATGCCTGCTATTGCTATTCTAACCCAAAAATACTATAGTTATGCCACCGAAAAACCTTCTGCGCGCGCCTAATACTTCGGCAGAGGGGTAAGCGCAAACATGGCGCCTCCATTCTATGACCTCCTTGCTTGGACCCTGACAATTTCAGCGGAGCACGTGTGGCTGTCTGGTCTTTGCGTATTTAGCATGTTATTGGGTTTGAGTGCTCTGTAATTTTGGACGTTGCAAGGGATAAGTGCTCGTTTTAGAGATAGGGTTTAGGTTTGGCTAGGTTAACTGTTAGCTGTGCTGTGGCTGTTAGCTGTCCAGCGGATATACCGTCCTGGACAGCTAAACACCAATATTAATAAACAGACACTTATATTGCTTTTGGCCCCTCCCTAGGAAGCCCTGAGTTGTGGGAACCAGATACAGTGAAGCGACAGACATAATACAAATCTAAGACCTGGATTATAATTTTCGGAATTTGGGATTCGAACCCCTCACTGCTCCAAAGATATTTGACCATCTGAAATTTGAGGATTCTACGCCGTAGAGGGAAATTCTGTTTTTACGGTAATTTCTGAAATCCTGACATATTTTTTGATGCGAATAACGCCATTTTTAAGAACAAAAATATCTCGAAATGGCTTTTGCGGTTTGATGTCCTTGAAAATATTTTACACATCGAATTATAGAATCTTTGTTGTATCTCGATCTGTATATCTTGACATAACCCGATTTCAAATTCAAATCACAGTCGCTTTAGGTGAAAGCCCATGTGAAATAATCGCGTTGGTAAATTGCAATTGGTTACACGTCTATTTGAAGTTAGCAAACATTCTTTGAAGCCGATTGTGACAACAGTCAGAGATACAATAAGAACATTACTGTCGCGGTCTGTAATGACTGCGTTGCTGGTCGCAATGTTGGTGGCCGAAAGCGCAGCACAGCGCAGCTCAACGCCTTCATAGCGCGATCAGCTTTGCAGTCATTTCAGACCGCGACAGAAGCCTTTTTGCAGTACCCTTTTTAGTGGCTAGAAGATCTCCCGCTCTTTTTTTTAGTCACACATAACCAAATTCTGAATAAAGCCTTTTTGCGCTACCTTTTTTTACATTTACGAAACAAAGCTTGACAATCATGGAATTTGACAGGAAATCGCCGGACGCTAAAACACGACAGTAATAGATATTCACAGGAAATTGCCGGCACCTTTTCTGGCTCCTCCAAGTAGCGCGGCAATGTCGACTTTGTTCAAAAAAGGTTGTCAAAATAATGAGCACATTACTAGCTTTGTTTGAGTAAAAGCCTTATTACACTAGGAATTGTTATCGCTTATGGAAAATCTTCCAGTCACAACACGATTATTCTACAAGAGCTGAGCTGTTATTGCGACTGTTCGTGTATGAGATTTTCTGTTAGGTATTTAGAATAGCGAGCTACTGATGCACTGGCAAAGATAGTAGCAATGTCAAGTCTAAGCACACTTCGGTAGCGGATAAAAGTTATATGGAGTTCTTATAATAAAAAGGGTTGTCAAGAAAGTTGGAAAGATTTTGCGGCAAACACCGTAACTTGGTTCGTTAGCATTTTTATTGCTTTTTAATTTAATCTTGGCTGACAGAAGTTGTGCTAATGGAATACCGGTGGTGGTATTTTCATATTTTGATATTTATCGTAATTGTCAGGATTAATCACCAGACTTTTTATCAACCGATAAAACATTTTCCCGTACGCATTTCATCTAATTTATAAAGTACAGTGTCGACGTGTCAACTCTAATGAAATTGCGAAGTACTATAGCTACAACGTGTAATGGGTTATTTCTATCACAATAAGCAGTTTTAATTGTCTTCCCTAAGGCAAATTTACACTGAGGTTCTACCTAGCAACGGCTGCCGGATCAGCCTCCTGATGAGTTTTTACACTCCCCCGTAGTGGCGTCTGTTCGGGCGACCGTTGCATTCTACGGTGGCTGATCCGGCCGTTTCGTTGGCTGCGGCTTGGTCCTAGTCCTTCTTCTGTACAACATTGCTTCTACTCTGTGTCGGGTTCTATTTTCTTTGGCTAAACCTGTATGATTAAACTATGCTTATCTTAATCTAAACTCGCAGGTACAGATGGGTAGTAGGTTTAAACCCAATAATAAAAACCCAGTAAAAGCCAGGTCTATACGATTTGACCCAGTAAAATGTCGGCAACCCATTATCGCTGTTTTTTGTGAGTCAAAATGAAAACCAAGGAAGAACAGAAAAACACCTTTACAAAAAGCCGGAAGTCACCTGTTATACATTGTCGTAAAAGCATTTTAATATTTCTATTATTTTTACGCTTTTATTTAGCTTCACTTAAGTTGATATTATCTTTCAACCTGATTTTCATCCACTTTGAAATGTTAAATTAAGCTATAACTTTGCACGCTTAACAAAAGATCAAAAAACGTCAGCGCACCACAATAATTTGTTACTTTTGAGGTGGTCTGATATTGGAGCTCGGAGTTTGGGGAAGGAATATAAAAGAACTTGCCAGTAACCCCATTGAGTTTAGTCTTGTTAGATCTGTCATAACAAGACCTGTTCATTTCACCTGATAATTTACTAATTATCATAACCGGATGTTTTACTTGTAAGGTGAGAGACGGAACTTTGAGATGCGTACTCTTAAACCTATCGAGTTTGAGCTTATTAGAATTCTCATAGCAAGATCTCATAATGATGATGGAATCGCAAAGTGGTAAACGGAACCCTGGGATTGCTACTAGTAAACTCATCGAGTGTGGGCTTGTTAGATTTTATCTACACACGTATCATAAACCCTCTTTACTGCGTTCAAAAACCGCACGTTACGATCAGAATTATGTTAAACTACTTGGTAAAAACTCGTTTCGTATCTGGAAAACTACACATAATGGTCATTATGTGTAGTTTTTCTACATATAATGACATTCAAATTTCGAACGCCGACGCCCACCCGCGTGCCGTCCCTAGATTGTCTGTGAAGTTGGTACTGACATTCAAATTTCGAACGCCGACGTCCGAAGTTGGCGATACAGAACAAGCTAAACAACTGCAGAGCCACAATGACGGTCAAACATGCGGTTCCTGAACACATCAAAGAGAGCTTATGATATGTGTGTAGATAAACTAGTGTATGTAACTGTACATAATTAGGCATTATGCAGCAGTCACATAAACAACTATTTCATCATCATTTTGTTTTATGGTGTTCTCGTCATCTTTACTTGATAATAGAGCTGGAAGGTGAGAAACGTGACTTTGAGAGATGCTTACTCTTAACCCTATCGAGTTTGGGCTCATTTAATTCATCATGACAAGATCTTATTATTTTTACTGACAATGTTCTCATTCTATAATCTATGAATGATGAATATATATGTATTAATTATTATTAATAATTATTAATATTAATATATATCTCTTAGCGAATAGTTATCAGAAAAAAAAGAGTTCAGAGACATAAATGATCATAATCAGTTGCCAGGTTAGGTGCTAATGATGTATGAAACTTTATCAAAGCAACACACGTGCTCTGATTGCCTCTTATGGCATAGCTCTTATGGTTTCAATTTGCAATATTTACAGTAATAAAGAAATTTGACTATGACTTTGACTTTGATAATACAATATTCTACTTTACGTGGGTCGGAAATAAGATTCCCTCGACTGTACAACTTTATTAAATTAAATAAATGTTACAGTTAAAATCATATATTTTAAGAACGCAAATTATGTAGTTCCAGTAACACTTTTATTAAGTTTCATTTTATACATACAATCATATTTACAGGCAAATTAATGACTTAACACTTGTTTTTTCACTTTATCATCGCCTTCACAAGGACGGTAAAATAAAAAACACGGTAACGATTAAAAAAAAAATGTAAGCCTGACGTAGATGGTTGTAGGCTAAACGTAAAACGGTAGTGATAATATTCTCTTTGGCTAAACGTATGTTCCGAAGATATATCCGTCTCGAGAGATGATGAACAAACTTTAATACATTTTTATTGTAAACACGTTTAATAATACTTCAAGCATAAGTTATGTAGGTAATTTTTGCTGTCCTTTACGTATTTACAGTATTTTCGATACGGCTTCACTTTATTTGTTTTATCCAAAAGAAATCTTCCACTCCCAAAAATATCTCCGTCTCTCTCTCTCTCTCTCAATCTCATTACGAAGCTAGTTCTTGCTTGACACTTAGATTGATACTTCGCTCTACAATATTAAACTTGAACTCCATGGCATTTACTTCTTGCTTTTGATCAAGTTCCACTCCTTGTACGGTGACGTCTAGCAAATATGTGATTAGGACATTTTGATTATCTTGTAAACAGTTTGAATAATTTTGTCTTTATGTATGCTGCAATTATTTTTATTAATAAATAAAAATGGAATGTTGTGTATGGAGGAGACCAAATACCTCGGCCATATAATAGACTCGGATCTAAAATATGACAGGGACATTGAGAAACAACATCGAGCACTTTGTGTCAAGGCGAACATGCTGGCCCGACGCTTTCACCGCTGCAGCGAACATTTGAAGCGTGCACTGTTCATTGCCTACTGCACCATCATATACACTGTCGAGTTGTGGTGTAACTACACCAAACGAGAGTACAGCCGACTACGGGTTCAGTATAACAACGGTCGGAGAGCCCTGAACCGCATGCCGCGCTGGTGTAGCGCATCGGAGATGTTCGCGTCGGCACGCCTGCCCGGGTGGGACGGATTCGTGCGTCATGTGACGGCCGGTCGGCGCCACCGAGCGCCTGCGCGCCTCCACCAATACCGTCGTGTGCGCCGCGCTCTCGTGGCTCGCGAGCCCGATCCACCGACAGTGGACTGAACTACGACGGCCTTATACGTAATGCAATTCATTATAAATCTCCGAATAAGGCTGATTGTTTCTAAATTATCTTATTATGTGTGCTAGGTTATAAGTTATATGGAAAAAATATTTTATTCTGTAATAAAGACTTCATAATTCATAATTCATAATTCTTTATTGCACAAAGATAAATAAAAAGTTACATTTGTTGAAAACATATGTACAAAGGCGAGCTTATCTCTAAAAAGAGATTTCTTCCAGCAAACCAAGGCATGATAGGAAAAATTACCAAGAAAGGCTAGGCAGTGCACAATATCAAATAACTTATCTATAATAAATAATAAATAAATAAATTGAATATCTATAAAATATGTAAAATAAAAAATATATTTATACCAAACTACTAAATAAGTAAGTACCAATAGATACATAAACCTGTACATATAGTAATAATATACGTACTATAACTACTATCATGAAAGAGATAGGAAGTGCTCTTTTACCCGGTTTTTGAAAGAGAAAAGAGTGGGACTGTCTCTTATCTTGCAAGGAAGTGCGTTCCACAGTCGGACCGCCTGCAATCTGAAGGTGTGCTCATACGCCGAGGTGTTGTGCCTTGGTGTGGCTAAGAGTGAGACCATGTGAGATCTCCGGTGCCGATCTCCTGAAAAGAGATAATCAAAGCGCTGTCGAAGGTAGCTGGGGTAGCGCGGATTTTTCAATATATTAAAAAGATATGAAATAATATGAAATTATCGGCGACGACGAATCGTTAGCCACCCCAACTCTTTGCGATATTGAGAAACGTGATCGAATTTGCGCAACCCGAAGATAAACCGAATCCCGAGATTCTGAAGTCGTTCGAGTTTGTTCAGTAGATCTTCGTTCGCGCTTGCCCAACTGACATCGGCGTAATCGATTAGCGGCAGGAGAAGGGACTGTGCAAGGGTGATTTTGGTCTGCCGTGGCAGGAAGTACTGCAGCCGCCTGAGGGAGCGGAAGGACGCAAAGACCCGTCTGCTGATCTCGCTGACATGTGGAGACCAAGACAGATGGCTGTCAAAAATAACCCCGAGATTTTTTGGTTTGTCAGTAAACTCTATTGTGATGCCATTGTACGATACAGGAACAATGGGCTTTTGTAATAAGGAAAGAGTGTGCCTGGTTCCTAAAATCATGGCTTGTGATTTGGTCGGGTTTACCAACAGCCCGTATGATGAGGCCCAGTCTTTCACATTCTCGAGGTCAGCATTCAGTGTCTCTACAGATGAAGCTACATCGCAGGGCGAAAAGTGGCGATAAATTTGGAGATCATCTGCGTACAGATGATACGAAGAAGAGAGGACGTCGGAGATGGAGTTTATGAAGACTGAAAATAGAAGAGGAGAGAGAATACCACCTTGAGGCACTCCTGAGGAAAGATCACACCATTGAGTTTCAGTCTCTTCAGATTTAATTAGTTGCTGACGACCTCTCAGGTATGAGTCGAACCAGTTAGCAGCCTGGAAGGACACATTCAGTGAGCTCAATATTGCGACAAGGATGTCAAAATCGAGTTGAAGGCATTGCTGAAGTCAAGCAGGGCTAGCACCGTGGCCAACTTCTGATCCATCGCTAGCTGTATGTCATCACTGACTTTCAAAAGTGCTGTGGTAGTACTATGCCCTGGTCTGAACCCAGATTGGTACGGATTAAGAAGTTTGTTTGATGAAAGGTAGGAGGAGAGTTGGGAGTGAACTATGGATTCAAGGACCTTAGAGAGAATGGGTAAGATAGATATGGGCCTATTATCTTTGAAGGAGGAAGGATTGGAATTTTTGGGCAGTGGGATGACGAGTGCTTTCTTCCACAGACTAGGAAAGGAGCTATCAAATAGATAGAAGTTGATAATGTGGGTAATTGGAGGAAGCAACTCTTCAAGGACGCTGTGGATCATTTGATGGCTGACGTTGTCGCCACCAGCAGCTTTGGATGTGATAGCTAGCACTGCCTTTCTAACTGCGCCAATTCCAACGAAGCTGAAGTTGAACGGTGAGGTGCAGACTACAGCCTTTAGCCGTAGACGACGAAGGGTTGCCTCCTTAGCGGCAGGGTCCATCACGACGGGGGGAGAAGAGAAGAACTGGTTGAGACCGTTGAGATCGACATTACCTGAAGAGGATTCCTGGGACTTGCCAACACCAATGGTTTTAAGGAACTTCCAGACCTGAGCTGGGGTGTACATCTCTATACGCTCATGGATGTGTCGTCGCTTGGCATCGGGGCACATGCGGTTGCACAGGTTACGGAGGCGTTTGAAAGTTAGAAGATTTTCGTTGGTTGAGTCTCGCTTATATCGCCCTTTCGCACGGTTTCTTTTTGCCATTAAACGCTTGATGGAGTCAGTCAACCATGGGGCAGGGAGATGTTTGACCCTGACCTTTTTCATTGGTGCGTGCTTGTCGAACAGTCCCAGGACAATCGAGTTAAACTTCAGGATTTTGTCATCAACGGTTTCGCTAGTGATGACAGGGGTCCAATCAATAGATGAGGCATCGAATTTAAGGGAATCGAGGTTCACGCCTTTGAAGCTCCGCATATCAAGAAATTTGGCTTTGCGCTTAGGGGGCCTGACTTTGTATGAAAGATAAATCAGGTCGTGATAACCCAGATACCCAGATAAACCAGACTTATTATTATTATATTATTAAAAGGCGTGATAACTGTTACCCACGTAGATCTAACGGCGGAAACAGAAATCACTTTCAAAGTTCAGTCCAGTGTTCCAGCCAAGGTCGTTCAGTTAAACAGGATCGGAATAACAAACAAAGCGGGTGCCTTAAAAATCTATATAAATAATGCAAACGTGATATACTCTACTCTAAGCAACTAGGTACTCAAGTGCAGGTATTAGCCGAATGCCACTAACACCCGAGCTCCTTCGAGAATATGTGGTTCGGACGCGCTCGGTTGTTACCGGCGTTATCTAGGACATGCGTAAGTATTTTTGGCGCAATCTGACAGGCATCCTGTACCCCACAACGCCTTGCACCCGATTGTAGTGTTACAGATGAACAGATGTTTTAACCCAACTCAACGGGTTTTTACTGGGTCTTTATTGGGTCTAACTGGGTTTAAAACCATAAGTGGATTTGAACCCGAGACTTTACCCATTTCTAACAACAGGTGTCTCCACGTAAGCTGATGTGAACGAGAACAAAAACGAGACGTAGGTGACAGCAGAGTTTTGAAATCTATGTTCTGAAACTGCGATGACACACACACACACCATACACAATATACAAGCCCTGTTGATTTTTATCTTCCTCCCCTGCCCGGATTCGAACCCGGGACCTCTAGCTTGGGACGCAGAGGTCGACAAATCTACTAGATACTAGACATAACATTCAGCGTTTGTAAATAATTAGCTCTTATAAATGTTCCACCAAACACAAACCTCGTCGTTCGTCGCGATTGCCTGTACGCCCTAAGCCATCAGTTTATTTCGCCTACAATTTACGAGAGCTGCATAGCTCCTTTTCGGCACAAATCCCAGACTAGCGGTAATCTCAATCAAAGTCAGGTAGTACAGCTGCTTAGCCCCTTTAGGTGTTAGCGAGGTGGTATTAGTCTTGATTACGGGACGCAGTGCGGATAGGCGCGCTATTAGTCTCTCGGTCTCTGAGTACCATTTAGACTTTGCGACTTTTAACATTAGAAAGCAAACAGAGCGACCATGTACTTTCTAATGTTAAAAAAGGCTTCTACGGGCCGCATTTATTGACTGATTCTCGTGAAGCAGCTGAGATTATTAAATAAAAATATAAATCCGGTTCGGTTTTTGGTTTTTTTACGAAATGGCGGAGATGTGGTGTTTTTAAAATTTGTAAAAACAGCTACAGTCCAAACAGCTGGACGTATTTTAACAAATAAGGTGTCGGTTGGATTTTAAGAGACTTTGAGAGTAACAGGCTATACACTTTTAGTCAAAAGTCTACAGTTAAGGATTAAGACCGCAAAATATAGTATACAAAGTTATTGGGTGCGGCTACTTCCATGCTCCTTGTACGTAAACCAGATGAATTGATAAGTTTGAAGGTGCTATTAAATGAAAGTGTTATTCGCGAGGTTTTCAGCTCACAGAGCCACTAGTGTTAGAACTTATACGTTTAATCCTTTAACCATTGCTTAAACGATTCTAGATGAATCCAAATGTCAAACTACTAACTTACTCCATAATAAGTGTACTTCGATTTACCTAAAACATTATAGAATGTCGGTGGAATAACCAATAGTGAAACAAAGTTGTGGAGAAGCGAGTATATGTAGCGTCACGCCTTTTCCCATACGGGGTGGCAGAGGCACAATTGTGCCCACTTTGAACAAGTTATTCAATACTCCATTTTTGCGTGACAGGGGGCTGGCCCATCGCCGCAGCTATGGAGTAATGAAGGTTTGCTCACGATGTTTTCCATCACCGTTAGAACGTCCATATAATGTTATTATTATAAATAAATTATCTCATTGGTATATGGTCAGGAATCGAACCTGCATCTCCTATGTGAGAAGCAAGCGTGAAACCCATTAGACCACGGAGCTCTCCATTAGACCACAGAGCTCTCCATTAGACCACGGAGCTCTTGAGAAGGACTCACGGAGAAGCGAAGGAAGACCAAATGTTATGTTGTTGAATATTCCAAAGTAGAAATTACTGTTAGTGATACGTTTCGGAATCAGTTGCTCAGAAGTTGACACCGTGTCCGAAAGTGTAAAAACGTGTTTACCACCAGTATCGCATTATCGGATCTCTAATGAGCATTCTCCTTAATTCTGATACACTGTCTGTGTTTCTTGAAAGATTAGGCTTGATAGTCTTTACGTCTTTATTTAGAATCGAATTTATGGAGCTTCAGGAGTACCGTCACATTCGTGGTGGATTGGGTTCGTAATCAGATAATACACAGGTGGCCCTTAAAGTTTCCGACTTCGCCCTACTGCCCCTCGAAATGGGCCACCCTGTATTGGAATAAGCATTTTTTTTGATGCAGGGAAAAAAAATGGAATTACCCATGCCTAGGAGTCAGACCTCCCTGCTGTGTCCGGGTCCCCACATATTGAGCGGGCATCAGCTCGTGTGGTATACGGACTAAAAATAACCCCTGGTGTTTTACAGTTATCGATAATCGATTTAACTATGAGCCATGGTTTCAAAACATGGATATGCTGTACCGAAAAATAACACCTTCCGATCTGATTATTAACTTCCACTATAAATCATAGCATTTGGCAGCAACATTCTTTTATTATGGATTTTTATGGCCGTTGTTACGTTGAGGTGTTTTCAAATATCACCGATTTATTCTATCAGCTATATAGTTTTTTAGTTTAAGCTACCTCCATACATTTTGGATTTTAGAAAAACTTAAAGCATGTTTGGTCTGGTTCTGGTGATGGCTAAACTAGTGAACGACTCTATAATAACCACAGTTAAATGAGAAAAATGCACAGTAAACATGAAGTGCAGTATTAAAAATAATAATTTTACAGCCCATAAATGTCCGTACTGAGGGGCATAGGCCTTTACCCGGATAGGAATAAAATTGAGCCACACTCCGACACGCTGGCTCCATTAAACTTATTAATAAGGTAAATGTTAATAATGTTCTCTCGTGAGCAGCGGCGCGTCTAAGGACCGTGGGAGATCACGCGCCGGCGCGACTTTGCAGAGATTTCACGGAAATGTTCTCTAAACGGTTTTAAATTATTATAGGAATTATTCTCTTGGAGGTAAAAGTCCTCGAGAAGAATCCTACATAATCTCCCTAGCTGCGGCGCGACGATGGACTAGCCGCTTGTAAACTCCTGTCATGCAAAGTGGATTATTGAATAGAGAAGTTTCAATGATGATATTAATCACATTTAATTTATTTTGATACTAAGGCGCATTTGCACGTTTTTATTTTATTTTATAGTTAGCAATTTTCAACAAGAAATACAATTTTACAGTAACGTGTTACGTAACGTGTTTTAAAACACCCATCATCAGCGGAGGTGACGTATTCAGGTCTGTGGGACTTCTTACGTATCTCTGTGGGAGTTTCTTCGCCCTCCTTCTCCCACAGTGGTCCAATGTAGAGAAGAGGTAAAAATGAGTATTCTTATAATAGGGTGAAAAGCAGAATAGATGTACCATAACGAAATCGTTATTAAACTGAGATTAAAGGGTGAGATCTCACACACAAGCAATAAAATAAATAAAATATTACTAATTACAAGTAAGATTGAGCCATACTACACGCTGGCTCACTGCGGGTTGGTGGAGGGTTGTCGGGCTGGTGGCCAACCCGACTGTCAGATGTTTCCAAGCTGCCTTATTAGGGCCATTGACCAGCTTTACTGCTACTACCAGCGAGTAGCGATATAGTAGCCATCCCAAACACGGAAGCGCCCTAATAAAGTTTATGTCAAATCCTTGTTAATCTGAATTTAATCAATCCTTTAACAACGACGTCGCCTGAAACGTGATTAGAAAAGTTTGGACCAACCACCGCAACTAAAACTTTAGTTATACCTTAACAACTTGCAATAAAAGTAAATGGCATTAAAAAACAATTCCAAATAATGTACCGTATTAAAACAATTGCTTAACCCTAGAACGCGCAGTGCGGCCAAATGAACCGTTAAGTTTTAATCCGGAAATCGTATTTACCGGTCGTAGTTTAATCTCCATATTGGATTACAATTAAACCGGTTGCATCTGTTAAATTTGTCGCGGATCGATGTTTACTCTGACTATTGGTGTTGTTATTGCAGCAGACTACTTGATTTTTGTGTTGAATTATTGTCATTCTATTTTTGGTGATTTTCTATAGAAGTGTTTCCAAGGACACAATATGAGATATTCGTCGGACCTTTATGAAAAGGTGTGCGTCATGCGTCACCTCGTATGGAAAAAGGTGTGAGACGCTTCGAATGTACACATGAGATACACACAATCAAAACATAACACATTTCGATTATGCCATCTTGCCAATTCAAAACATAATTGGTATGTGACAAGTTCGTTCCACCTTTCCCGCCATTATTCCTTTGACCCGGTTTTATCCAGATTAGCCCTATGTACAGTTGACAGCATACACAGCTGTCCTTCCTTCATCCTTATTATCGTGAGTTTTTTTTCCTTTAATAATTACATTAAAAAACATGCTATCCACATCTACACACGCTTCGTCAAACTACATTTCAACATCAATCAGAAATTATAAACTGTCAACCCTTAAAATTTACCGAAAAAACCGCTCCGTGACAATTACGAGCCAAAGGTTCCAATAAAGCTGGAAGCCACAGACATTAATTCTAGAGTACTGGTCTGTGCAGGAAGCATTACCACGCAAGAGATGAGATTGGTAATCTTTAAAAGTATTGCGCATCACCCCTTAAAGGTATTTTAATGTCAACCACCAGTTTCAAAATCAATATCATCATACTTTTGATTTTATTTTAGTCAGATCTCGCACGTACTTTGCCAAAAGCAACCCCACTAGCAGTTTAATCGCCTTTCCACAGACTTTGGTTACTGTCAGTTATATTCAACGTTTTCAAACGAAAACTACTTGAAAGCGACGATTTGTGTGATATCTTGCGAAAACCGTGCGACTTACATGGGACGACGTGGAAAACCGCTTAAGACATAGTAACAAGGAAGCGTTATGTGATGTTGTGTATACTTAGTTAGCATTCGCGTCACATCCTCGCACGTGGGGTCCCTTGGACTCAGCAGCGATGCTGTGGTGTTAGGATAAGGTGGCGTTTGAAGGGTTATATTGTTATTTAGATTTTTCGACCTGTGTAGAGTAACACGCTGGGCGTGGAACGGAACATATTAGTTAGATCAGAACCATTTAACCACTTTAGTCTAAGTAAGCCCATTGACCTTTAATATGTTCCTACACGGGCGAACTCAAGTAGGAAAATCTGCTATATTGATACATTGTTATTGTACATGATTCCGTCCTTGGAGAGCATTAGCAATCTTAAATCATAATTCACAGCTAATGGTCGGGGTCACGAAGGTCCAGGAAAAACTGGACCCTAATAGCGAGAAGGAAAAAGTCCAAGTAAAAAAATCTTATGTGGAACCGAGCAAATTGTTACTCAGGAAGATAGCGACCACAAAGCTTTCAAAATGTACGTATCTAAAGATAATCTTCCTATGTACAAAGACATCAATTTATAGCCGAAATGTATTTTCTTTCCCTTTTTTGTACATTTTAAGTATTGTATGGTAGACAGAGCGAAGAACTCCGATGACCCGTAGCCGCAAACCTAGCCCATGTGTTTGCCAGTTTTAACTGTCAATCGTTAAAACCTTTCTATGTTCAACATCAGATCTTGGTGTGATAAGGCGGACGTAGTCGCACTTCAGGAGACGTGGTTGATGCCGTACGATATTTCACTACTTGGCACCATACATGAAGATTTCGAGTACACCGGGAAATCAGCTGTCGACTTAGCTACCTACGGCTCGGGGAGGCCATATGGTGGCGTGGCTTTGTTGTAGCGCAAACACGCATTCTTGTCAGTGTCAGTGATTCAATGCAATAGTGAAAGAATAGTGGCTATTATAGTGGCAGTATGTGGTCGTGAAATAGTCATAATGAATGTGTAGATATCAACTCATAATGTGGATAACTTGACTGAGTTTACGGATTGTCTTGGTGAGACAAACGCCTTAATTGAAAGAAGTGTTGTTTGGTCTGTTTAAATTCCTGGAGCCTTTAATGTACACCCGGGTGAACTATTTTGGAGGGGACTGATGCGGTTCTCCTGTGACCAAAAATGGGTTTGTGCGGATACTGAGATGTTGGGTATAGATTCTGGATCTTATACTTTTATTAGTGATGCGCAGGGTGTACAAGTGGCTAGATCTTTGTATTGTAATATCTTCTGAATGGTCAAGTGTCAAAAATGCAAACATTTTGTATGATGTGACTTACGCATTGTTATTCCTAAAATAAATATTAATGATGTAAAGAGTAACAAAATCGTCTAGGGTCAAAGTCAGGCTGATCAGATAAAGCAGTATAATAGTAAATAAGCAGGTAATATTAAATTGAGAGACATATTTTCCGCAGGAATTTCAAGAGTGTTGTTCTAGTCTGTGTAATATTTTAGAGCATAAATTAGTATAGGATAATATGTATAGCAAGGTTATATCTATTTTAGAAAGAGTTTCCCATATAAATTTACAAGGTAGATAATAACAGGAGGGCCAGAAAAATCAAAAGGTTGTAGGCTGCACCAGCAGGCATGGCTTAAATTTCAGCTTTGGACCCTGCAGGGTAAACCGCGTTGGTGTAGGGTGTATGAAGAGATGTTTAGCAGTCGCAACATCTTTAAAGCAAAATTAAAATGGTTTATAAAAAAAAAACGAACAGGTCAAGATTCAGTTATAGCCACACACCGTGGAAATAATGATTTCCATTCTTTTTGGCGAGCCACAAATGATTTAAGCTTGAGACCGGGCCTGCCGGCAAGTGTGAACGGTGTTAGTAAGCCCAGTGATGTTGCTAATATTTTTAAGGACCACTTTAAAGTCATATCGCCCCTCCAACCAACGTCGCAACAAGTGTCCGATGCTGAGACCGAGTTAAGCCATGAGCTGGACAGTGAAAAAAGTAGGATAATAGCTAAAGAGGTAAGGCGTACTATCAGAGGTATGAGAAGAGGCAAATCACCAGGTCATGACGGACTCAGCATCGAACATCTGGTGCCCGCAGGTTTTAATTTCCGAGGGTACTGTCGTTATTTCATTCCATGTGTAGCATTCATTCATACTTACCTGACGATATGATGAAAACATTTGTTGTGCTTTTAGTGAAAAATAGAACAGGCGATATATCGGACAAAGCTAACTATAGGCCTATTTCCTTGGCTACGGTAATAGCCAAGGTTTTTGACTGTTTAATCGACGTGCGCCTAAATAAAACGGTTCAAATAAGGGACGCCCAGTTTAGTTTTCTTCAAGGCCTATCTACCGAAACTACTATTTTAGCCTTAAAGAGTAGTACCTCTATCATAATAGCTAACCTCACGGTAGCGCTATTATGATAGAGGTACTCCGATCTATGCTTGCTTTCTCGACCTATCGAAAGATATTTGATATTGTTTCCTATAACATCTTATAGACTAAGCTGAGAGAAGCGGCAATGCCATCTGAACTGATATCTGTTTTTCGCTACTGGAATAAAAATTAGATAAATTATGTTAAATGGTCATGGATCATGTCTCAGATATCTATAGGCTACAGTGTGGCGTGCGACAGGGAGATCTATCATCACCAAGATTATTTAACCTGTATATTAATGGCCTCATCGAGAAGCTCAGCAGGTTACATGTTGGTTGTTATATTAATGATGTATGTCGCAATAATCTGAGCTATGCCGACGATATTGTGCTGCTGAGCCCCTCGGTGAGTGGCCTTAGAAAGTTGTTGGCTGTTTGTGAAACATATAATGTTAAAAAGAGCGAATATCTCATATGTATAGCAGATTGGAGACCGCTTGAAAATGTATTTTTAATTAGTCTTGTAACTAGTGTTGTCTGAATCGGGTATCCGCATTCAAGTATTTTGGGCACTTGGTGGATGAATATCTGCAGGATGAGTCAGATAAGAAGAGAGATCGTAGGGCGTTGGCAGTCAAAAGTATGCTGGCTCGCAGATTTGCTCGCACTTTTTTTAAACTTTTTTTCACTCTTTTTACACCAGCAGTCTGTGGGTCAGTTATTCACAGAAGACTTTCAGCGCCCTACGCATCGAATATTAACGCCTTTAGGAGGTTGTTGGGGCTGCCACGCTTTTGCAGTGCTTCAGCGATGTTCGCAGATGCGCGCACTGATAGCTTCCAAGCGATAATGAGGAAAAGATCTGCGTCATTGCTGGGCAGAATGTGCGGCAGCGATAACGATATCATCAAGACTTCTGCAGAGGGATGAAATGGCCCTTTCATCCATCATTGGGTGAAAATGTAGATTTAATTTATAGTTGATTGATTGGAAATTAAATTAACTTTATTTCTAATTTATTGATTGGAAGTTAAATTATTGTGAATACATAGCTATATACATATTGGTATGGATCTCGATATCTGAAATAAATATTTAATAAAAAAAAAAAATGGCATGTTAGTATTTGTATGTTTTTTTTGTTTGGTTATTTGATTAGCAGTTCGTGCATTCAATACTGATTAAATAGTTAATAATAATACCGTTATTAAATTTAACGAAGCTGCCTATCACCAACATTTTACCACTACTTCCGTCACTTGATGGTCGCAATTTAAATATTCCGTCATGCTATGCGAATATTCCGCTTTGTAAATAAGCATGCTAGGTTTCACGTATCGATAGTACGCAGTTGCTACATGTCAAGTATACTTGTAACAAGCTCCTGGCTTTAGGTTCAGGTACAGATTGGGGTGCCACAAGACTGCCTCTGCTGGAAAAAAATGTTTTCATCGGGTTTAACGATTGTTGAACATCATTTGTTGTGGTATACGCCACAAATGGTGTTATAGAGTAGCTGTTGATTTAGAACAATCAAAATTACTCGCTAATCTTAAACATTTGACTGATTTGAATATGTCGGTTGTGAATCTGTACTTAAATGTACCATACATATAAATCCAGATTCACAACCATCAACTCATAGTTAGACGGACATTCAAACTCATGATTTTTTAGTAGAAGTTGTCACTATCTCTTGTATATTATACTAGCTGACCCGATGAACTATGTGCGTACTAAAATTTAATTGTAATAGTAAGTAGTTTATGGGACTGATACATAATGTAGGGCATTAAAACTTGAAAGTGGGTTTATGAAACAAGCCGAAGGCATGTATCACTCGAGAGTTTTAATGCTTTGTTATGTGCCTACGACGCTGACGGTCCTGGGTTCGATTCCCAGTAAGGGCAAATATTTGAGTGATGAGCATGAATATTTGTTTCTTAGTCTTGGATGTTTTCTATGTATTTACATAAGTATTTATCTCTATCAAATATATCGTCGTCTAGTAATACCCATAACACAAGCCTTATTGAGCTTACTATGGGCCTGGTTCCATTTGTGTAAGATTGTCCTCTAATATTTATTATTTATTATTTATTTATGTACAGTTACATATACTAGTTTATTAGAACTCGTTGACGTGTTCAGGAACCGCATGTTCGACCGTCATCGTGACAATGATAATTGCTCTGCACTTGTTTAGCTTATTCAGTATTATCACTCCACAAACAAACTAGGGGCGGCACGCAGGCGGGTGTCGGTGTTCGAAATTTGAATGTCATAATATGTCGCAATATTGATACATTATGATCATTATTTATCAATATTCAGATAATAAATGAGTTTTTTTTACTAAGTAGTATTAACATCATTATGCTGGTCGTAATGTGCGGTTTATGGATTTATGATACGTCTGTAGATAAAATAAATAATATGGTCCATACCCTAGATTTTTATAAGTAGATATAGAGTTAGATTAACCGAGAAATACTTATCGCTCGAAGTTATCTAAGAACATGTTTTCCAGCTTTCCACGGCACATGTTGTAACGGCATAAATAGCTAAGGTCGAGCCACCGTTGTCAGAAGCTATGATCGTCTATTCTATCTACCCCAAAGAGATGTCCCGATTCAGCTGTGAAAATTGCAAGTTAAGAATGATAAGTCTGAATTTCTCGTTTGTTGAGAAGTTCAGTAGGCGTACAATAGTCGAACGGAAGATTGGTTAAGGAAGTTAGAGTTTCAAGTTAAACAGAGAAAGCATGTATGCCCGCAAGCCGGTATTTCGCATCAGTAAGCGGTGTATTGCGCCAGATCGATCTTTGTTATATTTTGTGTAATGGTACCATTTTTTTTTGTATATATGGGCGCATGGAGCTTCTTTTTAAGTGGTCGACCACAATTTATAATATTTGTTTGGGATGTCGTATGGTTATTCGTCGTAGTGTTACGACGTGAGTACTCAATGATATTTCATGTGCTCGCTAGTAGCGGCTTTAGTGGCTCCAATTATAATATTAGTTCACGGCAATAACAATCCAAATAAACCGGGTCTACACAATTGCGATTTGATTTTCCGAAATGGGTCTGAACTAGCGGCTTCCTCAAAAGGTCCGTAACGTTTTGAAACCTTCAACTCTGCGCAATTCGAGCTGGATGTTATCGAAACGTTTTCTTTAGCGCTTTTGGAAATCTAACCCTCTCCACAACGAGTTACTTACTTCGGAAAATACCGATTTATGCATCTGGTTAACCACAGCTCTCCTCGACTGAGCCCAGCAAAATAAATGCGTGACACAATCTACACGTTAGATCTCCAGCGAAATTTACATTTAATTTAAAGATGCAACTTGAATCAAAACGATCCAAGGCAAAGCAAAACAATCTACCCGTCCCTAAACAATGAACTTTAGACTGTAATTTGATCTCTTCGCGCGTCCCCGACAACACTCAAATGTCAAAGATATCAACAGGATAGGTTATCTGAGTGGACAACGTTTATACTTTGTCCTGAATTTGTTATTTCATCCGTGGAACCCCATCGATCAAACAGTCTCCCTATGCCTTGACACTCTAGGTTTAGCCGCAACTAAACTCCTGTCTAGCCTAGTCTAAAATCCTAGTGTTTTACCACGTCCATCATCGACACCACTCGAAGTTGGTTGTGTATGATTTGAATGTGTTTGACTGGTTAACGACTGTGTGTGTGGGAATTTCAAAACTCGCTACACGAAGGGAATGAGGAGAGGATTAGCCCGCGAATATCCTAAGAGCTAATCCAGGAACCCTATGGTGAAGGAAAAAGGAAATTAGGGTCGCTCCAAGCCCAGACTCAGACTCAGATCAAATTACCTACAAGTTCTTATCTAACGACCCAAGGATAGTTTTGGAATTTGGGGTAGGTTGATGTAAAGGATAGGAACCGAGGTGTATCTCGGCGCTTCAGACACACACGAAAATCCACTGTAGCACGCAATCATAAATCTTCCAGTTCCAGACGCGTAAAACGGCAGACCGAACTGTACAGATTACCGAAAGACATGTATACCACAGTGGCTTGACGTAAGGACTGAATGACTTCCTTTTTCTTCATAGTCATCTCACGCACCCCTTCTGGGGCGTGGGGAGTCGGGGTCAGGTCGACGGACCTCTTCCCGAAGAATCGCATCTGTCCACTCCTGTGGACAGGTCATCGGATGGCCCCTGCGGGCGGTGGTCTTCTTGTGGCGCTGGTATGCAGTGGGTGATCGCCGGCTAGGCAACCAGGTCGCGTGGCAGGCGGCGGCGGTCGGACGGGCGCGCGTGGTGCGGCGCCAGTTCGGCGATGTGCGGAAGGTGTGATGCATCCGCACGCGCGAACATGCCCTTCGCCAGCCTCTGGACAAACTGGTCCACGGTTTCCCATCTTAGGTCCCGCTGGATTGTCGCGTTCCTCACGTAGCGGGGGGCGCCGACGATGGTACGCAGAGAGAGGTTCTCTTGGGCTCGGAGTCTCCGTTTGTTCGTCTTCGAGCACAGGGCGTACCATGCCGGAGCCGCGTAGGTGAGGCGGGATCTCACATAGGTCTTGTAGATCCCGAGCTTCGCCCTCAGAGGGAGGCTGGAGAGAATGACTTCCCCACCCACGCGCTCGTATTTATAGGCCCCACATGTCTGAAAAAATGGGGTCCCTACGTGACACAATCTGGCCAAGCGCTAGCTTCTTAACTCTAACTACACAGGGTTTAATTTCAATCAACCATGCCATACACGCCCGCTGTTCTACAATTTTGTGTACGCATAGTTTCTAATCAACCTTCGGTTATCACTCAAGTCATTTGGTATTGCTGATACACAAAATTTGTCGATCGCTGGCCATAAAAGCGGTTGCGATTAATTAAGCCTGCCCGACTGCTTGCGTCTAGGACAAAGATCACTAGAATGATATTCAAACCCGTGATGTCAGACTCACCACATCGTAACAATCAAACGCAATTGTATATTTGCAGTCAACACATTAGCTTTCTCCGTATAGTTCCATAAGAACCTTCCATTATTTAGTTATTCATAATTTATTCAGCGCGCAACCAAATCGGCTCTGATCCCCACACATTTCGCAGGAATGCGACAAAAAAAACCTGACCCGACCTCTCTTCTCCGAACCAACCACGTTCTATGTCCCCTTTCTTGTCAACTTACTTCGAACTACTCGATAACCCAAGCGTTAACTGAACCGACTCTTGTATTCAATGTGTACCGTGCGGCGATGGGCTAGCCCTCTGTCACGCAAAATGAAGTATTAAATGAACTGACTCTTGTGTACCATTACAATGTCATGTTATCTTTCAGCAATTTAAAGTTATATGGAAACGTTTACGTGTACCCTAGTGTGAACGTGCAGCGTAGTCAAGAGGGGTTCGTAGTTAGGTTGCAAACGAGACTGCCTCGAAATTGGAGGGAAAATTCTGGCCTCGCCTGCTTACTGAAATCTCCTTCGCACCGGGTATTTATTAATGCAAGTATCAAATGGAATCACGATATCGAGGTTTTGAATGCTATCCAATTAATATATAGTCTTAAACTCTATAATTACAGATAGCTGGGACAATGGGCTAGCCTCCTGCCCATCATGACAAATGCCTTTGTGCCTTCGCTTTTACTTACGAGAAAAGCTATGAGACTATGTGTGACAACAAGCAGCCTTCAAGCCAGAGGACTCTAATGAAATGAGGGAAAACAGAACTATGTTTAAAGTTCAAATTTCTTTATTACTGTAGGTATTTACATATACTTAGCAAAAGTCATTTTTTTCCTCTTCTCTATATTGGACCACTGTGGAAGAACAGGGCGATGAAACTCTAGAGGTATCTTATTTTAGTAGATAATGCACTGACCCTTGAAATAATTGCAAATGTTTAAGCTAAGGCGCAATTCGTATGTATATCCCCAGGACATTGTCAAAAACTTTATATTACTTAACTTAAAAAATACTGAAGACCTGTGGGGTATATCAGTCAAAGTCATTGGTTCAGAAATTCTAGTCATAGCCCCCACACTATATAAGCTTATATATTCAATAAAATGTTGGCGATGGAGCTTTCCCATATTTAATGAAATACAGTAAACTGATACCACTGTTCAAGTCGGGAGACAAGGGTGATCCTTCAAATTTCCGACCAATGTCTGTTCTTCCAGCACTAAGTAAAATATTTGAAAAGATTATACTCAATCAAATGCTCTCATACTTCAACCGTACAAAACAACTCTTCTTAGCTAGTCTTCACAATAGTAGTTTATGTGATTGATACATAACGGAGGGCATCAAAACTCGAGAGTGGGTTTATGAAACAAGCCGAAGGCGAGTTTCATAATAATATCACTCGAGAGTTTTAATGCCTAATTTTGTACAGTTGCATACACTAGTTTATCTACACACATAACATAAGCTCTCTTTGATGTGTTCAGGAACCGCATGTTCGACCAGCATTGTGGCATTGATCGTTGCTCTGCACTTGTTAAGCTTGTTCAGTAGTACCAACTTCACAGACAAACTAGGGGCGGCACGCAGGCGGGCGTCGGCGTTCGAAATTTAAATGTGTCGAAATATTGATAATAATAATAATAATAATAATAATAATACCTTGGACACTATTTACACACATTGATCTAGCCCCAAACTAGGATTCCCTGTATCTTGGGTACTAGAAAACGATACACATACTTATATAGATAAATATTATACTTACATAGATAAACAACCATGACTAGGGTACAAACATCCGTTCTCATCAAACACATATTTGCCCCCACCGGGACTCGAACCCGGGACCCTTGGCTTCGTAGGCAGCGTCACTGCCGACTCGGCTATTCGGGTCGTCAAATACATTATGGTCATTTCATTTCATTTAATTTCATTTGTTTATTTGCTGTATCAATAATGTGTTAATATACAGATAAGAAATGAGTTTTAACCAAGTAGAATATCATTATGCTGTCGTATATGTAGTTCGGTTTTTGGACGCAGTAAAGAGAGTTTATAATACGTGTGAAGATGAAATCTATAAAGCTAGTAAGTCTCGGTGTGATTACGAAACGTTCTCCATAAGTAGAGCCCTCGTCTATAACAAAATTATTATAAGGCATGACTAGTTCCTCGCAAGAGGTTAAGCTCAACTTACGAAAGATCCGAAGTCATTGTGGAGCTTCGTCAAGAATAAAAGTTCTTAACGTAGTCAACCCATATTTTATTTTATTTTAATTTTATTAATTTTGTTGACATTTTTTTTTTTACTGTAGATATTTACATATACTTAGCAAACGTCCCACAGATTGATTTTTAGATCTCTTTTAAATAGCTTGTGCTCTTAACTAATACAAATAAGAAAAATTTAATTGTTATGATTAATAAGCAGGAATAAATAATTACAAAACTATTAACAGCAAGGTCTGTGTTGAGCCAGATTAACCCCATACAGTCCTGTCATTTAAGTAATCTTTAACATTGTAATATCCCTTTTTCGACAAAGTCGCTTTAACATGCTTTTTAAATTGCTCAAATGGCAATTTCAAAATCTCCAGAGGTCTTATTGTAGTAGAGAATGCACTGACCCTTGAAATAATTGCTAACCTTCGCTAGTCTAAATCGGGTCATTGTTGTAATGGTTATGTAATTTGTTGATATATTTTACCTGTGATTTGATATTTTAATGTACTTACCTGCTGTTATTATGGACCCTGAAGTCTGAAATAAAGAAATTGAATTGATTTGAATTGAATTGAATATCATCAAGAATAGCGTTGCTAAAGGCGACAAGAGTCCGCGAAATATTTCGAGTCTGTCTACGCTGAGGTGCCACCGTGGCTGGAGGCGGAGGCGGAGGCGTCTTTGAAGGGCTGTGGGAGCGCGTGGGCGCACGTCACGTAGCTTATAGCAGCGCTGCGCTGACTTAGCTAAAGCCGAAGCACTCCGTTGTCCCTGATGGCATACCATATTATTTAGTTTGGGACTGTAGGAGGGTGCTGGACAGACCTTTGCTCTAACTCTTCTACATGTGTCTCGAAAACTCTGAACATCCTGATGTCTGGAAGATTACTGGAGTGATTCCAGTGTCAAAAGGTGAAACAGGCTCGGATGTCAGTGGCTATAGGCCAGTAGCGGTTCTATCCGCGTTTGCAAAGGCCTTCTATTTGGTGTTGCAACGTAGTATATATCTCCAGATGAGGGACAGGTTTCGGACGCACAGCAAGGGTTCCGTCGTCAAGGTCTTAACACCGCCTCTAACCTTCTAAGTTTCGTGTGTTACGTGACGCCATCACTTGATGCGCGGGGGTAAGTAGATGTCACTTACTTCGACTTTAGAAAGGCATTTGATACAGTTGGCAACAAAGTCCTTCTGGATTTAAGTGGAGTCGAATTTACTCCCCAATTTATGCGGCTTTTAGTGATCTATCTTAAGCACTTCTGTGCTTAAGATTCCACATACTGTCTTCTGACAGTATGTGGAATACGCGGGTTCTACGTCAGACCCATATTTCACATTTTCTGGCGTTAGTCAGGGCACTAACTTGGGGCCTTGATAATTTATCATCATGATATTAATGAACTTCCAAAGGTCATTAAGGACGCTATCTGTCTCTTGTTTTCGGATGACCTCAAATTATTCCTGGAAGTAAGGGACATCTCGGATTGCGAAAAGCTGCTGAGGGATATAGATCGTGTGGTTGTGTCGAGCAACTCAACAAACTATACTTCAATGTTGGGAAGTGTGCGCTGATGAAGAGGCTCACCCGCGTACGTGAGCCTCTTCACCACCAGTATTCGATAGATGGCGCAGAAATGACGCGGGTAAGAGAGGTCAAAGATCTTGGAGTGCGCATGACCACCAATTTGACGTTTCGTACTCACATTGTAGATGTCATTAGGCAAGCATTTAATAAGCTCAGATTTTTAATTAGACAATCAAGAGAGTTTAGGAGCATTGAAGATGTGATTGCTCTATTCAATGCTTTGATAAGAAGCAAATTAGAAAGTAGCGCGATTATCTGGCACCCCCATAAAGCGAAATATAGCGTCATGGTGGAGAAATTGCAAAACAGTTTTGTTATGTACTTATATCTGAAGCGGTACGGGGTCAATACTTTGTTCCTGCTTATTTATCCTACCTAAATAACTCTCGGCGAGCCTTCTAACCCTTATCGACTTTGCTGATGTATGCTGGGTGCTAACGAAGAACTAATGAACAAACTCCAACTTCAAAATCTCAGGATTCGGTTTACCTTCGGTCTGCGCAAATACGACCATGTATATAACAACATCGCAAGGAGTAAAAGTGGCTGCCGATCCGTCTTCGCCGGGATTCTCAAATCCTCAATTTCCTGTACAACATTTTACGCAATCCAAGCTATCCAACCTTACTACGAGACAGTGTTCAATATCTTTCTTCCAGCAGGCCTCGGAGAACTCACGCAGTCTTTCTCTCAATATATTTGAGAAGAAGCATTACCTCTCTCATTAGAATTACAGGTGGTATGCATGTTAGTATTTATTAGAGCATACATATATATTGATAAACTAACGCGGTAATTGATAAACTATCGACAGATAGTAAACCAGACCGACAGGGTTTAGAATGTAGGTACGTTTCTTGTGTTATTACATCAACCTAACACGAAGACTATTTGGGGGCTTCGCTGCGCTCGCCCCCTCTAGTCTTCACCTAAGCTACCGCAGTGTTTGCCCTGCAATTCAATTTTAAACCGGTTTACTATTTAACCGATAGTTTACCAACTAACGGGTCATATAGTAAGCAGTACGGAACAGTTTACTATCTCTCGATAGTTGACCAACCAAAGAGAAAAATAACATTAGTTTATCAATTAACGGTTTTGAATATCTTACGGAGACATATACATATATAATAGTAGTAGTATTATATTCATTCATTCATTCAAAATATTTATTTCAGATAGCATACATTTTGACACATATACATCCATAGGTAGATATTATTTTATCATTATAAAAAAGTTTAAAATTAAACTAAATACATCATCCATCATCCTTGAATAATAAATAACACCCACACTCACACCCTGCTCACACAGTCACACACACCCTCTCACACACACAAAACATCGTCCTAAAATATGATTATAATTTATGGTTTGTTACTGCGAAGGTGCACATCCATCCAGTACTTCAACATAGGGCTGTCCACCTTCCCAGCCAGAGTGCTGAGGATAGTGTTGGAGCTGCCGAAAAGGCGGTTTCTTAACGAGGCAATCCTCTTTCTCATTATTGCAAAGAAATCGTCAATCCTAGCTTCGGCAAACATAGCCGAGGCGCTGCAGTATCGCGGCAGCCCCAACAGTATTCTCAGCGCATTATTATATTGGACGCGCAGGGCGCTGTAGGCTCTCCGCGTATAGCTGACCCACAAGCCACCAGTGTAGAAGGACTGACAAAAGGCTCTGAAAAGTGTCAATTTGACAGCCCTTGTACACTTCGCAAACCTGCGGGCCAGCATATTACATCGGACCGCCATCGCCCTGCGCTCCCTTTCAATATCAATGTCATCTACGAGCCCCTCCGTGACCACGTGACCCAGGTACTTGAAATGTGGAACCCGCTTGAGAGGTGCTCCACACAATGACACAACCGGATCCTTATCAGGAGATTTAGTCCCTGAATGAAACACCATCAACTCACTTTTCTTCACATTATACCTGAGCCCGTGTGTAACAGCGTAGGACTCACAGACATGTAAAAGTTTTCTAAGGGCCTTGACCGAGGGACTCAGCAACACCATATCATCAGCATAAGATATGTTATTAACGATTGTGCCATCGATTGAGCATCCAATACCGGTGTTGCTGAGCTCCCCGATCAGCTGATTGATGTAAAGATTGAATAACTTGGGAGATGTAAGTCCGCCCTGCCTGACCCCGCACTCAAGGCTATATGAATTGCTAAGCGAACTCACCCATTTTACTGCATTAGTTTGATTTTGATACCAAAATTTAAAAATGTAAACCAACTCAGTCGGTAGTCCTGTGTGAGTTAGCTTATTCCATAGTATATCATACGATACAAGATCAAAAGCCTTTGACAAGTCAAGAAAACATGCATAGATGTGTCAGTATAGTACCGGACGGTCTGCTTGAGAGACAGAATTGCACTTTCAGTGGACAGTCCGGGCCTAAACCCGAACTGGGCATCATGTATGTGAAGATGTTTATCAAGTTGACAATCAAGCAAACCGTCCAGCACCTTAGCCACAGCAGTTGCTAAGGATATTGGTCTGTAATTATCCTTGTCAGAAGCGTCTCCCGTTCTATTTTTAATAATTGGTACTACTATAGTTTTCATTAAATTTTCAGGCAGGTAAGAGTGTCCCACACAAAAGTTAAAAAACATTTTAAGCACCCTAGGTAGGTGTACACCAGCGCACTTCAGGTGCTCGACACTCAGACCATCATGTCCTGGTGACTTACCCCGCTTCATATCTCTAATAGTTAACATTACTTGATTGTATGTAAAACGCAAGGGTTTGTCACCAGTATCAGCGCTAGTCCGGGTGCCAGACACCGGAGTGTCACTGGACGAGTCAGTGTTACTGGAAAGATCAGAAACAACACGGAAATTATTTTTAAACAAGTTTGCTATTTCATGGTGGTCAGACAAACCATTAACAGTCACTGGATGACCAGGCTTAGGATTTAATTTATTTGTTTCTTTCCAGAATTTTGAAAAATCTTTTGCATTATGGCTGGTGGCAAGAATATCCATTTTTATTTGTTCCGAATTCTTTTGACACCACTTAAGCTTCGATTTAAAAATCTTTCTGGAATTTTTCATTAGATCATATATATGACCAGATTCCGGCTTATTATGTAAGACCCAATTTCGAAAACAAAGCCTGGCTTCACCATGAGCCTGTTTCACATATTTATTCCAACCTGTTATGTAGGATTTTTTCCTCAAAAAATTAGAATTACAGTTGCTATTTACACTATTAAAAATATCTACAGTGTTATTTATAGAATATATAAAAGAAGACAAGAAAGCTTGGGACGGTGTTTGCGTTCAAATTCTGTAAAACGTATAAAGCTAGAGGATTCTAATCGCCTCTTTGCCTCCAGCATCTAAAACATTGAGGTGACGGAATTCAAATTGAGTTGTATATTTTCCTATATCTTATTGTGTTAGTTTAAGATTTGACATTCTCCAAATGTAACCTTCGTATTTCTTATAGAAATAAACTTATTTTGAATTATGAATGATAAAGATTCAATTTATCTAAATCACTCATAAAATGGAGTTAAAACAGTCTTAGAGTTTTTTAAAATTAATTTTACAGCTTTGGATTTTCTTCTTTCAGCCGCCATCCACAGACCCACAAAGAAAAAACGAACTTAAAAGTGTTTTAGTTAAAACTGACTCGCTGTACTTTGGTTAATTATCTCATTGGTACATAGTCAGGAATCGAACCTGCATCTCCTATGTGAGAAGTTAGCGTGAAACCATTAGACCATGGAGGACTATCTATATTTTACCTGGTTTGCTGAAAGAGAGCTCTTATCAGAGATAAGCTCGCCTTTGTGCACAATTTTTATGTAACTCTTATTTTATATAATTTCTGTGCAATAAAGAAATTTTTAATTATGAATTTGTTTTGTTGTTCCGTCAAATTACAGGCATATGATAAATTGCATAGAATAAATTTGCATTTCATCCTAAATAATTGCGGGTATTGAGTTGTGCCTGTTTATTATCAATTGCTCATTCTGATTATAATAAATAATTTTAAGTTTTATCATATTATATGTAAGCCTAGAAGGGTTTCAACACTTTCATTAAAATCGTTCCAACTAATGTTTGAATAATTTCCCACCATAATTACAATAGTGCTGTACTCATAGCAGTTATTGATATTCACAATATCAATAATTAGGACTGCTTTAGAATTTAACATTATGGACTGGAACGGTACAAATGGCAACCCTGCTTCAAGCTCTCGCTTACAACAAAAACACATGTAGCAAATAATAAACATACCAATGAAGACGTCACAAAAATGGCAATGTATTTAAACGCCACATTCACAGAAATTGGGTGACATTTTGACAAAATTGAACAAAGCCCGGGCGTCGTAGAATTAATGCTATGGCGGGCAAGCATGGGTTTCTTGTGAGGGAAACACATGCATTTATGTATGTAAGTATACCTTTTACTTTAGGGTTGAGTGTGATGTCAGTGACCATGTGTAGGCAGTCATTCCATATGACGTTAAGGGGACCAAAGGCCAGTCTATCGCGTCTGCAAATTTTAACTTTTTAAGTACACCATATTTTATGCCAGAACTCTCCATTGCCATAAGACGCTTTTGTTTTTCTGCAAAAGATTACATTATTTATTACCCGTTAATTCAACATCGACACAGTCTATGTCAAATTGTCGTAGAGTGTATGAAAAATCTGTCAGTTTCAAAAAAAACGTCTAGTTGAGTCTATATGGGTAGCCCCCTTATAAACTCAAATAAGATGTTTAAGTAATCTCCACAAAATAAGATGCATCAACAACTACTTCTCACTCACTTAAGGTCGAGTAACAACAATGTAAACGGAGTACCCACGATCGTAGTCCAGACGCACGAATTATACGCGCTCCCAGAAGCTGTATTCTTGGACAAGGTCTTTGTTTTGTAGAAAAAATTGCATAGCTTCTCAAAGTGTCCCCAAAGGACTATCGAGTGGAGACTGGAGTCGTTTATCAAGAAGCCTCGACGCGCCCCTCCAACTTTACCTATTAATCGAGACAAGCAATCGGCTTCTCAAACTTCATAACTTATAACTTGTAACTTAGCCCCTATGTAACTTAACTAACGCTTGAAGTCTTCATAAAATTGATGCTGCGAGGATTTTGATTCAAAAGGGGTGATTTTGAGAGAGTGAAATTCTAAAGGCATCATGCCTATCTAACTAACTAAACTGACGAACTCTAGGTCCCTCTAGAATCGGTCTGATAGGCGTGACTACTAACTCAAGCGGTCTTTTCGAGACAATACCCAGATTCGAAGAACAAATAATACTTATTTGTAGACATAAGCACATAAAGAAGATATTACAAAGTCTGCGTACAGTCAAAAGACAATCATTATTAGAATGTCCAAAGACTACAAGGCAGTCTAGTCTCTCTCGAAAACCGAAATCAAAACTGTGCGTGTGCCACCCCGAATGAGTAAATGCGTGACCGTATGTTTTGTTTCTTCAAGACAAATATTTTCCCGTGTAGTATCGATGACCTTATAAAGAAAGGTGGTCAATAATCTAAGATTTAAATCTTCACACATTGTAGAATTATACCTAAACTATGAAAAGACCACGAAGAAGCTGATATCTACGGTAACACACCGGTATAAAATTAAACCGTGTTCAGCGCCGCAGCCGCACGCTAAGCGCGTCTTTATCGCGCCTGCGAAATTAACCCGAGCCTTTATCTCGAACCGAGGGATTGCGAAATGAAAAGCAATCTTCTTTGCAATTTCCCTTGTCCACCTCGGGAAAGGCTCCCGAATAAGTTGCCGCGAGTATACTCGCAGGCGTTTATCACAAAAATCGGCTACAATTCGCAGGAAACAATTGCACACACACAAGCTGAAATTACATTTCCAATTCATGAAGCCAGTATTTCCCGACTTTTTTTTATTCCCCCTCCTTTCCTTTAAGGTTCTTCTCCACAGGCCCGTACTTCGCGATCTTTTTCTATGAATAATTTCGTGGAAACTTGTTGACTTAATTTTATATAGGTTTCTTCCTTTTTTATTGTTTTATGAAATGTCGGAAGCGGTCGGTAGACGGATTATTCGACGTTTTGTTTGTTTGGAAGAGTATTTTGTGCGTTCGCGGTTCGCCTTACGATATGAGGAATGGGACGGTAACTCACCTAATTATAATAATCTAATAGCCATTCAAGGGGTTACTGTTATGACATCTATGAGTAGATTGTACTTAGTAAAGAGAAGTCTGAACTAATGGTTAAATTTAGCACACCGATGAGTCTACAATCATTCATCACTACGCTTTTGGATATAAAATGGGACCACAATTCAATAATGAAGTTCAGTTAAATCCACTTATTCATTATTTTTATTATAATGAGTATCATTATACCAAGTTTAAGTCATACTTTAACTTTGCAAGACAGTGTAAGATGCACCTACTTACAGGAAATAGTTATCTAGCAAGACCACTGCCGAGGAGCGGACCGATTCTAGGTAATCCTGTTTTTAATTAAAGTTCAACTAACCGTGAAAAAAGATCCCGATGCAAATGAAGGTTTCTTCCTGTGCATATTTACATATATCTACCTAATACGACCCGCTTCCGCCAATAGGAAATAAAGGTACTTAATTAGTTTTAGATTTTCATTGCCAAAGAATAAAAAAAATGACTCGGTATTGTTACTCAAACTTTAGAAACTAACAAGCATGAGTAGCAAAGCTCATATAATGTGTTGTCTAGCACGAATACCGGAGAAGTTCAGAAACGCAAGTTGTAAATCGCAAACGCCTAGACAATCAGTGGCGGCAATGAGACGCAAACACGCGCCAGTGACACCGAGTCAAATTTGTAATCAGACAGGCGCTACTAGATGCACTCGCGACTGATGTATGAAAATCTCTTGTCTTCCTGTTAGCTCTAGGTATATTTGACAATTTCAGATGCATTGTAGTAAGTTTTGGGTGTTGTATTCTCATGAATTCAATCTCATTCTACGTGACTTTCGTGCCTAAAAATTTCCTGATGAGTAGTTTTTGACTTACAAAAATATCTACTCATTTTGCGGGACAAAATTACTGAAATTACGCGACAAACTGAGCGCGACTAGAAATACTGGTTTTGTCTGACAACATGATTTAATTGCGCGACTAGAAATTTGGAAAACAGCAACTTGAAAATCTTAATATTGGAGTAACTTAAAATACATAACGAGTGTCGGATTTTGTTGTTTTTACATGTTCAACCTTACACGAAGGATAAAGGGGGCTTTGCTTGGCTCACCCTCTTTATCCTTCACCTTCCCTGACCCACCACTGCTCCCAGACAGTCTGTATTTAACCATTAAGAGTCTGCTAAACCATTCAGTAATTTGGTCGAGTAATTCAGTAATTTTGTCCCGGAATCCAATATTTTTTCACTCACTTTGGGTAGTAACGCTGTTCGTGGTGAATTTGATTTTTATTCACTCATTTTTAGGGTTCCGTACCCGAAGGGTTCCAAACGGGACCCTATTACTAAGACTCCGCTGTCCGTCCGTCCGTCCGTCCGTCCGTCTGTCACCAGGCTGTATCTCAAGAACCTAGCTAGCTAGAGAGTTGAAATTTTCACAGATTATGTATTTATGTTGCCGCTATAACAACAAATACTAAAAAACAGGATAAAAGAAATATTTAAGGGGGCTCCCATACAACAATTCTTTCAATACCACATACAAACTTATGGATGCACCTGGTTACGTAAATGGAGTGTGAAAGTAACCGCACCAATAACTTTGTAAACAATATTTTGCTGTGTAAAATCCAAACTATTCACTCTACACCATCGCTTCCATTGAACGGTGGTACGGAACCCTTCGTGCGCGATTTAGACTCGCACTTGACCGGTTTTTATATTCTCCTCTCTTAATTTCCTTTTCGATTTTACACGTGACTGTAAAATGTCGATGATGCACCTTCTTAGGTAATATGAACGAATAAATGGTGAGATACTGTTTGCTTATTTGAAAAGTAAACCCTTTGAACTCCGGATCTCTAGTTATTTGCCTGAACACCTTCCGTTTGCGATCGGGCTGGATTGATGTTTTTATTTGTGTTTGTTATTAGCTGATCAAAGTGCACGTTCAAATGAAGGGCTTGCCCCTTCATTTGAACGTGCACTTTGATTTCGATTTGTTAGTTGTCTTTAGTTCGGATACTTTCGCTCGTTGGATCGTTGATATAGGCAATAAAATTAGCCAAACTATCAGGACCCTACTTAGTCACTCAAAAAAACCTTTTAAAGTAATGAAAACTGAATGTATATATTTTAAGATACAAATGGAACCATGAGCTCCGTGGTCTAATAGGTTTCACGGTTGCTTCTCACACAGGAGATGCAGGTTCGATTCCTGACCATGTACCAATGAGATAATTAATTTATCTTAAGTGAACTACACGGACGTTCTAACGGTGATGGAAAACATCGTGAGGAAACCTTCATTACTCTATAGCTGCGGCGATGGGCTAGCCCCCTGTCCGCTCGAGGGCGCTCTACGATAAACACAGCTTTTCGTGGTGCTCCGTGTTAAACTTTATTTAAAAATGCAGTTTTTAGTAATTGACATTAAATACATTTAATTTGTGCAGTATAAGTGACAACAACCCTATATAAGTGTTATCTCAACCAGAAACTGAATAATGTGGATAAAATCGACGAAACAAATAACCAGTGCATAAAATACAAAAACACCAATAATTACAAAAGACCCAGTGAAATAAATCTTAATAACACAAAGTTAAGTGATAAAAAACAATACTGTATGTGAAAATAATCAGTGATAATAAGATAAACAAGCAAAAATATGACATTGGAAACCGTTTGATATCCAAAAACGGAGGACGCCTCAAGTACACCAATCAGTGCAATCCATCACATTTGCGCGCGAAACGACAATAGATGTCGTCCATGTAGCGCGAGATAAACGGACGGCACCAATATCAAAATTTCGCAGGATCTCACAACTGTCCCAGTGGCGTGAGCAGAAGAACGGCGACTCATAAGTTGGAGGTCCTCGGTTCAAATCCGAAAACTTACAAAAATATTTTTTCTTACTACGAGTAGTACCAACTACGAGTAACTATCTCGGTAGCGTGAGTTGGGAGCCGGCGTTTCACAAGTTAAAGGTTCCTGGTTCAAAACCGAAGAACAACCACAAAAATGGAAAATAATGATCTACAGTTTTAACTTGCAACATACCATATTGCCACCTGTGGGTGAGTAGCGGAACCGCTGACGGAGAGTAGCAAGAAAGAATCTATAACTACTATCTAGTTCTACGAGTATAACATAGAGGGCACGGTAACGAAGTTCAATAAAACTTAAATAGATGGTAGCACAGTACATAGTTAATTAATCTGTGCAACAATAGATGTCACTACATGTACATGGAATAACGAATACATACATAATAGATATTATCTAAAATAAAACAAAATAATTTAGAGTTAAAAATGAACTGCTCGGTGTGTAATAAGAGAACAAACACATGTGAGCGAATCTCTTGCTGCTGCTGTAAGAAAAGCTTTCACCCTATATTTCTTGGTATCCAGACAGAAGAGTACATAAGGACTGCTCATAATTATGACAGATCGTGGAAATGTCCTGATTGTAAAACTAAATTGGGACTCAACTCAGGAAACAAAGGATTACAGGGTACGTCCCTCCCACTATCTATTACAACCTTATGTGAGACACCAAATACATCTAGAAATGTTACTCTGCGACGGCGCCCTATATATAGGGCGAACATTCCAGTACATAATAGTTTTTCGTCTCTATCTTCTGATGAAGAGAAAAGTGATGACGAACTCTACGGTGATACACTAAACCCGGAACAGGACATTAATAGAAGCTGTCCAGATATCGGCTCCAATCCACACGGAAAAATTCACGAAATGGAGAGTACTATATTGGATCTACAAGCAAATCTAGCAGGAGCAAACCTGGAAATTGAGAGACTACTGTCTGAAACCTACGAGCTTCGTAAAAATGTAGAGGAAAAAGATAAAATAATAGTCAGCCTGAAATCATTGTGCACGTCACCGACACAAACTCTACCATCTTCTTGCAAGAAAAGGCAACTGCCAAAATCTTTATTCAGTACAAATAAAAAAGTGGATTTGAGAAAGAACAACAAAAAAATCACACACTGCGATAAAACATGTCAAACTAATTACCAAGTAGAAACTCCAATATCCATAGCCAGCGAGAAAGAATACATAGAGAAAGAAATACTTTTACATTATAACGAAGAGATGGATTTCGAACATTTATACACAAAAATGTATTGCAATATATACATTTCAGAAAGCAAAAGCGAATTAAGCAGCTCTTATTCGACTAAGTTATGTATAATCAGCAGCTGCACAGGTAAGATGACACGTGACATTGCGGAAGAGTTTTTGGAACCAGAAAGCATCATTCACTATAAAATTAATGGTGGAGGACTGAAAGAGTTGTTGGGAAGTATCGAGGTTAAACTGAAAGGATACACGAAAAATGATCACTGTATCATATTTATAGGTGATAGAGACTTTAAGAGTGCCTGTGAATATACTGAACTAATTACATTCATAAGACAAAAATTGGTGTTGGTGCAACACACTAATATTATTTTATGTACACCTACATACAGATATTCATACGATGCAAATATATTCAATGCTCGAGTGGAATTATTTAATAATCGGTTGTATCTGGATAATTTAAAATGTAACTATGCAAATCTGGTGGATTCTAATAGGCTCTTAATGTGTACATTTCGGATGTTCCACGAAAATGGATATATTAATAGGAATGGCATAAAGATTGTTTTTGAGGACATATCTGGGATTGTAAAACGAATTGGAAGTGCGGACAAACAGTTAAATGAAAACAATTCTTTTCAATGGCGTCGCAGGAACCAACGGAAGATCTGACGATCGCCACTGTTGAATGTTCGTATGATGTTGAGACATTAATTAAGCCACATCTTCCAAATATTTTCGACCAAAATTTGTGTGGTATTAATACTAAAAAAGATCAACAAAATCTGAATTTAAAACATACAATAACCCTATTTCATCAAAATATAGCAAGTGTATTATCAAAACGTGATATTCTCGAAGCTGCATTAGCCGAACTTGGTACAGATATTGGAGAAATAAGCATAATCTGTCTATCCGAGACATTTCTTAGGCTCGGTACAGAAGCAAATTTAAGGTTGGTAAACTACACATTGGCTGCATCCTACTGTAGGCAACATCAACGTAGAGGTAGTACATGTATTCTATTGAAAAACGGAATAGAGTATAAAGCTACGTTAAACTTAAAACCCCAGGACTACAGTTTTGAATGCTGTGGAGTAGAGTTACTAGATTATAATTTGCATGTTATATGCATTTACCGTACCCCAGATTCACCGATTGAAACCTTTTTCAAAGAATTATCTCGCTTATTAAATTCATTAAGACGTAAAAATATTGTATTATGTGGAGATTGGAACATAGATGTGATGACAGAGAGCAGGTTTTCAATTGAACTGTTAAGTATATTGAGCAATCATAGCATGATTAACCGCATTGACGTGCCCACTAGGAGGAAGTCGTGTATAGATCTTATTGTCACTAACGCTACAATCGAAGTCGAAGCTAAAGTTCATTGCCTGGCCTTGTCGGACCACGAAACGGGCCAGAGTATAAGTTTCCAAAAGGAGTATAGCAACAATGTTCCAAAACTTCCTACCTTCTGGTTTGAGTATAGGAGAGACGTTTCGGATGACAATCTAAGAAAGTTTACTGAGGTCATGTCATGCCTCTCATTTGATGAAGTAATTTCAGAAACTAGTGTAGAGCGAGCGTTCAACTTATTCCACGATGTAATAGTATTGTTCTTTGAAATGTGTTTTCCGATTGAAAAAAAAAAAACTATTAACAAACCAATAAAGAATAGATGGCTCTCAAAAGGAATAAAACGCTGTTGCATTACTAAGAGAAGTCTGTACATGAAATATATTATGTCACATTCATCAACTAAAAAAGACTATAAAATTACATATAAAAATTATGCCACAATATTAAAAAAATGTATCCATAACTGTCAAAAAATTCAAAATACAAACTATATAAAAAACTCGAAAAATACATGTAAAGCTTCCTGGGATATAATTAAAAATAATATTGCTAAAATTGAAGACAAAAAAGGTATTACTAGTATAAAAATAAAGGACACACTTCATACAAATGCAAGTGATATAAGTGAGCTGTTTAATAACTTCTTTATAGACTTAACAAACACATCAGACAGTAAAGATAAAAATAATCAAGTACTGACTCCGTTAATAAGCCATAGAGCTGAATCAATATACCTGTCGCCAGTTGACGAAAAAGACATATTTAATATAATAATGACATTGAAAAATACCGCCTCCACTGGCTATGATAAAATAAACACGAAAATCCTAAAACTCTGTGCTCGGTACATTGCAAAACCTTTGACACATATAATAAACCTATCATTTACAGAAGGAAAATTCCCGTCACGTCTTAAGCAATCAGTTGTTAAACCTCTCTATAAAAAGGGCGAAAGGAACGATATGAACAATTATAGGCCTGTGACCCTAATACCCGTTCTTTCCAAAATAATAGAAAAGGCTATGTACAACAAAATATACAGTTTTGTCACACAGTTTAAAATACTTAAGGAGCAGCAGTTTGGTTTCAGAAAAAATCGTTCAACGACATTAGCTTGCTTTTCTCTTATTAATAACATTATACAAAGCTTAGATTCTAAAATGGCCGTTGCATCTATCTTCTTAGATATGAGTAAAGCCTTTGATTTCGTGTCACATCCAACTCTACTTGAAAAACTGTACAGGTATGGGATTAGAGGAAACTGTTGGGAATGGATAAATAGCTATTTAAGTCACCGGACTCAGTGTGTAGAAATAGAAATGATAAATAATAAACATAAAAAGTCATTTCACTCAAAATATCGCTCTAATGATTTTGGAGTACCGCAAGGCAGTGTACTGGGCCCCCTTTTATTCCTGCTGTATATTAATGATTTACCTGACATGACTAAGAATGAGTGCGTACTGTTTGCAGATGACACAACTTTAATAGTTAAATGTAAAAATAGAAATGAGTTGCAAACAGAGATAGGTGAAACATTAGAAAGCGTTAGTAAATGGTTAGAATGTAATAATTTAAAAGTAAATATAGAGAAAACACAATTAATTCAATTTCAGACTCATGATAATGCTAATCACAATCAACTAATAATTAATCATAATAATACAATTCTAGCCGAATCTGACTCTACAATATTTTTAGGTGTGACAATAGATAAGTTTTGCAACTGGAAAGCTCATGTTGACAAAGTATGTCTTAAGTTAAACAGATTCGTGTACGCACTGAGGCGGATGAGAGACGTAGCCACACGAGAGGCTACTCTGTCAGCATACCACGGGTACGTTGCACCGGTACTTCGTTATGGTCTGATATTGTGGGGCAACTCGGTAGACGTTAAGCGGGCATTTATAACACAAAAGAAATGTATAAGGGCTTTGTGTGGCGCTGGATATATTGATAGTTGTAAGCCTCTGTTCAAAAAATTGGGCATACTGCCATTACCTTGTATGTACATATTTGAAGTCTGTATTTTCGTCAAAAAGTATCCAGACCTATTTAGGAAAAACTGTGAGGTATTCAATTGTAGAGGCCGAAGTAAAAACAAACTTTATTTACCACCACAAAGGCTCAAACTGTTTTCCAATAGCCCACTATGCATGTCAATTAAAATATTTAATACTATTCCGGAAGAGCTAAAAGACCTCAAAATTAATCTATTCAAAATCAAGTTATTTAATTTCTTATTGGAAAATATGTTTTATAATGTTAGTGACTTTTTAAAAAAATAATGTTTATAAATGTGTTCTTGCATTTATTTATTGTAATTATTATTGTTATTGATAATGTTATGATTGCTGTGATTAATTTAATTGAACCAATTTTGACCTTCTATTTCCATTACTTGTATTATAATATTTGCACACCATTCTAAATGGTTAATATGCTAGGACATTAGCTTTTTAAGAACTCCTTGTACGCATATTATAAGCAAATAAATGATTTATGATTATTATGATTATGCAAAATGGAGTATTGAATAGCTGGCTAAAACTGGGTATATTGTGCCTCTGCCACCCCATATGGGAAAAGGCGTGACGCTATGTTAGTTTATGTTAAATTGAACCATTTATCAACATATAATCAAAATGTAAATGCCCTAGACAAGATACTATTATTCAAAAACCTACATCAAGAAAGCAATTCAATTAACTCAAAGACTATGAATTTCCCTCAGCCCAGCCACATATAAACACTTAACAACCATACCAGTTCCACTAAACAAAAGCATTACATTACCCGTAAGCCGGACCCGTTTTCACAAAGTTTTCGCCTTAGTTTGGTGCGAATCCATTTCAGGCTACCTGGGCTTGAAGCCTAGGTAGCCTGGGTGGTAGTGCCTATGGGATAACTCTGTAATCAGCCATTCCTATGCAAATTCACTACTGAACCAACTATGGCTTTATGTAAAGGACTAGTTGAAGTATGCTCGTTGCTGACATCGTGTTTGGATCTTGAATTATAGTTTGGGAATTATTTTCCGATTTACAAAATCTTACCATTCCAAGTAAGTATTGTTGATGCCTCATGATGAGTCATGATGAAGTCATACCCTAGTTCAATCAACGAGTCGGGATTGTACAACTGCATTGTCGTAGTACGATCTCAGTGGCGCTGCGGTTGTGGCTTGCCTACCATGCGAGAGGACCCAGGTTCGATCCCCGGCTGGGGATAAAGAAAAAAACCTAGGTCTTGGATGTTTATATGTGAGTGACGTCGCTGTTTCTGGTTACCACGACACAGGGTTTCCTAGTGATTTGCAAGAAGCAATGGATTCAGATTCATATTCATTATTGCACAGATAATATAAAGGTACACAGATATTTACAAGAAATGTTATAAGCAAAGGCCAGCTTATCTCTAAAGAGATATTTCTTCCAGCAAACCTAGACAAGACGCAATAAATCTGTATAAATATGTACGAATATTACTTTTAAAATATACCCAATAAATAAAATATATACCTCAACTAAATAAAATGCAATTGATACCATGCATCTAAATAAACTATAATATATCTTACACATACCTACACAGATATGGTATCTTTTACGGAAGAGAAAGATACGGTGAAAATAGAGGGACTATCCCTACTAGCGCAGGGAAGTGCGTTCCACAGCCAGATTGCCCTTAACCTAAACGAGTGTTCGTAAGCGGCAGAGTTAAGCTGCTTACAAACATATGGATGCGTCTGTATATTTAATAAATGTTTATGTTTATGTTTATTTTAGATATTTCATACGTGGGCGCAACTGTGCCTCTACCATCCCGTATAAGAAAAGCCTTGTCGCTATGTATGTGTATGTAGGTATCTTAAGTGTTGGATGTGAACGTTCGATATACTTTGTGATAACCGCAGCATAGACGTTTTTCATGTTTATTTTCATATTGATAAGATTGATAAGATAAGAATCCGTTTATTCACTGATAAGATACACACAGATACAGTTCACAAACAGTTTAAGAAATGATTGAAAATTATATTTAGTTAACTATACATGTGTATATTCCACAGTGAATAGGACCTGGCTCAGCATATGTTGCAAATGAATTATCTGCAACGCTGGTAATTCTGCCAGAACCCATTTCATGGTTTGAATGGAAGCTTACAACAAATATGTGACGTGCTATGACTCGTATGGTTTCCGTTTATTTTTATTATAAGTACTTATAGGAGTTTGGCTGGCGGTATACGTATTACATAGAGATTTATTATTGATAAGGATTTCTCAACTTCATACTTCCTGTTGGGCTAGCCTCCTGTCAAAAAATTACTATTCGCTAAACAAGCCTACAACTGTAACATGCTACCTCGTTAGTGATGCTTTGTTTGATTTCCCGATCTACGTCTTTAGTTTGCTAGCTTGTTGCTGTATTGTATGGGTATAGTTTTAGACTTTTTGTACAAAATAACTAACACTAAATACAAATAGAATTTTCATATCAAAAATAACTCCAGTTAGTAGTAACAAAACTCATAGAACATGTCCTTTTATACATAAATAAAACAAATATGCACTTGAGTTGTTGTATGGAGTTATGACTTAGGTAGATGCAGTATGAGTGACCCCGAAGTCTCCTTGTTTGGCGAGCGTTGGTCGTCCCACGTAAGTGAATTTTCCTCAACTACCGCCGTTTGACTGTTCCATCCAGAAGGATTCTGTTCTTTAATTATACCAAATTGTACTTGCGGAAACTTTCCGAGCAAAGAAAGCTCTCCGAATGGCTAGATTTAGAATGGTGAAAGATTTGAAGGGTTTTAAAGTTTGCGTTGTCTTGTTTACTTATTTCGCCAAACAATTCAGTTTCTAATCATCAGCTTTATGTAGGGCAATCAATCACATCCTTGGCCAGTTGCAGATAACTAAGTAGGTTAAATTGTTTATAATTTTGACTTATTACCTACTCCAGTCGCAAAACTAGAACCAAACCGAACGCTCCAAAAGCAGTCTTAGTAAAAACCGTCACGTAGACTGCCGCAGGACCAACCAGTAGTAAGCACACAAAATGTCTCCACACCGCATTTTCGGTGCCAAGACACTTCATTAGGAAAAACTTGCTGTGTTTGTATCGCTGGTCTTAAAACGGGTTAGACTTCACAACTTCGGCAGCAGTTGTAAACTTGAGTCAATAAGAGTTAACATAGTTTTGAGAGAGGATCTTTATGATGCGGTGCGCGCAATGAGTTTATTTTTCTAAAGAAACATAAGAGGATCTTTTACCAGATGGAGTGGCAGGGAGTACCCATGATTTAACAACTGAAATCACGACGAAACAAAACAAAATAGCGTCACGAATTCTTCGCTACGGGTTGGTAGATGCACGAGGCAAGAGGTGTTTGATGAAATGCTTGGATCTCGAATCGGATTTTAGTGAGTTGGTGTGGAATTAACTTATTGCGGCTTGAAATAGAAATGGCAGTCCCGCATTACAGTACCAACGCAGCTTAACTGGGCTAAACTATTTTAGAGCTATAAAGTTTAGCCTAGTTAAGCTATAAGCTTGACTTGATACAATACCAGCTTTCTAGACTGCCTTGTTTAGTTTTAACGTGATTTAAGATATGAAAGTTCACATGAAGGGAGAAGGAGACTAATACACCGACAGGATCTTTTTTTCCTAAATTATGATTATACAAAACATTTTCACTCTCCATTTCATTAAGGTAAGTTCATCGACCATTCTGGGAAAAAACCCTCTAAAGAGACGACGTGAACGTCAGCCCATTGTTTCGTAATCAGGCGATTATTTTTCTTCAACATACCTAGACTCAGATAAATCTGTATGCAGTCTCAATATTATCAGTTAGACATCTCTGTTAATCAACCCTTAGGCATGTTATTTGCATAGAAAATTCATAATAACGTTACTGTAGACATTTCTGGTTAGCTTTTGATTATTGGACGGACAGATGGACACCCTCCATAATTCGATTTGTCCGTCCGTTCGGCCTGTCAAATAGTTGACCCTATTGATTTTTGTTATTAACCTTTTAGTTACTCCATGTAACAGGGTGGGTGTTAGATTTGATTTGTTACGGTCTTGGATTATGAAATTGCTCTATTTATGCCTAAGATATGGAATGAGGAAACAAAACGGTTGGATCGCATTGCATCAAAGTTAGCCTCAGATTTTTTGAACGACTCTATTTACTGTTAAACTGTATAAGGTCGACATGCTACCTACGATTAATTTTCTATGGAGAATACGAATGTAGATACTACTTGTACCGAACATTGAAATTGGTGGACACTTCAGTGGAGATGGGCTTGAACTTTTGGTATATCTATACCAAAGGTTCAAGTCCTTGATATGCATGATGTGCTCATGATACATCGATTATGAACATTTTCTATTAAGTTTTTACCAATGGAAAACACTATTGACCTATTTACAATAGTAAGGCAGCAGAATTCAGGGTGAATTTACTTGAGGTGCAATGCCACATTGTTTAGCAATAAACACAAGACACAAAACTCTGCGTTTGACAGTTAAGAGTAGAGTTTAGAGTAGAATTCCTATTTTTGTGTCCTTCCCTATCAAAATAGTCCGGGCGAGAGGCCTTTGTATGCTCGCTCAAAGACAAAGCCGCTTTCCTTGTCTAAACCTCAAACGATAAATCTATTCGTGTCCGTCGCAGCTTAGTATCCTGCTGCTTCTTTACTAAGCCGTACAAATTTACTTCCTGTACCGGATACAAGCCAAATATCGCCTTAACACAATCTGTTAAGGACTAAACAAATCGCGTGGTACAACTGGTTCGGACAATGCATTGCAACGAAACTCGATGCGATTGGGTTGGAGGAAAGTAGGGGTTATTTGTTTATTACAGAAGGATCTATAAGGAGTGTTGGATAGTTTGGTTTTTTGCAACCACGTCTCAGATAGCCGTTGCGTCTTGGTTGTCCTTGGCACCTCGCGAAGCCGATGCCGGAAGTTTTTCTGCGTTTTTGCCATTTTCATTTAAATGTTCAAAACGTGAAAGATTTATTTAGGAGTAATTTCATTGCAAAAACGCCTCTCTTGTACCCTCTAAACTAATTATTACGCGTTTTTAATAATAATAATAATAATAAAAATATTTATTCAACAAAAAACTTGGACAGTAAAAAGTTACAATTAAAGGTACTTAGCTAAATAGATTGATACAAAGATAATGTGAACATCTGAGCCTGAGCTAGGTCTAAACCTATATTTCAGGCTACAGCGCTCTTCCCTTCAAATATGTAAAGCTAGTTTATGGTACACAGAAAGAAACCAACAACAAAAATAGTAACATTTAAAATTAAAAACATGTTGTACCTAAATTAGTAGTTATACTTATACAATTAACATGAAAATAATAATAATAAGAGAGTGGGTTAGTGAGTTTGTTTGTGAGTTTGTTTGTGATCCTCTCTGTGTGTGGAGTGATTGTGAATGAGTGTGTGTGAGAGGGTGTGTGAGATATTTGTAACTTCTCTATATTTCGTGCTTACATAAACATTTGTCTGAAATTCGGCCTCATTTGTAAAATCTAGGACTTTACTTTGTACCTTACGAGATATACAAACAAAGGTCGTAAGTATCCTCGATTTGGCCGCCGGTTGGTCTCCGGCACATAAAGTAGCTCGGTCCACCACATTAGCCGTTCGAGCCGTCCATTCCGAAAACAGTCAAATATGTTGCACGTCCGATGCCGTAACAGAACATTGACCACGAGTTGCGATCTCTGACTCCCTATAATGTGTTATTTTAGAGTATTTCTTGCAAGTCACCAATGACCTTACAGCTAACAGAGAGTGCCGACTGTCAAAGTCAAATTCAAAAGTCAAAGTTTTTTATTATCACATATACTTAGAAAACGACATTTTCTTGCCTCTTCTCTACATTGGACCACTGTGGGAGAAGCAGAGCGTAGAAACTCCCACAGATTGATTTTTATTACTCTTTTAAAAATTGTTTGTGCTTAACTAATACAAATATTACAATATTAATTATTATGATTAATAAGCAGTTATAAATAATTACACAAATAATAATGTGTAATGGTGATGGTGATGGTCATGTGATGTTAATGGTGTATTGTCTTTAACCTTGAATTGGTTCACAGTTAATAATTTATTGTTAAACGCTGGTAAAACCAAGTGTATCAAATTCTCACTTCCAAATGTCAGGCAAGTTGAGACCAGTTTAGTGTTAGACAACAGCACGTTAGAAATAGTAAATGATGCGAAGTTTCTTGGAATAACCATTGATATCAAATTGCAGTGGGGACCACACATAGATAAATTAGCTGGTAAATTAAGTTCTGCGGCTTACTCTGTTAGGAACAGCAGGCAAAGCACGGATGTGGCTACATCTAGTCTAGTATATTTTAGTTACTTTCATAGTTTCATGTCCTATGGTATCTTGTTGTGGGGGAAAGCAGCGGATATTTAAACTATTTTTATTTGACAGAAAAGAGCTATTCGAGCAATTTATAATATAAAACGAACAGACTCCTTAAGAGAGCTTTTTAAAGAAATTGACATACCAACTGTAGCTAGTCAATTTATCTTCGAAAATATAATGTATGTACGCAAGAACCGTACAACATTTATCAAACTTAGCGATAGCTGCAATGTTTACCTAAGAAATAATCACAGACTGTGTGCGCCCCGATTTAGACTCGCGATGGTTAGCAATTATTTCAAGGGTCCGTGCATTCTCTACTATAATAAGATACCTCTGGAGATTATGAAATTGCCATTTGAGCAATTTAAAATGCATGTTAAAGCGACTTTGTCGAAAAAGGGATATTACAATGTTCGAGATTACTTAAATGACAGGCCTGTATGGGGTTAATCTAGCTCAACACAGACCTCGCTGTTAATAATTTTGTAATTATTTATTATTGCCTGCTTATTAAATAAAAAAAAACATAATTGTATTAGTTAAGCACAACCTATTTTTAAAAGAGATCTAAAAATCAATCTGTGGGAGTTTCTACGCCCTTCTGCTCCCACAGTGGTCCAATGTAGAGAAGAGGCAAAAAATGACGTTTGCTAAGTATATGTAAATATCTCCAGTAATAAAGTACTTTGACTTTGACTTTGAATAACAGCAAGGTCTGTGTTGAGCTAGATTAACCCCATAACCTGTCATGTCTCCATATAAAGAAACGCTGCCGCAAACTATGGATGTGTCTGCTGTTTTGAGAACCAAAACTCCAACCAATTAAAAAACTTAGAGAAGAGCCTGATGAAGGTATAGACGGACCCTCTCGTCGATTCCAAAAGCATCACGTCACGAATAAACCAACTAAACTTATTCCAAAAATGAGTTTGAAAAGTTTAACCAGACAAGAGCTGTATATTTCAAGGTGCCAGTTTGGTTTCATTCCAGTTTCGGCGAAAGACCAGAGGGATATTCGGAACCGACTCCCAACCTCCAGCAGTGGAGAGGTACTAGCTACTATACATTTTTATCTATGGGTACTAGAAGACAAAGTGATTTATTCGTTAGAATTCTATACACTGTTTTAACTATGGAATGTCGTTTTTTAAATCTATTAAAAGCCCCGCAGAAAGGTAATGTGCTTGACAGTTTACTTCAAAGTTGTTATTTGACATCATACACCGTGTGAAGAAAACGTAGTACGGTTAGAACGATGTTGGTCGAGTGTGATTGCGAGTTAAAGAGAGACTACCTATTTGATTTAATTATCACCTGTGAAGATATTAAATATTGTATAACCATGTTACATTTGTAAGGGCTTGTGAGATTTTTTACTTATCCCTTTCCTGTATCCAACTTTCTTTAGGGTTCCACTTTACAAATCATAGAAAAATAATTGCGACACAAGTCACGTATATATAAAAAAAACATTGAAAAATACGCAGTAGTGTGCAAATGTTGCTATCTTTTAGTTTTTTGGTTTTGTTGCTAAGATGTAGCTTGGCTCGACTCTAACTACGGCAAGAATACAGGTAAGAAATGAGACAACCTATATGTAGATGATACTCCTTCCTTTCCATAGACGTAGCCCACAGTAACAACATGATAATTTGTTAAGTCCCTACATTAGACTAATTTATTTAATTAATTTCATATTATAATCTCGTTCACCTATAAATTAGTGAAGAAGATGAGTAGAAAAATACTCAACACCAAATACCAAATACCAAATTTATTTATTACTGTAGATATTTACATATACTTAGCAATCGTCATTTTTTGCCACTTCTCTACATTGGACCACTGTGGGAGAAGAAGGGCGTAGAAACTCCCACAGATTGATGTTTAGATCTCTTTTTAAAAATTGCTTATGCTTAACTAATACAAAATATAATATTTAGTCATTATCATAATTAATAAGCAGGAATAAATAATTACAAAATTATTAACAGCAAGGTCTGTGTTGAGCCAGATTAACCCCATACAGACCCATCATTTAAGTAATCTTGAACATTGTAATATCCCTTTTGCGACAAAGTCGCTTTAACATGGATTTTAAATTGCTCAAATGGCAATGTCAAGATCTCCAGAGGTATCTTGTTGTAGTAGAGAATGCATTGAAAGAATTGATTGACCCTTGAAAGAATTGCTAACCTTCGCGAGTCTAAACCGGGGCGCAAGTAGTCTGTGATTATTTCTTAGGTTAACATTACAGCTATCGCTAAGTTTGGGAAATTTTGTAAGGTTCTTGCGTACTGTAAGGATGGCGCTCCGTGGGTCCTTTTTAAAAAAACACTTTTATTACTGCTGCTGAATAAATTTATTTCACTGTACTACACACCGAATTTTAGACAAAAATAACGAGAGTTTACAATGTATGTATCGGACAAAGGTTGTGGGGTGACTGCTGCCAGTCTCTATCGAAAACAGTTTTATATAAAATGAATTAGCTTAAGTCAGCGTTTACTGCAAACTACATTCGGTTATAACATCTCCCCCCTTATGACTGAGCTTTATCAATTTAAGATAAACGAAGGAGTAAACAAAACAAATATATTTAGATTAAAATCAAAATAAGATACAGTGACTAAATACTAACTTGAATGTCATCTTTACTATCTTTAAGCAGTATCGCTACACTATAATAGTAAAATCTAAGTTCCGAAATAGAAATCAATAATTTTTAATATGTTATTTTATTATTAATAGTTACTTAAGTTCCGATTTGCGGGTATTTTTTCAAAATTCCTAAACATAACTTTACTTTTGTTTTTATTTATTTCTATTTCAGGCAGGCTTCTAACAGACTTCTTATCGCATTCAAATGATTCATCAGATTCTGTGAATTCAATAGATGTATTATACTTTGTTTCATTTCTACTAGACTTCTTATTATGACACTGGTTATATATTTGGATGCAACAAGATGTGTTTTTACAGCAGGGTGAAAACCATTTCTTATATGCCTTATATACTAAGTAAATTATAATAGCTACTACTATGGCATAAGTAGTTCCAGAATAATAATGTCCGTATTTAAATATATGGGACTGATTCTTAGCTTGATTAATTTGGTTTTCAAGATTATCAAGTTTATGAGAAGCTAGTTTCAGTGATTCTAAATCAACATCAGTTATAGAAATAGCAGAAATTACACCTGCACTATTATTGATAAAATTATACTTACAACAATCATCTTCGATTATGTTGAAATCGATTAACAATTGGCTGGGCAAAATTTGTTTATACGTTTGAGATGAGTGAAACTGTAAAGTCTGAAAGTATGCTGTACAATCTTCTTTTAAGGATAGAATTCCTGTACCTTGCAGGGTATAATCTGTTATATTGTTTTTACATTTCATTGATAATTTGTTAGGCTTAGACTGTACATAGATAAATCTGCCATCATTAAGTTTTTGCCATATATTAACATTACCATATATTATCTTAAAGTCACAGATATCGGGAAGAGACAATGTTACTTCTGTTAACAGTTTTGTTTCACATAAAGGATTGTTTATTGTAGATAAAACAGAGGGTAATGGACAGATCATATACTCATAATTAACCTTATGGCAATCACTTAGGCTATCTAATAATGCGTAACTTAATCTATCATCCGTAAGGGCTACATACATCTTAGATGAATGAATTAAAACATAAGTTTGGAAGTTGTACTCATCTTTCGGTGTAGGCAACGGTAAAATCTTATAAACATTAAACTTAACTGGGTTAATCAAGGGTATTTGAATTACAAACATAATCTTATTATTATAGTAATATGAAGTCATCCTAGATAGATCTATGATACTATGTATATTCTCTAGTGATAGAGAAACTGGGAACTCAATGTTCTTTTTATACATCTTGCTTTTACTTAGCTCGTTAAACAGGTGAGTGGGAGTCAAAACATACGGATGTAAAATATTAGCTTTAGCAAAGAGGATAGAGTTCAAAATTGTATCTAAAATATTAGATACTGAAAGTAATGATGCTTCAATTAAATTGAGAATAGAATTGATTTTTGAAAGATTTACACAGTTTGTAGTTACTTTATTATTTTGTTCAAATATGTAATTTAGTTTTACGATTTGTTTATTTATTCTTTTCTCATTGTCATTTAATTTTAGAATAGAGGTATTGAAATTATTTATGGTTGATTGGACAATGTGAATGTTATCCTTCATTAATGAAAATATCTCCTGGTCGTTATGTTCACATGTGGACAATGCGTCATCATATTTCCTAGCATCGTCTGCATCTAGAGTGCCAAAGAAAAATTTAAGAATTTAACCGCCAAATTCCAGGGCTCGCTTGAAGCGATCTTGAGGTTTCGATTCCGATATTAAATGAGAAAATGAATCATATTTTAATTTATTAGCTTTTATCAAAATCTGAAGAGGGTTTATGGCATCCTTACAATTTATATCAATAGCTAAATTCTGTGCTTTTTCACAAAAGCTAGAAATGCTCGAGATCGATTGGTCAATCTTTTGTAAGTAAGGTTCAATAGGTATAACTTCTAGATGCGTCACTACATTCCAGTAGTCGTCATAGAAATATACCACAGACGTCGGATCGAAGTATAGTCCAGGACTGTGCGTGATTGATTGGATAGGTTCTGAATAACTTGTTCCAAGGACGAATCTGAAACAATTATTGTGCTAACTTTATTTCATTAATGTGATATTTCACATGTTTCCTATTTATGCTGACTGTAACATTATTCTTGTCATTTACTTTAACTATCTTATAAGGTCCTTTCCAGATTGAGGACAGGGCCTTGCGCAGCCTATGATGTTGTTTAATGTAAACCATATCTCCTGATTTATACGTTTTTGTTCTGGATGAAACATCATAGTATCTTTTTGATTGTTCTTTACTTTTAGTAATATTTTCTAAAGCTTTTTCACGGGAGTACTTCATTCTGTACTGTAAAGCGCGTATATATTCGGCATATGTTGTGCTATCACTTGAATCGTATAAACTACTGGGAATGGAAGGTTTATGGCCATACAATAGTTCAAACGGAGTGAATTCTGTGGTACAATGCGGAGTTGTATGATAAGCTAGTATTGCAGTTGCTAGATAGCAATGCCAATCGTCGTGATTTTCATTCACGAAAGACTTTAGGTACTCCTTAAGAGTCGCGTGACTACGCTCTAGAGCGCCATTTGTTTGAGGGTGATAAGGTGTAGAGAATAAGTTTTTGATCTTAAGAATTTCAGTCAATTGTTTAAATAATTCAGATGTGAAGCATGTGCCTTGGTCTGTGAGGATCATTTTTGGAAATGAAAATAGTGAGAAGAAATGTATGAGGTTACGTGCAATCTCATCAGTAGTAGAGGTTATCATAGGATAGGCACAAGAAAATTTCGTTAAGTCATCCTGAAGAGTTAAAATGTACCTGAATTTTTGAAGGCCAGCTTCAGGCAAAATTCCAACAATATCTAGAGCTAATCTCTCGAATGGCTTAGTGCTCGAGGATGTTATCACCATGGGTGCTTTGTTGGAAGCTCGTAGTGGCTTATCTACTTGACATAATCTGCAATCTTTTACGAAACGTTCAATATCTGCCCTCATGCTTTTCCAATAAAACGAAGCTTTGATTCTGTTGAGCATGCGTTTTACTCCTGGGTGACCAGCTATGGTCGTGCCGTGATTTTCTTTCAGGATATTTGGAACCTCGGCCGGAGTAGGATAACGAATTTGGTTTTTATAGATATGTACTTTTATGTTTGTGCCATGAAATATGTATGATATCATATTATATATTTTTACATAAGCTAGCTTGGTGAAAGGTTCTGTAAAATCTGAAATAGCTAGCTCCTTATCATAATCATCTTCGGAAATGATTAAGTCTCTCAATTTGAGTAATAAATTATAAATAGTTCTGTAACTCGTTTCATCATAATGATGGATTTTAGTGTATAAGAAATAGAGCTTCTTATTAGTCGCCTCAACTGACTGCACGGTTTCAAGTTCCCGTTCGGCTGATAAGAGCTCGGCAGAATTGTTTACTACGGATAACAGTTGTTCGCTGTGCGGCATAGAGCTATCAAAATCTAGAGAAACTGGACAAGCTATCGATTTAAGTTTCGTGGAAGTTAAACTTTGGTTATATTCCTGAATTTGCGTATCATTAGAGATTGATTTCGTGAATTGTTTCTTGAAAAATTGTTCATAAGTTGTCTTATTTATTCCTGAAAGAGTGATGGCATTTACTGGGTTACGAGATAGAGCGTCAGCATTTGAGTTTATACGGCCCGGTTTATAAACTATCTCGTAGTCATACTCCTCTAGTTTCAATCGCCATCGCAATAAACGTCCTCCTGGATCTTTTGCATTGAAAAGCCATGTAAGGGGACGGTGGTCAGTGACAATCCGAAATTTATACCCATAAATATATGGTCTGAAAGTGTTGACGCCGAAAAGAATAGCGAGAAGCTCCTTTTCAGTCGTGGAGTAGTTTCCTTCGCATTTATTTAATGTACGAGACGCATATGCTATTGGCTTATCCTTTCCAATTTCGCCTTGCGACAGTACTGCGCCAATGGCGTAGTTAGAAGCATCTGTAGTTATGATGAATGTCTGACTGAAATCTGGGTACTGTAATAATGGTGCTGAGACTAACTTTTCTTTTAGAATGCTGAATGCTTGTTCTTGTTCATGAGACCAGTGAAACACTGTGACTTTTTTCAATAATGAGGTTAAAGGTTTAGTTAAGTGAGAGAAATTCTCTATGAAACGTCTATAATAGCCGGTTAGTCCTAGAAAAGATTTTATGTCTTTCGGGTTCTTGGGTGTAGGGAATTCGGAAATAGCCTTTACCTTGTCTAGGTTAGGCAAAACACCCTTGTCGGTTATGACATGCCCGAGATAAGCGACTTCGCGTCGCAAGAATTCACATTTGTCAGGCTGCAACTTCAAGTTGGCCTCTCTGAATCTTGAAAATATGAGTTCTAGTTTTTGCATGTGAGATTGAAGGTCATGTGAATAACAGATGCAGTCATCCAAATATATATAACAATGAAGACCATGGAGCCCAGAAAGGACTTAATTCATGAGTCTCTGGAATGTGGATGGAGCATTTTTTAAACCAAAGGGCATTCTGGTAAATTCAAAATGTCCTGAGATACCATTAGTCGTAACACTGAAGCCAGTTTTTTCAGAATCTTTGGGATCTAGCAACAGCTGATGAAATCCTGAAGCCAGGTCAAGAGTACTGAAGTACTTTGAGTGACCTAACTGGTCTAGGATATCTGTTATGAGAGGAAGAGGGTAAACCTCTGAGACTGAGACGTCATTAAGGCGTCTATAGTCAATTACGATTCGCCATTTTTGCTTGTCAGAGGCATCGAGTTTCTTAGGAACAACCCACACTGGTGCATTCCAGGGGGAGGTTGAAGGGCGAATTATATTTTGGTCAAGCATTTTTTTTATTTGACTTTCTACCTCTTCTTTATGAATTTCTGGGAACCGGTATGACTTAACATGGATAGGAAGTGCATCCCCGGTATTAATAGAATGTTGAATTTTATCTGTATGAGTTAGGAATTCACCATTAAGGTGAAATATATCAGTATATTTAGAAAGGCAGGTCATCAACGCCTTCTTTTCTTCTGCGTTTAAGTGAGAGCATCGTATCTGCTCGAGAACCTGTCTAGAACGATCAGTGTTTGAAGAACTCAGCTGATGAATGAGCTCATGCTGAGCATCATCTGAGTCTGATGACGGAAACTCAAGGGTTGTTAATTGAACCTTGAAGTTATCTATTGAAATCTCGGATTCAGTAGTGTTTAATACTGATACGTTTACCCTATTGTTGGATTTGACATTGACTATGCAGTTTGCTAAGAACACACCTTCACAAATTTGTTGATCTAATATTAAGGCTTCTTTTTGGCCTGAAAAATCTGATAGATTGGCAATTGGGCATTCAATCACCATCTCTGACCGTGGAGGTATAACATATGATGGCTTACTAAAGCATATAGGTATCAAGTGTCCTTGCATGTTTAATGAATTTGTGGAATACTGCACGTCGATTTTGAAATGTCGAATAAAATCACTACCTATGATTCCGTCAAAATATAGATTGATCTTGTCGTCAATCGCGTGGAACAAAAAGTCAAACATTATTTTGCTTTTATCGGAAATTACGTGTTCAAAATTGAGCTGGATGGACCCAAGAGATTCACATGTGGAATCGTTGTCACTTAAACCTTTTAGAGTGACTGTTAACGGTCCGAGCACTGGTTTGATCAAACTTGACTGTTTTACAATAGAAATTGAGGACCCAGTGTCTATAAGAAAGCATAGAGGCTTTTCATTTAAATGTGTCTTTAAATAAACGTGTGGTAAAGATATTTTGTTGTTCACGTTATTAATTTTATAACTCTTTTCACGTATAAAATCCCTAGAAGAAAAACTCGGTTTGTCGCGAGTAGAGGGAATAGTTTTAGAATATCCAAGTTCATTTGAATGACCAAAAATAATTTCAGGATTAACTTGTGTTAGGACAGATTTAAGAACACAAGATTTGAGTCTTTTGTCTTGAATTTTTGACTGAGGTAGAGGCGCATCAAAACCCTGATTTTTACAGGTGCTGCCTGGTAGCTTAGTTGAAAACTCAGTGAAATAAGGTTCTGACTGAGGGGAAGGTGCAGAAGAATCCTGTGCCACGGCTTGTGTGCTACAGGTGCGACCTTGCAACTTTGCTGAGAACTCAGTAGACAAAGACTGGTCAATTTGTCGAGATTCATTTTCCATCATCTGTGCTGGGGGTAATTTAAGAGCATAGGGTTGATTTTTAATCTTCCGTGCTGGGGGTAATTTAAGAGCACGGGGTTTACCTATAGAAGGCTTATCATTCGTGTCGTTTACATTATTACATTGTTCCGGCAGACACGAGACCGAAACAGTGTTTAGTTTAAATCAACTTGGTCATCAGAAGAAACGCTAACAACATGAACATTAGAGCGACTATTGTTTGCCGCGTTGTTGTGAAATGCACCTGCGCTTGGCGATGCAGCGTCGTGGGAGTCGGCGGCGTTTTGATTATTTTTATACTTAAGTTTGCGACACTCGCCGATCAAGTGACCGTGTTTCTTGCAATATACGCAAGTTTTGTTCGAGGAAAACCTTGAATTCTGGTTGTTTCTTTGAGCAACATGAGGATTCGAATTTACGTGATAGAAATTAGGACTTGAAGTTTTCGCTTTATTTTTGTAACAATCAGAGGCCAAATGTCCAGACTTCTGGCAAATAGAGCACTGCTTATTTTGGCGTTGTGCTAGTTTAGAAAGTTTATAAAGCTTTTCTTCCTCAATAGCATGAGTTATAGCATCTGAAAGGGTCTTTGGATTCCTACAGCGCACTATGTGAGAGTAGTTGGAATTCATTCCCAACAAAAATGTGTTAAGGGCAAGATCCTCCATAGCGGCTAATCTGCCGATTAATTCTTTGTCATTGTCGCAACTATAATGTATATCAGACTGTAAACGTGTGAGACATGATTCAACACGTAATGAATATTGTGTCACATCTTCTGTGGGCAATTGCTTGCAATTTTGTAAGTCGACGAGCAAATGAGTTGAATGTTTTTTCTCTCCAAACGTGGCCTTAAGGAATTGTTTGATTTCAGGCCAAGTACTGAATTTCTTGAGGCAGCAGGCTAACTGCGCCTTGCCCTCAAGTTGTGACACGATATACTTGTATAAAACATCCTGTTGATCTGTACTAGCTAATGAGAATGCGTTTTCGCAATTAGTCAAGAATGCTGGCAACAACTCGCGGTCCCCATTATAGGGTTTTATGAATTTGGTCAGGAACGAAAGAGTAATTGATGAAGTCATTTTGGGTTTTTCTTTTTTTCTAATTGTTACTTTGGGGCTTTGGTTTTGGCTTTCAGAAGAGGAACTTTCTGAATCAGATGTAGTTAATTTATCGGCTTCTTCTTCTAATTTTACTTCTTTTCCAGTCGACATTAAGTTACAGCTTTTGTAATGTAGTACAGATCATCAGTAAACACAATCAATAAAAATGTAAAATACAGTAGAAAGTGTGATTGCACTTTAAAAATAGTTATAGAAAGTTTGTAAAAATAAATCTTGATGTATATAGTTGTAAAACTTGTAAAAATCACTTGCACATTCACTTCAATTAGAAAGTTAGGAATAGATAAAATAACTCACAGAATGATGACGGCACTCACGAACATTTTGAAGAACGGCTTTTTCCAAAAACCGCGTAGAAACGGCGCACGGCAACTGCAGTGCGACGCAGTAATGACGTCAACAGAACGTCGAAGGCCCGGCGACCCAGGGAGTCGTATTACGGAGTACCTCGAAGTCACGTTGCGTTGTTCGTGATCCCGTTGACTTCCACGTGGAAAGTCAATATGAGTTGATAATGATGATGATTGGTTCACCCGTCCGTTTATGAAGACGGTGGTGGTGCAGACAATTGTGGTGCGGGCTCACACTCGAAAGCGGAGACTTAACGTCGACCACAGCAGCAGGAAGCGTCCAGGATGAGATGCGGGCTCGCGCCTGGCAGCGGAGACTTATCGTCGACCTCGAGAGCAGCAGCGCGGGCTTAGGCTTGCATGCCCAAGTCTTAACGTCGACCACTGTCTATTAAAGGACCTTACTCCACAGAGCCACTAAATGGTTGTCAGGCGGGAAGTTATTTCGCGACGCGCCTAACACCTATGAATCTCAGTACTCACGAGTTTTCCTGAGATCCCACTTCTGACACCAAATTTGTAAGGATGGCGCTCCGTGGGTCCTTTTTAAAAAAACACTTTTATTACTGCTGCTGAATAAATTTATTTCACTGTACTACACACCGAATTTTAGACAAAAATAACGAGAGTTTACAATGTATGTATCGGACAAAGGTTGTGGGGTGACTGCTGCCAGTCTCTATCGAAAACAGTTTTATATAAAATGAATTAGCTTAAGTCAGCGTTTACTGCAAACTACATTCGGTTATAACAGTACGTACATTATATTTTCGAAAATAAATTGACTAGCTACAGTTAGTATGTCAATTTCTTTAAAAAGCTGTCTTAAGGAGTTTGTGCGTTTTAAATGATAAATTCCTCGAATAGCTCTTTTCTGTAAAATAAAAATAGTTTGACTATCCGCTGCTTTTCCCCACAAAAAGATACCATAGGACATGACACTATGAAAGTAACTAAAATATACTAGCCTAGATGTAGCCATATCCGTGTTTTGTCTGATGTTCCTAACAGCGTAAGCCGCAGAACTTAATTTACCAGCCAATTTTTCTATGTGGGGTCCCCACTGCAATTTGTTATCAATGGTTATTCCAAGAAACTTCGTGTCATTTACTAATTCTAGCGTATTGCTGTCCAACACTAAACTGGTTCCAACTTGCCTGTCATTTGGAAGTGAGAATTTGATACATTTGGTTTTACCAGCATTTAACAATAAATTGTTAACTGTGAACCAATTCAAGGTTAAAGATAATACTATATTGACATCATCAAAATCTTCTTTTTGTCTTTCAATTTTGAAGACCAGTGAAGTGTCATCAGCAAACAACACTATGTTAGTCAATTTCTCCACCATAAAAGGCAGATCGTTAATATATACCAGGAATAAGAAAGGGCCTAATATGGAACCTTGTGGAACGCCAATTTTTACCCCCGATCCATCAGATTTAACGCCGTTGACTTCTGCCTTTTGAATTCTATTGCTTAGGTATGATCTTAGTAGATCCAACGCTTTATTTCTAACTCCGTAATTATTTAATATCATTAGTCACGTGTTATGTTCAACACAATCAAATGCCTTCGACAGATCGCAAAAAACACCGATAGCATTCTGTGCGGCTTCCCAAAGCCAATAGCCGTGCCCGCGAAATAATTGTGAAGGTAGATGAATTTTTTGAAAAGGAGAAAGAAGACTCGAAGATTTTTTTCAGCAAAGTAATTAAAAATGTATCGCACTTCAAACAGAACGTGATATTTTCCAAAGAAACTCTAATGTACCTAAGATACCTACCTGAAACTAAAATCAAAAGTTACACTAATGCGATCGCCGCCACGGAGTGATCAAAAATACAGTTGCAAAAATAGGTAGGAAAATAGTATATAATGCAACTAGTGAATAAAGGACGGATTTAAAGCGTGGGCGGTATAAGACATTTAATGAAGAAAAAAGAAAGGTAAAATTAAGTAAAATGCTCATTAAAATTGTAACAATTACTAAAATTAAGAGTAATTTTCTTAATATTATTATCAGGATGGTCAACTTCTGAAGCGATATTTATATCTTTTCGATGGCCAGAACTTTCTGCTGGAGGAAACTCTGGGACATCTTTGGACGTTGAAGGGCGTGGAGTCCATGGGTCTTCAGGTTTCTTTAGGTTTATGCTGCTTGCTATCTGAAGGCTGCGTTTCGATTTATTTTCGATACAATCTTCGATATAACCTTCAGCCACGGTACTAGACTTCCATCCGCCATGTCGCTTTAATTTCGTCATATCTGCACCAGTGTTCGCTAACCACGTTGCAGAGGTCCTTCGGAAAGAATGTCTTTTATACATCTCGAGAGATCGAGTAGCTCCAAAAATGATGCAATTACTTTTTGCATGGAACCAATTTTATTTATTCGAATAGTACAAAAAAATCTATAGTTGTTTACATTCGGAGGACGAAAACTTTGATACTTTTCTACGATTTTTATCTAATGATCTCGGATTACGAAGGTTCGGTCGATTTTCGTTTTCTCTTCCCTCAAAGTAATCAGCAAAGCGGTATCAGAGATCGTTTGCACATCATCCACTGTCAGTTTAACAAGCTCATTTGCATGACAGGCCACTGATGCCCAGAATCAACGCAGCCTGTAAACAAAAATATTAAATCTGTTACAAAATTGATGTTGACAGGTTTACAATTAAATAGTTCTAAACTACTTGGGCTAAGTAACGTTTGTTGAAGATTACTTACTTTTACTGCCAGAAATTTTAAGTCTGGCGCTTAATTCAAAAAGCTTTCAACATTTTGAGCGGTAAAAGCCAGGGATTTTTTCGGTTTGTAACCTTTCAAGGTAGGCTTGTAACTTCGAGTACGTTTTTATGTCAATATTCTATATTAATATATTATTCCTTGTTTTTATAGTACAAAGCCGTAGCTTAGAATTCATACTCCATAATGTTGATGACTTCTTTTTCTTTGACAGCTCATTAAAATAAGTTAGGAAAACAGAATCTGAAAACCTGCTAGAAGCTTGATTTTAATTTTTCCATTTGCAAAATTCATTGTAGGCTTTGATGTAAGCCAGCCGTGATTAGTTGGGTAGCAAGTTTTCTACTTTATCGGTTGCCCTCTCTTTCATAAACTCAGGTGTTAACCCATCTTCTTCATCACTTGAATGCATTTTCAATCGATTAAATAAGTAACACCATAGACTAATAATACAAGAAGACTAACCATCCCGAACAAAAAATCGTGCTCCGGAAGAAAGCTAAAATTGCCGCCCAGACACAGATGGCGTTAGACCTGTTTGCTGCTTGCTTAGACAGAGACGGTTGCCTATTTTTAATACTTTATAATGCCCTAGGTGGCGTCAGAGATTTATAAAACTACACATGCGCCACCAGACTCAGATTAGACCTCAATATAATTCAAAACATGATCGTAAATTTCGTGACTTATTAAAACAATGTGATGGCGCAATTGGTTCGTTATCAGTTGCGCAATCTGAATGTTCTGGGCTCAAATCCAAGTATTTTTCTTGTTTTTTTTTAGTGCTTAAGTTTTCTTGTAAAATGGTACGGAACCCTTCGTGTGCCAGTCCGAACCGCACTAGGCCCGGTTTTTTTAAACCTTTTCGACAAAACTTCTCCAATAAAATTGGTATCAATTTTATTACAGGCGCTAGGCAAACAAGAAAAATACATGAAATGAAATACACGGTCAAGTGCGAGTCGCACTCGCAAACGAAGAGTTCCTTACCACCGCAAAATGGAAGGGATGGTATGGAGTGAATAGGTATTTTTTTTATTTTTTTTGATTTAATAAAGCAAAATGTTAATTACAAAGTTATTGGTGTGGCTACTTCCTTGCTCCGTATATGTATGTAATCAGGTAATTTATAAGTTTGTATGTGGTATCGTAAGAAATTGTGCCCCCTCTATTTAGACCATATATTTCTCTATAGTTTACTTATAATATTAAAGTAATGACAAGGACAATGGGAGTCTTCGTTTGAGGAACCGAGGTTTTTACAACTGCTCTAATTCTGATTAATATGGCTCTGGGGCTTTTCTGGTCCAGAGGATTTCGCTCGCTGTGCAACGCGGTAACGCTGCCAGTGTAAAGGGATTGTTTTCGTTAGGTATGTATTTGCATAAATTTTCCTTTTTAAAGTAACCCTAAAAATACGCGTAAAGCACCGTACATGTGTTAGAGAGTGAATTATCAAAGTTGATCGCAATGCTATTTGCAGTAACCACATTAAATAATAAAAAAATACTTTGGCTCAATAAACAAACCGTATAAAAACATTAAAAGGTAACTTGTCCGCACTGGGGATCGAACCACGATCAACCGCTCGTTTGAAAGTCTGACGATGAACCGCTCGGCCATCCGGCTGAAGAACCTTGCTGATAAGAAAGGCGAATATTACATGTACTTTCTTTCGTTCGGCAATGAAAGCATTGAGATTGTGGAAAGACTGAAATTATAATTTTGTAATGAAAAAAAATACTATGAGCGACATCTAGATTGTTACCAATGAATTATTTTTCGATTTACGGTGCTTTGTATGGCGATGGACACTCTTCTTTATACATAGTCAGGTCATAAGTTCTGTCACATGTGCAATATGAAATAATTTAGACATGTTTATTATTTATGTAAACATTTGTATAGCAAAATGAACTTAATAAAACATAGATTCTTATGGTTATAAAGTTTATTCAAAATGACCCCCGCGATTTTGAATACAGGCCTTTATTCTGCGCGGCCAGTCGTCTATCGCAGCACGAACGAGGTCCATGTCAATATCGGCGGCTGCCTTAATCAAGGATGCCTTGAGTGACTCCAAATCAGGATGAGGCTTTGAGCAGGCCTTTTCCTCCAAGTGTTGCCATATCTTGTAATCTAATGGACTCAAATCTGGACTGCAGGAGGGCCAGTCTTCGTGCCGGATGAAGTCGATTTCCATCGCCGCCAGCCAGTTTGTGTGCTTTTCGCTCTATGAGCTGGCGCAGAATCTTGTTGGAATACACAGTGCCTGTTATTAAACATGGTATGAGAAACAGGTTCCACAAGGTTCTTGAGGACTGTATTTTGATACACAACTGCATTCGTTTTTACGCCTTTCTCACAAAAATGTACCTCAGTTAAGCCCCAATAAGAGACTTCCAACCAAACCATGAGCGAGGATGGAAAATGACCTCGTTGGACACGCGGAATACGGTTGCTCGCTTTTTCACTGCTGTGTGCGTACACATTATCATTTTCTTTGTTGTAGCTCTCTTCCACGGTGAAAATTTTTTCATCCGAAAAAAGAATTTCCCGATGCTTTTTTCCCGCGTACCGCTTCATCAAAGCGCGGCATCTCTTCAGTCTCATGTCCATTAAACGAGCGTCCAAACGATGTCCTGTTTCTCTTCGATATGCCCCAAGCCCTAAGTCTTCATTTAACACCCTTTTCACCGTGGTCCTGCTTAACCCCATCTGAAGGGCCAACAGTTTCTGCTTACGTATGGGATTTCTTTGAATTCGCGCCTTCACAGCTTTTATCACTGCTGGAGTCCTATCAGAGCGAGGGCGACCACTTCTTGACCTGTCATCTACACTAAAGTCTTCATTGTATCGTTTTATGGTACGATAAACGAATCTTTTGGTTATATTCAAATTTTTCAGTAAGTCGAAAATCTGAATTGGCGCGTAACCGCAACGATGCAACGCAATAACTGCGACACGGTCTTCTTTAAGTGTCCACTCCATATTTAAAAATGAGGAAAATTCTAAAAAGTACACATTTTTATTTTCATGAAAAATTCGAAATTCGAATTCAATAAACTTTTTTGTGGCCAGCGTTCTAAATTCAAAAGTTTTTATTGTGTGACAGAATTTATGACCTGACTGTGTATAATTACTCTATGGTAATACTAAACTTTGTGTTCGTATGCAAAATAGCGCCAATTTCTTAGTGACAGCAAAGAACACAAAACAGTTTTTATTCTAATACTAAACTCCTTGTCGAAAATGTCGACCAATCAAATCTCGAGCAGTTATTTGCACAAGGAGTTTGTATATGTAGTATTCTTTGCACCAGGAATTTGTATCGATTATTTTTTGTGCAAGGAGGTTGTATAGCATATAGCATTTAGATGTAGGTCGAATATGTTGGTGTGTTCTAAATTCAAACACCAAATTTGTGAGTAAATGAATTAAATAAGCCTTCGCCTGCACATCTACTTCAGCCATCCCAACTCCTGCACCAGCTGGAGAAGGAGGCCTGGGTGTTCTAGGAGCTCGTGGGTGTTTGTTGTGTCTCCTAGGATAGCCATCCTGGTTTCTGTTGTGGATGGACATGCCAGTAGCATATGCTCTACTGTTTCATCCACTTCCATGAACCCCTGCACAGGGGGCTGTCCGTTGCATCTGTAATTGTCAAGTGTGTGTTTAGTGTACAATGGCCTGTAATAAGGCTTGTTAGTATTTTTATTTTACAGCGTGGCAGTCTCATTTAGTAAATGGTAAATTTATGGTTATACTTGTCTACAAAAAGTTTTGTGTTTTTGCAGTCTTCTCTGCTAGACCATAATAGGTTTTATTGCTGTACTGTGGCTTCTCTGAGCCTTTTTCGTAGAGCTTCCGCTGATAAGGGCGATAATGGTGGAGGGCCGATTGCTGGCCTTTCTGCTCCTAATTTTGCTAGCTTGTCTGCCTCCCAGTTGCCCTGGTCACCCTGGTGACCTTTTACCCACTGGACTGTGACCTTGTTTTTCTCACCTAGCCTGTTGAGTGCCTTGTGGCATTCTAGTATGAGTTTTGATTTTGTCAACGGTCTTTTTAGTGAGCTTATTAGAGCTGCGATGTCCGTTTTTAAGGTTATGTCATTCCCCTCTGCGTCATTTATCAAGTGTATTGCCCCGTGTAGGAGACTCAGTGTTTCAGCTTGAAACACTGTCGTCTCCTTTCCGAATCTTAGGGAAAGTTTAATGTCAAGCTCCGGCGAGAAAAGACCTCCGCCTGTGTTCTTGCTTTTCTTTGAGCCATCACTGTATATTGTTATGCTTTTTTGATTTGGTATTGTTGGTGTTTCGAAGTCCTTGGCTGTGATTACATATTTCCTACTGAATAGGAATTCTGTTTTTATGCGATCAATTCCAATAATGGCCTCCGGCACTTCCCCGAATGTTTTTTCTAGAATTGTGCAGTGTCCTTTATCTGCTATTTGTCCTTTCCATTGTCCAGTACTGTATAGCCTTAAGGCCGCCGATTTGGCCTCCTGCTGTACGAATAGGTCCAATGGTGGTATGCCTAGCATGATTTCTAGTGCCGCTGATGGCGTTGACCTCATGTAGCCTGTCATGGCTACACATGCCATTCTCTGGAACTGCTGAAGTTGTGTTGCAGTTGTGGATAGTATTGTTCGTTGTCACCATACCAGGGAGCCGTATGTGATGATGGGTCTCACCACAGCCACCATACATCCATCGACATATTTTGGGCTGGAGTCCCCATCCGTTATCCCATCATGTTAAGGTTGGTGCCTAGTTTCTCCAATCCAGTTCTGATGCTACTAAAGTTTGTTTTATCAAAAGCTCCTTCGATGTCTATAAATACCGCCAGGCACGACTGTTGGCTTAGTATTGAGATTTCTATTCTTCTGACCACTGCGTGTTAGGCGGTCTCTGTAGATTTGACCGCTTGGTACGCATGTTGGCTTGGGTGTATAGGGTTGGTTCTCATGGGACCGTCTGCTAGGGACATCACTCTGTACTACTTTTACAATGCAACCGATTTGATTAGATAAACTTAATTTTTTACTTCTTCATACAAAACAGCATGATCGAGTGAAAATTAATGTTGCTCAGATCAAATTGGTTTCATTGCAGTGATGATTCTAGTAACCCCCTAAAATATGACTGCACATTTCTCTTACACCTGTATCTTCCTTTTCTTCAGAAGGCCGCAACTGCAACAGCTCAAAAGCCTTCACGACCTTCAGAACCTGTATCACAAATTAATGATATTTCTCAAAACGGTTATATTAAAGTCATCCAGTAATATCTTTTCTCTTCGCTGTCTCTTTGTAGGGGTTTTTACTTTACAACCAGAAACCTCATTTTCTTTTATCTGTTTGTTTGTTTTATAGTGAATGTTGCTCAGAACAATGCGAATGAGACTGGAGGATAAGAGAATGAGATTTAGAATGGTTTATTTTATGAAAATTAATAAAGGTCTTAAAAAATGCAATTACCGCCATGTCCTGTCAATAAAATGGTGTAAGACTATAACCAGTGGTGTATAAATACGTAATTTATACATATTTGTCAATTAGATTATCTTCTATTTTTCTATTTAAATTCAAAATTTCAAACATGACATCGAAATATCACAAGATATTTTTAAACCACTCTAGATTTAAATATTTTTTGTCATTTGGTATTTTATTGTATTTCTTGGGCCATGCAAAACATATCCCTATGTAAAAGAGTTGTCCTAGACGGTAACAAGCAAAGTCTGTGCCGATGTTGATGGCGTTAAGAATAGCTTGTTGTGGACGCCTCAATAAAATTTATAGGATTAGTTTTTGACGAAAACTGCGGGGACGGGACACCAAACAGTAATTTTCTTAAATTTGATTTAAATTTTATTCTCTTATCTTGTCTTAGCATTTATTCGAGCAAGATTCTATGAATTTCAATATGTTTCCTCCAATGCTATATGCATAGAGTTTTTCGAGCAATATCCTGTGGTCAACATAATCAAATGCCATTGTCATGTGCATTTAAAGGGTCACTACTGGTTGTCTCTTATCCATGTAGGACGTTATGTCCTTCAGGAAGTCGTAAATTGCCATATTAATGGTTTTCCCTCTTATTTCCGAAAGTTAAGATATTAAATGATTCTAAGTATGAGGAATAGCCTTATCTAAGATCTTTTCAAATATTTTAGACATCACGTCGGTAATTTGTCATACATTCCCTATCTGATTCCTTAAAGAGAGGTTTTACGATAACTGTTTTTAAAATTTCCGGGTATGCTCCGAGGAGACTGCATAAATTTATAATGTGGCACACGATTGTCGTGAATTGTTATGCCGGACATGTTTAATTACTAAACCATTGATTGACTAGCTTTTGGGATGTCATTTATGTATAAAATATATAGCGAAGGTCCTGATACGGAACCCTGTGGAACACCAAATTTTATTTCCTTTACGTCAGAAGATTACAGGTGATCTGTTTTTGTCTTAGGACAGATTTTGTTAATTTTTGTCAATTGTGCCCGGTTACTCAAGTATGATTCTAGTAGACTAAGATTATTCCCTCTTATTCCGTAACTTTTTAGTTTTTGTGCTAAGATTGTGTAATCGACGCAGTCAAATGCTATTGTAAGGTCCATAAATATCGATGACACTCTTTTGCCGCTATATACGTTTTTCATTATCGTGTGTAAAAAATCGAAGACAGCCATACCAATGTTCTTATTTCTTTTAAATGCCTTCTGTTTATCCGTAACGACCGTAAGGATATTGACGACCGGAATGGACGTGTCGGCGATGTCCCTGTCTACGAAGCCAAGGGTCCCGGGTTCGAGTCCCGGTGGAGGTAAATATTTGTTTGGTGAGAACGGATGTTTGTACCCTATTTATGGTTATTTATCTATCTAAGTATAATATTTATCTATATAAGTATGTGTATCGTTGTCTATTACCCAAGATACAGGGAATCCTAGTTTGGGGCTATAGAAATGTGTGTAAATAGTGTCCGAGGTATTATTTATTATTACAGTAAGTATATTATAAAGTTCTTTACAATTCTTTACAATTTTTGATATATTGCTTATTAATTATTTTAGAAAATATTGGAATAAGAGCTTCTGGTATGTAATAATTGATATCTTCCTTGTTATCTTTTTTGAAGAGTGGTCTGACGATAGACCTTTTTTAAACGATATGGAAAAACACCATGTTCGATGCAGATATTTATTATGAAGCAAAGAGCGTAGCGTGTCTACTCTTTTCACTATCTTGTCTCTTGCTGATGTAAATATATTTCCTGTATAACCATTAACAATGTATCATTCGGTGGCCCTGCTGCCGTCGTTCTCTAAAATCTCTTGAATCAGTAGGCTTAAACAGGTACAGCGGATAAGGAACTTTTCGGTGATTCATACAATTTTGCAGTATCAACATCATTGGCGGTTTCTGCTTATTTTGTGTCCACAATTGTGAAAAAAATTGATATCGCTAAAAAAGACAGAACATAGGTGATCTTCGGATAAGCATTTGATTAGGTTAATTGGTACGGGGGGTTGTTAGACCAGAAACACTTAGGTGTCGCGGCGAGCAGATTTTACTTTTGATTCAGAACTCATTTTTAAGAAAACTTATTTATCCAACAATTTACATAGATAGGGTTTTCTGAAAGCTGACGTATTGGGCATTATATTTTAAGTCGGAGTCTTTTAATTATTTTGTATAGTAGCTTCGAGTGGCTCGGTTGTAGCCCTTTATTCCCGCTAGTTCAATTGGACAGTTCAGTTGACTGAACTAGTGGGTTTTTTCCCCATTAGTTCAATTGGCTGAACTAGTGCGACTTTTTTCCCACTAGTTCAAGTGCTCGTCTCTTCTGTTGAGTTACTAGTAATATTCCTAAAATGTTTTACTTAATTGTACTTTGATTTATATAGAATAAATATTACGTACCTACTAAGAGATAATGGGTTGTTTAAAGGTATTAATAGATTGTGGAACTTCCAACATCTTTCTGCGGTCTTGGTATATGTAATATCTTGTTGTTTATTGATACGCACTCCATCACTGGCTGACATATTTAAGGGTTAAAGGTTTCTGAGGACATTTGTGCTCCTAGTACTTTTGGATTTGATTTCTAGGTGTCGAAAGAAAAGATTATGATGAATCCCACACTTTGTCTATTTTTGCTTTACATTTTCTATCTCAAGGCCATTCGTGATGTGTAAGAGAGGTATAAATATTGCGTACCTACTCAGTTGCTTAGTTTAAAGGTGTATATATTAAACCTTAATAAGGCACGGGACACTATATACCAACCTCATTTTGAACCTCATGGCTTGGTAATAAATTCGAAAAGCAATGAAAAATGCTGCATGCTCGCGCCTTATTAAGAGTTAAAACCTCCTGAGGACATATATGCTCCTAGTAACTTTTTTATAATATTTTAAGATCTTTTGCTATAACAAGCAAGTACACCTCTGCATAAACTTAAAATATCTCCGTGTAACTTCTTAAAACCACCTGTTTTCCTAGTACTTGAGCAAAAATAAGAGTGATTTATTAATGCTTGATTCGTGAAAATATTTAATACAATATTTATTATATAAGCAAAGGGTGAAGCCAGGAACGCTTGTTTTATTTTCAACTGAACTAATGGGACAAAAAATCCCACTAGTTCCGTCAACTGAACTGTTCAATTGAACAAGGAATAAAGGGTTATAGCTTGAGTCACTTTGTTAGTTCGAGAGAACATAACGAGGGCTGCGAGCGAAAACCCGATAACTAATCGATAAACATGAAACTGAGATAATCGAGATTAAAGTTTCACATAAGACAAATGGTCGTCAAATTTTACCTGGAAATCATATCATGTTAGTGATGTTTTACATTGATGCTAAATATATTTAGGGCCTAGAAAAACCATAATGTGATGATACTGACATTTCCTAAGCATATTATTTATCCAAAAAAACACAAAAAGGTACCGACTTATTGGGTTTTACACAAAAAAAAACTACATAATTTTTTCATTTCTGGTATAAATTAAAATCTAATTAACTGATTTTCGCTCGAAATACAAATAAAAATGTTTCTTTTAACTCCTTCTAAATAATGAGTTAACATGTCTTATAGGATTATAGTAAAGAAAATTCTGTTGAGTTTATGTTATTATTGGGTTTTTTAATTATCCCAAATTCGATCTACGACTATAAAATATCGGGTTTAAACTCCAGAAAGGACGTGAAAAGTACATTACGGCAAGTAGAATATGAAAATGAAAATGAAAATCTTTATTTTACACAAAGGTTATGGTAGACATATGTTGTACTAGTCCCACACTAGGTCTCCCTGTGTCGTGGGTACTAGGCTCAACCATAAATAATAATATTAACAAATTACTTGCGTAAAATAAAGTAAATGAAAACAAATAATAATAAAAAAAGCTTAAATTAGCGTGTGGTGGACAATTAGTCAGTACGGTAGGTATAAAAATTAAAACAAATAGTAGTACATTTACTCTCACTCAAGCAGTAATATCTTCCATGCAAATGCATGATGAATACTTAGATCATCTGAAACTAAACTTAATTTAGTTAAAAATACGTGATATGATAACAATGTTAATATATAATAAAACAAAACATCAGCATCAGTTAGGTAGACCTAGTTATTCGATCTATGAGCTCCTCAGCATCATCGTAATCAAATTGGTTAAGCCACTTTTGAAGTACTATTTTAAATCTGTACGAGTTTAGTTGTTTAAGGGTACTGTCGGACTTCAATAGTACGGTGTAAAGCCTGGGAGCGATGGCACTGTAATGCCTACTGGCGAATAGGCTCCGGTAGAAGCCTGTATATGGGCATCGCGCAGTTCTTTTGTTTGTGACAGGGACAAAGGGTATGCCCTTACTGTGGTATCGTATCAGTGATTGGGAAACGAACATCTTTCTAACCGAATTGACATTGGCTTGCTTGTATACTAAGGTAGTTGGGGATTTATACGGTAATGACATCATGACCTTAATCTAAGTACCGAACGTTGTGCTCGTTCTTGACTCGATTTTGACCAAAACTAGACTTATCGGGTTTTGCCTCGCAGCCCTCGATATGTTAAATAAGTATTATATCTAATTATTAGTGAATGATGCCTTTATGACTGACAGTTGAACTAATAATTGTTAATTAGTTTAAGTTTTTATGTTTGAAGATTTATTTAAAAAAAAATATCCTCAATAACCTGCTTGACTGAAGAGAAGTTACTAATCAGTGTTAATCACATTTTCAGTTATGCACGTTATTGAGTGTAGTGCAGTGTAATAAGATCACATAAATAATAAGTTGTTTTATTAGCAAAAACATATATTTGGTTCCTTTTTTAATACAAATTCAATATTGTGTCTAATTTCTACATAAATACATGAACATGTGAAAATTACAGGACGTCCAAACAGAACTTTACTTCCATGATTTCTTGAAAAATACAACAAACAGTTATTTTTTCGGTATTTTTCTTACTTTAACTTGTAACCTAACATTACAAAATGAATAAAAAATGCATACGATCCAAAAATATGTCTTTGTGAAATTTAAGGTTAAAGCCAAACGAAAACGAGGTTCCGTGTAACTTTCGCGCTCATAAGTCATCTGTAAAAAGGGGGAAATTGTGAAAATAAACCATCGGAAAATGGCGAGGGGCTTAGCTCTCATAAGCTCCTTTGAGGTGACAACATTATTCGGCCCAAAATTGAGGCTTCGCGGCATTTATTAAAGCGAAAACCGGCAACAAAGGGGAGATATTGAATTGTAAGGGAAAGGGACTGGGAGTTAGTAAGTTCGATAGGAAGAAAGTACCGGCCCTTTGAGCACAGAGTATTTTAAAACGTTAATAACGTTCGTGAGTTTTCACATATTTAGGCAATATAGAAATAAATGCGTATTTTTGGTACTATTGGACTTGTGTACATTTATAAGGATTATTTCCGCAAGTCTCAATGCAGTTAGAGATGTTATTATTACGATGCAGAAATCGTGAATATTGTTTTTTTCACATATATCTGAGGATACAGTTGTGTCCCCGCCAAGAAATGCGCAGCCTTATATTACTATTATTTCTATTGATCTATATTGTTCAATAATATCTAGCAATACACGACTTTCTATCGCTTTCATATAATTATTCGTTATTTTTTTTGTTTGTGTATTTTACCATGTGCATTGAATAAATGAATTTATTTTTCTTTTTTATATAAGTAGTGCCTTCTCCCCCAATTCCTAGCTCGACGTCTCAAGCGAGAGTTCTTTGGCCGCGGAGGATCGCAGTAGGTGACACGCACAAAGAACTCACAACTTCTTTCCCAGTAGATTAAATTCTTTTCTATCTGCTTCCGACCTTAGGGCTAGTACACACTTATTTGTGTCCAGGGTGTTGATTCTAATATTTATATTGTGATATATATTCTTGTCGCTAGTCCTTCTCTGTGCTCTCTTTATCCAAAATGACTCTTAAGATTGTCTGCCTACTCTCAATTCGTCCCATTAGTTAATTGATTGGTTGGGTGATACCATTGTAATACCTTATATCAATGGAAAGATTTTGGGCTGATGTCAATGTGTGATAGTGAGGATTTACAGGTAAGTATGAAAAAATAGAGTATCGTAAGAGATGCTGAGAGGAGGAGATGGCGTCGTGGCTAGTCAGCTGTACCGACACTTTACTATTTACTATGTGCTGGACCATTGGTCGGGTGCCAGGAGACTGGTGCAAGGCTGTTATCGTCTCACTATATAAGAAGAAGGTTTCACTGCCGGGCTGTAAAAATCATGGCGTATACTCGTGGCATAGTATTGTCAACACCGTTGGTAAATTGTATGAAAACATATTATTTGCAAGGTTGTTGAACAAAACGGACGATAAAATCTGGGATGTGCATATGGGATTCAAAAGGGAATGGGATAAATGGACCAATCTTTGCTCTACGATGCGTAACATAGAAGCATCTGGCTTTCAGGCAAAAAGTTTGCAGCGATTTCGTTGTCTTAGAGAAGGCATATGCCTTCATCATATCATATGATAAAGTGGTGAGAAATGTTTTGGGGGAAAAACTATCTGCATATGGAGTGGATATACAAATGGTACATGTACCGAAATCCTTGTATAACGACTCCAGTGTATGAGTCAGAATAAACGTTGCCTACACGCACAGGCTGGTTTAACATCAAACCACACCACGTTCGAGACAGTTATTTCATTTGAATAATTTGAAACAGCGTGATTGTGGGATGAAAATGGGAGAGTTACTTATCGTTGCGCTTCTTATACGCGGATAATAAAGATATTCTTGCATTGTCACTGCAGGAAATGGTTACTATCATGAATGAAGCATTTAAGAAGAAGGGAATAAAAGGGAATGTTAGCAAGGCCAAGGTTTTGGTTATACAAAATGATGAGAAGTATCTGAATGCGTGATTATGATTGATGATGAACAAGTGGTTCAAGTGAATGAGTTTATATACTTAGGTAGCATGTTTACAAGAAAGGGAGATATTAAAGGGACTATAAGTACGGAAAATAAAATCAATGGGGCACTGCATTCCGTGATGGGTAGCCAAACTGTGTAACAAAAGGCATTTTTGGCTATGAATAATGGAGAGTTGAGTCCGATATTGATGTATGAGTACGGAAAATAAAATCAAATATTTTTTTAAATAGATCTTGTATTATAATCGTGTGCGTGGTTCTTGTGCTGAGCTGGAAAATCAGAGCTCCATAACTCTTGGTCTTTAATGTAGTCATCTGACCGATAATATGCTTTATAAAGGAATATTTTTTTAATAATGCCTATAAATTTCTTATATGACATATTTTATATGTCTTTGAACAGTTCCCTCAGGGAGTCACGACTGCGAAGGTTTTAATTGCTCTAATAGCTCTTTTTGCAGAAGAAAAATTGTGTCAATATCAGCAGCTCGGTTCCATAGGACATAATGCTGTGGAAGTAAACAAGTCTCGCCTTATCTTTATTCGTCAGCTTTTTGATTCGACTCACAGCATATGCAGCTGATCTTAGTCTTCCCGATACAAATGTAATGTAAGGACCAGATTATAGTTTCGAGTCAAGTTTTATCCCCAGGAAAACTGTTCTAACAATAAACTCTCTTTTCATTATTAAATATAACATAATTTTTTAAGGAATTAACATTAGACAAAGTGAATTTTGTACATTTATTTTTTCGCATTAAGGACTAGATTGTTAGCAGCAAACCGATTATGAAGTTGTTCAAGAGCGTAATTTACTTCGTCATAGTTCTGAATATGTCGATCCACCTTAAATATAAGAGATCATCAGCAAAGAACAAAATCTTTGACAAATTCTGAACTATGCAAGGAAAATAATTAATTTAGACTAAAATAAGAAAGGACCTAACATGGAACCTTGAGGCACGCCAATTTTTACGCGAGATCCTTATAATATGGTTATGTCAATCTGAACCTTCCGAATTCTATCAGCCAAATAAGAACTCAAAAGTTCTAGAGCTTTAGTTTTAATACGTGGTGTTCCAGTTTTAACAGTAATTTACGCAATCAGATGCTTTAGAAAGGTGACACAGAAGACAACAATGACATTTTTTAATTCTTCCCATGCACTGAAAATATGTTTTAATAGTTCAAACCAGCATCTGTGGTACAACGTCTTTTTGTAAAAAAGTCCCTTCTGTCTGGGTGCATACGACTCACGTATTCGGCCCAGTTCCACTTTAGCTTGGTGGTCTGTGCACCCACATCACTGATGCCAGTTAAGGAGCGTAGTGTGGTTTCTTTGCGCGGTCTATCCTGCGAACACCAAGGATCCTGCGCTTCATCGCTCGCTGGAAAACCTTGAGTGTGGACTTCTGAAGCTCAGTAAATTACCAGGTCTGAGCGCCGGAGGTTAGGATGGGCAGAATACACATGTCGATGTGCTTGAGCATGAGTATTAGCGGAAGGGTGCCCTTCATTAGTTCCTTCATAGACCAGTAGCTCTTCCAGGCGTTCGAAATCCTTCTTTCGGTTTATTTGTCCTGCTTGTTTTCGAAGGAAGCTATCTGGTCCACGTAAATACATTCATCGACAAACTGTATCTTCCGCCCATCTACCTCGACCCTACGTTTAACGCTGTTAGCCATGGCCTTGGTTTTCAACCGATTCATCATCAGTTTAGTGTCAAGACTCACATTGCTGAGTTTCTGTAGCATGCGCTGGAGCCCGGGGTTCTGTTGGAGCAAACAGGACTATGTCATCGGCGAAGTGAAGGTTTTTAGCCTTCTGCCACCGACGTCAATACCTCTGTCCACCCATGGGACCGCTAGCTTCATAAACACCTCTTCAAGAGGGCAGGTAAAGAGTTGCGGAGATAGCGGGTCTCCTTATTTGATGCCTCTTTCTATTAGAATGAACATATACTTAACAAACGTATTTTTTTTGTCACTTCTCTACATTTTACCACTGTGAGAGAAGTAGAATGAATAAACTCCCACAGATAGATTTTTAGATCTTTTTAAAAAATTGGTTTTGTTAAACTAATACAAATATTAAAATATTAATTATTATAATTAAGAAGCAGGAATAAATTATTACAAAATTATTAACAACAAGGTCTGTGTTGAGAAAGGTTAACCCCATACAGTCCCAGTCATTTATGTAATTTTGAACATTGTAATATCAATTGTAATATCACTAACCTTTGCAAGTCTAAAGAGAGTCAGAGTCAGAGTCATTTTTTTATTGAATATAAATAAATAAATTATCTTATTCAACGTCAAAATTATACTTACTTATAACTACAAGTCATTTTTTTTATATAAAAAAAAGACTACACCGTTTCGGAAGGTGGGCCTTGGGGTTAAGAAGAAACGGCAAGAAACTCCCCCATACCTTTTTTTTTTAAAAGTGACTTTACAACAGGTACTGGTTTCGGTCTAAGGAAATTCGCCGGCGAGTGATAGACTTGATCCATCGCCCCTCGTCGAATTTCTGTGCGCTGAGATGGTATGGACCATGCAGTTTTGTCATCTAAGTATTCCTTAATACTATAATAGGACTTTCTTATCAGCTCATTTTTAACATAGTTTTTGAACCTCTTCTCAGGAAGGATCAATGATTCCTGTGGTATTTTGTTGTAGAAGCGAATACAGTGCCCCATGAATGATGTGCCTACTTTACTTAGTCTAAATAATGGTAGTGCTAACCTATTTTTATTTCTAGTGTTAATTGTATGGCTATCACCTACAATTTTAAATAAAGCTATGTTTTTTCTTACATGCATGATATTCTCGTATATATATTGACAGGTAACCGTAAGTATATTAATTTCTTTGAATTTTTCGATTCTCTAGCATCTAATTGATATATCGCCCTGATCGCCCTTTTTTGTAAGAAAAATATCGTATTTATATCCGCTGCTCTCCCCCAGAGCAATATTCCATAAGACATAATACTGTGAAAATAACTAAAGTAAACCAATCTGGCAGTTTCAACATCTGTAAGATATCTGATTTGTCTGACCGCAAAAGCGGCTGAGCTAAGTCTTCGTGCGAGATTAGTTATGTGAGGACCCCATTGAAGTTTCGAATCTATAGTGATTCCGAGAAAGATTGTGTCTTCAACGAGGTCCAATCTTTCAGATCCTATTCTAACACTGCTTTCAACCTGTCGTACATTAGGCAAACAAAATTTGATACATTTAGTCTTCTTTGAGTTTAATAACAGGTTGTTTACATTGAACCAACTTAACACATATGAGAGTGTACTATTTGCGTCGTCTAGAATATCTTCTTGTCTTTTCACCTTGAAAATAATAGATGTGTCATCAGCAAATAGAACAATCTGAGTCATTTTTTCCACCATATAAGGTAGGTCATTCATGTACACTAAGAAAAGGAACGGACCTAAGATAGAACCCTGGGGTACGCCAATATTCATATGGGTTCCAGTGGACTTGCATCTGTTTATATCTAATTTTAGTAATCTTTCCATTAAATAAGATTCCATTAATTTTAACGCATTATCTTTGATACCATAGTATTGAAGTTTGAGCAAAAGAGTTTGATTGTCCACACAGTCAAAGGCCTTGGAAAGATCACAGAAAATACCAACCGCATCCTGTGATCCTTCCCACGCACTATAAATGTGTTCTACTAGCGCTACTCCGGTGTCTGTTGCTGATCTGCCTTTAGTGAATCCGAACTGTTTTTTGGTGAGTAGCCCAGATGCATTAAAGTGAGAGAGTAGTTGACTCAATATGACCTTTTCAAACACCTTGCTCAACACTGGCAATACAGATACAGGTCTGAAGTTGGCAGGGTCTTGTTTACTACCGGATTTGAAAAGTGGTATTAATCTGCTCATTTTCATGAGGTCAGGAAAAACTCCGTTTGCTATAAACCGGGGCGCAAGTAGTCTCTGATTATTTCTTGTTAATACTACAGCTATCGCTAAGTTTGGAAATTGTTGTAAGGTTCTTGCGTACATACATTATATAATTTTTTCGAAAATAGATTGACTAGCTACAGCTAGTATGCTAGTTTCTGTAAAAAGCTATCTTAACCTCTTGAATACCACCGGCGTAAGATAACGCCACTTTTTAGAAATAGTTTTTAAATTTTATTACCATGACATAAGGTTAAAAATCGCAACCCGTCCCAACTACCCTCAGTTTTTGAGAGGTCAAGGAGTCTTTGTGTTTTAAATTATAAATTGTTCTAGCTCTTTTATGAAAAAATAAAGTTAAAATATCCGCTGCTTTCCCCCATAACAATATACGGTAGGATCTCACTCTATGGCAGTAACTAAAATATACTAGCCTAGATGAAGCCACATCCGTGTTTTGTCTGATGTTCCTAACAGCGCAAGCCGTCAAACTTAATCTACCAGCTAATTTATCTATGTAGGGTCCCCACTGCAATTTACTTTATATGGTTATTCCAAGAAACTTTGTATCATTTACTAATTCTAAAGGGTTACTTTGTAACACTTAACTGGTGTCAACTTGCCTGGTACATATTTGGAAGTGAGAGTTGCTTTCTAACACTTAACTGGTCTCAACTTGCCTGGTATTTGGAAGTGAGATTTTTATAAACTTGATTTTACCAGCGTTTAACATTAAATTATTAACTGTGAACTGCTTCAAGGTTAAAGACAATACACCATCAAAATCTTCTTTTTGTATTACAATTTTGAAGATTTGAAGTATCTTTAGCAAGCAACACTTTGTCAATAATTTTTTTCACAATAAAAGGCAGATCAATAATATATACCAGGAATAAGAAAGGGCCTAATATGGAACCTTGTGGAATGCCAATTTTTACACCAGATCCATCAGATTTAACGCCGTTGACTTCTGCCTTTTGAATTATTTTGCTAAAGTATGATCTTAGTAGATCCAAAGCTTAATTTCTAATTTCGTAGTGATTTAATTTCATTAATAGCGTATCTTGATCAACACAATCAAATGCCTCCGAGAAATCGTAATAAACTCCGTTAGTATCATGCGGTAGTATCATGCACCTCCTATGCAGGATAAATATGAAATATTTATATGGTACCTGCATCCGTAATGGATTTCCACTAGTGAAACAGTATTGTTTGGCGTGGAGTTGTTTTGTACGGTTGAAGTGTGAGATCATTTGATTGAGTATAATCTTTTCAAATATTTTACTTAGAGCTGGAAAAACAGATCCCTCCAAAAACATAAATGTGAAAATGGGAGCCAAGTTCAATATGCACCATAACGTGGCTGTCGACTCCCTATGATAATCCTGAAATTATAACTCTACACAAAGTAGATAACTTAACACAAATTGAAGTCAAAGATTTAACGTGCCAATACTGCATTAGCATTCCAGTGAATACGAAAACGAATGGCATGTGTCAACAGCAAATAATGCAATCGGAAGACAACCGCACAGAATGCGGGCGCTCGCGCTATTGATTGCGGCTGCCGCTCGCTGCCGAGCATTTGTGTCGACACGATGTACCCTTCTTTACCCACGAGCGGCCCTTTACTTGCCCGCCCCACACCGCGAACCTCGTGACTTAGGACTTAGGTCATCAGATAGATTCTATTATATATTTAATGATAATATGAACGAATCATGAATAAGGCGATTATCACATAATTAGTAGTAGTCAATGTGGCCAAACACGTGTTAATTATAACTGAAATAAGGATGTGGTTCGATCTTTTTTGCCTCTTTGGCTGCTACTAAATAACTACATGACTCTGACTATACTATACTATATCATGCAGAGCAAATGAGATTAGGACTGTTAAAACGATATTGTGCTTTATATATATTCGATATCAACAAGAGGTACAGCATCTCGTGATATCAAAATAGAAATTCATTTTCGCAATAAAAAATTCGATAGGCGCTTTGTTTACAAAAACTGTTTTTTTTTGGAAAATATTACAAATAGTAAAAACACACTGTTTATTTATATGAGGTTCTAAACCATACAATTATCCAGCAGTATGCCAAATTTGCTAGCTCTTCTGAATGTGGGTTAGTTTTTTTATTAGTTCAGTCAGTCAGTGATAAAAATCCCGATTTTTTGTTTATAGGTATGTATCTTAAAAAAGCGATTGAGCTATATTCATGAAATTTAGGGTTCTAGTTAGCCTTAAGGGTTAGCCTTAAATGAACCAATTTTCATATGTTAATGTTTAATAGATTTTGAGTTACGTAGGTGTCAAAAATTGCTCCAAATGATTTATGTAATAAAACACACGGCAGCTGCGTCACCAGATCTCTTATTTTGAACTTGACTTTGACACGCTGCCGCGTGTCTAGATATTGGTCTGAAATTTGAAGGTTCGCCCTTGTCTCCCGACTTTCATGAGGTCTAGGAAAGCTCCAACGTCAACACATTTATTGAATATATAATATAGTTTGGGGCTATAACTAGAATTAGTGAACCAGTGACTTTGACTGATATACCCCACAGGTCTTCAGTATTTTTTAAGTTAAGTAATCTATACGTTTTGACAATGTCCTGGGGATATTATCTGCTCATGCTGTTTTTTAACAAATCTCTGCTTCATATGGAGATGGATACGGACAAAACAGGTCTGTGCAACGTATGTAACTAAATTTATTAAAGACCGTTTAGACCCTTCGGCTACGGAACTCTTAAAAATATGTACAGAACATTGCTTCTGGCCCTACTAATACTAGGATTGTTGTGGATACCAGAAACAGCGCCGACGTTACCAGCGTAGAAATAAACATAAACATAAACATTTACATAAAGGCACATACATTGCTTCTGGCCCCACGCTAGGATACACTGTGTGGGAACCAGATACACCGACGTCACAACCATATAAACATCCAAGACAAGGTTTTTTTTCTTTACCCGCAGCCGGGGATCGAACCCGGGACCTCTCGCATGGTAGGCAGAGCCACAACCGCTGCGCCACAGAGGTGCTCACACGGGAAATAAGCGGCAACGTCGCAGTTTTTGTCATTTGAAATATTCATGCCGTCGCCTCTAATCCAAAAACAGCACACCGTATGCCCCGAGCCTTACCCAATTCTTTTATACGGCTTAATTTACCCGCCGCCAGATTTAATACATATTTCATTGGAATATTTTCCTCAGTATTACTTCCACCTTGCCATTGTTTGTTAAATACGGGCTTATTACCGACTTGGCTTTGTGGTGACGGTTTTGCGCATTTTTTATGGAACTTCTCAGTCGGGTTGGTGGATACTTTCACTCTTCCGGTCTTTAGTATATTCTTGTAGGGAATGAATTCAAATTGAGTGCTTAGGGTAAAAATAAATGGAATAGTAGCTTAAAATATCTTGGATAATTATTGGTACTATAGGTAGATCACGTCAGAGATAAAAACTTCGTAACAAACGTAACAAAAAGCGCGCCCTAATCGTTGTAAATTTTGAGCAATTAATGAATAAAAACATTTTATGGAAACATAAGCTTATATAGGCACATACATATAACATGTGGGGTCAATATCAAAAACGAATATCTTTCTTCTCTTATTTCCTTTCAATACCACATTCAACTTAATATAAGGAGTATGAAAGTAGCTACACCTATTCTTTGGAAACTATATTTTGCGATATAAAATCCAACATATTAATTTTTGACAAAAATTATATCAACTATTTCACACCCACAACTACGACAGATCCAACAACACCTCCATTATGAAAATCCGTCAAGCAGTTTGGGCTAGAGCGCTTGCTAACGAATTGGTCATACATTTATAAATACGCTTGAAAAAATTACCGTCCTTCTTGTTCTCCTTCTTCAGCTCCTCGTTTGTGCAGGTTGTCAGGCACGCACAGGCACCCAGTCATGTGGGCAATGGCCTGCTTCTGATGGCCGCAGATGCAGTTCGTGTAGTGTTCGGGGATGATACGCCACCTCGCATGGTTTTCCTTGGTACTCCCCAGCCCAACTCTGAGGCAGTTAAGCGATTTCCAAACGGGCAATTGAAGGTGGTATTCTTCAGTCAGATCTTCTCGCACGCTGTTACTCGGGTTTGGGTGGCTCAGGCGCCATCGACACATGGTGAGGCGTGTAGTTTTGGCTAAGTGGTTGTGAGGCTGTGCTGAGTGTAGGGAACTACTTCTGGAGGGCAACTTAGGCTGGGCCGTTATGTGGTTGATTAGTGGGTGGCGTCTGACCAGTGTTTGTTTCGTACTTGTAACCGAGCTAGAGTCAGCTCTTAGCACTTCAAGAGAGCAGCTGCTGGTGGTAGAGTTTGCCTGTTGGAGTTGGCTTCAGACATTCCTCGTTTGACCTCAGGCAATTTGCTGTATAGTAGTCGCCTTCTTCTTGTAATAAGACCGACATTTGAGAAAAAAAATGTATGATTTTAATAATGTATATTTGCATAGAACGCTCAATAGACTTACTGTTATCATCCGTATTGATCAGGAAAATGTATTATTAAAGTTGAAGAGCGCAGTTTTATAAAAAAAAATCGTCGATATTACTATTGACCAAACAAACATATCGTATGTTTATTGGCTAACGATGATATTCCACGACGAAATTAATAAATTAAAAGATGCACTTCGATCCAAGGCGCGAATAAACAGAAATACCAAAAAATGTATGCCCATTTTACAGAAGATTGGTTGATTTCGGAAAGAATTACTTAGTAAAAACCTGCTAAACAACAACTAAGCATCTTCAACCATTCATTCAGGTGGCAGAGACAGGGGAGGGGAGGTACAGTCAGCGCCATAAACACAATTGTTGCGAGTTTAAATCAAACAGTTCGCGAGAGTCATTAGAGCCACGTGCGACGTCGCGACTCCATCGGGAGGGGAGGAGGATGGTGACATTGTAGGGGACGACGCGAGATTGGAATAAATAGGATAACTTGATATGGACAAATAAATAGTAGATTAAATTAGGTAGAGAAGAAAGTAATTTTCAAACCTACCAGCATCCGTAGTGTGGAGAACATCTACCTTACTGATAATCATGATTATACTTATTTTCAAGGAATGTTTGTAAAGCTAAAACTCACTAGGAAAATGATATTTTAAGTGATACTTTATTTGAGCTATATTCTGCGAATGCGGCCAAGAATCGAGTTATGCATGAACAATATGCTGATAGAGTAGTGGTCCATACTTTTGTTTCATTGTGCGAGTAAATTTAAAATACTCCCGACACAACAAATAAAACCGTACACTGAGAAAAACGTAATTTTGGGGTAAATTTTAGATTACGTGACGTTGGTGTAAAATAGGTGCGTTGTCTTAAAATAGGGAGATAAAAGGTCAATATTACACTATAAATCAAATGTGTTAGGTGGAATTGAATAATTTGGGTTGATAATACAATATTAAGATACTTATCATCATCGTAAGAATCGATCACAATAATAATATTATCGTCTTCAAATATATTTATATGAAATTTATAAATGAGAATATAATTATAAAACACAACGGCAGTGTCACCATATTTATATAGATTTCAAAGTTTATAATAGTTTATATGAAGAAGTATCTCTGAAAATGCAACGAAGCCAGGGGGGCATGATATAATGTAGGCAATGTGGTATGATATAACTATGTGCTACTTACTGATGTTATCAGAGCACGCATAAATTTTCAACGTTACAGTCACACTATTTTATGTGAATTATACTAAAATATGATTACAGAATCTCATTTGTGAGTAGCATTCAAGATTCCTACAAAAACACGATGACAGCATTATCTACGGTTCGTCATTCGCTAATGGTATGGTTCACTTAATTCCGTCTCCCTACTCCCTTACACAGACCTCAGATAAACGAAACGCTTACTCAGACGTAGAGAGACAGTGGGTGGTGGTGTCAGGTGGAGGTTCAGTGATGGTCGACGGACCACGGAAACGTCGGTTAAAAAAAATAAAAAAAACGTGCACTGTAATTTCAGCGATGGATCACTGCATGATTTTCTTCGCCGACTACAGTCGGAATGTATCCTATTTATGTTTCTGAACATAACAGACTCATTTTTTATTGTATAACTATATAAGTTACTAATTAATACCTTAATTAAATAAAATTGCGCAAATTCGACCATGTTTCTCAATATCGCAAAGAGTTGGGTTGGCTTCCAATTCGTCGTCGCCGAGACACTCATATTTTCTCTTATCTTTTCAATATATTGAAAAATCCGCGCTATCCCAGCTACCTTCGAGACCGCTTTGAGTATCTCTTTTCAGGAGATCGGCACCGGAGATCCCACACGGTCTCACTCTTAGCCACTCCAAGGCATAGCACCTCGGCATATGAGCATTCATTCAGGCTGCAGGCGGTTCGACTGTGGAACGCACTACCTAGCACTATAAGAGACTGTCCCTTTATTGTCTCTTTCAAAAACCGGGTAAAAGAGCACTTCCTTTCTCTTTCGTGAGAGTTATATATAGTATGTATATCATTATAATATATAAACTATATGTATGTATTGTATTTAGTAGTCTGGTATGTAAGTATTTTATTTTCCGTATTTTATATTATATAAGTATTTTAGTATAGATTAGATATTAGATATTGTACACTGCCTACCCTTTCATGATACATTTCGCTTTCATGCCTTGGTTTGCTGGAAGAAATCTCTTTTTAGAGATAAGCTCGCCTTTGTACATATGATTTCTCCTAATGTAACCTTTTAAATTTAATATGTGTGTGTGCAATAAAGAATTATGAAATACCTCCCAATTATGCGATATTGTTTTTTTACATACCTACTTACAATTGCGATTAATGGTTGTAAGTATATAATTACTCTAATATTATTTTCTAAGTATTTTAATTACTCTAATATTATTCTTATATCTAACTTATATCCTTGTTATGCTGATTATAACTTTCAAACCACTGAACCGATTTTAATGAAAAGTAGCTAAGAACCATGAAGCACAATGAACCATGAACCATGCTAACCAATGAAGGCTACCAACAATGAAAACGCTTTTAAATCTGTCTACACGTTTCAGCGCTATGGGGCCATGGAGAGACAGACGTATTAAGGGCTGAACAAGTGCCAATGGCATTGAGAATTAGACAAAGAAAACAAATACCCGTCGCATCGAGTCGAAGCAGACTGACGCATGCTCCCGCGCAGAGCCCCGCGGGGCAGCCCGAGCTCCGAGACCAAGAAAATTATAGAAAATATTACTAAACTCCTGTAATAATAACATTAAAAATAAAATAAAACATCTAAAACAATTCCCTTTTTTTACCTATTTTTGCGTGTAAGTTTCATATAGGAAACTGATTTCGTCTCCGAGAGCTTGTTCATTTAGTTGAATAATAATGCTTTGAGAAAAATATGCTTAAGTATTAAATATAACAGATATCCGGTAATTTTAAAAGTCCATTCTTATCTCTAGTAGACCTCTTATAACATATATTTATCCAAAATTTTTATGTTCTCTAGTTTAGACTAGAATTGAAGCTAAAGATGCATTTCTCTGTTCGCGCCCCCTGGCGCTGGCCATATTTAATCCCTTAAAATTAAAGCACTCATTTTCATCGTGGGTTAAAAACTCTGATAATCGAGGCACATCTTGCTAATTTTTATCTTAACGTCGAACAACGGAAACGCACAACAAGAATAATGAAAGTACAAGTGAATGGACACCCCAGTGTCGTAATTATCCAACGAGAAGTTTGTTGTTGCTTCTCTTAATTTATCGTCCCTGAATCATATTTGTTGCAAAGTTTCGGTACTTTCGGCAGACTTTTCGTAGGTGAGTAAAGTTTCTCGGGGAGGAAACGCAGAGTCAGGTGGTTCTCGTAATTATCGTGTCATTAGTGGAGGATGCTTTTTGGTCTGTAATGGAAAATCTTTGGGTGTTTGTGCAATTTGAATTCATTTTAAATCTTTTCTTTCATCATTCGCTAGAGAGCACTTTTGAAGTTTGGAAGATTGAATGCAAACAATATTCATCGTTTTATTTTGTTGAATTATTTTGCATAAATATTTACAGATTTAGGTTCGAATCTCAATGGATCACAGAAGCGCAGGACTTTGTGTTGTGCAGGACTCTATGGATCAGGGGGTATGGTAGTGCACTCGCCAAATCGAGCGAAAAACAACCGTGTACTACATGTATCTACATATAGTGTGCTCGTATAATTTAAATAATGTATTTATAAGGGGACCGGTGGGTTTTCACGTAAGAATCGTGGCGGGTCATCATTGTTCTTGTCCATCCTCAATTACTGTGGGCTTGAATGAGTGACGTCAGATGAAGAAAGCAGGCTCGTACTTTCAATCAGATTATGATCGAGAACGAACTTGACACAACACGCAACAGTAGGTTAAGGCACATGAAGCAGCTTATCTAGAACACGCGATAGTTTCTGTCACGATCGCAAACGCCGTCCGCCATTGTCCAAATTGAAGTGAGTAATGTCACGACCCGTTGACGACAGACGCAAGCGTCACAAACTCTATCGAGTGACACCAGAATGCGACTCTGGCGTTCCGAATTCTGCTCGATTGGGACACGGCCATCCTGCTTGCACAAGTCCTCGTGTGTTATTCTGTGAACAAAATAATCCACGAGAGAATTTTGTCTCACTCGGTCTATCCTGACTGACTCTAGATTCATCAGATGAAAATAAAGAAAATAAACTCCACAGTTTTATTTAAACTCTATAATTAAATCAAACTTTGGGTCAAGTTGAACAAATAATTAAAAACACAATACACATCAAACATTAGCTGGTCTTTACATCACGTGAATGATAACGGTCTCGTTGAGAAATTTTGCACAAAGCGACGAAAATATGAGGCTAACCGATAACTGACGTAGCTGGGTCCCTGTTTCTGGAGGTGGTAGATTGGTTAAGCCTCTTTTTTCTACGATTGGGTCTAATCATGCCTGACTATACTTCAAATCCCAAGAACTCAACTTTCGTCTTGAGGAAGGAGCATTTCTTGAGATTCAAAGATAATCCAGCGCTTGTCAGAACTTCCAGGACAGTTTGTAGTCGCCCTAAATCATGGGCCGCAGTGGATCAGGTAGGCCCAGGACCGAAATAAATGGCGTAATGAAGAGAAGACCTTTACTCAATAGTGGGCGCAGAAGGCTGGATAGATAGATATTATTTATAGTTATATTACTAACACAAGATAGATTACTTACCTTAAAAATACTGAAGACCTGTGGGGTACTACATCAGTCAAAGTCATCGGTTCATTAATTATTGTTAAAGCCCCAAACTTAGGTTATATATTCAATAAATGTGTTGACGATGGAACTTTCCCAGACCTCATGAAACACGCAAAACTGATACCTCTGTTCAAGTCGGGAGACAAAGGTTATTCAAATTCAAATTTCAGCCCGATATCTGTTCTTCCAGCACTAAGTAAAATATTTAAAAAGATTACAGTCAATCAAATGCTCTCTCACACTTCAACCGTACAAAATAACTCGACGTCAAATAATACGGTTTCACTAGGGGTAAATCGACTACGGATGCAGGTGTTTCCTTGCTGTGAAGACCACAATCGCAAGCCTGCAGATGAGCGCGGCAAGTCTAGAGAAGAGGGTGGACGATATGGATCAGTCTGCAAGATCATGCAACCTGGAAATTCAAAATATACCTGAGCATAAGAACGAAAAAGAAAACGGACCAGGCGAAGCCCCAGCCTTCGCCCTTGCTTCGGAGAACCCCCTCGCGCCCCAAGAACATTGTCACGCAGCTGAGCTCCCGCCGCTTGCGCGATGACGAGCTGTCGGTTGCGCGCGTGACCACCTGCAGATGGGAGGGGAGTCTCGCCGCGTCTTTGTCGCCGCGCATCTTACACTACGTAAAAAGAAACTTTTTGCGAAGGCTAGAGAGCTGGCTTAAAACGCAGGTTTTAAACATGTGTGGGTCAGAAACTTCACAATTTAAATGCGTAAAACAGACTTTAGTAAAATATTTTATATTCGAAGTGAATCTGACCTTAAACCCATTATCTGACTAAATGTTATCGTTCTTCCCACTCGTTAAGCATATTATTTACGTACCACGCCTGCTGCTATTATATTCAAGTTGCACTACACAACTATCTACCTATCTTTACATCTGTTACATACATGCATGCAATCTGGCGTATCACGTTCTGATGCTTTAGATGTATATAAATCCTGATAGAATTCTTCAACAACAGTAAGTAGTCGACTACGATCGGTGACCAGATTTCCTGCTTTATCTTTTAATTTGCTGTTTCAGCTTTTTTTCTATGTATTTTCTTTCTAAAAACTTTTAGACCTCGATTTTGTGTAATTGTGTCTGCTATTATTTTTGTATTGTATGTCCTTATGTCCGAACTAATTGCTTTCGATATGGATTTATTTATTTTCTGAATTTCTTTTTGATATAATTATGTCTGCTGACTCATTTTTCTTCTACTATCCGGTAGAGATAACAGTGTATCCCATGATAGTTTTGGTTCTTTACGTGTGTGACCAGCAATGAACTTTCTAGTAGTTTTACCACTATCTAACGTTTAGTGAGTCCACGTCTTGGTTCTGTTCTTGCAACACTTCGAATATATTTTTAGCTCTATGCTGAATTCCTATTGTAAGAACTTTTAGTCTGAATTTTCGTACTTCTTACTCTGTAAAATCAACATCGTCTTCCTCTCTTTGCGTATGTCAAGAACTTAGGTGGCTCTCACCAAACGATGGTCGCTGCTAGTCTTAAAATAATTTTAGAACGAAATATCAGTGACCAGGTGTTTAACAGAACTTACTATGTAGTCTATTTCATTTTTACTTTATCCATTGGGGCTGATTCAAGTCCATTTTCTAGCAGGTTTTTTTAAAAGAAGGTTGAATTTTTGATGTTCCAGAAAGTTGAGAAAAGTTTATACTCGGGAATTTCTGACGCCTAATCCATGTGTTCCAATAGATAGCTCATGTGTAAGAGGAGAGCCGATCTTCGCATTGAAATCCCCCATGGCTATGGTGTATTTTCTTGGGTTTTCACTTTGGGCTTTCTGTATATCTTCATAGAAAACCTCAATTTCCTTTACCGAGTGATCAGTGGTGGGCGCATATACTTGGATTATCTTACGGCTGTACCTACTGCTAACATTCAGTACAATATGGTGAACTGTCGAAACACTTACTAAATTTTGTACAGCAGCGGTCAACTTTCTATTCATCAGAAAGCCCACTCCTCCATAGGTGGAATCGTCACAACCGTCACCGTGGTTGTAAAAGCTATCTGGATGGAATTTTGGTGAGGTTTTCTTCACTTCACTTTTGTTTAAAATGAAAAGACGCAGTTTGAGCTTTGACGATGTGAATAATGCAATCTCAAAGGTAGTCAATTGGTTTAGTGCTAATAATCTTTTACTGAACAATAACAAAACTAAATTTACAGGTAAATATTTGTTTTATCCTGTTTTTTAGTATTTTTTGTTACAGCGGCAACAAAAATACATCATTTGTGAAAATTTCAACTGTCTAACTATCACGGTTCATGAGATACAGCCTGGTGACTGACGGACAGACAGACAGCGAAGTCTCAGTAATAGGGTCCCGTTTTTGCCCTTTGGGTACGGAACACTAAAAATCAATCTGTGGGAGTTTATTCGCCCGTCTTCTCACATTGCTCCGATGTAGAGAAGAGGCAAAAATGATGTTGGCTAAGTATATGTAAGTATCTACAGTAAAAAGGAAATTTGAACTTTGAAATTTGATAGATATATTGTCTAAATTGTACGAGTTAACTAAATTGAGTTAAAAGCTATCATGTTTCATGTCCACCAAAAAGCATGATATAAAGCAAGCAAACATGCAATGTAGGTAAAAAGCAAAGCAAGCATGCCTTTAGGTAAATGTTATTTGTTATTTTATAATGCAGCCCCCGGCCAAGGTAAATCCGATGCTTACTAAACACATAAAGGTTTGGCTCTCTGATAGTATTTCTCAAGTCACCCTCAACATGGTTGCACCGACAATTAGTCGAAGAGCCTCACAAACAATATTTCCACTCTCGTGAAACTCAAGAGTGTTATAATCTTGAATTTTCATCAAACTCTCATCGAGTAGCGCTTGCTTGAATATTGGTTGCGAACTTTAATTAAATCTTAATGTACGGGGCTTTGTGTGGATATGATAAGACGAAGATGTGTACGTACAATTTGACAGGGACATAGTTCTAGACACAATTATTTCACCATAAACATACTTCGCTTTGTTGCGACTGGCCACCTATTATTATGGAGAACTGTGCGAGGATCTTAACGGAGAAGATTAGCTACATAAGCCACATGCGAGCCCATGATCGACGATTGTAATGTAATTCAGCGGTCGCTGCCACCGAAATCGGCTGGACATCATTATCATCAGTTGCTGGTTACTTCAATTCCAGCTTTTAAAGCTCACGCCACCAGAAAGTGACGTCTTTAAATTTAAATACTTAAATATTAAAGGACAACATTACACAAATCGAACTAGGCCCATAGTAAGTTCAACAAGGCTTGTGTTATGAGTACTAGACGACGATATATTTAACTTCTCAAAAACCGTTGGGACGGGTCGCGATTTGAACCTTATGCAATGGTAATAAAATTTTAAACCTTTAACGGAAAAGTGAGGTTAATAGAGATAAATACTCATGATAATAAGAAATAAATATTCATGCTCATCACACAAATATTTGCCCTTACCGGGATTCGAAACCATGACCGTCAGCTTCATAGGCAGAGTCAGTACCCGCTAGGCTAAACGGGTCGTCAATCCAGGGCCGCCACCACTCTGTCAAAACTGATTTGACTTAGAAGAAGACCTAACACCATTAAAGCCATTGTAGTATCTTATCGTATCGACGTCTCTCCGCTATCAGAGAAGCAGCCCTCCGACGTCGGGCATCAAAGACCGTTAATTTCGGCTAAATGTGCCTAAACAGTGCTTCGTGGCTTATTAATTTCTTCTTTGGAGGCATTCGTTTCGTTAGTTTGCTGACGATGTGTGAAAGTGTTGATATGGTGTGGGTCTTTGATCGAAAGGTGTACTATGGACAATTCACAGTTTGACGGACGTCTCCCGCTCGTGAAATGACACTTTATGATGTTTAAGCGGCGCTTAAATTGAGTAGCAGTCTGTGTGTTTGGCCATTCATATTTGACTTACCGTTGGCTCATTTAGCGACGCACTTGTTTAACCATTTGAACTGAATGCTGCTGTTTTATTGTTTACCAAATTGAGTTAAAAGTGACATCGAAAAAAATGCATTTTCATAATTACTTTATAACAAACAAATAATTCAAATAACAAGATCAAAATAGTACAAAGACGAGTTAATTTATAGATGATCTTTTCCAGCAAACCAAAGCAAAGGTTTCATCCCGAATTAACTAAATATTTACCAATTTTTACACCGTATTATATACTAAACTACATGGGGTCGCCTCGCTCCGCTCTAGGCCCGTTGCATTAGGTACAAAAGGTGAACATTAACCATTTTTGGGATTCAAAACTTATATTGGTAAGCAATATATTTGTTGCAAAATTAAATAAGCTCGTTAACCTGTATGCAGTCTAGTATTTTCGAGAAGTTTGCCAGCCGAAGCTGAAATATCCTATCCAAACCGCACCCCAATTTCGTAGATCGTCATCGATGAAGCAATCACTAAGTAATTAGGTATTTTATCGCACTGAAAGCCCTTTTGTCGGAGGCCTGTAACGAAGTAGGTTTTATTAATGGTTCCGGTTGGTGAATTATTCCATGGGAAAGCAGTGTAAAGTCTCTTTTGTGACGACCCCATTGCCCTTAGAATCGCGAATAGCAGTAGGATAAGTACAATACTTGGGTATTGCTGTTTTGAAATTACGTAACATAAATTTTCAGTGAATTGTCTGAGGATCAGAATAAGCTATGAAAGTTTTTGTTTGCTTTATTTGTTCTAAGCTGAAGTGGATACAAATTGGATCCCTTGTTGTCTTTGATTGATTTGATTACTTTAGTTTGGTTCGCTATTAAATATACGTGAGAGATTTTAAAGCTCGTTATATTTTTGCGCTGTGATAATGAAAAATATCTGGAAAATATTAAACTGCACATAAAAAAATACTGATTTTCTCAGCAAATATCAGGGCAAAATGCTGCGGTAGCTTAGGTGATTTATGTTAGGTTGAGGATGGGCATTATCTCGGCCGCTAATGCCATAGCATCGAGAAAGGTAAGAGATTCCTCCATTCGAATCCTCTCGGATAGCATGGCCGTCCTACAAGCCCTAAATAGCAACACTATTAACTCAGGGCTAATCTACGAGTGTCACAAACGACTAATGGAGGTATGTCAACACAACCGCGTAATCCTTCAATGGATAAAAGGACACAGCGGATCAAGAGGTAACGATGCAGCGGATGAGTTGGCGCGTAAAGGATCTAGCTTGACAGCGTATGGTCCCGAACCTATCATCCCTCTTCCCTTCAAGATGGTACGCTCATTTCTGAGAGAGTCGACCAGGAATGATCATGCCACTCTTTGGACAAACCATGAGGAGTGCAGGCAGGCTAAGCTGGCCTTGCCGTCCCCTAGCGCTAGGCTGGCTAAGACCTTGCTTCGACTTAGTAGGCCGCGCATGCGACTGGTAACTGCAGCACTTACTGGCCATGGTTTCTTTAACAAACATCTATATGTCCTAGGTGTTACCGACAGCCCCCTTTGCAGAGCCTGCTTGGAGGCAGAAGAAACGGCTGCTCACGTCCTCATGGAGTGCACAGGAGTAGCGGACTACAGGGCTAAACACCTCGGTCAATCGAGGGACCTTCCAGGGATAGTCGGTAACGTAAAGGGCCTACTGGCGTTCCTGGAGGAGTTGGGTTGGCTCGAATGATGTCGCATTCCCACCCACACGCAAAATAGGCGCTTTCGTCGTCGAGTTGCGGAAACCAGCCCGTCTTACAATTGACAATTGACAAATTGTTAGGTTGAACATGCAAGAACAACAAAAAATACTTAAAACATAAACTTGTATACCTACACATAATATATTATCTACACACGTATCATAAACCCTCTTTACTGCGTACAAAAACCGCACGTTACGATCAGCATAATGTTAAACTACTTAGTAAAAACTCATTTCTTATCTGAAAAATTACACATTATACAAAAGGTGTGTAAATAATGTGTAATTTTTCTACATATTATGACATTCAAATTTCGAACGCCGGCCCGCCCTCGTTCCGCCCCTACTTTGTCTGTGAAGTTGGTGCTACAGAACAAGCTAAACAACTGCAGGGCCACAATGCCGGTCAAACATGCGGTTCCTGAACACATCAAAGAGAGCTTATGATATGTGTGTAGATAAACTAGTGTATGTAACTGTACATAATTAGGCATTATGTAGCAGTCACATAAACTACTATAAAACATAACATAATCAGTATATTTGATGTGCGATTAAATACTAATTTTTGATTACTGTCTTACTGAACGACTAATTGTGCCTCTGTTACCACGTATGGGAAAAGCGGTGACGTTAGTTTTGGTAAAGTTAGTCCTTTACACTTAAATTTGAGCGACTCGAGCACTCTTAAAAATAAAAGCTGATCAAACTCCAAACTTTAACGCCTGTTCTTCTGATGAATGCACGTGGACGCACTGGGTGGGTGGTAGACGAAACTTGGGCAACTTGCATTTGCGCTAATTCATTGCATTGCGCATTTCAGTTCAGCCAGCGCTCTGAGTGAAATACAGTAACACATGATTGTGTTGTAACTCAATTCCAATCACTACCGGTAACCACTTTTGGACTTTATATTACTTGTTTCGTGCGTTCTTGCAGACTAATCTAATCATTTTGTTTCTGTGTACAAAAGTCATAAATACTGTAAATTGATTTTGGCTATATAAGCGACATGGCTAAAAAGGCTATGTGCGGGAATCGTGGTTAGAGCGGAGGACGGAAGGTGGACCAAGGTAGCCACAGAGTGGCAGCCGCGAACAGGGCTGAGGACAGCGGGCAGACCACCGGCCCGATGGTCAGATGACATTGCTAAGGTGGCTGGAAAGCAGTGGACGAGATTGGCGGGTGATCGTAGCGAATGGCGTGCTTTGGGAGAGGCCTGTGCCCCGCAGTGGGATGACAAGGGCTGATGATGATGATGATGATGCGAGCGACATCAACTTAGCTCCGGTAATGGAATACCATGTTTTATTTGTCAATGTATTTTTCTTATTGTTTGCGCTGACTCAGCCGTCTGATATCAGGGAGACGCTAGTCAATATGAAAAAAAGTGGTGAGTACTCCATGTCTTATTGTAGCTGGACCGGGCTGCATTCTAATACTAAGCACACCAATATTATAATGGTGAAAGTTTGCGTGTGAGTGTGTGTATGTTTGTAACTTCTTCACGCTCAAACAGTAGAACCAATTTTGATAAAATGTTTTGTAGAGGTAGCTGACATCTGGATTAACACATAGGCTACTTATCCCGAAAAAAAGTGTTTCCGTGGGATGTGCAAGGAATTTTAACGCTCAAACGGTTTGTTTTTTTTATTTTTTTTAAATTTGCCATGGAGGTAACTGACACCCTGGATAACACAGACTACTTTTTAATCGGAAAAATGTTGTGTTAGATGGGATGAGCAAATAATTGTAATGCTCAAACGGCTGGAGCAATTTTGATAAAATTTGTTATGGAGGTAGCTGTAGCTTTTTGTACACGACGAGGACATGAAGTTCCAACTTCCTCCTTACACTTCCTTTCCGTAAAGTTATTTTGATCCTTGCAAAATTAATTCACTTACATAATATTAGATTGTAATTTTAATATATTCCACATCTCGCCGCGATACATAAAAAAATTAAATAAAAATAAATAATATATACGAGTACCATACGCAGTTATTGCTAACAACCTGACGCTGGAAAAGTAGTTGCTAAAGATACACAAGCCAATAAAAAATAAAACATGTAATATATAGGTATAACCACAGATACTATAATACTATACAGTAGTATAACTGTGTACATAACCCCTAGTAATAAGTTTAGTCGTAAGGAAATGAAGAGTCCGCTTCCGGTGTGTTTAAATGTAGGCTGATAGTGTAGTAGCGACATCTAAGGAGTTAGCGTCTTTGTAATTTAGCCAACAGCTAGATAGCTAACTAGCCTAGGGCCAATAATAACGATAGGAGAGCAGATACAATTCATGTTAGTCTAGTTACCGATAATACGGAGATGGTACCCCATACCCATTGATACCCAGAATCCCCATTATAGCCACCAACTAGCCATTCCAGTACATGCGCTTGCAATTTCCTCTGAAGGTAGCTTCTCTATTACGATAAATAAAAGTCAGGGGCTAACTCTAAAAGTAGCCGGCATCCATCTGGACAACCCCTTCTTTACAACGGCAAGCAGCTCTACGTAGGTTGCTCACCAGAAACCCAGAAATAAGAAATACCGAAATCTTGTTTACCGGGATGTACTGCAGCAGAAAGATTTTTGGCTTTCTACAACCCGATACATAAATCAGCTTGGCCAGCTCTCCCGTTTACAGCCCTCGATAAGATTCAGTATTTTAGATACTTTTTATACTACGAAAATAGTTATATAGAATATAAAAATAGGCCAGCGTAAATATGGTTATAAGCACACATGTTCTTATGCCAGTCTCCTTTGTTACAATTTCTGTAGAACAGCTAGTAACACCGCGGGGAGCAGCTAGTTTAATATATAGGCTTCCTCAGTTTTCTTCAAGAGATTATGTACCGGCGCAATGTAATATTGAGTCACTTAAGTCATTGACTCAACTTGCAACGCTGTAGTGAGATACCATCCCTACTTCAGAGCGTAACGTGTGTGCGCAAAGAACCGTGAAATTGGTTTACTCGCTCCAATCAATGAATAATTAATATTAAATCGCGTCGGATAATGCGCGCCATACGAACGGTAGCGAGTTGGGAATACTCCAGATTAAAACGATTTTAATTGAATGTGTTCTCTATTGGGGGTTGGGAATTCTCTTTAATAATATACACATATTTATACAGGTCACGCCTTTACCCATTTGAGGTGCTAGAGCTACAATCCCTTCAATTCAAATAAATGAGAGTTATAGACTTACCATTTACTTGATACGTGTATTGATACGTAGTATCCTAATAAATGTCTGTGTATATAGCAGAGATGTCACAACACAAATGTCATATTTTTTTGCGAAAGTTCGCGAATGCTAATTCAAATGCAAATGTTTAAAAAACGGCATTCAAAAACAGATCAACTTTAATCATAATTTGTATTATTAAAAAATATGCAAAATAATATGAACGATAAACTAGTATGCACAAGGTTTGCATTACACACGTATTTAACCATCAAATTTTAAAAGGGACATATGATTATTTCAGAAAACGATTGTTTTTCGCCTAGCCGCCGCCGGGGCGGACACGACTCGACCTCACATTATCAATCGCAAAACCGCTTTCATCCACTCTATGGATTGAAACCCGTTACAGGTTTTGACATTTTTTACCATGGCATAAGGTTTATAATCGCGATCCCCATTGAAAATTACGTGCTGGAAGAGATTAATAAAAAAAACCTATCGTAACGTACTCACCGTACTCACGCACCATTAATCCGAGGCAAATTTTAAATTTACATACAAAATAGTTAACTGTAGTCTTTAATTAATCATTAAATGACTCTGGGTATGACGTTTAGACCTTGTCTTTCACAATGCGTTCCAATGTCCTGTCAAAAATGCAAGTGGCCCTAATAGTATGACGAGTTAAACACATTCCATCCGACGATGAAATCAAGATTCTCCAACGAAATTTCCGCTAAAGGAAATCTCAGCAAAGATCGTATTACCATAAACAAATACAGGAGACAGCGTTTCGTTCGCGGGCGGACCTAAAATTAACATTTAAATTCATTGAATATTTTGTCTCGTCGGTTACTCGAAACTGTTAATACCTGGAGAATGTTATGCGGGAGACACCCTAATTTTCAACCCTTTCTTAATAATGCACCAGGTTGCACAGGACCGAGTTGAATGGCGTCGACGTGAGGAGTGCTATCCTCACCCATGGGCTCCCTAAAGGCTGATGACGATGATGACCCCTTTCTTTGTCAACTGCAGAAAAGTTTCACTTTAGTGCAAGGGATGATTTCTACAGAATTACAATAGCAGCGTCTTCGTCAGCATGTGCAGCCATCTGTAGAACTACCATTGTTCTGCTTCTCCTTCTTCTTCTGTTGCCACAGTTTTATATCGACCCCTTGAATACTGGCTGAATGTGGACACAGCCTGTGCCTGTGGCGCTTAATACGGGAAAAGGCGTGACGCTGTGTATGTTTTATGCGCTTTTGTTCGATGTATATATGACATGACCCTCTCAATTCTCTATTTTAGTTAGTTTCATAGACTCCTATGGTATCTTGTTGTGGGGGAAATCAGCGGATATTCAAACAATTTTTATTTTACAGAAAAGAGCTATTCGAGCTATATTAAAACGCTCAGACTTCCTAAGAGAAATAAAAAAAAATACGACATACTAACTGTAGCTAGTCAATTTATTTTCGAAAATATTATGTATGTATGCAAGAACCTTAGAACATTTTCCAAACTTAGCAATAGCTGTAATGTTAACCTAAGAAATAATCACAGACTATGTGCGCCCCGTTTTAGACTCGCGAAGGTTAGCAATTCTTTCAAGGCTCAGTGCATTCTCTACTACAACAAGATACCTCTAGCTAGAGATTATGAAATTTCCATTTGATCTATTTAAAACCATGAAAAAGCGACTTTGTCAAAAAAGCGATATTACAATACTCAAGATTAAAATAACTTAATACAGAAGTTCCTGTTAAAAAAATGTAATTATTTATTCATGGTTGTTAATTATAATAATTAATTTTGTAATATTTGTATCAGTTAAGCACAAGCAATTTTTAAAAGAGATCTAAAAATCAATCTGTGGGAGTTTCTACGCCCTTCTCCTCCCACAGTAGTCCAATGTAGGGAAGAGGCAAAACATTACGTTTGCTAAGTGTATGTAAATATCTACAGTAATATCTAAGACATTTGAAATTTGAATTTGAAATTTGAACTTCTGAATCGCATGAAATAACAGCTTCTATGGAATAATCGAGTTCTGATTGGTCGAACGTCATTTTGAATTTGCAAAAATACTTCAAAACACCAATCTATCTATATATAGAAAAAATGACAAATCGGAACGCTTATATTTGCCAACCTGTCTGTTATTGCAACTTTGCTTGCTGACTTGTGTTCAGCAGCTGACAATTTGATGTTGCAACCGGTTTAAAAAAAAATGATCACATCACGATGACTTCACACGGTTTGTCTTTTATTGCGACTTTGCTTATTTATGCGATCTTCTGAGTGGTTATTTATTCAAAAACTATTTAAATTCTGATGTGACTAGTGATAGGGCTGGGCTACTGATGAATGCGATTGCAATACGGTATTTGACAAGGAAGTCCAATAAATCTGGAAACGTGCAACGTTCTCACTTCCGATCCTGCGTCTATGTGTCACCAGAATTAATTCCCCGTATCGTGGTCATCCTCGACGGCACACCGTCCCGGGTTCCGTATAAATATGATAATGTCTGATCCGGCGGCGTCTGCGCCATTTTTACGCCTCACATGGTTTCGTTTAATCACTGCGGAGCTGCTACGTTCAGGGCGGTATACTTCAAAGACTTAGCGGTTATGGAATTATGAGGTTTTGTAGTGAGGATATGGCTGATGTCGTAATCTGTCTTTGAAGACAACATTATATATTTTTTCTTGTAAGATACTATACCATAGATACCTACTATAATTATGTCACGCCTTCTTAAGGGATGATAAAGGCAGATTTTCGCAAACGCGAATTCAAAAGTTTTACACAAAAGGCCAACACAACTAGGCGCATGACAGCAGTTCATTGGAATTACGGGGGAAACGAAATGGTGATTGATACTATATAGTACGTACTTAGTACATGCTGGTGGCTTTTATGTACAGGTACGTATACATACGTATAGTAGGAGGGTTGCAGGACCCGAAACCGCAGTGCTGTCATGCGCCTTGTTGTGTTGGTCGCGTGTAGTACCTATATCTCTAAACATCTACACAGCAATGTGAACGTTTTTACAGATATGGGTACTCGATACGTACAATTATTGTTTGGCCTCTTCTCTACGCTGGATCACTGAGGGAGCGGGCGGCTCGTTTGACATCAAAATTTTCTTCTGATATTGTTTTCTCTGGAGTGTTTACTATGCAGGCTGGAGATCTAGACCTGGTCATGAGGTATCGCGATTTTGTACCTGATACCATAGTAATAACATTCAAACCCTATAACGGGAAAATGGCGCCGCTAGGCACCAAGGGAATAGGCAGTGTAATCCGGTTATCACAGGAGGACTTGTGTGTTCTTTACAGGATGTATACATACTCGGGCTACAATACACGTCTCATAACCACTAACGAGTCTTACATCGGTTGTATCAGGTATAAGCAAAAAACACTTGTAAATTTCAGGAAGAAATGATCCCTTTTCACTTTTTTACCACTTTATACTTAATTGCAACAAAAAACTATGTATATGGTAAATAACTGGTAAATGGAAAATAAATTTACAAAGACCTGCTTACTCTAACAAGAAATTTCGGCCAGCAACCAATGATAGAAAAGACATTTGAGCAACAGGTAGAGACCTATTTGCACGACATCAAATAAGTTAATGTATACTACTTACCAGTACATAAATACTAGAAATATAAACAGCTATTTTCCAAAATTAAACCGTTGCAACATTTTATGTAACTCATTTTTCAAACAATAGCTTAAGACCAGTAGTTTTCTTCCTCGCATTTTCCAGGCACATTATAATTATATCCTTCCATGCTTGGACAGTCGCTCGGAGTGCTTAACATGTTCTTTCATAGCCGACTTTTGATTTTGTGTCGTTCTTACAATAAGGCAATCGAGTTTAAAATCATACTGTGGATGTAAATCTTAATGTGATTGTGCGACAAATCGCTTTATGATTCCTTCCCCCTAAAGCTAAGTTTGATTGTTTATATGCATATTGTAAAATAATTAAATTTACTTATCTACTTAAGTTACTACAGCTTTTGAAGCGATGATAGTGGGGATATTGAATCAAATCTACTATCAGACAAAAACTAAAATTTTAAAAAGGCACTACCTTACCTTTCTACCTTATCGCTTGTAATTTATTGTAATGAAATACGACGCAGATCAAAATTGACGTGTACCCACTAACGTATAAAGAATGTTCAACGGCCAAGTCACACAATATTAACTATAATAATAAAGAAATCGCAGTAAGGAACCTTAGATTTGGCACGACTTTGTCTAGATTTCATTACTTTTTAGAGATAAACAAGCAGCTCCATCGAGACTTGGCTAGTTTTTTACAGAATGTTTTTGGTGGGATACTAATATTTTGGAATATAGTAGAAAATTAATGGCGGTGTTTCTCTGTCTCAAATTCAATATGGTAAGGGATCGTGTCTCCCGCAAGGATGTAAAATAAATAAAGATTTACGTCCATGATAATAATCTGACGCCACTGATGAGTAGGTCATCTAATCAATAATCATCACTCTTTAAAGGATTCCCCACAGTGGCCAGTTGCTATGCCAGAAGCAAAGGGTATTAAAGTTAACATTAAGATGACAATAATCGGTGATCTACCCCAACAATAACCCTATACCGATCCAATTCTTTCATTTCCGCGGTCCACTGAGCCAGCCACCCCGCCATGCCATGAATCATAAACGGCAGTGGCAGATTATATTGTTTATAACCGTGCCCCGTAGACGTCCTGTACCGGGAGAGACGCGGCAATTTCATCCTTGGCTGCTTGCGATTGTCGCATAATCATACTAACTTTGGTGTAACTTCTGGGTTAAACCCTTTCTTTTTACAGGTAAGCTCTGTAAGTGATTATATCGTTTATTTACCGTACAATATAAAAGAATCCTTCGATGGGTTGACGCTGGTATTACTGGAAGCGGCGATCGTAAGTTGTACCGACGAACTGTAGCTACTGAAAAGGTGACTAAAAACCTGCATATACTAGTGGCTCTGTGAGCTGTAGACCTGGCGGGTGACACTTTGTTTTAATAGCGTATACAAACTTAAGAATGTACCTTGTTACGTACATAGAGTATAAAAGTAGCCGCATAAATAACTTTGTAAGCTACATTTTGCAATTTTTTACTAAAATGATATAGTTTGTGTCTCTCTCACAGTCACCACGAATCCAACGACAATCATTTGTAAAAATCCGTTAAGCCGTTTGGGCTGTAGCAGTTTTTTTACAATTTAAAACCCTTTATCTCCACCATTTAAAAAAAATAATCCAAAAACTGAATCGACTAAACAGTTATATTTAATTATCCAACCTTCTCACAAAATTTCACGAGAATCGGTTGAGAAATGCGACCTGTAGAGGAGAACAACCGGACAGACAGACATAAGAAACCATTTTTGCCCAATCCTGAAACGGAGACGCTTCGCCGCTCGATGAAAAATGGAACAGTTCTAGGGTAGGGAACAGTTATTTGCTAAACTGAGGCTTGATAAATAAGAGACGTATTTTCATTTCCGTTATGTATGTGCTCTGTAGTAATCATTCAATATACGGGTAAACTACGCTAAGCTAATTGCAGAAGGATGATAATTACTCCCAGAAACTAGACGAAGCCACTAAAGTACTCTGTGAAAGTTGAAACTGATAATTTGATCACAGACTAAATAAATTGGTGCCAACTTCCCGGAAATTCGCTCGGGATTTTCTCAACGAGCCGGGAACATTTCGCTCTGTCCATTTTTAAGGCTTCCCTGCAACGTCCTCGTTTGGGCTAGAGACACTAGTATTGTGTGGGTTTTAACTTGTCTCTGTGAAGAGAGCAACGTTGGGAGGTTAAGCATTAACCTCACAAAGTCCACGGAAAGAGTTTTGAGGCATCGCGATTTTAAACCTCATGTAATAAAATTCAAAACCTATAACGGGAAAATGGCATCTTAAGATGCCGTGGGTCGTTGAAAGCTTTAGGGATTCCATGTACCTAAATAAGTTGTAAACTTTTGATTATGGTTCCGGAGTTTCGTTTATCTGAGAATTTAAGTTGGTTGCTTTTTTTTGTTTGTTGGAACACAGAGTAAATTTTGATATAAACACACATACATACCTTTTTAAAATACAGCTTTGGATTCTCCACAGAACAGACATATAATAAGATACTACGGGATTTTCTTCCTTCAGTGGACATCCACATACTCTAAAAGAATAAAAGAACTTACAAGAGTGTTTTAGTTAAAACTGACTCGCTGTTCTTTTTTAAATCACAAAAACATAAAATGCTCATTAAGTTTTAAAGAGGATTTTGCCCAAACAGGTCTGCAAACATAAATTAGGTATTTTAATAGGTAAGACTGTGTGTTTAATTCTTAAGAGGTTCTATGGATATCTGGATATTGACAGTTAATTTCTTTGAATAACGCAACTCTTTGCATAAATCATATTTGTATTTTGTGATTCATTTGTAAGTAACCTGAGATGAACGAAACTCATCATCATCTAACTTCTCTCCAATCTCGTCCAACATAATTTATTCCGCAACCGTGAATACGTATTAATACGATACATACATTATCTTTATATAAGCAAATTTGAAAGACTATTTTCTAATGCCCGTGTACATATATTTTACCAACCATATTTCAGCAATAAATAAATTGAAAATTTAACAATTTCCGCCAAAAACGCTCTAGTCTAGAGCGTAGCGTATGGTGGCGTCGCTTGCGTCGTGAGACCAAAGAGTTTCGTTATTCTGAGACAACAAAGAGTTGAAATGGTTAGGCATTCATGACGTCATTTCCGCTCTGTTGGTGTCAAGCATAAAATGGCGGATTTCTGTGTGTTGTTGTTTTATTTCATCACAATTAAAATGTAGCTCCTATCTTTTTCCGTTATTTAGGACTCAGGCTGGTATTTTTGTAGAGTCTACCTGCTCCAGTTCAGTACGATAGTAATCACAAGATTACTTCACTTTTACTTTCCGTGCTCCATTAAAACGAGGTCAAATATAATAAAAGTCACACCATATATAATAGTAGTTTATGTGACTGCTACATAATGGAGGGCATTAATACTCGAGAGTTTTAATGCCTAATTATTGAACAGTTACATACACTAGTATATCTTCACACATCTTATAAGCTCTCTTTGATGTGTTCAGGAACCGTATGTTTGACCGGCATTGTGGCTCTGCAGTTGTTTAGCTTGTTCTGTAGTACCAACTTCACAGACAAACTAGGGGCGGCACGCAGGCCGGCATCGGCGTTCGAAATTTGAATGTCATAATATGTAGAAAAATAACACATTATGGTCATAATGTTTAATTTTTCAGATAAGAAATGAGTTTTTACCAAGTAGTTTAACATTATGCTGATCGTAACGTGCGGTTTTTGTACGTAGTAAAGAGGGTTTAAGATACGTGTGTAGATAAAATATAATAAAATTTCGGCAACAATATTGAACATTTTTAACCCCTCGCACAGTAAGCTACCGGCGCTAATAAGTAGCGCTAACAATCTCTTTGTTGTAAATAAATTCAGTGTCAAATGATAACGTTAATCCGTCGCACGCGGCGAGCTGTCGCGTCGTCTCACGGCGCTTAAACGGTTAAGCAGAGAAGCGGTTGACACGCAGCGTTTTTATGTAATTTTGTAAAGTAATGAGTAACGACATAATGTTTTGACAGTAGGAACTGAAATTAATTTATGCCTATTAAAATCGAACATCAAATAAATACCTAACGTATCCGACATACTGAGTGACTGTCTCAATAACTGAGCCACAGGCTTTTAGGCGACTAATGGCTCAGTCGGTATTATAGTGACCCGGAAAATACTCTTATTAATCTATATCTGGGGGCACGGCAGCGCCCCATACCATCCTTTTTTCGAAGCCAAGGAGGATAACTTCGATCCCCTTGTAACTTCGTTGTGGATGTAGCTAGAATACTAAATTTTGTGAGGTAAAGAGGGCATTATAAAACCAGCTGTATTCATAGTTTTTTTATTTAAACCAGAAGATTAAAAACTACAGAAAATCAAAATTCCTTATCCCAATGCGAGGGAAAGTTCAAATATTCTGAAAGTTCTGTCCTGATTTCGAGATATTCCACATGCGAATATAACTTTGAAATCCTTCACAAATTATAGGTGATTATCAGGTTACTTTTGTAGATAATAATTATTTTCTTTAACTTAAACTACCGAAATAGGTCAGTTGTACTCTACGGTCACTATAAAATGTTGCCAGGTAACAGTTTGTGATGAAGTTGTTGGAAGTATGCTCCTATTGATGGGTGCTGATAAAATTATCCGACTTAGTTTTACATTCACAACTTTATTCGGTAGAATAAACTACGCCAGGCCAGTACTACTCATTAAGAGGACTTCGTCATTTATCTTTATAATAGTAGTTTATGTGACTGCTACATAATGGAGGGTATTAATACTCGAGAGAGAATAATATCACTCGAGAGTTTTAATGCCTAATTATGTACAGTTACATACACTAGTTTATCTACACACATATCATAAGCTCTTTTTGATGTGTTCAGGAACCGCATGTTTGACCGGCATTGTGGATCTGCAGTTGTTTAGCCTGTTCTGTAGCACCAACTTCACGCAGGCGGGCGTCGGCGTTCGAAATTTGAATGTCAGTACCAACTTCACAGACAAACTAGGGGCGGCAAGCAGGCGGGCGTCGGCGTTTGAAATTTGAATGTCATAATATGTATAAAAAATACACATTATGGTCATAATGTGTAATTTTTCAGATAAGAAATTAGTTTTTACCAAGTATTTTAACATTATGCTGATCGTAATGTGCGGTTTTTGCACGCAGTAAAGAGGGTTTATGATACGTGTGTAGATAAATTCCTTTAGGTGATATCCAACACCATTCTAAATAATATAAAATATTAAACAGATTCGCTCAGGGCAACGCTCCAAAACAGTCACGACTATCAAGATTGTTTTCTTATAGAAAGTTATTCAGAATGATGTCTGCATAACCCATTTGTCCCGGTAGAAACGCTCACAATCGCGTTCCAATCGCGTCTCTATATATAATTGGTCAAAATTACAGGAATGCCCAGCCAGCGCGAAGGGGTACGAAATGACACGTGTCAGGGGACCCTGATTGGTCACATCACTAGTGTTGGTGTGATTTTAAACCGAATCTACCCTCGATTCGCTTCGGGCCGCTAGAATTTGAGTTCGAGGATAGGGCTTTCAATAGAATATTATTATTGTGCTAGAAGAACGGTCGGCTTCTTTTTTATTCTGGCTGCATGGTGCAACATGGGTGCAACTGTGATCCCGGGTGTTTTTTATTCTGGCTGCATGGTGCAACATGGGTGCAACTGTGATCCCGGGTGTTCTTTATTCTGGCTGCATGGTGCAACATGGGTGCAACTGTGATCCCGGGTGTTTTTTATTCTGGCTGCATGGTGCAACATGGGTGCAACTGTGATCCCGGGTGTTTTTTATTCTGGCTGCATGGTGCAACATGGGTGCAACTGTGATCCCGGGTGTTTTTTATTCTGGCTGCATGGTGCAACATGGGTGCAACTGTGATCCCGGGTGTTTATTTTTTCTTTCAGGAGTTTCAATTAAATTAAATGTAAATGCAAGCGGAGTCCACTTTGATTAAAGATAAAAATGTACAAACAAGCACATATATTGCTTCTGGCCCCACACTAGGATACCCTGTGCTATGGGAACCAGAAACAGCGACGTCACACACATATAAAGATCCAATATCTGGGGCTTTTGATTGACATTGACAATCAAAATCCCCAGTATTTAAATTAAATTAAATATAACACTGTACTGGAATAATTTCATCAAATCTCTATAATAACATTATTGAGATTCGATGTACTTTTTAGTGTACCTACCGCAGGCGGGTTTATTAGCTTTTTTAATTACGTCTTTTATTTCCAGCTTTTTAGCACAAAATTACGAAAAATCTGTAAATGCTTAGCTTAAAACTGAGGTATGAGGGTTATTCACAGCTTGTGAAAGATTAGTAAATATCTCCTTACTTGCCTCTTAGAGCCGTTTGTTTTGATACCCCACCCTATGGTCTTATAAAAAGTATTTTTAGCCCGCATATTATTTTGTTTTTATTGTATATCCCAGTGACACTCAGGCCATCAAGAAAAATCAAATGTCAATCATTTATCAAAATCGATTGAGCCATTGAGTAGTTACGAGGGAATATAGGAATAGACATACATACATACATACAGGTCAAACACATAACCCTCCTTTTCTCCGTTTCGCTACAATTGGGTAACAAAACATAGATCCCGACGAATGAATAAAGCTAAGATATGGAATTTTTGAAAAATAAGCACTTAGCATTAAAAGCCAGGTTTTTGGACATTACACCAATTATATTTTTATTTCGTTTCAATAGTCACAGTATTACCGCAGTTATGACCAAAAACATATCGGCCATTTCCGAAACGCTTTATAAATTTGTCATTACTGATACGGCGTCGGCGCTTAAGATGACGTCACTTTTTGACTCGCAGTCAGACTGAGTTCGGCCGGCCAATCCACCTCGAAGACACAAAAATGTATTGCTTATTCTTACTATGTTCTTAACTTCTTGCAACAGTTCTGCTGTTGAAGTATTATAAAATATAAAATTATGTGTTTTTCAGTCTATAAAATAGTTTATCTACGCACGTATCATAAACCCTCTTTACTGCGTTCAAAAACCGCACGTTACGATCAGCATTATGTTAAACTACTTGGTAAAAACTCGTTTCGTATCTGGAAAACTACACATAATGGTCATTATGTGTAGTTTTTCTACGTATAATGACATTCAAATTTCGAACGCCGACGCCCACCCGCGTGCCGTCCCTAGTTTGTCTGTGAAGTTGGTACTGACATTCAAATTTCAAACGCCGACGCCCGTCTGCGTGAAGTTGGTACTAGAAGAAAGAACAAGCTAAACAATTGCAGAACCACAATGCCGGTCAAACATGCGGTTCCTGAACACATCAAAGAGAGCTTATGATATGTGTGTAGATAAATTAGTGTATGTAACTGTACATAATTAGGCATTAAAACTCTCGAGTGAAATTATTATGAAACTCGCCTTCGGCTCGTTTCATAAACCCATTCTCGAGTTTTAATGCCCTCCATTATGCAGCAGTCACATAAACTACTATTATCTACACACGTATCATAAACCCTCTTTACTGCGTTCAAAAACCGCACGTTACGATCAGCATTATGTTAAAATACTTGGTAAAAACTCGTTTTGTATCTGGAAAACTACACATAATGGTCATTATGTGTAGTTTTTCTACATATAATGACATTCAAATTTCGAACGCCGACGCCCACCCGCGTGCCGTCCTTAGTTTGTCTGTGAAGTTGGTACTGACATTCAAATTTCGAACGCCGACGCCCGTCTGCGTGAAGTTGGTACTAAAGAACAAGCTAAACAATTGCAGAACCACAATGCCGGTCAAACATGCGGTTCCTGAACACATCAAAGAGAGCTTATGATACGTGTGTAGATAAACTAGTGTATGTAACTGTACATAATTAGGCATTAAAACTCTCGAGTGATATTATTATGAAACTCGCCTTCGGCTCGTTTCATAAACCCACTCTCGAGTTTTATGCAGCAGTCACATAAACTACTAATATTCAATCAAATATTTTTATAATGGATTAGGTATTTGTCAAAGGCCAATCTAACAACTTTACCTGCTTTAAATTATTCGGTATATCTCGTCGAGAATAGATTGGTACCTCAGTCTATGAGGAATAATCATAGAACAGTCGTTTTTGAACTAATATTGTAAATAATGATATTGTAAATGATGATGGTTTGCAAACTTGGTGTCATAAGCTGGTTATGGAATGAGGACTTGGCTACAGTACTGGAACTCAGGAACCACGATATGTAAGGCAGTCGTGTTTGGACATTTTTTTTAAGGAGAGCTGGTTTCCCAGACTTGGTATTGTGAGCTGGTGATGGAATGAGGATTTGGCGTCAATACTTGAACTCAGGAACCTTACTATTGGTGTAAGGCGGTCGTGTTTTGACTCAATTTGTTAAAGACGATGCGCTGGTTACGCAAACTTGTTGACATGAGGTGGCGATGACATCAAATATACATGCGCACGACATTTGTGATACCAGCTAATTATCTTTACAAATGGAGTCATTACATTACATACATTTTTACATAGTTTCAGCACTGATTCAAAGTCCTCATTCTATTATCTGTTGATTACATCACAATTGCGAAACCAGCTTACCATGCTTAACAAATAGAGTCAAAACTCGAATTCATTCCAATTCCGGGATCCAGGTTCCAGTACTATCTCCAAGTCCTCATTCCATCACCAGCTCATGACACCTGGTTTGCGAGCATGCTTATCATCCTTAACAAATTGAGTCCGAACACGATTTTCTTACTATTCCTGGTTCCTGAGTTGTAGTACCCATCCAAGTCCTCATTCCATCACCAGCTCATGTCGCCAATTTTTCGAAACCAGCTCATCATCCTTAACAAATTGAGTACAAACTCGACTGCTTTACTATTCCTGGTTCCTTAGCTTCAGTACTGTCTCCAAGTCCTCTTTCCATCACGAGAATGAGGACTCGGAGACAGTATCATCTTTAAATAGTTTTGAATGAATGTAATATAGACATATATAAGGTGACATTTATTTTTAAACAGCAAAGTTTTTACATAAGACTTGGTAAGTATTCGGTCTTTAGGACACGTGACAGCGGGTACAGCGACCTTTATGGCTTATGATATCCCCGAAGCTAAACTGCATTCTAGTATCTGGTAATAAGCTTCAAAGGCTTGGGTTCACCATTCACTCTTGGGCACGCTTTAGAAACACGCAACGCGCAATCAAACTCTTGCTTGTTCCAGAGGTTATTGATACAAATTCATCTTCTTTAAATTAAAAAACCAACAAATTAAAAGAAGTAGGTATATATATTACAGGCAAAACATCTAAAAAAGGGGTTAATACGTAAGTCAAAATGATCTCCACAACAGAAAGCACTACTTTTCCAATAGAATCTGCTCTCATTACGGCGTTCATCTACTTTTTTTCTAATTTTAGGGTTTATTGGCATACAAAAAATAGCTTATTTCACATTTCGTTTTTACATGGGCACAATGCAATATTTCTTGGTCATTTTAGTTTTTATTTGTTGTTTTTATAGTGCGAGTTGTTTACAGTTTGGCGCGCTTGAGCCGAATAGTAGTAGACCAGACTAGTAATGTGACGTCATCGCTGATCCTACATGCTACGCTCAGTTGGAAAATCTTTCGCGGGGAGTCAAACTTTGAGCTTTAATAACTCCGTCAATTTTTAAGTCATCAAAAATCTAAAATAGTGGCCCTGTGCCAGTAGACCTCGCTAAAAGATGGACTGTGAGACTGTGAACCAATTTATAGTTAAGTTAAGTAGAACCAAATTTTAGATTCAATCAAAATCAAGTAGTAAAGTAGCCGCACCAATAACTTTGCAAACTACATTTTGCGATTTAAAATACAATCTATTGACTTTTCACGAAAATAGTTTTAGTCTATTTCACTCACTCTCATGGTCTGTATAGATCCTCTTTACTAATCCGTCTCCTACTTCGAGGAGTCCAAACTTGGTATGTTTTTAAAATATTTCTTGGATTTTTAGAAAACAGGCGCCCGAAGGGTAGTATATTTTTGAACCGGCTCATGAAAAATCGAGAAAGCTCTCGACAAAAAAAAACTTTTAATTCAAGGAACACGTGTGCCAAGTTTTGTGAGGATCGCTTGAAAACTGTGGCCCCTAGACCGGTGCTGACAGACACTTATAGAGAAAGACGAAGGCAAAATCGGCGAAATGGAGCCCTTCGCTCGCTTCCCTTGCTCGGTCAAACACATATTTTTTCTTATTTTTTTTTAACTGCAATCACCACAATTTTCATTTGTCACATTTATTGTAGGTACACGTCCTCCTTTTATGAAGTACAAGTACATAGGTAGGTAAAGTTTCGTCCACGTTTAACTTTACTAAATTTTCCATTTTGCGTCACATACAGACAGCATCATCACGATGTGTTCCATCAACGTAAGAGTATACTTACTTCACATCCCTCCATAATATTATTCCAACTCAAAAACAATTGCCATTTTCCCCCACATTGAGTCACGAATTTCGTTAGCAGTCAGAATTAAAAGGTCTCTCATGGGAGGGCGGAGGCGAAGGGTCAACCCTTCCTTTATAGATTTCTTATAGCCAATTTAGTATGACCTCTCTGATTACTTTGGGATACTCGGGCATCGGTTCCGTGTACGTTCCCTGAATTTATTTAGAATTGAAAAACCTTTGAGAATTTATATTATTATATAAGCGAGAGACGTACACTGTTCACGACTAGAACAAAATTCGTAACCCATGAAGATATATATATTTTTTAAGCCTATTAATGTCCCCACCAAGGGGCACTGGCTTTTCCCCGGATACGAGGAATATTGAGCCATTCTCCACCGCGCTGTCCTAGTGCTGGTTGATGGAGTGGTTTTACGACTACTACCAAGTAGCGATAGTAACCGGGACCTACAGCGTACGTGTCATCCGAAACACTGACCGTCCGATATAAATATAATAATCTAATTATATAAATAGCTCCTTAGCTTGAATATTTAGCTTATTTCATCATCAATTCCATAATTGATGATGAAATAAGCTAAATATTAAATTAAATTTAAAAAAACACAGGTCTTTTGTTTATTAATCATTGCTGATAATGGTAAATTCTTAGCTAAACTAAATGTGCTGAGTGCTAAACACATAAATCCGATCTATTTGAAGGTGCCGTCCAAAGGGTCAATCGTCACTGGACTCCGACGTGGCACGTTAGCAATGCCATTGTGAACTATAGAAGGGTTTTATCTGCAAATACAGCCCACGGCCCTTCCGTCACGGTCATGTTGACTGCCAGATTTTGTTAGTTAAATTAAAACTAGCTGGATGCTAACAAGAAGGTTCAATTAGATTGTAGGAAGGGTAATTTAGTTAGATCAATAATGATAATAATAATAATAATGTATTCAGTAAAAAGTATACAATAGAATTTCTTGTTTTTACATTTGTAAAAGAACAAGGCATGTTCACTACTCCCTAATAAAGGGCGGACCCTGTGGTATAGGATGAGTAGTTGTACTTCCCACCAGTAAATGACACATTATACAGAGTTGTCGAAAATAGGACAATGAACTTAATTTTAGGTGGAGGTTATAATAATATAATAGTATTTAAATACAGGCAGTAACATTGCTTCGGACCCCACACTAGGATACCCTGTGCTGTGACTACCAGAAACAGCTTCTTCACAAACATGTCAAGAACCAAGACCTGTTTTTTCTTCTTCTTTATCTCTCGCTTGGGAAGCACAGCCACTTTCTTAACACCAGGGAGATCGTCAGGTGGGCTAGACGGGATGACGGAAAGTGGACCAAAACATTCACAGAGTGGTGGTGGCCAAGGGGCGTGACCACGCCGGTGCCGCGGGCAGGATACCGGCACGATTCTTCGAAGATATCAAAAAGTTGAAGGAATGGACGCGTTGAGACTTAAGTTTACTTTTCACTAGGGGATATCTAAAAATAAAAATTTGGGTCAATGTACTGAGGGATGGTTTTTTACTTTCGAGTTGAACGAAGTGAAAATTATGTCTTAGTCCGAAAAATAAAAAAATAAAAAACAAATGTGTGTGTCTGTGTGCTTGTATATGTATGTATAAATGGATGGCTGTTTTCCGTTGTCAGCTCTAGAGCCTAAACCACAGAACCGAATTGAATGAAATTTTGTATTGGGGGTTATATTGTAAATATCTAGAACGTTTTTTTTTGTTTTTGGATAACTTGATTATTTAAGGTACCTGTCACACAAATCAAACACATTTATTGAGTTTATTAAAAAACGGGACTAACGATTTTTTTCAAACTTCTCTTCATAGTATCTTTTAATATCATCCATAACATAGCATACTCGGTTATTTGTTAGAGATATCATTCTAAACAAGTTTTAGTATGGGGCCGACTTGATGAGAGCAACTTTATTTTCAACTCCACCATATAACTCAGGTGAGCGCTAGGCCCGAAATATACTAAGTTAGGAAAAATAAAGTTGCTCTTATCACGTCGGTTCCATAGTAAAAGTTGTTCAGAATGATGTCCCTAAGAACCACCTTTCGGCTTGTGATTCCCTTTCTGTTAGACACCGTATACTTTATCTTAGAGCTTCTTAAAACGTCTCCTAATCGCCTACACACGAATATCCACAAACTATTATTTAAATTACCGAAAGCATCATGCGAGAAAGTTAGCACAGAGTGGCCTGCACAATTTATTTTTCATTTGCGACCGTATGTTTCTAGGGGAAAGTTTTTCCCCAAAATATGGACAGCTAATTAAATGTCACCTGTATAAAAGTGAGCTTATTTCTATTTGCCAACGTTCGGATAATTCAATGTAGCTACCACATAACTGTACAGGCCTTGCAGCAGTGGTTGGGACATCGGCTGAAAAAACAAACAACCATTCTCGAACCAACACAGACCATTTTGCAGTCTTCCATAAAAGTTACAAAACGTACATAATAACGAGAAAATTTCGTGGACGATTAAAGTGATTTAAATCCTGCCTGCCCTGCATCGCAATTAGAATGGTTTGGTGATAATTTCCATGTTAACTGCAGATTTCATGCGAATACGTGTTATGAATGTGAAATGCGTCAGACGAAATTATTAAAATGTCTGGCAAAGGAGAACTCTCGGGAAAACCTACCATAGTGTAAGAAGATTAGTACTGTTAAGCGTTGTTATGAAACCGGCCAAGTGCGACTTGGACTCGAGCACTGAGGGTTCCGCACAAACAGCATTTTTATGAAGTAACTACACATTTACGGTTTTCAGATTTTTTTCTTTACATCTACATATAACGCCTTGCTTTCTGCCAAATTTCATGATTCCAGGTCAACGGAAAGTACCCTATAGGCTTTGATTCCCTTGCAAATATCGAGCAATTTCAGCGAAATTGTAACATATATGGTGGAATTTTTAGATTCCGTTGATCTATAAGCTTGAGTTATCATAATTTCAAGAGACTAAACAACTGATATTAATTTTTAACGTAATGTAATTTTTTGCCTCTTCTCTACTTTGGACCACTGTGGGAGAAGCAGGCCGTAGAAACTCCCACAGATTGATTTTTAGATCTCTTTAAAACATTGTTTGTGCTTAACTAACACAGATATTACAATATTAATTATTATGATTAATAAGCAGGAATAAATAATTACAAAATCATTAACAGTAAGGTTGAGCCAGATTAACCCCATACAGTCCCGTCATTCAAGTAATCTTGATCATTGTAATATCCCTTTTTCGACAAGCTCTTTAAATTGCTCAAATGGAAATTTCATAATCTCCAGAGGTATTGTGGTAGAGAATGCACTGACCCTTGAAAGGACAGACAGATGGACAACAAAGTGAAGCTATAAGGTTTCTTTTTTGGGGTTCCGTAGAGAACCAAGGAACCCTTATAGTTTCGTCAAGTTTGACTGTCCGTCCGTCCGTCCGTATGTCACAGCGATTTTATTCCGGAACTATCAAGACTACAGAGTTCACACTTGGTATGTAGATTTATTCTGTGAGCCGCTTTACGATTTTAAAATAAAAATTACGAGGGCTCCCCATACATGGAGTATGACCAAAGCTATTAATATAATAACTGAAACAAACATTTGCGAGGTAACACACCAATCTCTTTTGTACTTTTCTAGAGTAGATATCCTTATAAACCTGACTTGTGAACAATATTCCAGAACAGATCTAACCATTTTTTTATAGACCAATATCTGTGTGCTGGCATTTCTAGGGAGGTTGCATACGGAGGTTTCCATACAGAGATTTACATACAGGAGCATACATTATTTCTGGCCCACCACGATACCCTGTGTCGTGGGAACCAGAAACAACGACGTCACACACATACACATCCAAGACCTGAGGTTTATTTTACCCCCAGCCGGGCTTGAACCCGGGACCTTTCTCATGGTAGGCAGAGCCACAACCGCTGCGCCAAAGAGGTCGTTGGTCTAGAAAGAAAGAAAGGGCTTGCAATCTCTTATGATAAATCCCAGCAGTTGTGAATGTGCTCCCGGGGGGCACAATATCATAGGGCCGCCGGCCGCTTGCCTGAGCGTACGGAAGTGGGACGACAACGGAAGTGATAACGTCGCGTCATTATTGTGACAACTTCAGCAGCGGTACTTAATGGCGAAAAATATTATCAGTTTGACTTACCTGTGACTTATGTGTAGGGATATTTATTACACAAGCGCAGCAAAAAACATACCTGCGCTAGCCTTGAAGTCCTGTTACAGGAGAAACCTGATTCTCGCACTATACACCGCTTTTCCAACCGCACTATTCAGTCAGCTTATAATAAAGATTTTTCTTTTTATGGTGGATTAAAAGTCCTTTAATATTGATAGTGAAAATTTTGAAAAAACATTGATGGATAATTTTCACAAAGTTTTGTTGGATCGGCCTGGAAGTATAATTTACAATTTGTTGAATTCTGTTGATTTTCCTCCAACTTGCCCTTGTTTTCCATTTCAATACTTACTACAATTATTTACAAGATTCAGGATATTTTCAACCCTTCAATTGAATGACCGGGAATTTTGGTCAGGACAAAAATCAATTGAACATTTTAGGTAGTTTCGCCTTTGTGGGACTTTGATGTATCTGTTACGAAGTAACTATTATCTAACCTATGACCGAGGTCGCGAATAGTATTTACCCGTTCGAGGTTAGTACCATTGTTATTTTAATGTGCTAGGATAATTATGGTGTTACGGTTGAAGGATATGTGGCAGCATTTAAGTTAACCCTAGTTAAGCTTCATCTTGTTTTTTATAAACCATTGGCACAGTCTGTAGATATATTGTTGTAACAGATGTTTATCTGCCTCCTCAGAGATACTCCTATATATCTCGGCATTTCTGAAACAATCCACAATATTGTTGATGAACTAAACAAACAACAGAGGTGAGGATCATACTCTTACAGGACACCTGATGATGCACCGAAGGATGTAGCATGAATGCCGTTGACAACTACATAGGACCTTCGTTCTATTATATAAGACCACTCCAACATAGTCTAGGACATCGTATCAATTAAGTTTTCTAATAGGTATTTCATGGTCAACCTTGTCAAACGCCTTACTGACATCCATGTACACACATTAGATTATATGTTCACGCCTATCTATAAAGGTAACGATGCGATCGGTAAAGGATAAGATTGGAGTTGAAAGACCTGCTCTGCATTTCATTAAACCTCGTAAGCAGAACGTAACGTATCATAGCGTCACGCCTGTTCCCGTACGGGGTGGCAGTGGCACAGATATGCCCAAGTTTATCCAGTTATTTAACACTCTATTTTGCGTGACAGGGGACTAGCCCATCTAGAACTGCGACAGTGGGTAACCTCCCTATCAACTGGAGTATTTCTGGTTAAAATAGGGCGCAACTATAGTTGGACGTATAGGTCCCCGTCACCTCATCCAAGAAAACTTGTAGCAATATTTATGTGCTCATTGAATGTGAACATCCAAACTCGTATTCAAATGAGCGTCGTGTAACTCGTGCTCGCGTAATCATCAGATCGCGGGTAGTCATACAAATTGCATTAGATCACCTCAAAGCGGAGACGCGACTGTTTGCTTACTCCATTACACTCAGCCTGGGGTGAGGTTGGACGAGAAACTGCCTGCAATGATGACGAGTTTTAATTCCACCCTTAAGTCCACTTTACTTGGTCATCTTCTCATTATGACAAGGTTCATAATAATAATAATAATTATTAATAATAATCTTTATTTCAGGTTAACAAAAACCCATATCTATAAGTACCTTACAACTAGAGATACATACTGAATTATAATAGTAGTTTATGTTACTGCTACATAATGGAGGGCATTAATACTCGAGAGTTTTAATGCCTAATTATGTACAGTTACATACACTAGTTTATCTACACACATATCATAAGCTCTCTTTATGTGTTCAGGAACCGCATGTTTGACCTGCATTGTGGCTCTGCAGTTGTTTAGCTTGTTCTGTAGTACCAACTTCACGCAGACGGGCGTCGGCGTTCGAAATTTGAATGTCAGTACCAACTTCACAGACAAACTAGGGGCGGCATGCAGGCGGGCGTCGGCGTTCGAAATTTGAAAGAAATGAGTTTTTACCAAGTAGTTTAACATTATGCTGATCGTAACGTGCGGTTTTTCTACGCAGTAAAGAGGGTTTATGATACGTGTGTAGATTTAAAATATTATGCAACGAAAGCAGACTATTAATAAAATAATTTATTTATGATAATAGGAAAGTTCCGATATTTCATTAAGTTCCGGAAATTGAGTACAACAAAACATAATATTTTGAAAAGTTTATAAAAAGCCCATTTCAACGAATGACTTATCGCGGTGAATTTTTGTTTTTTCGTTTTGTCATTTTACCCCCTCCACTTTTTTGTAGACAATTTTTTTTCCTATTGGACTTGAATTATGTTGCGGTTATCAGAATAAGTATTTTTACAGAAGATTTCAAGACTCTTTCTCTTTTAGTTCCTGAGAAAAATGTCTATGATAGTCGGATACACGAGTGATCTTATGAGGACTCCTTTTTTACCTATTGAGGCACGGAACCCTAAAAATGAGTACCACTCACAAAATTTACCACTGAGTTATCAATTTAGATGCAAAAATATTTATCAATAGCACCGAGTTATATAAATTGTTGTTGGTGAATTGGCCTTGTCTGTTTAATAATCTGTTGCGGTTGTAAAGATGATGAATTAATAAAACAAAAGCTGTTCCATTAACTCATTGTTTAGGTACAAAAAAGACGCTAGGTGATAAAGAAAACTTTTGATGAAGCACTTATTCAGTAAAATTGTAAGTAAAATTTGTAATTATGGTTTGCGGATTATTATTTTTTGGCGGGAATAAATTCAAATTCTTGCATACTTTTTGGTGTTTACCTTCTTTATTTCTATTCTTTACATATCTAGTAATATACGAAAACATAAGAATGATTTTGGCTAGTAAACGTATGTATTACAAGGCCATTTTTGAACATCGAAAATGATATATCTGTGGGGATTGTATAATAAAGTCTGTTCCGACGCGTCACATTTTAGTCCATCTATGTTATTTATGCACTTGGTGCTGAGCTATAGTGGATGTGTGTTTGCCTCTTTGGTGGAGAGGGTTTTGGAAATGTGCTGCAAAATGTTTCACGGAAAGAAGATGAAATCAGAGCCATATTTGATCAGACTGGGCCAGTATGATCAAATATGGCTCTGATTACAGCTTTTGATTTTTGAAGTGGCGATATCACAAAGCTGTGGTAATTAGGGTGACTATATCACGTTTATTTTGCCTGGCGTTTGATAAACCAACAAAGTGGTGCTCAAGAAAAAGGCGAAGAGCATCGGGAAGACCACCATCTCGATGATTGGACGATATTTTAAAGATGGCCGGAAGCGGTGGACCAGAATAGAGTAAGGGGGTAAAATGTTCGCTAGCTACAGAGTGGAACAAACACTATAGGCAGGATTAAAAACATGTATTTGAAGAAGCGAAGATATTTTGAAAAAACATCTTAGGTCCAGGAGGGGTAACAGGTGCCCGCAATATATAATAAATTATGAAAAGGTGCCGGGTGAAATAGTAGATTGTACAACAAGTGCATGAAAAAAGCCATTCTATCCAAGACTTATGGTATGGTAGGGTAAAATGGGTTTTAAACTGAGTTATACACTCTGCTTTTCACTTCAATAAATCAGTGATAATGTAAAAAATACTTATGTTTTAAGATAATTTTGCTTGGATTTAGGCGGCCATGTCTGTCCAATAACACCTTTTGCTTTTTTTCTTCAGTGTGTTAGGCGTAAGCATTATTTCCTCTTCACTTAACGACATATTAATTAACTTTCGTAAAAACAACAAGTTTTGCAAAAAAAAACAATTGAATAAAAGTCAAAAACAAGACAGTCTCTTTCCCGCCAGTTTTTTTTATTTATTTTTTCTGCATGTCATTTTTAGCTTAGGTCGTACGCGATACTGCTGAGTCATTTTTTTTTCTGTTTATTTGAGTCACCAAACAGTTCTAAAATAAGGTATTACTTATAACTACAGTAGGTTAGATACATATTAATAATTGTGCAACCAGCACCGATAACCACGTATTACTATTTAGTATGGCAGCTTTACAGTTTCTCACGCTACACTTTGTTGACGCCAACAGGCAGTGAAAAATGAAAAATAGTTATGATTTAATAAAGATAGTTACAGTTTTAGATACTATTACAACCACAACGCAACAAGCAGGTGTATAATTACTAAAATAATGATATACTTGCCAATGCTGCTAATAGTCTTTTTTTAACCACTTACTTTTAACCACTTTTAGCCAATTATTCTTACGGCCATATCATATCGATATCGATATCACTAAAGGTCTTGAAATATTGTGTAATCCGCTATATTGGCGAACGTACAGCTGCATTAGTACGACAAGCCTTGGAGGAAAATAGTTTATAGTCTCTTCGAACATGACAAATGTTCGCAGAGACTACAAACTCCCGCAAAATCACAAATGTTAATTTTAGGAACAAAAAATCAAATAGCGAAGGTCTCAATACAACAACACGAGGTAAAAATTTATAACATTACCCTCGAGCAAGGACCTTCAGCACGGAATCTGGGATTTATAGTGGATGGCGAGCTAAAATTTACTGAGCACATCAACAACAAAGTTAAGACAGCATTTTACAAACTAAAAACTTTATACAAAATAAGATCGTACATTGGAGAAGATTTGAGATTACGACTATGCGAAACTCTAATTCTGTCACTATTTAACTACTGCAGCACTGTGTTTGGCCCTAGACTGTCTGATAATACAGAGAGGGCAATACAGCGTGTACAAAATGCTTGTATGCGCTTCTGTTACAACATACCGAGAAGGGAATACGTAACTCCATACCTAAATAAATATGGAATCCTCAATATGAAAGCTAGAAGAGAGCTCTATTACGCCTGCACAGTTCACAGAATCATATGGAACAAAAAACCAGAATACCTTTTTGAAAAGCTGCAATGGGTCAATAACTCAACCCACAGAGCTTTGAGAAACAGTCAAATTAATAAACTAAAAATACCAGCACACAAAACAGTCCGTTACAGGAGCTGCTTCAGATTTATGTCCGCAAGTATATGGAATGATTTGCCTCCTCCTCTGAGAACTAAAGTTAGTACTAACTTATTTAAGATAAAATATAGAGCAGCTCTAATCAAACGCCAAATTCATACAGAGAACCTGAAGCATGCTTACAGGAATGAAATACAAATAAAAAACTTTTTCTAAAGAAATAGCCCGCAAGCTACAGTCACATACGCACACACATAAACACACACACACACACACACACATACATACACACACACACACACACACACACACACAAGTACAACATAAAAAATACCAACCACTACTACTCTACTATGCTCCAAATGATAATTATTTTGTGTTTTTATTGTAATTTATCCAATGTTATTATAATTTAGTAATTAAGTGTTGTTACAATTTAGTGATCAAATTTTTTAAAACTGTCTTGCATAAGTTTAACTTATTCTGGTGACCCTCTATGACATTTTACCCCGCTCCAAATCTAAGGGAAGAGGGAGAGGCTGAACATCAGCGCTACACAGAGTCCCGGCTCTGTGTCAGCAGGAGCTGAGCCACTTCCTATTGCCTCAGCAACATTATCTTTGTAAAATTAGGTACTATCCTTGTATTTGGGATGCTATCATATTTACTATGTCAGATATCATACAGTGACTGCAACGGAAGCCGTCTAGTCTTGAGGCTTAGTTTTTTTTATTTTTTTTAACAAGTTAACATACGGCTCGCGACTGCGGGAAAATTTGTAATTTATACGGCGCAAAAACTTTCTCTGTACCATTTCAAGAGCATTAATACTTATTGTAATAATGATTTTAAACTGCAACTCCATAATCTAATTGTGAGCGTATGAGAGTTTAAAAACTCTTCAGACTCTTGTCGTCCACATTCTGGGAAGCATAAAATATTAACGTTAACATCTATCTATATCCCCGAATCATGTAAGTTCATAAGAAAACACATGCATTTATACTCTCCTGTTGAAACCATAAAACGAAACGACCGAGGTAAAAATAAGTTAAAAGTCCCTTTTTCTACAATGAAACTATACACATCTAGCCCACACTCCATGGTAATTAAAATATATAATAATATACCTAATAATATAAAAAATGTCGAGTCTTATATGTCTTTTATAAAACAACAAAAAATTACCTAATAGAAAAATGCTATTACAACATGAATGAATTCTTTCAATTAATCAATTAATTATTAAAAACAATTTAATAAGATAAAATACTTCAATAGCTCTCAATCACCATAATGAAATAATAATACTGTAATGAAACTATATAAATTGTATTCATATTTAGATATTACTTATTATTTTAAATTTTATTGTGAAAAATAATAAATATGTAAAGATACCTACTTCCTTAGTTATTAAGATAAATTGCAAAGCCCTTACAGGGCGCTACATTGTCATCTAACAACCTGTACCCATATACAAATTTGTTACTATTATACTTTAACAATGTAAAAGTAGTAAATAAATTGAAATTGAAAATATCTTGATTTTTTATGTTTTTGTTAATTATACTTGTTTTATTACTTTTTTTTTATATAATTAGAATGCAAATAAATTCAAGTGAATGTATTAAAATAACAAGTTTATTTTATGCAGTCTCCTCGTCTGTCAGCTGAATAGCTCAATTGTCTTGGTCTAGATGACGACAACACTTTATGCACTAGTGCATAAAATGCGATTTTATCCTAAATCTTTATTTTTTATTTTATTTTTGATTTAGCCTAAATCCAGCATAAAGGACTTTTCGAGCATGAGAAGTGAAATAGTAGATTATACAACAAGGGCATAAAACATGAGGTTTATGACCGAGTTATACACCCTGCTTTTCACTTCGATTCCGAGAAAATGAAACAGTGATAATGTGAAAAATACCTTCTGAGAATGTATTGCCTTGTTTGCCGCTTCTCCAGATAATGAAATTTTCATATGTTTTAAGATAGATACATTTGCTTGGATTTAGGCAGCAATGTCTGTTCAAAACTCTTTTGATTTTGTTTCCATTAGTGTGTCAGGCGTGAGCGTTGTTTCCCCTTCACTTCACGATATATTAATTAACTTTTGTAAAACAACAAGTTTTGCAAAGTAAACAACGAAATAAAAGTCAAAAACAAGTCTCTTTCCCGCCACTGTATTTTTAATTTTATTTTTTAAAAACTTCTGGATGTCAATTGTTTCTAAACAAATAAATCGAATAGGCATCATTTTAATCTATTCTGTTGAAAGATACAGCACCCTGGAATGTTGTGTTGTTTGAAGTGATTAATAAATATAATACATAAAATTTGCCAACGATAGAATACACTATAAATGTCATGTACTAAATTGTCAGTGACACCTTTGCGAGATTTTTGGTCAAATTAGTTAGGAAGTGGTAAAAGTTCGTTATTTTACAAATTATGTCGTAAATACTTTCTATGAATTTCTAATGATACGAAGTAGATAAATGATTATACTTTAAGAAGTTAAGAAAGAAAAAAGAAAAGAATTTTAAGAAATTCAGAAAATTTGATCACTCAGAAAACATTTATTTATTTATTAATTTATTTATAAATACATATTACAATTTAGCCCCATTACAGGTCTACCTATTTCGAGGCTAAACCAATTAGCAATAAAAATTAAGATTCAATTAGCAATAACAATTAAGATTATAACAAATCATTAGTAATATTAATTATTTTAAAAGAATAATAATACAATCCAATACCAAATATTCACGCGGTGCCAAAATAATAATCACAGACATAATACAATTCAAATTCATTAAATATTAATTTCATTCTATATTAATTTCATTTATTTCATTCTTCCCGTTCACATATCGCCAAACATTCTAGTTTTACACTCTTCCATTCATCAGCAAACAAATCGCACTGGGGCGCGGCTTCCAGCAGCGAGTTGAGGCGCCTGAGTGAGCGCAGTAGTGGAGACCAGCGCCGTGCCTCGGTGCGAAAGGGTTCCAGCGCAAATAGCGGTCTCTGCCTGCGCTGACTGGCGCGGAATCTATCCGGGACATGGAGCTTTGAAAGTTTTTCCAGCAGTGTGGGGCATGTAACAGAACCACGAAGAATTTGTGTGCTTAGGAGCATTTGGTCCGAGTCTCGCCTCACCTCCAACGAGTTATATCCAAGCACCCCAAGAAGAAATTTTGTTGGATACAAATAGGGATAGTATCCGTATTTCTTTTTGTATAGAAACCTAAGGAATCTCTTCTGAACCTTTTCCAGCATAAGTGAATATTTTTTCACAAATGGGTTCCAAATTGCTGAACAAGTCTCAAGTTTGCTACGGACCAGGGCGATGAAGAGAGTTTCGATTGTACTGGGGCTCGCAAAGTCGCGAATGAGCTCTACTGCTGTGAGCAAATTTGTTCTAGCTGACCTCCCGGCTCTAAAGCCATGTTGTGCATCAGTCATATATGGTTCTAATTGTTTGTTAATTTTCTCTTTTATAATTAATTCAAAGATTTTCGCGATAGAACTGAGAATGGCTATGGGGCGATGCTCCTCTACCAAAGTTTTATCACTTGTCTTTGGATTGGGGGTTACTCTGGACAGTTTCCAGTCTTTAGGATAAATTGCAGTTTCAAGAGATATGTTGTAGATGAAGTGAAGAGGACGTATGAGAAAATCTTTGCAAGCTTTAATGATAAAAGGAGGGACACCATCTGGGCCCACCGAACTGAGGGGTTTTAGCGATCGGATGGCTACGACAATATCTTTTAAAGAAATGTCGGTTATGTTGATGTAGTTAGAAGTCAGCGAGGTATCATCGCTCATAGCCTGCTCAGCAGACAAGGCTGGTACATTTGGAAGGAAAACACTACCGAAATGCTCGGCAAATATATTAGCTGCTTTTTCACCGGTATAATTCTTGTTCTTATATACTACAGTAGGTTCGAAACCACCCTTGGACTTTAAGTTAGATATATGTTTCCAGAAACTGCGGGGATCACTTTTTATGTTGCGTTGTACATCTCGTATGTGCGATTTGTAGGCTTCAACTTGCTTTAATTTCACACTAGCGCGGAGTTTACTATACAATTTATAAATGTCAGCATTTTTTGAGGCTTTCCATAACTTATGAAGTGAAGCCTTATTCGCAATATCTTTTATCAAATCTGGAGAATACCATATGGGAAATCTGCTACACGGTTTACTTTTTCTGATTTTCAATGGTATACATTGGTCAAATAATTCGTACACGATGCTATAAAAAAGTTCGACCGCTTGGTTAACATTATTGCATTCATATAATGATTTCCATGATACGGCTCCTATCAGTTCACAAAATAGTTGAAAATTTCCCTTACTAAAATTCCAATCTCTATTTTTGTTAATATTGCTAACTGGCACTGGTTGCGCTCGCGAGCTGAGTCGGTGCCCTACGTTTGGCAGCTGTATGCCCACGTCGAGAGGCGGGTGGTACCTGTCCAGCCGCACCAGTGCATGCTCCTCCGGCCACGCGCTCACACTCACCCCGTCCTGTCGCCGCCGCACCAGTACCACATCCAATTTACCACCATACCCATTCATTATCTCATTCTTATCACACAAAACACAATATTCAAGAAAATAACAATAATAATTGCATACGTTTACGGAAGCGCTGTTTAAATTAAGATCACCTAATATTATCAAAGTACCGTTTATCTTATCTTAATTATTTTCAATAGCAGTAAACTAGTTCATGTATTCATAATCATTAGCTGAAGGTTTTATATAAATTACACATATATAGAAAGTTAGGCCTTGAAACAAGAAAGTAGCCCATAGATCTTCCCCATTAGAGGTTTCCAGTTCGGTTCGTCTCACGGAGTGTAATACCATGACGAGCTGCCAGCAATACTCCTCCACAGCGAGAAGGACGATCACGACGGAGTGTGCTCCAGTCTCCCTCGGTGAGTTCCGCATCGTAGACACTCTCGTCCAGGTTGGTCTCAGTTGCGGCAACAATATCATGTTCCAGTACGGCCAAACTCTGTCTCCACTGCTTTCTCTTGGTTTTGAGTCCTCGCACGTTTTGGTAGTACACATTTAGGTACTTATCATTCAGTGTATAACGAGGTTTGATTAGCTTGGATGATTTTACTTCCTTATCAATTACATCAGATTATTACATATATTCTTATTTTGGTCTTGGGTGAAACTATTATTATTTCCATTCCAATTACTAGACCGTGCGATATGCCCAGGTGGTTCGGTAAATAAATTTAAGTGCTTATTTAAGTCCTGGTAATGAGTTTGAGGCAAAAATTGTATCGATGTCAGATTCAGAGCGTATGGTGAATATCTTCGACGTATCATTTTTTCGCGCTCTCACGCGTCCATCCTTAGTCCAAACATACTTCCAGTCCACCAGCTTATTGCGATTTTCCAGGGCTTTGGCAAGCAGCATTCTGTTCCGTTTAGTGAGGCGTTCATCTACACGCACTTTCCCCATGTCATGAACAGGCAGTCCTAGATCAGCTGTGGTGGTGCCGCGCTTGACCTTCGCTTTCTTGAGCAGGCTATCTCGTGGCGCTCGTCGTGCCAGTCGCAGGACGATCGGACGCGGCCGCGGACGTTCATCTGTCTCCTGCTTCCGTGGGGGCCCGACACGCATTACGCTAACTATATCTGAACTGATCAAATAAATTGTATACATATTAATGGATTCACTTTGTTATCTAGTTACTGTCGCAAATTAAAACAGCATGGTGGGTCATGCGTATTCATTAAAGACAACATTAAAGCAACTGAAAACTTAGAACTATGTAACATGTCAGTTGAGCAATATTGTGAAGTATCCGCTATAGAACTATTAGAATATAAGACTTTAATTGTTTGCATTTATAGGACTAATCTTGTATGCGTTACTGAATTTTTAGGGATACTAGATCGGCTTCTTAACAAGATAAATGACATAGGTATGGATTGTTTAATTGTAGGCGATACCAATATAAACACAATGATCACAAGCTCGGAGCAAAAACAACTAAGTGAAGTTTTGATGTCGCATAATTTCAGAAATGAAGTTGACTTCCCAACCCGTGTGACCGCAACGACTGCTACCAGTCTCGATCATCTTTATAGCAACACCACACCCGGCACCGTCATACCGTGTCCCGTCGTAACTCACCTGAGCGACCACCTTGCCGTGCGCGCTGCACTCACCTGCATCGCGCATGTGCAACAGCCACGCATGCGCGACGCGAACGCGACAACACCCGCGCCGCCCGCGCAGCCTTCCAAGCGGCACTCGAAAGCATAGACTGGTCCCTAGTCTACCACACCAAAACAAGCACCGATGAGTTAGCCGAATCAATTATAAACATTATAATTAATAAATATGAAATCTGCTTTCCTTATAAACTAAAACCGAATGTATCATATAACAATAGATGGATAACAAAAGACATATATGACATGAAATCTTTAATCTTTGACATAATCGATATAAATAATAAATCTCCTAATAATACAGACATCCAAAACAAAATAATAGATCTACAATTGCAATATGACTTAAAATTAAAATCTCATAAAACTCAATATTATACTGACATCATATATAAAAATGATAACATCGTAAAAACAATGTGGCGAATAGTTAGCATGGAGTCTGGAAAAAAGAAAACTCATGCTGACTTTACCGAAACAATAAAAATTCCTGGTAGTGACAATTCTAATTACAAACAAGAGCTGGTGAACCACCTCAATGTGCAATTCGCATCCGCAGCCGCCGTGTGCGGAGCCCCGCGAGCCAACTTGGAATGCACCCGCGCAGCGCTTAAAGCTGCGCGCCCACCGGCCGACCGCGCACTTCGACTCATTAACTTCACGCCTAAAGAAGTCTTTGAAATAACAGAGCTGATAAATTCGACTGCTTCAACATTAGCTTCACCGTTATCAGTACTGTTCAACCTCTGCTTGCGGAATGGTCTACACCCTGATGCATTCAAAGAAATAAAAATTTGTCCCCTTTATAAAGGCAAAGGTAAAAAATGCGATCCCAATAATTACCGTCCGATTGCAATAAACTATGCTTGCCCGTGAGGTCGTGCTTCGCATCCTGAGCGCTCGTGAACATCAAATGCAGGTAACCGTCTTGTTTTGTGACCTCTCCAAAGCGTTTGACGTCGCAGATCATGATGTGCTCGGAATGAAGCTGAAGTATCATGGAATCGACGGCCCAGCACTAAATCTAATAAGGAGCTTCTTAAAAAATCGTACTCAATATGTTTTAGGGTCCGGAGGTAACCTAAGATCCGACGGAACCATGACAGACGTGGGTGTACCTCAAGGCTCCTCACTGTCAAACCTTGCCTTCTCTCTTCTCCTGAATGACTTACCGAAGATTACCACTGACGGTGAATTGTTCATGTTCGCAGGTGATGTAGCATCTGTAGTCACGGGCAAAACTCTTGACTCACTAGAGTTCACACTAAATAAAGTCGCAAACCAATTATGGCATTGGTTTAAAAAAAACGGCCTCGCACTCAATCTAACAAAGACTCAAGTAATTAATTTCGACCTTTCCGGACGCAGGAGACGCTTACTAGATATACGCGTCGAGGAAACGAGAATTGAACAAGTCTCCTCCGCATCATTTCTCGGTTTTGTCATAGACCAGACAATGACCTGGGAGCATCACATACAAACGACGGACGACATTACCAATGCACCGAGCTTCCTAAACTTTAAAATTAAACTAAAAAAGTGGCTTGTCAAGAAGTCGTTCTACTCCTATGAAGAATTCATAAATTTTAAAGAACGACGTACATAAGTAAATATTCTTTTAATTGTACCAATTATATTACATTATACTCCTACGGGTAATGACAACTTCCTTATTAATGATGTGGCAAATGTTTCCTTTATCTAATTTTATTTTATACATTTTATTAATTTTTTGAATTTTGTTTGACTTGTAATGTATATTACCAATAAATGATGTCTTATGTCTTATGTCTTATATCGCGTTCCTCTAAAGTGGTTCCCAATTTGAATGCGGTATTACTCACAATGGTTTCAAGAGGCTCACCCTCATATTCGGGGATACCAGTTATTTGCACGTCCATCAGCAGGGTATCCTGTTCTCGGTCATTTGCTTCTGTTTGGAGTTGGTAAATAGTGCTTTGTAGTTCAGAAGACGAGGTGGCTTTTTGTTGCTCCTTAAACAGTGCTTAACTCGGAACGCAATGCTAAGTTCTCCTTTTCCAGTGATTGGAGCCGGACATTAAAGGTAGACATTTCATTGTTTATTAGTTGTATTTGGCTAGTTAGTGTATCGGTGGCTCTGCTAAATTCCTTCTTTAACTGGCTCGTTAACGTAGATAACATGCTATCCAATTTTGTGTTAAACAATGTTTCCAAGTTGCCATATGTAATGGTGTTATGGGATTCAGGGGACCCCGATGAGAGTTCCAGGCTAGCCATATCGTCACAAGACATGTCAGTATACCTGCTGTTATGGTTTTGACTTTTGACACCGACTGGGGTCTCATCATTTCTTGATCGACGAAACGTGATATTATGGCAGGATGGGCAGAGCCAGGTAGTATTTAGCTCAGATATGTGTGCCTTGTAGTAGTCCGGGGTCATATTTACACACTCATAATGATACGGGCATTTGCATCCTCGACATGACAATAGGTCACTCGCGTTAACGGTTCAGTTCATTTTTGTTCGGTGTGCTATAACTAGAACTTATCTCCAGTATTTCACAATCCAGTGTTCAAACTCACTCCTTGCACTATGTTATATATCACTTAATAATGTTTAATCACTGAGATCTACTGTTTTATAATTAATTTATGTAAGGAGATACACGTAAACGTTTCTGTTAGCACCGCGCCCGTTGACGTTTTTTTGAACATGCCTAACTCCGGCGCCCATTTGATGTCAGCCGTAGTAATAAAAGTTGAAATTCGTTTTAATTTACAAGATACGTAACAGTTAATAATTTCGTACAAGATAGATAAGAGTAGGTACTTAGATCCTCCGATGATACCTCTATTTGTCTTCCAACAGTAAGTGCAAGTATTTTTTTGTATTAAGTGTTTATTAATGCATATTACTTCCTTACCCCAATATTTAATAAACATTCTTCGTAATCTATTTATTTTATTATTTTTTATGACTGTCTTTTTATTTACGATTATGTATTCGGATTTAATAAAAAGTAGTTTATTAACACCCACCCTTGTATTATCATCCCCTCTTTGATAAGGTGCCGACAGAATACCAGCATTGCAGGACCTGTAGGCCCTGTGACACATGCTGAGTCGGAACCTATTCGCTGCTTCGACACACACTTCACGACGTCAATGTGACCGCAAAATTTAATTCTGCGCATTAAATGTAAATTTTACACATAATATTTTGTTTAATATTTATGCTTCGGAACGCACCGGTTTTGTTGCGCGGATCGACCGCGAGTAATCGGGACATCACTAAGCGGAAACGGACCGCAGCTGTCACTCGTACCAACGAGAGGAAAAAATTGGAGGTTATCTTTTCTCGTCGGGAGAACAAACATGTCTGCTCAGGCATCGAGCCATTGATGGTATTTCGGTGTACCAATTGTCTCAAACAGGCGTCGGGCCTGGTCGGAGTGTTAATCATCTACATCGTCGGGAAATAAGTAGATTCACGTCACCGGTTCAGTGATCCGTGTTGATTGGACATCGTCGTATCGAACGGCGACTCCACGTGTCGGCAGCAGCACGCCGGCGACAGCGTCGGGCAGCGACGGCAAGGTTCGGTCCCAATCCTATCCCAAAACTGTCTCCTATCCCGCATTCCTGTCTCGAATCGAGCTTTCGATCCCCGGTTTGCGACGACAAAGGTCAGTAACAATTCATTCACTTCTTTTCTCCCGTGCTGGCAAAAACCCAGCCCCCTCAGGATTCCACGCCGTTCGGTAGGCGTGGAAATTAAAAGTTTTGGTAGCAGGCGCGGTTTTCCTAGTGGGAAATCACCGATTCACGGACGGTTCTAGGGTTGTTTTGTTGCCACATTGTAGTTGGGAGAAAAGAATATCTCAGATTGGCTCAAGTCGGCAATGAGTCTGTGGTCGGTACCACAATTAAAGTTCATTTTCGGTTAGTGAAAGTATAAGTGTCAATTAATTCACAATTATTATAAATTGGTAGTCGGAAACTACTGTTTGTGCGCATAAAAGATTGAACAGTCATTCTGCGAAGTAACTAGATTGTATTACTTGCGGTAGAACGTCGGGTTCTATAGTACTGCAGTGTTATTTCGGTTTACAGAGCAGGGTCAGGCTATTTAAGGGGTATTGTATGGTTACACCGTGCATATAATGTTTTGTTAACGTGGCAGTTTACTCAGCCCGCATATTTCTACCGTAATAAATTTAGTTGACCACTTACAGTGAAGACAAAATGACGTGTTTCATTACTACCACTACTTTACTACTTCATTCGTAACAACTCACTACTAGAACTTTATACAACTGTGTGGAAAGTGCCGTCTACTAAGCACTTGATCATACATTATGGTCCTTCGAGAAAACTCAGTGTGTTCTGTGGTTTTTGGACTGTGGGAGCATTGAGAAGAACTGTGTGCGACCTACGACTCTACGGGTCGAGCTACGAAGAAAACTTAGCGTGCGCTGAAAAAATCAAGCATCGCGACTACTTACTACTGATGAAACAAGCAAGGGACACCGTCTACTACGTGTCGAACTCATCAACTACATACTACTCATACTTACTGAAACTAAAAGGTACCAACTAAACATAACTATGGCTGAACTACAAACTCAGAGCAAAGTCTTTGAAAACATAAAAAGTCTCTGCGCTAACTACAAAAAGGACGGAGCAGAAAGGAAGAAAAGGCCAGACTATCTCACGAAGAGACTTGTATCACTTGAAACTCAATGGAAGGATTTTGAGCAAAGACATGCATTATTATTGGAATATGAGGAAAAAGATATTGAATATTTTAAGGAATGTGTCTACGAAAGAACTAAGGAGATATATACAAACACTAAAGAAAATATACTACAACTCATGTCTCAGAGCCTGCAAGAAGACGACTTTGACAAAACTTCAACTACAAATGATGGTCTTACTGGAGAAGAACTGACCAAGAAGGTAGATGACACAAGTACCAAGGTCAGAGAGCTACTTACTAGACAGGAAGGAAACTGCAAGGCCATTGACAGGGCCATGTCGAAAGTGAACATTGAAGATACTATGGAGAAATGGGAGATTGAAGATCACCTCAAGATAATGGGATCAAAATGGGAAGCAATAGATAAACTACACTGGGAACTGGACGCCCTACTGCAAGGTTCGGAGGAAAAGTACTACGACTTATTCATGACTTTGGAAGGCGAATACGACCGACTTAAAAAATCACTGCATAAAAAGCTGTGGACCAATGTACACTACAAGCAATCCGCACCAAAGATTGACATCCCCATATTCACCGGAAACTATGAACAATGGGTGTCTTTTAAAGATTTGTTCTTGGAAACAATACACAACAATCCATCTATTTCCAAGGCACAAAAACTTCAACACTTAAAAGCAAAGCTGAGAGGGGAGGCTGAAAAACTAGTGCAGCATTTGAACATCAGTGCTGAAAATTATGAGTCATGCTGGAACATCCTTATGCAGCGCTACGACAATCGCAGACTGCAATTTACATCCTACATAAATACTATGTTGAATTTACCAGTAATACACCAGGCGAGCGCATTTACTGTCAAAAGAATGCATGACGTCATAAATGAATGCATGAATGGCTTAACTAACATCGGCGTGGAAACAGAAAATTGGGATCCGCTAATTGTGCACCTTATGTCGCAAAAACTTGACTCTGATACCTACAACGAATACTGCAAAGAACTACGTGAACCGAGGGAAGTACCAGACCTTCATGAGTTCACAAACTTCTTGGAAAGCCAATTTATGGCGTTAGAAATAAAAACTCGTCAAAAAGAAGTCCCTAAGGTACAGAAACCGCCTCAACCTACTGAAAAGCAGCACTACGGGACATATAAACCGACTTTTGGATTCAAACGGGAATATAAGAAGTCATTTTTCACGTCTTACCAAGGAAATTGCCCACTTTGTGACGAAAACCACGTACTCATGAAATGCCGCAAGTTTCTAGACATGAACACTGAAACCAGAAACTCTAACGTCGCCCGCATGCAACTCTGCAAAAACTGTCTGTACGACCACGGCGACATGCAGTGCTCATCGACTAAGAAATGCAAAGAGTGTGCTAAGCCACATCACACGCTGTTGCACAATAAGATGAAGAAACCACCCTCAACTCCGGGTTCTGGAAGAACCTCCAAAAAAGGCTACAAAAAGGAGTCTTTTATCTGAGATATCAAAACTCTACGACCCGCTTGGCTGGCTCTCACCCATTACTGTGTCAGCAAAACTTATATTTCAACGGGTGTGGGTGGAAAAGATGAGTTGGGATGAACTATTGCCCGACTCAAAAAGTGTCGAATCACTTATCCAGTAACGCAACGGAGGTACTACTCACTACAGTACAAATCAAAGTAAAAGGCCTCAATGGAACTTATGTACATTTGCGAGCACTACTTGACCAAGGCTCGCAAGTAAATCTAATAACTGAAAATGCAGCGCAACTTTTAAGGCTGCCAAGAAAACATATGACTGCGACGGTGTCAGGCGTTGGGACCGTCACTGGGGACTGCAAGGGACGAATTGGAATTGAATGTCAGTCCATCAACTCTGTCTTCACCTTCAAATCAGAAGCACTGGTAATGAAAAAGCTCATAAATAACTTGCCGAGCAAATCTTTTCAATCAGCAGAATGGGAACACTTGAACAATCTGAAACTGGCCGACCCTGAGTTCAACGTGTCCCGCGGCATTGATCTACTGTTTGGGGCGGAGGTTTACTCTACCATCATCATGGAAGGAGTACTGAGAGGCACCAATGAATCCCCCATTGCGCAACAAACTCAGCTAGGTTGGATCCTGTGCGGCAATGTCAAGACTTCTTTCAACTGTCACGCAACCTTGGTCAATCTGGAAGACCTGACTAAATTCTGGGAAACAGAAGACATCACTGAGGGGAACGAAGATATACCATCCGATGATGAGTGCGAGATATATTACCAACAAACTACGAAAAGAAACTGCGATGGAACTTATGTTGTCAAGATGCCATTATACCCGAATTACGAAGAAAAACTGGGAAACTCTAAATCTGCGGCAACTGCCCAATTTTTGCAACTAGAAAAAAGACTCGACAGACTGGCGAAACTTTCAGCTATGTACAAAGACTTCATCCAGGAATACATAGATCTGGACCACATGCAGCCCGCAACTACTGTTTCTAACTCAAGCCCTGTATACTACTTGCCTCACCATGGGGTACTACGGGAGCAGTCCACGACGACCAAACTAAGAGTCGTTTTCAACGCGTCCCAAAAAACAAGCTCGAACTATAGCTTGAATGACTTAATGAAAAAGGGACCTAACTTACAAAAAGACATACAGGAGTTACTAATAAAATGGAGAAGCTACAAATACGTCTATACAGCAGACATCGAGAAAATGTACCGCTGCATCCGGATCGCTGAAGAACAGCAACATCTGCAAAAGATCATTTGGAGATTTTCGACTGACGAATCATTACAAGAAATGAACCTCTGTACCGTTACATACGGAACCAAAAGCGCACCGTGGTTAGCCATGAGAACCCTAAAACAGTTAGCCTCGGACGATCGCCAAAAATACCCCGCGGCTGCAAAAACACTGGAAAACGAATTTTATGTCGACGACTTGATAAGCGGGAATAACTCACTCGAAGCCGCCAAAGAAATGCAACGCACGCTGATTGTACTATTGCAAGGCGGTGGAATGAACTTACGTAAATGGACAAGTAACTGCACAGAATTACTGCAAACTTTATCAGAGGATCAAATATCAACGAAGAATGTGTTCAATTTTAAACAAGGAAATACTACGAAAACTTTGGGTCTCGGCTGGAGTCCAAACTCTGACGTGTTCATACTCAACTGGGACATGGAAGAACCTCCAAAAAAGGCTACAAAAAGGAGTCTTTTATCTGAGATATCAAAACTCTACGACCCGCTTGGCTGGCTCTCACCCATTACTGTGTCAGCAAAACTTATATTTCAACGGGTGTGGGTGGAAAAGATGAGTTGGGATGAACTATTGCCCGACGATATTGAAAAAGAATGGCTAAAACTACGAAATGAACTACCAGCAGTAAAGGACATAAAAATAAAACGATGGATCGGCGGAACTCAAAGGGATCTCGAATTACATGGGTTCTCTGATAGCAGTGAGAAGGCGTTAGCGTGTGTGATTTATACACGACTTATTGACGATAACGGCCAGACAAAAATCACCTTAATTGCCGCCAAAACAAGAGTGGTCCCTGTGAGTCAAAAAACCACACTTCCCAGACTGGAACTGTGCGCAGCTATGTTACTGTCCCAACTGATGGAGAAAATCAAGAAAACTCTGAAGGAAAAAAACCTGACTGTGTTCGCCTGGAGTGATTCGAAGGTTGTACTAGCCTGGCTAAAAGGCGACACAGCTAGATGGGAACGATATTTAGCAAATCGGGTCACAAAAATACTCAAAATCATCCCAGCCGAACAATGGCACTATGTGAAATCGGATCAAAACCCAGCCGATTGCGCAACTAGAGGAATGTTACCTATCAAACTATTGGAACACAACTTGTGGTGGCAAGGCCCAGAATTCATAAAAACTATGACGACTGAGGAAGCACAGGAATGCGCAACCTGCCTGTATACTACCAGCCTGGAACTTGACGCGCAGTCCTGTACAGTACAAGCTACAGAACAAACAGGAAACTTTATAAAAACTTTGCTAGAGAAGTGCAGTACTTTAACACGAATTACCCGAGTTATTGCATGGGTGTTACGTTTCATTAGCAAGTTGCGACAAAGGAAGCAACCGGACGCGAGCTACCTAACTACCGTGGAACTGACAAAATCCGCTGAGCTTGTGATAGAATACGTACAAAAAATGGAATTTGTCACTGAACTAGCACTGTTGAAGCAAGGCGTAATTACTTCAAATAAAAGCAAAATTCACAAGCTGAGCCCGTTTCTGGACAAAAAGGGCATACTACGCGTTGGTGGACGGCTCAAAAACTCAGACCTACCACCAAACATGAAGCATCCTGTGATACTGCCGAATAATGGAAGACTCACTCAACTGGTCATCGATCAAGCTCACGCCAACACATTGCACAGCGGAGCGCGACTGACCCTGGCTCATATCCGACAGCAATACTGGATAATCGGAGGAAACAGAGCGGTGAAAACATATCTGCGACGGTGCGTGAGATGTCATAGGTACAAGACGGCTGACAACAATCAACTCATGGGAGAACTGCCAAAACAAAGAATAACGCCTTCGCGTCCCTTTACTCATACGGGCGTGGACTTGACTGGTCATGTGGACGTAAAACTCAACAAGGGCCGTGGCATATCAACATCCAAAGCCTACATCGTGATCTTTGTGTGCATGTGCACAAAGGCAGTGCACATTGAACTAGCATCGGACCTCAGCACTGAGACATTCATTGCCGCCTTTCAACGAATGTGCGCAAGAAGGGGGACGCCGACCCACGTATACAGTTATAACGGAACTAACCTGGTCGGGGCGTCAAAGGCACTACGCAAAGAATTCGACTTCTACAAGACGATACTTACACCGCAATTCTTTGACAAAATAAATACTCTCCAGGTCACCTGGCATTTCAACGCCCCCGCGTGGCCCAGCGCTGGCGGTCTCTGGGAGGCTGCAGTGAAAGGGATGAAACATCATCTACGGCGAGTACTTGGAGACCAAAAACTTACTTACGAAGAGTTTACTACACTACTGGCACAGATAGAAGGCTGTATGAACTCGAGACCGCTGTGCCCACTGACGGAAGATCCAGATGAATACTTCAACTACTTGACGCCGGGCCATTTTCTCACAGGCAGTCCGGTAATGACAATCCCGCAAGCTAGCGATGCTGACGTCAGAAACATCGACTTGAGACGAAGGTGGCGTCTAACCGAACATATGCTGCAGCAGTTCTGGAAGGGCTGGTCGAATGAGTACCTGACACAGCTGCAAATCCGGAGCAAATGGAACAAACCAACTGAAAATGTTCAAATAGATGACGTCGTGCTGGTAAAGGAGGATAACCTGCCTCCCGGGAAATGGGCACTTGGCCGGGTAATCAAGACTCATCCTGGTCCAGACGGATACGTGCGAGTGGCCACGATAAAAACTCAAACTACTACTTTGAAAAGGCCCATCGTAAAACTATCACCATTACCGTTGCCGACCAATGCAAAAGATGACGCTGCACAAAACGATCCCGACAAGAATGCACCCAAGCGCAAAACAAATGCGAAGAAAGGCTTTTCAATGTTATTAACCTTACTGATAACGCTCTGTGTGTTTACAACTCAGACACACGGAAGCGGCGGCAACATAGCAACGAGGGCTCATATTACACCACTGGAAGCCGCGCGCCCTATCTACTACGACACGAGAGGCAAAATACAAACAATCAATGACGAATGGACACTCCTAATGTACTATAACTTGACTAACTACTGGGATGGAGTTCATCGTATTGAAGCATATCTCGCTGATGTGAAGGATCTTTGTGAAAAAACCGATCCAAGATACTGCAAATCTACGCTGCAACAGCTTTATCACGAGGTCGAAATACTCAGCTACTACAACACCATACTACTTGCACCGCACACGCATCTATCAAGTAGAAAGAAACGTGGACTATTAAACGCAGGAGGCTGCATAGCCAACAGCTTATTCGGCATTCTAGACCAACACTTTGCGGATAAGTACCAAAAAGACATAGAGGCAGTACAGAACAATGAAAACTACTTGCTCGAACTAATTCGGAATCAAACATCCATAGTGGAACTAGAAAATAACGTACTCAAGAAAAGTGAAACCAACATCCAGAAGCAATTTTTGATGATTGATGGATTTATGAACCAAACAAACAAAAACTTCGCCAAGATCGAATCAGAAATGGAAGCAGTGATGGCCTCAAATTACTTTAACTCAGCGTCACTTTCCCTACATTTCCTGATAAACAATTTGAAAGGAGTACAAGAAATGCTTTTTGAAACCCTGACTGAAGTCTACAAAGGTCACATGGAAGTCCGGCTTCTGTCCCCAGTCAACCTTATCAAGCAACTAGACGCTATATCAGCAAAACTGCCGAGAACATTATCTCTGCCGACAAAAAATACAAAAGAGGGTATGAAGGACTTGTACAAACTCCTCTATGTGAAGGCGAGAGTAACAGAGACTTACTTCCTATTCGAAATCCACATACCATTAATCTCGGACGAAATCTACACATTTTATCAAGCTATACCGTTACCTATTAAAGTAAACAAGGAAACTTTTACCATGAAACTATCATCAACCTACATCGCCGTAAACTTTCGGAAAAATACGTATATAACATTGATGGAAGAAGACTTGAAGCACTGCGTTCAACAAAAAACAGACAACTTTTTGTGCTACAAAAATCTTCCTGTCTACAACTTAAATAATTATAAGATCCCATGTGAAGCAAAACTACTGGGTCATCACTCTAATTTGCCGTGCGCAGTCACCCGTGCGCCGTGCGAAGACGAATGGATCGAATTACATGCACCAAACACATGGTTAGCTAAGTGCTGCGCCACTTGCGCCTTTCGAACCATATGCGATAGCGACGTGACAATGGAAACTTTGACATCATCCGGGATAGTAACTCTTGCTCAAGGATGTATCCTACAATCGAATGAGCTAACTATCTTCTCGCACAACCAATACAGCAGCGACGCTAAGCTGGAATACAACTTCAACATACCGCTACTAAACTCGTCGATAAATAACATTGTGAATATCACATATCACAATCAGAACCAAGCGTTTCAATATAACACTGCCGAATTAGATGAGATTGACAAGAAAATTAACTCGCAGAAAGACCGCAACTATCTCCCATCATCGGTCACAATCCACGACGTCCATCAATACGCGATCAGCTACATCCTCCTAGCAGCAGCATTTACGGTCCTAGTCATATGGATTATAAGAAGATGCTGTCCTCACATCTGCACAAAAATGAGACGCACGCAAGCTCGCATGGAAATCATCGAGCTACAGACGCTATCCAAAGCGAAACAGCAACAAGCGCAGAAGGCGCATCCCACTTCAGCTGATGGTGATAATATCGCCTTTAATTTTGACTAACTTAATTTCAACCCAAAATTCTTAAGTACTGTGTTTAGTTATTAAGTTGAATTTTATAAGATATACTTCAAGTTTGTATTATGCTTGTATTATGTTGCTTTGAATGATTTAATTTTACTGATTACTTTGTGTTATTAGAGTACAGTTTACTACCCCTACTATCTTTGGGGTTTCGGAGCATGTACGGTTACACCGTGCATATAATGTTTTGTTAACGTGGCAGTTTACTCAGCCCGCATATTTCTACCGTAATAAATTTAGTTGACCACTTACAGTGAAGACAAAATGACGTGTTTCATTACTACCACTACTTTACTACTTCATTCGTAACAACTCACTACTAGAACTTTATACAACTGTGTGGAAAGTGCCGTCTACTAAGCACTTGATCATACAGGTATTAAGCTGATTTTGCTGACCTCAAAAGAAGTGTGGGTCATATCGGAGGGGCCACTTCTAGAAAAATAGTTTTTTTTTTATAATAACCTTTTGTGTGTTATTTGTATTGTATCATATGGTGGCATTCTCTAATTGATTTAGAGTGTATATTATAAGGTGTATGTCCACAGGGCGACCATATTAAATATTGTTTAGGATTTCATTGTTTTAGTGGTTGCCTTGGTTTTTACAACTTAGTCTTAATTTCTGTGCCCAGCGCTGACGGGCAAGTGCTGGTATCTGGCTGTGCTTAGTTCGGTAGTGAAGCATAGGACCAGAAACAATTAAATCGGTAACCATGGCACCTTCGCCCTTGACGGTACTGCGGTATGGTGTCCGTGAGGAGATGAGATGGCTCGCCCATACTCACAAGTATGTGGAGCGACCTGACATGGACGATGTCCTGCTCAAGCGTGTGGAGGACGCAATGACACGCGTCGGGAAGGTGTGTCGGCTGGCTGCGGAGGCTGAAGCCCTCGGGCTTACGGATGAGGCCTCGGTGGCTGCAGTGAAGCAGCTCTGCGCGGATGCTGACCAAGCGATGGAGTGCTTGGGCGACGTCGAGCGTCGCGCCGAAAAAATTAAGCGGTCGCGTCGGGATAACCGCGGGGAGGGTAGCGGAGACCCGCCCCCTAAGGGTGTTGTTGGACGGCTGCCACACCTGGAGATTCCGGCCTTCGGTGGGGCAATTGATGAGTGGCCGGCATTCATCAATTTATTCGATAGTCTGGTCCACGGTCGGGACGACCTGGACAACGCCTACAAGTTGGCCCAACTATTGATGGCACTGCGGGGTGAACCGAAGGAGTTGGTCGGTCACCTAAAGGTCACGGCGGGCAATTATGAGATTGCCCGGGTCATATTGTTTGACCGCTACCAACACAAACGGCGGTTGGTTGATGCGCAGCTGGGGAAGCTGTTTAGCATACCAAGAGTAACCCGGGATGTTGAAATCCGGGTACAGGTGCTCAACCCTGTGCTGGTGGCCACTAAGGCCCTTCAGAACCTTGGTCTGCCGGTAGACCAATGGTCATATATCGTGTTATATATGGTTTTGTCACGGTTGCCTGCAGCTGTTCAAAGTCAGTTTGAACAGCTGCATGGGGGCAGTAGCTCGGAACTGCCCACGCTCGTCCAATTAACGGATTTTTTGGAGGGTGAATGCAGGCGATGCGACACATTGGATTCGGAGGCCAGTGTGCAGCGCCAACCCGCGCGGATGCGGGAAGGGCCGCGCCTCCCACCCCCACGGGGGGGTGGGCGGTCAAAACAATTTGGCGTTTTGAGTGCCGCGCCGTCGGGTGACGGCTGTGTGCACTGCGACAGTGCCGGTCATGAAGTGACCAGTTGCGCCAACTTTAAGGCGCTCGGTGTGGCTGCCCGCAGGAAGGTGGTCTTCCGCCACCGATTGTGTTTCGGTTGTTTGGGGCCGCACCCGCTGAGCGAGTGCTCACGGGCATCCCCCTGTGAGTGCTGCGGTGGCAGGCACCACATCGTGTTGTGCCTGAACCGGTCAGGCCCTTCGGACGGTCACCAGGGCCGGACTCAGGTTGGTCGGTCACAGGGCCCAACCAGGGCCGGACCCAGTCCCCCTCCGGGCAACGGGAGTCACCAACGGGGTGACTGGGGTACCCGCGGACGGGACCCCCCCCGAGGGGAAGGGGACAGCGCGGGGGGTAACAGCCGGGATAGCCGGGGTTCGGTCGCCGCTGTCCAGGGCCAGCGAGGACTTCGGGCCGCTGGCTCACCGCGTGTTACGGGCGGGTGTCAGATGGCACCTATGAGTAGCGCGAAGGCTGGGAGCCCACCACCTTCTGCGCCACCCTGCCCGTCACTCTGGGAGGCGAACAGGGAGGCGAGCAGTCGGATGTCGCCCCCATTCCTAGAGCGCCCCAGGTTGGATCCGCTCTCCCCCCTCCACCCACAGTGGCCACCGGGCACACCGTTCGCAGTCCGGTATGGTCGGGTACCGGGACAGCGAGGGGCCTATTATGCGGGTTGGGACCCCCTGATATACCTACAGTCTGATATGCCACCGGTGGCATATCAGCAGCCGAGTTACCAGGCCGACGGGGGTCCCAGCGGGTTCGGATCCCGCGGAGGTTCCCGCTAGGGACACGCCGCCCACTTACAGGGTGCCGCCACTCCACAGACGGTCATGCTCCCCACCGCCTCGGTGATAGCGTGGAGTTCGGACGGCAAATCTCGTGTGGCACGAGCACTATTGGACTCGGGGGCCCAGGGGTGCTTAGTCTCGTGCAACCTTGTAAGACGGTTGGGCATTTCGGTAAGGGAGTATCCTCATTCCATTCGGGGAATTGGGAACACGGAAGTCGGTTCCGTTAAGGGAGTATGTCGGATTACTCTCTCGTCACGGGTGGATTCATCGGTGAATCTGACGGTCACGGCATTAGTCATGCCTAATGTGATGGGCTCACACCCTCACGTACGGTTGTCGCCCTCGGTGCGACAGTTGGTCACTGGGTTGTCACTGGCTGACCCGGAGTTCGATATTCCGGGCCCAGTAGACATTTTATTGGGTGTCGATGCCTTGGGATACACAGATATCCCAAGGCATCGACACCCAATGCAACACGTAAACACCTGGCACTAACAGTAGTCCCAGGTGTTTACGTGTTGCAGGCGACTGGTCTGGTTTCGGTCAACACCAGACTGGGCCATGCGGTAATGAGTCCGGTCATGCCGGCTGCCCCACGCCTAGCGACTCATAGTCCCTTATTCGGTTCTGTACTCTCGGAGGTGATACAGAAGTTTTGGGAGGTGGAGGAACCACCTACGGTACGCCGGTTGGACCCGGTTGAAGAAGAGTGTGAACAGTTTTATCGGAACAATACTGGTCGCCTTCGGTCAGGTCGATTTCTCACACGTCTTCCATTTCGGAGTGATCGCCCGCCGCTGGGCAGTTCACACCATGCAGCCGAGACGCGGCTTCTGTCGATGGAACGACGCATGAAGCGTGACGGGATTTTCCGGCAGAAGTACGTCGACTTCATGCGGGAATACGAGTCGCTCGGCCACATGTCGGTTTCGGGTATCGACTGGAAGCGTGAAGACCACTGCTTCCTGCCCCATCACGCGGTCTTGAGGACCCCGGAGGGCAAAATACGGGTAGTGTTTGATGGATCGGCATCAACATCTAACGGCATGAACCTGAACCAGTGTTTGCATTCAGGGCCGAAGTTGAACCATGACATCGCGGATGTTATCACACGGTTCCGTCGACACAATGTTGTGTTTGTAGCTGACATCCGGATGATGTTTAGACAGACGGTCATTCACCCTGACGATAGACGGTATCAGCTGATACTGTGGCGAGAGAGCCCAGATCAGCCCATCAGGGTGTACGAGCTGAACACCAACACGTACGGGCTACGGTCTAGTCCTTATTTGGCGATTCGCACTCTGCGGGAGTTAGCGGATCGAGAACGGTTAAATTTCCCTAGAGGAGCAGCGATCCTGGAGCAGGACCTCTACGTGGACGATATCTGTACCGGTGCAGATTCCGTGGAGGAGGCGCTCGCTCGACGGGACGAGCTAGTTGAGCTCTTACGGGGTGGAGGTTACGAGCTCCGGAAATGGATGTCGAACTCTCCAGAGTTACTGACTGGTCTTCCGGATGACTACCAGCAGGATCCCCACATTTTTGAAAATTTGGAAAATCCAAATATGTTGTCGGTATGAGGCGTCCAGAACCAGCCGGTGTCAGACATGTTCTCGAATCGGGTCAAGTTGGACTCCCCGAAGGTCTGGACGAAACGGAACGTCCTTTCAACGGTGGCTAGGACATTTGATCCAAACGGGTGGATCACCCTGGTAACATTTCAGCTCAAGTGTTTTATGCAGCAATTGTGGTCTGCTGAGCTGAAATGGGACGACCCGATCGGCGGGTCATTGAGCTCGGAGTGGGACTCGTTCTTTTCGACCCTCCCTGGCATCAATCGGATTTCACTGCCACGGAGGTTGGTCCCCACCAAACGATACACCGCCACCCTGCATGGGTTTTGCGATGCCTCGGAGAAGGGCTACGGAGCTGCGGTGTATCTGCGTACGGTTGGTCATGGCCAAGAGCAATTTTGCGCCGTTGCGCACTCGCCTGACCATTCCTAAGTTAGAGCTTTCGGGAGCGGCTCTCCTGACTCGTCTGCTCAACCACACGATGACGGTTCTTCGTGGGTCAATAGCGTTAGAAGATACGGTCTACGCTTGGACGGACAGCCAGATCGTGTTATGCTGGCTGAAGGCTTCAGTTCACAAGCTGGAGATTTTTGTGGCGAATCGGGTTTCGCAGATTTTGAAGTCGGAGGTTCCCTTGATCTGGAGACATGTTCCAGGGGAAATGAACCCAGCAGACTGTGCGTCTCGTGGGTGTCACGCTCCGGAGTTAGTTGGACATCCCTTGTGGTGGGGTCCAAAATGGTTGACTCAAGCTGAATCGGATTGGCCAATGAGTCCACGCGTTACCACGGCGAACGGCGCCTTGACAGTCGGTGTCTGTACGACGCAACCAGAGCCGGGAGAGGAGTTCAGCCTGCTGGAACGGTACAGCTCGCTCGACAAGCTGGTCAATGTGACTGCCTGGATCTGCCGATTTGCGCGGAATTGTCGGAATTCTGAGGCGCAACGAGTGCGGACACAGGTCCTGACACCACGGGAACGGAACCATGCATTGTTCGCATTGGTACGGAACGTGCAGACGGTGCACTTTAAGTCCGAACTTGACATTCTGAGACGCGGACGCGTCCAACTGAAGGGAGCTGTGGCTCGGCTCAACCCGTTTATTAACCCTCAAGGATTGCTGAGGGTAGGAGGTCGGCTGCGGAACGCCAACCTGCCTTATGCGGCTCGCCACCCGTTGTTACTCCCTAGGAAAGGGAAGTTGGTCGAACTGTTGATACAGGATCGACACATTCGGAATGGGCATGTCGGATGCCACGCCTTGATGGCGTTTCTCCAGCGCGAGTTCTGGATTCTATCGGGAAGACGCTTAGTGCGTAGCATCGTATTTCGGTGCCTGCCTTGTTATCGGGCCAAGGCGGCTACGATGCAGCCCCAGATGGGCGATTTGCCCTCGGATAGGGTTAACGAAATCCGGCCCTTTGCGGGTGTCGGAACGGATTTCGCGGGACCATTCATGGTCAAGTCTTCACAGCTACGGAACGCCAGATTGGTGAAGGCATACCTGTGCGTCTTCGTGTGCTTGGCCACGAAGGCAGTCCACTTGGAGGTGGTCAGTGACCTCACTACAGAGGCATTTATCGCATGTCTAGATCGGTTCGTCTCACGAAGGGGCCTCCCGACATTAATCCGTTCGGACAACGGCACAAATTTTGTCGGATCCAGGCGATATCTGCAGGAGGTCACTCAATTCCTGAAGGGTAACCAGGATGCCATCGGTACGGCTTGCTCCCGACGAGGGATTGAATGGGTTTTCAGTCCGCCGGAATGTCCTCATTGGGGAGGAATATTTGAGGCTGCGGTTAAATCGGCTAAGTCGCACCTGACGAGGATCATCGGTGAGACCTCTCTACGCTTTGAAGAGCTTGCGACGCTGTTCTGTAAAATTGAAATGACACTGAACTCGCGTCCGTTGTGCCCGCTCAGTTCGGATCCAAATGATTTGGAAGCGTTGACGCCGGGTCACTTCCTGATAGGTCAGCCCCTTAACGCCCTGCCAGAATACCCATTCGGTGATGTTAAGTTAAGTCGGTTAACTAGGTGGCAGATGTTGCAGCAGATGGCTCAAGATTTTTGGAAACGGTGGTCCCTTGAGTACTTGCACATCTTGCAGCAGCGCCTTAAGTGGACTGACCGGACGAGCCCCCCTCAAGTCGGTGATTTGGTGCTGATTAAGGATGCGAACCTGCCATCATTGAGATGGAGACGAGGACGGATCGTCAAATTGTACACGGGTCGGGATGGCACGCCTTGATCAGCAGAAGTCAAGGTGGGGGACTCGGTCCTCAAGAGAGCGGTCGCAACACTTTCTCGCCTTCCTATTGATTAGGGACAGGTTCGGGCCTGTCCGGGCGGGTGACTGTTTAATATTTATGCTTCGGAACGCACCGGTTTTGTTGCGCGGATCGACCGCGAGTAATCGGGACATCACTAAGCGGAAACGGACCGCAGCTGTCACTCGTACCAACGAGAGGAAAAAATTGGAGGTTATCTTTTCTCGTCGGGAGAACAAACATGTCTGCTCAGGCATCGAGCCATTGATGGTATTTCGGTGTACCAATTGTCTCACACAGGCGTCGGGCCTGGTCGGAGTGTTAATCATCTACATCGTCGGGAAATAAGTAGATTCACGTCACCGGTTCAGTGATTCGTGTTGATTGGACATCGTCGTATCGAACGGCGACTCCACGTGTCGGCAGCAGCACGCCGGCGACAGCGTCGGGCAGCGACGGCAAGGTTCGGTCCCAATCCTATCCCAAAACTGTCTCCTATCCCGCATTCCTGTCTCGAATCGAGCTTTCGATCCCCGGTCTGCGACGACAAAGGTCAGTAACAATTCATTCACTTCTTTTCTCCCGTGCTGGCAAAAACCCAGCCCCCTCAGGATTCCACGCCGTTCGGTAGGCGTGGAAATTAAACATATTTTATACTTTTGGTGTGCGTGATTTTATTCTCTTCTGTTTCATATGTTGCTGTTAATATTGCCTATAATTATATGTTTCACCTGTTTATGTTCTTTTGTTTCCATTCGGGGCAGTGGTCCAGCTGCTAATTCCAACTGACCAATGATTTCTATTTTAATATAAAATTAACAGGGTACTATTTCTGGTTGGATTCGGGCCTCCTGAAGAACTAACATAAACCTGCCTCATTATTATGATCACAGTGACAATGATATGTTGTTCTCGCTAGCTTTATTATCCATTGCTTGTTTTGTATCCTAATTTCACTACATATTGCCAAACTAACGCGCAATGAATATTTCACACTCATCTAAATACGAAAGTAAATATGCATCGAGGTACGGATGCGAACTGTTACACGCACGCAGAGACGACGTATAGTGATGGGGATAGTCATAGTGAGAATTATGTTTTTGAATCGATAGAAAGAAATAGATTTTCACCAATTCGAAAAAAAAACAACGGATATTCATCTAATATTACTAATCAAAGCTGTAATGGAAAGATATACTAATATAAGACTGCATTACTTAGCAAAAAATGCTACGCCTTAATTGTCAAAACGGCAAGTTCTTAATAAATATTTCCATTTTTCTGGTCAATAGGTAGTAGTGTACTGTACAGGATTTTACAGAAAGGGTATATATGCCAAAAGGTGGTTGTTAAGGACATAATTCTGAATATTTCTCTATTAAAACGATTTGATCAGAGCAACATTATTTTTCACTTTTCGGTACATTTTGGGTTGAGTGGTCAGTAAGATTTGTATGGGGAAGAAAAAAATAACGTTGCTCTGACAAAATCAGATTCATTGAGAAAGTTGTTTAAAATCATGTCCCAAACGGCTTGTCACCCCGTATGTGATACAACCTTTATATATAGTAATAGGTATTTCTTGTAAAATAAATATGTCATATTAACAAACAATGTATTATTTTATTTATATAACCCGGCATAGATACATATAGATATAAATTATAATCGATCGATGAAACACGCTGTCCTTGCAATGTTCCAACACTAGCTTAGCTAGCTAGTGTACCTGCGGTAGTGTGGGTGTGTTCGGACGATAGGAGCATTACATTGCACTGACCAATAAAAGCGGAAGGATTGATGTATGAGTGGTGTCGATGTGTGCGTGTTCTTAGTTTTCAGCGACACTGGTTCGGATACAAGGTTAGCGCCAAGGGCCTATCTCTCGATATCTATAATTATGATACAAATTTTGTTCAGTTAGACTTAGTAGCTAGACCACTGCCCCGTCACTACTTAGATAAAGATTTTGGTGGTTGTCTCAGTAATTTGTCCATCAAACGTTCGTTCAAATCTATCCAAATATAAGAATAACAAGGTTCTATAGTGAATTCTTCATTTTGGAGCTGTCTACATATATCCAAGCCTGGGTCAAGAAGGTTGATACACCATAGCAATGTCACAGGATTCTTGCTACCAACTTCGTTGTATAATATTTTATGTACCTATTAAGCACCAAATAGGCAATTTTTAGGATCGGTCATTATTAAACCCCATTGAGTGAATTTTTGAAAGCGGTTTCTCGGGCGGTTTTCTCACTTATGCGTGCACATACATTCATATTTTTTACATAAAATTGATAACTACCTCTTTTTTTAAGTCGGTTCAAAATAGAAAACAATGTGAAAAATCGTTTAGATACTATAGCTTGTCAAATTCTTACGTAGCACTCCCATGGTCTGCGGGCGACGAGCGACGAAAGAAGCGGGGGCGAGAAAGAAGGGCGCGGGCGGTTCCTACTACGCGCCCCGCCGCCCGCGCTCTTCTTTCCCGCCCTCGCAGCCCCCGCATCTTTCGTCCCCGTTACCCGCAGACCATAGACCAGAAATCCAAAATCCATGTTCCTACATCCCTGTGACCCGAAAGAAACTATATCCATAATAAAATCATTAAAATCAACAAGCTCCGTCGGCTACGATGGTATCAATACTAAAATTCTTAAACATTGCTGCCATGACATAGCAAACATCCTATGCTAACACTTCTTTTGAATTGGGACGATATCCTAAAGCCCTAAAACCATCTATTATAAAAGCTCTACATAAAAAAGGTGACAGGACTGACGTAAATAACTATCGCCCGATTGCCCTAATTAGTATTTTTTCAAAAATTTATGAAAAAGCCATGCAATATAGAATAAATAAGTTTCTGGAAAAACATAACATAGTAAAAATCGAGCAAAACGGCTTCCAAAAAAATAAATCGACGAGTCTGGCAGGTTTTCAATTAACAAGAGAAATTATAGAGTATGTAGATAAGGAAAAACCTGTAGCTGTTATATTTTTTGATATGACTAAGGCATTCGAATATGTCCCACATACTTTGTTGTTAGATAAATGTGAAAGATTTGGTATCAGAGGCCCAGCATGGGAATGGCTAAGCAGCTATCTTTCTGACCGCAAACAAATGGTGGAAAAATGTACTCTCACATAACAATGAATTAGAAATACATAGATCTCCTTCTGAGATAAATACCTATGGAGTTCCTCAAGGCAGTGTCCTATCACCATTACTTTTCATATTATATATAAACGACCTCCCAGAGATTACTAAAAATAAATGTGTATTATTCGCTCACGATATCTCAATGACAAATAAATGCATCGACGACAACAGGTTTGAATCAGATGTCAATACTGGCATAAAAGAGGTCTCAGAATGGTTGAAAGCAAATAATCTACTGGTGAATGAGAATAAAACAAAATATATACAATTTAGTAATAATAAAATGACATAAAAAAATAACGATGTAAAATGCAATAATATTCCAATTAAACCATCATCATCCACTTCTTTCCTAGGTATCGTCGTAGATGAGAAAAAGTGTGCAAAAAAACTGAACAAATATGTATACGCTCTACACAGGCTACAAAGAACCTCTGACGTGCATTCAGCCTTGATGGCATACCACGGTTATGTGGCCTCTATATTAAGATACGGCCTAATTCTATGGGGTAACGCAAGAGAGTTTAAAAAAGTTTTTATTTTACAAAAAAGATGCATTAGAGCAATCTGCCATACACATCCCTTAGAGTCATGTAAGCCTCTATTCATTAAACTCAAAAAAACTTACTTTCTTGTCGTTGCCAAGTCTCTACATATTTGAAATGGCATATTTTGCTCACAGTCAACCAAATATTTTCAAAAAAATAAGGATGCATACACATTTAGCACAAGATATCCAGATAAAATTGTAACCCCACTATGCAGGACAGAATTTTGCAATAGAAGTTGTTACAGAAAGTTAATAAAAATATACAATAAGGTCCCACAGTCAATTAAAACGTTGCCATTGACACTATTTAAGTCCACATTACAAAGATGGCTCTTGAAGGAATGTTTCTATAATAGATTTCAAACGACATATTTTAGATTTAGGTAAAAAAAAATTGCATACCACAGGTGAAATGTGCCGAGCATTTTTATTTTTTTTACATTTACCACCATATATTGTACCACATTTCAAGCAAATAAACATCATCATCATCATCATTTCATCATCATCATCATTTCATCATAGGTGCTACATACGAATTTGACAAGCTATAATCCCGAGTTTGCAAATATGAGTGCATTGAAAAAAGGCGATAAAAAATGTTTTTGGAGTTTTTTTTTTGTCTCCAAAGTGTCAAAATAAAGAATTGGAAAAATAAAAGACTGTAAAAAGAACTGTTACGCAAACAGAAAATTTACTACAAAGAAAGAGTTCGGGAGAATAATCTAACAAATCACTTTGTCTAGGAGCCCGTTCACACTGGTGCTTTATATATATATTACTAGCTAATGCCCGCAACTTCATCTGCGCGTTCCTAGGAAGTATAATTTACCGAGATAACGTTACCCTCCTTATGGTGCACTGGGATTAAAAGTATCCTATGTGTTAATCTACCTCATAAACTATCTCTGTACGAAATTCCATTTAAATCCGTTCAGCCGTTTTAGCGTGATTGAGGCATAAACACATAAACATCAAAACATACAAATATCCAAACATCACAACTTTCACATTTATAATATTAGTTGGATACCATAGATATAAAATAAATACAAAAATCACGTGACGTATTATATAGCTAAGGATGTAATATTATATTCTACCCCTGCTCCACAATCAACCTATCCCATCCTTACTTGGTTTACTGGAAGAGATCTCTTCTTAGAGATAAGTTCGCCCTTGTACACTTTTCTCTGTGTCGTTTGTGTGCAATAAAGAAATTATGAATTATGAATATTTTATTTCACATAGTGAGAAGTGAGCTTAATGATAGTATTGCTATTTATTTTAATAATTAATGAAGATATTATACATATTGGTGAGTAATTATATTATTATAAACAACGTTTATTATGGACTCGCATTGGTTTAATTTTTCTCATAATAATATTTAATAATAATTATACCTTGTACACTATTTCCACAAATTGATCTAGCCCCAAACTAGGATTCCCTATATCTTGGGTACTAGACAACGATAAACATACTTAAATATATAAATATTATACTTAGATAGATAAACAACCTTGACTAGGGTACAAACATCCGTTCTCATCAAACAAATATTTCCCCCGTCCGGGACTCGAACCCGGGACCCTTGGCTTCGTAGGCAGGGTCACTGCCGACTCGGCCATTTGTGTCGTCAAGTAATCATTATTGGTAACATTTTTTCACTTGCAACGTGGTATTTCTTGGGATATGATAATAATAATCATCTTTATTTCAGATTACAAAACCCATATCTATACATACCTTAAGACTAAAGATATGAAAGCATGGATGGATATGGCTTCTGATTCAAAAATAGCTATTCAAAACATGTTAAAAAGAAGTTTTTAAAATTATAAAAATTATCAGTGGAATCAATCAGTGTAAAAAATATAATGGTGCAGCTCACAGTATACGTCTTATTTTATTGATTAACTATTTTTTGAAAACAATGTGCTTTTAAAAAAGCCTGCAACTGTCCATCCGTCACTTATTGCTAATCTAAACTCATCTAAACCTTGTCTGTGGGAATGGCGGAATCCGCCAATAACATTTTTTTTTTTTTTTTATTTATTACAAACCAAAATATAATACAAGTTCATTTGAAAGAACCACAAAAACCAAGTAGGTTTGTGCGTGGTTCCGTTTTACGCAGAAATAATTAAAAGTAGGTATTTACACTATAATTTAGATTAGATTACAAAGTAACTAGCAAGTTGGTAATATTACATACAAGAAAATTAGGTACCTAGTTATATAATTAGGGGTTGAGGATGGAAAGGGAGAAATGTTTCTTGAGTTTCCATTTTATGTTATTGTGATTTATTGAATGTTTAAGATCTGTGGGTAAGCTGTTTATTAGTCTCGGAATCAAATAGGCAGTCGTCCGATCGACGTAATAGTTATTAGCGCGGGTAGTGGTGAGATTGCCTTGAGCTTTGCGACGTGTGCCTACGGGGTGATCTATTGTGTGTTGTATGGTGTTGTTAAAGAATTCCTCTTTCAGTAAGTTAAACTCAACTTTGGTGTGAATAGGAAGTGTGCCACTATAAGTAAACAAGTTTGGCTCATTATTTTCGGAGTATGCGCATTTTATATTACATAGTCAGGTCATAAGTTCTGTCACATGTGCAATATGAAATAATTTAGACGTGTTTATTATTTATGTAAACATTTATATAGCAAAATGAACTTAATAAAAGATAGATTCTTATGGTAATAAAGTTTATTCAAAATGACCCCCGCGATTTTGAATACAGGCCTTTATTCTGCGCGGCCAGTCGTCTATCGCAGCATGAACGAGGTCCATGTCAATATCGGCGGCTGCCTTAATCAAGGATGCCTTGAGTGACTCCAAATCAGGATGAGGCTTTGAGCAGGCCTTTTCCTCCAAGTGTTGCCATATCTTGTAATCTAACGGTCTCAATCTGGACTGGAGGAGGGCCAGTCTTCGTGCCGGATGAAGTCGATATCACGCGCCGCCAGCCAGTCTTGTGTGCTTTTCGCTCTATGAGCTGGCGCAGAATCTTGTTGGAATACCCAGTGCCTGTTATTAAACATGGTATGAGAAACAGGTTCCACAAGGTTCTTGAGGACTGTATTTTGATACACAACTGCATTCGTTTTTACGCCTTTCTCACAAAAATGTACCTCAATTAAGCCCCAATAAGAGACTCCCAACCAAACCATGAGCGAGGATGGAAAATGACCTCGTTGGACACGCGGAATACGGTTGCTCGCTTCTTCACTGCTGTGTGCGTACAACTTATCATTTTATTTGTTGTAGCTCTCTTCCACGGTGAAAATTTTTTCATCCGAAAAAATAATTTCCCGGTGCTTTTTTCCCGCGTACCGCTTCAACAAAGCGCGGCATCTCTTCAGTCTCAGGTCCATTAAACGAGCGTCCAAACGATGTCGTGTTTTTCTTCGATATGCCCTAAGCCCTAAGTCTTCATTTAACACTCTTTTCACCATGGTCCTGCTTAACCCCATCTGAAGGGCCAACAGTTTCTGCTTACGTATGGGATTTCTTTGAATTCGCGTCTTCACAGCTTTTATCACTGCTGGAGTCCTAACAGAACGAGGGCGACCACTTCTTGATCTGTCATCTACACTAGAGTCTTCATTGTATCGTTTTATGGTACGATAAACGAATCTTTTGTTTATATTCAAATTTTTCAGTAAGTCGAAAATCTGAATTGGCGCGTAACCGCAACGATGCAACGCAATAACTGCGACACTCTTCTTCTTCTTCTTTAAGTGTCCACTCCATATTTAAAAATGAGGAAAATTCTAAAAAGTACACATTTTTATTTTCATGAAAAATTCGAAATTCGAATTCAATAAACTTTTTTGTGGCCAGCGTTCTAAATTCAAAAGTTTTTATTGTGTGACAGAACTTATGACCTGACTGTGTATATGGAACAATCAATTTAAGTAATTTATTTTGTAATGACAATATTTGATCGAGGTAAGTTTTATAAGTTCGTCCGTAGCTAGATAAACCATACGATACTATGGAGTCAATTAAGGCATTATACAGCATGAGTCGTGTCTTAAAAGATATTCTATTTCTTACTACATAAAATGATGCAGCGAGAGCCCTGAGTTTGTCGCATACCCGCTGTATATGAGGTCCCCAGCTGAACTTTGCATCGATGACAAGACCTAGGTAAGTGTGCTTGTCAACGAAATCGATGGAAGGGCATCGGCAAGATTTACTGTCATTTGGACTGTGCATACAATCATGCGTATGCGCAATGAGATCAGCTGGCCGCTTACTCTTCAGATATGGTGATTTAATGTGCTTAAGCTTGGTTTTCTGTGCATTTAAAACCAAACCTACATCGTGACACCACCTAAACAAGTTGTCAAAGTCAAACTGGAGGCTCTCAAGTGCAGTGTCTACGTCACTGCTGGCAATGATCAGACATGTGTCGTCCACAAATTGATAGGGAGTGCTGAAGGTGAGTACATTCACCATATCATTGATGTAGGTTATAAAATGAAGGGGTCCTAATACTGATCCCTGGGCTGTGCCATGAGATACGAGGTTGTTTTTACTAAGGCTTTCCCCGATTTTAACGCAAAAATTACGGTTTCTGAGGTAGTCGGCACACCAGGCTTGTAGTGGGCCTCTGATGCCACAGTTACCTAGTTTATTTGTGAGCAGATTATGGTCTAGGGTATCAAATGCTCGGGAAAAATCTATAAAAAGTGCAAGGACAAGTTTCTTATCATTAAGTGAACTGTTGACGTGATCTGTAAATTTAGATAGCAGAGATGTTGTGCTTTTCTTAGGCTGAAAGCCGAATTGGTTGTGGTTTATAATCTCTTCTTTTTGATAAAAGTTATGTATCTGCTCACAAACAAACCTCTAAACTATTTTGTCGACTGATGACAATAAAGTGATAGGTCGGTATTCGGCAACATTGCCACGTTTACCTTTTTTAAATAGTGGTCTAACGCAACCCAGTTTTAGATCATCCGGATATTTACCGGTTTCTATGCTAGTATTAATGAGATGCGCTATTGCACCAGAGATTTTGTCACTAATTTGTTTTATGTCCAGAATTTTAATATTATCTAAGCCCGACGCCTTCCTGCTATTCAGGTTCCGAGTGATTTTCAGAATGCTTCGTGGGGTGGCTTTATGGAATCGCATGCTGACATTTGCCACTTTGCTGCAACTGGCATCGTCCAACAGAGTATTTCTACACTGCGGAATAATCTTTTGACGGATTCGTCGAACTCTGTAGCAAATCTGTTTGCGATTTCAATATCTGATATGTTTTCGGATCTAAAAGCATCTATTATTGCGTCATCGATGCTCTTGGATATTCTACCACAAATAGAATTAATTATCTTCCATAGATTCCTAGGGCTTCCATAGCTATCTCTTATTTTATTTTGGTAATATTTATTTCTATAGTATTCAATTATTTTATAAGTTTTATTCCGTGTTTTATTATACTGTAGTCTAAGTTCGTGGTTAGTTGTATTTTTCCTCCAGAGCCCAAAAAGAGTATCCCTTTTTTCACTAAGTTGTAGAACAGTTTTGTTTATCCAGGGTTCACGATTTCTACTAAACTCACGTTTTTTCTTAAGTTTTGTGGATGATTCTAAGGCTTCTTGGAACGTTTTTTTTATAAATTTAAGGATTTCATCAGCCGTTTTCATGTCGTATGTTTGGTTCCAGTTAGTATCATTTAATTTAGTAATTAAATCGATACGGTTCACCGATTGCATATATTGCGTTTTTGGAGCAGCCTGTATATCGGTCTTGCCGGGCGGCGGCAAACCAACGAGGCTGGTAATTGTGACGCGATGATCTGCCAGCACAGTATCGACTGCCGCGGTGTACGGTTCTAACGTGTGGCATCGAATAAAAATATGATCTATGCAGGATTTTGTCACCAGCTATTGCGATTCTCGATTCGGGTGTAATCAGTGATTCCACACGTTAGTCCGTACACAGAAAGCATGTCAACATACGAGTTCCTGTGTGGATTGTGTAACTTAAGATCGATGTTGATATCACCCAATAAAATCATTATGTTAGAATCTGAACTGTTGTGGGAAATCAGCCGGTTGAGTTCACTGATAAAAATTGTTCTGTTTTTCGAGGGAGGTCTATAAATTGCACACACATAAATTACATCATTTGTGGGAGTTTTAGCTATGCCAGTCAAGTTTTCGAAGGTGTATGTGATGTTAGATTTTGGTGTAAATTTAAGGTTATTGCGAACATACATTATTATTCCACCGCCTTTCTGATTATTACGTAACCGTGTGTACATTGTGTAGCCTGAGATTTGGAATAAATTTGATAAACTGTCAGAAATGCCTGCTTCTGTAACCGTAATTATTTCAATATTATGTGGACATCCATCTATAATTTGGACAAGCTTAGCAAAGTTTTTCAACATCGATCTTATGTTTACATGTAGACATGAAATACGAATGTGTTTGTGTGGTATGTATTGAAAATAGGTGTTTATGTTGGTGCAATTAGATAGTTCGGTAATGTTAGAGGTACTTGTGAAATTGAATTTAGTAAGTAAGGGACTTAGGATATACGGTACATAGATTATTTACAAACATTAATTTAGCAACATATCAATATCACTCTTTGAGAAAATCGGGATAACTTTGTCGTCCTTATCTTTCCTAGCCAGGACTTTTCCCTCTTTACACCACACATATTGGAAGGTAGGGCGCAGGCTTTGACCGGCTTGGTATAGTAAGGTCTTGGTGTGATGGGACAGGGCTTCTCTGATGTAAACACGTTCTGCAGATGATCCTGTTGGTGCAGACGAAGCGAGGATGTTCACCACCGTCAGCTTCTTGTCCTTGCCACACTTCACCCACTGGTCGCGGCTGGCTCTCGAACGCATCTCGAATAGGATGGCTCCAGGTTTCTCCTTGCGGCCAGTAGCACGACGGGCGCACACTACATCATCGGCTTTTACGTCCAGTTTTTCTGCTACCGTCATCATCAGCAGGGAGACATCTTCCTTATCAGTCACCTTCGGTATTCCTGCTATCTCCAGTGAGTTCGATAGCTTTTGCTGTTCATAGTCCTGTTGACGCTGCTCCATTGTGCAAATACGTAGCTCAAGGTTTTTGTTTTTGTAAATTAGGTCTGTGTTTTTATTCTCGAGTTGTTTTATCTTAGAACTCTGGTTTCTCAGGGTCTCCTCGATTCCAGATACTTGTTCGCTTATAAACTCGAGCGAAGATTGGAACTCTGCTAATTCTTGTTTAATCGTCTTCCTCATTTCAGTTATAATGTCAGTCAGAAGTTTCTTAACATCGATAGTAACAGATTTCCTTGTATCATCTAGGTCCACATCTGTCTCATCTTCTGGTATAAAGAAGGAGGAACGTTTCGACATTCCTACCAGGCACTCCTCGCAGCTCCACTCCAGTCCGTTAGTGGCGCGAAGTGCAGCGATCTGCTTGTTGTAGATGTTGGCACATTCCGCAGTTGCATGCACACACTTTTCACACCTGCTGCACTCTATGCCAGGGGCCTTTTTCGTGATGTTTTTACTACATGTAAAGCACTTTTTAAACAACATGTTATATACCAACGAAATTAAGTGGGTAGTTTAAAGATAACTTGCAAGTTAGTTAGTAACCAATAGCACAAGTGTTCTATTCGACAGCTGGGCGCGTACTCCCAACAGCTGGGCGCGTACTCATATATAATTGAAAAGCTATGCTATAAATTACCTACTGATGAAAGGTTGAATACAATTTAGCTTCCGTCGCAAATTCACAAATCACACGAACATCTAAGAAATTTGACTGTCATAAACAAACACAGAATGAGCGACTTCACAGCGACCGACGTTACAGCCATATTGCAGTGTGCGCTGTCTTAAACATTATTTTGTAATATGGTTTCGTCCAAAATTTCAACCACCACGAATCGAGTTGCAAATTTAACCGATGCATGGCCTTAATCTGGTGGACCACAGCAGTCATAGAGTGTTGGCCAGTGGAAGCGAAACGGCGAGTAGCGGTACCTGTCCGATGATCCGTTGATATCATTATCACGGGATGTCACTGGAATTTCCTGGATGCAATTTGCTCAGGACCATGAGGATTGGCGCCAGAGAGAAGAGGCTTATTCAGCTCTAATGAAACTAGACCCCTCACCCCTAATCAAATTCAAAGGATCAACTCGGTGTGAAACTCCGAACTACGGGGTGCGTTCACACATTTCGAAATGCTTGACATTTAGCCAGATATTCATTACTCCAGAGGTGAGCAAGGATTCCATTACGTGAGACATGTCCATAAATATCAGGCACCGTAGGAAGCAATCTAGTCTCTCTGGGTGTTTCACCGAGGGCTGATCTATTTACCTACGCCGTATCAACTTTTATTGACTTCGGTGATAGTAGTCTCTGGTCCGAAATATCGCTACTACAGAGCTCACGGTCAGAGTGTCGATAAGGGGGCGGAAGCCCCCTTTTTTTACTTGGCACCCCCTTATCTACACTCCAACCGAAAATTAGCTGTGACAACTTGTTAAATGCATTTCAGCCAATCACATGCCGATATTTTGAATAAATGATCGATTAACCGCTTGTTACATTTGACCACTCTTTCGGAAACTGGGGGTAAGTATCACACTTTTAAAATAGCAATAACTTTTTAAGTACACATAATAAACATCCAAAATAAAAAGTACTCGAAACAGTAGTAGCTTTTTTTGGAGAAAGAGGAGGATAGCCTAGCCAACATCATAAATTTGTGCCCCACTATTTTTATTTAATTAAGTTAAAATCTGTATCTAAATGTTATAAATTTTGATTTAAAACAAAGCCTGGACCCTTTACCTACACTGGCATATAATATTTTAATCATACCTGGAGATTTCACTACAAAACACTCACAATGGATCTATGCACAAAAATCAGTGCCAACATGGAGCAGGAACCAAGTAGTTGTATCCCATCGTGTGCAGTGCAATGTGCAATATACGTCGCGTGATTTGGTCCGGTTATTTTCTCTTGTAACTTAATGTAATTTTACGTGAAGAGTAGACTGAATTAGATTAGATTAGATGATTCACTTTTTATATTTAGCTCGCCAAGTCTTTAAGCATAAAGTCCATTTCAATAGCATTTCATAATAATGTAAACAAGCCGATTTACACACGATTACGCCCGTAACTACTTACATTTGAATATCAATCCTGAACACATTCACATACCAAGGAATCATTTATTGTTCTTACATCATTTCGACACCAAGTAACTCCCCTAAGATAGTTATTTTCTTGCAAAATTATCGGACGACGAATATTTCAATAGTTTGTAAAAAGTCATATTATTTTTTTACTCATCAAAGCGCATCAAAGTCTTATTGTCTTTGGAAAGTTAGTGTGGTCCATTCTTTTGAATCGATCCGATTCGATCGATCAATCGGTTTGATTGATTGATTTGTTGAATGTTGTTCTGAATTGTTGATGAAAAGAATAATGAAGATCTTAAAGAAGATCTAGCTACCGAAGGAGGAGGTGAACCTAAAAAAGTGAAAAGAGGAAATATATATTTAAAAAAAATGTTACTTCATTCACTGTCCCTGTCCTGTGTCAGTGGGTATTGTTCCGAGTTCTCTGCGTTTTTCCATTTCCAGTAATTATCGACGACTTTGCTTCTTGTATTTTGGATTAAGGACATTTTCATTGCGATTTGGTTGGATTTATTATTGAAACGACGACATCTGCTTAAAATCACGGACTTTGATTTTTATACGATAGGACCTCTTTCTCAAAAAACAAGGAGGTAACAATAGTAGTTTGTTACACAAGGAGTGAAAGAGAGCTATTTCGGACGAAGATCCAATTTGGAGCGCAAACGGCGCTAAGGATCGAGTCTACCCGAGATATTTAGCATATAGTGGCAATTTTAGGACACAATACACCCATATAGGAAATGAGGATGGTTTTGTCGAAGGTTGGGAATGGATATTTCAAGCGAAGAAGTCGGATGGAGACTATCACGGGGAAATGGACCCTCATAATTTTGAAAAATGGTAAGCCACTGTAATATGTTTATTTTTTTTTAGATATGAAGCTTACTTATTACGTAGCGTTGCCATAGCGTTTGAAGCAAGCGAAATAAAAGCACAGTTACTCACAAAATTCGTAAAGGAAAAGTATAGAACAAAAAATGTCGATGATCTCGCCGCATCTAAAGGAGTAACTGTGTTGCGCCTTCCTCCATATCACTGAGTTGAATCCAATAGAACTGATTTGGGCACAGGTCAAGTCTTACGTGGGAAGAAATAATAAATCTTTTAAAATGGCAGTAATAAAACATTTGCTAAAAGAAGAATTGGCGAGAGTAGGAGCAGACCAATGGGCAAAATGCGTCGATCACGTTCAAAACGAAGAGGAAAGGATGAAAAAATTAGACGGCCTTATGGATGTGGCTAGCGATGCTGTAACTTAGCCTTTTATTATAAATGTGACCGATGATGACACATCAAGTGATGATGAATCTGTCACAAGCGAATGACGCGCGTCAGGTTGGGATATTTCTCTATCTTCGGTTATTTTCTATTCTACTAAATTTTCTAAAACAATTTAATTAAGTTTTTTAGTATGATGCTAGAGCTCGTCTAAGCTGAAATTACGCGCCCCACTCCTTGGTTTTGTACTACTAATAGAAAAAAATCGATCGAAAATCGACAGCGAACTATATCTCTTTGATCAATGCCTTTGACATCAGTGTAGGTACAACACTCAAATCTCGCTCAATCATAGACAACTGTCAACTGACATTCTGTTTACATTATTATGAAATGCTATTGAAATGGAGTATAGTGTTCTTGAAGTTTTTTTTTTTAATTTATTGTACGGACGGATAGACAGCCGGACGGAACGGACGGGCAATCGGACGGTGCGAACGGATCTGGTTTATTCGTAATTCGATTCACTTTGCTGTTACTTCATTTCTTCTTTGTTGTGCTGCCCACCCACGTCTTATTCTATAATTTGTTATGTTGTAAAATGTATTTCCTTATGAACTATACTTATGTAAACCCAGGGATTGGCTGGGTTCGGGCCCTTCTGTTTTTTTAGATTGTTGACTTTTTTATTTTTGTTTTTTTAGTAGGTTTTATTATATTTATTTTATTATATATCTATTTATTATATTATAATTACTTATATGGATACCTTAATATATGAGATAATAATACATGAGATAGGATAACGTGGGGATTAATAGCTTGACATTTTTAAACCAAGTCCATTTCGCTCTTTCTATGGAGATTTCTCTCCTATAGCATCATTTGACACAAACAAAGGAGCCGATGGTTTTATTTGTATAGTACGCAACTGTCATCGGCTCACGATGAGGCCTTGATCTTCAAATGCCACGCATTGCTGCCGCGTACTCAATTCCTGACTGAGCTTGGTGATATTCTACCTTTGAGCCATATCATGTGTACGTACAAGTTTCGTTTGCGGTTGAAGCCGAAAAACGGATGATCCACTCGTCTAAAACTCTCGAAAATTAACGAGTAATCCACAAAATGTTATATAACTAGCATATATAACTATAAATTACAAAACAGTGTTGTTTAGGCTAATATCTACTAGCTTTTTCAAGATCGTCTAAATCGACATAACAGATGCGCAATAAACGATTTTCTGCTGTCAAATATAGTTTTGTAGTACGAAAAGTCTACACAAAAAAAGGTGAATGGTTTTAGAGCGGCAACTAATACAATCTTTTTGCAGGCCTGCTAATTGTTGTTCATAATACGAAATAGCAGAGCAGTTCAGTTTAGGTCCTGCTTTAAGAAATCGTATTAGGCCTCCAGGTATGAGGCAGGCCGTTCATTCGATCTACGAGAGACGATCTTGAAGCACTTTTAGGGAGAGCGCGCATGGGTGACTTTTTTGAGAAGGGGCCAGGGAGACGAGGTGGAGAGGGATGCTGCGATGCAACGACGACAGAACTCTCTTAAAAAAGAAAGGAATACTGATGTATGGCAGTGTCACTGTCACGGTGAAAAAAAGTCAGCCGTGCGCGCACTCCCTTAAGGCGCCTTTGCGGTGGCTGATTCGGCGGCCGTTGCGTTCTACGGCCATTATTACAAAATGGTGCTATAGCTATGACTGACAGGAACAATGAAGCTAATAACTATTAATTATTTCCTACAATTTCTACATAACAAATGCGACGCAGTAATTTATGTTTTTTTATGCTATTGGCCATTGAGAAGTTTTTGTACATTTCTGGGGCAATTTACTACGATTTTCCCAGCTCCTTTATATAGTAACCGGTATCGATATGTCACCGTAAGATAGTCAAACCAGTTAGTTGATAAACTAACGCGTTAGTTGATCAAATATCGACAGATAGTAAACCAGACAGACAGGGTTTAGAATTTATGTTTCTTTTGTTCTTACATGTCAACCTAACACGGAGACCATTCGGGGGCTTCGCTGCGCCCCCTCTAGTCTTCACCTAAGCTACCGCAGTGTTTGCCCTGCTATTTCTATTGCAATTCAAATTTAAACCGGTTTACTATTTGACTCTTTTAACCGTTAGTTTATCAACTAACGCTTCATATAGTAAGCAGTACGCTACAGTTTACTATCTGTCGAAAGTTGACTAACTAACGAGAAAAAAAAAGTTAGTTTATCAACTAACGGTTTTGAGAATCTTTATATCATTATACAGAAAAATATGCATTAACAAGTTGGTAGTTCTAATATAATCTGGGTATAGCGTTGGCAACCAAGCTAGGTAAAAAACCTGTGTTATGAGCTTTGAGTAATAATGTATAAATACTAGAGTAGACGCGCAAACTGTCTTTCTTGCAGCTATAAGTAGAGTGAATTCACTCAACCCCAATTCAGTCTGAGCCACAGAGTACCTTGGTCTGTGCCAAGCGCTTGCCGAGCCGTGACGCTTTTGATGCGAGAGTAAGAAACTAAATAATACCGTCATGTGCTCTGCGATACTGTAAAAACTATACCGTACAGACCAAAAAAGCCAAGGAATAACTTTTCATATTAATTACCCTGTATTAACAGTAAAATACGCATATTCAATAATATTTTGTGAATTACAAAAATCAACAAAGCGACAGCCATGTTTTCTCTTTGTAAATCAAAGAGTAACAAGTTTTTTACATGCAGCTGTATCATTTCCGAATACTAACGTGTTACGCACGTCGTATATTTTGTTTTTTTTTATTGCACATGGAAATTCACATCACGAACTTATGGAAAAGACATTTACAAAGGCAAGCTTGTCTCTAACAAGAGATTTCTTCCAGAAAGGTGACGATAAGGATGAATTTCATAGCAGTGACAGGTAGACCCTTGCGCAGAAATACCGCTCTTGTTTTACCACCGCAATTAATTAATGATAATTATCATCTGACGAAAATTTAAAGAACTGTCAATTTATTTATTAAACTGACAAACAACATCACAACCAATGAAAAAAAACCCATTAAAATATTGGATATGTGCATATTCTCTTTTATTTTATTCCCAAATACACATTATAGGTCGCTGCTTAAAAGTATGCAAACAGTAAAGGCAGGATTCACTCGATAGGTATACTTTTGGGCAAAGGCGACTGTACGTCTTCGGCATGTCGCATCTGAGCGCAAAGATTTTTATCTATGACAACTGACAGGCCCGCTCTCGTCAAGAGGCCGGGCACATACTTTGTTCGAGCTAGCGTCTGATGTGTTCAGGAACCGTATGTTTGACCGGCATTGTGGCTCTGCAGTTGTTTAGCTTGTTCTGTAGCACCAACTTCGGGCGTTCGAAATTTGAATATCAGTACTAACTTCACAGACAAACTAGGGGCGGCATGCAGGCGGGCGTCGGCGTTCGAAATTTGAATGTCATAATGTGTAGAAAAACTACACATTATGGTCATAATGTGTAATTTTTCAGATAAGAAATGAGTTTTTACCAAGTAGTTTAACATTATGCTGATCGTAACGTGCGGTTTTTGTACGCAGTAAAGAGGGTTTATGATAGGTGTGTAGATAAATATAATTATGTACCCAAACCAAAATGGGGATAAATAAATATGAAAATGGGACATACCTACATAGCTTTAGTATATATTATGAAATATGTGTTGAGAAAATGTGTGAATATTATACAGTATTAATTGATTAACGTGTTATTCATGTACTGATTACTGAATAAAAGTAAAACATTAAGTATTTATAGTGAGGTGTATCGCGAACTTGTATGTATTTTATATTAATGACATTTGTGATTTAGCTTTAATAAAAAATACACTACTAAAATTATTTTTTTAATAAATTTATTTGTTTTTTCATGCAGAAGCATGAAATGTAAGAATACATTACAGGGTTGATAAAATATTCAGTAGAACAATTTTCCCGTTTCATGAATCACTCTTCAATTTTAGTTTTAAAGGATGAAGTTGTCATTGGACAGTGGTTTAAGTTCTGCGGCTTACGCTTTTAGGAACATCAGACAAAACACGGATATGACTACAATAGTATCCCTTTTTCGACAAAGTCGCTTCACCATGCATTTTAAATTGCTTAAAATGGCAATTTTAAAATCTCCAGAGGTATCTTATTGTAGTAGAGAATGCACTGACCCTTGAAAGAAATGCTAATCTTCGCGAGTCTAAACCGGGGTGAAACTAGTCTGTGATTATTTCTTAGGTAAACATTACAGATATCGCTAAGTTTGGAAAATGTTGTAAGGTTCTTGCGTACAGACATTATATTTACGAAAATAAATTGACTAGCTACAGTTGGTATGTTATTTTCTTTTTTTCTCTCATAAGGAGTCAGTCTGTTTGTTATATAAAGTATAAATTGCTCAAATAGCTTTTTTCTGAAAAATTTAATAGTTTGAATATTCGCTGCTTTCCCCCACAACAAGATGACACTACGAAAATAACTAAAATAGACTAGCCTAGATTTGGCCACATCCGTGTTTTGTCTGATGTTCCCAATGGTGTGAGCCGCAGAACTTAATTTACCAGCTAATTTATCTATGTGGGGTTGTGACGAAACAAACATTTGATTTATTTCTCAGTAGGTATAAATATATTTGTTTAAACACTCTCCAAAATGCGGATATATTTTAAGGGCTATGGAATGAATTATGAATCATGAATCATAATTTTACATAAGTAGACTTCTATTTAAACAAATATGGTTTAACTACACCGTAGCTTTCAGTGGATATCGTATTGTGACCATTTCACACATCTGTCTTGTTGTTTTGAAGTGATGTAACGGCATTAAATGCTAAGGTCGAGCCACCGCTATCAGTAGCTATGATCGTCTATTCTATCTACCCCAAAAAGAGATGTCCCGATTCAGCTGTAAAAAATTGTAAGTAAGAATGATAAGTCTGAATTACTCGTTCGTTGATAAGTTCGTCAGGCGTACAATAGTCGAACGGAAGATTGGTTCAGGAAGTTAGTGTTTCAAGTTAGACAGAGAAAGCATATATGCCCGCAAGCCGGTATTTCGCATCAGTTAGCGGTGTATTGCGCCAGATCGATCGTTGTTGTATTTTGTGCGATGGTACCATTTTTTTTGTATATATTGGCGCTTGGAACTTCTTTTAGTGGTCGACCACAATTTATAATATTTGTTTGGGTTATCGTATAGATATCCGTCGTAGTTTTACGACGTGAGTACTCAATGATATTTCATGTGCTCGCTAGTAGCGGCTTGTGGTGGTTCCAATTATATAATTAGTTCACGGCAATAAAGATCCGAATAGACCGGTTTACACAATTGCGATTAGATTTTCCGAAATGAGTTTGAACTAGCGGTTACCTCAAAAGGTCCGTAATGTTTTGAAACCTTCAACTCTGCGCAATTTGAGCTGGATGTTATCGAAACGTTGTCATTAGCGCTTTTGGAGATCTAACCCACACCACAGCGAAGTGCATACTTCGGTAAATACCGATCTATGAATCTCGCTGACCGCAGCACTTCCTCGACTAAGCCCAATCATGAATATTCGACTCAGCCTACACATTAGACCTCCAGCGAAAATTACATTTAATTTAAAGATGCAACTTGAACCCAAACCGATCCAAGGCAAAGCAAAACAATCTACCCGGTCCTAAACAATGAACTTTAGACTGTAATTTGATCTCTTCGCGCGTCCCCGACAACACTCAAATGTCAAAAATATCAACAGGATAGGTTATCTGTGTTGACAACGTTTAAACTTTGTTCTGAAATTGTTATTTCCATCCGCGGAACCTCATCGATCAAACAGTCTCCCTATGCCCTGCCAACCTAGGTTTAGCCGCAACTAAACTCCTGTCTAGCCTAGTCTAAAATCCTAGTGTTATACCACGTCCATTATCGACACCACTCGAAAATGGTTGAGTTTGATTTGAATGTGTTTGTATGCTTAATGACTGTGTGTGTGGGAATTTCAAAACTCGCTACTCGAAAAGAATGAGGAGAAGATTAGCCCGCGAATATCCTAAGAGCCAATCCAGGAACCCTATGGTGAAGGAAAAGGAATTTAGGGTCGCTCCAAGCCCAGACTCAGACTCAGATCAATTACCTACAAGTTCTTATCTAACGACGCAAGGATAGTTTTGGAATTTGGGGTAGGTTGATTTAAAGGATAGGAACCGAGGTATATCTCGGCGCTTCAGACACTCACGAAAATCCACTCTAACACGCAATCACATTTCGTCCAGTTCAGACGCGTAAAACGGCAGACCGAAACTGTTTAGAATTCCTGAAAGACGAGTGTCACAGCAGCTTGACGCGTAGACTGAATACCTCCCCTTCCCACGCGCTCGTATTTATAGACCCCAAATGTCTGAAAAAAAAATCGGTTCGGCAGCAAGTACCGTACAAGCAACTTCTCTTGAGAAGAATTCTTTTTTTTAATGTTTCGATACCTAGAAAATCATTTGAGAATTATTACTGGAATATCTAGCGACGTTCCTACCTATCCCACCTCTCCGATCCCTACCTGTCCTTAATGCGATGAACGCTTCACGTATTTCCTTATCTACACCTAAAATTCCCACTCAATTAATTCTCATATAATTTTCACGAAAAAGATGACGTCATAGTGGGTCCGCCATTTTGAATTTTAAAAAACTGATGAAAGATTCGAAACCAGCACCCTCAAAAACCCACATCTACCCCTCAATACTTGGAATTACATACAAAATTAACGTTGCGTGTTCAAAAAAGTCAGTTTTTTACAAATAAAAAACGAACCGCTGGACCGATTTTTTCTAGACTCCTTTCAGATCTAAGTCATGACGTGGCGTATCGATTGATATGGTCATCAAAGCGATTCGGTCCAGTAGTTATTGAGAAAACGAATTCCATAATTTTGATCACGTACATACGTACGTACACACACACACACACACACACACACACACAGACATCACTCTAAAAATGATTGCAAATGATTCTCCAGGTCTTAAAACGTAAAGAAAACACAAAATTACCTATTTCAATTTTCAGACCTATTATAATAACTTCTCAAGAGAAGTTAAAAATGGCGTCCTTTGCGAAACACGCGCTGCCCAAGCGAAAGCTTCTTATCTCTAACTACACAGGGTCTAATTTCAACCAAACATGCCATGCAAATCCGCCGTTCTACAAACTTTGTGTACGCATATTCACTATGATCAACCGTAGGTTATCACTCATGTCATTTGGTATTGCCGATACACAAAATCTGTTGATCGCTGACCATAAAAGCTTGTTGCGATTAATTAAGCCTTCCCGACCGCTAGCGTCTTAGACAAAGATCACTAGAATGATATTCAAACCCGTGATGTCAAACTCGCCACGTCGTACCAAACAAACGCAATTGTATATTTGCAGTCAACATAATAGCTTTCTCCGTATCGTTCCATAATAACCTTCCATTATTTATTTATTCATAATTTACTCAGCGCGCAGCCAAATCGGCTCTGATCCCTACACATTTCGCAGGAATGCGTCAAAAAAACCTGACCTGAACTCTTCCTCGAACCAATCCCCGCGCTCGGCTCATTGTTTTTGCCACCTTACCCTGAGCTACTCAAAAATCCAAACGTTATATGAACCGACTCTTGTATTCAATGTGTGTAACTATACAGCGCGGCGATGGGCTAGCCCTCTGTCACGCAAAATGAAGTATCAAACGTACTGACTCTCGTGTACCATTACAGCCCCCCTCCCAGACCTTGAGACACTGTTTATCTCAGTTAAACATGGCGCAAGGATCTCATTACCACTATGCTACCCATGCTTTGTCCATATCTACTCTATATGTACGGATATCTCAAATCATGTACACAGACCGATGAATCTGTCAATTATGCATATAATATTTACACAACTCGATTGAGCTCTCTCCTGTCTTATCTTATTTATCTATCTAACTATACAACCTCGCTTACCCGCAACTTATCCTAATTCTTATTACTATATATATATTTTTTTTGTTCCTTTCTAAACCATGCAAGATCCTTAAATCTACAAAGTAGTTACTCAAATTTACAGCTTACAGCTTAATTATATAACTTTTTTTTATTCGTCCTCACATAATACCTAGCTATATTTATAGTATTGTAGTTACCCAATATCTCATTTGAAACCGGATCTACTAAAGTATAACAGTTCGGATATACCACTGCCGAAATAACATAAGGCCCTTTATACAACAATGAAAATTTCCGCATGATTTTATGTTCTTTTATTTGAACACACAAAAGTCTTAAGTTTCACATAATCACCTATACGATAGACTTTTAACTTACGCCGTTTGTCTGCCTGTCGCTTACGTCGTTCACTAGAACTTTTAGAGTTTTCTATCGCTACATTCCGCACCTGTTCCGTATCTTGCACACTATGACCTAATAACCATTCATCGCCTAATTCCTTGTCAATAGTTAACGGTTCCCGCCTACCAAACGCCAACTCATTAGGCGCAAAGCCTGTGCTTGTGTGTTCGATATTATTGTAGCAATTTTGAATGTCCGGTAACACGTCGACCCAACTTCGATTACTTCCGCCGCAATAAGTTCTAATTAGACGACCTAGCTCGCGATTCACTCTTTCTACGCTATTAGAATTTGGACAATACACCGACGTATGAGTGACCCGAATCCTTAGCTGTTTGAGACCAAATTCCCAAACTTTCGATATGAACTGTGGTCCTGAGTCCGTAATTATAGTTTCGATAGGTATTTCCCTATGAAATCTCTTTGTACAAGCAAGCACGCTCCTACCTGTAGCTTTTCGCATTGGATACAATTTTATACCCTTACTGTACACGTCTTGAATCACATTTATATATTGATATCCGAATTTACCTACGGGCAATGGCCCATAAAGGTCCGAGAAAACTTTCTCACCCAACCTTTCCGCCAACACCGGTGTACAAGGACCAACGGTTAGTACTTGGTTTGACCTTTTGATATATGTCACAACTTCTTATCACCGTGCTAATCACCCTACTCATATGAAGAAAATAATATCTGTCCTTCATCAGTGCTAATATTTTATATCTGCCGTAGTGACCTATTTCTTCATGTATGTGTAATATTAGTTCCTTCTGTAATGCCTCCGGAATTACTAACAACCGTACGTTCCGCTTCGGCACGTGAAAATATAACGTATCACCTACTAGCTTGTAATTTTCAAACCCTCTCGTTTCCGTATCTACCACCCTACGTCTGATACAACCGCTAATTCGATTTAACCGCTCATCTTCGCTTTGTAATCTCGCAATGTCCCGTAAACTCGAAATAACACTCGCGGTATTCGATGCCTGAAACCAGAATATTCCCGGCTGAACATTTATACTGTCATTCATACCTCCAGGTCCCGCTATTTGCCTGCTTAGCGTGTCGGCAATTTGATTATCAATCCCTCGCAAAAACTCTATGTCGTAATCGAATTGCTCTAAAAACATAACCCACCTAGTTACGCGTGCCCCCAATAAAGTCCACGACTTAATAAACGTCAAACTTTTATGATGAGTTCTAATAATAACTTTTTCTCCTCGCAAATATATCTCAAATCGCTTTAAAGTGTATATAACTGCATACATTTCCTGTTCGCTGACAGCCCATCTCGTTTGAGCTCCCTTAAATGCCTGCGAACAAAACCCTATAATTCGTTCCTGGCCCAAATCATCTAATTGATAAACATAGCCCCCAATTCCTACAGCGCTGGCGTCGCATTGAACATAATACGTCTTTCCCGCCAATGGCTGACTCAATATTATACTTTCTGAGAATTGTTTTTTTATCTCGTCAAAAGCACTCTGCACGTGCGCACTCCAAACGAACTTGACTCCAGACCGTAATAAATTGTATAATGGTTGGGTTAACGTTCCAAAATTTTTTATAAACCTCCGAAAGTAATTTATGAACCCCAAAAACGCCCTCAATTGCCTGACAGTTCTGGGTGACGGATATAATTTAAGTGTTTCAATTTTGTCCGGGTCCATCTGCAAACCTTGTGTAGACATAATATGCCCCAATAACTTGACTTTTTTTGTGCGAACTCGCATTTTTTTAGTTTGCATGTGAAGCCCGCGTCTTTCAATTTACTCAGAACCGTGTCCACTTGAGACAAATGCTGATCGAAATCACCCTCAGTTAAAATCGCCAAATCGTCAACAAAATTTAAACAATATGACCTAACCTCTGGCCCTAAGATTAAGTCCATCGCCCTCGAAAATGCACCCACACTGGTTTTCAACCCCTGAGGTAAAACGTTGTATACATAACTTCTGCCTTGATATACAAATCCCGTGTATCGTTTAGATTCGTCTGATAATGGTATAGAAAAATACGCATCTTTGATATCAATAACCCCTATGTAATTTATCCGGCGACCCGACTGCAATATCTCACTCAGGTGTAGTTTCAACTTCCCCAACCATTCCCGTGTTTAATTGTCGCGCATCTAGCAATATACGAACCTCCCCTGACTTCTTTAGTGCACAAGTCAATGGACTGCTGAAATCCGTAGAATGCCTGCTAATAATACCTATCTGTTCCATTTCTTTCAAATGTTTTGTTACTTTATCGCGATATGCGAACGGTATGGGATAGCTTCGTTTTACGAAAGGCGTTTCATCTCTCATTTTTATCTCATGTATATATTTATTTGTCCGACCCACCCTATCGCTAAACAACTCTGCATGTTTATTTAACACCGACAATAACTTTGTTTTGTGTTCAACAGGTATTGATGAATTATTCACATATTCCTCTATCATATTTCTACTGGTAGCTTGGTTCTGTACTCCCACTGTACAACAACAAGTATCCTGATTAGGACCAGTACCTAATGTTATTTCACACATCCGCCCGGCGCTTCGTATAATTAGCCTCTTATTACCCTCACACATTAAACTGGCTCGCGTCTGTTGTATAAAATCAAACCCTAAAATTAAATCTTTATGCACCCTTGTTAATACTAGCATTGGAGTATCGATAACGCATTCACCTATTGTTAATGGTAACGTGACTAACTTATCAACCTTTTCTTTACTGACCCCAAACGCACCTGTGATTCTCAAACTTGGGATCGGTATTTCCGTTGGTTTTCCCATTTGCCTGCATACTTCATCGTACACTTCCCGACTTATTACACTGATTTCGCTCCCCGAATCAATCAAACTCCTTACAACAATATTCCCAATACGCACATCTATCTCAGGTAATGTCAATGTACTACATAAATCGCGCCCACACTCAGTCGATTCGTCGTCTCTGAATATCGTATCTAAACGCCTGTCATTGCGATCTCTACAATCCAATATCGATTTTTCATCTAAACACACGGCATATCCGTGCGCTTTATGCGCTAATAATTGAATAAATTCATTCACACCCACGTTCGAATCCAAATTACACAATTCATACAGTCTATGTTTTCTTTCAATTTGATCGGCTGTCCATCCAAAACGTAATAAATCTCTGAGCGCGAACGACCCGCGCGAGTCCACTAGTTTTTTGAATTCTGATTTATCGCATTATTCCTGTCACTTGAACTTTGCCCTGCCTCTGTATTTCCTGAACTATCATTGCCCCTTTGGAACCCTATTGCCTTGAAACTAGCCTGAGGCTGTCTACCTCTACCGCGAAAATAACCGGGAGCGCGCGTCCCAAATTCGTTTCGTGCCTTTGTTCCCGCGTTATAATTATTCCTGCGACTCACCGCGTTATATCGCATCGTATTTACTCGCAAAGCACGATATTGCCCTCGCATGTAGCTATTCCGCCTTACGTCGTTCGTATTCATTGTCTCCGAACTCTGCAACGCACTTAATCCCCCATCGACATTCCGTTCTAAATGCCGAAGGAACTCGACCGCATCTCGTATCATTGGTTCCTTTCTAGCAAAAAACGCTACCTGAATATCGCGCGGCAACTGTCTGAAAATCGTGTTGATCTTCTCCGTATCAGTAAACGGTATCGTAAGCCCATATATGCTATTCAATTGAGAGGCAAAGAATTCTTCCATACTTTGACCTTTCTTGGAATCGAACTTCGTGGTTAGGAATCTTTGTTCAATTAATTCCTGTTCATTATCACCCCAGAATACCTCTCTGAAATCTTTTTCAAAATCCAAATAAGTTCGCCATGAGTCTCTGTATATGCTCATTCGAACTTTTGAAATTCCTACCAAACTATCCGTTGCCCATATCAAAGCCCTAGAACTATCTCCCGAGACTTTAATATAAGCCTTTAAATCTCTTAAGAAAATCATCGGATTTTCCGAACTCCGCCCATCGAATGTTGGCAACTTCTGTGTCATTTTCACTATGCATGATTGACGTTTTTCTACCGATTGTTCAAACGTCTCTAGTTCCTGTCTGTCCGTCTGTCTGTCCGAAGTTCTACTAGCATTACTCGTGCTCGAACCCCTTTCCAAACTGTCTAATCTATTCACTATTTCAGATACCAATTGAGTCACCTGTCCTGACGCCATTTCATTATTTAAAACACTTGTCTGCGAAAGTGAGTCGTCTTGGTTATTATTGATGTAGCCGGTTTCCTTCAATTTGAAATAGAAATACAAAATCTGCGGCTGCACACTTTCCAGAAACAAGTTTAGGTGCCAAGAATCGTGGTAGGTGGCGCTTCTCAGCAGTTTGAATGTAATTACGTTTTAAAAGTTGGGGGGTCAGATGTCTCTGTTGCAGACTGTACAACCCGACTAACGTTTTTCCTAGGCCGGCCCATTTCCTGAACACTAAACCGTCGGCTCGTTCGAAGAATTGTGAAAACAATGCCCCTTTTTTTGTTGTTGCTTATTTCTTACTTACAAACTGAACTGTTTAAAATCGTTTCTACGTTGTGTTATTTTTAAAAGTAACGCGTTAGACCTTGATTCTTATAGAATATCTAGATATCAGACTATTTTGGAATTTGGGGTAGGTTGATTTAAAGGATAGGAACCGAGGTATATCTCGGCGCTTCAGACACTCACGAAAATCCACTGTAACACGCAATCACAATTCGTCCAGTTCAGACGCGTAAAACGGCAGACCGAAACTGTTTATAATTCCTGAAAGACGAGTGTCACAGCAGCTTGACGCGTAGACTGAATACCTCCCCTTCCCACGCGCTCGTATTTATAGACCCCACATGTCTGAAAAAAATGGTGTCCTTTGCGAAACACGCGCTGCCCAAGCGAAAGCTTCTTATCTCTATTTACACAGGGTCTAATTTCAACCAAACATGCCATGCAGATCCGCCGTTCTACAAACTTTGTGTACGCATATTCACTATGACCAACCGTAGGTTATCACTCAAGTCATTTGGTATTGCTGATACACAAAATCTGTTGATCGCTGACCATAAAAGCTTGTTGCGATTAATTAAGCCTTCCCGACCGCTAGCGTCATAGACAAAGATCACTAGAATGATATTCAAACCCGTGATGTCAAACTCGCCACGTCGTACCAAACAAACGCAATTGTATATTTGCAGTCAACATAATAGCTTTCTCCGTATCGTTCCATAATAACCTTCCATTATTTATTTATTCATAATTTACTCAGCGCGCAGCCAAATCGGCTCTGATCCCTACAGATTTCGCAGGAATGCGCCAAAAAAACCTGACCTGAACTCTTCCTCGAACCAACCCCCGCGCTCGGCTCATTGTTTTTGCCACCTTACCCTGAGCTACTCAAAAACCCAAACGTTATATGAACCGACTCTTGTATTCAATGTGTGTAGCTATACAGCGCGGCGATGGGCTAGCCCTCTGTCACGCAAAATGAAGTATCAAACGTACTGACTCTCGTGTACCATTACAGTGACGCATTGACCATGGATCATTCAATCGAAACTCATACTTAAGGGTGTTTAGTTACGATATAGGTTGGCAGGTCAAAAAGTATATTTTGTGTTTATATTGAATGATAAGGGCAATTTGTATTCTAGTTTATTACTTGACAGTTATTTGATAACTGATTAGGTTTGAGAAACGTTTGGTTAAGTGGCTAGATTTTGTTCTACTTTTGAGTAAACAAACCATAAATTGTCACCTAGATTTTTGCAGCGTTAGTCTAAAAGTGTGGGAATGGAATGCTGAGATTTGGCTCAGGTTCAAGGCTTGGGGTTTGTAATAAAACTGTTTGGCGGGGGGTTATGGGGAGTCAATATTGGTCGATACGCGAGAGCTGACGTGAGAATTTAGACAGGTTCAAGACCAATCCGGGAGTGTAAATACTAGAATTAGAGTCACGCGTTCATTCTAGGATCACTGAATTATTTTTCGATTATATTTCGTGTTGTTAATATTACAAGGGCGGGTATAACGGTATTTGTATTTCTCACGTCATTCGTGTCGAGAAGCAATTACGTTCAAATAAAGAGTCTCGGACTGGAACTTTTATAGACTTTTTAGAAAAATTGATTTAAAAGTGATTTATTAGTGATTTGGCGTTAAGTATGCGTTGTAATGAGTATTGTCTCTTACTGATTCTGTTAGTGAGACCTAGAGATGGGACCTAACGCCCATTTGCACTAAACGTAAGTTAGGCTTGTCCTAATTAAGATTCACCTAAGCCTAAGAACAGCCTGGCTAAAAAATGTGATTGCACTGACAGATTGGACTTAGGAATGGCTTAGGGTTAGTGCAATCATTTTTTTTTTGCTAGGAGCAGCCTAAACGAACGGAACGGAACGCGGCAGCAAGTAGTAAACACTGTGTTAAGTTTGGTCCACGAAATTTATTTAATTAAGAGAGCAATACTGGCTCGCACTGCAAGAAACCCACACTTAAGTGAAGTTCATAACTCAAGCCATCGGACTTGCCGTAACCAATTCAAAGGAGACCCTACAATTGTGAGTAATAACACAAAATCAATCACATAAAATCTCAAGCACTATCTCTAACGGTCTTTGGATAGACAGAGAAGGCGATAGTCTACGTCAAACGTCACAGCAGCTGTCACTTTTGACAATCTCTCGACCAATCAGAAGTCTTGACAACTTGGCATCTGTCGCTTGTCATCTGTCAACTGTCACTTGTTAGCTGTTATCTGTCATCCGTCATCCGCGCTTGGTTGTCATCAGTGAAGAACGTTCCGTTCGACACAAGACAAAACTGCGCCTATACAAATAAAAATGAAAACCTACGGACCATATCTCAGATGCGGCGCTTGCTATGAGGACATCAAAGAACTTGTATACTACGCCTGCATAGATTGCGAAAATAGACTACACAAAAATTGTTGTCGGGTAGCGACAAGAACCTACCAGAACCTAACAAGAAACAACCAGGATAAAATTTAGAAATGACAGTTTATTATGGGTATTCACAGTGACTATTTAGAAAAAAAATGATAGGAAAATGAGGGTGGATGAAGTGAGACAGGTTTTATAAAAATACAGATATCCAGGTAAAAAAAAAGGAAGCGGAGGACACGGAGAGTAGGAGGCCGATGAAGCAGTAGACGTCTAGCGAACCGGTCAGTGGAGGCACTGGTGGGCGATGTAGGAGTTGCAGTTAGAGAGCGTGGCCGGCGGCCAATCGGTCATCAGTGCCCTGGAGACACCGACGGGCAGCAGAAGTTGTGGCCCTGGCAGCGATGCGCCGGCCAGGGTAGAGGCCCGCAACGTGTCGGCCTGAAGTCACCGACGGGCAGGTGAAGTAGAGAACGGGCAGTTGAAGTGGAGACCCACGAAGCGCCGGCCAGGGTAGAGGCTTGCCAAGACAGGAGGCGTAGTAGCAGCGGCTCGCAGGATCCCGGGGCAGTGCGGCCCCGGGATAAGGCCTTTAGGTGATGCTTCTTGCTTCAAAGCTGACGTGAGACTCCAGAATTCCAGAAATGATTCGCTCTTATACCCTTTTTGGAGAGTTCTAAAAATTATTTAAATTAAAAGCAATTTTTGTGTATGGCCAAGAGGGAAAAAGTATTTTTGTAAAAGTATTGAAGCAAACATATCAGACCGCTAACGAGTTTGAATGGACATTGCCATGACAACCAGATGAACAACAACATAGTATTATGTCAGATTTTGGTTTCAGGCTCGTAATAGAGAAATCAACAAGTTCACATAGCCAAAATTACATAACAGCGATAGATAAAAAGGTAACGCACCAGCGCGCACGAAGCCCGAGATTGCAGAGTTTCGGAGAAAGCCAAATACAAGGTCACCAAAGTTAAACCCCTTTAAGTAGCATAACACTACATTGTATTTATGACTCAGTCATACTAAATACTGCGGATGCCACCAGCCCTACCTGCAAATGTTCCGAGTGTAAAAGCAAGGCACCAAAGGAGAATAACACAAACACGCCCCTGCGAAAACCGGAATCAGCCGGTAAAGATGATTATGTTAATGTAACACAAAGAAGGTACAAGAAAACACTTACACTGGATTCCTCTTTGGATGGCAACGAAGCAGAACATATCAACACCGACATGGCACTTCTACTGCAGGAGATGCGCCAGATAAAGGATGCTGTCGAGATTCTTACGAAACAAAATCAAGAGATTGCTCTACTGAGAAAAGAAGTTCACGACTTAAAAAATCAGTTGAATACTACACAACCAGATTCTCAGACTATAGCAACCCGGGAAAACCAGATCGTAGAACTCAAGGCCACTGTAACCCACCTTCAAAACTCGCTAAGGGCACAAGAGCAGCTATCACTAAAAATTTAACTGGAATTTGTGGGGGTCCCAGAGCAAGAGAATGAAAACATGAACCATATCGTTCTCCTAGCGTCAAAAAAGTTGGGAATGGAACTTGTTGAAGAGGATATCAACGGAATTTTTCGAGCAGGCCCAGCACAAGCAAAAGCAATAAACCATCCAGCTACAGGCAATAAAATGCCGCGCCCCATAGTGGTGAAGCTAGTACGTCGTGCTAAACGTGACCAGTTCATCAAGGCCGCCAAAACCCGGAGTAACCTTACTTCAGAAGGAATTGTCACTGGTGCCGCGACGAAGCTTTACTTCAACGAGCGACTGACGAAAGACAATCGTATTCTTTTTCGTGACTCCAGACTCCGCACTAAACAATACAACTTTCGCTTCTGCTGGATCAGGGATGAATGTATCTACGTGCGAAAAGCAGAGAGAAAGCCCACAATACCCATTTGATCTCAAAAAGATCTGGATCATCACGTCGGCGTCGCCTCCTGAGCTGGTTCTAAATACGCTTTTCCTTTTGATCTTGCTATATTGTCCTTTGTTTCATAGACACGCACTTAAAACACTTACCAACCACCATTACACTTACCAAATTACAGGCACACATTTAAACATCACACGCAACACATTCCACGAAAACTCTACGCACGATAATAACAAGCTTCAAATCACCTTAACCGCATATGAATCTCTAACACTTAACAACAACATAATTCTCCCAATAATGTTATGAATACTGTTATGAATATCTAACTGCAATCATCAAAATAATAAATGGCTACCTTAGAGTTTATAGATGAATTCGACAATTCTGTAGAGATTCCGTGCCATAGAGTTTCAATGCCAGAATTAACCAAGAAAATACTGCACCGTTATCTAGATTTTAAAATTATATCTTTTAACATACGCAGTCATACTCACAATTTTGACAACTTCATTATATCATTAAACCGGTTCGAGGTATCCTTTGATGTAATTATTCTTACAGAGTGTTGGCTAGGACAATCGCCTATAATACATCACATAGATGGGTACTCACATCATTGCACACAAAAATATACAAATCAGAACGGAGGCGTTATAGTATATATAAAAGATAACTGGAACGCAACTGTCACTGAACCTGACAACAACCTTGACACTAACTGCCTTAAAATATATTTACCCAATAACTATATAATTTTGGCAATTTACAGATCTCCAAATAATAGCATATCTAATTTTACGACTTTCCTCGAAGAAATATTACAAGAAAACAATAACTGTCCTAACATTATATTGGCAGGTGACATAAACATAGACATTTTGTCTGCTGATATATAAAACGACTTACAAGCAGATTACCTATGTATAGCCGCGGAGCACAAGCTTATACATGCTATTACTTTACCTACTAGAGCAAATTCCTGCCTTGATCACATACTAATAAAAAGTAAGCATCAAGCAGCGTCAATAGTGTGCCAAACGTCAGTCACTGATCACGACTTCACAGCTGTTGGATTGCAGACCAAATTTTACCAAAAAAATATTAAAAGACAATTGTCAAAAGTCAACTATTCAGCAGTAATTGAAGAACTGGAATCCATGGACTGTTCAGATATTATACTTAATTCGGACGTATCAATAGCTACCGAGTTCTTATCTAAAAGTCTCCATAAGGTCATACAAAATAATACTAATATCAGAAACGTTAGTAGATCTAAATTTAACCTCAAGCCTTGGATAACTACGGGACTCATAAGATGCATTAAACAATAATAATAATAATAATAATACCTTGGACACTATTTACACACATTGATCTAGCCCCAAACTAGGATTCCCTGTATCTTGGGTACTAGACAACGATACACATACTTATATAGATATTATACGTAGATAGATAAACAACCATGACTAGGTTACAAACATCCGTTCTCATCAAACAAATATTTGCCCCCACCGGGACTCGAACCCGGGACCCTTGGCTTCGTAGGCAGGGTCACTGCCGACTCGGCCATTCGGGTCGTAAACACAGAGACAAACTCCATCATAAATGTAGAAAATACCCTAAAAATTAAATAGCCAAACTAATTTATCTAAGATATCGCAACTTTTGTAATGATTTACTGCACAAACTTAAGGCACAATATGAAAATAAACTGTTAAATGATACTAACAAAAACCCTAAAAAGCTCTGGAGCGCTATAAAAAGTATATGCGAATTAAACACATCGAAATCGATGGCACCGATGTCACTTCTTACAGCGAAATCGACACCTTTCGACTCTATTCACGATTGCAATCAATATTATGCCTCCGTAGGCGAAAAGTTAGCAAATGAGATTCTAACTAAAACTAACCAATCGGAAATAGCTCTGGTCTCTGAGACCAAATCACAAAATTCCAAAGAGACCAAATCACAAAGGGACGGTGCTGTGTTGGAGCCTTTTAGATCTAGCTAAGGCATTCGACACGGTGTCCGTTCCAATCTTGCTGAAAAAGCTAGAAAACATAGAAGTTAGGGGCGTGGCTTTGAACTGGCTTCGCAGCTACCTCAGCAATAGGAAAATGGTTACTAAGATAGGGGAAATAAGAAGTTATCCTCTGCCGGTTAAATTCGGAGTTCCACAAGGCAGTATCCTGGGCCCGACCCTGTTCCTTGTTTACATGAACGATGTTTCCACTAGCATATCCCCTCTTCTGAAAGCTGAAACTATGTGTTAAGCTGATGACACTGCAATAATTTTCAACGATTCTACCTGGGACTTAGTTTTAAAACAAGCAACTACCGGTATTTCAGAAATCGCTACTTGGCTGTCAAAAAACTTACTTACACTTAATGCCTCTAAGACAAAATTCGTATGCTTTCACAAGACAAAAGCCTCCCAACCAAAATCACATTTTAACATACAAATCCATACCTGCAACCAGTCGTCCGGAAATTGTAACTGTGAATTAATCAGCAGAGTCGATGAAATCAAATATTTGGGAATAGTGCTTGATGAGAAACTCACATTTAAAAAACATCTGAGTACACTCGCAGCTCGGGTACGCAAAATTATTCACATAATGAAATCACTGCGTCGAGGTGCTCCGAAGGAAACGTTAAATCTGGTATATCTAGCACTGTGCCAATCCGTCCTCACCTACTGCATCAGTTGTTGGGGAGGATCTTCTAAGTCTTACATGTTGGCAGTGGAAAGAGCGCAGCGCGCAGTACTAAAAGTAATGCACAAAAAACCTGGCATGTACCCCACTACTTTACTATATGAGGAAAGCAAAGTGCTGAGTCTAAGAAAATTCTTTATCTTAAAGGTAGTGTTGATGTACCATAGAAACATTCTTAATAGTGTTGAATATGAACGGCTTCTGTCAAAAAGAGTATTTCCAATTTCAAAACCTTCCGTAACTACCGCTTATGCTCGCCGATTTGCACCATTCTTGCATACTCACATATACAACATCGTAGTGAAAGAGTGCGAAATAAAACAATGTACTATATGGGAAGCTAAAAGAAAATTAATTTTTTGGTTAAATAGCATAGATTACGATGGCACAGAAGTAGTAATTGCGGTCTAATATGGCAGATCAAACACATACACATACCCGCACTCACACTCACACACCCTCCCTCACACACACACACACACACACACCCTCACACATACGCAAACACAAAAATTTCGACTTCTACAAAACTGTAATTTAATAATGTAATGTAATTGCTTATTTTATGGCATTTAAATTTAAATTAATGATCTTAATCTTCAATTAATTAATTAACCAATGTTCTTAATCTTCAATTCCAAATGTTATATTATTATGTCCGCCGCAAATAAGGTTTATTAAATGTTTATTTCCTTCCTCACGAGACAGGCTTTGCCTAGTGTGAGGATCAGCAATTCTGCAACACTGTATTACCTTATGGCAATAAACTATTTTCATTTTCATTTCATTTCAAAAAAGATAGGAACGAACTTAGGCGATTCTGATGTTTAGTGCAAACGGGTCTAGGCGTTCTAGGTACTAGACTTCCGGCTGCCGAAGCGAGAGAGGATCATCATGCGCAAGTTATCGACGAGAAAGATTATTATAGTTCTTGTAATTTTAAGTTTTGCTTTGCGTTCATGCCGCGGATTTCAAATTCGTCAATTTAATGAGTCTTCATTGATGGATAATATTTAGGTGGGGCTTACCCTTTGACATTTTTAGTGGCTCTGGTATGTTAGAAATTTCCTCTATTGTCTTATGAACTAATTTAAAATACTTGAAACAGATTTAAATGTTGCATGCAAAGTATTATTAACCGGTGAATTACCAATAGGGGTGCATGTCATCTTACCCTTAACATAAGCAAGTTTCTGATTAGACTGTTCAACAAAAACAGCTGTTGTCAAGTTGAACTTGGTTTAACCAACTATAGCTGCGTTGCATATATTAATAGCTAACAATGTAGCTACTATTTTTTACATTTATTAGACAGGTTCAACATATCCTGAGTCAGGGTAAAGTTATGAATGAAATTATTCGTCTCGAAATATAAAACATCATCGCTGTGATGATACGTTAAATTAAAAAGATTAATATTCATCCTATGCACAGATTTGTTTTGTTCTTCAGTCAAATTACAGGCGTATGGAAAATTGCATTGTATAAATGTGCACTTCATGCTACTATGTAAGTCTAAAAGTGTTTTAACAATGTTCAAGATAACTTAAATGATGGGACTGTTTGGGGTTAATCTAGCACAACACAGTCCTTGCTGTTAAATTTTTTGTAATTATTTATTCCTGCTTTACAATTATAATAATTAACATTGTAATATATGTATTACTTAAGCACAAGCAATTTTTAAAAGAGATCTAAAATCAATCTGTAGGAGTTTATACGCCCCTCTTCTCCCACGGTGGTCAATTTATAATTTATTGCACGGTAAATAATGAGTAGAAACAAATGAAATTTCTTCCAGCAAATCTAGGCAGGAGAGGAAAGTTTATTGCTAGTAAAAGCAGTCTAGTGCACAATAAATTGGTGGTCCAGTGGTCCAATGTAGAGAATAGGCAAAAAATAAATTTTGCTAAGTATGTTTAAAATCTACAGTAATAAATAAATTTAACTTAACAAATTTAATTTAACAAGTTGAGTTTGTAATTGAGTTTTTTGTAGAGGTATGGATGAAGTAACACTGACGAATGGGTGGAGAATGTGGTACGAATTTTAGGGGTTTTTATAAGCCCATCTACTCATCTGTTATTTTTGTAGAAGTTTAGGTCAATTCATTGAATGGTATTTTAGGATGACTTGTGATATAAAAAACCGACGGATGGACAGAACTTTGCATTCTTTATACATATTTGTTGTGTGCGTTCTACGTTTACTAAATGTCATCACTTTAAGGAGATACCTTTGGGCTCTCTCTATTTTAATGAGCTGGTACTTTTAAGCTCCACCCCAAGCTGTGATACTGTATTTTGTAGTTGAATATAATAATAGAGGATAAACCTACAAGTTGGATTTCCATTGTCTATTAATGTGTAATAATTTCTTCACTAGCAAAATTTAAATGTAGTTGTGTAGGGTAGTTACACAATAGGCGAGTTAAGGAACTAGGAGTTAGGTTCACTTCGGATCTCAAATATCGAGTGCATCTAGAGGCAATATGTAAAAAACATTTCGGATTCTACAATGGTAGAGTTAATGAAGTTTCCTTTTCCTGTGTGAGATTCACCATTAATCACCACTTGAAAGGGAAATTTAATTTTTCAAACTCAATAATCAGTTACTCATTAGTTAAATTGATCATATTTTATTTATTTTTATTTTTCTCCATGTAGATTTGACGAGTTTGAGTTGTAAAACTGCAGTATTTTTGCCTACTTACAATAAATTATTTGAGTTTGAGTTTGAGTTCAATACTCTGGTTAGATAACAGCATGGCGCCTATGCCCTCCTTTGCTCCCGCCTGGTGGCGCTGGCGTAGGGCGGGAAAATAATTGCGTTCTTTCTGGGTTGATGGAAAGTACCTCTAAAAGCCACATTTCTATGGATTGTCAACATACTGTCCGCCCCTTCTGATGCTTATCATAACCTTGAACTTGATAATCCGGCAGCTTATTCTTTACCCACCCTATGGGAAAGTATTAAGATTCAATTTCAGATATTAGGCCTAATCAGGATAATCCCCTGTTAGTGTTAACGAAGCTGTCAATCACATTATTGTAATAATAGAGTAAGGGGATAACGGAACATATTATTATTAATAATGTAAATTATTTATGTATTATTAGCGTTACAATATGAATGAAACCTATAATGAAATGAAATAACATTATCAGTTCGACAATATTTTTATAGGTGTTTCAACAAATACACTGGGATGTCTCAACAAATACACTGGGGAAGATATCAAATCATATAAAGAAACGCAAATTTATTACGTCTTATGATAACCCCTTGTGCGAAAAGTGAATAAATAAAAATAAAGCATAGATTATGTATTATTCTATGCTTATAGTTCCACCCGAACTGAATTGCGAAAGAAAACGAATAAGTGACAACCCTGCACATACGACTGCACACTCACAATAGCCAATTTGACACTTTTAGTCGCAGAAAAAACTAAAAAGTGCACACAATTACGGTTCTCACCGCGCGCTTTTGTCACAGGGTTGCCACGGAAGCGAGTATTTAAAGTTCCATTAGATTGAATGGATGGCACGAGCCAGTAATTGACACAACCCTATTGGAAAAGACCTTTTGGACTCGGAGTAAAAGTTGGAAATTACATGATTGCTTGATTTTTTAAGTACCTGGGATGAAACGATTCAGATTGTTTTATTATTTTGATGTCTGGACGTGTGGAATCGTGACGTGCTTATTTCTTAATCGTGATTAATTCCTAGAAGCTAATATATTGCACTGCTCTGGGACTCGGCCAGATTTTACAAAACTACTTTGTGGTCTAATTTGTGGTCTAAGAGTGAGAGGCCTTGGCCCAGCAGATGGAAATACCACATAATAAAAACTGTAACCTAAGGGTTACTGAATTAAACTATAATGTTAGTTTCATTTACAAAAACGGAATAAATGCACAACATTTCCTCGACATATTCGAAACTCTTATTCCATTGTAAAAACAGCCATTTTTGACCAAACAGGCTTTGTAAATTAAGTTGGCGCAGCCTTCAGCGCCAGCTGACAGCCGCAGAACAAATGTGACGTCAGACGTCAAATTAGTAACGGTTGTACGTTTTGCTTTTTTGTAGTTGGAGCGCGTCGCATGATTGGCCGGCGGCTGTTATTGAAGTTGCGTGCATTCACACGTGGACGGGTACGGGTCAAAGGATTTTTTTTTATTTTTTTTTTCAATATTCTTGTAGTGCATTGCTGAGTGGCTTCATTTTATAACAGTGTTTTAGGTGTATCATCTAGTTAGAGATACGCTTTTTATTATTTTATATTCTGTCTGTATTTAATTGTTTTGGGGTCGATGGAATATTTGCTTTGCGTAATTTACGGGATATTAGTAAAAACCGTAAAAAAAATGATATGTATGGAATGACTAATTTTTTGCTTGGTCGAAAAGCGTGGTTTTAATAAGGCTACAACCGGGCCTTATCATTGACCGAGCGAGCGAAGGGCTCCATTTCGACAAGATAGGGGGCCGATTTTGCTTTCGTCTGTCTCTATTCGTGTCTGTCAGTTCCGGTCTAGGGGCCACAGTTTTCAAGCGATCCTCACAAAACTTGGCACACGTGTTCCTTGAATTAAAAGTTTTTTTTTTTGTCAAGAGCTTTTCAAGATTTTCCCCTTGGGGGGGATTTATGACGTGATTAATTTTTTGTATGGGTTTTTTTTTCCTGAAACCTTTCGTTTGGGGTTTCATGAGCCGGTTCTAAAAATATACTACACCATTACCTTATAGCCGCCTGTTTTCTAAATATACAAAGAAATATTTTCAAAACATACCAAGTTTGGACTCCTAGAAGTAGGAGACGGATTAGTAAGGAGGATCTATACAGACGATGAGATTGAGTGAAATAGACTATTTCGTGAAAAGTCAATAGATTGTATTTTAAATCGCAAAATGTAGTTTACAAAGTTATTGGTGCGGCTACTTTACTACTGGATAATATATGTATATATTCAAAAACCGGCTAAAGAAGCACTAGCTCTCCCTTTCCAGTTATATATACATAGTCAGGTCATAAGTTCTGTCACATGTGCAATATGAAATAATTTAGACATGTTTATTATTTATGTAAACATTTATATAGCAAAATGAATTTAATAAAAGATAGATTCTTATGGTAATAAAGTTTATTCAGAATGACCCTTGCGATTTTGAATACATGCCTTTATTCTGCGCGGCCAGTCGTCTATCGCAGCACGTACGAGGTCCATGTCAATATCGGCGGCTGCCTTAATCAAGGATGCCTTGAGTGACTCCAAATCAGGATGAGGCTTTGAGCAGGCCTTTTCCTCCAAGTGTTGCCATATCTTGTAATCTAACGGACTCAAATCTGGACTGGAGGAGGGCCAGTCTTCGTGCCGGATAAAGTCGATTTCACGCGCCGCCAGCCAGTCTTGTGTGCTTTTCGCTCTATGAGCTGGCGCAGAATCTTGTTGGAATACCCAGTGCCTGTTATTAAACATGGTATGAGAAACAGGTTCCACAAGGTTCTTGAGGACTGTATTCTGATACACAACTGCATTCGTTTTTACGCCTTTCTCACAAAAATGTACCTCACTTAAGCCCCAATAAGAGACTCCCAACCAAACCATGAGCGAGGATGGAAAATGACCTCGTTGGACACGCGGAATACGGTTGCTCGCTTCTTCACTGCTGAGTGCGTACACCTTATCATTTTGTTTGTTGTAGCTCTCTTCCACGGTGAAAATTTTTTCATCCGAAAAAAGAATTTCCCGATGCTTTTTTCCCGCGTACCGCTTCAACAAAGCGCGGCATCTCTTCAGTCTCAGGTCCATTAAACGAGCGTGCAAACGATGTCCTGTTTTTCTTCAATATGCCCTAAGCCCTAAGTCTTCATTTAACACCCTTTTCACCGTGGTCCTGCTTAACCCCATCTGAAGGGCCAACAGTTTTTGCTTACGTATGGGATTTCTTTGAATTCGCGCCTTCACAGCTTTTATCACCTTAACAGAGCGAGGGCGACCACTTCTTGACCTGTCATCTACACTAGAGTCTTCATTGTATCGTTTTATGGTACGATAAACGAATCTTTTGGTTATATTCAAATTTTTCAGTAAGTCGAAAATCTTAATTGGCGCGTAACCGCAACGATGCAACGCAATAACTGCGACACGGTCTTCTTTAAGTGTCCACTCCATATTTAAAAATGAGGAAAATTCTAAAAAGTACACATTTTTATTTTCATGAAAAATTCGAAATTCGAATTCAATAAAAAAAATTGTGGCCAGCGTTCTAAATTCAAAAGTTTTTATTGTGTGACAGAACTTATGACCTGACTGTCTATATATACTACTCAAAAGAAAATAAGGGCCACTTACGTATTTCTGTTTTTGAGTAAATTTTTAGATGTAAACTAATTAATAAGTGACTAATTAATGATGTCCGGCCTCCTTCAGTATCCAACCTCTTTAATGCTGGTGTTTAAGTCTTACAGCTGGCCAGAAATTGAAGCAAATAAAAAAAACGAGTTTCAGGTCAAATTCCTTTCAGATGGAATCACAATTTTATTCTGTTAAAAAACTATTTCTGTCCATCTTTTGCTTCTTTTAACATCTTTTGTTAATAATGCCACGTCAACGAAGGCATATGGATACCATTACTGCCACCAGAGCCGTTACATTGATTGCTGAAGGTCATTCACAGCGGTCTGTAGCTTTGTCGTTGGGTTTCTCTCGCCGAGCCATCCACAATGTGTGGGATCGGTTCCAAGAGACTGGCAGTGTTGCAAGAAGGCCTGGATCGGGCAGGGTGCGAGCGACTACGGCACAAGAGGATCGCTACATCCGATTGAGTGCCCGTCGAGAGCGCTCTGTGACGGCACGTAAGTTACAAAATCGCCTACGGTTGACAACGGGGACTCGAGTTAGTGACCAAACGATACGTAATCGACTGCATGAAGACCAGCAAAGGTCCAGACGCCGAGTAGTACGAATTCCTTTATCTCGGGTTCAACGTGGAAATCGTGTTTTTGCCGCGAACATTCAGATTGGAGCATGAATCAATGGGGTATGGTGCTCTTCACAGATGAGTGTAAAGTGAAGCTTTGTAGTGATGATCGGCGGATAAGAGTATGGAGACGACAGGGTGAGAGATTTTCCGATGTCTGCATCAAGGAAATTGACCGCTTTGGAGGTCCTAGTGTGATGGTTTGGGCTGGGATTAGCTTACAAGGCAAAACTGAGCTGGTTTTCTTAAATCAAGGCACAGTAACTGCACAACGGTACATCGATGAAGTCATCAGGCCTCATGTGATTCCATTCTCACAGAGAGTGGGGCCAGGGTTCTGGTTAATGCATGACAATGCCCGCCCACACACAGCTCGGGCCACTCAGACTGTACTGGATCACTCCCATTTTCGTGTCCTACCATGGCCAGCGTATAGTCCGGATTTAAATCCAATAGAGCATATGTGGGACCAATTAAAACGAAGGGTTAGGGAGTATGAGCAAGAGGTTCACAACCAGCAATAGCTTATGGATGCTCTGAAACGTGCGTGGGAAGAGATACCTGATGAAAACATCAGAAACTTAATCGAGAGTATGCATTCAAGGCTCCAGGAGTGTGAAAACAGGAGAGGAGGACACACCCGTTACTAAACCATTAAAAAACAGCTTGTGTCAGTTTTTGTTTTGTTTTGCAAAGAGTTTCTGTTTAGTTTTTGCTGTTGACAATGGACTAATTTCATGTTAATTGAAATAAGTGAAACAATTGACTACACAATTAAATGGTTATTAGCATAAGTTAAAACAAAAGTCTTGTTACATGTTATTTTAATAAATATACATTACTGTTTACTATATTTTTCACGTAGCAATCAAAATACTTAGTGGCCCCTATTTTCTTTTGAGTAGTATATATATATATACAGATGTAGTGAATAATCCTTTCCTATCGGCAAAACTCGGAACAACGATAACACCCGAATGGTGCCGATGTGTCTATGAATTACTGTATTATTAAATTACGTGTAGGTATCAAATAAATCGCATACTTTATTTATCAATATTAAAAATGTCAAATTGCCCGTTTGACGTGTATTACACTGAGATGTTAAAACCACCACGATTCTATCATATAAAGAATTCGTTAGGTAAACAAAAATATAACTAGTTACTGAGGACGTTTTATTTCAATAAAACGCACTGATAAAAACCAAATTCCGTTTGGGATGATCTAATGATTCTATAAGGATTGGAACCCCAAAAGTCTAACTATAAGTCAAAACTACAGTAGGATTTTGCAGACCTTTTTTATAACAATAAATTTTTGTAATTAATTAAAAATACTATGACATAACAAAAAAGACACCTCAACATAAAACAAAACAAACCAGCAGAGAAATTAATATAAATATGATTTTCTGATTGGATGAACGACTTCGATTATGACAGCGGGATAAGAGGAGGAGGAGCGGGGTGGACAGTGTGATGCGAAACAATACTTCAAACTTCCATATCACAGTCAGAATCAGAACTATTTTCTGGTGTATCATCGTCAGAGTTTTCATGAACGGTGATTACAAAACTAGCCATGTAATTTTCCAACTCAGGTTCGTGTTTTTGGTACTCGTTTTCGCATTTGATGGCGTGGTCACATACTTTGGCCCAAACATCGGAACCAATCATATTAACCTTTTCCTGTACCAATTGTTTCACAGTAGTTATATTCATACTGATGTTTCTTTTGGATACGTATCCCTTTATTTGAGACCATATGTTTTCAATCGGATTGAAATCAGGATGATATGGTGGCAATCTTAGTACGCTGTGTCCATATTCGTTCATAAGTTTATCTATAGAGTATTCTACAAAGTCTTGTTTGTACTTGCAAATAATTTCATATATTTCATGTTTTGTTAATGACGGATCAATCGGAACGTTATGTTTGGATAGCCAATCAATCATGTCTTGCTTCCTGCTATTTGAATTAGGAGGTTTTTCTACGTACTTATTATGATATGCAGCATTATCTACTACTAGTACCGAATGTGGAGCTAAGTTTGGAATGAGTTGATTACGAAGCCATTTTTCATAGTTTTCATTGTTCATCGCGTTGTGATAGTCACCTGTTTTATCAGTAGACTGATACATTAACAATGCCCCAGGTATAAACCCCTTTCTACTACCAGCGTGCACTATTATAAGACGTTGTCCTTTAGAAATTAACTGTTTCACTCCGTTTTCTGACGAGTCAGCCCAGCTTTTACCTGCCAAATGTGAGGTATGGATGTATGTTTCATCCATATAAACAATCTCTCTCCCTTGCAATCTGTACTTTTTTATCGCGGCTAAAAACTTTACTCTTTTTAAACGAACATCATCTTTCTCGATAAGTAATTTTCTGTTGTTTTCAACTTTTTTATACCGAAATCCCATTTTTCTAAGAATTTTCCTTAGCGTAAAGTCACATCCCTTAAAATTTATGGCTTCGGATAACTTGGACTTCAGGGCTTTAATTGTAGGTACTTGTTTGTATATCAAATGGAAATTATACACTAATCGGCGTATAACGTTGTAGTCAAAATCGTCAACAAATCGACAAAATAATTTATTTGGGCTACCCAACTTTGCCGACTTCGGACTATTGGAGGTGGATTGATTTATGTATTCTTTTTGCAATATTTTATTTACTGTTCGTTGAGAAATTCCACTGGCCTCCGAAAATCGTTTTTGGACTTTACAAAAGTAAGCAGTTTAGTTGGTGCGTTTGAATTTATCATTTTCAGTTAAGAAATATAAATAAATATTGAAAGTAACTTCGCAGGCTTGCCGATCTAAACGTTTCCCTTTTCTTAGTGCTTTCGGCATGTCTGTTATAAATTGTTAATGTGGATCGAATAAAATCAATGTTTATTATTTACAAAAATGACAGACAAGAGTGAAATGTAAAGTCAAAAAAAATATATATAGGTGGCCTGCATTAATACACGAGTCCATGAAGTTTATCACAAAATCTAACATAAATATCAACAAAATATTTCTGTGGTATTAACTACTCTATATAGATACTTCCTCTTGCAATGCGACCGTTCCCTACGTTGTCTCGATGGGTACTGAGTGCGGTGAAGTAGTAAGACAAAAACGAACATTTCCGAGAAAATACGAAAGGAAAGGATTATTCACTACATCTGTATATGTGTATGACAGTAGTTGTCCTGCCGGTCTGATTTGTGAATCTAAAACATCCAGGGCGCCACCCAAACGCATACAAAAAAATAATTCAAATAGGTCCAGCCGTTTAGGAGGAGTTCAGTGACATATATACGTACAGTGGAATTATATATATAAAGATATGCAGGAATAAATTATTACAAAATTATCAACAACGAGTTCTGTGTTGAGTTACATTGCAGTGCAGTACCCCATGCAGTATACCAAGTCAGCCGGTCCTTGGGTTTCGAAGCGGTAAATATTTTGCTGCACGACACGTCGCGGTTCTGGAAGATTCCCCATCTGACTCTTTCCTATGGAGGGAACATTGTTGCATCTCTTGATATATCTCTTCCTAACATCCTTGTATCTGAGGAGCTGGCTACCTGATTTACGCTTGTCTTCCTGGAGAATAGAAAAGGAGATGCGCTGTAGATATTTGAAGGTAACCTCACGATGTTTTCAACATTAAAACCTATTCGTAAGTAGCTTGCAACGCATATTGGCCACTCGAAACTTATCTACCGCCAGACGTACCCCACTCACCGACCTCGCTACGAAAATGTATTTTACCAGGAAAAAGTGCAAGTTTCCCAACGCCACCGCCGCCGCCGTGCACCCAAAACGGAGAAGTTTGCAACGCTTTACCGATATCAAGGTACGAGTATGTGTGTAATTCGGCATAGACTTCCTGAGGATAGAACGGACACTGGCATTAGACTGCAACATCAGAGAATAGAACAGTAGAACAGCGGAGGCGCTCGGCGAAGAACAGGTAGGAGAATGGGGGTCTGACTGCCAACCACCAATAGCGGAGAGGCACTAACGTGAACCCCGATTTAAAATAAACAGTAGTAGCATCACGCTTTTTCTCGTACATGGTGGCAGTCACACTGCTGTGCCCACTTTCAGGTAGTTGTGCGATAGTCAATTTTGCATGATAGGAGGCTAGCCCATCGCGGCATCCATATAAGCCTGTATAAAGATTATTATCAACCAGATTTATCATACAGAACGGCTAGTATTTAACCGCACATCAAAAATACTGATTTGCACAGCAAAAACACTTTTTATGTTTTAAATATTTTATGTGTACTTAAGTTTATGTTTTAAGTATTTTTTGTTATTCTTACATGTTCAACCTATCACGAAGGATAAAGCGCCCCTTTCACCCCCCTTTACCCTGCATCTAAGCTACCGCAGCATTTGGCCCTGATATTTGCTGTAAACATCAGTATTTTTGATGTGCAGTTTAATATTTCCCACACAGAACTGTCATGTCTGCCACACGTTATCTATGCCCGCATAGAAAAATGCTGCGAGTTTAGAGTTCCGCCGTACACCCGGAGTGGGTTCTGTAATTTAATTTCCATGAGTGGACCTCAGCGGCTTCCGAATCATACTCGCGTGTATGCTAACTTTGAAGCGAGTTTTGATAAGCTTTCATAGCGATTAACAAGATTATGCGAGCAGGCGAGTTTTTCTTCGGTGAAGTCGGTAAAGGAATTGGCCGTTGGTATAGTAAATTGTTATTTGTTTGTTTGGTGTTGCACACATAGGAAATAATTTCATTTAAAACTGTTGTCTAAAGTTTATCACGGTATCGACCACAAAAATAAATGGCATGCTAGAGTACAAGTGTATCTTATTCCCTTGATTATTGTATTTAATCTTAAGGAAATCTTCATATATTCATATAGCTATAACGTGGGAAAAATATACTTTTGAATGATTGTTTAAGGCGCTTGTGTCAGTAAAATGGCCATTTGATTCATGACATAACATAGCGTCACGCCTTTTCCCATAAGGGGCGGCAGAGGTGCAACTGCGCCCACTTTGAGCCAGCTCAATTAAACACTCCATTTTGCGCGAAAGGGGGCTAGCCCATCGCCGCAGCTACGGAGTAATGAAGATTTCGTCACGATGTTTTCCGTCATCGTTAGAATGTCCATATAATGTACTCAAGATAAATTAATTATCTCATTGGTACATGTCAGGAATCGATCCTGCGTCTTCTGTGTGAGAAGCAAGCGTGAAACCCATTAGACCATGGAGCTCTATTCGATTCGTGCTGGTAGACATTTTGGAAACAACCATATTAAAATAGTGTTGAGAACATCTCACCCAGCAACATGGCTGTAAACGTGAGTGCGCAGAAAAGTGCTAAAATTGTGTTGTGTATTTTTCTCATGTCAATTGTGAACTACACTGTTATTATATATATATTATACACAGTTTGACGACCCGAATGGCCGAGTCGGTAGTGACGCTGCCTACGAAACCAAGGGTCCCGGGTTCGAGTCCCGGTGGGGGCAAATGTTTGTTTGATGAGAACGGATGTTTGTACCCTAGTCATGGTTGCTTATCTGTCTAAGGATAATATTTATCTATATAAGTATATATATCGTTGTCTAGTACCCAAGATACAGGGAATCCTAGTTTGGGGCTAAATCAATGTGTGTAAAAGATGTCCAAGGTATTATTATTATCATCTGACTATTTTGTATTTATAAGAACCTGTAAATTTTTGACATTAAGTATTTTCAATTCAAATTTTGACGTTTACAAAGGATTTAGAAATAATTATCTATTATTATCTTTAAAAAAATATGTTAATAATTTGCATGCCCAGAGCTGGCTAAATGTGTGAAACTAACCAATATTTAAAAACCTAATGTAACCACATTTAAAGCAAATAAATGAATATGAATATGAATTTCAAACAATAAGTGGAAAAAAGGGATGTCTTCATAACATGTATATTTTTCTCGATTTGCGAAGTGTCTGCTTTATGGGGAATAAAGTTTCAAAGATAGGCATTTGACATTTTGAACATCGTGCTATTTTGAAACTTATGCCATAGTAATAATAATAATAATCAAAACCTATAACGGTAAAATGTCACTTAGACATGACATTGTGCCAGGAGACGTTAAATGTGGGCGTAATTGTGTATCTGCCCCGCGTATGGGAAAAGGGGTGACGCTAGTTTGTTTTGTTTTCTTATTCCTTACAAACATATTAATAGCCCCAAAGCCTGAATGAACTAATCACAACAGTACACGTCATCGAAATAAACATTTTTCGTACATATCAGCTGATCGCTCGGTCCAAAATATAGGTCTGCTTATTTTTCAAAACAACAAAAAAACACGGGTGATTCTTTTTCCATACAGTGCGGTAGAGGCACAGTTTTTCTGAAAAATCGTTAATCGTATTGCTTTTAATGTACCTGCCTAACTACTGAAAACACTGCAATTGTTGGGGCGTCGTGATTTTAAACCTTATGCCATTATAATAAAAGTCAAAACCTATAACGGGGTTCCCAGGCTACCAAAAGTTGAAGAAAGGCGTCGAAGTAAAAAAATACATATTATAGTTTTGGGAAACTTCTCTGTAGAGACTCATCAATTCTTATATGTTTACAGGTCTTACTTTACTTTAGTTTATACTTTACTTCACAAAAACGATACATTACAAAAACATTTGTCTTTGTATTTAAACATCACCAGAATCTTTCGTAAGGAAAGCCAATTCTCTTAGAACTCTTTAAATCAACAATTTGTGCCCGGGAAATCAGCCCCCGAGTCCCGACGTTTTATTCCCGCTGACCAGAATTCGGTTCGTTGCCCTAACATTTGTTTGAAAATTTCATTTGATCACTTTGGACCCTAGGATTTTATAAATTCAATTCCGAACTACCGAAGTTTTGAAGCGTGTAACTAACTGTAAATACAAAGTGACAACCCTTGCAAGTTTATAGCAAACCCGTAAGAAAACTGCCGAATGATACTTTGAAGGTATTGCCAGTATGTAAGTTTCGCACGAATAGCTTGTACTAGACTGTGACGTGTTGAGTTGATTTACAAATGTTATTACTTCAGGAGTTAACATCAAAAGAGTGATTTATTGATTCGATTTAATTTGGAAACACTGCCCAGTGCCCAGTCATTTATTGAATTAAACACACTGTTTAAATCTACTTTGTAATGTTGTTGTTGTGAAGGGTGGCATGAGTATAAATGATAATAATAATAATAATAATTCTTTATTGCACAGAAAACACAATGGAAAAAATACAACGAACAATATGCAAAGGTGAGCTTATTTCTAAAAAGAAATTTCTTACAGCTAACCTGTGAGGAAAGGAAAAAATATTTATAGAGAGGTAGTCCTAGTGTACAATTAAGATTTAAAAGAAAGAAATAAAGTCAATATACTATCAGATAAATCACAATACATCCTACACATACTATAAAATAAATTAATAGAATACAATAAATACATAGATACACATACATACTATAAGATACCCACTATACTATAATGATATAAACTATATGTTATTATACTAACAGGTGAAGCAACAACAAAAAATGTTTAAACATAATCCGCGTTACCACAAAAAATATTAAATATCGTTTATCCTCAAAACAAAAGTCAAATCCCATACATTTATGTTTTTAAACAAGTGTTGAACAGTAGTGAACAGTTTTTGTAGTAAGGCCCTATGAATTTTAATTGTTTGAACAAATTTTAACGATCGTTTATGAACATCTTTTCCAAAGGAACATAGGTTTTTTATTGATCCTGAGTACATTGATTAGTTGATTCAAGTTACTCAAAAAATAACTGAAAAGTCATTTATCGCAAGTTAGCAAAATAATGCACTTTTACTTACTTAAGTCTCATATGGATGCAAAAAAATAAAAAATAAATCAAATATGATCAACTAATAACTAAACTAATGAGTACATAACTAATTATGGTTTGAGTTTGAAAAAGGAAATTGCATCCCGCTACACAGAGCCGCCGCAAGACAATACACTTTAGTGAGCATGACCATAAACTCTGGTTTCTTGGTAACAGACATGTATTCTACTAAGAAATTGTTTGCGACCTTTTTTTCGTTGGTAGGGGAAAGTTTTTCATAATAATCAAACTAGCCTTCCGCAAAATTTGGTCAGCTAATAAATAACACCCTGCATACTAGGAAACCTTCTTTCATATGGAAGACAGAAGCAGCGACACTCTAACTCATAACCGTTGAAGATCCGCTAATATTGTTTCTTCCTCACCGGTCAGGACAGGACTCGAACCCGCGACATCTAGACCGACATCGACAACAACAAATATCATATTTAATATATCTACCATTTCTAATCCTCTACCTACCTACCTACCTATCTATCTATCTATCTATCTATCTATCTATCTATCTATCTATCTATCTATCTATCTATCTATCTATCTATCTATCTATCTATCTATCTATCTATCTATCTATCTATCTATCTATCTATCTATCTATCTATATATATATATATATATATATATATAATTTTATTAAATAATTATATAATGTTTATTGTAATGTTGATTTATTATTTATTTATAATGTACTTTTACTATAGTAGTTTATGTGACTGCTACTTATTGGAGGGCATTAATACTTTAGAGTGGGTTTATGAAACGAGCCGAGGCGATTGGTATTACCATGACATAAAGCTAAGTGGCTACCATTTTGCTGACATGCAAATTGTAATTTTTATTATTAAGTTTTATTTGGCTTTTTATGTCACCATAAAATAATTTTCTTTCTTTCTAATCACCTATTGAAATACCTCTATACATGATCTAGGTTCGCCATTATAACCAGCTGCCTGATTATGTAAATCTGAAATCTGGGAATTTCCATCGGAATTCTTTTTCAAACCGACAATTCATAATCGCTACTTTAAAATAATCGTGTTTGAGTGCTCAAAATGTCAAAAACTTTGAAATTCATAGATTTCAAACATTACATATGAGGCCACAGAAGCCTCCCTTCATACTCTATTAGGTAGTGAACGCCGGCAAACAAAAGGTTGGTGTGTGCACAAAAAGTTTGACAGCTCGTTACGAAGGGCCCCACCAGAGGAGTTCAGAGGACACCACTAATTGGCGTCCCAGAGGACATTTAGTATTGGCGTCATTGCACTGAGCGGTAACGTAATTTTGGCGTATCGATAAAGTAGAGAGGGCTAATGTAGATTTATTTCTTTGTCGACAGGTAGTAGGTAGGCAGCAAAACTTGTTCGTTGAAAGGGTAGGTCCCACCTCGGAAACCTAAAAGATGATGTGATAGGGGTAGGTATTGTGGCACCCGAGAACCCCCAAACTGGATGATGCACGTGGCTCTGTCCGCTCCAAAACCACGGATGAGGACGGCAGCAAGAAGGGTCCAGTGCCAGCTAGACCTTAGCTACAAGTTCGATCGCCAGCGGCATCTGGACGAGGATAGGACCCACCCATGACTACGAGGAAATATTGTCACCGCGATGGCGGCTGGCCTCCCAAAGGGCTATGATGATGTTTGATGTTGTCGAAGTAAAACGATGAAGGTCGTTTTATGATTACACTGATTTATTGACACCAAGGCAAGGTACAATAGGCATCATGACAAATTTTGAAATAGTGCTCTAAAATGTAACAATGTGTCTACTAATTACGAAATTAACATTATTTCAGCAAAAATACTATGATTTTATAGTAAATTATTGAATTTTACCATCTAATTTAAATTCTAGCGCCAAAACGCTCCCAGGTGTCATGGCGTCTAGTGTGACGTCACTGCATAGTAAACAACATTCATTCATTTGATTCATTTCTATTAGAAATCAATCAACAATGCAGAGATTCAACATTATTGCATAATCAGTTTTTTATCTAGTATAATGAATTACAAAGTGTACAAGTGCTGTGCGGTCCCCGAGTGTACTAACACATCTTTCAAAACACCCAACAAACTATTTTTTTACGTACCAAATAAGAAAACAATGCTCACACGGCGCGACCCGGCAGGTCTTTCAATAGATACGCCAATGTATTTCTGTGAAGACCATTTTGACGTAAGTATATAGTATTTATGAGTCACAGGGCTAAAACTTCGTCCTATGACTCTTTATTTGTCTTCCTTTTGTGAGTATAACCCCAACGCATGCTAATCTCTATCTTCATCATAATAAAAATATTATATTGAGATTATGCGCAGTACATTATCCGGTCAGAGTGTCGTTATCGACACTCTGACCGAAATCAGGCTGGACACATGCTACGGTGCAATGTAAATAAATAGAGTAATAAAAGCGGTAATAAATTATTAGATTGTGTCATAGAAGACCAATGATCGTGATGTTACCTAACCTCAAAAATCACCAAAATAAGTGTTAACAACGGCTCCTGTAAGTTAAATTGTTAAAAAATAGTTAAAACTTACTAGGAAGATTTCATGTTTCGAAATTCCGACGAGCAAAAATCTTTATTCGATGCAAGAAACTCTGCCGCCATCAACACATCAATTCTCGGCAAATTGGAACTATTTCTCTTAAGAAAGCCAGGATCCATTGTTGACAATATTGTTTTTGCTTTTATTATCACAAAAGTAATAAGTTGTAGGTACCACTAGACAAAGAAATAGCTTAATGCGAAATCACAGTTGTGACCAAGTTCTAGCAGAATCTTAACTGTCAATTGCGCGTTTCACGCGATTACTATGCAGTGACATCATGCGCTGTGATTGGTGTTTCAGTAATCATGGCCGATTCCGATAATTGATTCAAAAACTTGATAATCTCACATGAAATATGAAAAATTTGAGGTTTTTTATAATTCTAGGAACTTAGTCGTCTAATTAAAATCATTATTTCTGTTATTTGTTTATGCTGTCATCATGCCTATTACGAAACATAGAAAACTTTTGACACGACCGCCCACGGCGATGGCTGTTGAACTACACTTGGTTTCTACCAACACACTTGGTAGAATGGAAGACTGGTGGAGACACGAACCAACACACTTGGTAGAATGGAAGACTGGTGGAGACACGAACCAACATTTTAGAGACAGATAGCATACTGAATGACAATTGATGGGTTGTTGCATAGTATCGACCTTACAAACTGAAATTTCATGTTATTTTGGATTAACAATACTCTTGTTTAGTTGATGCGTAAATTTTCGTGATTCAACTCGTACCCACTTTCATAACAAACTTGAAATTATCGTTAAGAACTCCGGGGTTAAACATGACGCATTTTTCCAGACGTACTGCATATGGCACCTCTATGTTTTTATTATTTTGGTTATACCAACCGAAATCAAACTGTCAGAATTTTCAAATGGTTTACACGGTTTTCACAATGTAACAACGAGTTGGTTTGCCTTAATGTTGGCCACCCTGCGCACGAGGGCGTCACCACCGTCCACTAATTGGTCTCCGGGCAGTATCGACCTCATTGCACCGGACAGCTCGAAGCAGGTTCTCTATTGTGTCGAACAGTCGGGCTGGCGAGGATGTTTTTTCTCGACAAACCGGCGCTTTATGTCGACGACGTGCTTTGTTGTGATTGGTCCATTCAGGCTTTGGGGCTATTAATATGTTGCTCTGATCAAATCGGTTTCAGTAAAAGTTGTTCAGAATCCCCCTAAAACCCGCTTAAATATGACTACCCTTTCTGTTACATCCTGCTAGCTGTACTACAAAATGTATGCCTACGAAGATCCATCGGAGCATACCACAATATGTGTTTCGCGTTGAGAGGCATCCGTTTGTGCCGGCGCGGCGCCGTTTGACTGAGCAGAGCAGGCTATGAATTCATTTCGGCGGGCCACCGATGCCGTGCTGATATTAAAATGATTTTAATTTGGCAATTCTCTTCGGTTCGGCGGGTGTTTTGGGACGTATGCGCGTTTGTGTTGATAACAATGGCGCTATTCAGATTCGCATACCTGTGACGCCTCTAACAATGACTATTATGTACACTATGTGTTCAAGTAAGTTCACCAAGTCCAATTATTTGATTTATTGTAAAGTTGGAAAGCTTATTGATTTTTTTGTGGGTGAGAAAAGGACTGATACAGTCATGGTTGCTTCCAAATTGATTTCGAATGCCTATTTTTTGCCTTCAAACGTAATAATACTTTTTGTTTTCTTTGCATCTGCATTCACTTATCAACATATCAATCTCGCTCTAAAATACTAACACAACAAACCCTGTGCATGCGTACAATTCCGAAATCCGACCAGGGGTGTGAGTTTCAGTTTAATCTGGGATCAAGTATTAACATAATACGCACCGATCCGCGAGGGTAGCCGGTTTGATTCCCGCGTGAGAACCAACGAGTGGCCGGTGACGAATCAATGACAATCTCTGTGAGTAGATATTGGGTCTCTGCGACATAAGTTAGAGGTACTTTGAATCAACGCCTAGAAAATAAAACCCCATGTCTTGAAGGTTTGCGTTCCGAGCTTTGGGATGAAGAAGTGACTTAGTGGCGCTGTGACCTGTAGACCTCGGGAACGACTCAGGAAATTTGCGTTTTTTTCATAACTGTCTACCCCCTCACAGATTAAAGTTTATAGGATGAACAAGTGGAATGATTATTCAATACCACATACAGACTTATGAATGCACGTTACGTTCATGGAGTATGAAAGTAGCCGCATCAATAACTTTGTAACCTCATGTCTGTTTTTATAAAAATCCAAAAAATTCATCGACAGAAAAACGATATAAAAATTAAGGAACGTACTCACCAAATTTCACCAAAATCGGAATTTAGTATTGTAATAAAGGCCAAAATCAATCAATCGCTGCTTGTTATCTCCCACACAGGAGAGTTAGATCCAAAGTATTCGCTCTTTTCTCATTTAAATGTAAAAGGGAGCCAAAAACCCTGACAAATTAATTTAGATCTAAATAGGTGCCAAGTTCTGTTCTGGACTCTATATGCCCTTTATTTTGGTTTACTTTTGAATAGTAATCAGTACTTGGTTATTACTATTAGATGCCTGTAACAGGGCATAGTATAACATGGCTAGTGCGTCGCCAGCTTGGCTAGACACCCTGCCTGCCGTGTTTCTTGATAATTAGAAAACTAAGGTCGAAAATGCAAATCCAACTTGCAAACCAGAAATACCGGTGCCAAGATTCCCGTTTAATTTTCAATTTTAATTATAACAACCGACCCTCCGATGCCCTAAATATAATCGTATTCATCAAAATGGTTACAGTAACTGCAAGTAAGCGATTTGCGAAGTTGCAGCCATCCCCGATGAGGTTAAAGAGTGGAGACGCCACCCCTCCGCCGAAGTGTGTATAACTATCATTCAACGTGTAGCCAAGTCCTGAAATGTGCACGTTTTGTGCGACAAGAATAAGTTAACATCTGTAGTTAGTTATTTCGTTGGAATTTTACAGACTTTTTTAATTATGTAATGTCGTTTTCGGTCCCCGCAGAAATGCGCTTGACACATCCCTTGAAATTTGTTATTTGACGTCATCGCTCACAGACATGTATGCCGTGTGAAGAAAACGTAGTACGGTCAGCAACGATGTTGGTCGAGTGAAAGAGAGAGTTCTCTCTCTCTTAATAATGTTTAATGGTTTCATTAAGTACCGATTTGATATAAATGTCATCTGTGAAGATATTCGATATTGTATAACCTTGTTATATTTGTAAGTGCTTGTGAGATTGTTTACTTATCCTTTATTGTATCCAACTTTCTTTGGGGTTGTCATTATATCCTAATGCAGGCAGAGTTATACATCCAAAAACAAAAATGGCAATATAAGTGACATACTAGAGGACTAATGCGTGTTTTAATAGACACACCAAATATATCAATAATACACTCACAGTAGTCTGCAATTGTTGCCATCATTTGTTTTCTTGGTTTTCTTGCCAAAGTGTGACTTGCCACGACTCTAACTTCGGCAAGAATAAAGATGAGAAATTAGGATATACATTACTAGGCTTGCCATGGCATGAAGATAATACCACTTCGTCTCTGTAGATGTAGCACACAGTAACTACTTAACTGTCATTTAAACACTATAGAATACATTTGGAACCTTGTAAAGTGTAGAGTTGCCGATTAGAATGTTGAACAGCTGGAATCTGAAATAGAGTATTTGACTCTAGATGCTTTTAAGTCGATAACATCTGACGACTGGAAGAAACAGGTCAATCATGTCAAACGCCTCGAAAATTCCTGGTACAGAGACAGATTGAACGAGTATTAATGCCGGGTCTGACAGGGAATCAGAGTCTACAAAAAGCAGCACTAACTCCAATTCCAATGGGTGAATTTGAGTGATAAAATTAAATATGAATTGTTATACCGTAAACAATGATCCACATACAAACCCATATGGTCTCCATGGTACCATGCTCATTTTATGTTTTTCTCTTTATAGTAATGAAAAAGATATTTCCTGATATATACATACTCAGCTTTTTCGTGGTTGCTCCCGCCACAAGCAGAAATACTGCTTACAAAGATGTTATTGCTCCTACTTGGAGATACTTTGTATTTGTCTGCTATCTGCACTCACAGGAACTGACATCATTATGACGACAGACGCCTTGACGTTACGCGCATTAACATCCTTCGGGGATTATATTAATTGGTAGGTTTTGACGTTACCTCCCCCCACAACAAATGACAGACTTTTTTAGGGAATTTCATTCGGAATGCACTTCCAGTCCTAATTATCCATCAGATAAGATGAGCGTAGGTACTTGTAGAGTAAATAGTGGCACCCGCTGACGGTTCTTGGGGAACTTTGATTGCGTGGACGGATGGTATAATGCAATCAGTCTTAGTCTCGTGATTGAGAGGAGAATTGGAATATCGATCAAATTCTAGATTTTTGTTAAGCACGATTACATATTATGACTAAACCGCTCTTGATCGCATGACTGTTACTCTTCCTACTGAGCTTTCGGCCCTATAGCAGTGCAAATTATATGGCGAAGAGCGCATTCACACCAAGCAGCACGACAGCCATACGACTGATTTGTGGCTGACGCGCTGCTTTGAAGCAGCTGCAATTCCACGGTTCCGCGGCTGATTTAACGTCGGACGGACACCATATTTGTGAAAATTAAGAGACAATAGTCGCATGGTTGTAAAAAGATGCGTTGCCTCTGAATACGCCGGACTGAAGTTCGGTTTACGCCAAAACGCTACGTAATTTCGGCAAGTGTGGTGTTGGTATAATTGAAATAGCGTAATCATGCCAAACTTCGGTGGCGTTATTTCGGCTTAGTGTGTTATGACACTATCAGACTTGCAAGCGCCAGTATGCACCCATTCCTCAGCAAACAAACGTCAGTTATTTCCGCCATCAAAGCCAGGAGCAACAATAATGCTTCATGATTGAAATCCATTCTCGAAATTAAGCATGCCAACCCGCGACGCGCGGCTGTGGTGTGGAGGCATGTGCTGGTAACACGCTGCTGCCGCGCGACTGCCGCCTTAATATGAAACCAGTCTTATATCTTCAGGGCCTTCGTGACGAGTTAGCCTCTATCAAGCAAGCTCGTGACAAACTAGCTAGCACATCCATTTACGGGAATCGGAGTCTCTCCGTTCCAGAAGATATTTCTTTTAATTTTACAACACTTTCATCTTGCCGATGACATATTTTTCGATACCAAAGTTTTTATCTTGCACTGTTTATTAGCACCATTAGTGATAGTCCGCGTGTGAGACAGAGTTAAGAAATTTTAGAAGAACTCCGTAGGTATATTGTACAATTTATATTGCTAAGGCTACAAATATATTGCTTCTGGTCCCACACTACGATAGCCTGTGTTATGAGGACCAGGAACGCGAATGTCACAAACAACATACATACTAAACGTCCAAGAACTGGAATTTTCCCGGCCAGGGTTCGAATTTGGAACCTTTCGCTTATGTGGAACTCAATCAGAGCATAAAAAAGTTTATTGTCACAAACATAATGTAATTAATTTAAATTACTTATCTTATTGGTATATGGTCAGCACCGGACTCGAACCCGCCTCCCCTGCGTTAGAAGCGAGCGTGAAACCACTCAGCACTGATATTATGGAAACAATTAAAACTTATCAGCAGATCCACCTTTTATAATAAGTCCTGTGGTGCGTGATGACTGGCTACTCCTGATCCTGAATAGGGTGTCCTGCCTGAATAGAGATGCGTTTCGATATCAACCATCACCCTTTAACTGACTACAAATTTCTTCTCAGAATATTCTAGGTTCCTTGACTCCAGAGGCTCGAAAAGCATGCGACATAATATTTATAGGAATAGTGTGCTATGAGAGTGTATTTTAAAATTAACTAAATCTGGAATAGGATGGCTGGACTGCATGTTTTAACTCCACAGGTTTCCTATTCCCGATTTCAAATAAGTAACATACATATCTTCTTGATGTTATGTATTTTCGACAATCTATATTATCTTTTCGAGACAACTAGTAATGGAAAAATATTCAAGAAACCTTCAAATCTCCATAGCTTCGCGATGGACTAGCCACGCCGTGTAAGAAAAGGCGTGATTTGTGAGATTTGCTATGTCTACGTTTTATACTACGTTTTTTACTTTATTATAAAGTATTATTAAAGTTATACTTTAAGCTAATATCAGAACGCAGCCCAGCGTTTCGTACTCAGAGCACTCGCCCGCCCTCGCACGACCGACCCCATCGAACGAAGATAGGCTACCAGAGTCAAACGTTACCTATGGTTCATTTATTCTGCCCAAAGGATGTGACTTCTCTCTTTTTTTGGATATTGGCCAAGCTGTCTTTTTACCACCGACGCGAAAGGGGGAGGGGGGAGGTTATTTTTAAGCCTGTGTATTTGTGTCTGTCTTTAGTACCTCAACTCCAAAAACTGTGGCGTAGCGGTCCATGTCATGACTACTAGGCAAGGAGGAAACAAAACCGGGGTCTAAGATGACTTTATGTTTGTGACGTCTTTGCTTTTTGTTCTTAAGACACAGGGTGTCATAATTTGGTGTCGAAAGCAATGTACAAATGTAATTGTATTAGAATGTTTTTCATTTTTTTATTTTAATCAGACAATCTTGCATTACACTTTCTTAATGTAATCCCACATACAGGTAACACAGGTGACCACATCATGCAAAACTTTGTTTACAAAATAATGTTCATGATTTGAATGTGGCGACAGCCTACATTTGAAGATACAATGTAAGTAATAACGAAGATTTGAAATTTTCAAATTCTGAGTGATTTTGCAAAACGCTTGTAACTTTTTAAGATCATTTTACTTCAAGATGAACTTTGCTCTTATAATATATATTCTCCCAGAATAGTACGAAAGACGTTTTGAATTCGGGACCCTGTGCCCAAATTCACTCGAACCGTTCCAAGATCGGATTTGAATGTTCAAGCAGATTAAAATTAACATAAGCCGCTATTTGTCTTCTTCGGTATTCCTTGAATTATTTGTAAGTGTAACTAAGATCTTCGCGAATCGAGACTTTTGCTTAAATATGTATGTAAACTGCAGTACCGTTTTTAAGTGTGCTCTTACCATTATAATCCGATCAGATAATTTTATTCAGAGCCTATAAGTTTTCTATAGTATTATGATACTTATGGCCGAATTTATAGACTGCTGCTCAAATAAAGTGCCGCTTAAATGTCATACTGGCACGGTCGTTACCTAACACAACAATAAATAAAAAAACACCCGCGATACATTAATGAAGTCTTACGGCTAAAAATTGGTTCACTTGTATCCTATTTAGGCTGATAACTTTAGAACCACTTAACAGATTTTAATAAACATATCTAAGTACTGTCAAACACAAACTCAAAAACTCAAACTCGAAAAACTTTATTGCAAATAGGCATAAATAGTGAATAAATGCATGGATAAAAATAGACAATAAATCAAATATGATCAACTAAACTGATTAAGGTTTGAGTTTGAAAAAGGAAATTTCCCTTTCAAGTAGTGATTCATGGCTGAATATCGCACAGCAGGAAAAAGAAACTCCATTAACTCTACCAGTGCTTCGGAAATATGCTCGCAGAGAAGATAGCACCAAGAAACTTTACGGGGATGTCATTTTATAAATTTTCTTCATATATTTTTTTAATTAAACAATGTACGATATGAAAATTATCTAATCTAATGACAATATCATAACATCGTATCCATAAATGCCAAGAAGATGTCCCAAAATAACAATTGAACAAAATAAATAAGTAAGAACAAAGAGGAGCTCTAATGAACATAACTTATGAGAAGCCAGACTGGACCAGTCCCCCCAAGCCCATTTACGAGTATGACTTGTGCACTAGCCATCACCCCCCTCGCCATATTTGAGGGAGGGGAGCAACCCGCTACAGAGAGCCACCGCAAGCAAAGAATATAACGAATCACGTTAAAACTAATAAATTGTTATAAGTCACCTTACATAGCACTTTTGTACACTTAGTTTTGTTACCAGATTATTAAATTACATTATTGCATTTGTAAAAGTTACGTTAATTATTATTATCATTATCATGGAGCTTGGGGCATTGAGGCCATGCAGTTTTGTCTTTAACGTAATCATTATGAGTTTACCTTTCTTTATGAGATTAGCCTAAATAAATATTTTAAACCTTTGCATGGGTAATTGACTAATTCCCTCTGGTAAATTATTATAAAAGCGTATATAGTTCATCATGAATAAACAATTATCCTTCTGCAACCAAAATCTAGATACATTCAGTTTTTATAGTGTTGAAATTAGGAACATCGCAATTTTTGCCGCCGTGAATTCTATTACCACCTCCAAAAACTGCATAAATATCCGTACTTCCGTTTAAACTGATGTAGTTTGAAAGCTGATAACTTTCATACTACTGAACTGATTCTAATAAAACATAATTAAAAAACTTCTACTATCATCGACGGAAAACTGCATCAAAATCCATGACCCCGTTTCACTGCTTCTCCTTGTTGATCTGATAACTTTCGAATAACTAAACAGATTCTAATAAAACATATCTAAGATCCATCGCAGGGATCCATACTATTTAACGAAAAACAGCAGTAAAATCCTTCTAGCAGTTTGACCACTAGGATGCCACGGACAGATATACAGACACACCGACAGACGCTTCAAACTTATAACATGTTTTTTTAGTCGTCGTGGGTTAAAAAGACAGCACCGCCAGCATTCGTTTGAGTAGCCCTCAATCTTTGCAGGCAGTTGTGCATCTGGCCTGGTTTTCCAAATGCAACACACGTTCGTAGCTGTTAAAACATTCAGCACGACTCGGCTAGTTCATTTGATTTCATAGGAAATCATAATTGGTGAGCGTTCTTTTCGAATAGCAACTCCAATGGCGAATAACCCAATTTCCGGTTTCACGAGTATTCGTATTTCGGTTTTGTTCGGTGCGGATAAATTCTATCTGTGTCAGGAAATGCTTATAAATATATATATATTTCATTTCTTCTCCTTCGTTCATTGGCTGTGTTTAGAGATAAGCTCGCCCGTCGTTTTCTTGGAATATTACAATAAAAGTTGGAATTAGGCACAATATGTGCTTAGACACGAACGGTACCAACTTCTTCAGGTAATCGTAATAGGCAAGGTAGAGGAGAAAGGGCGCGCTGGCAGAAGGAGGAAGTCGTGGCTCCGCAAGATCTGAGAAAGGACGGGAGTGGCCAGCGTAGAACAGGAGAGAAGCAAGAACTACACAGCAAGAACCCACAAGAGAGCACAATAAGTAGAAGAAGCAGAACTGCCAATCTGTTTAGTAAAAGGTGTGGCACTGCATGTCCAATGAAAAAGAAAACGAATGATATTTTCCAATAATTTAAACGAGAGTGGGGCCAGTATTGTGTTCTCAGCATCTAAGGCTCATACGCTCATATTTCACGACCATTTATTTGACGACCTCTGTGGCGCAGCAGTTGTGGATCTGCCTACCATGCGGGTTCGATCCCCGGTTGGGGTAAAGAAAAAAAAACCCCAGGTCTTGGATGTTTATATGCGAGTGTCGTCTCTGTTTCTGGTGACCACGACACAGGGTATCCTAGTGTGGGGCCAGAAGCAATGTATTGGCTTGTATGTAAATGTTTATGTTATGTTTCATGTTTTGTTTTATAGGTATGCACAGCAGCCGTCAAACTTTAACCGACGTTAAAACTCATATACGGAGAGACGGACAGACGGACAGCGGAGGCTTAGTAATAGCCATTTGGCAACCTAGGAAACGGAGGTTAATAAAATATATCTATGAACCATCGCAGTGCAGTATACTAACAATTAAGATAGATATGTCGCAGTTAGTTGGTTAAATCAGACTATATAACTAATACCCTAGACAGACAATTAAAGACCGACGTTTATCCAAGTAGCTAAAGTTCGTAAAACACGTGAGTGAACGAAACGTTTAACGAGTTGTCTAAACGTTCTTAGGCAACAAGCCATATACAATATAGATACACTTAAGTACACATAAAAATATTTTATGTGTACTTAAGTTTATGTTTAAGTATTTTTTGTTGTTCTTACATGTTCAACCTAACAAATCAGTAGAAAGTAATCAGCTGTTGTCGTGACGCCATTTTGTTTTACATTATTTAACCAACACGCCGGCTTTTGTTAAACGTTTTCGATGATGCTTTATTTAAATCAAAATGCTAGTGACTTGGTTAAACATCGGTCTTTAATTAACGGTCTAGGGTGTGAGTTAAGTGTCTTATTTAACCAACCAACTGCGACAGATACACAGACAGACTCACAGCCAGGCAGACACCCAGACGGATGCGTCAAACTTGCCTCTCTTTTTCGTCAGCGTTAAAACTTAATTATTTATTTTGCCTTGGCACATCGAAAGGATCCTTCGAAATAAACGTTTTACAATTTCCATTTCCACGATACATTTTGGCGCCACACTAGGATACCCTGGTGTGGCGCCAAAAACAATGCATGTCAAAATATCAATAGCTTAATGCTTTTTCCCATACAGGGTTGGCAGAGGCACAGAATACAAATCTTTTGCCAGTTATTCGATAGTCCATTTGGCGTCACAGTATGGGCTGCCGTTTATTTTAATACTCAGATTAAGGAAGTTAGACGAATTGGTTAGAATTCACTTAGCGAGTGGCTAACTGCTTTCAACTGTTGAATCGCTATTAATTAAATGGATTGCGTTGAGAATGTCTGCATAGTTCCTTGCTTGTTTGACTTTAAATTAGAGGATTGTGGCGGGTGATACCTTCCGTCTGGTGGCGAGTGCCATTTTGGATGTTGCATTATTTACAACAGGCTAAACGTGCTCGCAACTGCCCAAGCCAACACGTAAGAGAAAAGGCTTGACGCTATGTTAGTTTTTACCCGTCGTCGCAAAGCCAAAAGGAGGGTTATGATTTTGACCGGTAAGTTTGTATGTATTTTCATCTGTTCCCAGACTATCAAAAATACTTAAAAATCTTGACAAATGTAATATCGTTGGAAGCGTCTTGATTTTCCGCTGGTTAAAGTTTATGTGACATCACACCAATTCCACATGGCGCCCTCATAAGGGCGTAAAGTCATGGAATAAAAATTATTATTGTTTGAACTAGCCCGTGTTGGATATTAAACAAAACGAGTTAATTAGCACATACCAAAAACATGTTTCTTATCATCTTTCTCGCTGCTTTGCTTGCTTTTAGTCGCATTGTTAGAAGCGTATTACCGTCCGGTGGTTATAGGTTTCTTAAAAAGATTAGGAAACTTATAACCACCGGATGGAAGACTAAATAAGCCTAAATGAACCTATATATATATAACAATATCAATACGGACCGGCGGAAAAACAGTCCGTATACCGATTAGTACTCGATGGATGATGGAGATGAAATTTATAATCACCAAGTTAAAAACTTAAAAACAAGATTATCAACTACTCATCGAAACGATTCTAAAGAGTCCAAACTCGGTAGGATTGCTTTATTCTATCACAGAGTTCCTGTTACACCATTCAGTTCCATCATCAGAATCGCTCGCATCCCCTTACTACTAAGAGCAATGTATGTGTCACGGTAAAACAATTCAAACGAGTCCAAACTCGAGGGGTTTACTAGTAGCCGGTCAGGAGTTCCACTGCCATCTTCATTGTCTCATCATCAAATCTGCTCGATACCCTCACTAACCCATCAACTACTCACCGAGACAATTATAAAAAGCCCAAACTAGGTATGATCTCGTTATTTAATTATAGAGTTCCTGTGACTACCATCCGGCTCGGTCATCAAATCAGCTCGATGGTATCATAATATAGCATTATCACAGAACTTATATAATTATTTAAAATTTTAGCTTCATCGGAATCCGGGAAATTGGTCAAATTTAACTTGTAAGATTTGTTTACAAAGTTACTTAGTTACAGGTGAACCTAATAAAAGCGTGTTAAAAATGAAGTTTCTCTCCATAATGATGTCCCTAACCCATTAAATATGAAGTACTTATATGCTCTTTAGAACAGTTTAAAATGGTAACCAGAATTTGCAGTCAACATTGTCGACAGTAACTGTGTGCGATGATTGAATTTTATTGAAAGTGCCTGATGATGTTATGAATAATGAATCGGTAATTTAGTCTACCTATCTGATGATGTAGGTACCACTACAATGTATGAACCAGACAATTGTCAGCTTGTTATAGATCGCAAACATTGGAAGGGTGGTGGCGGCAATCAGGTGATTTATTTGATTTGCTGTATGATCCGTTCGCATATGGCGTGCTGAAACTAAAGGCTGTGTGATTCCTGAATATCATTGACATCACATGATACACCTAAAATATAGCAAAAAAATATTATTCCCATACTGAGCGGCAGAGTCACTGTTGTGCCAAAGTTTAGCCTGTTATTCAATAAATTTGCTTGGCAGGGGCTCATCGCCGCTGCCTTAGGCATATGCAGGATTCCTTACGATGTTTTCCATCACTATGCAGTTATTCAGTACAACACACGATGATTATAAACTCATGAACATAGACCAACAGTACCGTGGCAAAACACCGAACTGCACGCACAGCATAATCACCTTGATAGTATGGTGTGAAACATAACCAGCGATAGACCCTGGGGTCATTACATATTCCTGCCCCCGGTCCGTCCTGCATGCTAATAGGGCTATGATCGACTCGTTTACTATGTAACTGAATTTGAATATAAGCACTGCTGTATTATAGTATCTAGTTGTGACGACCTCTCTGGCGTTGCGGTTCGAGGTTCTGCTTTCCGAGCTACAGGTACCGAGTTCGAATCCCGGCTAGGGAGGAAGACAAAAAAATCCAGGTCTTGGCTGCTTATATGTATCTGATGTCGTTGTTTCTGGGGAGCCACGACACAGGGTATCCTGTGTGGGGTCAGAAGCTATTTGTGCCTGTATACTCTTTCAAAAGTGTATGCATATTCATGGACTAAACTGGGGCGTAAGTAACTGTGGCTTTGCCAACCTATTTCAGAAAAAGCGTGACGCTACGGTCTGGCACAAACGCACAGACATAGAATACTACGTATGGTTAACGAGCCGAGCCGAATGCGAGATTTCATATGATTCCATGTTAAAATTTTTGCTATCTATCTATCCCGGCTCCTGTACCCACTGTTGAGTAAAGCCTTCACAACATAACGCTATTTATTTCATTCCTGGGCCAACCTGATCCACTGTTTCCCCGGCTGTCTGGAGATGTCATCCGACCATCGGGCGGGTGGTCTGCCTCTCGGTCTACTCGCATTCCTTGTCCACCGTTCCGTCACCGCCCTGGTCCATCTGCCGGCGTCCCTCCTGGCCAAGTGTCCCGCCCTACGCCAATTTAATGCGATCTGCATACCCACCTCTACGACCTTGATCTGTCGTCGTATCTAGACGTAGGATATGTGGTCGAGAAGAGAGATTCTGAACATATCGCGCTCCTTTGCCCTTTGTGCTACTCGTATTTTATGTTTGTATTCTTTTCTAAGCGGCCATGTCTCGGATCCATATGTGAGTATAGGCAGGAAACTTTGGTTTACGCCTTGGTTTTCAGGCATTGAGGGATTTTGGACTTCAAGACGTCTTCCAATTTACAAAAGGCGGTATTACCCAGCTGTATGCGCCTGGACATCTCTTTTGCTTGAGAATTTTGGCCAAAGGAAAAACTGTGTCCAAAGCAGATGAATTCGTCCACGGTCTCTAGATGACAGTTACCTACGATTATGTTAGGTTTAGGGTATCTTAGTATAACGGGAGAATGTCTTGCCGGCAAGACATGGATCGGTGTGAGAAGGCACATCGTAATTATGGGTTTGGCATGCAGATAACTTTAGAATTTTGGCGCGCGTTTCCTGTCTCTTCTTTTGTTTGCCAGTTTGCCAGTCTCTCTGTATTCATATAATTAATAATAATAATACCTTGGACACCATTTACATATATAGATCTAGCCCCAAACTAGGATTCCCTGTATCTTGGGTACTATGAACGATACACATACTTATATAGAGAAATATATATTTGTATACATCTGGTGGTCCCACATCCATGTTCAATAAGCTCAATTTATTTTGAGCATGTCACTCAGTAAATTTTGAGCAATAGTTTTAAATGAATCATAGATAGCATCACGACTTTTTACATATGGCGTGGCAGAGGTACAAATTTAGTAACTAGTAATTTGGTAGGTACTGCTTTGCTGGGTTTAACTACTGACAAACGAACTACAAAGTTAACATAAAATATTCTTAACGATAAATTAAACTAACAAAATAATCAAATAGCCATATCTTTTACTATAAGCGGTAGCTGCAGACGCACAAAATGTCGCCCAAGTTTAACAACGACAAATAACAATTCAGCAAATTAACTCATAAAAAATATTTAAATAGGACTAAATGTTGTTTCAGTGTATTTAGGTGTGAAAGGGACAGTGCTTTACGTTTTGCTTGTGAAGAGAGAGAGGGAAAACGGTAGTGGAATCACTGCAATTGCACGAGTGAGTGCATCGCATTTTGAAAGGTTAGCAGAACAATTTTTAACATCAAAGTAAACAATAATAAATTATTCATTCACATTTAGGAGCTTTTGCATCCCGTTTGACAAAATGGCTGTGTTGGTTTATTTATTTTCATATTATATATATGTATTTTTTTTAATAATCACATATTGATAGGCAAGCGGTCAAGCCGCTGTACGGAGGGCAAAATAATGGCGCTCTGATCAAATAAGAATAGTAAGCAAAATGGTTGGTAACCATGCTTAACAACAGAGTGATCACCGCAAGTCTTGCTAGGACTAGCTACTGAATCGGAGAAAATGTTGTGGTGTCTACTTATAGACTTCCTTATAACTCGCGTTGCCAACATGAATATATCAAGCTCAACCAATTTTGTAGTTCGACTGTCAGCACAATGTCCATTGTATTGTCACTGTCCTGGGGATTTTGGCCCGGGGGCGGCGAACGGGTGGTAAGGCGGCTGATTTATAGTTTTTTCATTTACAACTGAGTAATTATGTTAGATACATGACACTCAATTTCACTTCATTAGTTGTAACGAGCACGCACAAACACATAAAGTAGTTCAATCGGTTTCTTGTACATTCAACAATAATAATAAAAGACAATGCGTAAACACATCCGCTCGCAACGGCGTATCGAGAATCCGTCCTTTCTTATTGTGTTTTTTTATAATATCTTGTAACGTATTTATCATGTTTCCTATTATAACAATCATCTGAATATAGCTTTAGGTATAGCTATATTCAGATGATTGTTATATTATTCGAGAGATTTAATTAAAAATTACGAGATTTCAAAAAATTATTCGCCCTGAAGTCTTGAGACTCCATGTGGACTTGAAACTCCGTGGACTTCGAAAGACAAAAAATGGTGGAGTAATTATTAGCACTGACCATAAAGAAAATATAAAAAAAAATAAGTGGCCTCTCAACTATCTATCTCAGTATGAGCTCTTTAAACGTAAACCGAGAATCACAGTTTTTGGAGTACCCACTTCCATAACAGACAGCAAGGTTTTCAAATGTCTCTTCGAACAAAATCATGCCAAAATAATGCCGAATTTATCTCTAGAATAGTTTTTGACCTCAATAAAGTTGAGAGAACAAAATAACTTATTGTCAATTAACCAATACGGCTTTCGATCAGGTAAATCTGCGGATGACGCACTTTTAGCTTTAACAAATGCAATCGCTAAAGACCTTGATGAAAAGAAAAAATGTCTCACAATTTACCTGGACTTAACGAAAGCTTTCGACACAGTATCTATTACACAAGTCCTCAATAAACTTGAATCACTGGGCATAAGGTGAACTCAACTTAGGCTATTCTTAAGTTACCTGTCAAAAAGAACTCAACGAGTCAAAATCGATGAGGATGTTAGTGATGATCTCCCGGTTTCTTAAGGAGTCCCGTAGTGCTGTATACTTGGCCCTACACTGTTCCTATGTTACATAAATGATCTATGCGATCTAAACCTTCCACAATGTAAAATTGTCTCCTACGCCGATGACACCACTCTCACTTTCACAGCTGAAACATTTATTTATTTTTATTTATTGATCTTAAAAAAAACACACCACACCACAGCTAATACAATTATGTTAGGCAAGAAAAATAATCTTAACATTAGCCAATAACGGATTTACATATTTTTTTTAATATTATAAGACAAACGTACTTGGCGATTATACTTATATATAGAAATTATAACTAAAACTAGTTATACATATATGTAACTAGTGTTGATTTAGTTTTAAAAATTTAATTTATATTATTGCAAGTTGAGATGTGGTGTGCCGGTTGTGTAAGTAGTGTAGGTTGCATGTGTTGTGTAGTGGTGTGAGTGTAGTTGTACCTGTATCTGCTTAGCCCTACGACGACGATGGTCTTGGGATCGAGACTGTGTCTATTGAATTTCCACTAAGCAGGGTGAGTATAGGTGAGTAGGCTTTCGTATGACACGGCAGATACATCATCAATGTATCTGTTTGTTTTAATAATTCAAATAATATTTATCTTAAAAACCTGTTTAGAGGTGTTAAAAATGTCTAGGTCCTTATCTTTGGAAAGCTTGTTGTAATTTAAATGACACCTATTCATGACTGAGTTTTGTGCATAGTTAGACCGAGATAGGGGGACATGGAAGAGAGGAGTGTGCCTGGTTCTTTTATTCGGAACATTTAACCGAAGTGCTGAGGAGATTAATTCAGGACAGTTCAGTCTTCCACTACACAGGTCATGAAGAAATAGCATGTCCAGGAGACGCCTCCTGTCCTCGAGTGTTTGCAGTTTGTGCTTTTCCAACGAAGTATTGTAGTTCTTCAAAGGAGAGTGGTAGCCAGTGCGGTAATTAAGATGTTTAATGAATTTGCGTTGTAATGATTTAATTGACTCAATGTGGCATATATATTGGGGTCGCCAGATAGGGCTACAGTATTCTAGAACACTGCGCACGTACGAGTAGTAGAGAACCTTTATACACAGTGGGTCAGTGAATGCCTGGCTCGTTCGAAGTACAAAACCCAGGTTCTTATAGGCCTTGTCTGTAGCAGCGTCTATATGTTGAGAGAATGTGAGCTTTGAATCGAGTAAAACTCCTAGATCTCTTATTGATTTAACTTTCTCGATTGGCCTGTTATTAATTTGGTAATTGTAAAATATTGGCTTAGTCTTTCTGGTAAAGCTTAGGTGATTGCATTTAGTGAGATTAACACTTATCCTATTTACCGTATAATAGACACCTAGCCTACAAAGATCTTTCTGTAGAAGTGCACAGTCGGAAGTTGAATTTATCTTTTTGTACACTTTTTTGTCATCGGCGTATAAAAGAAACTTTGAGTGGATAAAACAACTGCTTATATCGTATAGGAAGGCAATGTAAAGGAGCGGTCCCAGCAGTAATCCCTGTGGCACTCCTGATGGGATAGCGATGAACTCGGAACGGTGTCCTGCCACGACGACTGTTTGACTTCTGTTTTTTATGTATGACTCCAGCCATCTGAGCAGATCCCCCCTTATCCCTAGCTCACGCAATTTACGCATTAATATGAAATGATCTACACGGTCGAATGCTTTCTCGAAATCCGTGTAGATCACATCTACCTGCCCTCCCTTGTCCATGCCAGTAAGCACATCACCAGTAAAAATAGCTAAGTTTGTCACAGTAGAGCGCCCTTTGAAGAAACCGTGCTGTTCGGTCGGTATGTTTATTGAAATAACAGGATAAAGATGTTCATGTGCGACCTTTTCCATAATTTTGCCAAAAACGTTTAATATAGAGATGGGTCTGTAATGTTCTATGTTAGCTTTAGTCCCTTTTTTATGTATAGGTATGATATGTGCTATCTTCCACGCCGTTGGATAAATACCATGGTTGAACGAGCGGTTAAAAAGTATGGACAAAGGTAATGCTAGGGTTTTGGCACAGTTGCGAACAAAAACAGATGGAATCTTATCACTGCCGGGGCCCTTAGATATATCAATTGTTTGCAGTATATTAAATATTTGCTCCTCTGTAACCACTATGGAGTGCAGCAACTCAATACCGTTATCTGCCTTACTGATGACCTGATCGTATGACTCTGATGGTTTTATGAACATTCGTTCGAAGAAAGTGCTAAATGCAGAACAGATTTCGGCTTCTGATTTTAATTCCTCATTGTTATATTTCATTATTTTAGGGTAGTTAGAAATATTTTGCCGTTTTGATTTAATATAAGACCACAGCAGTTTAGGATTATTTTTAATATTTTGTTGTGAGCGTTGTATGTAAGTTGCATGACATTCATCCTGTATTGTTTTCTGGCGTTTTCTGAGTAGGCTGAAGGAATCATAATCCAAGGGGTTCTTATACTTTTTCCAGAGGATATGGTATTTAGTTTTTTCCCTTATTACATTAATTAGTGCGCGGCTGTACCAGATGGGGTAGCGCCGTGATAATCCTATTACTGACTGCGGTACATATCTATTAACTAGATCATAGATTACGTCATGGATAGATGCCTTCTCAGTAGCTCAAAAGGGCTTCAACTACGTTTGACATTGGCTGCAACTAATTATCTTACACTTTATTCAGACAAAACCAGATACATGTTGTTCTCAATTGTAAACCGGGCTTCATGCACTGACAATTTCCAAGACTTGAATATTATCTCCCATAAATGATCCTACTCACCTAAAAATACCTGCAAATGTCCTCAAAATTTTAAGCACCAATTCAACTAAATATCTAGGCATACATTGCTATCTATTTTTAAGAGAACAGGCGCAAAATCTATCCCAATCTATTAGAAAAATAGCCTATGTCTTTAAACAGCTTCGACATGCAGTAAGTGAATTCAAATCAAATCAAATCAAATGTGTTTATTTTGCGTAGATATGGTTACATAGTAGGTGGTAACATAACATTTATCGACACTGCACATCTAGCCACGTAGTGACACGTAAAAATAGCACTACAGTAGTGCAATACAATTCTTAAATATTATCTAAAACAGGTCGGTGTCTATTTTCAACTAAAGAGATCGGTAGGTAGTCAAAGAAATTAATTAATTGATTAATTAAATTTATACATTAAAGTTTAATTGTATTAACACGAGAGTCGAAAAATTATTTAAATTCATTTAGTGATCAACCATTTACGTAATTTATACTTAATTATATTAAAAGGCATGTCATGTAGTTCTGTTGGTATGACATTAAATATTTGAATCGACATACAGTAACAGTTCCGTTTAAGTAGAGCTGTATGTGCTATCGGAAACGCTAACTTATTGGGATACCTGGTCTTAAAGTTACCTACACTGGATTTATTGGTAAAAATATCCATATTTTGTCTTACAAAAAAAAATACTTCATAAATATATGTATATTCCTGTTAGTGTTAAAAGAATTAATTTAGTAAAAAAGGGTCTGCATGATTCGATAGGTTTCTTTCCACATATAGCTCGGATACATTTCTTTTGAATTAAAAACAGCTTGGCGATATCTACAGAGTTTCCCCAAACAACTCTGCCATAACGCAAAGCAGATACCACAAAACCATGGTATGCCAGCATAGCAGATTCGTGTCCAGCAATCTTCACTAACCTATAGAGCACAAATACGACGCTGTTATTTTTTTATTGTATAGGCTATATGTGGCTTTTATGACAGTTGGGAATCGAGAGTTATACCTAAAAAAATATTTCTGAGGATTCTTTAATTTCAGTGTTGTCATATTTGATGGATACATTAATGTCAGGCCTTATTCTATTATAAAATGACATATATGATTTTTTGTCAATAATTAAGCATAAATTATTTATCTCTAACCAATGAACTATGTTTTTAATTGTATTATTTATATCAGTTTCAAAATTTGTATTTTTTTATATTGAATTTTAATTGATATATCATTGGCAAATAAGGTACACTGATGATCTGTCACATCTGGAAGTTAATTAATGTAGATGAGAAACAGTATTGGTCCCAAGACGCTCTCCTGGGGTACGCCAAATCGGTTTTCCTTTAGTTTTGATCGTGCAGCTTCCATTGTACATTCTTTATTTAATTTTGAAAGTTTAACCTCTTGTGTTCGTCCTTTTAGATATGATTGAGATATGAATTAGCTATACAAATATACATGGCTCTAATCCAATCATTAGCGACATACGATCACATGCTGGGGAGGATCCCCAAAGGCTCATATACTAGCTGTCCGACAAGCACAAAGACTAATACTTAAAATTAGTCCATTAAAAACATATAGGTTCCCAACCAGGACACAACGTGAAATATCAGTCACTCTAACCATCATACAACTGTACATATTATATACTACACTAAAATAACACTTTCTCACTCCTTACTTGAATGAATTCAGTAAAAACCGGCGAAATGTTGACGTTTGCCTTGCTGTCAGAAGCAGAACTTTCGTTTTAAACAGATTTCTCGTCTTTCAAGGACCCAGACTCTACTATATAATTAATAAAGATCATAACATTTTAACCCGTGTAAATTCGAAGTTAAATACATAATAACAGACTGGCTGTTTAAACTGGACTATAATCAAACTCAAAATATTTTCTCTACAATTCACATGTGTAACGAACACTCACACGAAATCTCACACACATTTTCACCGACACAACCATAAATTAAGTGCAAAGTATGGCTACATACTATATATCGATATACCCTGTTACTTATCATTTAAGTTCTTTAGCTCTAATGGTGTAAATGTGAGCAACCAGTGATCATAACACAGGTATTTTGCGATTTGTCTAAGGCTTTTGATTGCGTTGACCATGGGACATTGATCAGGAAATTACATCACTATGGAATTAGGGATTCTTTAGATCTTCTCTCTTCTTATTTAAATGACAGGATACAGAGAGTTGACATTAATGGAAAACGATCTCCAGGGTCTGTTGTTACTATAAGTGTACCGCACGGCTCCATACTCGGGCCATTCCTGTTTTTGTTTTATATTAATGACCTGCCACATCTTGTCAGAGATAATCATGAGATTGTACTGTTTGCAGATGACACTTCACTTTTGTTTAAAATGAAATGACGCAGTTTGAACTTTGACGATGTGAATAATGCAATCTCAAAGGTAGTCAATTGGTTTAGTGCTAATAATCTTTTACTTAACAATAACAAAACTAAATGTATTCGGTTTATACTCCCCAATGTTAAACAAGTCTCGGCTAATGTTGATGTTAAAGGTGAAAATTTAGAAACTGTAGATAGCACGGTATTCCTATTAATAACCTTAGATAACAAGCTTCAATGTGGCCCACACATAGATAAGCTATCGAAAAAACTCAGTTCCGCAGTTTATGCTGTCAAAAAATGCGTCTTTTTACGGACATGGAAACAGCTAAACTAGTTTACTTCAGCTACTTCCATAGAATTATGTCTTACGGCATACTGCTGTGGGGGAACGCTGCAGACATTAACATAATATTTGTGCTGCAAAAGAAGGCTGTTCGTGCAATCTACAATGTGGGTCCCAGACAGTCACTGCGTTGTAAATTTAAGGAAAATAACATTATGACAGTGCCGTGTCACTATATTTATGAAAACCTAATGTACACAAAAATGTTGATAAATTTCCTGAGAACAGCGACAGGCACAATGTCAACACTAGAAAAAGGAATAAACTAGCTATACCTACTACTATGCTCCATAAGGTTAATGTATCTTTTAAAGGGCAATGTACTCGCTTTTACAACAAAATCCCAGCTGAGTTACAAGAATTTTCTGTAAATAAATTTAAAAATGTTGTTAAAAATCACTTATGTATAAAGGCTTACTACAAAATATCTGATTATGTAGAAGACAAGAAAGCTTGGGAATGTGTTTGCTTCAATTCTGTAAAAAAATAACGTATAAAGCTGGAGGTTTCTCGTCGCCTCTTTGCCTCCAGCATCTAAAACATTGTGGTGACGGAATTCAAATTGAGTTTATATTTCCCTATATCTTAAATATGTGTTAGTTTAAGATTTAACATTCTCCAAATGTAACCTATGTGTTTCTATAAAGGGGATAGATAGGAAATAAACTCTTTTTGAATTTTGAATTTAAAATGCCTAGCTTGGTCGTTGGTCTGCTTCACGAAAACTGTAACTGTATGGCACAAGACCAGAAATAGTACGTAAGATTAAATACCTAGTGCCCTTTGACTGCAGAACGAAGTTTGATACTTATGTGAAGTCACAATGTGCTAACGCCACTAGAATCTTATTCCAATGCAAAAAAGTTGTAGCGATAAATGCAAGAAAGATGGGTAATGAAGTCAGAGATCGTTCCTTGGATCTACACGGAAATAATTCTACCAAGGATTCTGTACGGATCAATTATATGGTGGAACAGAACAGAACTAGCAATCTCGAGAAAAGAGCTTACCAAGGTACAAAGTTTGGCATGTTTGAAGATCACAGGAGCCATGAGGTCTACATCAATGGCATCCTTACTAACAATGCTCAATCTAAACCCATTGCAAGTAAAAATTACAGCCACTAAACAATGGTATTGAATGAAAATGAATAAAAAATGGAACGGCAACTCTATAGACACAGGCCATGCATCCATTATAGGAACGTCAGGAGTAAAATTGGCAATGCTATTGACAAACAACGATCTGATAAAGAAGTAAATAAGATTCGACAACTTATACTGAATCCATATAGGAGCAAGAAAAACTGGGAAATAGAAATAGACCAACCGGCTGTAACTTGCTTCACGGATGTCTCAAGATGAGAAAGCACAAAACTAGCAGGAGCTGGCTTTTGCATCATAGACAGCAACAAATAAGACAAATCAATTGCCTTGGGGCAATAAAAAGGTGTTAAAAGCGGAAATCTAAGCGATAATGGAATGTGCTGAAGCACTTAGGGAACACTAGTAATAAAAAAAAAGACTGTAGTCGTTTACTCCGATAGTTAGGCAGCTTTTAAGGTGCTTTGGCAACCAATGCATAAATCTGCACTAGTCAAAGAATGTATGACCAGTCTTAACTCTTTGGGAAAAACATGAGAAATAATTATCGCATAGGTCCCCAGAAATGAAGGGATTCAAGGTAAGGATGAGCTGGCAAGAAACGGCGCTGATAAGCGTTTTATTAAACTAGAACTAAGATTACCTATATCAGCGACTGTCACAAAGAACATCTTCAATATGATAGCTACGCGAGATGCAAACCTAGAGTGAAAGAACACCAAAGACTGTAGGCAGTCTCAGATGTTTACCTTAAGAAAATACCCCAAAAAGGCTGATTGTTTTCTTAATCTCGGTAGAGAAAACTTAGCAAAACTAGTAGTGACAGGTCACTGCAAACTTAATAGACACCCATAATTATTATATATATATTCGTACAAGACCACTCATGCCCTCTCTGTGGCTTGTAGGAAAATAGCCAGCAGTTTTTGGGAGAATGCTTAATGTGTTCAAACATAAGATGGCGATCACTAGGGATAGATAACTCAAATCAAGCGAAAAAGAAGATTTGGGGAGGGATATATGTTGAACCATCAGTAACTAGTTCCCAAAAACTGGGAATTTGGTGAAATAGCTATTAATAGAGGACCGATCACCCGCCTGCGATTCAGCGGGCATCCCACCTCATCATAATCATCAAATAGGTGGAGGAGAAAGCATTTTTGACAAAGTGGTGGATCACTGACAAGAGATTATTCAACTTTAAAGTTAGGTACACAAGTAGCTTCTGCCTCCCCCAAAGTATTGCGAGAACCAGAAACAGCGACTTAAGGCTTCTTGTATTGGAACTAGAAGAGCTAGACGCAAAATCGTACTTTCAAGATTTATCTAAAGCCTGTTACTATTAAATTTCATAAAAGTGCTGGATACAAAATTATAGAAAATATATTAATCTATTTAATCAAGAGATCTTATTAGGTATTTGTCTAATAGTAATGTCAAATAGAGCATTATATGCATATTACCGCGATGCATTTCCGAATTTTGCTGTTCCACGACATTTTTAACCCTTGTAGTATGGTGGAAAATCATACAAAACTTATGAAAATATATATTTAGTTTGAAGGCAAAATCATTTCTCAGTTAAATAATAGATTAAAGCGGTCGACTAAATAATTTTTTCATAGTACCTATTTCATTATCGTAGTAACATTATAGAATTGCACGAAATTCATTTTCTTTTCGATGAAGCATGTTTCATTGCGATTTAAATAGAAAGAAAATCACAGGATTTTTACATTAAAATATGCTACAACTTATAACCTATATAATAATAGCTTAAAATATTATTACGATAAATCTCAAAAATATTTACTAAAATTACAATTATAAACCCCAAAATGGGAACCGTGTCCTTTGGGAATGCGAACAAGTTCCCAGGTCAGTACCAAGTTAGACCTCACGAACATTTAAAAATAGATCTGGAGAGTGGTTACTGAGTGTGGAGTGCGCGCAATAAATTTTGATTATTTGCCTACTACATAATTACCTACCTACAGATGTTTTGCTTCCACCGGGATTCGAACCCTGAATCTCTCACCTGTGAGGCAGAACCTTGCACTACGCCACAAGAGTTCAATAACTATTGTTTTTGATGACCCCAGTTGAATCAATCCATCTTACTATGGTGACCGTACCGCCACACGTGTGCGCAAACGAGCCGAGGCTTATAATGAATAGCCGTCGCCTGCCGCCATATTTCAGGGCATTAACAAATGACTGGCTGTCAGTATGCGAGCGGCGCGCGATTTTTCTGCACACCGTACCGGCCTGATGGAGATGCGGTGGCGGTAGTACCTGGCTTGAGTGTGGTAGTTAGTTGTGGGATTAATGAGTTTGTCTGTGTGTGTGAGTTGATAGCTTGATAGCGTGTGTGTGAGTTGATAACTTGATAGTGTAAGTGAACAGAATATCCTGATGCTCTCAACGTGAAGTGGAACGCACTTCCCTGCGCTGTTAGGGATAATCCCACAATTTTCACTTTTAAGAAAATATTGAAATTGCATTTCCTTTCTCTTCCGCAATAGGTATAATAATTATGTATGATATTTTATAATGTATACATGTGCACGCTATCTATTGTATTATATATAGTTGAGGTATACAGTATATTTACTAGGTATATTTTATTTATATTTTGAAAGTATTTTTTGTGCGTATGTAAACAGTTTTATTGCGCGCTAGGCTGGGACTGTCCTGTTTCATAAACACTCCTGTTTTTATTGCCTCGGTTTCCTGGAAGATATTTCTCTTTAGAGATAAGCTCGCTATTGCTTATAAATTTCTTGTAACTATATTTCTGTGTAATAAAGAATATGAATATGAATATGAATTCAAATTACATCTACTTTCAATGACAGCTCGCTTAAATAAACGCATTCTAATTTATCTAGGAATATGAATCGCTTATGAAATATTGACTATATGATATGACCAATCAGAACATCGCATAAACAAGCTAAGTCACAATAAATGATGTAACAAACAAAGAAACAAAACAATAAACCAGCTGCGGCACACAATACTGCGGTAGCTTAGGTGAAGGGTAAAGGGAGTGAGCGAAGCGGTCCGATGCACGTGCCAGCGGGCGGCGCGGCATTCGCGGTAGCGAGCGGTGCAACGCGTGTAACGGCGATCGGCGCGGCCCTCGCGGCAGCGTGCAGCATGACAAACGACTCAGCAGGCAGCGCGACACGCACGTCACTTAGCGGCGCGGCGCTCACGCTGATGAGCTGCGAGGTGCCTCCTCGATGACGACGGCGACGCTGTTTCTTGATCGGGACAGCAGTGGGCGTTGCAATACTCACGTTGATGGGGGTCAAGACCAGAGTTTGTGATGTGGGCTCATCCTCCTTGCTGGTCTCATCCTCCTCGTCCTCAATTAGAATGCCTACCATTCTGGCGTTATAGTTGTAGTAGCTCAGATGTTGCGGCTCTGAGTTCGACTAACTCACTCTGTTCTTTGGAATAACATTGGAGTGCGTTTGCCAGGAGGTCACGTAGATGCTGGATTTCTATTCGGGCATCTTGAAGGTCTGACTGCAAACCTATTTTCAGCCTCCAACTCCACCGGTGGTTTGTTACCTGTGTCAGATGTGATGATGGTGACCTCTCTGGTGGTAATCTCGAAGCGAGCTGTGTTAGGCTCGACCTCAGATACCGGGCAGTTCTTGTGAAGGCATTGTTGTGATTGTTGCGAAAGCTCGAGTACTCTCTGTAAATTTGTGTTGCTGTCTGCTATTATTTTATCTAGTTCCATTATTTGTTCTGCTTCTGATTGTGAGTATGCAGTAGCCATATTTTGCAGTTAAATCTCAAGTTGCGATATTTTCAGCTCTAAATCAGTGACTATTTTCTGATACTCTTCAGTTCTTTCATGTTGCAATCTTGAAAATCCAGATTTTTTATTATTTTCCGGTGTCTAGCAACTGTTAAGCTTCTGTAGCCGGTTCCGGGTCTTGACAATAGCTTTATTTATTTTTCTGGATTTTTTAAAGTATTTTCTTGTTTTTAACAGCGATGTAGTTTTCTTATTAGTACTTGTTATGTCATTTATTATTGGTTTTGGCTGCTGTGTTGGAGGCAAATGAATTTCATTAAAATTATTAATAACTCATTAGTTGATCTGCCAACCCCTTCTAATATTTCTTCTCCGACCAACTCATGGTACAGAGAGATATTTTTTTCTGTGTCTTACCCAGCCTTTTGGTCCATCAGCTGTTGTATACTTTGATTTGCTTCTTGTAACTGTTGTTCAAGCGCTGATATTCTCTGAAGGCTCAACTCGTGAGTATGGTAGCACTCGTCAAGTGAGTCTAACAGAGTTCTAAACTGGTCTCTTTCCGAATAGGCATTGACCCAATCACTAGCAGCTGGCTCAAATGGCTTTTAAGATTCTTATTTGAGATAAGAATTTTCTCAATCTCCAGTTCACTGTCAGCTCTCTCTTGTTCATATTTAGCATTTAGTTCTCTTGAGGTCAAAAGATCTTGAAGAGCGTTGTGCAGCTGCAGTGCGGTCTCAGCTCTGCGCGTTGTCATCTTGGACACCATGCTGGAACCGAGAGACAGGGTAATACAATATAGTTCTAATAAAGAGAGGCGATTTGTGTATGTGCTGTGTGTTTATATTGTTTTAGTACTGGCAACCAATTCATGTGAAACATAATTTACCTAATAACTACACAAAACGTTAATGTACATATTTATTCTATAATAACAAATCAGTCAGACTAGGTAGAATTTAATAAAAGGACTTTATACTTAATAGATACTAAGTAGTTTATTGTTATTCTATAACGTGACTAAATTAAAGTGGTGTTATAAAATTTAGGTATCTACTTATTTATTTTTATCAGTACACTATTAATTTTTTATTCTAATTAGTCTTAATGTTGCTATTTTTATACTACCTATGTTGTGTATGATGATGACCTCAGAAGAGATAGTGAAACTTTGAAACCAGATAAGATAAGATAAGATAACCGTTTATTCGACTGTTGTTTTACACGGCACATCGTTTACAAAAAATATAAATTAAAAATACAATGCAGTAAAAAAGGCCATAAGTAATAAATCACTACAAGAATAAATAATTATTCAAAAAAAAGACCAAAACCACCATGCAGTGTGTAACGCAACAGCGAATGGGTTCCGACTCAGCATGTGCTACAGGACTTGAGCAAGTCCTGCAAGTCCTGTCCGGTACCTAAAATAGTGCGCGAAATATAACATGGGTTGGTGTCAAATAAACTACATAATAAAGAATTTTGAAAAACTTGTAAAGGATTGTAGGTAATCAATTATTCAAATAGTCAGGTGTGTAGAAAACCATAAGTAAAGAAAGAAATAGTTGTTAGCATATAAACGGCTCACAATAATTATAATTAGAAAGTACTTACATTAAAAATAGGTGTATTTGTAAGAATAAAGTAGAATTTAGTAAAATCAGTTATCCAACTTTGGCAAACTATATTATTACAGAATGTTGTAACCAACCAACCAAACAACAAACGCGAGCCCTTTACGAGACTGAGTCAGAAATCTGACTTTTGGAGTTTTAGGAAGTGCTGACTACACATGACTTTAAAATTATTTAAAGATGTTAGGTCGCGTATTGGTGGTGGCAGATTGTTCCAGCACTTCGTCGCCAGATATCTGGAACTGCCCCGAAAAGCAGCAGACCCATGACGGGGGATCGCCAATATGCTAGTAGTGGTCCTATTAGTGTGATGGTGTGAACGTCGCCATTTCAGCTTATCATATAGATACTCCGGTATTTCCCGTTTTATCACACCAAATAGGAGTGACGCTAGGTGTAGTTTTCGGCTGCCTTCTATCTTTAGGATGTTTGCATTATTTAGTTAAGGTGTAACATGGCCACGACGAGGAATAGAAAAACAATACCTGGCACTTGCATTTTGGACTTTTTAAATCAGGCGTTGAGTGCGCTTGAGGAGACAGGGCCCGTATACTATTATGCCGTAGTTTAATTTAGATAGTACCAAAGACTCGCACAGAGATATTCGCGTCTGCTCATCCAAGAAAGATCTTATTTTGTATAGTACGCTAAGTCGATAAAAGCAGACTTTTACCATATCAAGAACATGTTTTTAAAAGCGTAATTCCTGATCCATAACAAGCCCAAGATTACGAGCCTCACTTACACGCTCGATCATGACTCCCGCTATTGAGATTTGAGGATTAAGGTTTGTAAGTATTTCAATCTGCTTCTTCGACCCCAAAATTATATATTTGGACTTGGAGGGGTTTAAGACTAAAGCGTTCTTAGCAGACTAGGCACCTATTCTCTCCAAATCGTCGTTAATTTGCATAAATGCAATGTCAAAATGATTTTTATTTAAATCTAGATATAACTGAAGGTCGTCCACATAAATATGGTATTTACAATTAGTAATGCATTTAATAATGTCAGCGCTATATTTTATTAATAACAAATGCCCCAGAATTGACCCTTGAGGGATGCCTCTATTAGTAGTAGTGGTTTGTGACGGATCACTAGTGCCATCGGTATTCCTCAGCACAACCTGCTGACTACGACTCCCGAGGTAGCTCTCAAAACATCTTACAGCAGACGTGTCAAACCCATAGTAACTAAGTTTTGATAGCATCATAGTCACATTAATACAATCGAAAGCCCTGGAGAGATCTAAAAGCGTAAGAATAGTACCATTTCTGGAGTCTCGTGAAGCAAGAATATTGTCTACCACATCAAGAAGAGCAGTCGTGGTGCTCCGTTGCTTCCTAAAGCCTGATTGGAACTTGGGTAAAATGGCATTTTTCTCTACATACGAAACAACCTGGTTATAGGCTATTTTCTCTAAAATCCTAGACAAGAAAGGAAGCATGCTGATTGGATGTAAATCCGATACATTTTGTGGATCATTGATTTTAGGGATAGGTCGTATGATCGCATTTTTTTTTTGATCAGCGCCACACGCGTTAGATCCCATCCTGCAAATGACATTTCCGACGTCATTCTCACTAACAGGTTGAAAATAGAACACAACTGCGCTATTATTATTATTATTATTATTTATTTATTGTCAGATAGGTACACATCCATAGTAAATTATAAAAAGACAAAATATTTTGTACATTAACACACAGGTAACCTAAACTATTTTTTATTTTTGTATAGGTGCACATCTATCCAGTGTTTCAGCAAGGGACTATCGACCCTATCCCCTAACGCACTGATGATCCCGTTCGAGCTGCCGCGAACACGACTCATCATAGAGGCTGCTCTCTTACGCAAGATGGCAAAAAAGTCATCCACTCTTGCCTCCATGAACATCGATGAGGCGCTGCAGTATCGCGGCAGCCCCAACACAATCCTCAGCGCGTTATTGTATTGCACACGCAGAGCGCTGTAGGCCCTCTGCGTATAGCGAACCCACAGACTGCAGGTGTAGAAGGTTTGACAGTAAGCTCTGAAAAGTGTAAGTTTCACTTCTTTAGTGCACCGTGCAAACCTGCGGGCCAGCATGTTACAGCGAACCGACAACGCCCTGCGCTCTCTCTCCATGTCCAGATCATCTGTGAGTGTCTCCGTGACCACATGCCCTAGGTACTTAAATTTTGCGACTCTATTCAGGGCGATGCCACATAATTTGACAGGAGGCACAAAAGATGGTTTTTTAGTGCCGGCCTTGAATACAAGCATTTCGCTTTTTTTGGCATTGTACCTTAGGCCATGCGACCCGGCGTATGACCCACAGACGTCCAGTAGCCGCCTGATGGCTCGAATCGAGGGGCTCAGCAGCACCATGTCGTCAGCATAGCTTATGTTGTTCACCATGACGCCGCCGACTGAACATCCGACCTTGGTGTCGCTGAGCTCCCCGATCAATTTGTTCATGAACAGGTTGAACAGCTTAGGAGACGTCAGCCCCCCCTGTCTCACTCCACAGCTCAACCTGTATTCTTGACTTAATGAACCGGCCCACCTGACAGCGTTGCGTTGATTGCCATACCAATATTTGAACAAATCAATGTACTCATCAGGTAGGCCAGTTTCAGTCGCCAACTTTTTCCATAACATGTTATAGTTAACTAAATCAAACGCCTTGGACAAGTCTAAAAAGCAGGCATACACTGGCGTTTTTCTGTCTGTGTAGTACCGGACAGTTTGCTTGAGGCACATGATGGCACTTTCAGTAGACAGCCCACTCCTAAAACCAAACTGGGCATCGTGCAAGATTAGATGTTTATCAAGTTGCTTGTCAAGCAAACTGTCCAGCACCTTTGCCGTTATAGTGGCCAGTGATACAGGTCTATAGTTACCTTTGTCACTAGCATCACCTGTTTTATTTTTAATGATAGGTACAACAATAGTTCTCATTAGCTCCTCAGGCAGATAGGAGTGTCCAATACTGGCGTTGATAAAAATCTTAAGAACCCTAGGCAGATGTGCACCAGCATATTTCAAGTGCTCAACGCTCAACCCGTCGTGTCCCGGCGACTTCCCTCGTTTCATTCCACGTATCGCCCTATCTACTTCTTTAATAGTGAAGCGAGTGTATTGGCTTGAAACTGCCCGCCGGGTATGAGCATCTGACACTACAGTGCCTGCGGTTGGCATAACTGCAGGCACTACATTAAAATATTCTTTAAACATATTGGCAATGTCGATATTTTCAGACAGACCCGCCACGCCCAGAGGCAGACTCTACCGGGGGCTCAGCTTGTTTGTCTGTTTCCAAAAATTTTTGAAGTCCTTAGCTTCGTGACTAGTAGCAAGTATGTCCATTTTGATACGCTCATTGTTATCCTGGCACCATTTCAATTTATTTTTAAATAATCTTTTGGTCTCTTTCATATTGTCATAAACTGAACCATTGGCGGGTTTTCCCGAGAGTACCCATGATTGAAACCCAAGTCGAGCCTCCCTATGGAGCCCCGCTACATGTTTGTTCCAGCCCACAATGTATTTCTTCTTATTATTAACATTTTTGACTATGTAACTGCCGATAGCAGCCTCGCTCAATGCGTTAACTATGCGTTTATACAAATTATCTATAATTATTTTGTGATCAGTATTTGTACATATTCCATCATCGCAGTGTCTCAGCTCTGGAGGAAAGTCTATATCTCTTAAACGGCTATGACATACGTTATAGTACATATCTATTTGTGCAGCGTCTCTATTTCCCCAAATGACATGAGATGGAGTGTGATTCGCTACTTTTATTTTAGGTGAAAGAACCGTGAAATCACACTCAATCTGCAAGGGAAAGTGATCCGACCATGACACATCATAACGCACTTCAATTTTACTAACAGATTTATATGCTACACTACTAGTTACACAGTGTTCAAGCCATCGACAGCAGCCATGTACGTCACTAATATACGTATAAGTGTCTGAGTCAATACCTAGTGATTCAATGTCCGCACAGATCCACTTCCGGTCAGCACAGAATTGCAGTAGTTCATAGCAAAACAACTCACCAGGGTGAGCGTTGAAGTCCCCGAGTACGTACACATTGTCCACAGTGTTATCCTCAACAATGGCACTCACCTCCGATAGGCATTCAGTGAAGATTGGAAGGTTTTCTTTCGAGTCCGTAGGCATATATACGGAGAAAAACATAGCAGACCGACTAGCCACTTCGCACTTTATAGCCACCAATCGCACACTTTTACAATTGATAACAGTTACTTTATCAAACGCGGTTTTACGCCACAGAATAGCTACCCCACCGTAGGGCCTTCCTCGCAACACTCCCGCCGTCGTATCCACGGCCGATACTCCAGTCGCAGTGAAGTCAGGATGGATGCCGCTCAGGTAAGGTACGTCGTGGGGCAACAGCCAAGTCTCCTGCAGTGCAATTACATCCATCGATAGGCATAGCTCTCTGACATGGTCCGAAACACGCGTCACGGACTTACAGTTGAAGCTTGCGAGCTTACAGGTTCTGCGGCTCAGTTTCTCCTTGAAGCTAAAAGTTTATCAGTGTCTTTAATAGCCATCCGGCTAAATATAAAATACCTACGGAAAAAAATCCCGTCTGGCCATAGGTCGTCGTTGTAGAACACCGGTAGTTTGTCCTTAGGTATGTAGATTTTATATGAGTTGTACTCTTTTTCCTCTTTCATACCTACTCGCACTGGAGACACAACAATCTCAGTTTTCGCCTTTATGTACTCAGCGACATCCACTTCCGAGGATTCTAAAGAAACGTTGTAGATGAAAAGTGGTATTTTCGGAGCCGCGGCTCTAAATTTAGATGTTGGGTCAACAGGGGCTCTTCCTTTTCTTCCTACAAAACGAGATTTAGACTTTCGGTTCTCCACCGTTATCCAGCCATCTTGCTCAGATTGAGATTGCTCCTTTTTATTGTTTCCGACAGCTGGTTCCGTTAGTGTCTGAAACCGCGGTAGGGCCTCACCGGCGGTGGCGTCCACTGGTTGCCTACTGTTCGAAACCGCGGTACTAATACGGGCCTCCACGCGTGAGTTAGTCGGTTGCGCAGGCACCGCAGCCGTCTCAGCCGCCACGCTTGCGTAAGACAGAGACAGCGGCTCGCGCGCCTCAGTCGTTTGCGAAAGTGTTTTTTCCGTTGGCTTACCCTCTGGACTTGATGATGAGGATATTGATGACGCATCTTGCTGATGAGTTTCTGACACAGCAAGGAAACCCATAGGGCCACTATTGTTTTGGTAGCTGTCTTCCAGGCAGAAAGCGCCTCTTTTTGTGTTGACATTAGAAACAATGCACTGTCGTTTCATCTCGTCGAGCTCGGATTTAAGTTGTTGAAATTGATGAATAGTAACGTACTCTGTTTCCGCCGCCTTTGCGCATTTCTGCTGCATCGCACCAAGCTCCCTTTGTATCAACACAATGTCTTTTAGAAGTCTAGTGACGTCTACATGGTCAAATGTGACCGGGGGGAGTTTTCCAAGATCCCTGGCCACGAAGATCGGCATCTCTTCGGGATCCGTTTCCCTGAGGAGGCAGATGATGTCATCCAAGTTGCGTTGAGTCTTCCCATCACGTCTACGTGTAGTTTTCTGCTGTGAGACTGACTCAAACAGAAGGATTTTTGCTTTTTCGATTTCGTCATCAGAAAAAGCCGTTGCACAAATCTGCACTAAACTTTCATCCACCATAACATCCATTTTGTTTTGCACAAAAGCAAGCTATGTCTGTGGATCAGATGATAAAGTTCTGCAGTGATCTTGTAGGTGTGACAGCTGAGATATAGTTATTTAAACAGGTGTGTACAAGTTTAGAGAACTGTAGAACCATAGAAATACCTCAGGCTCCGCGCATCTACTTAACACAATTTACATTGACACAAGGTTGGTCGGTAATCAATTTGCATTGATACTACACTGATTTTGAGGTATTTGTGATGTGGAATGCGTGTCATTGCGTTGTAAATTTAAGGAAATTAACATTATGACAGTGCCGTGTCAGTATATTTATGAAAACCTAATGTACGTCCACAAAAATATTGATAAATTTCCTAAGAATAGCGACAGGCACAATGTCAACTCTAGAAATAGGAATAAACTAGCTATACCTACTACTAGGCTCCATAAGGTTAATGTATCTTTTAAAGGGCAATGTATTCGCTTTTACAACAAAATACCGACTGAGTTACAAGAATTGTCTGTAAATAAATTTAAAAATGTTGTTAAAAATCACTTATGTAAAAAAGCCTACTACAAAATATCAGATTATGTAGAAGACAAGAAAGCTTGGGAAGGTGTTTGCTCCAATTCAGTAAAAAATAACGTATAAAGCTGGAGGTTTCTAGTCGCCTCTTTGCCTCCAGCATCTAAAAACATTGAGGTGACGGAATTCAAATTAAGTTCTCTATTTCCCTGTACCTTATACATGTGTTAGTTTAAGATTTGACATTCTCAAATGTTACCTATGTGTTTCTTATGGAAATAAACTCCTTTTGAATTTGAATTTTGAATTTGTGGCTCTGGTTAGTTCTGTCTAAAATATGTGTTGAGCGTGATTAGATTATGAAACGAAAATACTCAGCTGGTCAATTCCTTTGTGTTATTCAAATTCACATTCGAGTAGGTAACGGCTCGGTGGATGATGCGATCTTAGAAAACTGGCCGCAAACACTTGTCCCCCTTTTATACACACTAAAAATGATTCTTACGTAGTTAATTATATCGCACCTTTAGTACAGTAACGACCCAACTAAAAAAATGTAATTTGTGGGAAATCGCAAAAAACTAAAATGGACTAACAAATTTTTGACTCGTTTGCCTTTGGTGTCAAAACTATTATATTTATGTATATGAAATTTGGTACGCACGTACTTAGGTATATTGACCTTTAGTTTTCACTATAAAAATAAAAAATAAAAATTATATTTAATCTTAAAACTGGGTTTGAAAAAACTCGTTCGAGTTCGGTCTCTTTAGCATAAAATATTATTTTGTGTTTAATGGCTTTTTCAGGTCTAGGTCAGTATAGTATTAATACCTGGCAATATTTTTCGGACTATTTCGGAAAGTGTCATTACAGCCCTGTTTACTCACGAGAAAGTGTTCTAATATGTCAATAATGTGCAATAAAACGACCTTTTTTCGAATAAACAGCGGTAGGTATACTCTTTATTTAATGAGAGGAACACTTAGTCATCCACAAATATGTCGCTAGAAAAAATACTATGTTTGTTCAGTCTTTAAGTTCAGGTAACATTCATCATAAATAATACAAGGTATTCATACTTTGGCGGTTATTAATATTAATAAAATGATAACACTCAATAAAAAATCTAAAAATACTAAACTATAATTGAGCTTAATCAATCATATAGGTATGCTTCCTTCATAGCCATTACGGAATATAATAGGAACGTTCACCATAGTAAATAACTTACTACCTACTTAATAAAAATAAAGTTGGAACCAATTCTAAAGGGTGTGCTACTGTGTGTAATAGAATTCGTTATTAAAATAGCTCCTACAGCTCTTATGTGGTTGCTGTTGATTCCACTTTCGAACTCACTTTTCAATCGGTTTAGTTTGAATACTCCTTTTTAAAAGTGAGTTCGAAAATAGAATCTATAGCTACCGCATAAAAGTTGTCGGAGTTAATGTTGTCAGGTATTTTAATTAAGTGTGCGTTTCAGAATTAGCCTTAGTCAACACAGTTAGAGTTAACAAGTCAGAAAAAATATCTAAAAAAGTTATAAACTTAACATTAAGATAGTAATTAGTACACATCTTACTTGAACATATTATTATAATAACTACAATAGTAAGAATCAATCAACTTTTTGTCGATTAATTCTTTGAGATCTTTTTTCTTGTTATGACCTAGCTCAAACGGAGCTGAATATGCTTTTATAAGCTGTATGTCAGTCAGCTCCTTCATCTTTTTTCGTTTATTGCGCACATTGATCTCCATCAATCGATCTTGTGTGTATGACGTTTTATAAAAAAACGAAAACGGTTTTTCTTTGGTGAATTTCATCACTTTTAGGTCGCTCCAAACAACGGTATTTTTTAAGCAGTCAACGATGAAATTTGTATCCCCAATTTGCTTGTAAGTCCTTTAAGTCGTGGAAGAAATCATTTTCAAGACAATGGACTGATGACTGAATGGTTTACCCGTTTTTCTTGCTCTTTTGATTGCTGCTGTGTATTGCACTGGGGAGTAAATTGGTCCACCTTTCAGATCCCTGATTTGTATTAAACTGTGGACATTGTCAGCTTCATTTTGGGTATGACCTTTGATGAGATAATTATGTGTTATTGATTTCAAATTATCTATGTTCGTGACGGCGTACATGTACAATGATGCCAAGTATTTATTTTTATTTTGGCCGCAGCAGTTATCGGAAATAAATGTGATATTTATTTCTTCATCACCTGCATTCTGCGATGCCTTCTTCAAGTAATCAAGAACACAGCTTCCGATTTCAACTGCTCCTCCTCTCAGAAATAACAATGTACTTCGCCATAGCTTTTATAATCGTCTTCTAAGTTATCTCTATCTTCACGTTCAGTTAATTTGTTTAGCTCTGTTATTGTAAAATTGAAGCTATTCAATTTAGATTTATAGAAAAACGATGGTTTTGTTCCGTTTGGACTCTGCATTATGGCTTGCACATCGTAACATATAACTAGGTTGTTCAGGTCAATATTTTTTCGGGCTGTTTTTTTGCTATCCGGCTTAGATACTTCTCACTTAGATGGTTTTCTTGGTCTTCTTTTATCTCCCATTTTTGTTGATCGGAAGAATTTACCCACTGTAAGCATTTATCACATTGATTTGTCTTGGGTTCGATCATTCCTATGTTGAATTTAGTGTTAAATATTTCATAAAATTTATGGTATGAGCCCACGTCTTTGCCTTTTTTTTCTTGCTCCACCTTGAAGTCGCTGTGTAAATCTGCTATTGTTCTATTACCTTGTATAAATTCTCTTTTTGTGGACGCTCTCAGATAATGTGACTCAACCCGGGGAATAGCATTTATGAAACCCATTATGTCTTCGACTAATTTTTCGTCTACTCTCTTGTGATTAGTATGTTTGCCTCGTCTATCGAACTGGAGAAATCCATCAGAGTTGTCTGTTTTTTGCCTTACTGTTCTTCCTTATCATTCTTTCCGATATGTCCAGTGTATGCATGTAGAATGTCTTGCACACTCTGACTTTTTCATTGTTTGCTTTCATACAGAAGGCGTGATTTGGCTGTCGTGGACGGGCCGCATTAGTATATTTGTACTTTGTTTGTACCTCTGTAATGCATGATATTATGTAGGACCTCTGCAAATCGATATTGCCTAACGCCCAGAAGGATTGGAAGTGTTGCAGTCGTTTGTGTTCGTCGATTTTTGTCAAGCATTTTAATCGGCACTTTTCCAGGCAAGGCGGCTTCATCTCCCGTGCCGGCACAGCTTTCTTGGTAAAAGCAGATTTATAGCTCTCACCACGGTTTCTTTTTGTCTTACTCTCATTGCGTATGTAACCACTTTGCTGGGTCTGCCTTTCTCTTTCGCGGTCTTATTGCATCAGCAGGAGCTGCATCAGCAGGAGCTGCATCAGCAGGAGCAGCATCAGCAGCAGCAGCATCAGCAGCAGCAGCATCAGCAGCAGCAGAACTTGCCGACATGGTTGATCATGTACTGGGCGAACGTACTCTGTTATTTCGACTGAAAGTGGGATCATTGTCGTTTAAATCAGCGTCGCTCTCATCTGAATGAATCGGTGAAATTTGGTAGTCTACCAAAGTTGTTTTTCTTCCATTAGATTTCATTTGATGATATGGGGAAGAAGGTAGACTCAAAATCGATGGCGAAATAGTTGTGGTCGTTGAGATTGTTGCAATCTCCTCAGGGGTTGTCACGCCTGTTTTTAAGGATCTTGTACTGCTCTTGCTAGAACTGCTGTTACTAGAGCTGCTGGAAGAACTAGAAGAAGATGAACTACTAGAACTACTACGGCTAGACACCCTTGACGTAGGTCTCGATGGAGATTGGCTCGCCATTTCAGGTACTGCCTGTTGGGACTGGCTGATGATTTGTTTTCCGGGAGACACCTGAAAAATATATATAATATTTACACTTACCAATCACTTGAAACCAGCATAGTAACCCATCGACAACAGTGTCAAGCAACTGCGCATATGAGATTCCCCTGTTAGTGAGATGAAAATAACAAAACTTGCACTATTTTTTGTTGGCGGTAGTAGGTAGATAATGACAGTTTAAATTCACTTCACGATCGTTCGGGCCTACGGGCTCGACAGATGGATCGAAAAACCTATCGACAGATGGATCGAAAAACCTATTGACAGTTCAAATTCATTTCACGATCGTTCGGGCCTACGGGCTCGACAGATGGATCGAAAACCTATCGACAGATGGATCGAAAAACCTATTGACAGTTCAAATTCATTTCACGACGTAGAGCCTAAGTTCGGGGTCGGATGATTCTTGATCCAGAACCAGGCTGCTACACAATATAATGTTATTAATATTCGAAATATTTGTAGTCTTATGCAGATTTCCAAGTGAATCATACCGATTTCAATATGAAATTTTTAAAACAAAAAAGTACATTACACTTAGATAAATTATGTACTTCTGATTCAACTAAAATACTTCGCCATGGTAACCTGTTACCAAATTCCATACGATGTCTGATATGCGGGCCGTCAAACTGCGGGAAAACGAATCTGATGGTCGGTCTTCTATTACATGAAAACGGGCTCCACTTCCAGAATATTTACGTTTATTCAAAAACCTTACATCAACCAAAATACGAATTTCTTGAGAAGGTCTTAAGTTTAGTTCCGAGTATATCGTTCTTTAAATTCCATGCTAATCAGCAAGTACTCAGCACGGAGGAAGCGCAATCAAACTCAGTAATTATATTTGATGATGTCTCATGTGAAAATCAAAACAACATGCGTGATTATTTCGCAATGGGCAGACACAAAAATATTGATTGTTTTTATTTAAACCAGACTTATACTAAAATACCCAAACAACTTGTTAGAGACAATGCAAACCTACTTGTACTTTTTAAACAAGATGACATTAATTTACGACATATATATGATGAACATGTTAACACGGATATGACATGGAACGAATTTCGAGAAATGTGTTCAAAAATATGGAACGATTCTTATAGCTACTTGGTCATAAACAAAGATTGTGAAAAAAATAAAGGGTGCTATCGTAAACAGTTTGACACGTTCGTCGTTTTTACCTGAGTGAAAGTATATATAAATGCTGTTTTATTCGATAGCTTAGCACTTAGCTTAGAAGAGGACGAGCATACAAGATATTATTTAGATATGGAAAATAACTTAAAGGAAATCGTAACTGCTGCCGAAGCAGTAAAGAAAAAGTTTAAAAAAATGCGTAACGTTGAATCAGAATATGAAAGAGCTATAGGAAACGTGTTCAAACCAGTTCTTAGCCCCCTTAATAAAATTACTGATGCTATGAGGCAAACAGAGAGCAAAGAAACAACATGTCCTATCAAAAATGGAGAGACGAAATTTGAAAATGAAATCGACGATTCCATTGACCGGAGTGCAGCCGATGACACTTTACGAAATATAAGACGTTCTGATCAATTTATGACACCTACTCATAGCTTAGATCGTGCAGCGGAAATGGAAGGCGAAGATTCTGACAACGACTTTAATGAAGGACAAGAATCTGATATATCTCAAAATTCGATTGAGTCTGATGCAAACACTCAGAACCAAAATTGTTCATCATGGTCGCTTACATCGGAGTATTTAAAGAATACTCCTTTTGGAGTAAGAGTCGAAAGAGGAAAACTTTTGATGGGCTCAGCGAATGTAAATATCACCGATAAAACCATTACAATAGGAACATCTGATTACAATAAGACTCGAGGCTTGATGGAATTGCTAACCAAAAAATTACCAGACTTGGCCAAAAAATTACCAACAAAGGAAGACTTGGCAAATTACAAGTTAATGCTGTTGGAGACAAATGCACATAGGCGAGATTACGACTCAAATAAACCAGTAAAAAGCAACAAAGGAATAAAATACTTAAACATTATTAAACCGCTATTTAATAAACATGACAATAGTGAAAGCAATCAGGTTCAAGGTTCAGGTTTACCTGTACTAAAAAAATGGAAGAAAAATATAGACTATGTCTACTGGGATGATCCAAATGAGCTAGTGGATAGGTTAAAACTACTTATAGCATCTCGTGACGCTGGAAACACTGGACTTGATAATGAAATAATATCCATCATAGAAGAACTCAAAGAAAGTGGTTTGCTTGGTTAGAATAAATAATCATACTTAAATTATTTTGAGCACTTCATCTTCAACTCTCTACAAATAACTAGGGTAATCTACCTCAGTACTATGAATATTGATAAATTCGGTCACCATGTTCATAAACGTTTACGTTTATCTGAATTGTTTGATTTTACTGACAATGCGTTGACCAAAAACGAAGAAGGACTTTTTGATCTTCAGTCGTCACGATTAAAAGGTTTAAAGGCACCACAAGAGTCAGACGACGCCGTAAACAAGGAGTACGTTGATATGAAGAGTAAAGATTTACGGGAAGATTGTCAATTTCTACTGAACGAAGCAATTAAAGATATACAAGGAGTGCTGAATAACTTTATAAAGGATGTTTATACGAGGAGTGAATTAGATAATATCATTAAATCGTTGAACAAAGATGAAGCAGCAGGTGGTAAACGAAATACATAAAAATGCAAGAAAAAATTTTTCTCGTCGATCAGTGCTTCTCAAAGGAATTGATGATTTGTGGCAGGCAGATTTGATAGATGTTATTTCATTGAAAATTTATAATAAAGGTTATAAGTTTATTCTTGTCGTTATTGATTGCTTCTCAAAATATGCGTGGGCTGTACCTCTTAAAACTAAATCTAAACAAGAAATGTGTCAAGTCTTCGAAAGCATCTTGCAGAAAAGTAGAAGACAACCAAATAATCTACAAACAGATATGGGAACTGAATTCTACAACGATGAATTCAAAAGACTAATGAAAACCTACAAAATAAATCACTATTCTACATATTCAGTTAAAAAAGCATCCATAGTGGAAAGATTAATCAGAACATTAAAAGCACATCTCTATAAGAATTTTTCTTTTAAAGGTAGTTACAAGTGGCTAGGTAAACCATTAGAAAGTGTAGTTCATTCTTACAATCATACAAAACATCGTGTTACGCAAGAGGAGCCTGCAAAAGTAACAAAGTTAAATGCAAGCAAAGTATTAGACAATATCAAAAAGTTCCAGAGTAAAACTAATCACGTTAAGAAACCTAAATTTTGTGTTGGCGATAACGTAAGAATAAGTAAATACAAAAGCTGTTTTAAAAAAGGCTATACGCCTAATTGGTCGACAGAAATATTTCTTATCAAGAAGGTAAACAACACGATTCCTGTTACTTATTTGATTGAAGATAGTCGTCGTCAACCGATTTTAGGAAGTTTTTATGATCAAGAACTCCAGAAGACCAAATATCCTGATGTATATTTAATTGAAAAAGTCATAAGAAAAAAAGGGAATAAGTTGTTTGTAAAATGGTTAGGTTTAGATGAAACTCAAAATAGTTGGATCGATAAAAAGGCAATGGTATAAACTATAACCTTAGTCTATTATCAGTAATGCATGGCGGAGGTCTTATTAACAGTTTTATCAATAATTTACCGATCGAGCTACATCTACCTGGCTATAATTATTGTGGTCCTGGAACAAAGCTGGTGAAGCGTCTAGCACGTGGAGATAAGGGCATCAATCTATTGGACAACGCATGTATGCATCACGACATAGCGTATACGAAATTCTCTGATTTAGAAAACCGACATAAAGCTGATTTGGATTTACTGAATATGACAAAACAGAGACTACGATCAAAAGACGCTAAGCGTGGTGAAAAGATAGCTTCTTGGTTGGTTAATAAAGTCATGAAGACAAAACTTAAAACCGGGTCTGGGGTACGACGTTTTAAAGATATGGTATCTAAAATAAAAGGTCATCTTCAGAAATTAAAACCAAAAAATAGTAATAGTGCTATTAAAGTTGCTTATGCGGTCGCCAAAAAGTTAATTGATGTAGATACCAAACACAACATAAGGATACCACGAATTATTCCTCTCCCTAAAAGTGGAGGATTTCTTCCTTTAATACCTATCTTTGCTGGGTTGTCTGCTTTAGGAAGTCTTGCTGGAGGGGCAGCTGGAATAGCAAAAAGTGTTAATGATTATAAAGCTGCTCAAGAAAGTTTGCGAGAATCAAAACGTCACAATCAAAAGATGGAATCAATTTCAGTGGGTCGAGGCTTATACATCAAACCTTACAAAAAAGGTAGTGGCTTGTTTATTAAATCAAAAAACTAATAAACAGGCTGCCTAAGCGTGCTCTGACCAATTTAGATATCATCGAATATGCTAGAGAAATACCATATTTTCGTGGAGTTTACATGAAAGATGCTTTACCACGAAAACCAAGAAGTATAGAATGTGGTATTATAAATTTAGACGATTCGCACAATGCCGGAACACACTGGGTAGCCTACATAAAACTGAAAGACTATTATGAATATTTTGACAGCTTTGGAAACTTGAAGCCGCCGGTAGAAGTTGTGAAATATCTCAATACTCCTAATTTGTATTACAATTATACTCGATATCAGACTTATGAAAGTGTGAACTGTGGACATTTATGTTTAAAGTACTTGCAAGATTTTTGGAATAAACATATAAAGTATTGATGTTAGCGTTTATTTTCACCATTGTTAAAATGTCATTCACCCTATCAATAACAGGCAATACGTCGCTTTTAATTACGAATTATTCTCCTACATTACAACTAGAGGGAGAATATGAGTGCGCTCTGCTATACCTATCTACCTTTAATTCAATTCCAAACGTTGATAGTACAAATAACAAGTTTTATTACGGTGAAAATGATGTTATTGAAATTCCTGAAGGAACATACGAATTGCAAGATATAAACGACTACCTGAAAGGAAAATTGCAAGACATCAACTTTAATTTATCATGCAACAATAATACATTGAAAACGTACATTATCAGCAACAAAGCTATTCATTTTGAGAAAGAAAATAGTCTAGGAAATTTGTTAGGATTTGGTAATCAACCGCTTGAAGCTAATATATTACACGAATCACAATATCCTGTTAATATGCTTTCAACAACTGTGGTGAGAATAGAATGTGATATAGTGAGTGGATCATATATAAATGGCATATCAAGTCACATTATACATGAGTTTGCTCCTAACGTTCCACCAGGTTATAGGTTAATAGAAATACCAAAGAACGTTATTTATTTTCCCGTAAACCAAAATAACATAAGCACCATAACTGTAAGGATATTGGACATTAAGAATAATTTAATTAATTTACGTGGTGAAGAAGTTCAACTGTATTTACACCTTAAGAAAAAATGATTGATTTTAATAAAAACTTATCACGACTACCAAAAACGATTAGTCACACTTCAATCTCTCACAAGGAAAGGACTTGGAAGAAGAAGAAACTAACTGCAAAAAATATAAAATTCCTTAAACAAATTGGACTTTTATCATGAGTAACATTCTAGATATTTTGAGTGCGCCTGTCTATGATAATAGCATTGATGGTATTGAGATTCATTCGTATAAACCTTATGTCACTACATTCAATCGTAATGATGAAATTCGTATACCGATTAATCAACAAGATCTGTACATACTCCCATCGGCAAGCACGTTATATTTGGAAGGTGTCGTCAATGTTTCGAAGAACGCTGCAAAGGAAACGGTTGCTAGTGTGCAGTTTACAAATAATCCGCTGTTATACTTTTTTCAAGATATTCGTTATGAATTGAATGGAGTTGAAGTAGATAAGGTTAAAAACGCTGGAATTACTACTACAATGAAGTCACTGTTGTCTATGAATGATAGTGAGTCAAAGATGTCTAAAGCGTGGGGTTGGGATATCAATGGCACGAAAAACGTGCAATCAGGAAAATTTTCAGCGTCGATACCTCTGTGTAACATCCTAGGATTTGCAGAAGATAATAAGAAAGTTATAATCAACTGCAAACATGAACTTGTTCTTCTTCGCAGTAACACAAACCTGAATGCTCTAAAATTAAATACCGGTGAAGTCGTAGAAGACGTAAAAATTCATAAAATTATATGGCGAGTTCCACATGTAAAAGTGAGTGACGCGGAAAGAATCAATCTTCTACGATTGTTGGAAAAGGATAGATCTATCCAAGTACCATTTAGAAATTGGGATTTGTATGAATATCCCTTGCTGCCAAGAACTACAAAGCATACATGGTCAATCAAAACATCTTCCCAGATTGAAAAACCACGATATGTTATACTAGGGTTGCAGACCAATCGCAAAAACGACGCTCACAAAGACATGTCACAATTCGATGATTGTAATTTGCGTGATGTAAAAGTATATCTAAACTCAACCTACTTTCCGTACGACAATATGAACGTAAGTTTTACTAACGACAATATTGCTATATTATACGAGCAATACGTTAGATTTCAGCAGTCTTATTACGGCAGAAGAACTGAGCCATTGTTGAGTGCAAAAGAGTTCAAAGAGTTGGCTCCTCTTTTTGTTATAGACTGTTCAAGACAAAGCGATAATCTGAAATCTGGACCGGTGGTTAATGTACGCCTAGAGCTCGAGAGTGAAGTAGAAATACCTGATCAAACGTCGGCGTATTGTCTTATTCTGAATGAATGTTTAATTGAATATAAACCATTAAGTAACATTGTAAGAAAATTATCATGAATACAAAAACTTTATTTGTAGACGTACAAGGTTTTAAAAATGCTGAGAATGATTTCATTGTTAAAGAACTTGCGTTGGCTACAGCCGAATACACTCAAGTATTTCTCATCAAGCCTCCGTATCCTTATCGATATTTATCAGAAGTGGAAAAGAAACGTGTACAATGGATTGAAAACAATCTCGGGTACAGATGGGGTGAGGGACACGTTGATTTTCTGCAGTTCAAAAGTATTATCAAACCATATCTAGAGAACAAACTTTTAATAGTTAAAGGTTTAGAAAAGGTAAAATGGTTGAAAGAATTGTGTGAGAACTGTGCAATAATAAACATAGAAGAAAAAGGATGTCCAAATTTAAAACAGTTGTTTGAGATGTTTAAATCACATCTCAATGATTTCAGTTGTATAACTCACAAATCCAATTGTGCTCTAAGAAACGTATTATGTATTAAAAAATGGTTTAAAGATAAACAAATAACTATGTAATTATTTTACTTTTGTTTTATGAGTGTATGTGTTATCGATTAGTTTAAAAAATGATTAATAATAAATGTTTGTTTACCTAAATTATTGATTTTATTTCAGCATCCCTTTAAACTACACAAGGGTTAAAGACTTAAAGTACATAAATAAAACATCAAAATAAATTAATAGTGAATTTTATTTATTTAAATAGAATCATTGCATATTTTTTTACAAATTTTATTCACTAAATTCTCTGACAAGTCCATTATTTCATCTACTACTTCCGATTGTACGTACTGTACGCTTACAACACTATCATCTGTACAAGTCTGAGGTCCATTTAAGTCGTAAATTTCTATCTTAATCAAACGAAGAGGTCTTTTCGGGGCCTTTGTTATTACGTATGATGACAACACTGTCGGATTTAATTTATTTCTGTCCAATCTCATCTTTTTCTTCTTTTTCTTTTCTTTGGTGTCTTGACTGGGTGTAGAATCTTGCAGAACGTCGTCATAATTTTGAGGCTGAGCGTGTTGGAACCACAAGTCAGAGGGATCCATTGACTGTAAAACAAAAAACATGATGTAGTTTACTGCGAAAATAAACTTTATAATAATCATCCAAAAATAAACAGTATGTTTTACCTCGTTTAATATAGACATAATCTTGGAGTAATGAACCGCGTCCTCTTCTTAAGCTACCTTCTTTAGAAATGGTCATTATCACGTTGTAATAAAACAAATCACCTAATCTTGCATTTCTTAATAAAATTTTGCTTACGTTAATATGCACATATTGTTATATTTTTCAAATTGAGTTCATTGAACGCAACACGTGCAATATTCACGTTGCGATTAGTCATCATAATCATTTCAACGTTATCGCTTTCAAGCGATATGTTCCATCTTTTAGAAAACCATTCTAAAGTACCTAACCTCTACATACAAGTCCACTCCGGCTGATATCTGACATTAAGTAGGGTATGTTGTAACATTAAGCTTAAAAAGAAACACGAAACATAATCCGAGAACACATTTTTTATTTTAATATAACAATATTCACTTAAAAGCTATAGTTTAGAGTCTATGTTGATTCATATTTTATTTTTAAAACAATATTCACTAAGCACGATATTTTATTTTTAAAACAATATTCACTTACAAGCTATAGTTTAGAGACAAGTTATATTCATACATATACAGCTCAAAATGCTGATTCATGACCCCATGAAAGAGTTGATATTTTATTTTTTAGAATGATGCGCTTATCATCATTACTTGAGAGAGCTATTTTATTAAGCGACTGTGTAAAAATTTCATGTTTTAATGACCTGAATACCATATTTTTTTTCCTAACTAAATTATTATCTAATAAAACACCTTTATAGTCCTTAAAACTCAATGTTTTCACAACAGATTTTTTGGTTCCTTTAGCTTTTTTTAATTCAGTATCTTCAGTTTTTATGGAATAAAGTTTAGACCGTAGGCCTACAAATTCGACTATAAGCTGACCTCCTAGCTCATCTTTAAATAACCCAGGCACTTTTTTATTATGCCTCCTTATACCATACATATTATTACACGCGTAGTTGCTAGTGTCGAAGTATTGAGGGAAATGGTATTTTATGTCTTTGTAGACATCTTTCGTTGTTATGGAATACAGAAAACTGTCAGTATCTGTGTAACACATTTTTATATTAGGGCCATAAAAAGGTTTCATAACAGAATAGTGAAAGTCGTACATATGACTCTTAGATATTTCCAAAACAGAAAAACCAATGTAAATTGGTTTATCGAGAGTAATTTTTTCAGGATTCATCTGGACCGCTACAAAATTTTCAGTAAAAATAGTTGAGCTATGGTAATTAGGTCGAGCTATTAGTTGCTCTGCGCCTAAATGTTTTTTCGTTTTGTTATGTTTATCAGACCACTGATTTACTAATTTAACATTTAACCTTTTTTCCGTATCCTCAAGGGTTTTACCAAAAATGCTATTGTTTAATAATTTAAAAAAGTCTTGTTCAAATTGAGATTTAGCTTTTTGCCTCAATTCCGTATTTAAATCAATATATTGTTTCAAATATGGACCTTGTTTAAATTTAATAACTCTGTGTATGCTTTTTAATTTAAGTCCATGTTTCAGACACGTTTTCAAATGAATATAGTGCATAACATAATTATATTTGTCATACAAATTCGGTATCAGTTTACTCGTTTTAGATCCAGGCGGTACAAATTTTTGTGGGCAGAAAGGTAAATCGTTATGATGATCATGTAGAGATTCAGGATATTCTAGATCGACATCAAAAATGTAACCTACATCTGAATTGTCTTGTAAACAGAGAATGTCAGAAACTTGAAACACAGGATTTTCGATCAATTCGAAATCAGAGTGTGGTAAATAACTACACATAGCAAATCCGTACAAATTATTACAATCTATATACAATAAGTAATTATCAGGATTCGAGGGGTTGTAGTTCGAGAGGTACTTATTATTAGCACTGGCATAGCGAGTAGAACATAAACAAACACCTCCACGAATACCTTTTTGTATCATTCTGATAATTTCCAGATCATCTATTAATTCTAATTTTACTTCTGTTTTTAACAGCATTGCATCGAAGCTTAAGCTGGGAGCCGTTATGTAAAAGGCTGGGTCTAACCTATAATTAGTTTTACACGTCTTTCTAAAACTCTCAAAAATATCCGTCAACAGCATTACATCTGATTTTAAGTATAGATCGGTATATTGACCAAGGTTTGACAAATGGAATAAGCGCCACACACACTGTGCGTGAGCATAATCTGACTCTGAAATAACCTCATCAGTTAAACTGCTGTAGAAACACTCACGCGGAGGTAATTTATTTTCATCATAACGTTTCCATTTATTCATGTACTCGTAAGGATAAATACCTTTACGTCTCAATAAGTCGAATTGCTGTTTATCGGGGTAGCAACGAGAGAGGTGGATAAAATCTTCGATTACTAAATTTTCTGCAACTTTTTCTAAACTAGTACCTAAAAATGCGAATGAGTCAACAAAACGAACAGCCATATAGTCATTATTGTTAACAGGAAAGAACTTTGTAAAAGACACATAATTTTCTTTTGTTCTTGCGATAACATTTATGTTTCCGTGCATTTCACCTAGCTCTCGTATAAACAAATGACAGCCATAGCCTGACAGGTTGTGGAAAAAAATTGGGACGAAAGATTTAGGGAGCTTAAATCGAAGGTTACAATAATCATGAGCTGCCCCGCGGTAGCGTCCAGTCAAATGACAATGATCTTTAACCTTTCCTTCAAACATTAACTTATTACAGAGGTAACAATTTTTCGACTCTAAAAAGTTTTTCAGCTCATTTTCATTAAGGGGTAACATGTCGATAGGATCGTTTAGTATTTTACTTATCGTTTCAACGTCTTCGCCTAATATTTTTAAAAACTGTTGAATACAGTCCGGACCTCGGTATGATTGATATCGATTTAAAGACGCATCGTAGGAGCAAACAATATAATATCCGAACGCTACTGGAACGTGTTTTTGAATCGACTCCGTAAAATTCGAGTTTTTCTCCGAACAGGGTTGTAACATAGACTCAAAATCTGCGTAAATGACAAATGGCATATCATGCATGCGTTCGAAATGTTTGAACTGTATCAATGTCCCTTTATCAGGCAATGACGTTTTAACACCACTGCACACATGCTCATTACGCTTTTTATCATTAGAAAAAAATAACAAGCAATCATCACAAAAAAATATTCTACCATCATGTTTAGTTATCTGAGACCTTACAAGCCTACTCAAATCCTTAATAAGACAATAATGTGTTAGCGCACCCGATTCCAAAAACAATAAATTTATACGATGCTTCCGCCCCTTGTGAACAGATTTGTATAAAGGTCCTACAACAACAGACTTTTCACTGAGACCATAAATATTAATACTTATGTTATCGTTATTCTTTTCAAAAATCTTTACATCCCTGAAACCTGCTGGAAACTTCATGTTTTTTGTGTTAAGCACAGTATCGAAATGAGGATATGAACTCGTTCGGTGTGAATTTTGTTGTGCAGGAAATAAAGCGGCCATTATGCACCATAGAAAACAGAAATTATCTGAGTTCTGAATATTGACACACGCTCGTTTTAATTTAATAGGTCTAGGAAGATCGATAAACCTTGAACCTCTTAGTGGATTATATTTGTTGATATTGACTTCCAGATACGAATTTGCTACAAAACTCCAACCACTGTCTCTCTCCTGAAATTCATCGATTTTTGCAACAATCAAATTTACAGCGTTTTTGTAAATATCTTCAAAATCATAATGTTTGTGAATCACTTTATTGGGCGTGGCGAACGATTTAATCTCCCGTTCATCATTCTTAGGTAAGGAGAACTCAGCATACAGTTCAAAATTTACCTTAACGCTGTTAAAGGAGCCGATCCGCGCCTCTATCAGCTCACGTACGCGTGACCGCAGCGAGCGCAGATAGATGTTCGGAGGGCAAGCATTAGAGCCCGCGCCGCCCGCCGCCGCCCCCGAGTCCACGTTGCTTAGTCTGTACGTTGCGATTCGACTGCGGAAAGCACTGGATATCTTCTCAAGACCCTCACCCTTAATAACAGCATTATTATTTTTGTGTACAGTGCTGCGCAAATGAGCTGACAAACTTTTACTTTTTACAGAGACATCACAGGATGTACAATATACTAATCTATTATTAGACATCTTAATTATATGTAAGGACAAAACCTAAGAAATGATAAATAAAACCTATCTAAAGTCTCCACAATATAAAAGGGTCGGTAGCCCAAACTAAATTTAACCTTATTACGTCAGTGACACGGACGCTGTCACCGAGCCTTTTATTTTGTGAAGACTGTACCTAAGTTACACCTAATTTTTACTACCTACCTACCTTTCGTGGGGCCTACAATAAAGGATGCCTGCCTACCTAATAAATTATAAAGTAAACATAGTAAACTTATTAAATAAATTTTATTAACCAATAAATCTAATCTAAGTTTTTCTTATCACCGAAGAAAAATCCCTCTTCAGTAAAAGACGTCTTGCAGAGTTTTAAGAGCTCTCGCAGGAGTCCCAGTTGTGGTGAATTGAAGTCAGCTTGATACTTCAATGCCAGCACCGCCTTCTCGTAGCGTTTGCGAGGTTCCACGTCTTTGATATCCGCCACCTGGTAGAGTTTCAGGTCCAAGTAGAGGTCACCCTCCAGTTTAATACTTCGCCGCACGACGCCGTCGGCAACCCGCTTCGAGTATGAAGACCTCAGCTCTGGTTTCTTACAGATCACCTCGTCCTCGCTTTCGGAATCCAAAGCGCGCCAACTCTCTTCAGGCTTCTTAGTAACAACGCTCTGCTGCACCTTGCGTTTGGCTGGAGGCTTCAGGTCCTTTTGCGGTTTGCGTCTGTGAAACAAAACAAAAGTTATTTACTGGACGTCTAGATACCTAAATATTGACAGAAAAATATAGAAAGAGAGATTTTAGAATCCCTGTTAAAACTAAACACATAATATGTCGTGACATAGCCTTATTTTATTCATACTTGCTGCTCGGTTCGAACTAGGATTCATGTATTAAAAGTCACAAAAAATATTCACCTTTGTACTGTATCGTCGTCAGATTCGGCGGCACGCTTCGATGATGTCTGCTTAGCGGGAACCTTCCTTTTGTTCCTGAAAACATAAACATCACTGTAGCATATTGCAATTGTGTAGAATGTAATTATCAAAATCTATCGTTGAAAATAAAAACTTAATTACCTCACAATCTCCGATTCCTCATCCGATTCAGCTACACGCTTTGATGCCGTCGGCTTAGCGGGAACCTTCCTTTTGTTCCTGAAAACATAAACATCACTGTAGCATATTGCAATTGTGTAGAATGTAATTATCAAAATCTATCGTTGAAAATAAAAACTTAATTACCTCACAATCTCCGATTCCTCATCCGATTCGGCTACACGCTTTGATGCCGTCGGCTTAGCGGGAACCTTCCTTTTGTTCCTGAAAACATAAACATCACTGTAGCATATTTCAATTTTGTAAAATGTTATTTATCAAAATCTATAGTTCAAAATAATAAGTTAATTACCTCACAATCTCCGATTCCTCGTCCGATTCGACTACACGCTTTGTTGACTTTGTAGCGGCTTTCTTTTTGTTGCTGTTAACAATAAAATATGATAGTTTATGTGAGTACCAGGGTGACGTAATATTATGAGAGCATAATAAAGATATACGTATAGCTGGTATAATGATATTTACCATAAGAAAGCAGCCTCGTCGTCCGTTTCAAACGAGTTCCGCTTCTCATTAGTCGCAGCCTTCTTCGTGTAGTACTCAGTGTCCGACCTAAAAATAAAAATAAGTACATATGTAGGTAAATGAGAAAATAAAACTAGAATATAGCTTACCAACACTCTTGCAGTACCTAAGATTAATTAGTTACAATGTAAAAACGTAAGACATGGAAAGACTAGTAAGATATCAAATAATTACATGGTATAGGTATATTCGATTATTATAACCCATTTGATCCGTCTACCGGCTAATACAATGTAGTACCCATTTTACGTACTACACTTGCATTCAAACAGGTTATAAAGCTTTTCGAATAAGTTATAACTACTTATTTGGTCCGTCTTCCGGCTTATACCAGGTAGTTCTCCTTTTATGAACTACCCTAGTATCCAAACAAATAGTTATAAGCTTTGTACACCATCTATGCAAAACAAAAAACATACAATTAGTCAAGAACTATGTCTATAAAAATAACTTAAAAAACTTACTGACATGATTGTAACGCAGTGGATACGCAGCTTGCAGCAGGGATATGAAGACGGGGCGCGGTGGACCTGGAGCGCGAGCACTAGCGTGAACGTCTGTAGCTTGGTGTTACTACCAACAATGGTACAAAAGTAATTGATAATTTTTCTTTCGATTTTGGCAGTTTTATTGGAAATAAATGATGAGCATGCAAGTAATTTACAGGGTGTAATAATGAAGTCATTGTTTGTCGATACCTATTCAGTGGCGTGAAAAACTAGATTCATGAGAAAGTTTTATTAGCATTATCTATGCATAACATTTTAATTTTAACTATAAATATATTTTCCTGGTATGTATATTTACAAAACTTCACTGCGGTGTAATGAACAAATAATCATAAGAATAGTTAATTACTTACGTTTTACTCCTTACGTTTGATATAAGTAATCAACTCATAGGACAAGAAAAAAAATAAAAAATAAAATAACTCATTTACGTTATCAGTTATACCTTCAGAAATCTTGTTCAGAATAAATACCTAACCTAGTAACAACAACCTATGCTGTTAGCAAAAATAAACTCAATTATATTTACAACATAATACTCATTTACACCCTGTATAAATTTGCACACTTGCGACTATGCAAAAAATAATAGAGGTAAAATAAAATCAATTAAATGTGATGACAAACAATACCGCCAGCGGGTAACGTGAGACCGGCATCCGTCATCGATTGCATTGTTATACGAAAGCAAATCACACTAGGGTTACCAGATACAATTTATTAAAACCGGCATTGGTAACTGTGGCGATGAGCTAGCCCTATCATACCTACGTCTAACATCACATAAAATGTGTCGTGTAAAAGCTATAATCATTAATGATATGTTACATTACGTACTTTACTTACATACGTTGTACTTACCATGGATATTATACGATTCAATGACTCGCTTTACCATGCGAAGTATATTTGATACTTGCAGCGTGCTAGTTGGTGCAGTTAACGTTACAAACTCACTTTAACATTAAAGTTTTGTTTTTGTATAGTCTCATTTCGATAAAAGTTGCAACAGTTAAGGAACATTTAGAAGATGGTAACACCAAATTTTACTTTAAATAATAGATTTTAAATTTATTTATGTGAAGTGAAGTTAGTGGACACATCGTGTGTTGTTAATCCTTTAAATTATGATCACCTTGATTACAAAACTCCCTGAAGAACCAGGCTTTCAAGAAAGACAAAGCAGATCTGGTTGGGATAAGTACAAAACGAACATATTTCTTGGATTAATACGCATTGATGGTCTCTGTGTTGCTGAAAACTAATGGTGTAGTTGTTTAGATACTAGGGTAGTTCATGAAAGGAGAACTACCTGGTATAAGCCGGAAGACGGACTAAACAAACATCTTATGTTTCAGCTTCCTTTCAGTTGTTATTTAGTATATATTTACATTGTCAAAGTGAAAGTGTAGAGTCATTTGTGTAGCTGAGCAGAAAAATGGTAAGTTAAAAATAGGATATTATATTGAAAATCTAAAATTACTTGTCTGGATGCAAGTGTAGTACGTAAAATGAGTACCACATTGTATTAGCCGGAAGACGGACCAAATGAGTGATTATAGGTTTCCGAAATTATATTGAAAACTAAAATTACTTGTCTGGATGCAAGTGTAGTACGTAAAATGAGTACTACATTGTATTAGCCGGAAGACGGACCAAATGAGTGATTATAAGTTTCCGAAATTATATTGAAATGAATTTGAACTGTCAATAGGTTTTTCGATCCATCTGTCGATAGGTTTTCGATCCATCTGTCGAGCCCGTAGGCCCGAACGATCGTGAAATGAATTTGAACTGTCAATAGGTTTTTCGATCCATCTGTCGATAGGTTTTTCGATCCATCTGTCGAGCCCGTAGGCCCGAACGATCGTGAAGTGAATTTAAACTGTCATTATCTACCTACTGGCGGTATGTCTTCCTCCGAGGCATCCAGGTTGTCAGGTATACTGTTAAGCAGTTCCACATTAGACGAACTGCTTGACCTCCTTGACGGAGGTCTCGATGGATGTTGACTCGCCATTTCAGGCACTGGCTGTTGGGACTGGCCGGTAATTTCCTTTCTGGGAGGCACCTGAAAAAATAAAAACACACTTACTTACCTACCGCGCAAAGCCATCATCGTAAAACATCGAATAACAGTGTCACGCAATCGCGCATAGTAGATTCCTCAGTTAGTGTAACGTAAGTATAGACGAATACCAGCTTTTTTTAGTTATTTGGCAGCTTGTTTCCGCTCTCTGGGTATTAGCCCACTCTTATTCATCGCTAATGTCCAATGTTTAATAATAAGTACCTATGGTTAAAAATATCAAAACTTACACAATTTTTTATTGGCTGTATGTCTTCGCCCGAGGCATCCAGGTGGTCAGGTATACAGTTAAGCAATTTTACATTGGACGAACTACTTGACCTCCTTGACGTAGGTCTTGATGGACGTTGACTCGCCATTTCAGGAACTGCTTGTTGGGACTGGCCGATGTTTTCTTTTCCAGGAGACACCTGAAAACAAAATATTACATTTACTTACCTACCGCGCAAAACCAACATAGTAAGCCATCGAAGCATAGTTTCAAGCAACCGAGCTTAGCAGATTCCCCAGTTAGTGTAATGTAAAAAAATACCTATAGAAGACTCTACAACTTGTGTTAGTAAGTTAAACTTAACAATACTTACATATTTTTTAAAACCGGGATGTTTTCATCCGTGGCTTTGGCATCCGAGTTGACTGTGTTGATGTTTAATAATTTTATATTTTTTTTACTTCGTGAGTGCCACGTCATTTTTCTGAAAATTATAAAAGAGATCTGAGAAAATTACTTACCTACTTACTAATAAGTCAATATAATAGAGAACTATAACTTTTATAGGTAGCGGGATATTAACCTCTGTCATTCGCTTATTGATGCTGACGCATTTATGTTCTTTACTATAAAGGTTAACAAACGCCGCGCCGCGAGATGATTTTGAAACTTATTTGTGAAGGTATCTACCTATACAAAAGCTATGTAAACTAGACATAATGGCATTAAAAATAATTTTCATGACTCATTTATCATCCAATAATGGCCTTTTACACTATAGACACTTAGACTCGTAACATTTTTAATACAAAAATGCACTAATTCGAATCAACAAAGTAACATTTAGTAATATATTGTAAAATAAGGACAAAATACATGTTTCACTAACAATATTTTGGATTTATTTGTGATAGAAAGACTTAATTTTAAATCTGTCGTCATAACACAAAAATAAAAATTAGGAACATACCTAAGTTTTTGTGCAATATCGACACATTAACAAATGCGCCAACGCACGACCGTCCCGCTTCAGACGAATATCAGCACTGTATTTGTTGGGTCGTTCTTGCAGTAAAATCACAGGGCGCGGGGGATAAGTGCGAGAGAGACCGATATATTTTTCTCGCGTTCCACTATCACTTTTCTCTTTTTGACAGCGCCAGTTTGTTAAGCAGTACGTTTTAAGTCAGTCTAGCTCAAAAAGTCCAAACACCAAAATTTTGAGTTAGGTCGATACTGTACTAAATGTGCGATATACTCTTTGAATAATGTTGCCCTATATTTATACCCTAAATACAAATAAAATTACAATTAAAATCAGTTGCCGTTTCTTTGACAGCTCTTTCTTTGCTATTTTTGTATATACTCAGTGATACTCGCGCCGTCATGTCGAATCTAATAACGAATCATTTATCAAAATAGGTTGAGCCATTGAGTAGTTATGAGGGGATACAGGAACATACGTACATATATAGATACTTACATATAAACATACAGTTCAAACACATAACCCTACTCTTTTCGGCAATGATCGAGTTGAGATTAGATACCTAATTTTTCAACAGCGATTTAATTATGTATCAGTCACATAATAGTAACATGTGGAGGGCATTAAAACTCTAGAGTGGGTTTATGAAATTCGCCTTCATTTTCATAATAATATCACTCGAAATACACTATTTTATCTAAACACATATCATAAACTCTCTTTGATGTGTTCAGGAACCGCATGTTCGACCGGCATTGTGGCATTGATCATTGCTCTGCACTTGTTTAGCTTGTTCAGTAGTACCAACCCCACAAACAAACTAGGGGCGGCACGCAGGCGGGCGTCAGCATTCGAAAGTTGAATGTCGAAATATATCAATAATTCGACATTCAACTTTCGAACGCCGACGTGATGGTCATAATGTATCAATATTCAGATAAGAAATTAGTTTTAACCAAGTAGTATATCATTATGCTGGTCGTAACCTGAGGTTTTTGAACGCAGTAAAAAGGGTTTATGATACTTGTATAGATAAACTACTATAATGATACACACAACTGATTTCATGCTCATGACCTCACAATATAACGCCGCATCCTACGAGCACGGGTTTAGAGCCCGGGCCATTCGGTTGTGGAATGCACTCCCCTGCACCATCAGGGACAGTCCTACTCTGAATATATTTAAAAGTCGTGTGAAGAAGCTTTATCTCTCTCTTATGAATAATAGGTAGTACAATACGTTTATTTATTTATATATGCAATATTTAATTTGTATTTTGCATACAAATTTTATGTATGTAGTGTAGGCAATCGTATAGTTATTAATGTAAAGTAATAATTATGTATGTAATTATCAGGAAAGTTATAATTAGGTTTTGTTGTACACATAGGTCCACACCCGTGCTCAGCGATCAACCTTTCTCATCCTGACTTGGTTTGCTGGAAGTGATCTGTTACTAGAGATAAGCTCGCCTTTGCAGACTAATCTTGTTATTTGAATTATTTGTGTGCAATAAAGAAATTTTAAATTATGAACTGTACCTCAGCCTCCTTGTATAGGAAAAGCCAAAGCGTTTTTAAAACTTTCGTGAACATATACAGAGTTAGCACCCTGCAAAAAACCTTTGCAAAAATAATTGCATCGTAGAAATAATACTTATAATGATGATGGCAAACTTACTGACTTTAACTTAGGAAGTGATGTTACTTAGTTTCATTTGAAAGCTGAATGAAGTCGAAATCAAACATTTCCACCAAAACACAACAGTCCACAACAATATCTCAATACAAATTTACATATTCACCACCTCACACACACAGCCGCGGGCGGCTCTCGTTACGACCCTGCAGCTTGGTGCCTACCGCGATAATTGTCGCTGATTGTTATTGTTATGCCGATTTGAATATATTCTAAAGTCTAAATTGCCATGCATAGTGATCAGTTGTTGAATAATTTCGCTGGAATTATGTTGTGTGCAGTTCAGGTCCGATTGGTGGGGCGTATGTAATGGGAATTCAAGCAAGTTTAAAACGGATTCCAGAAGCTAACGACCTGTGGCTCTGCGGTTATGGCTCTGCCGACCATTCGAGAGGTCCCGGGTTCGATCCCGCCTGGGGATGGAGAAAAAAAAATGCCCAGGTCTTCTGTTCTGTTCTGTTTCTGTTGTGTTCCTGGTTCACACGACACAATATGTAACTGTACATAAACATTTATGTTTTTTTTTAAGTTGTATAACATAACCATAACATAACATAGCTTCACGCTTTTTCCCATACGGGGAAGCAGAGGCACTATTGTGCCTACTTTGAGCCAGTTATGCAATACTCCAATTTGCGTGACAGGGGGCTAGCCCATCGCCGTAACTATGGAGTAACGGCGGTTTCCTCACGATTTTTCCATCACCGTTAGAACGTCCGTACAATGTACTTAATATAAATTAATTATCTCATTGGTACATGGTCAGGAATCGAATCTGCATCTCCTCTGTGAGAAGCTTAGACCACGGAGTCTGTTGGAGTTTAAGTTGTATAAATTGTAATATCCAATCCCGCGGCAATGGGCATTGCCCCTGTTACTCAAAATGGACTATTCTATTTGTTAAATATTACCAAAGCATTGTTTGCTTCTCTAACTTTCTTCTAGTGTCGAGAGAGTTTCGTGACTATTAACCACATTCATCATGCACCAAAGGAAGAAGGGCCGTCTTCAACGCCATATGTTGGATTGAAAAATGCCTGCTCTGATAGTATCCTATTACTGACTAAACGTGGCCAGAACTGTGTCTCTTCGATCACAAACGGGAAAAGTCGTGATGCCAATAAGCGCATTGTTTGCAGACTACGCAGGTACTATGGAAGATAAATCACTATGTTTTCATTGTAAAACTCAAAACTCAAACATGAAACTGAATCCAGCCATTGCTCTTTCAGCTTTCTACCAAACGTCTCACAGGAACCGATGCTGGATTTAAATAAAGATCTTAGTTTGAAATCTAATTGTGCCCTCCGGGTCCTGACGTCACCTGTCGGATGAGCTTTCAATACAGCATAGTATAACCAACAAGGTATGATCCTCCGCTTCCCGTCTAACTCAGGTGATCAAATATCCATTTGCTAGTGACAACAAAGGACTAACTAACTTCATGTTTTTCTCAGGAATGTTGGTAAGATATTTTTTTTACATAACCATCAAACAACGTGTAACTTAATTTTATACGCTACATTAATATTATGTAGCCGCCGCTCGGGTATATTTTGTACAGGCCCCAATGGGTTTTTCGTTTAAAAGAGCTGTCAACTATCTCTCTCACCCCACCTCACCCTATTCAAAATAGAGAGGTAAAGCTCGATCAAACGCCAAGAAACCTGGAGAGGCCTGTATAGCCCGCGCTTTTTTATTTCTCTGGCTCTGAGCAAAGACAGGGTGAGGGTAACCTCTCTTTTTCGCAAAGGATGAGAGATAGAAGTTCGCCACCCCATCAGAGACAAATAAACACATGAGTTACAGGTAAGCAACTTGACCATACCTTCTTCCTTCTACTGTGCAAGACAGGCGCCGGATTGTGACACACCCCGTAATAGAATCTCTTTCTAAAATCAACTCGATGTTGCTTCGTAGTAGTTGCAAGAGAAAACTGAATTTTGTCCTTTGCGTTTTTCAATCTCGTTTTGTGTTGCCTGAGAGATCAATATCGGCGGATTGGTGGTTTGTTCTGCATGCATAGATTTATATTGTGGAATATCCGTAACCTAATTTGACGTGTCCAGGATACTATTTCATTTGTTTACACTACAGTCAAAGTCGATTTTAGTCGAGTGTTTAACGATGTATATTGTATATTCTTATTATTATACTTGGGCACTATTTACATACATTGATCTAGCCCCAGACTAGGATTCCATGTATCTTGGGTACTAACAAGACAACGATACACATACTTATATACTATACTTATATAATATTATAGATAAATATAATACTTAGATAGGTAAACAACCATGACTAGGCTACAAACATCCGTTCTCATCAAACAAATATTGGCCCCCACCGGGACTCAAACCCGGGACCCTTGGCTTCGTAGGCAGGGACACTGCGGACATTCGGTTCGTCAATATTCTTGTTATTGATTGTCAGATTGATCCATGAATTTCACCAATAATCCATATTCAAGTAGAACTGTTGCTAAAAAACTTCGCACTTTCACAAATGAACTCCACCTTTATTAAAATGTGAATTAAAACCCCTCACGTACCCGTTGTGTACTTTTAAATATCGTCCATTATTCACGCGTCATCCTGCTAAATGACTAATAAAGTTCAATTAACCTTATTCAAGTAAAATACAACTTTATTGGTCAGTCATTTCAGACCCTCTTTCTGTTACAACCCTTTTGCTAGGGTTGGCACAAAATGTTAGGGCTTTTCATAAATGGCCACGTGAAAGGCGCGTGTCAGTTTAGTTGGCTATTATTTTCGTCTTTATGCCATCTAATTTGACATTTGCCGTCTTGAATGGTGTTGTTGAAATAAAAAAGAGATTTCTATTCATTGGATGGCGGGGTAAGTTTTAGGATAGTTGTTCATGGATGGAATTAAATACATATAGATAAGCATACGATAACGGATAGAATAATGCTGTGATAAAGACCTTTTAAGATTGTCAGTTACAATACAATACATTACAATACATACAATACAATACATTTACAATACATACAATACATTACATGCTGGAAATAAATTTCATAATTACATTAATGACCCCACTTTGACTTCAGCATTGATAGATGATAAATATAACGTTTATTCGATGTATAGTTTAAAAGCGGTATAATACTTTTTTAACAGGTACCCCTTAGGAAATGTGGAAAAAACATAGCAATATTTGCGCTCTAGTTAAATTGCATTTTTTAAATGAAATATTTGGTATGTCTAGTAAAATACACAGTACCTATTACCCTTATTTATTACTTATGTTGCATTTTTTACATGCATTTGCCAAGGTATTATATATATATATTATCCATGAGAACAGAATAACAATAACACATCAGTACGCTGCATCATCAAGTAAACCATAGCTACTATGTGTATTTGGCCAACTCAGTAGTGCTACGGTTATTTAGGGGACGGATAGATACCAAACATTACACTCTGGGGATACGTTCAAATATCATTGAGCTTAGATTGAATCACTGTTATTTTACCGTAGGCAATGACTCTACACTACAGTAAGGGTAAAGGTACGTTCCTTATCCTTACATATGCATCCATCCATCCATATTTTGAATAGTCTTTTGCTTCATAGCTGTATATGTATTGTTGGTGTTTGTTTAAGGTCATCTATTTCAATTTTAGGTTTATTTTTTCAAGTTATTTCTAAAAAGTGCCGACAACTGCCGAACACAGAACTTTACTATAGAACTAACAACCATCATGCATATATCAATAAAAACAACAATGTAGTGAAAAATAGTGTTCAATGTTCATACCAACAGAACTGATTCCTTGCATATTCCAAAAGGTATACCCTCGAAAAGGTGCAATTCGAAACGCAGACGCGGGACCGAGCGCGGACGGATTAGCATACATTGCCCCGGGGCTTTTCACGCGTTGAATCCGAGAGGGTCCTACTGGTGGGTACGTACGCGGAACCAGTGTAGTCATTAATAGCTTGTCTGGGGTGTAAGTTTTATTTAGTTAGTAGATGGCAATGTCGGGAGACAACACTCTATCGGCAACTTTTCTAGCCGCCCCACGATACTCAGAATACGTAATGTAAACCTTGAGTATTCTTATTATTCCCATACCTAATTCTAATTTCAAACATTTAAATGACCCAATACAGGGTCTGCATTTTTTTTTCTGTCACTGATGTCATCAAAAACTGCGTAATCATGCTGACCAAAAATATACGGCAATACACAGTAGTACAGTGGGCAGGTAAAAATGAGAGATCCTGAACACGATTCCAAATGTCCGGTGCTACGACTAACTACGGCGTGAAGAGATTACTAGGCCAGGAGTTAAGCTAATAGAAGACACGCTCTCACTATTGGATGGAACGAAGGAGGAAGATGAGAAACGCGACAGCTATAGACCAAACGGAGCTAAAATCATTTAATGAAATAGTATATAAAGCAATACGGAAAGATTTAACAGCATATAATACTTAAGTCATAACTGAAATAATTAAACAGAATAATGGTCCGAAAGTAGTCACATGAAAGTTGATAAATCCAAATCTGTAATTTCTAAATAGTATGACAGAAACGTTTATCTTATCACAAATCGTGACCAAATACTTAAAGTGGTTGAAGAGTTGTACGCCGAGATTTATGATTCAAGGTCTCCGGAACCAGAATCTCCAGACGCGTCAGACGCTAGGGCTGAACCCAACGAGCATCTTTGGGAAGATCTTGTAGATGGCTTACCTCCCATCATAGAAGATGAAGTGGGTTTTGCTCTGAGCAGAATGTAACGTGGGAAGACGTCTGGAGATGAAAATGTTTACGTGGAGATGCTACAGGCAGGAGGTCCCAGCATATTAGTATGCTGGATTCAAAGCTCTTCAACAAAGCGCTTAGCGAAGGCATCACTCCAAAATCGTGGAACAATGCTGAAGTCACGATTTTACATAAGAAGGGTGACAAAGCGAAACTGTCAAACTACTGCCACATCAGTCTGCTTACTTAAGTTTATAAGCTGTTCACGAAGGTCCTCTGCAACAGGCTAACTCGAGTCCTGGACGAGTGCCAAATTGTAGAACAAGCTGGCTTCCGGAGTGGATACTCAACTATGGCACCACATACATACAGTCAAGAAATTGATGGAGAAATGCAACGAGTACAACTTGCCCCTGTGCTTCGCCTTTGTCGACTATGAAAAGGCTTTCGACAGCGTCGAGCTGTTATACCCTGAGTATGTATAGGAAAGGGCTGATAAAATGCTGCATCAGCCCCCTTTGAGTAACAACATTTGATTAGCAGGGAAATACATCAGTTATAGTTCGCTCTCTCTCGAGGGTAGACAACTCATTTTTCTCTGCATTTTCTCTACATTTTAATTACTTTTACTATATTTACTAAATAAAGTGTCTTCTACTCTATAAGTCAGAGTAAATAAAAAATATTTTTTTTTAAAAAGGGGTTTTATTAAAACCCCATAACAGTTTGGTGGCAGCGTTAAGAGATTTCTAAAATCCGGGAAACGCCTCCCGAGTTATCCCGAACTATATAAACTCACCATAGTGAACATTTCCAGTTTCGTGATTTTTTCTAAAAACAGTGTTTGTGATTACAAAATCTCATCCAGTATTTACTGAAGACCTGAAATTTCATGAGAATTTCGTCATCGGTTTCCTGAGCAAAAGAACTCGGAAACAGCCACAACACGGTATCCCGCTAAGCTACCCAAGTACTTACTGAGTACAGTCAGCTTCAACACTTATGACAACTCCGGTACCGTATTCACGGTATTCTATCTCTCGTTATGGGAAAGTATCTCCGTGCCTCACCGTGTCTACACATACTGTAAGTGACTTCAAATAATAACTTTTCCAATCGTGACAACAACGAAACCCAGTGAAAACTATTTACTATTCAGTGAACAATAATTAACTATATTCCTTGTGTGTTTTATGTGTCATTGTACTTTATAAATAAGATTCAATCATTACGTTACAACAAATAGGAGCTAAAACTTTATTATTAACAGTCTTATCAGTGTGCTAAGAATTTATTGTTTACACTGGACGACAAGTCAATTCTAAGAATCATGGCTCCCAACGTAGAACCTACTGTAGAGATAAGCGTCTTAACTAAGTTTATAAATAAGTTTGACGGAACTAGAGACCAGTTAAATGCATTTTTAAACAATTGCCGTAATGCAATTGGATTAGCTACTGCAGCTCAACAACCAATATTGTTAAAATATATTTTGAGTCGCTTTCAAGGGAGAGCTGCAACAATATGCTCAATCAAGGAATTCGAGACATGGGCACAACTCAAAGAGTTTTTAAGATCGCAATTTGGCGAAAGAAAACATTACGCAACTTTACTCTCTGACCTCCAATCGTGCCAACAAGAAAGAAACGAGTCGGTCAACCAGTTCGCCCTGCGTGTAGAAAATTGTCTTGCTAAATTACTGGCAGAAATAAATGTTTCAATTCCCACTACTAAAAAGGCTGAACTGACTGGCCGCATCGAAGCGATGCAAGATCTCGCATTGCATACCTTTATAGCTGGCCTCAATAGCAGACTATCGATGATTGTAAGATGCCGAAACCCGGAATCATTAAATGACGCTATAAGCTTCGCTGTTTCTGAAGAAAAGATTATTCAGGCTCAAAACAAGAGGTATCAAACTTCAAATTTTAACCAAAACACTTCCAATACTTCTGGAAGACGTTACAACCAAGAAGTGCAACATAAGGATGATCAGTTTAAACCAAGTATCCATAACATGACTACTGAACCCAAAACAAGCTCTGGGCCAAAGTTCTACCCCTTGATTTGCAGATACTGCAAAAATGCGGGTCACGCGATAGAAAACTGCCGCAAGCTAGCATACAACAACCGCAGACGTAGTGAAAACAATAATCAGCCTAATCACAATGCTGGCACTTCCCATAGTCGTAACCATAATGTCAATTATGCCCAAAACTGTGATGAACAAAACTTTGATCAGGGACGTGATGAAGTAGATAACTCATACAATGACAACAATTTAAACGTCTAAAATTTCCCGCAAAACCGTATCGCACGGGAAATGGCACCAACATAAAAGCCGATACAATTTTCAATTTAGTCTCTGAATCCTCTGAATTGCGTAAAAACGCGAAAGTCTCTGAATCCTCTGAATTGCGTAAAAACGCGAATGTCTCTTTTTCCTCTGAATTGCGTAGAAACGCGAAAGTCTCTGAAGCCTCTGAATTGCGTAGAAACGCGAAAATCTCTGAATCCTCTGAATTGCGTAAAAACGCGAATGTCTCTGTTTCCTCTGAATTGCGTAGAAACGCGAAAGTCTCTGAATCCTCTGAATTGCGTAGAAACGCGAAAATCTCTGAATCCTCTGAATTGCGAAAAAACGCGAATGTCTCTGTTTCCTCTGAATTGCATAGAAACGCGAAAGTCTCTGAATCCTCTGAATTGCGTAGAAACGCGAAAGTCTCTGAATCCTCTGAATTTAAGAAGTCCACTACACCCTCCAATCACGTCAGACCCGGCGTGTCTTTTGCATCAGTTGTTTCATCAAAATCCGCTGTATCCCCTACATTCTCTGCATCTTCCAAATCCGCTGAGTTCTCCGCATCCACTGTATCTTCTAAGTCCGCCGTATCTCCTACATTCACTGCATCTGAAAAACTAGAAGTAAAAATACATAACGTTACTACAAATTCATCAAGTAAATACTTACCAAACATAATGGTTTCTACATCCGTCTCAAATAAACCACTGACTCTCCTGGTTGATACTGGAGCATCAGTTAGTCTCATACGACGAAGCACGATTTATAAAATCCGATGTTATAAAAACGACTTGGAAAATAATTAATGAGGAGGCCGGTCGTAGTAAAAAAGCGAGTCACGATTACGAACTAAAAATCAATGGACAGCTTACGAGTTCTAGCTTAGAAGTTGCAACTGAATTTGAATCGTTTTTTACTAATGCACCGGCTTCCACGACTAAGTATTTAAATTCGTCACCTCTGTCTGCTGTTGCAATATTAAAAGATAATGTCTCAGAGTGTGCTTCATACTTGAATTTTAAGCACGTCACAAGTTCAGATGTCGTAAAGGCATTTAAATTGATAAATGTTAAGAAAACGAATGATCTTTGGGGACTCTCTGTTCACGTCGTTAAATCCCTGATCGAATTAATTGCACCTGACCTAGCGGTCATTTTCAACAATTGTATAGACTGCGGTGAATTTCCTGATTTAATGAAACAAAGTAAGATAATTCCCCTCTTCAAAGCAGGTAGTACTCAAGACCCCACCAATTTCAGACCTATATCAATACTACCAACTTTTAGTAAAATTTTTGAGAAATTAATCTTATCACAGCTATTACATCATTTTGAATCAAATAAGCTAATGCATAACAAACAGTTTGGATTCACTCGCGGTCGTTCAACAACAGATGCCGGAATTCAGTTCATTGAAAGTATTTTTGATGCCTGGGAAGAGTCACAAGATGCCCTAGGCATTTTTTGTGACTTATCTAAGGCTTTTGATTGCGTTTGTCATGAAACATTGATCAGGAAATTACATCATTATGGAGTTAGAGACACGTCATTGAATTTGTTAAAATCTTATCTGAACGGAAGAATACAAAGGGTAGACGTAAACGGAGAACGATCACCAGGATCATTGGTTTCTTTGGGCGTGCCACAGGGCTCAATATTGGGACCCTTCCTATTCCTCATCTATATAAACGACTTACCCTATCTAGGAAGGGACTGTCATGATATGGTACTGTTTGCTGATGACACCTCACTTATTTTTAAAGCAAAGCGAAACCAACACGCTAATGATGATCACGTGAACAATACAATATCAAGAGTGGTAAATTGGTTTAATGTTAATAATTTGCTATTAAATGAGAAAAAGACTAAATGTGTTAAGTTTCTTACTACTAACGTTAAAAATAATCAGACATGTATAACAATTAAAAATGAGGAATTGGAATTGGTAACCAGCACAGTGTTTCTAGGTATAACGTTGGATTCCAAACTCCAATGGGGTCCACATATTGATAAGCTATCGAACAGACTGAGCTCTGCAGCTTTTGCATGCAGGAAAATCCGTCACTTGACAGATTTAAAAACAGCCAGATTAGTTTATTTTAGTTATTTTCATAGTATTATGTCCTACGGTATTCTGCTCTGGGGCAGTGCTGCTGACATAAATACTATTTTTGTGCTGCAGAAGCGGGCTGTTCGTGCGATTTATAAAATGAATAATAGAGATTCTCTTAGAAATAAGTTTAAAGAAGTAAATATATTGACAGTCCATAGTCAATATATTTACGAGAATATTATGTATGTCCATAAGAACATTGTTAACTTTCGAAGAAACTGTGATATACATAACTTTAATACTAGAAACAAGGACAAACTTGCAGTGCCCACTACTCGGCTCCATAAAATAAAAAACTCGTTCAAGGGTAATTGTGTAAGATTTTACAATAAACTCCCAAGCACTTTGACAGATCTATCAATTAATAAGTTCAAGAAATACATCAAGCAAAGGCTTATTTCTAAAGCTTACTACAGTATTAAAGAGTACATAGACGATAAAAATGCTTGGGACTGAATTGTTCTAATTAATTGTGAGCATCCTCACTGCCAGAGTTTCTTTTACTGGACACTTGGAGGCCTTTTACACCTCCAAAGATTAATTTAATTATACAACTCTTGACTGTGGGGACCATTTACATCTCCTATTATGACATTTGAGACTTTTTACATCTCTCAGAAACAATAATTAAGTACTTTTTTTCTGATAATATGATACAAATAATAATACCAAATGTTCTGTAAAAAATGAAATGAAATGACATGTGAAAGTGCCCTTGTGGCCTATTTACAGAATAAACGTTTTGAGTTTGAGTTTTGAGTTTTGATTGATAATGCCTGACTTATTAAAAAGAAATTATTAAAATAAAAGGTATTGACACGATAAACCATCCAATTTCTTCCCTAGGTCATATACCAATTACATTTGCAAAAGTAACACACCATTTCCATGTAATAGATGGACTTAGTATTCCATATGATGGCATCATAGGTAGCGATGCTTTTATTGCAAAGGATGGCAAAATTGACTACACAACAGACTCCTTAATACTAGGAGATGTAACTCTACCATTGTCTTACAAAGAACCTGTCTACACTATTCCCGCTCGCACTGAATCTATAATAGAATGCACTATCTCGAATCCACAAATAAAAGAGGGTCTTGTTCTTGATCAACGATATTCCGATAATTTACTTATAGCTAACTGTCTAGTAACCGTGAAGCCAAACAACAGAATAAATATATCTGTCGTCAATACTTCTGAATCACCCATAACTCTGTGTTCAAATCTCAACTTAGTTCTTACCCCAATAGACGAAATATCCCGCTCGCCATCTTAACATGAAAATGGCTACAACATCCCCTCAGGAAAAGAAAACGTTCTGCTTCGAAACCAGAAAACACTCGACCAACTTCGAGTATCTCATTTAAATAATGAAGAAATCACAGCTTTGCGTGAAGTCTGTTCTAAATTCTCAGATATATTCTATCTTCCTGGAGATAAACTATCTTGCACAAATGCTGTCAAACATGAAATTCCAACTTCATCTACTATTCCAATCCATACTAAATCTTATCGATTTCCAGAAGTTCACAAACCCGAGGTCCAGAAACAGATTGATCAAATGCTAGATCAAGGAATTATCAAACCGTCAATGTCGCCATGGTCTTCCCCAATATGGGTTGTTCCGAAGAAAATGGACGCATCTGGTCAACGAAAATGGCGAGTCGTGATCGACTACCGCAAACTAAACGACATAACAATAGGCGACGCTTATGCTATTCCACAAATATCTGAAATACTGGACCAGTTGGGCCATTCCAAATACTTTTCCACATTAGATTTAGCGTCTGGGTTCCACCAAATCAAAATGAATGAATCAGATGCTTCCAAAACTGCTTTTAGTGTTCCTCAAGGGCATTTCGAATATACACGAATGCCCTTTGGTCTCAAAAACGCACCATCTACATTTCAACGGCTTATGAATGCTGCTCTCGCTGGATTACAAGGGATAAAATGTTTCGTATATATAGATGACATAGTTATCTATTCCCATGACCTGAAAACTCACTGTGAAAAACTCGCTTCCATTTTTCAAAGACTTAGAGACTTTAACCTAAAACTTCAACCTGATAAGTGTGAATTTCTGAAAAAGGAAGTAGCTTATCTAGGCCATATAATAACTGAAGAAGGTGTCAAACCTAATCCAGAAAAAATAAAAGCAGTCACTGAATTCCCAACTCCCCTTTGTCCTAAAGATATTAAATCTTTTCTAGGCCTAGTATCGTATTACCGCCGATTTATCCCCGATTTCTCCAAACTATCTAAACCACTGACTTTACTCCTTAAAAAGGACATTCCATTTTTATGGCAAAACGAACAACAGTTATCATTTGAAATTCTGAAAGAAGCACTTGTTACAGCACCCATACTAGCTTACCCCGACTTTACACAACCTTTTATTTTCACATGCGGTGCTTCTAATTACGCTATATCAGCAATCCTGTCTCAAGGCCCCATCGGCAATGATCGCCCCATCGCTTATGCTTCACGCAAATTAAATAAAGCAGAGTGCAACTATAGTGTCACCGAAAAAGAGTGTTTGGCCATCGTATATGGCACTCAAAACTTTCGTCCGTATCTTTATGGACGTTGTTTTAAAATTGTGACTGACCACAGACCTTTGAAATGGCTATTTAACTGTAAAGAACCGGGATCTAAATTAGTCAGATGGCGCCTAAAACTCGAGGACTTTAATTACGAAATTGTATACAAAAAGGGCAAAATTAATAGTAATGCCGATGCATTGTCTAGATATCCTGTCAATCCAGTTCAAAAAGATAGTATTCCGCCGATCTCGGCGCCCGGACAACTTGAAGAACCCTCAAAATTAATAGATTTAGGCCCTTTAGACCTTAGCCCTTTCAATGATGGAAACGTAGATTTTGACTCATTGAATATTCCCGAACCTATACCTGAAAACCCAGAAACGGAAGCAGAACTACCTTTGCTAAGTCCTGATCCATGTGAAGATGACTACAGTCAATTTCTAACAGCTATACAAAAGAATACCCAATTTAATACAAAAATCGTCGAGCATAATGAAAGCTTACTTAAAACTTCAAGCAACATTATAATTATACCTTCTTCTATAGACTTAGATGATTCAAACCCTTACGTGCAAGAACTACTCTCCAACTGTGAAAGTTCTGACGAGTTTACTATGTCTGAAAGGGAATTGTACTCATTCAAAAAACTCATCGTCAAAGGAAAAACCTACTATTTCATATTCAATAAAGTTTATCATTTTAGTGACAGCAGTTACAAAGATATATTTGACACATTACAAATTATAAGAAATGAGCTCTTAATTAACAATACCACAAAGGAAATAGCCATTCCAGACTTTAAGAACCCTTTCGAAAGACATCAGTTTGTCAAAATATATAATATGCTATCCTATCTATTCAATAATACTGACATTGTAGTCAACATATATCACAATAGTGTAATGTATCCAGTCCCAAGTGAAATACCCAAAATATTAAAAGAAAACCACGATATTCCTATTGCAGGCCATTTGGGTTCATCAAGAATGTATAATAGGATCAAAGAAAGATATTTTTGGAAAAACATGAGATCAGACATTGAAATTTACGTCAAAAACTGCAAATCATGCCAATCTAATAAAGCATTTAGAAAAATCAATAAAGCCCCAATGCAAATTATAACTACGGCTTCCAAACCCTTTGAACGTATCAGTTTGGATATAGTAGGTCCACTCCCCGAAGCCGGAATTCAAAAGCTAAGATTTATACTTACCCTTCAGGATGACCTTACCAAATTTTCCATGGCTTATCCCATTTCCAACGCTACAGCTGAAGAATCGTGTGAGTGCCTAGTTCATTTCATCTCCGTATTTGGAATTCCAAAAGTCATCGTAACGGACCAGGGCTAAATTTTACCGCTGATCTTTTCAAAAGAACCTGCGAGTTTCTTAAAATTAAACAAATTTGGTCCTCGCCATCCCCAAACACAAGGCGCTTTGGAGCGAAGCCACTCGACAATGAAGGAATACCGAAAATCCTATGTGAACGAAAATCAAACCGATTGGCACAAATATGTCTATATAGCAATACTAGCATACAATAGTAATGTTCAATGTACCACACAATTCACTCCCTACGAACTTCTTCTTGGTTTTAAACCATACATCCCTGACTCTATTTATGAGCTAAACCCAAACGTTACATACCCCGAATACATCAAAATGCTTCATCACCGCATGAAGTTATCCCGCCTAAAAGCACTAGAAAACATCGTAACGTCCAAGGAGAGATCAAAATCTTACTACGATAAATATACCCGTCCAATTCGATACAAACTTGGAGACTGGGTTTACCTTAAGAATCACTTGAGGTTACGAAAAGCCCTTTCACCTGTTTGGAAAGGACCGTACAGGGTAGTGAAAATTCACGGAAATAATACACTATCACTACTTATAAATCGGAGACATGTAAAGCATCATTTTGACCAAGTTAAACTAGCATCAGAGAACTTAGTCTAAGTTAGTTGTATTTTAGCCTTTAAATATTAAATTAAGTTGAAACGAGATATTATTTACATTTACAGAATTGCTGTATCCCTTATCAAACTTACCTCTGCGTCTGACGATACGAATCTCGTCGAACAAATTACCCGAAGTCCCGGCATATTCTTCGATCCGATCGGCACTTTAAAAATAGTTAGTGATTATATGCACATCGTTATTCCTATAGACATTTCATTTATACATCATCACGTCGACAACATAAAGAATGTATTTGGAACAGTTAGATTTCACTGCCAGCAGAGCGAAGCGATTGAAAACACAGAATGTCATAACATGATTCAGCCTCTGGATGCACTCTTTAAAGATATAACTAGAGATGTTGACTCGCTCTCTCATTTAGTTTCCACTCATAACAAAAGATCTGCATGGTTTTCTGGTGTTGGAACTGTTTTTAAATATATATATTTGGCACTCTGAATGAAAATGATGCAAGTAAATACAATAACGCTATTCACACCCTTTTCGAAAACGATAAACAATTAGTCAGCTCGGTAAAAGAAAGTATAGTCATTTCGAAATCTGCAATATCTAAGTTTAATCAAAGCTTGAATGAAATCAATATAAATGAAGCGCGTTTGAATGACGTCATCGATAAACTTACCTTTTCAATAACGAATATAACCCAAGCTATGAATGACCTTAGCTTCAGAAACAACCTTTCAGAAATATTGAATGTACTGTATGCCAATTTATTAACGTTATCATTTAAAATTGAAGATATTATTAACTCTGTATTATTTGTAAAAAGCAATACTTTGCACCCTTCAATTGTTACGCCTAAACAGCTCTTCGAAGATATTAAGAGTAACATTAGATATTTACCTAAGTATAAGGACTTTCCTATTAGTCTAGATTTAGATAACATACATGTAATTATAAACCTGTCAGAATTAATCTCATATTTTGTAGATGATAAGTTAGTCTTTATTTTAAAAATACCATTAGTACATTTTATGGAATACAATTTATATAAGTCTGTGCCAATCCCCACTCCAGGCGATGGAAATAATCGAAATAGTTCATACTCTCATACAATAACTTCAAAACTATTTATAGCCTTAAGTAAAGACAAAACATCATATTGTAACTTAAACAGTCTCAATGACTGCAAACCGATTGTAAACCATATATTCCTTTGTGAAATTTCGGATGTATCAACCATATCTGAAAACCCGTCATGTGAGGTGGAGTTGATGACGAGGGTAATTACGTCATTACCAATACAATGTAATCACAAAAATATCATTGGTAACTTGGACATCTGGCAGCCCCTAAACAATAATAAGTGGCTATTTACACAAACACTACCTGTGAAAATTTCTGTTGAATGTAATTCTAACATTGATCAACTTGTCATTTTCGGTACAGGTATTCTCAACATACATCCTAATTGTATAATATATTGCAAAAGCAAGAAGCTTCTAAGTAAACAAAACCCTAAAATAAACATTGTCAATATACATTCTGATTTTAACATCATAGAAGACAAATGTTGTAACGGAAAGATGTCTAATGATTTTAAATCAGTAATTCCTAGCATTAAAGTGTCAAAAGTAAGATTAAGTAGCATACAAGAATTGAAAGAATTATCAGATAATATTAACAGTAACCTAAACAATGTAAAAACCGAACCTCTTTACTTTGACACTACACATATAACCTTTTCTGTATTTAGTGTCGTAACTTTTATTTTGTGTCTGTGTTTACTAGTGTTGTTTGTTAAGAGATCTGAAAGTTGTCTGCCTCGATTTTCGAGGAAAATCAAAATTAACGAAACTGAAAATACCGAAGAAATAGAAATGCCCAATCCCCATCCTAGATTGAGAATTCAATAGCGAAAACTTCACATCTATTTAAAACGTGTAAGTTTCCTCTTGTTCGGGGGGTTGTTATACCCTGAGTATGTATAGGAAAGGGCTGATAAAATGCTGCATCAGCCCCCTTTGAGTAACAACATTTGATTAGCAGGGAAATACATCAGTTCTAGTTCGCTCTCTCTCGAGGGTAGACAACTCATTTTTCTCTGCATTTTCTCTACATTTTAATTACTTTTACTATATTTACTAAATAAAATGTCTTCTACTCTATAAGTTAGAGTAAATAAAAAATATATTTTTCTAAAAAGGGGTTTTATTAAAACCCCATAACAGAGCGCTAGGCCGCGTTTCATTCTCTCCATCGTTGCGATGTTGACAAAAGGTATGTGGATAGCCTCTGGGAGCTATATAGGGCCGCCACGATGCAGGTGCACATGTACGCTTTGACAGAACCGGTACCCATCGATTGGGACGTGTGCCAGGGGGATAATCATTCGCCCAAACTCTTCACAAACGTGTTGGAAGATATAATGAAGACTCTAGATTGGAGCGACAGAAGTCTAGATATAGACGACGGCGCTTGTCACACCTACGATTCGCCGATGATCTGATTCTCCTAGCTGAAGAAGTCGAAGATCTCTAAGGCATGCTTGAACAACTGCTCGAAGGATCCCTGAAATTTGGCCTTAAAATGAATATGTCCAAGACAAAGATGTAATCGTAGGTAACTGCCCTTATAAAGGTAGTAGATCAGTATTTATATCTCGGACATAACGTATCCTTTGCCTAAAGTGCTCAGGCGAAAGAGATCACTAGACGGATCCAGCTAGGATGGACAGCCTTCGGGATTCTAGAAAACGTCCTAAAATCACAAGTACCGCAACGCCTGAAGAGCAAGGTATTCAACCAATATGACCTGCCAATCCTCACTTATGTTGCCGAAACAAGGACGCTCACAAAAGCCAACATGCATAAAATTATAGTGGCACAAAGCCACCGAGCGTGCCATGCTAGGTATCAGCATCGCTGACCGCGTGTCTAACGTTGAAATCCGCAGACTTACCAAAGTCACAGACTTGGGTACGCGCATCACGGGGCTAAAGTGGCAATGGGCGGGACACTAGCATAGAAAGGAGGACGGAAGGTGGACCAAGGCAGCTACAGAGTGGCGGCCGCAAACAGGACAGAGAACAGGGAGCAGGTGACCGGCCCGATGGTCCGATGACATTACATTAGATGGCAGCCGCAATCAGCGTGGCACAGCCCCCGCCGGTGAATGCAGCCTGAAATCTGCCGCTACCACCGCTCAGATATACATTTCCAGATCGACGTGCTAGGATGTTGAACGTCACATCCTGGAAAAGCTGAAGAAAAGTCCACCGTCTGATCTCAAAGAGGCGGAGGTACAGATGGAGGTTTTGGAGTCAAAAAGAGCCAAGGAGTTCCTATCCTTCAATCTTCGGATGCCGGCAGACCTCAAGACGATCACAACACGACAAGATTACTGGCTGGACTGTATTGTTTACCGACGCTATAGGGAAGCGAGAACGAAGATTGAAATCCCTAGCAAGGTTTGATAATATTTTGTGTGTGCTTTTATAATAAATTATGTATCTCTAGTTTTAAGGGTAGGTTTTGTAGGGTATGGATTTTGTTAACCTGAAATAAACCTCTTAGCAAGCCGACAAAAGCTAGCCCCCGTTACATGCAAGATACTGTTTTAGCCGATCTGCCCATTCACATTTATACGTCGAAAAAGAAGGCCCTGTGGAAAAGTCACGAATCAAACGAGTCCTTAAGAATATAAAATTATTTTAGGATACTACTGAGACTGACGACATAGCTGACGCGAGCTCACGAGATAATATAAGACATGATATTCTGTGTCTTAAATATCATTAATATTCATTAATTAACCACGATATGTCAAAGTATAGCTTTTCTTCGATATGAAATAAGTTAAAATCTGAAGGCTTTTAAGAAAAAATAGGTAACATAAAAATATTTTAACCTTGAAATTAGACCTAAGAATTTAAGTTCTCGCATCCTAGAATCTATATTAAGATTTGTGTCTTGAAAATACCCACTCAGATGGCGGCCATATTGGATTTATTTCCAACTGGAACAGAGGTTGCGCACAAGTTGCTTGCGGTGGTTTTCTTGAATGCAGAAGACGATACCTAAGGCCATACTAAATTTCAAAGACTTGGCACATGGTGCTCGATTCTTATAAATTTTGAATAATTCCTTATCAGCTTGCAAATAAACTAAATAAAAAAAAACAGTTTGGAAATGAGACATAGGGCAGCCGGATTAAAGATTCGGTGAGTCAACAGTTTAGTTAATTTGTGAGATAGCTTTATTTCATTATCTAACCGTACCACAAAAGATTGACACACAGATCCAAAGTAATCGCATCACGGCAAAGCGAATAAATAGAAAAGACACCCTGTAAAGAAGAGCTCAGTTGCAAGGAATAGTCTCGGTAATGCAGGCGGGTGCCTATCCTCAGCTCCGCTTTGACGGGCCGAATCAAATAAGTCGAAGAGAGAATAGTAATAAAATTGAACCTACTCCCGGCCAGATGTAGCTACGGATTTATCGCCTGCTACAGCTGAGAGCACACTGAGAGGATGGTCGAAGTAAATTGTGAACTCGATATGAGGATGAGAAACTGGTAAGAGGTATAGTGCGTACACCCGGACTGCGTTCGCCCGTACAGTTAACCCGCGCGCAATCAAATACTAAATTCAAAGTTATTTTAATAAAAATAGATATTTTAATAAAATACGAATATAAATTATAAAGATTGGTTGGGTAGAAAACGGAATTTTGATGAACCAAGGATAAAAAAACATTTTGGTCTATACGTAGCAGAGACAACCTTTCATTATGCGCGCTTCGCAATCAAATACTAAATTCACCTGCGAGTTTACGCTTGAAGCGGCTATCATTGTGTGAGTTGCGGCGTTCTTTGAAAAGAGTCGGCACGCGCCAACGCGGCTCAATCAAACTTGACTTAAATACAATGAATAAACTATATCATTATCAACGGAATCCTATTACTAGTCCGTCCATCAGTTAAAGGATTTTTGAAACGTAAGAGCATTAACGCATTACTCCGCACAAGATCCGATTGGAATCCAGGAAATGCCGACATTAAAAAGCCAAACTGAAATCGTATCTACTGCGATCCTTACACAAAACACCTGCCAAGTATGAGGTGGACTCACGCATCGAGGGTTTCGAACCAATCCCTTTTTCGTGAGAACACTTAACTGTCTTCAGATTGTTTTCCTTGGTTCTGCTAAAAGACCTTACTTCTTGCCAAATTTCATGATTCTAGGTAAAAAAAGAAAGTACCCTATAGGTTTTGCTTCGAGTATCATGCAAATTCAACAAAGGTACATTAACGGTCACATCGTATTTTTTTATTCCGTTGATAATTTCAAGTGCCACAATATTTGAGCACAGTGTATTACAAGGCTTCTTCAGTCGCCTTGCGCTCGCTTACACATTCGTCGAGCTGCATCCAATATGTTTCCCTGAATATTGTCTTTAACAGGACCATTATACTGCAGATAGATTGTAGAAACCTTTGCCTGGGGCCAGATTGCGTCTTTATGTGGAGGGATTAAGAGTTTTCGGTTTTTTAGCCTACTTAAAAAAAGAAGGGGGTTCTCAATTTGGCAGTATTGTTAAAAGTATTTTTCGCACCACCTGATCGGCCTGTCCTGGCGGGGCAGCGGCAGAGCGCGGCGGGGTGCGCGGCGGCGTTGCGTCACGGCGAAGCGTGCACCGCTCAAACTTATTTGAAAATCAAACACGTTTTAAATAAATCAAAACCCGTGATTGTCGCAAGACGCTGTCACTGAACCAATGTATCAAATATACATTTTTCCATTAATTAACTTTAACAAAATGCTGTTTTCAGTATCCTTGATTTTTATATTGCTCGCAGGAGGTGCGAAAAGTAGAGTATACTCCTCGGGGATTAAGATGTTTTGTCTTAGGCACGCTTGAATCCCTCCCTGCACTCATGACTCATTGTTAAATCTCTCGCTTTGCTCGGAAATTAACTTATAACACCCTCGCTTGGCTCGGGAGTTTACTATTGTTTAATGTTTGTTACCTCAAAGCTGTTATTATTTTTTCAATGTAAACATTCCCGTCGTTGTTGTTGTAAAAATAATTTTCGGTTATTTGTCTCCTAAATTAAAAGAAACTGGCCAAGGGCGAGTAGGACTCGCGAATTTATTGTTCCGCATAAATCATATATTTTGTTTCTGAAAGAACTGCAAAACGGTTTCCAGATTTGTTCCTTTATACCTGAGATAAAAGACCTTGCTATGACCCAAATATCATGACTCTAGGTCAACGGGAAGTAACCCTAATGGTTTTAAGTCGTAGACAAAGTTGCAATTGCGTGTCGCTCTTTCTGCTATTCTAAAAAGTGAAATAATTGTCCATGCTTAGCGTTTCGAGCTGTCAAAACTTTCTGCAGTACCTCGCAATGATGTGTGGTAATTCAGGTCTAGACAAAGCTGTTTAAAGGTCTGCTTGTCCAACCTGTAATATTTAATGACGTCTAACTATTATCAAAAACACTCCACATTATTATCAAAAAACACTTCACACACTAGGTCCTGTGCAACCCGTGTATATCATCAGCCCATCAGGCAGGTGGTCTGCAGGTCCTTGAAACCCTTACTAATTTAGCTGTAATTCTCCACAAACAGTATGTCCGGCATATTGTTGATAGACTTCAAAGACTGGCATCTGACATCTTCGTAGTCTGCGCTAGCGGCTCAGCCACGCCGTCTCATCATGCGCAGCCCAAAACATTTTTAGTGCGTGCATTTTCGAATAAAAGTAGGAACACGAAAATGAATAAAGACACGATACCTACCCAATACAAATTTAAAAAATATATCGAATTTCTGTTGGCACAAGTAACAATGTGTGCTAAAACATGATTAAAACAGCTGGTTGAAAATCGCCACTTTCTCTCACGCAAAGTCACGTGACCTTGTATCTACAAGTCCTTAGCATTCAATATCTTATCGAAATATTTATCGTTTTCTACTGTCAAAAAGAGCATGTTATCTACGTAGCGTATGAAGGTTATCGAAATTGAAGAGAAAAACGGTCTTGACTGACGGACAGACAGACAGATGGACAGACGCACTACGAAGTGATCCTATAAGGGTTGCTTTTTTGGAGTCCCGCGCCTTTAAAGGAAAAAAGGAACAAGTATAGGATCACTTCGTTGTCATCTATCTGTACGTCTGTCTGTCCGTCTGCTTGGAACAGACCAATTGACAGCAATACCCTTTTTCTAAGGAACGCCTAAATATATCAAGTTGAAATAATTTCGATTATTGAAGTCAGTAGTCTCTGGAAGTTGTGAAAAAATTTAAATTATAGGTCAACGCAATCAAAAGAAACCAGTACTTCACATTGAACTAGAATCATAAAATTTGACACGAAACAAGGTCTAATAGCATAAGTATTGCTATTAGGCCCGTTTTGGTTGTGCTACAACTAAAGAAAGACCTTTTGTATTTGGGTATGTGATGCTCAAGTCATATAGTGATGGTAATTTATTGGTATTGTTAAATAGAACAGCAACTAAATCTAACCAAACCTAATCGAAATATCTACTTCTATGTTGGCCATGATTCACTAACGGCGTCAAAGGCTCTTGACAGTTAGACACGGTCAGAATTAGAATTACAAGTTTTATAAAATGTCGTTATTTTTTATGTCATAATGAATGATGTAATATGAGCACTGTCTGAAAGAAACAGTTTTAGCTAATGGTTGGTCAATGATCATTTGTCGTTGCTTTCCTGTATTTATACTTCCTGCTTTTAAAGCCATTGCACATATACTACTCAAAACAAAATAAGGGCCACTTACATATTTCTGTTTTTGAGTAAATTTTTAGATGTAAACTAATTAATAAGTGACTAATTAATGATGTCTGCCTCCTTCAGTATCCAACCTCTTTAATGCTGGTGTTTAAGTCTTACAGCTGGCCAGAAATTGAAGCAAATAAAAAAAACGAGTTTCAGGTCAAATTCCTTTCAGATGGAATCACAACTTTATTCTGTTAAAAAACGATTTCTGTCCATCTTTTGCTTCTTTTAACATCTTTTGTTAATAATGCCACGTCAAGGAAGGCATATGGATACCATTACTGCCACCAGAGCCGTTACATTGATTGCTGAAGGTCATTCACAGCGGTCTGTAGCTTTTCCGTTGGGTTTCTCTCGCCGAGCCATCCACAATGTGTGGGATCGGTTCCAAGAGACTGGCAGTGTTGCAAGAAGGCCTGGATCGGGCAGGGTGCGAGCGACTACGGCACAAGAGGATCGCTACATCCGATTGAGTGCCCGTCGAGAGCGCTCTGTGACGGCACGTAAGTTACAAAATCGCCTACGGTTGACAACGGGGACTCGTGTTAGTGACCAAACGATACGTAATTGACTGCATGAAGACCAGGAAAGGTCCAGACGCCGAGTAGTACGAATTCCTTTATCTAGGGTTCAACGTGGAAATTAAGTTTTTGCCGCGAACATTCAGATTGGAGCATGAGTCAATGGGGTATGGTGCTCTTCACAGATGAGTGTAAAGTGAAGCTTTGTAGTGATGATCGGCGGATTAGAGTATGGAGACGACAGGGTGAGAGATTTTTCGATGTTCTGCATCAAGGAAATTGACTGCTTTGGAGGTCCTAGTGTGATGGTTTGGCCTGGGATTAGCTTACAAGGCAAAACTGAGCTGGTTTTCTTAAATCAAGGCACAGTAACTGCACAACGGTACATCGATGAAGTCATCAGGCCTCATGTGATTCCATTCTCACAGAGAGTGGGGCCAGGGTTCTGGTTAATGCATGACAATGCCCGCCCACACACAGCTCGGGCCACTCAGACTGTACTGGATTACTCCCATATTCGTGTCCTACCATGGCCAGCGTATAGTCCGGATTTTAATCCAATAGAGCATATGTGGGACCAATTAAAACGAAGGGTTAGGGAGCATGAGCAAGGGGTTCACAACCAGCAACAGCTTATGGATGCTCTGAAACGTGCGTGGGAAGAGATACCTGATGAAAACATCAGAAACTTAATCGAGAGTATGCATTCAAGGCTCCAGGAGTGTGATAACAGGAGAGGAGGACACACCCGTTACTAAATTATTAAAAAAAAAGCTTGTGTCAGTTTTTGTTTTGTTTTGCAAAGAGTTTCTGTTTAGTTTTTGCTGTTGACAATGGACTAATTTCATGTTAATTGAAATAAGTGAAACAATTGACTACACAATTAAATGGTTATTAGCATAAGTTAAAACAAAAGCCTTGTTACATGTTATTTTAATAAATTTACATTACTGTTTACTATATTTTTCACGTAGCAATCAAAATACTTAGTGGCCCCTATTTTCTTTTGAGTAGTATATATATAAACACACAACCACATTGAAAGAAAATATTGCAGCATGATGTTTTGATGAGCAAAAATAATCTAGAAACCGGTACCAAACATAAAAGAAAATAAAAAGCCGAAGCCGCTAAAATTGTACGCTAATATAGACGTTTCATAGAGAAAACCGCGCCGGCACATAATTGGATGAATATTCAACTCCTTAATCAATAGACCTATTACCACCAAGCCTTCCTGAGCCAGCGGGCTGTGAAATTGAACGAAGTAGACGGATATAGTTATAAGTATGTGGAGAGAAAGAGAAGATGGTATAAGTGCATGTTCGCTTTTAAAAATCATTGCTAGGGTCCTGTTGAATCGGATAAAAACCGCTTCATGAAGCAGTTATATTCGAGCTAAATCATGATATATCTATTATCCTTTAGCACAAAGACTTATTTTTGATGGTGATGGTTACGTCACGTGCACAAAAATAATATAATTACCCTGTTTATCCCTAATGTGATGACTTGAGGACAGTCACACATATATATTTACTTACCTCTTAGGAATGGCAGGAACTCCATCAATCTATCGGCCCTTGAACTATATTACAACAATCGTTGGGATCGAAACACCCAACACGAATATTTTCATAATTTTGCATTTATCTACAAGTTACCTGTACAGTCCTCTTCAACTTGAAGGTAATTATAATAAAGGTAATTGAAGGTAATATATGACGATAATTTTCCTGCATCTGTGTATGTTTTGAATCTCACATAGAAGTAGATCATCTGTCAAAACTGTATGACGATGATGAGGGCTATATGTCGAGGCGGAAAACGATCGCACCAGAAAATGGAGATCGCCTTAAATTCAAAAATCGATATGAATGAAATTTCAAATAGACAACAATATGCTTGTAAGTTTGCCCCTTTTGTATGTTCCAGAGTTATGCCCTACATATCTGCCAGCCTCCTGGATAGGAAAACGCGTTTCGTGATATATGTAGGACATATTATATGTAGTAAATATATATTACACAATTAATACACTATTTTTCATGTTGTATGTCTCAGCGGCAACAATATGCCACTTCGAAAGTAAATAGTTTTTGAAAAATACCGACGGAACCAGCCTTCTGCCAACCATCTCCTCCCCACACACAAATAACGCTGACTCGCATTCATTGCTCTCCGGGTGCGGTTAATCAATTATTCTAATGTTGTAGACGTGGCGGTGGATGTGAGCGTGTTATTTTATTACAAAAAAAGAAACAGCAAAGCGCTTTGGAGATTGCCGGCATTTTATGCTGACGTCGAATGGGATTATGTTTGAAGCACATTCTCGAATAAAACTGAATAATATCCCATCTCCCTCTATCCTTTTAGAATGTTATAATCCAGATATCGTACGACTTCTAGTACTTTAACAACGGTTAGTTTTGTTCAGAGTATATAAATTGTACCCATTGATTGAGTGTTATATATGTCACCGTAAGATTGTCTAAACCGTTATTTGATAAACTAACGTTTTTTTTCTCTTTAGTTGGTCAACTATCGACAGATAGTAAACTGTAGCGTACTGCTTACTATGTGACGCGTTAGTTGATAAACTAACGGTTAAAACCGTCAAATAGTAAACATGTTTAAACTTGAATTGCAAACTAAATACCATGGCAAACACTGCGGTAGCTTAGATAAAGACTAGAGGAGGCGAGCGCAGAGAAGTCCCCGAATAGTTTTCGTGTTAGGTTGATATGTAAGAACAAAAAAGAGTAAATTCGAAACCCTATTGGTCTGGTTTACTACCTGTCGATAGTTTATCAACTTAGGGTTTTGACTATCTTACGGTGACATAAACAAGTTGACAGAAGTTTTTTCATCCCACAGGTTTGGTATAATCAGTCAGCGACGAATTTCAGTCCAAACTTCTGAACGATATAATAAAATCTTTCATTATAGGTTTATTAAAAACCATCATTAATTAATTATCACAACATCTCTCCATCAATATCAAAATCTTGGCCCAATCACCTCCCCTCTTTTGCAGCAGCAGCCAAAGTTCAGCAAGTCACGGCCTCATTTCTACTTACCAGGTTAATCCTTCCGCGCGATAGAAACAAAAATGAGCCATAGGCCGGGCAATCAATCCATGGACCCAATCAGGCCCGTCACAGTCCGATCCGATCTCGGTGGAAAAAAGTAAAGAAAATCGCTGATAACGTCCCCGATGCAATAGGAAGGTGATGGGGTAAGGGCGACAGATGTGACAGTTGGTAGAAGATGGTGCAATACTTCTAGACCCAGCTATACGCCTTATATAATACCTACTTAAAGTAATACTATCAAAAATCGAATTATCACTATAAGGACTTATTCAACAAACTTTCAGATAGTTTTGAAAACAATTTTCAATTACATAAACTTGCAAATAGCGATAGTAAACTAGGGTTTAGTGTATGGGCAACAAAAAGAATCCGTAAAAGTAGGGATACACTTCATGGCAAAAAAAACATCTACACATGACCCAATTTTTATTCAACATGTAAAATTATATTCAAAAATATTTAGGGACGTCTATGTCGACGTCGTACGTCGACGCTAAGTGCGAACACATAAAAACAAAGAAAAACAAGAAGACATCGTCGAATAAAACTAAAACAATTTGGAATATCATAAATAGAGAAGCAGGTAAAGAAAATCAGGAGACCGTAGCTTTTTAATTAAGATTGAAGATAAACTAATAACTTCTAACGATGACATCGCGGCCGCATTTGAATAGTTATTTACAAATGTTCCAATTGTTATTACGGCTTCTAAAGACTTGACTCCGGATCTTGCTGCATCATTTTTAAAAGACAATGTTCCAAAGTGCGCCCTATGGCATAATTAAAGAATTTAAATTGTAAAATATGAAAAATCTGACGATCTCTGGGGCATGTCAGTAAAAATTATTAGCTCGGTGATAGACGAACATGCCCCTGATTTAGTTAAAATCTTCAATAAATGTATAGATGAGAGTACTTTCCCTGATCTCCTGAAACACAGCAGGCTAGTACCTTTATTTAAAAGCGGGGATAGGGGTGACCCCACAAATTTCAGACCAGTCTCGGTTCTACCCGTATTGAGTAAAATATTTGAGAAGATTGTATTGGGTCAGTTGCTGGCGCACTTCTATTCGCATAAAATTATCCATAGACAGCAGTTTGGATTCACAAAAGGGCGGTCGACAACAGATGCTGGAGTCATATTAGTCAAACATATTTTTAATGCGTGGGAAGATTGTAGGTATTTTTGTGACCTGTCCAAGGCATTTGACTGTGTAGACCACGAAACATTGTTCTTAAAGCTAAAACACTACGGCCTAAAAGGCAATAGCTCTAAGATTATGAGATCGTATTTAGAAGGGAGAGTTCAAAAAGTTACATTAATAGGACAAAATCGTCGGGTTCTCAGGTGAAGATGGGAGTCCCACAGGGATCTCTTCTGGGGCCGTTCCTTTTCCTCAGATATGTAAATGGTTTGCCATTCATACTACAAAACATGTCAGAGATAGTATTATTTTCAGATGACACGTCACTAATTTTTTAAATTAGGAAACAAGAAAATGACTTCCAGGAAACAAATAATGCTCTCTCGCGAGTACTAGACTGGTTTACTGCCAATAACTTGCTTCTGAATTAAAAAAAGACAAAGTGCATAAAATTCACTTTACATAATGTAAGGCAAGTTGAGAGTAACATTGTATTGGGGAAAGACAAACTAAAACTAATAGATGAAATGGTATTCAACGTCATCACTCATGATGCCAAACTACAGTGGGGTCCTCATATTGTAAAAATTGGACATAGACCTAGCTCCGCAGTATATGCAATTAAAATAATCAAGGAATTGACTGATGTTGCAACTGCTAGGCTTGTATATTTATGTTATTTCCATAGCATTATGTCCTACGGCATACTACTGTGGGGACGTGCTACTGACATTAAGACCATCTTCATTTTGTAGAAGAGAGCGATCCGATTTATTTATAAGCTAGGTAATAAAGAGTCTTTGAGAGATTTCTTCAAAGAAACCAGCATCCTAACAGTTGCAAGTCAATATATCTATGAAAACATAATGTATGTGAGGAAAAATATCAGTAGCTTTAGAACCATTGATAGCCGCCACAATGTGCAAACTAGAAATAAATATAAACTTTTTATCCAATGTTCAGTCTCACAAAAGTTAGTAGTTCTTTTATGGGACACTGTTTATGTTTCTACAATAAAAAGAAGCTGGATTCGAAAAATGTATAAAGCACACATTGTGCACAAAGACCTACTACAAAATTAATGATTTTTTACAAGACACCGACATCTGGAATTAAACCAGTTCATTGCACCCTATATATTATGTAATAATTAGGAACCTACTTAATGTTTTATTATGCTTGCTCTATTATGTTATGACGTTCATTAAGTCTAAAATTTTGTGCTATTGTGAATAAAAATCTTTGAATTGAATTGACCAGGGGCGTAGCTCTGCGAGAGATAATTTGAAACTGTCTTGAGATATAAACTGTTGGCCTTCATCATGGACATTGGACGTCGATTGAGGGACCGAGCAACCACTCTGGGGCTTTACTGGTTCAGAGGAACTTGCTAGCTGACTGCTGTATGTAGGGTAGCCCATTTCGAACGGTCAGAAAAACGGTCATGAAAACTCAGAAGGACATGAAGTTTTCATGCAAGGAACTATGGTATCCATTTTTTTCAATTATATAAAATTTTCTGTTAGCTAAATATTGTCTCATTCAAACACACAAAGTTTATAAAATTAGGATCTGTCATTCCTAAAAAAAATACAAAAATGTTTGTACTGAAAATTAAGTGTTCCGTACCCGAGGGTGCCAAACAGGACCCTATTACTAAGCTAAGCTGTCCGTCTGTCCGTCCGTCCGTCCGTCAGAGGGCTGTAGCTCATGAATTGTAATAGGTAGAGAGTTGATTTATCTACAGAATGTTTATTTCTGTAACCGCTATAGCAACAAATAATGACCTACGCGAGATTTTATGTACTAAAGGGGGTTCCCATATAAGAGCTGTGTTGTAATACCCCACGCGATGTAACAAACCATATCATAATTCAAATATAGTCGTAGATTTTACGTTTAATCACATGTTTGTGGTAGCACAATTGGTTTGATATCCATTGCGCAATCTAAGTTCTGGGTTTGGACATAATTTTATTTTTGTTTTATTATTTTTAATGCTTAAGTTTTCTTGTACGATCGTACGGAACCCTTCGTGTGCGAAGTTCCGCACTTGACCGATTTTTCCTTATATTCCGCACTAGTGCAGCCCCACGACAATGGCTCGTGCGAATAATACCACCTCGTGTGTAATGAATGACCAACTATATCACACTTGTATCATAATGTACTATTATACCACAGCTTCAGCTGAATGATATCTTCCTGGAATAAGAAATAGCGTGATTTATGCCTTTACCATACTGCTATCAGTTTACGGCTGGGTGGAGGAATTGATTATTGACTAAGTGACTAAATGTTAGCAAGTGAAAACTCTTTTCTTTTTGGCTCAATAACCTTCAGTCTCCTGAGACCAAGTGAAATGGTCCCTCCCTCACGTCAATTCTATAACCTACATACCCACCACGTTCACGAATCTTTGAACTTTAGCCATCAGCTAATAAGTTTGCTCGCTCTTGCATGACGAAAGCGGAATTGCTCCAATTCCACTCTTAAAATTCGCATTCGTGATCCGCGATCGGGCAAGTTCGGCAACTTTCGGATTTCCATCGCTTCCGGGATACGGTAGATTTTATCACCTTCCTGAGGACGCCGCTTAGTGCGGTGATTGGGACAGATATTTGCTTCCAATCCGATCAAAAGAAATAAGAAGTAGCTAATCAAAAAAATAAAATAAAACCGGTCAAGTGCGAGTCTAAATCGCGCACGAAGGGTTCCGTACCACCGTTCAATGAAAGCGATGGTGTGGAGTGAATAGTTTGGATTTTACACAGCAAAATATTGTTTACAAAGTTATTGGTGCGATTACTTTCACACTCCATGTACGTAACCAGGTGCATCCATAAGTTTGTATGTGGTATTGAAAGAATTGTTGTATGGGAGCCCCCTTAAATATTTCCTTTATCCTGTTTTTTAGTATTTGTTGTTATAGCGGCAACATAAATACATAATCTGTGAAAATTTCAACTCTCTAGCTAGCTAGGTTCTTGAGATACAGCCTGGTGACAGACGGACGGACAGCGGAGTCTTAGTAATAGGGTCCCGTTTGGAACCCTTCGGGTACGGAACCCTAAAAAGTGGGTTGAAAATTTATTCCCATTCATTTCCCCATACGTGGTGCTGAGGCACAGTATTTTCATTCGACTGTAAGAGTAGATGTATGTATACGCATGTGTATACTCGCCATAAATGCTTTGTGTGCATCGAGAGCCATTGCCCTAGTTTCATTTGTTTTTTTGGGGTTCCGTACCCGAAGGGTGCCAAACGGGACCCTATTAGTAAGCCTCCACAGTCCGTCCGTCCGTTTCTCTGTCACCAGGCTGTATCTCATGAATCGCGGTAGTTAGACAGATGAATGTATTTCTGTTGTCGCTATAACAAAAAATACTAAAACACAGAATAAAATCAATATTTAAGGGGGCTCCCATACAACAATTCTTTCAATACCACATACAAAAATTATGAATGCACCTGGTTACGTATATATACTGTGAAAGTAGCTGCACCAATAACTTTTTAAACAACATTTTGCTATGTAAAATCCAAATTATTCACTCCACACCATCCCTACGTTTGTACGGTGGTACGGAACCCTTCGTGCGCGAGTTAGACTCGCACTTGACCGCTTTTTAAAATTTTAAATCCCTTGGCTATGGATTTTTAATAGAGTTTACTGCGGATGCAACTCAATATACCCGGTTGGCATAAATATACATAGACATATATGAAATAAATTTTACATTCACCGTAATCATTTTCAGAATGTAAGATATGTTTTGCCGATTTTGCAATTTACAACAGTAAATTTGACGTGCTCACGATAAAATAATGAGTAGCTTAAATACAGGCCGAAAATGCGCACAAGAAAAAAATATAGCGAACAGCGAATATGTAAATAAGGAATCCGCAGAACGACTCGGAAACTCCTAAGTCCTTATTGATATACTCTAGAAACAGCGAGAAGCTTTATCTCTGGCCAGTCCACGGCAAGAGGATTCCAAATTTGAATACATCCATTTCGAATTCATTCATTTCCAAATTCAGTTTTGCGAACTCGACGGACAGAACTCCGGATTTACTGAATCAAATGCTAATATCAAACTAAAGTAAGTGTTCAAATATTTGACGTCGAACATTATTTATTATTATTTATTGTGTATCATAAAAATGTACGTCCGCTTCCAACGGAGATGTTTGTTTTTCCGAGCGTCCCATGTCATTATTTACACAAACTGTAGTAAGCAAAAGAGAGCGTTTTGCCGGCATTTTCCCTAGCATGTGAGAATCTCGAGGCAATAAATCTATTGGCATCGAAGGGGCTTCCTGGGCTCCCAAGCCTCTGCTTTGACAATTTCTTGTATCTCTTTGGTTCGAGTTTATCTCAGCTCGGTCTCTATTGACCGGTGCAATGGAGGGTGATATCTGCTTTTGACTTAAGAAAAAGGCTCTTTGTATCTCTGGATATTTAGTGAGTGACTTAGGCGTGCGTTTGCTATAATTTGCGGCAGGCAACCGGCCGTGCGGGGGGTTGCGTCTAGACATCTTTTGAAGTTTTGGAGGGCGATGCATTTCGACACGGAAAAACCACATTGGTCGCTTATATTTCCTAGGTTGTTAGATATTTTTATATAAAACACAAATCGATGCCGTCGTGATCGTGGCTAATGGAATACTAAACAACGGTTATACCTTGCTAAGAAATCTATTTAACTTGTTAATAATATAATAAATGTAGCCCATTAGTCCCCCCTCCCCATCGAGGGGCACAGGCCACTACCTGGATACGAGTAAGATTGCACCATATCTATGGAACTTACTTGCTTAAAATGTCTACAGCTTTATAGGCCACTAAGCATAATATACTAATATAATAAGTTATTTTTTTTTTATAAAACACAATGTCAAAATCTATAAAAAGCTTCTTTGTAACTAAAACATAAACTTACATGAAAACTGTTTCTTATTTTAACTTTGTAATTAATGAAAATTTACTCCTATTTTTAAATAAGTAATTCATAATTATCTACAAGGTAGATTACACGTTTATATTTAGTCGTCAACAATATATTTTACTTGATTACATTCTGAACCACTCTGACCCGTATTAATAAACCGTTGTCAGCTCTGATAGTTGTCTCAGCCATAGATTTAGCATCACTGAAGAAACTCCTTCGTCGTTGACGAATTTCAATTGATGAACAGAGCGAGGGAGAGACAAGGACAAGTATAATGGTAAAGTGGACACGAAAGAGCTGGCACAATGCTAAGATGAGACTAGAACATTTATACATGCATCCAATGCTTCAATTTATTGTCTAAATTATTTTCCACTAAGCAGAACATAACTTAAAATAGAGTCACGCCTTTTCCCATATAGGGTGGCAGAGACACAATGGTGCCCACTTTGAGCCAGTTATTCAAGACTCCATTTTAGGCTAGCCCATCGCCGCGGCTATAGAGTAATGAAGGTTTCCTCACGATGTTTTCCATCACGGTTAGAACGTCCGTATAATGTACTTAAGATAAATTAATTATCTCATTGGTACATGGTCAGGAATCGAAACTGCATCTCCTGTGTGAGAAGCAAGCGTGAAACCCATTAGACCACTGAGCTCTGTAACAGAAGTGTTTCTAAATTAGAGGACAATAAATTATAGTGTATAACAGTGCTTGGTGGTGCAGGGAATAAGCACAATATCAATGATTAATATGATCCAGCACATTTCGCTTTACACAGGCGATAATTTTTTTCGTTATGTTTTAGCCCCACCGATGTTGCAAACCCTTTGCAAAACATTGACCGAGCGTAAAGTAAATCAAATTCTATACGTCTCACAATTTTTAATGATGTGGTCTCTCTCTGTGGTCTCACATACGGGCCTTACAATTACTGGCTAATGTGGCACAACTTTCTAAGCCTCTGCCATCCCATATGGGAATAGGCGTGATGATATATGTTTTCTTGAAGGAATATTCTCTTCTAGCACAGTTCTAGTTCTGCTCTTACTTTACCCTTAAAACGCTGATTTATGAGCTGTTTCTCTATGATGGCCGACAAAGCAAGTTTGTCAAACTATAAAAGTATTCCCATGTTTCGTGTGACAGTTATTCAAGATATTCCATGACGAATGGCCGGGTCGACACGAGACACGGAGTGTTTCCAGACTGTTCGTATGGGAAAAGTTTTAAAATCCTATGGAGGAAACTTTGCCCTCCGAACGAAGAAGAAAAACCGTAGCATCGGCGTTCCATTATCATAGAATATCAAACTGTGCTTCAAAATATAATGGACTAAAAGGATTGTGTGGTATCTGAGTCTAAAAATATGAAACCAATTCCTATAACAATAAAGAACAAAACAAAACCAGCCAATTGTGAGTCGGACGCGCGCACTGAGGGTTCCGCACAAATGGCATTCTTATAACAATGGAGGCACAACATTTCGATATTTTTCCTAACTTGTGTTATAAGACCTTGTTTCGTGGGAAAATTTCATGATTCTAAATCTTTGGGAAGGACCCTATAGGTTTTGATTCCCTTGATGTCAAGCAAATTCAGTAAAATTGTAAACAGCGGTAAATTTTAATTGCGTTGACATATATGTTTGATTTTTTCGCATCTTCAAGAGACCACCAACTCTAGTTATTTATATTAATTTCAACTTGATACCGAGAAAAAGTGTCTTGACACACATACCGACAGACAATGAAGTGATCCTATAAGGGTTCTTTTTTTCCTTTTCTGATACGGAGCCCTAATGAAGGTGTATTTCATATGTGCTTAGCAACTTATCAGGTATATTATTTTTGAAGTAATTTTTTTTTTTAGCTACGAACGGTTGATGGCTTTTCAAAAGAGCATTGGTTTTAAAACGCTCTTTAATTAGGCAGATTATGTAAAAAATAAAGTTCTGTCTAATTCATGTCTTTTATTACAAAACGGGACGGGAGGCTTCCTCACAACATCATCTCGAGCCCAAGCCAACCTGTCCTGCACGCGGTGGTTCTGCTGACTAACGAACGATGCTCTGGCGAAACCCCACCAACTCGTACTGGACCAGCGAGGTAGTCTGATGGTTGTTTGTTTGCTGATGATACTTCACTGGTCTTCAAAATGGAAAAACAAAAAGAAGATTTTGATGATTTTAATGGTGTATTGTCTTTAACCTTGCATTGGTTCACAGTTAATCATTTATTGTTAAACACTGGTAAAACCATGTGTATTAAATGTCACGTCCAAAGGTCAGGCAAGGTGAGACCAGTTTTGTATTAGTATATATATAATTATTAATAATTTGTATAAAATTATTAAATTATAGGAAGTTTCTTGGAATAACCATTGATAGAAAATTGCAGAGGTTAGGTTCCCCCACATAATAAATTAGCTGGTAAATTAAGTTCTGCGGCTTACTGTGTAAGGAAAATCAGACAAAACACGGATTTGGCTGCATCTAGGCTAGTATATTTTATTTACTTTCATAGTGTCATATCCTATGATATCTTGTTGTGGGGGTAAGCAGCGGATATTCGAACTATTTTTATTTTACAGAAAAGTGCTATTCGAGAAATTTAAAATTTAAAAAGAACAGTCTCCTTAAGAGAGCTTTTTAAATAAATTGACATACTAACTCTAGCTAGTCAATTTATTTTCACAAATTTATATACGCAAGAACATAAAAACATTTTCCAAACTTAGCGACAGCTGTAATGAAAACCTAAGAAATAATCATAGACTGGTTGCGCCCCGGTTTAGACTCGCGAAGGTTAGCAGTTCTTTCAAGGGTCAGTGCATTCTCTACTACAATAAGATACCTCTGGAGATATGTAATTGCCAGTTGAGCAATTAAGAAAGCATGTTAAAGCGACTTTGTCAAAAAAGGGATATAACAATATTCAAGATTACTGAAATAATGGGACTGTATGGGGTTAGTCTAGCTCATGACAGTTCTTGCTGTTAATAATTTTGTTATAATTTATTCCTGCTTGTTAAATATTATAATTTATACTGTAATGTTTGTATAAGTTAAGCACAAGCAATTTTTAAAAGAGATCTATAAATCAATCTGTGGGAGTTTCTATGCCTTTCTTCTTCCACAGCGGTAAAATCTAGAGAAGTGGCGAAGAATCACGTTTGCTAAGTAGATGTAAATATCTACAGTAATAAATAATTTTGACATGACTTGACTTGTCCAATACTACCATAGTAGTACACCCGTAACCCCGGCCCAAAGTTCCCGGCGCCTCCAGCGGCGACGCCAGCGATGATGGTAGCCATACTTGCCGCAGAGGCAAGGGTGTGATGAATCTCAAAGCGAGAGTGATTTCCCGTTATCTTAACATGGCAAGCAAACTGTGGCTCAAGCAGGAATAATTACCAGAGTGAAAAAGTGTTCGATTTCATATAAAATTAACCTTACGTCATTGTACATAAGAGTCACTGGCAGTTTGATTCGAATACTTTTTCGACGCGTAATCATTCCTGCTTCCTACACTGAACTCCGAAATACTGAACATATAACCTTCAATATCCAGACTCTAATGACGGAAAAGCGCCTTGTAGAACTTGAGAATGCGCTGAAAGACGTCAAATGGGATATCGTGGGCCTATCGAAAATCAGTAGACCATCAGAGATCACCGAAGAAAGTGACCGAATAGTCCATTGGTGCCACCAATGGACTATTTGGTGTAGGCTTCTTGGTGACAGAGAAGTGGAAGAATAAAATAATCGAATTTTCCGGCTACTCAGGTAGAGTAGCAGTACTAAATTCTGCGTCACAGACAATAAATAAATGACGCATTATATGAGTATGAGTATGAGTAAATCCATAACTATAGTAAACATCTTTGCACCAACATCCACGCTCAGAAGACTTTTACGACCTTGTTAACCACCGAGGTACATGGAATATAGTCTTCGGTTACTTCAATGGAAAAATCGTTCCAAGGCAAGCTTGGGACAAAGAGGACTTAGTGGGACCACACGGGCTTGGGTGCCGAAACGAGCGTGGTTCCCGATTGCTCTAGTTTGATTTCGGACAAAGCCTCCAAATAAGCAATAGTTTCTTCTACAAAATACCGCAACGGCGCTGGACGTAGATTTCACCTATCAATAGAACTTTAAATTAAATACTTTATCCTGGCTTTCAGACAAACTCTCATCAAAGATATCTCAGTAATCAACAAATTCAAATTAAGCTCCAACCACAGACCACTGGGTGCACCTGGACTCAAAATCCAAGGAAACATACTGTTCAAACAAAAAGTTAAGAGATTGTCCAAATATATACTCTTCATTAATTCAGAAAAAAACTATCTTGAACTAAATAATTGTTTCCAAAACCTTGCTATAGATATCGAGGACCCTGAATCACAATATATGAATATTATAAATTCCATAAAATCGGCCAATACTAAATTTAAAGAAACTAAAAGAAATGCTAATAAATGAACAGAGAATACAAAACAGCTTTGATATAAAAGAGAATCTCTACCAAATGCTCCCCCGAATATAACATTCTAGACCGTCAAGTGAAACGCAGCATCTGAACATCTGACTGACATCAGGAACTTTAACCTCGTAAGGCCCAAGACGAAAACTGCCGACTATAGATAATTGCCGAATGTGTTTCATTGAGGACAGAAATAATTGAAGTGCTTTAGATCCAAGACATTTTTTGTAAAAAAAAACACCCTTCGCTTTATAGAGCATTTTGCCAGTTTTACCACATATCTAAATAGACTAATTAAAGATTTTTCTACAGTAATAAATGCGTTTTTTTTGTTCTTGAATAAACACATTGGGCGTTAGTTGCAAAAATGAGCTTATTTTATTGGTCATCATACCATAACAGTAGGTCTTAATATAATCACAAAGTAATTTCAGAAAAGTTTTATTCATAAAATCTAATCAAAAACAAATTGTTATAAACAACAATCAACACTAGCAAAAATCCTTCAACGATATTAGTCTCCTGGACACTCAAATCTCTAATTTAATAACATAAATATTACAAACGCAATAGTAAACTCTAAACGTCATTGCAACCCGGTTGTAAGTTTTGGACGTTAGAAACAATCAAATTCTAATTATTAATTATTTCTTATTAAATATCTCTTTGAAATAAAGAGTCTTTCACAAATAAAGTAGGAACTATTAATAAATCTTAATAACTAGTAAAATTCTACGCATGGAATGCTTTGTAGCAATTTCTTTGCCTATTGAGACATAAATACACATTGCAAATACTGCATTTAGTGCGCGATTTGTTATGACAGTGACGACATCGTGACTGCTTTGCTTCATATAAAGGCATATGTTTCGATCTTTGCTGTCGGCGCCTCTTTGATGGAACTGCATTAGTTGGCCTTCCCCTTTTTCGTTTTAGGTTTGGACTTGTATCTTCTTCATCGCCGTTTGAATCACCCGAGCTGTCTTCCCCTGTATTCATCTCGATAATTTTTTCGCCTAATTCCATTTTGAAATTACGAATTTGTTGTATCTTCTTCACTGGAACGCCTTTTGCCCTCATTCTTATGTTGTAGCCATGCGTTAGATACCGCTAAATCTAGCATGTGCGCAAAAAACCGTTGTGTCCGTTTTCTCGTCCTGTATCGGTTAGGGCAGACTGACAGCATTCTGTCAGCCAAATCAACGCCCCCCATGAAGGTATTATAATTGCGTACGACTCTGGGCCTGTTGACATTAACATAGCGTTTTTCGCGCTTGCACCACCGTCGGCAACCATCTTCGGGATCTTTAGCCTCAACCGTGAATAACATGAGTACAGGTTTGTTGTCAAACCACTTAGTGATTGCAACCTTGTCGTCTTCCCTAACAATGGAACGCATACTTCCTCTGCCAAGTTTTTTAAGGCTTTGTCGTCAATCAGCTTATCTCTGGCAGCAGCTGGTACTCTATTTAATTGGATAGTTCCTGTACATCCAATACCTTCTTGAAGGAGTTTATCAGCCAATTTAACAGTGGTTAAATATGCGGATAGGTCGTATTTCCCTGATATACGTCAAAGTCGCAAAATAATCCATTGGGATTAGCAAGCACAAATGCTTTTATGCCTACTGGGTTAGGCTTCCCAGGGAAATACTGTTTGATGCCACATGATCCCGTAAAAGGAATTATCATTTCCTCAATTGATAACTTTTTTCCTTTATCTTGTCGCCTGCATCCAGCTTGAATTTTGTCAATTAATGGTCTCACTTTCCATAGTTTATCTTTAGCTCGGGCGTCAGTACCAATATTATCATCATAAACAAATTTCAGGGAGTTTCTCAGCTGCATAAAACTATTACGAGGCATATTGTCAGCAATTACAGCCACTCGCCATTTTCCTTCCCAATATCTCCTCAACCAAGGATAGTTAATCGTTGACATCACAAATTATATGCCAGTGTAGAAATTCATTTCTTCTTTAGTCAGATTCAAGCTTTTACCATTTTTTTTACTGCTGTTTGGTTTGTGCAAGCAACAATATTATTGATAAGATCATCATCAATATACTGCCTGTACAAACTCATTCTATCCGTTGCCTCCAGGATATTGGGTAGGTAGCCGGGTTGAAGTAATTCTGATTCCCGAGGAGTAAAGGTTTTTTCTGACCAACCTGCAGTTGAGGAACCATTACGAGCTGATGAACTATGTCCTTGATGTCCAACAAACACTCCTCTACTTAGAAATGATCTGCCCCTGCTTCTGCCGCGTGCGGTGCTCCGTTGAGCAGCAATCACGTTACTTGCAGCTTCAGGTTCAGACTCGATTTGCTGGTGTCATCGTGTTCCTTAGTTAGTTGAAACTCCGGGTCAGAATATATGTCGTTATAACAAAACAACAAACAAACAAAAATTAGTTTATTCAGTAAGTACAGCAGCACAGGTCGTGGGACTCCCCTTTTAAGTTAATAAAAACCTGTGGTAGGGGAGACCGCTCATTCCACATTGGAGAATTACACTTACGTCTTAATAAACCAGGTAGGTAGTTGTACACACATACTTATAAGTTTATAAACTTATAAGTATGTGTGTACAGTCCGAAACCCAAACTAGCCGGGCCGGCCCGCACACTAAATTAGTATGCAGGCCGGCCCAGCTAATCGGGTCCCAGACTGTACCTATAAAGTAAGTAATATAACTATTATTTTTTATCGGTCTTGCTCCGATCGGTGTAAGTTAATTGTATATCTGTTTTGTGTTGTACAATAAAGAAATTACACAAACCAATAAATACGAGTACAACTGAGTAGGTATGTTGTTTACAAATAACTCAGATTTACGCGAAGTACTTAAATAAACCAGACATCAATTGAATTGAAAATGGATTACAAATAATAATAAACAAGCATGTTTTCGGGATGAAACAATGAGACAAGTTAATAACACAGGTAGGTAGGTAGGTATATTCTAAAACAGCAGTTAACTGACCAGGGCGAAAGGCGGCGGCGGGCGGTAGTTCGAAGATAGTCTACTTGCTTTGTGTCAATTATCCTCGTTCCCTACATCTTCCTGTCCAAAATCATCTAAATCCGAGTCTTTGAGTAACTCCTCTATGTCTGTGTTATTCAAATCTGAAAAAATTAACAAACCTTTTATTAAAAACCGTATACTTCAAAACTACCCAATGTGACCATATGATCACAAAAAAATACACCCCTTATGATAAGTAATGCCCATTGATATCAAATGATCACATAATTTTTCGATGTATTTTTTTTACTTTTAAATATGCTTAATGACAAAAATAATCCTCATACAATAAACTCGTACATTTTGTCTCTAAAATATTATACTGGATGTCACTGTTAGATCGAAGATTTCATAAATAAATAATGATAAATACTCACTTCGCGTGCGCCGATATCCCTGGTTCGCCATTTTGGAATGAAAAGACAGCCTCCACGAGATTGGATTTCAATTTCACTTATGTCAAATTGACGCCTATGCTCCAACCAATCAGGAATACACTGATGACATGTCATTAACGCGCCAATTTTGAAAATATTTTTGAAGGATTTATTTGTTCTCAAATGATCACAGTGGGTCTTAACTTGAGTCTTTATTTTTGCCTCACATGAGGACAATGGGCCTTACGAGGTATACAATTAGTAGAAACAACAATAGTAAAGAACAGATCCTACACCAAGCTAAAAAGGCACTTATAAGTCTCCACAAATTTTATTTATATTTATAGACACTCCCCTTAATTATAGGAAAAATCTGCAAAAGCATCTAATCTCGCAGTCTTTCTGAAGGCTAGTCCTTTTATCATCAAACAGGTAATGAATTATTTACAATACAATCAATTTCGCATTTGTCCAGCTTTCTAATAATGCACTTTATTTTATACTGGAGTAAAAACTAACGCGAAAAAAAGCGGACATTTGGCCTCGCAAATGTACCGTAATGAATAGCAAGCAAAAAGTAAGTGGTTATATCACGTATTAATATAGATTACCGCCATTCAATATCCGATATCCATGTGCTCTCTGAGATGAATTAAAAAGAAAATAATCACATCTAAGAGTTGAATAGGCTCCCCCTCAATAGCTGGAGTCATGGCGGGTAGGCCATCAATAGAGCGAATGAGAGTTAATAGTTATAATGGACTGCTTTTAGTACAAGAACAGCTTTTACATGGGTTTTATTGAAATGTTTCTTTCGGAGGGGAATGTGTGGGTTTTCTGTAGACTTTGTGTTGATATAGTGGTCACCCGTTTGCCTGTGAGTCATGTATTAATGAGAAAAGTTATTTATCTCGATTATGATGAAATGATAATTTATCATCATAAAAACATACAAATAATAGGCGTGCAGCACCGTAAACGAGTAAGAACGTTCATAATTTATTTATTGCAAATAAGAAAAACAATATATACATAAAAATGTGTACAAAGGCGAACTTATCTCTAGCAAGGGATGTAAAGTTGTTACAGGAACTATTCAGATTGACGTTTTTCGTTTCGTATACAAAACAAATTTAAAATGGCGCTTATTTTGTTGGGACTATTTGTACAGATACAAACTGCTTGCATTAATTAAAACATAATAACGTATTTTTCTTGATTTCTTAACTTTTGCTCTGTCTGATCTGCTTTATTCTGAATAGATCTGATCAGGATCTGAACCGACGACCCGAACGTGTGTCCGAGTCGGCAATGACCTTGCCAACGAAGCCAAGGGTCCCGGGTCCGAGTCCCGGTGGGGGCAATATTTCTTTAATGAGAACGGATGTTTGTACCCTAGTCATGGTTGTTTATCTATCTAAGTATAATATTTATCTATATAAGTATGTGTATCGTTGTCTAGTACCCAAGATACAAGGAATCCTAGTTTGGGGCTAGATCAATGAGTGTAAATAGTGTCCAATGTATTATTATAATATTATTATTATTTTAAAATTTTTTACTTAGCCTGTTCTGTGTCCCACTGTTGGGAAAAGGCCTCCCTTCATCGTACCCACAAATCAATATCGGCCGTCATGCCGACCCAATCTGACTGGAGCCTATCCAGGTCGTCCCTCCATCTCCTTCTGGGCCTTCCCCTACCACGGTGTGCGTCTGTAGGCACCCAGTCAGTGACTATCTTCGCCCATAAGTCTAAAGTGCTCTTAACTTTAATGTCTTAATTATATCCTGAGGACTGACATGACTTTTAAAGTCCGCAGGCGTCCACGTTTTCCATAAGCAATGTAGCTGAAAGGGATGGTGAAAAATTTCAGTAGTTTTCAAGGGTATATTAGTAAAGAAGTTCTCGAATTCCTGAGCTACTTTTGAATTTGAACTAATAATACCGCGATCTGTCTGTGAAAAGTGTCTAAACGTGGGCAGTACGGGCCTCTAGTGGGACTCTATGACAAAATGTTTATATGTTAGTTTGGCGTAAAGTAGGCATGCCTATACAAATATATTACAATCCTTTTTTAATATATCACTATGTACGTATTTATATTACACACCGACCACACCGTAGAAACTCTTGTTAAAATATAATATTAAACCTTATTTAAGTTCGAGGCCCAGCCCAAAGAGGTTTGGATGTGATTTGCGTGTTGCAAACTTTTTGGCACTGTAACAGGCCAATTGTTTTGTTGTTTTTGAAAAACGCTTACCTTTTTTATAGGGCACCACTCACTCTGTATCTTTTCTAAAGTTTTGTCTAAAACGAGAAGGTAGTTTGAGATTATAATACTGTTTCGGTTTTGTGTCTTACAAATTCTCAGTTTGCCGAGTTGATAGCTCTTATTTCTGGGTTAGTTGCATTTATTCGTGATTTCGGTGTTTGTATCTCTGGTGTTACGCAATAGAACAGAATTGAGAACCCCGTTTTAATGTGTCGGTTAAAAGCAGAAATAATTTCCAAGCCTGGATTCCCGTGATAGACGAACTTTTTCCATACCCTTAGTGCGCGAGTGTGACTCGCACTTGACCGCTTATTTTATTTTCTGTAAATATTAGCCTATGTTTAAAAAACGAAAATTTATGCCACTTCTCTGCATTGGACCACTGCGGGAGAAGAAGGGCAAAGATATTCCCACAAATTTATTTTTAGCTCCCTTTTAAATATTGGTTCTGTTTAACTAGTAAAAATACTACATATTATAAATAATATGCAGGAATAAATAATTACAAACTTATTAAGTTCTGTGTTGAGTTAGATGCTAGCAATGAGTGAATGGAAAATCTTCTTTTATAATAATACTTAATCTTTACTTCCACACAAGAATATTAAAGGCTAGTATTTAATCGCACAGCAAAAATACCGATTCTTCATGTTCAACCTGCTAAGAAGGATAAAGGGGGCTTCGCTTCGTTCACCCCCTTTACCCTTCACCTAAGCTACCGCAGTATTTTGCCCTGATATTTGCTGTGCAAATCAGTATTATTGATGTGCAGTTTCATATTTCCTATTATTAAATATCCACCGCCAGTTCCTAAACAACAATCAATATAACTTAGCGGTACCGATAATTATTTTAGCATCTAAATTGATAACTCAGAGGTAATTTTTATAAGTGGGCCTCTTCATATATTTTAGAGATTCTACCTCCGTCCGGTAATAAAATCACATTCTAGCCTCAAAATTAGTCATTGAATTTATTTATTTAACAACTAAATTAATAAATTGTACTTTTAAGTGAAAATTTGCTTGTTTTTCCCGGATTTTCGACGATTTTAGGTCGAATTACAGACCACACATAGAAGTATGTAATTAAATAAATAGTAAGTTTATATTTGTAAGCATAGTTCTATAACCATGGTTTGCTGGAAATCTCTAAAAACAATTCTCTTGTTAGAGATAAGCTCGCCTTTGTACACTTGTTTGCTATAATATTTCTGAATATGGCTGATATCACTACTCCTGTCTTTCTAAATCGGCCATCTCAACCTTGGTTCCCTCTGATGCAAGAGTTGCTTGTATCAGAAATCCTATGTTTGAATCTCAATAAGCTTCTGTTGCAATCCCATTTCAGTGAGCACTACCTACACGTGAATCTTACCCTGGGTGCCGCGGTGCTTTCCGGGCGGCGGCGGCGTTCTTCAGATGTGGCTCCCACCAGAGGCGCTGACGATGCAGCTAGCGTCATTGGCCGAAACCACTATCAAACAATACAATGTCACAATCAAGCTTTGGTGGGAGTTTTATACGACCAATAATTTTCATTCTTACCTTTGGTCAAAAACAGCGTATTAATGTTCCTATCAGAAATGTTTAAAAGGGTTGTTCGTACGGTTCAATAAATAACCAACGCTTCGCTTTATCTTTGAATGTAGAAAATTAAGTTGTATCAAACGAATGTATATTGTTTTATTGAAAGGAGCTGACAGACTAAAACCTAACAAACCTAAATAAAGCTTTACTTGGGACCCAGTTTGACGACCTCTGTGGCGCAGCGGTTGTGGCTCTGCCTACCATGCGAGAGGTCCCGGGTTCGATCCCCGGTTGGGGGTAAAAAATTAAAAAAAACTGTAGGTCTTTGATGTTTCTATGTATGTGACGTCACTGTTTTTGATTCCCACACCACAGGGTATCCTAGTGTGGGACCAAGAAGCAATGTATGTGCTTGTATGTAAATGTAAATGTTTAGTAGTGTTAAACCTTGTAGGAAACTTATCCTTATACGGAGCTTTCTATAGAACTAATAACGAAGAAATTAGTATAATATATTCAAATATTTGATTTAAGGTAAGAGACCTTGTTTTTGACGTGATAACGTCTTTAAAATCGTTTTAGTCGGGTGACATGTTCAGAAACTTGTGTCACACCAAAACCTCACGAGCGCGATCGCAGGTATAACGAGAGAGAGACGGACCGATCTCCCGTCTCATCTCGAGCGCTGCCAGTCATTCCGTGAAACTTGTCACGCGGAATCCTCACGAGCGGAGGCTGGCATAGCGTTCGAGTGAGTGGACCGATCTTCCGTCTCTCTCACTCTTTATCACGTAAACATCTCGATCGTAAACCTACTTTACAAACAACCAATTTTTTTTTTTTGATATTTGCTTTAAGATAAGAACCATTTGATGTATAACCTGGGAGTATAGCTACACAATATACTAATCACAATTCACAATCACTACTAATCACAATTTGTATAGTTGAATACAAACGTTGAATTTAAACATTGAGAATTAGGCGACGAAATAAAATAAGTGATCCAACGAGCTTACCAAGTGAAGTTCGATAATTATTATATTTCTCGAGACTGAAGTAGGAAGACGGCGCCGCTGTGGGCTGTGTGAAACAAGAAGTATAAAAGTACTCTATAGATTAAAAAATCGATCTAAATGACTCTTGGACTAACTGGTGTTATAATTTTATCTCCAAATTAAACAACTCATTTAATAATGATCGAACTTCACTTGGTAAGTTCGTTTGATCACTTTTTTGAAATGAGAAATTCACTAAGTCTATACTTAAATATCGTTCTGTCTCGTTCTTTTTTGTGACATCTGCAGAGACAGAATGATACTTAAATATAAGATTAGTGAAATTCTAAATTCAGAAATCGGAGGTAACTTTGACATCCGTATTCTTATGTAGTGTTGCCATATATGAACGAAAAAACGTTTTTTATGAGTGCCACTATTATTGACACAGAAACTGAGTAGGACGTGGCATGTAAATTTTGCTCCTTTTGTTTGATTACAATCGACAAAAGTCGCGCCACTCAAACATGTTCGAGCGCGCACCATTTTTTATACTCCAGTACCGTTCAACATAACGCGTTATTCTGGTTTTGATACTCCAGTACCGTTCGACATAACGCGTTATTCAGGTTTTGATACTCCAGTACCGTTCAACATAACGCGTTATTCAGGTGTTGATACTCCAGAACCATTCGACATATTGCGTTATTCAGATTTGGATACTCCAGTACCGTTCAACATAACGCGTTATTCAGGTTTTGATACTCCAGTACCGTTCAATATAACGCGTTATTCAGGTTTTGATACTCCAGTACCGTTCAACATAACGCGTTATTCAGGTTTTGATACTCCAGTACCGTTCGACATAACGCGTTATTCAGGTTTTGATACTACAGTACCGTTCAACATAACGCGTTATTCAGATTTTGATACTCTAAAACCGTTCGACATATTGCGTTATTCAGATTTGGATACTCCAGTACCGTTCAACATAACGCGTTATTCTGGTTTTGATACTCCAGTACCGTTCAATATAACGCGTTATTCAGGTTTTGATACTCCAGTACCGTTCAACATAACGCGTTATTCAGGTTTTGATACTCCAGAATCGTTTGACATATTGCGTTATTCAGATTTGTATACTCCAGTACCGTTCAACAAACTCAAAACTCAAACTCAAAAGTACTTTATTACTGTAGATATTTACATATACTTAGCAAACGTCATTTTTTGCCTCTTCTCTACATTGGACCACTGTAGGAGCAGAAGGGCATAGAAACACCCACAGATCGATTTTTAGATCTCTTTTTAAAAATTGCTTATGCTTAACTAATACAAAATATAATATTTAGTCATTATCATAATTAATAAGCAGGAATAAATAATTACAAAATTATTAACAGCAAGGTCTGTGTTGAGCCAGATTAACCACATACAGTCCTGTCATTTAAGTAATCTTGAACATTGTAATATCCCTTTTTCGACAAAGTCGCTTTAACATGCTTTTTAAATTGCTCAAATGGCAATTTCAAAATCTCCAGAGGTATCTTATTGTAGTAGAGAATGCACTGACCCTTGAGAGAATTGCTAACCTTCTCGAGTCTAAAACGGGGCGCACATAGTCTGTGATTATTTCTTAGGTAAACATTACAGCTATCGCTAAGTTTGGAAAATGTTGTAAGGTTCTTGCGTACATACATTATATTTTCGAAAATAAATTGACTAGCTACTGTTAGTATGTAAATTTCTTTAAAAAGCTCTCTTAAGGAGTCTGTTCGTTTTAAATTATAAATTGCTCGAATAGCTCTTTTCTGAAAAATAAAAATAGTTTGAATATCCGCTGCTTTCCCCCACAACAAGATACCATAGGACATCACACGATGAAAGTAACTAAAATATACTAGCCTAGATGTAGCCACATCCGTGCTTTGTCTGATGTTCCTAACAGCGTAAGCCGCAGAACTTAATTTACCAGCCAATTTATCTATGTGGGGTCCCCACTGCAATTTGCTATCAATGGTTATTCCAAGAAACTTCGTATCATTTACTGATTCTAACGTGCTGTTGTCTAACACTAAACTGGTCTCAACTTGCCTGACATTTGGAAGTGAGAATTTGATACACTTGGTTTAACCAGCGTTTAACAATAAATTATTAACTGTGAACCAATTCAAGGTTAAAGACAATACACCATTAACATCATCAAAATCTCCTTTTTGTCTTTCAATTTTGAAGACCAGTGAAGTATCATCAGCAAACAACACTATGTCAGTTAATTTCTCCACCATGAAAGGCAGATCATTAATATATACCAGGAATAAGAAAGGGCCTAATATGGAACCTTGTGAAACGCCCATTTTAACACCCTGTTGGATTTCATATTTAGGATAGGATTGCAACCACTGATATGTCGAATTCCATTCATCTCTCCCATTCAAACATACGCATTCGTGATATCGCTCGCTCTCTCGCGCGCCGACAATCTGAAATGCGGGCGACTGCCGCGCCGCTGATGTCAGAATAAAAGAACTAATTAATCAGCCATCTTCGCTGCGCTCGCGTCGGTCTGTGTTGCGAATTTACAAACAGTTTTTTTTAATCCATTGCAATCGCTGCAATAACCCGCTATTTTGCTACAAATATACATTTAATAAGGGCTTTATGAGTGTGTTATGGACTGAGGACGTATATTGTGCCGTTTAATGAGTGGTTAAAGACTCCAGCATCTCCGTGAAATTGATATGTACGTGTTACGAACGTGTTGGCGAGCCAGGTCCAGAAGCTGAGCTGATGTCCAGGTGAGTGCGTATGGATCCTAATCCTTTAACTAAGCACTGTTCATCGTCCTATGTCCCATCATTCCAGAGATTTTACCCTTCAATATCAGTTGGTTGCAAATAGGTAGGTTGGGTCGCATATTTTTTTTTCGAATCAGCTACAGTCTTTAAAAAGCCCTACGACTGAAGAAGTCCAAAGGAAAGCGCCCGCAAATAAAATAAAGAATTGTTATCCAGCAATTTAATGGTCCTTCGAGCCGGATATAATAATCATTTAATTAAAATTAATTAATTAAAATTAATTAATTAAAATTAATTAATTAATTAATTATTAATTTATGTTCCGCTACTCAAAATCTAAATCACAAACAGTGCGTTAACTTGTTCGCTCGCAGAAGCACAAAATAGTGCTCGAAATTATTTTACCGCTAACTCGCGGAAGCACAAAATAGTGCTTGGAACAATACGGTCCATTACGGCTCCGAATTTTGGCATGACGGTATGGTTGGACAGTGAAAATGTGCCTTTATCAAAATTCTCTGAATGTTCCTTTATTTTTTGGTAGTTGGCAATCACAAATCGGAGGTGCCAATAGACCACAAAACTGTATTCATTCAAGAATTGGCCTGCAATCTCGCATTTTGCACAAAAAGTTTGACTTCGTTTTTGATAGTGGTAATGTATGGGAGGCATAGTAAAAGAATATATGGATTGATAAGGTATATATTAAGGATAATAAAAGTCATAATTTTGATGCATAATTATTCTCAGTTATAGAAACAAAAATCATATAGTGTCATGAAACGTATATTTTTCCTCACATCTGTATTTTAGTCAGCGTAGACATATATGAGGCATAATGGGATGGGGTTTAGAATCAAACTATCAAATAAAACAGTCAATAAACATGTATTGTCTTTTTATTTCAAAGCTTTAGACCTATTACAATAGAAGCAATCCTACATTTACGACACAGCGGCGCATAATTTCCATGCGCCGCCCTGACAGCTCGTGACGCGAAAACCAACAATCAGAACAGAGCGTGGCAAGCGGAAGGGTTAATACTTTATGCTTGTAAAAATTAGTTGTTATTATTTTATTCTTTTTCAATCCCGCACCGCCTACGACTAATTTATTTTATCTTCCGCCGGCATAAGGTAAATAAAGTACTTTCGTGATAACTTCACAATCAAATAAATATCTCATCATGTTGAGTTTCCATTGTTCTCGCATTCGCATTCACACCCACCCACATTTTTGATATAAAAATAATAGTTTGTTCGCTCGCTAACCGACCTTGACCTATTTATCATACCGCTTTCTATTACCGCTAATTGTTAAGTTTATAGACATTTCGTACTGTGTGTAATTGTCATAGTTATACCTATCGCATATTTCGTTCACGATGTCTAAAACAAACAATAAACCCGAAAAATCTGAGGGGCACGAATCTCCCGCAGATCTCGTTATACTGGAAGCTAAGCGTAATGCTTACTTCACTCGCTTACAAAATATTTATCAATTGTCCCTTCAAGTACAAAATGATGAAATTGAACCTACAACGTTTCTGAATAACGTCACTGTTCAGGCTTCTCGGCACCTAATGACCTCGTAGGGGCCCATCAGCTACGAGGTAGCGTAACGATCAGTTGCCAAGAAGTGTGAACGTCGGCGATTCACCGAGCTGAAGTAATTGGGGTCGATCTAACCTGGTCTGTGCTTCGGTCCCGTCAACCTCCTGTCTCTCTGCAAGGCCCGGGTGCACCCTAGGCTCTTCTTGGTAGACAGGTTCTTCAGCCAACCTCCTATGACTGGCGGGCCAGCTTCGATGAGCACAGTGTTCCAACACAGGTTATGTTACGTGGGAAAACCAATCGGCCACGTAAATGCGAACTTTATCTGGTTCGGGGAACCACAACACACTCAGCTATATAGACAATCCTGAGGGAAACCCGAATACATTCCAGATGGCCTGCGATTTAATTTCAACACCCTAACCAAAACGCGTTTACTTGCGAGGGCTTTCGTCTGTCAGTTGTCAAAAAACTGCTAGGTTGGCAGCAACGTCAAATTCAAAATGGCCGTTCAGAAACCATCGATCGAATATCGATTTGGAATCGAACAATAACCCGCCCGGACAGGCACCCACCTGTCCCCTAATCTACGGGCAGCCGAGACAACGTTGCTACCGCTCGTTTTAGAACCGAGCCTCCTACTAGAACCTCTGCAGACCGGGGGGTCCCGTCCTTGCCAGGGAACAAGTTAACAATGCGCCCCCTGCGCCAACGTAGTGGCGGTAGGTTAGCATCCTTAACCAGAACGAGGTCACCAACACTAGGGGGGCTGGTTTTGTCAGTCCACTTAAGGCGCTGTTGTAAGATATGCAGATACTCGAGCGACCAACGCTTCCAGAAATTCTGAGTAAACTGCTGCAACATCTGATACCTTGACAACCGATACAATTTCACTCCCTCGAAGGGGTGCTCGGGCAACGCGTTAAGTGGCTGACCTATCAAGAAATGGCCTGGGGTCAGAGCCTCCAGGTCATTTGGATCCGAGCTGAGCGGACACAACGGTCGCGAATTGAGAACGGCCTCGATCTTACAAAACAATGTCGCGAGCTCCTTAAAAGTCAGCGCGGTCTGACCTACTATACGCCCCAAGTGCGTCTTAGCTGACTTAACTACGGCCTCAAAAATCCCACCCCAGTGGGGGCAAATCGGTGGGCTGAAGGTCCACTGTATACCCCGACGGGAGAGGGCCGTTCCAATATCCACTTTATTTACATTCAAAAAGTTGACTATCTCTCGTAAGTATCGTTCCGCACCGACGTAGTTAGTGCCGTTATCAGAGCGGATCAAAGTTGGAAGTCCCCTTCGAGAAACAAACCTATCCAAACAAGCAATGAAAGCCTCTGTCGAGAGATCAGCAACGAGCTCGAGATGTACCGCCTTGGTGGATAAACAAACAAACACACATAGGTACGCCTTGTATTGCCTAGCGGTACGCAATCGTGAACTCTTCACCATAAACGGTCCTGCAAAATCCGTACCAATACCTGAAAACGGTCTGACCTCATTCACACGATCAGGGGGCAAATCCCCCATGAGAGGTTGCATCGTGGCAGCCTTAAGTCGATAACAAGGCATGCACCGAAACACGATGTTCCGTATGACACGGCGGGCAGATAAGATCCAAAACTCCCGCTGGAGCGTGGCCAACAACGCGTTACAACTGTCCCCCCTTGGGGAGCAGAAGTGGGTGACGAGCCGAATACGACAGATTCGCATTGCGCAGTCTTCCTCCTACCCGAAGTAACCCGGTCGAATCAATAAAGGGGTTGAGACGCGCGACGGCTCCCTTCAATTTCGAACGTCCACTTCGTATAATCTCCAATTCTGCCCCAAACTTCGAGGACTGTACCAACCGGACCAAATTCAATAGCGACTCGTTTCGCTCTGCCGGAGTCAGAATAGGGTTCAACGTTCGCTGATCGCGAGGAGTACGACAATTTCGAGCGAATCTCCTAATCCAAGTGGACACGTTTATCAACTTGTCAAGTGAGCTATACCGGTCCAGCAGAAACCCGGCGTCAGGGTCCTCAGCCTTCTGGGTAACATGCACGGCCGCTCTGGGGCCATGATCCGAAGATACTACTACATGGCTGTGGGGCCAGTCCGATTCTCTCTTGGCAAGCCAGGGTGGTCCCCACCACAAATGGTGTCTAACGAGTTCAGGAGCCCGACATCCCCTGGATGCACAATCAGACGGGTTCAATTCTCCTGGTACATGTCTCCAGGTCAGTGGGACCTAAGACGACACAATCTGGGAGACACGGTTCGCAACAAAAACCTCTAAGTATTGGACCGAAGCCTTCAGCCAGCACAAAACAATCTGGCTGTCCGTCCACGCGTACACCGTATCCTCCAAAACCACTGACCCACGCAACACTGTTAGAGTGTGATTCAAAAGTTTGGTCAAAAGAGCAGCCCCGGACAGTTCCAGTTTTGGAATCGTCATCCTTGTCCGAATAGGCGCTACCTTGCTTTTTGCCAAAACCAAACGCACGTCGACCTCCCCGGTGGAGGTGACGGTTCGCAAATAAACCGCTGCCGCAAACCCTCGTTCAGAGGCATCACAAAACCCGTGAAGGGTTGCCCTGTAATCCCCAGCAGGGATCAATTTCCGCGGCAGCGATACATTATTTATGTCCGATAGCGAGGTGAACATTCGCGTCCAATCAGTCAACAAATCACCTGAGAGGTGGGTGTCCCAGGTCAACTGAGCCGCCCATAGCCTTTGCATAAAACATTTGAGATCAAAGGTGACTGGAGAAATCCATCCATTCGGTTCGAACGTTCTCGCAATCGTTGACAGTACTGACCGCTTCGTCCAGGCCTTCGGTGTTTCTAAAACCACCCGATAGGTAAACTCATCATGGACGGGCCGGTACTGAATTCCAAGTACTGACAACATGTTAGGGTTGTCAGGATTCTCAAAAACGTGCGGGTCTTGTTGAAACTCATCTGGGAGACCAGTCATCAACTCAGGGGAGTTGGACATCCACTTACGTAGTTCATAGCCGCCTCGTTCCAGCAATTGAATGAGCTCGTCACGTCGGTCCAGAGCTTCCTCTACACTGGCTGCCCCTGTGCAGACGTCATCGACGTACAAATCTTGCTCCAGGATAGCGGCGGCTCTAGGATAGCTCACACGGTCACGCGACGCCAACTCCCGCAGGGTACGCATCGCCAAATACGGGCTAGACCGTAACCCATACGTGTTCGTGTTTAACTCATAGACCTTGACTGGCTCGGCCGTGGACTCACGCCAAAGTATCAACTGATACCTTCTGTCAGCCGGATGAATTACCGTTTGCCTAAACATCATCCGAATGTCTGCGACAAATACAATCTGGTGCCTCCGAAAGCTCGTGAGAATATCCGAAATATCACGACTCAACTTGGGTCCCGAATGTAGACACTGATTCAGGGACATCCCGTTCGAGGTAGGTGCTGACCCATCAAAAACAACTCGAATCTTGCCGGTAGGGGTTCGTAGGACGGCATGGTGTGGAAGGAAACAATGATCCTCAGATCTCCAGTCCACACCCGATACCGACATGTGTCCTAACGACTCATACTCCCTCATGAAATCAACATATTTTTGTTTAAATACGGCGTCCCTTGTCATCCTACGCTCCATCGACATCAATCTCGTCTCAGCCATCTTCCTAGATTCTCCTAGTGGCGGTCGATCGGCCCTGAAAGGCAGTCGAGTTACAAAACGACCAGAACGAAGGCGACCAGTACTATTCTGGTAAAACAACTCGCACTCATCTTCGTCTGCGTCGACTCGACGAACGGTGGGAGGTTCCTCTATCTCCCAGAAACGTTGGATAGCGTCTGACAACGCTGAGCCAATAAGTATGCCATCTGACTCGGCAGGCCTAACCATTGGCAATGCCGGACCCATGATCACGTGACCAAACTTAGTATCCACAGCAATCAACCCGTCCGGCTGAAGAACTCGCCGATTCGACAACAGAAACCTACCCAGAACGTCTGCTCCCAGTAGCAGGTCGACCGGGGCTGGAGTGTCAAAATCGGGATCCGCCAACTTGAGTCCTGATGTCAGGAATCGAACGGCCAGATTCAACTTCACCAAGGGGTGTCTGCCCATGACATGCGTCATTACTAAAGCTTGCACGGATGTTTTTGTCAAAATGTCATAACGTGGAGAGAACGTGATCACCGATTGACCAACTACATTCGTAACCGTAACATTCCCCACGCCCCGTATTGATTTATTATACCTATTTACCTTGAGGCCCAACCATTTAGCTAAATCATTCGATACAATGCAGCCCTGAGCTCCAGAATCTAATAGGGCGCGAACGTATGTTGGGTTGCCCGCCAAATCCCAAACAAGCACAGAGGCGATCGGTAACACCACCGTCTCCGGTTGGGGGGCAATCAATGGTTGGGCCGCAAATTCCTAGCGAGGACCCCCGGGGCCCCACTGTGCCTGTAACCGATCAGGTATGCAGCTATACGCCAGAGGGTCCCATTGTACAAATGGCCTACGCGCCGGTTCCATTCCCAACCTACGATTCCCCGTAAAGGGGGGTGGGCGTGAATTCAACCGTGGCCGCTCCATGAGCGGGGGGGACATCACATGTGACCGACGAGGACGAGGCGACGAGCGGGGCGACAACTGAGGCGGCGTCCGAACCGCACCCGCATAGCTCGAAGGTGTCCCATGCCACCCGCCCGTTACGGCCTGCTCAACACACCCAATGTCCCGCTGGGTCGGATGCTGAGTCGCAACCGAAAACTCAGGGCCCCCCATGTAATGGTCCTGAGTGCAGCCCTGCACCCTGGTACTGCCCTGTGCACGTGGGGACGTTGGCCCCTGAGTTGCGCTCCGAGTCGCAAACGAATTCTCAGGGCCCCATGCCGTGTCACCCTGGTTACGGCCCTGTGGACGTGGGGACGTTGGCCCCTGAGTTGCGCTCCGAGTCGCAAACGAATTCTCAGGGCCCCATGCCGTGTCACCCTGGGTACGGCCTCCTCCTCCTCTTCCAAGAATCCGACCAAGTCGGAGAAGGCGGGCATGTCCTCGGCCGACCTCCCGTGAGACTGTTAGAAAAGAGTCTGCACGTCAGCGGGTAGGCGGGAAAGTACAATGTACAACAGTAGGTACGACCATTCACCAACCGGAAGTCCAAGATTCTCTAGAGCCTTGGTGACGGACAACAATGGGTTCAAAACCTCCGTCTGTATGGCCCCGACCTTGTTCACAACCGGGATACTAAACAAACGGTTCAGTTGGGCATCGGCCAACCTCCGTTTGTTATGGTAACGTCTGACCAACAATTGTCTGGCCGTTTCATAGTTACCCTCCGTAACTGTCAAATGAGCGACCAGCTCCCTAGGCTCACCCCTCAATGCTGCCACCAGCTGAGCCATCTTGACAGACTTGGTAATGTCCGATCGCATGTGCACCAAACTGTCGAACAGATTGATGAAGCTCATCCATTCACCGGACACTCCATCAAAAGTAGGCATAGTTATGGCAGGTAACCTGGACCCCGAACCCTAAAGCGGCAGAGGTGCTTCAATGTCACCACCATGGCTGGACTCGCGCTGTCTACGTATGTCCGCAGCCTTCTGCGTGATAGCAGCTGCCATCTCCATACATTGGTCGACATCCCCTATCAACCGTGACAGCCTGTCAGGTGCGCAGCCATCAACTGATTCCGCCTGCGCGGAAAATTCGAGCACCCTATTGTAACGTTCCTTAACGTCCATAGACCGCTCCAATACCACATCATGCCTATCTAAACGGTCTATCAGACCGTGTGCGGAGGAAAACCATCTGAGCTCCTTAGAAACACCCTTCTGGATTTCAGATAACGACATGATCGTAACGATACTTACTCACAATTTGCAGTAACTCAATTTTATTGGACCCTCCAGTCTACAACCCAAACGAGGGAACCCTAAACCACAACTTAAACAATGTTGTTTTCCTTAAACAATAGGAACCGAGTTTTATATCTATATAAATTCTGTAAATACAATTTAGTTTCCCTTTATCATTATAACACACACAGATAGTCAATATTAGTTCAAGTTATAAATTGCTATAAACTGAAAACAATGTAATAGCCTGCTATCAATAGATGTAACTACCTATGTTAACCAAAACAATCATTCAATAGCACTACTAGACCACTAATAGATTGACTAACTGGTAATTCAATTCAATATCTGTCTATCTACTACCAGCAATAGACCTATAGCTTACAATACTACCAATCTATGTGGATATAGGAACACAACCAAGTTACCTAATAACCGCCTATACCTACAGATTGATAGTCCCAAATCGTGCCTTCCTGGAGCCCTTGACGGCTGCAAATCTCAGGAAACCACGCTCTGCTACCAAAATGTTCAGGCTTCTCGGCACCTAATGACCTCGTAGGGGCCCATCAGCTACGAGGTAGCGTAACGATCAGTTGCCAAGAAGTGTGAACGTCGGCGATTCACCGAGCTGAAGTAATTGGGGTCGATCTAACCTGGTCTGTGCTTCGGTCCCGTCAACCTCCTGTCTCTCTGCAAGGCCCGGGTGCACCCTAGGCTCTTCTTGGTAGACAGGTTCTTCAGCCAACCTCCTATGACTGGCGGGCCAGCTTCGATGAGCACAGTGTTCCAACACAGGTTATGTTACGTGGGAAAAACCAATCGGCCACGTAAATGCGAACTTTATCTGGTTCGGGGAACCACAACACACTCAGCTATATAGACAATCCTGAGGGAAACCCGAATACATTCCAGATGGCCTGCGATTTAATTTCAACACCCTAACCAAAACGCGTTTACTTGCGAGGGCTTTCGTCTCTCAGTTGTCAAAAAACTGCTAGGTTGGCAGCAACGTCAAATTCAAAATGGCCGTTCAGAAACCATCGATCGAATATCGATTTGGAATCGAACAGTCACGAATCTAGATTAATTGCGATCTGATTTTGAGCGTGTGTTAGACCAGTATAACGAACGCTCCTTAACTTTGTTGCCTACAGCCGCTGCTGTTAACTATCAACCTCTGATCGCATTTGACGAGATGTATTGTCAAATCAAACGCGTTCATTCTGACTTTCAGAAACGATCACAAGACTCGCAGCCAACATCGCAGTCTTATTCTGTGAAACATAAAATTCCCGCTATTGAATTAATGTCGTTTAATGGGGATCTTCGTAACTGGCCCTTATTTTTTGAACAATTTAAAAGTGTCATTCATAATCACCCGCGATTAACGGATAGTGAACGTGTTCAGTTTTTAGTAGGCAAAGTGACTGATCAGGCGAAGTCAGTCTGCGCTGGCTTACCCGCCACGGGTGAAAATTATGCCATTATATGGCAAGCGCTGATTGCCAAATACGAGAACAAGCGCGCACTAGCAGCCGCGTACGCTAATCAGATGTTGGACTTCAAGCCCATCTCGAGCGGCTCAACGGCTAATCTGGAATCATTTCTGTGCAATTATGACGCATCGGTCAAGGCACTAAAGGCAGTTAAGTTCCCGGATTTAGCGGATTTCTTGTTTTTGCATATCGCATTACAAAAACTAGACCCCGAATCTGTCAAATTGTTCGAAATGTTCTATCGTAAAGAAAAGTGTCCTTCTTACAGTAACCTCATCGAATTTATAAATAAACAGACAAAGGTGGTAGCTCATTCTATGCCAAAACAGGCTTTAACTACGCCGCAACCTAAGAATAATAATAGCAAGAATTTGCCTGCTCCAAAACTTGCCCAGACAAAAACCTTTGTCACCCAGCCAGATGCAACGGCATACTGTCGATTCTGCAAATCTAATAAACATGAACATCTATATCAATGTTCCGCATTCTTGAAATTATCGCCTCATGTAAGATATAACTTTGTAAAAACTAATTCCATTTGTAACAATTGCCTTAGTTACAAACATAAGTTCTCCGTCTGCTCGTCGCAAAAAACATGCAATGTTTGTGCTCATCGACATCATACGCTATTGCATTTTAACAACCCGAATATTTCACATACGAGAGGTGTAGCTAATAATGCTCCCGCTTCCGCTTCCGCTTCCACTTGTAAATCGTTGCCTTCATCACCATCGTGTTCGACTGATAACGCTGCCGCTAGGGCAAGCAGTTCTCAGCCACAACTCTGGAATAAGAGCGATAATAATTTACAATCGAATTCCACCTTATCTCATCTATCGGCAGTCAATCTTGATAACTCGGGCAGATCTATTCACATAGAAACAGTCACCTTGTTGGGTACCGCGAAAATAAAACTATATGATATTAGTGGGACCGCACATTACGTAAGGGCATTAATTGATCCGGGATCGCAAAGTGACTATATTTCTACTGAGTGTTGCCAGCGCTTATCTCTGCCGCGTTCTACCCAAAATCGCTTCACGAGGGTTCAGGGTATAGGTGGAGTCTCACAAAAAATACAGGGAGTATCCACTGTTAAAATTGGTTCTCGGTTTGATGACAACAATAAAACTTACTCGATTCATCCTCTTATTGTTGAAAACATTACCTTGCAACTGCCCGACTCGGACGTCAACTTGTCCGGTCTTGAGTGTTTTAAGAGCTTGCCGCTAGCTGACGATAGCTTTAACGAACCCGGCCCGATAGATATGATTTTAGGAGTAAATCTGTTCTGCGAAATATTACTTAATAATGAAGTTCGGCATGTAAGTTCACCTGCCGCTGCGTTAGAGACTACGTTGGGTTATATTATTCTGGAAGATGTCCCCGTGACGTCACCATCGCCGCCACAGCACGTAACTCGCACGTTTTGTGCGTTTACAAATGAACCGCTTAGCCAGAGTTTGGAGAAATTTTGGACTTTAGGAGAAGTGCCTTCTAAAAAACATTTAAGCCCTGACGAGCAGGAGTGTGAGAACATATTTACATCTACCACGACTCGTAACGATAATGGTTCTTACGCAGTCGACCTTCCCTTTAAACAAAGCCCTGATAATTTAGGCAATTCGTTTAAAACCGCAAAAAAGAGATTCTTAATGCTCGAAAATAAATTCGCAAAAAATCCGCAACTTCACGAAAAATACAGCGAGGTCATTCATGACTACTTAGATAAAGAGATTATTTCTTTAGTTCCGCCTGAAGAGGATCTCTCGCCGTGTTTTTACCTACCGCATCACCCTGTCATACGTAATGACAAAGCCACTACTAAGCTACGGCTAGTCCTTGACGGTAGCTGTAAGACAGACAGTGGGCTGTCTTTGAATGACATTCTTCACACCGGTTGCAACTTGCAGGCCGATATATTTCACATTCTTTTGAATGTTCTCGTTATTAAAATCGCGTTTTTCGCTGACGTTCGTCAAATGTACTTGTGCATAGAAGTACATCCCCCGCACCGCTGTTTTCAACGATTTCTATATCGTTTTTCGCCTGATGCCCCTCTAGAGACTTACCACTTCAATCGGGTAACCTTCGGCCTCCGATCGTCACCGTTTCTTGCATTGCGCACGCTTCATCAGCTCGCTGACGATGAGCGTGATAAATGCCCACTTGCGGCCGCCGTTCTCGAAAGAGACGTATACATGGGTGACTTAGCTTCCTCTGCTTCTTCTCTCGAGGAAGCAGTTGCCACAGCAAACCAGCTCATCAGTCTTTTTAAGACTGGCGGGTTCGATTTAGTCAAATGGACTAGCAACTCCCCGCAGTTGCTAGATAACATTCCTGAGACGCACCGCCAGTCCGAATCCATCTCTTTCGATGACGGCAGCTCTTTCAAGATCCTTGGTCTCAAGTGGCATCCTGGCTCTGACGAGTTTGTATTTACTGTGTCTCTTCCGCAACTTATTGGCAAAAAGCGCGCCATTCTTTCTGCTACCGCCCGCTTATATGACGTGCTCGGCCTTGTCGGCCCCGTTATACTTTACTCCAAACTTCTCATAAAAGAACTTTGGCTTCTGAAAATGGACTGGGATGATATGCCACCCCAGCACATTTTACATTTATGGCATCAGTTTGTCAGTGAACTTCCTTTGATCTCTACTCTGAAGTTTCCTCATCATTTGGGTATTAAAAAATATTCAACACTCACGCTTCTTGCTTTTGCGGACGCAAGCGAGAAGGCTTTTGGATGCGTCATATATGCGCATGTCGCAACGGAAAATCAAGATCCAGTTATTCGTCTGATTTGCTCTAAATCAAAGGTCGCTCCAGTGAAGACCGTGACAGTCACTCGGCTAGAACTTTGCGCCATCGTTTTAATGTCAAAGCTTCTTCGAACTGTTCACGATTCGCTGTCTCAACGTCATTTAATTGACAATACTTTCGCATTCTCAGATTCTGAGGTCGCGCTATGTTGGGTGCACTCTTCACCCCATAGATTCGACACTTTTGTAGCTAACCGTATAGCTCAATGTCAGAATAACTTCGCTTCGGAACACTTCTTTCATGTGCCTGGATCTGAAAACCCCGCAGATTGCCTCTCGCGTGGGCTTATACCCTCTCGCTTACGGGACCACGATCTCTGGTTCCATGGGCCTTCGTGGGCTTCGCTACCCGTGAGTGAGTGGCCGACAGTAAAATTTTCGCCCTCATCTATGAGCTTACCAGAAGAGAAAACCGTTACCCTTGTTGCCCCCGACAGCGGCAGTAATGAGCATTGGATTATAACGTTAAGTAAAAGGTTCTCTTCGTGGCATCGATTCCTTAAAACCGTCGTTGTGGTTCTAAAGTTTCTTAGAAAACTTCCTCGCGGCAGTGAAGTCACCGCGTCAGACTTAGAGACAGCTGAATTACTTGTCATAAAAATCGGGCAGCAACTCTCATTTGCAGAGGACATACGCCACCTACAATGTGGTAGAGTTTGCTCCCCCTCCGTGCGCAAATTATTCCCTTTTATTTGCGACAATATACTTCGAGTAGGGGGTCGTTTAAGGAATTCATCGCTCGATTTCTCTAACAAACATCCCGCGTTATTGCCAAAAAATGGACATATAGTCGAGTTACTAATTGATTCTCTCCACCGCGAAAATGCGCACGCCGGTCCGCAACTTTTACTGTCAATTTTAAGACAAAAATATTGGATTCTCTCCGCCCGTCGCATCGTTAGACACCGCTTTCATAAATGCAACCAGTGCTTTCGCGTCAATCCAACGAACACATTTCCTACGATGGCCGACCTTCCCGAATGCCGTGTAGAGCAAAGTAAATCCTTCACGCACACTGGCGTGGATTACGCGGGCCCGTTTTACATCACCATGGTCAGAAAAAGGGGCGTACGAAGCCAAAAGGCGTGGCTCTGCTTATTCATCTGTCTGGTGACGAAAGCCGTTCACGTGGAGCTCGCTACATCGCTTAGCTCTGCGTCGTTCTTGGACGCGCTTAAACGGTTCATATCCCGGCGTGGGCCTTGTAAAGTGTTATATAGTGATAATGGCACTAATTTCGTTGCTTCCAAGGCTTACTTCAACGAACTTCTTTTCTTCCTTCGCACTGAGGACTATTATAAAACCTTTCGGGAGGAACTTTTGAAAAACCGCATTACATGGCGTCTAAATCCGCCCACTGCACCTCACTTCGGGGGTATATGGGAGGGAAATATTAAATGTTTCAAAACACACTTGCATCGCGTCATAGGTAAAAAAATCCTTACTTACGAAGAGCTACTTACAGTGCTCAATCAAATCGAGGCGATTCTCAATAGCCGACCGCTCTATATATTGAGTTCTGATCCGTCTGAACCAACCGCACTAACACCCGCTCATTTTATTTCAACCGCGCCATTGCATCACTTGCCCGCAGCTGATTTGAGTCAGGAGCGAACAAACCTGTTAACTCGGTTTTCTTTGTTAGATTCGCTTGTTCAATCTTTCTGGAAGCGTTTCCGAAATGAGTATCTCCACAACTTGCAAAGCCGAGAAAAATGGAACACTCCAGCCAAACCAGTGGCTGTAGGAACCATCGTATTAATTAACGTCGATAACGCTCCGCACTTGCAATGGCCGCTCGGTATCATAACGAGCCTTTTTCCCGGACGCGACGGAGTCGTCCGCGTTGCGGAGGTGAAGACCCGCAACGGTACGTTGCAGCGACCGATCGTGCGGCTGTGCCCACTGCCAACGCAGAAGGGTTGTCACTTATTTATATTCAATTTACAAAACTAATTTTAAAATGCAAGCATAATGTATGTTATGCACCTAGTTATAGTTTTTATTTTTTCTTCTCTCTCTCTCTTTGAAGGGGTTCCTTCAAGCCCGGGGGGATGTTGGATTTCATATTTAGGGTAGGATTGCAACCACTGATATGTCGAATTCCATTCATCTCTCCCATTCAAACATACGCATTCGTGATATCGCTCGCTCTCTCGCGCGCCGACAATCTGAAATGCGGGCGACTGCCGCGCCGCTGATGTCAGAATAAAAGAACTAATTAATCAGCCATCTTCGCTGCGCTCGCGTCGGTCCGTGTTGCGAATTTACAAACAATTTTTTTTAATCCATTGCAATCGCTGCAATAACCCGCTATTTTGCTACAAATATACATTTAATAAGTGCTTTATGAGTGTGTTATGGACTGAGGACGTATATTGTGCCGTTTAATGAGTGGTTAAAGACTCCAGCATCTCCGTGAAATTGATATGTGTTACGAACGTGTTGGCGAGCCTGGGTCCAGAAGCTGAGCTGACGTCCAGGTGAGTGCGTATGGATCCTAATCCTTTAACTAAGCACTGTTCATCGTACTATGTCCCATCATTCCAGAGATTTTACCCTTCAATATCAGTTGGTTGCAAATAGGTAGTGTAACGGGATCGCTACTAGGTAGGTAGGACAGGGTAGAAAAAACCGGAATTAAATATACAATTAATTTAATTCTAAATAAACAGAAAAAGAAAACCGACTAGGCCGTGGATAATTTAGGTTTATGAGCTGAGCACATTCCTACACAAAACAAGTCCCTAAAAGGAGTCACTTCCCTGCACTGCGCAGGTCTTCGTAGTGGCTGATGACGCGATCCAGGTTGCGGAACTTCCGCGTCCGCTTCACAGGGATCACCGGGAGCGTACGGTTCTATGCGCAGGAAGCAAAATAGGGTCCAGAAATAACCCCATACTTGGTTCCTGGAATTGTCAGAAAATAGCCACTTCACAAAAAGTCCACTTTCTTGATAGTGACTGCGACATCAGGATTTGGATATGATTTGATGTAGAAAACTAGGAAGGCTGGTTAAGTGAACCCCAAGCACTAAATGGTGATCAATGATGTGGCAGTCACAAACAAATTTAATTTTTAAAACAAAATAAAAAGGAGTGAAATGGTATAGTGATTATAGTCGATAAAAATAGGGCAAAATCAATAAGAGTACCTTAACAAGCATTTGACAATTTGATTAATAAAATGAATGATTTAGCTACTTTATGAAGATTTATTTCCTTTTGCCTTATGTGGGGGTAGATCGAACTTTCTAGAAACTATTTAAAGGATAGATTTTCAAGAAACATTTCTTCAATTAGGCCAAGAAATAGCATATTTAAAGTGATTGCATTTATATACATTACAAACCACATGCATTAATGTACTAAGTAAAGTGCTAACTAGCAAGCTAATAATCTACGTAAAATAAATATTCACAACGCTCACCCGGTCTGGGGAAACACTGAAACTTATTAAATAAATATAACACAGTAGTTAATGTTCATGTCGTATCCGAGACACACTTCTTCACACAAAAGTAGTTATAAAGGAGATATTGAAATTTAAATTAACTTTTGACCTTCTGCTGTCAATGCCGTAGTGAATGCCTTGTCAATGCTGTGGTGTCGTTCGTCTCAATCCTCCTACCATGACACCGCTCTAGTCACCGTGCGTGAAGTCGTCTTGCATCGCATTCGCATCTATTTATAGCTCATAGAAAACGCGCTTAGCAAAATCTGTTTGTTTGTAGATTTTATTTTATTTTTATGTAGTCCAAACTGATTTTAGTAGTGTTCTGTTTAGTATTTGTTTATTTCATTGTTTGAGTTTTTATTTGTAGTAATAATAGTCTGGCTTTATGAGGAATAACGGTGAACCGTTACAGTAGGTTGGGTCGCATATTTTTTTTTCGAATCAGCTACAGTCTTTAAAAAGCGCTACGACTGAAGAAGTCCAAAGGAAAGCGCCCGCAAATAAAATAAAGAATTGTTATCCAGCACACCCGATACATCAGATTTTACGCCGTTAACTTCTGCCTTTTGAATTCTATTGCTTAGGTATGATCTTAGTAGATCCAACGCTTTATTTCTAACTCCGAAATGATTTAATTTAATTAATAGCGTATTATGATCAACACAATCTTGTATATTTGACGACCCGAATGGCCGAGTCGGCAGTGACCCTGCCTACGAAGCCAAGGGTCCCGGGTTCGAGTCCCGGTGGGAGCAAATATTAGTTTGATGAGAACGGATGTTTGTACCCTAGTCATGGTTGTTTATCTATCTTAGTATAATATTTATCTATATAAGTATGTGTATCGTTGTCTAGTACCCAAGATACAGGGAATCCTAGTTTGGGACTAGATCAATATGTGTAAATAGTAAAAAGAAAAAAAAATAAAATCAAACGCCTTCGACAGATCGCAAAAATCACCGATAGCATCCTGTGCGGCCTCCCATGCAGAATAAATATGAGATATAAGGGTAATACCTGCATCCGTAGTCCATTTAACCCTAGTGAAACCGTATTGTTTGGCGTGGAGTTGTTTTGTACGGTTGAAGTGTGAGAGCATTTGATTGAGTATAATCTTTTCAAATATTTTACTTAATGTTGGAAGAACAGATATTGGTCTGAAATTTGAAGGATCACCCTTATCTCCCGACTTGAACAGAGGTATCAGTTTACTGTGTTTCATGAGGTCTGGGAAGGCCCCGTCGTCAACACATTTATTGAATATATAAGCTAAGTGTGGGGCTATAACTAGAATTACTGAACCAATGACTTTCCGTATTTTTTAAGTTAAGTAATTTAAACGTTTTGACAATGTCCTGGGGATATACATGACGAAATTTTAAATATACATTACTGGCGCTAGTGTTATTTTTTAATAAAGTCTCTGCTTCATATGGAGATGAATTTAGACGGTCTGTTGTGAGTAAGGGTACATTGGTGAAGAATATTTCAAAAGCTCGAGCAACATCAGCGCTGGATTTAACAACATCACCACCTATCTTTAGGCAGAAATCATTGTCCCTTGGTATAACTTTGCCAGTTTCGCGGTTTATTATTTGCCAAACTGTTTTCATTCTATTATTTGAATTTTGAATTTTTCTATTAATGTGTAAAGTTTTTGCAGTTCTACAAACCAACTTGAAAGTTTTGGAATATTTTTTAACATAGTCATGAAATTTTCGATCAAAGTTATAGGTTTTTTGTTCATAAAGGTCATATAAGATAACTCTACTTTTACGAATTCCAAACGTTGCCCAGTCATTAAATTTAGATTTACCGTTGTAGTCACTGACTTTCTTTAATTTAAAAACTTTATTGAATTCTGTCTGAATAATTGCTGAAGAAGTCTGAGTAGATTTTGTTTGGGTTCTGTTCATCAAAATCCGGTACTGGCAAATTTATATCTAATTTTTTCATATACGTCTCTAGTCTATGGGATGTAATAGGCCTACAAAATGATGGATCAGTCCTATTTTTACTGGCAATTGGGAATGAAACTGTTTGACCGCTGTGATCGGAGGTTAAGCAGTTAATTACATTTTTACTTGTGAATGCACAGTCACAAAATACGTTATCTAAGCAAGTTTGGCTGTTAAGTGTAATTCTAGTCGACTCTAGAAATATATGACATAAATTAAATGATTTGAACAGAGTTATTAATCGTTGTTTCAATGTTGTATCTACAAGCAAATCTACATTAAAATCGCCACAAATAATTAACTTTTTTCTGCTATTACAAAGTATAATGAGGGCATCCTCCATAATTTTCTCGAACATTTCGAAATTGCCATTGCCGTTTTCATCTCTCGGAGGTCTGTAGACACAAACACTAATATGGCTATCCAACTCAACACAGGATACCTCTATTTGTCTTTCAACAGTAAGTGCAAGAATATCTTTCCGTTGTTTCACCTTAATATTATTTTTTACTAAGATTAAAGAACCACCTCTTTCGGCAGTCTTTCTATTGTAACAACTGACAATTTTGTAATTATTTATGTTAAAAGACATCATATTTTCCTTTAACCAGTGTTCTGTAATACAAATAACATCGGTGTCTGAATGATTAAGAAATAATTCTAATACAAGTTCTTTGCCAGGTAGCCCCTGCATGTTTTGATGGGAAATATTTAAGTGGGGCTTACCCTTTGTCCTAGTATTTTTCATTTGATTGCCAGAAAACCCCTGCTTATTTTGTAAAATTTTCTTATGTTTTGAGGGGTCCTCTTTTGTCGAACTATCTAGTTTAAAACACTACTATTAGTACTAATACTAACTAAAACTGAAGGCGACTGCGTTATAGTATTTACAACTGTGTCGCATATATTATACGCTAACAATGTAGCTACTCGTTTTTTTGTTTTATGAGACAGGTACTGTATAGTATCCTGAGTCAAAGTAAAGTTATGATTAAAATTATTCATGTCGAAATATAAAATAGCATCACTATGATGACACGTTATATTGTATAGATGCATGTTCATTCTATGTATACTTTTATTTTGTTTCCCCGATAAATTAGAACAATAAGGAAAGTTACATAGAATAAACTTGCACTTCGTCTTATTATATAAATTGAGCAGTACCTCTATACCGGTATCTAATGCACTCCGACTAATGTTTGAGTGGTTTCCTACCATAATAACAATGGTAGTATTTTCATCAAAATTCCCTACAGCTATCATTTTTATAATATCCTCAAAGGAACTATTAGGACAACAATTATTTGTCACTTGTTGCTTAAGGCCATAATGCAAAAACATACCAAAATCTACACCTATCTTATCTGAATAAACTACAGTTCTTTTGTTTGCTATTGTTCTTCTCGGAGCACGATTTGAGGTGAGTGGCGGGACACTCGTGTTGGAGTGCGGTGCGATGCACGTGCCAGCGGGCGGCGCGGCAGTCGCGGTAGCGAGCGGTGCAATGCGTGTAACGGCGAGCGGCGCGGCCCTCGTGGCAGCGTGCAGCATAACACACGACTTAGCAGGCAGCGCGACACGCGCGTCACTTAGCGGCGCGGCGCTCGCGCTGATGAGCTGTGATGTGCCTCCTCGACGACGACGGCGACGCTGTTTCTTGGTCGCGACAGCAGTGCGCGTTGCAACGAGTGTTGAGGGGGGTCAAGACCAGAGTTTGTGATGTGGGCTCATCCTTCTTGCTGGTGTCATCCTCCTTGCTGGTCTCATCCTCCTCGTCTTCAATTAGAATGCCTACCAATTCCGCGTTCTGGCGTTGTAGTTGTAGCAGCTCAGATGTTGCAGCTCTGAGTTCGACTAACTCACTCTGTTCTTTGGCATAACATTGGAGTGCGTTTGACAGGAGGTCACGTAGATGTTGGATTTCTATCCGGGCATCTTGGAGGTCTGACTGAAAACCTACATTTTCAGCCTCCAACTCCACCGGTGGTGTGTTACCTGTGTCAGATGTATGATGGTGACCTCTCTGGCGGTAATCTCGAAGGGAGCGGTGTTAGGCTCGACCTCAGATACCGGGCAGTTCTTGTGAAGGCATTGTTGTGATTGTTGCGAAAGCTCGTGTACTCTCTGTAAATTTGTGTTGCTGTCTGCTATTATTTTATCAAGTTCTATTATTTGTTCTGCTTCTGATTGTGAGTAAGCAGTAGCCATTATTTAGACGGTCCGTTGTGAGTAAGGGTACATTGGTGAAGAATGTTTCAAAAGCTCGAGCAACATCAGCGCTGGATTTAACAACATCATCACATCATTAGGCAGATATCATTGTCCCTTGGTATAACTTTGCCAGTTTCGCGGTTTATTATTTGCCAAACTGTTTTCATTCTATTATTTGAATTTTGAATTTTTCTATTAATGTGTAAAGTTTTTGCAGTTCTACAAACCAATTTGAAAGTTTTGGAATTTTTTTTAACGTAGTCATGAAATTTTCGATCAAAGTTATAGGTTTTTTGTTCATAAAGGTCATATAAGATAACTCTACTTTTACGAATTCCAAACGTTGCCCAGTCATTAAATTTAGATTTACCGTTGTAGTCACTGACTTTCTTTAATTTAAAAACATTATTGAATTCTGTAGAATAATGCTGAAGAAGTCTGAGTAGATTTTGTTTGGGTTCTGTTCATCAAAATCCGGTACTGGCAAAGTTATATCTAATTTTTTCATATACGTCTCTAGTCTATGGGATGTAATAGGCCTATAAAATGATGGATCAGTCCTATTTTTACTGGCAATTGGGAATGAAACTGTTTGACCGCTGTGATCGGAGGTTAAGCAGTTAATAACATTTTTACTTGTGAATGCACAGTCACAAAATACGTTATCTAAGCAAGTTTGGCTGGTAAGTGTAATTCTAGTCGGCTCTAGAAATATATGACATAAATTAAATGATTTGAACAGAGTTATTAATCGTTGTTTCAATGATGTATCTACAAGCAAATCTACATTAAAATCGCCACAAATAATTAACTTTTTTCTGCTATTACAAAGTATAATGAGGGCATCCTCCATAATTTTCTCGAACATTTCGAATTACCATTGCCGTTTTCATCTCTCGGAGGTCTGTAGACACAAACACTAATATGGCTATCCAACTCAACACAGGATACCTCTATTTGTCTTTCAACAGTAAGTGCAAGAATATCTTTCCGTTGTTTCACCTTAATATTATTTTTTACTAAGATTAAAGAATCACCTCTATCGGCAGTCTTTCTATTGTAACAACTGACAATTTTGTAATTATTTATGTTAAAAGACATCATATTTTCCTTTAACCAGTGTTCTGTAATACAAATAACATCGGTGTCTGAATGATTAAGAAATAATTCTAATACAAGTTCTTTGCCAGGTAGCCCCTGCATGTTTTGATGGGAAATATTTAAGTGGGGCTTACCCTTTGTCCTAGTATTTTTCATTTGATTGCCAGAAAACCCCTGCTTATTTTGTAAAATTTTCTTATGTTTTGAGGGGTCCTCTTTTGTCGAACTATCTAGTTTAAAACACTACTATTAGTACTAATACTAACTAAAACTGAAGGCGACTGCGTTATAGTATTTACAACTGTGTCGCATATATTATACGCTAACAATGTAGCTACTCGTTTTTTTGTTTTATGAGACAGGTACTGTATAGTATCCTGAGTCAAAGTAAAGTTATGAATAAAATTATTCATGTCGAAATATAAAATAGCATCACTATGATGACACGTTATATTGTATAGATGCATGTTCATTCTATGTATACTTTTATTTTGTTTCCCCGATAAATTAGAACAATAAGGAAAGTTACATAGAATAAACTTGCACTTCGTCTTATTATATAAATTGAGCAGTACCTCTATACCGGTATCTAATGCACTCCGACTAATGTTTGAGTGGTTTCCTACCATAATAACAATGGTAGTATTTTCATCAAAATTCCCTACAGCTATCATTTTTATAATATCCTCAAAGGAACTATTAGGACAACAATTATTTGTCACTTGTTGCTTAAGGCCATAATGCAAAAACATACCAAAATCTACACCTATCTTATCTGAATAAACTACAGTTCTTTTGTTTGCTATTGTTCTTCTCGGAGCACGATTTGAGGTGAGTGGCGGGACACTCGTGTTGGAGTGCGGTGCGATGCACGTGCCAGCGGGCGGCGCGGCAGTCGCGGTAGCGAGCGGTGCAACGCGTGTAACGGCGAGCGGCGCGGCCCTCGCGGCAGCGTGCAGCATGACACATGACTCAGCAGGCAGCGCGACACGCGCGTCACTTAGCGGCGCGGCGCTCGCGCTGATGTGCTGTGATGTGCCTCCTCGACGACGACGGCGACGCTGTTTCTTGGTCGGGACAGCAGTGGGCGTTGCAACGAGTATTGAGGGGGGTCAAGACCAGAGTTTGTGATGTGGGCTCATCCTTCTTGCTGGTGTCATCCTCCTTGCTGGTCTCATCCTCCTCGTCTTCAATTAGAATGCCTACCAATTCCGCGTTCTGGCGTTGTAGTTGTAGCAGCTCAGATGTTGCAGCTCTGAGTTCGACTAACTCACTCTGTTCTTTGGCATAACATTGGAGTGCGTTTGACAGGAGGTCACGTAGATGTTGGATTTCTATTCGGGCATCTTGGAGGTCTGACTGAAAACCTACATTTTCAGCCTCCAACTCCACCGGTGGTGTGTTACCTGTGTCAGTTGTGATGATGGTGACCTCTCTGGCGGTAATCTCGAAGGGAGCGGTGTTAGGCTCGACCTCAGATACCGGGCAGTTCTTGTGAAGGCATTGTTGTGATTGTTGCGAAAGCTCGTGTACTCTCTGTAAATTTGTGTTGCTGTCTGCTATTATGTTATCTGGTTCTATTATTTGTTCTGCTTCTGATTGTGAGTAAGCAGTAGCCATATTTTGCAGTTCAATCTTGAGTTGCGATATTTTCAGCTCTAAATCAGTGACTATTTTCTGATACTCTTCAGTTCTTTCCTGTAGCAATCTTGAAAATCCTGATTTTTTATTATTTTCCGGTGTTTGGCAACTGTTAAGCTTCTGTAGCCGGTTCCGGGTCTGGACAATAGCTTTATTTATTTTTCTGGAATTTTTAAGTATTTTCATGTTTTTAACAGCGGTGTAGTTTTCTTATTAGTACTTGTTAAGTCATTTATTATTGGTTGTGGCTGCTGTGTTGGAGTCAAATGAATTTGCCCGACCAACTCATGGTACAGAGAGATATTTTTTTCTGTGTCTTCTTCAGCCTTTTGGTCTATCAGCTATTGTATACTTTGATTTGCTTCTTCTAACTATTGTTCAAGCGATGATATTCTCTGAAGGCTCAACTCGTGAGTATGGTAGCACTCGTCAAGTGAGTCTAACAGATTTCTAAACTGGTCTCTTTCTGCACAGACATCGACCCAATCACTATGCAGCTGGCTCAACTGGCTTTTAAGATTCTTATTTGAGATAAGAATTTTCTCAACCTCAAGTTCACTTTCATATTTAGCATTTAGTTCTCTTGAGGTCAAAAGATCTTGAAGAGCGTTGTGCAGCTGCAGTGCGGTCTCAGCTCTGCGCGTTGTCATCTTGGACACCATGCTGGAACCGAGAGACAGGGTAATACAATATAGTTCTAATAAAGAGAGGCGATTTGTGTATGTGCTGTGTGTTTATATTGTTTTAGTACTGGCAACCAATTCATGTGAAAAATAATTTACCTAATAACTACACAAAACTTTAATGTATATATTTATTATATAATAACAAATCAGTCAGTCTAGGTAGAATTTAATAAATGGACTTTATTCTTAATAGATACTAAGTAGTTTATTGTTGTTCTACACGTATTACCTAACTAAATCAAGGTGTTGTTATTAAATTTAGGTACTTATTTATTCTTATCAGTACACTATTCAATTTTTATTCTAATTAGTCTTAATGTTGCTATTTTTATACTACCTATGTTGTGTATGATGACCTCAGAAGGGATAGTGAAACTTTGAAACCAGGTGATAAAGTTCTGCAGTGATTGTTTACAACAATTCTGCTATCCTTGTAGGTGTGATAGCTAATATATATAATATAATAAGAATATATGATAGCTAATATATATATATATATGTTCAGAGAACTGTAGAACCATAGAACTACCTCAGGCTCCGCGCATCTACTTTACAAAATTTACATTGACCACTAGGTTGGTCGGTATTCAATTTGCATTGTACTACACTGATTTTGAGGTATTTGTGATATGGAATGCGCGTGGTTCTGGTTAGTTCTGTCAAAAATATGTGTTGAGCGTGATTAAATTATGAAACAAAAATACTCAGCTGGTAAATTCCTTTGTGTTATTCAAATTCACATTCGAGTAGGTAACGGCTCGGTGGATGATGCAATCTTGAGAAAACTGGCCGCAAACACTTGTCCCCCTTTTATAAACACTAACAATGATTCTTACGTAGTAAATTATATACTCTTTGGATAATGTTGCACTATATTTATGGCATCATGCGCGACAGAAAAATAAAATATGGCGCGACCACATCAACTAATCTAATCTTAGATCTAACATAACGCGTTATTCAGGTTTTGATACTCCAGTACCGTTCGACATAACGCGTTATTCATGTTTTGATACTCCAGTACCATTTGACATAACGCGTTGTTCAGGTTGTGGTACTGGAGCTTCATCGGACATTTCAGTGACCGCACTGTTAGAGAAATCAATTCAAACTTGAACTTGAAAATACAATACCTCAGTACTGTCCGTAATGATATGGGCACCTGTACCATAATATTCCATCGTAATAACATGTAATCTCTATAGGTATGGAGTTCCTGTCAGATAGAGTTCTAATCATTCTAAGCTAAATTCTAGTATTTTGAAAGAAATCGTCCTTAATTTATTTTTACAAAAATGGTTGAAACATACGAAGAAGCGATATTTATCTTGGATCTTTATAATTTTAATAACTGTGTTTTGTCTCTTAAAAGACCTTTTAAATCATTTCAATAATTTGCATACCTGTTTAAGGTTATATTATGTGAAACCGAAGCTACGTATTTAAGGCCAAATTTAATCCATGATACGCAAATAAAGTTTCTTATTTCTTAAATATTTATTAGAAGTTATAACGAGTAAACCGATCATACCTTCATTAGATATTGTTGTAGATACTGCTATAATCATTGTTGTGTACTCTTTTAAGTTTACTTCATAAATCTCAGACATATTCTTTCTGACATATTTTCTAATATTCAATGTTTGTATTTAGATTTATCTTTGTCACTTCAAAATAAACATTCCAAGCAATCACACCAATATTTTCATTCCCATATTAGACCACTATATTTCCAAATTACAACAGATATCCTAAGACATCTTATGTAGAACTTGACAGAAATATATCTCCTAATTTGATTCGATTTATGACGTGACATCAGAATGAAGAGTATGATTGTGAGCTCAAGGTAATAAGGCAGGACGATATTTTTTTTCCTATTGTTCAAATTGACATGTTTTTTTTTTTCATTCTAGCTATGTGTGGAGACCTGCATATTAACATGATATATCCTCAATTACTAACAAATACTTAGATACTTTCATCCATCCGGTAATGACTCATTCGGTGACGCGTAATGACGATATAATAAAAATATGAGTTTACGCATAATAACAGATAAGCGAAACGTGGGAACTATTCACACACTCAGCGCCGGTGTATACTTCACTATACACCGAGGTATAATGCGCAGATTTTGCCATTTCGCCGGGTACTGTACGTCTATTCCAAGGCCGGTGTATCTTTAATGATACACCCACCTTATGTTCACGGAACGGTGTATAGTTGAGTATACACCGTTTCATACATTTTATTTAATACATTTTATAAGGCCGTTGAATACATTTTATAGGGCCCTAGAGAATACGCATACCCAGAAATATTCTGGGTTGGAAATATGTTCAGAAATCAAAAAGTTATAATGAAAAATCAAAATTTGCATTAATAGCTTTTGCATTAATAGGAAAAGACATACCTCAGTGTATACACCGGCGCTGAGTGTGTTAACCATCGATGCAGGGTATCACAGTACGAACACGCAAAACTCTAGTGAAATATTGTACTCATCTAATCGGATTATAACTCTTATTATTGATGTTGCGTGTAAAAAGCAATCTTCAACGAAATTTGATTCCGAGATAGCAAGAATTAATCTTATCCCGAAACAGAAAAAAGATTCCCTTCAGCAATAAATGAGCGAGAACCGAGATTTCGAAGGTACATTTGTATGTTAATTTGCGGAAAAAGAATATTATAATCTTACCGTCTTTTCCGATTAAGGTATTAAGTAAAATTAAAAAGTTTTTCCGCCCATAAAGTTTTTAATGCAGGACGGTTTCGGTTTTTAAAAACGTTGCGGTGATTTGCGTTATGAATAATAAATGAATTGTTTGTTTAATAAAAGTACTAAGAAAGGCTTTTAGGATCGTTGAATTCGTCTTTTGTTGAAATGTTTTATTAACACAAAAAAGAGGAGCATATACCCAGCAGTGGCCGGAGGACCATATACCCAGCAGTGGCCGGAGGACCATATACCCAGCAGTGGCCGGAATCAAACTGCGGTCAGGAGCAATATGGAGGCAGGATGTGCCTGTATGTAAATGTTAATGTTTATGTTTTATTTATTCTACGATTTCGTAGGTAGATATTTAGCGGGAAATATTTAAAAACATGTGTGTAATATTATTTGCTCTAATTTCCATGTATATGTTACCAGAAATCTGTATAATACGGTATTATATATAATCCTAAGGCAATATTTATGTCACCGGAAGATAGTCAAAACCGTTAGTTGATAAACTAATGCGTTAGTTGATCAACTATCGACAGATAGAGACAGACCGACAGGGTTTAGAATTTACGTTTCTTTTGTTGTTACATGTTAACCTAACACGAAGACTATTCGGCTGATTCGCTGTACTTGCCCCTTCTAGCCTTCACCTAAGCTACCACGGTGTCTGCCCTGGTATTTCGTTTGCAATTCAAGTTTAAACCGGTTTACGATTTAACGGTTTTAACCGTTATTTTATCAACTAACGCATCATATAGTAAGCAGTACGCTATAGTTTACTATCTGTCGATAGTTGACCAATTAATGTTTAACGAGAAAAAAACCGTTAGTTTATCAACTAACGGTTTTGACAATCTTACGGTGAGATATATAATGCCTAACACGTGCAGGTAATATATGAAATATTATTTATTTTGTAGTGTGCCTAGGTATTTTAAATAATACCCAATGCATAGCCGGCCATATATATATGAAAATGAATACTTTTGTATTTGATTGCGAGGTGCCGAAAAAACATATTATGATGGATCCCACTTTGCTTATTTTTGCTTTACAATTTCTAACTCAAGACCATTATTGTTGTGCAAGAGCCGACGGAGCGCGGCGCGCACCTCACCCAGTGTTAGCTGAGCAGCATGCACGCGCCCCCCCCCCCCCCCCCCCCCCGCCCGTGTCCGCATACTCCCACCTCGCTGCTATCTCTGCGTCGAGCTGTGGAGGCGTTGCGCTGTACACGGAGTGAAAATATGTAGCAAACTCCTCAGCGCACGCTTCATCTGTCAGAAGCAGTCCATTTTTGGTGATGATCGTGGCTCTATCTCGTTTCTCTTTTTTGTTCTTTACAAAATTCCAGAAAGACTTGGGATCATCAGTGAGCCGTGTCTGAACTTTGGTCACGTTTTAAATCGGCCGTGTACCACTCCGGATAATTATACCTGGAGTGGTCCGCGGCTACACGCTTTTTTATTGGTGTGCAATCATCTATCAAATTATTAATAATTTTGTAAAAATAACTTACCGCCTCTCCCACCAGCTGTATCGCGTAGAGAGAATCCCAATCTGTTGTCAGCAACATCGTATACAGTAGATGGAAGTTAGCCTTACGGAAATTCCACTGGGGTCTATTCCCGGGATCTCCAAGATCTGTCGGTGATGACGTTGGTTGGTCGTGACTGCTCTCCGTAAAGCTGGCGTTGTTGCTGCACGTTAAACTGACAGCTAGAGGCGGATGCTGCAGGTCTACCCGTGATACTAGGGACTGCGCATCCATTTCAACAGAAATTTCGTTCTCCTGTATTGTGGTTAATACTAAATCTAACTGCCTACCATTGCAGTTGCCTACAAAGTTTCTCTGACGAAGTTCGCAATAGGCCACAAAATAATTATAATAACAATTTACATCTACCGAAGCCGAATACAGGTTAAAATCGCCTGCCAATACAACTTTCTTATATTTCACTATTACCCTCTCGAGCACGTTAAACAACCGGAGGAACTGATTATGTTTTGACTTTGGACGGATATAAACGACACAACACATAAAGATAAACTTAGTTTTTGTGTGGACTGTCGCACAAACTATTTCGAAGGGGGCTTCGTCCAGGTTGGGTTCTTCATCTTGGAGCTCAAGTTTCCTTAGTTCCCATGTCGGTTTAGCTACTAGAACGGCTCCCCCATGTTTTCGCCCGTCCATCCTGTCGCTTCGTATAATTGTATATCCAACCGGAACTAGCTCCCCGTCGTGTGTGGAGTCATTCACTCCTGTCTCCGTGACTGCAATAAGGTCTGCGGTATTGGCTAGCACGCTTATGTATAAAAATGGCGTTCCAGTGACACAAGTAAATAAGTTTAAATACCTGGGCCACTGGGTCACGGAAGACCTCTCTGATGACATGGATATGGAGAGGGAACGAAGAGCGTTGGCAGTCAGATGCAATATGCTGGCTCAAAGGTTTGCCAGGTGTACACAGGATGTAAAAATCACTTTGTTCCGAGCGTTCTGTCAAACTTTTTACACCTGCAGCCTTTGGGCTAAATATACGCAGAAAGCTATCAACGCTCTTCGAGTTCACCTTCAGGGTGCTGTTGAGGCTTCGCCGTTTCTGTAGCGCATCAGCAATGTTTGCGGATGCTCGCGTGAACGGATTTCATGCGATACTGCGCTCCAGAATAGCCTCTACATTGGCCAGGCTTAGGGGGAGCACCAACGGTCTTCTGATGGTGTGGAGTGACAGGGTAGATTTTCCTCTCTTGGCTCACTGGGTTGCGACACATGTCAATGTGTCGGTGCCCAGTGGACCAAGATACGGATGATTTTATAATTTAACTTTACTATTTTTATATTTATATTTAAAATTTTATTTTTAACTATTCCATTGAGTCAAATGTACTATGGGTTAATACCTGAAATAAACGATTTCATTTCATTTCATTTCATAAACTTTTCAGTTTGGTACGCAAACCTCGCGTGTTCTGATAGATCAGCGATACCGATTCCTGATGCGGTCTATTTTTGCGAGCCAGTCTTCGGCCTTGCTCCTCGAAAGGGAATCCAGACTCTGGCATTATCTGGCCACAAATCGATTGAAAAACATTTTTCATATAAGTCGGCTGGGACACCTATTTTATAGGACTTGTATTCACCTCTTGGTTTTAGTTCTTCCACTGTTCCACACAGTTCCTGCACATATGTCTTTATCTCCTCTGCTCCAGATATCATGTTCCATAAATGGAAATATTTAACTTCTTAACACAAGCTCGTACGTTGTAGCGGTTTTCCACACCATACGGATAATTTATTTCTCCAAACAGTGCAATAATTTAAAACTTTAGTGGTTAGATATTTACTATTTTACAATTTAAAAGACTTAGGAGCAACAGTGGTGTTGTCAACGCGGCAAAAACGTCGAGGCGAACTCTGAGTTCTGTTTCTCTGAAGAGACTGAAGTAGGAAGACAGCGCCGCTGTGGGCTGAGTAAAACAAGAAGTATAAAAGTACTCTATTGATTAAAAAAAATCTCTCTTGGACTACCTGGTATTATAATTTTATCTCCAAATTAAGCAACTCATTTAATAATGATCGAACTTCACTTGGTAAGTTCGTTTGATCTCTTTTTTGAATAATCTCTGCTTTGTCTGGTGACTAATGTTGGTTCTAACCCAATATTAACAATGTTAAGGTAGGTCGTCACTAGGTATTCAACAAGTATATTACCTCGGCCGTTTACATTTTTCATCCCCCAGAGAGTGTGGTGGGCATTCGAAATCGTGGCTATGATTAGCTGGAGTCAAGATTTTTCGCAGTGTTTCACCGGCCTTGTCATGATGTCATGCGGGGGTGGAGGCGACAACCATCTCTGGAAGGCTGGAGTCTTGTGCCTTGTGCAGCCTCACGGCACACACCTCTCTGGAACGGAAACTTGTTAGAGGTTACACATGTATATTCCTAGAGGTGTAGATACAGGCCGGGGAATTATTAGAGCTCGTACCCGCAAATAACTCCTCCAAGATTTCGGAGGCCACATATATTGATTTTATTGATCCACGGCTCCTGGAGCAGTGCCAAGGCTGTATGGTTAACCTCCAACCACTTCCTCGCCTGAGCCGTCCAGGTTTCGCTGTGGTCGAGGTTTGCTTGTAAAATTTAACACAGTGGGAAAGGGGACGCCATCATTGTCTGAAAGCAGAACCTCCTCATCCGTCCTGAGCGCCAGGTTACCCTTCCTCTCCGCACATTAAATCCCGTCCTCCGAAAAATCCAGGACAGAACTACCGTCCTCTCCAGGTTTCTCTGAGATTGGGTCAGTCTGCTGCGTTGGGGTTTGGGGCCCAGGCTTGTCTACAGCCGTGATGACCTCAGCAGTATCTGGCTGCTTAGCCGTCGGCCGGAGTGAGGGTGAATCTTTGAGGGATCTTCCTCTAATCACCTGAAATTTCACGTACACCGACCCGAGCAAAAAGCCGAGTCGGCGTCCGCGTTCCATCAGGGGCATCCACGTTCCTCGACGAGACCGAGGAAATACAATGTCGTCGAGGCGATGCCTTTTGGACGAGGTTGAAGCCTCTGGATTGCTCCCTTTCCCAGCCCTGTTTTCGGCCGCTTTCAAGGTTTCTGGCACAGGTACCTTGAGTACCATGGCTGTTGTTCTTTGAGCAACGGGCGCTTCCTTCTTCCTTTCGCATGCATTTACGCTTGACCCTAGGACCCTACTGGGCAGGTTCAGGTTTGTCCTTTTTAGGAGCTCCATTTGCTGTTCGCCCCTTACTTCGGTTGTGTGTGACAAGTGTCCATCCTGTGTCAGGCTGGGTGGCTGTAGAGAGAGCAGCCGCACTGGTGGTAGTGGACAGTGTGCTTATTGACGCGGTACCACCGTGGTGCAGTGCCTCGCCTATCTGGATTATCAACAGGTTTCGGCTCAGCTAGTTTCCAAGCTTTACCGCGCCCTCTCGCGGACTTTTCCGGTTTTGTGTGTGGCGGTACAGCTTTTGCCGCTCCTTCGCCGTAGTTTGGGGCTAGATCAATGTGTGTAAATAGTGTCCAAGGTATATTATTATTATTATTATTATATTATTATTATAACTGGTTACACCCTATTAAATTTTTTAGCTCCTCGTGGGTTATTCCCAGCTACCTACACTGGGAGACGATCTTGCTTGCGCCCCTTTAGGGAACCTGGTTTAATATTTGTTGCTGTAGCGGAGTAACGGAAACACTTTCACTCTGTGAAATGAATATAACGGTTCATAAGATACAGCCAGCTGACGGACAGAGGGACAGACAGATGGACAGTAATAAGTTCCCGATTGACACCTTTTGGATGCGGAACCCTAAAAAGGTTCAAGAATTTCGTCTAGAGCTATGCGTTAAGTATTTTGTGTTTGTAATGGCTAACGGAAATGACGGCAACGTCAATATCCGGTCGCGAACGGCGTCGACAAACGGTTAGATCTAGAAACTATACATATTGAAAATTTACCTTCATAGCAAGCCTTTAGGTTAAGAAATGTGATTGTTCTGATTATTCCGATAGCCGGGTATGATCAGGAAAAGAAAGAACATTTATTTTTATTCCCTCCCCTTCACCCCTATCCCCTCTCGATTTTGAATTCTGAATTTTACTTTTGAGTTAGTTTTATATCTGATGACTGCAGCACAATTTATTGAAAAATTACACCCTTCCCACTTATTGCACCCTCTTAACCGCTGGCATTCGGTTATGAATCTTTGCCAGATCTTATTATTATGTAGATCAGTTTGCAAATCGGCGACCGGGGCGGAATCACCGTCGGCGTAAGATGAAGCTTCTGATTGAGGCAATAAAGGTATTTCTGGGAGGATTTGTCGGAGAGATTCAGCGTTTTGACAGATGAGTTATTAAAGTAATCGTCTAAGAAAAGTGATAAGGTACAAATAAATATGACAATTAAAAACATGACATCGGAAGAGGTTCTCAATCAAATCTCAAGATTTTAAAAGAGTCAGAGAAAATATGATATAGAAAAAAAAAATAGGCAAACAGGTAGGTAAGTCAATTTCTTTTTTACCGACTTCAAAAAGGGAGGGAGTTCTCACTTCGGTTGTTTTTTTAACATTTTATTTATTGTTTTGTTACCTCAAAACTGGGCTATTTATGAACCGATGACAAACATCCTTTTTTTATTTGAAAGGGTGACCTTCCAGTTTGGTCCCATTTCTTTGAAAATTTTAAATTGGTTAAGTAGTTTGATTCCTAAAGCAAATAAACTGAAATTATAATGTCATCCCGTTAAAGATATTGCGTATTAATGCTTTATTGCGACTTATCAGTGGTATTTAAGGTCATTGTCATAGGATGAGTGCTATCTATTAGTATATTCGTTTATGTCGTGTAATTCGTGTGGACTTGACTGTCTGACGGACAGATTTCGTAGCCTTGTTTCGTGTATTCTGACGTCATTCATTTCCCAACAGGGGAGGAAGAAATAGGGCTTGAAAATTAAGTCAGTTTTTTTAAGTTTTCAGCTTAGTGAATTATCTTGTTTTATATTAAGTACCACTACACGCACCGCCGTAAATGAATACTCAAACACTAAAGGCCCTCTAGATACCAATCCTCAATCACGAAGGCTCTATATTAAAACAAATTGATAGAGGTGATTGTAATAAAGGTATATCGCGCGGAAACAGCCTACAATGAGAATAATAAAACTACACCGGCTAGCGGTAATAATGTCGGCTGCACACACAAACGTATGTAATTTTAACATACATACGAAATAAATACAACGCACACACAGACCAATTCACGATACAAATGTTGGAAATTCAACTCGCTATTGCACCGCGGTTGACTTCGGCTGTTTCTATTTTGTCTAGAATGTATAGTAATCATGCTGTTTCTGGTTCCCACGACACAGGGTATCCTAGTGTGGGGCCAAAAGCAATGTATGTGCCTGTATTTAAATGTCTATGTTTATGTTAGTACCCAATAATAAGAACAACTTTCCCCTAAAAACCTATAGAAGCAAAGGAAAATATTAATCGTATCTCCCGTAGTAACCTGTTATGATAGAATTATCAGATAAATTTAATTATGAATAGATTCCTATTACGGGTTCCCATGTACTGAAGATCAGTATATGTACTGAGAATCAATATATTTCATATTCTTTATTGCACAGATAATATAAAGTTACATACAGTTACAAGAAATGTTATAAGCAAAGGCGTGCTTATCCTTAAAAAGAGATTTCTTCCGGAAAACCTAGGCAACACAGGAGAGTTTATGATATAAGACAGTCCTAGTTCGCGATAAAACTCTAGACATATGTACGAAAATTTCTTTCAAAATATATATAAACTATATCAAATAAAATTAGAAATACTTCAACTCCTTAAAATAAAACATATAGCATTTACATATTTATACTTTAATAAATCATACACTGTTCTGAGGATCAGTATTTTCATTTTTATTTGCGACCATAAGTTATTTTGGGAAAACAGTTCACAATGATGGTTACTGGATGGTACTATCATTCCCAAAAATATGGTCAGCTAATTAAAAGTTACATGTATGTATGTATATTAGATATGTATTTTAAGTGCGTGTTCACTGAGTGAATTGAATTCCATACACCACTAGGACTTTAGTTATATTTCGGCCCCACACTGGGATACAGACCCAGTGATCCCCGGGCGGGATTCAACCACGAGAGATGCCGCTGGTGAGGCAGAACGTTCAACGCTACATTTTAGAAGTCGTCATTACAATTCCAAAACATGGTTTGCTGGAAGAAATCTGTTAGACAAAAACATGACTTTGTTCAATTTTTAACTATGAAAGTTTCAGTGATTGTTTAGCACAAAAATCAAATTAGAAACTATAAAAATCAAATATATAATCAGCATTAAAGTCTTTCAAAATCCCTAATCACAGTCGTTGACCAAAGAGTGACCAGTAGAAGTTCCCAACTACGCCGTAGCTGCTACGACGCTACGCTGCCACGGCGTAGTCGTAGCCCCTTTAATTTACTATGCAAATATGCCTTTTGTGACGGACTCCGGCTGTATGGTGAGAGTGAAGCCATTCTATAAATTTGTTCAACAATTGTGCAGTTGGGGATGCAATTTTGTGCAATCACTTGATGATACCATTGAGTGTTCGGACTGTTGGTCTGGGAAGCCCGTATTGGTGGGAAAAAGGTTTACACTGACAAATCGCTAGTAGTACGCAGCAGCTTTATAGAAATAATAAATATAAAACATAAGAATCTTTATTTGAGTATCATGATCAACTAGGTCTTGAATGTGTTATTTCAGATTCACATGATACAAACTTAAATAGGTATGCAAATGATTTGTCGCAGCCAACTACCTTGATAGGCCTGAATAGCCTTGGATTTTGATTTTAAAACATGTTTAACCTAATACGAAGGATCATTCTCCTGATCTGACCCACCACTTCGCCCAGACAGTATATTTTTGGCCAATATGCGTTGGCTAAACTCTTCACTAAATGACTGAGCAGTGCCGTTAAATTAAATAGCTAGGCTGTTAATTGAAAGTCTGATTGAATTAATTGTCTGTGATATTATTATAGGGGCTTTTTAGAGATAAGCTTTACTGTGAGCATATATTGGTTAATAAAGTAAATATAACATATTTTAACGTTTGGTATACTGGTGACCCTACCTACGAAACTGATGGTCCTAGGTTCGAATCCCGGAAAAGGAAATATTTTTTATGTTTTTATATAGGTTTATTTTATTTTAATTTTATTTTGGGGATCTAACAGCTTAAATTAAATTAAAAAAGCCAATAACAGGTTTCCACTGATAGAACCGAATTAATTTGTTCGTTAATGTAAAATTGTTAATACGATCTTTCATGAGCAAAAACAACTTAAAAGAAAGAAAAACTGAATGCTTAGCTAATTATTAGTACCTATCTAGTTAATAATACCTAGCGGCATACAAAACGTTAAACGGGTTAAACTAATTTAGCGCACGAAAAGAATCAGATTAAGTTAAATTTTGTGTGATGACTTGATGAGCATGAATATTTGTTTCTTATATCTTTATTTATCTCTTTTAAATATATATTCGTCTAGTACCCATAGCACAAGCCTCGATGAGTTTAGTAGGGGCTTAGTTCGGTTTGTGTTAGATTGTCCTCTAATATTTATTTATATTATTAATTTATTTATTTACTTGAGTGCACTAAAGAGGAAGACGAGCTGAAGTTGCAGTTGCAACAGGAATAAGTATTAATCATAATATCACTGTATTACTTGATTACTATCTATAGGTATGTACATATTATGTAGGAGTAACTAGTACTACATATATGTAGTATAATCAATTTGAATGATGACGGATGAGGTCAAATGATGTCAGGATCATTCATTAGCTGCTATTATTGAGCTCCTGTGTAGAGTAGTCTGCAAATTTGCATTATTGTGAATATAGACTATTGAAGACCTGATATACATGGGCCAAGGAACAGATGTGATGCTAAGTTTTTGTCCATATACCTTAAACTGGAATCATAACAGAATTTCGTATGGACTCTAATTTTAATTTTAGGTTTCTGATAATGTTTGTAAAAATATTATTAAGTTCTTACTGATGAAAGGCCAAGCCTGAAGGGCTACCCCCTTGTTTTATAAAGAAGAAATGAAATAGGGAACTTTGTCAGCGGGATTTCTTACGGGATAAAATATATACAACTACGTGCATATCTAATTATACTGCATATACCCATACTAACTGTTTACTGAATATTCACATAATTTAACTTGATTCACTGCCGGTGATAAGCACATTACTCTCCTGAGCTCTGTTAGTTAGGTAATACAAGTTGTTATCAGGCTGTAAATTTTGCGAAAATGTTTGAACAGATATGCTCGAAATGTAGTGTCATGGGGATTTAAAATAGTGCAATCTGGTGGAAATCTGGAGGAATAATATTAATTCGATAGGCTCTTTATTATATGTAGAGTTTCAGTATTCATTTTGTTTACTATGAGTAATGTTTACGACAGTACGCTTTCGGCCTAAAAAACTGGCGATCTTGACACACGGCATTGTGTCAAAGCAAAGTTGAAAAAAACTGGCGACGCACCAGCCGTGTAGTATATTACATGAACCATTTCGTTCTACTTTTGACTTCATTTATAACTCAAAAGAGATTTAACCCCTGAAAATAATTAATTGAAGAATAAAATTTATTTTAATTTAATTATTTAATATAGCCCAAACCGATATTTGATTAACATATAAATTAACCCCCCATTATTATCAGTCAGTTATCTTCAAAATTACACCCAAAATTCAAAATGTCTTTATTACTGTAGATATTTACACAGAAAACGTAAATTTTTGCCTCTTCTTAACATTGGACCACTGTGGGAGCAGAAGGGCGAAGGAACTCCCACTAATTGATATTTAGATCTCTTTGAAAATTGCTTGTGTTCAATGAATATAAATATTTTAATATTAATAATTATAAATAATATGCAGGGATAAATCCTTACAAATCTAATAGCAGCGTGTTCTGTATTGAGTTAGATTGTGTAATCTTGAATATTGTAATATAGCTTTTTAGACTAAGTCGCTTTTACATGGTTTTTAAATTGCTCAAATGGTTATTTCAAAATCTCTCAAAATCTCAAAACTTTCGCGAGTCTATAACCGGGTATTTCTTTGATTATTTCTTGGGTTAAATTAGAGCTATCACTAATTTTGGGTAATGTTGTGAGGTTCTTGCGTACACGCATTATATTTAAAAATAAATTGACTAGCTAGTTAGTATGTCAATTTCCTTAAAAAAAATCTAAGGGAGCCTGTGCGTTGTAAATCATAAATTGCTTCGATAGCTCTTTTCTGTGATAAAAGATCTGTGAAGCAAGACACCATAGGATATGACACAATGAAAGTAACTAAAATAAGTCATCTGACAAAACACGGATGTGGCTAGTCAGCCTAGCTGTAGCCACATCCATGTTTTGTCAGATGTTCCTAAGTACCGGGTCGATGCGGGCTACCATTGGATACCCGAAGCGCAGTCAGGCGCACGTGCCGATGTGCTGCGCCCGCGCAATAACCACCTCCTTAAGTGCTGCTGCGTGGTAGACATCACCTACGCAAACTCCACATTATCGTTTTGCATTGTTACAGTTACTTTATAAAATCTGTATAAATTTTAACATTAAACTGTGTGCAATGAATGAATGGTCAAGCTATACTTAGTTGACTCAACAGAATATCAGGATTATCTACAGAAATTGGCACCCACTTAGATCGCAATTCCTTTGTTAGCGCAATCGAACTTGGCTCCCATTTAGACAGGCTGTTTCACTGGTTCGGTGTAATTAGTTTTTTCTCAATATAGAAGAGGCCTATGCAATAGCATAGGCCTTATCTATAAAGCACCAATCACCAGGGCCTATGCCAGCCGCATCAAGAGTGAGATCTTGCTGACTTGCTGATAATTTCTGACCATCTGCATCTGTTAGGTGGTCTGTCCATTGCCGTGTCAGTCCACTTGGGCCAACACTATAAAAAATGAGAAATTAAACAATGTCCCTTTTTCTAAATATCGGTGATAATAGTAGTTTATGTGACTACTACATAATGGAAGGCATTAATACTCGAGATTGGGTTTATAATATCACTCGAGAGTTTTAATGCCTAATTATGTACAGTTACATACACTAGTTTATCTACTCACTTAACATAAGCTCTCTTTGATGTGTTCAGGAATCGCATGTTCAACCGGCGTTGTGGCATTGATAATTGCTCTGCACTTGTTTAGCTTGTTCAGTAGTATGAACTTCACAGATAAACTAGGGATGGCACGCAGGCGGGCGTCGGCGTTCGAAATTTGAATGTCATACTTTGTTTTTTTTTGTTACATTGTGGTCATAATGTATCAATATTCAGATAAGAAATGATTTTTTACCAAGAACGTGTGGTTTATGGGCACAGTAAAGAGGGTTTATCATACGTGTGTAGATAATAGTAGTTTATGTGACTGGTACAAAATGCCTAATACCTAATACAGTTACATACACTAATTTATCTAGGCACAACATAAGCTCTCTTTGATGTGTTCAGGAACCACATGTTCGACCGGCATTGTGGCACTGATAATTGCGCTGCACTTGTTTAGCTTGTTCAGTAGTATGAACTTCACAGATAAACTAGGGACGGCACGCAGGCGGGCGTCGGCGTTCGAAATTTCAAAGTCATAATATGACAAATTTTGGTCATAATTTATCAATATTCAGATAGGAAATGAGTTTTTACCAAGAAGTTTATCATGTGCTGGTCGTAACGAGTGGTTTTAGGACGCAGTAAAGAGGGTTTATGATACATACATGATAAAAAGGAAATACATTACATGATTTACATATATTCCAGTCCTAACAGTACAATAAATCAATAATCATCACCGCCGAATATTGCAACATAAATCGGCGAGCAATCATGGAATCAATGATCCATCATCGGCCAATCAAAACGGTAGCTGAATGATAATCGGTTACGTGTATCGGCATCTGAGCCTTGACCAGTTCAATATGGAAATTGGGGGTGAGCCTATTGCACTGTGGGGGGGCAGGTATTATTGCACATCTAGTGTACAGTAGACTAAAGTAGACTTTATTCCGGAGCGGTAGAGTCCGATAGAGTAATAGTTTGGGTTTCATCGGCTGTAGTTCTGGTTGGTTGGCTGGTTTCAGTTGGTACAATTCTATGAGATTATATATACATAGTCACTAAATGCTGTTCTTTTAGGTTAAGGGCAATCCGACTGTGGAACGCACTTCCCTGCACTATTAGGGATAGTCCCTCAATTTTCACTTTTAAGAAAAGATTGAAAGCGTATTTCCTTTCTCTTTCGTAATTAGTATCATATTTATGTAAGTATATGTATGATATTTTGTAGTTTATATATGTGCATGCTATCTAGTGTATTATATAGTTGAGATATATATATTTTTTATTAGGTATATTTTATTTATATTTTAAAAGTAATTTTCGTACGTATGTATACTGTTTTATTGCGCACTAGGACTGTCCTTTTTCATAAACACTCCTGTCTTGCCTAGGTTTGCTGGAAGAAATCTCTTTTTAGAGATAAGCTCGCCTTTGCCTATAAAATTTATTGTAACTGTCTGTTTATCTATGTTTTCTGTGCAATAAAGAATATGAATATGAATATGAATATGAATTCTGATGCGTAGTTGTAATTCTCAAATTCAAACTTATATAAATTATTGTAAGTAGGCAAAAACAAAATAAATTAAACTAAACTAATGAGTACGTATCTGATTATGGTTTGAGTTTGAAAAAGGGCATTTCCCTTTCAAGTGGTGATTACCGACTGAATCTCGCATAGGAAAAGGAAACTCCATTAACTCTACCAGTGCTTCGGAAATGCTCCCGTCAGAGAAGATAGAACCAAGACGATGTAAGGGGTTGTAATTTTTAAAATTTCACAAGTTTTTAAAGTCTTTATCTACACACGTATCATAAACTCTCTTTACGGCGTACAAAACCCGCATGTTACGATCAGCATAATGTTAAACTAATTGGTAAAAACTCATTTCTTATCTGAAAAATTACACATAATGACCATAATGTGTAGTTTTTCTACATATTGTGACATTCAAATTTCGAACGCCGACGCCCGAGTTCGCGCCGCCCCTAGTTTGTCTGTGAAGTTGGTACTGACATTCAAATTTCGAACGCCGCCGCCGACGCCCGCCTGCGTGAAGTTGGTACTACAGAACAAGCTAAACAACTGCAGAGCCACAATGCCGGTCAAACATGCGGTTCCTGAACACATCAAAGAGAGCTTATGATATGTGTGTAGATAAACTAGTGTTGTAACTGTACTTAATTAGGCATTAAAAGTCTCGAGTGATATTATTATGAAACGAGCCGAAGGCGAACCCACTCTCGAGTATTAATGCCCTCCATTATGTAGCAGTCACATAAAATACTTTTATGTACAATATTAAAACAATATACTCTAATTATCAATAATAAACCTAACCACGAAGTTTCAGACATATCTGCGTAAGTTTCGTCAATGTAGTGTACTCTATGTCGACTAGCCGATTAGCAGGCCACGTGCACGCACACAGTCATAATTCTGAGGTCTCGCATGCTTGCCTGGACCATTACCAGATTTAGTTATGTGGCCCATTTGCACCGCTCCGGTAACACGGTGAATTTGAATTAGTTTTTTCAACTTCGGGTAATGGCTGTACCCATCAATATGAACAACTTTCCCCAGGAAACGTGTGGTCACAAACGAAAAAAAAAAAGTTCCTCAGTACAAAGACCCCATCAGCTGAGTATAAGTTACTATCGAAGACCCAACATTTTTTTTGTTTGCGATCATATGTTTCTTGGGGAAAGTTGTTCATATTGATGAGTACTATCATTCCTGAAGTTAACAAAACGAATAAAAAGACACCGTGTATCATATAAGTTACAAATGACGTATTATATGTACCTCCAGGTAAATTAACTTAGCGCAAAAGAACATAAGGAGCTAAGCTGAGGAAAAATCTCGATAACCCGAATACGAAATAAAATCCTAAAGGGCAATGCATACGTCCTACCCCAGGGAGTTTCCACTGCATTACATAGATGCTCGCACCACTGCCTCTTGGATACTCCGCCTAGTCCGGCCCGCCCGATAGCACCCGGATAACTCCTTAATCCCGGGCAGTAAAATCTAACTGTAACGAGGGAGATCGCTGCGCCTGGTATCTGCTAACCAGATGACGGCTCAGTGATAATAACGCGATGACTCTCTGTACTGCATATGGGGTTTGCGATAGCAGTCATTGACCCAACTGCTACTGCGAACCGAATCATATATGGTAACGATCGGCGAACGCTAACTTGTTAATTCAAATGACAGTAATTTCGAACGTTGCACGTGGTAATAAGTATCGCTAACCCAATCTCTCTCTTACACTCACCAAGACCGCCTAGGTAAATTTTACTCTCTTTTTTAGTTTATTTTACCTGATTTAGCTTTACTTGGTCTCATTTTTCGTAATGTATAGCAATCATACTGTAATTATTAAGAAGAGTGCTGAATGCTGCAGGTTCAGATGTTTTCTGTTTTTACCAGAGTTGAAATAATGATTTACGTGTACTAACTAAGCTCAAACCTTTTCTAGTGTAATAACCTCGTTATGATAAATAAATTATTATATACTTTATATGCAATAAAGTATATAATAATTATTATTTATTTATTATCACGAGGAGACCGTCGTAGACAAAGTCAAAGTCAACATATCTTTATTACTGTAGATATTTACATATACTAAGTAAACGTCAATTTTTGCGTCTTCTCTACGTTAGACCCCTGTAGGATAAGGGACAGAAGTTAATGCCCGCTATTGCCTTAGTAACCCGAGAAGGCTATATGTATAGTGCGTTCACCCAAATTGCGTCGCGTGCGCACGGTATACCCGCACACAATTGTGGTTATTATGATAAAATACGAACATAGAGATACACATAAGTTAGGTAGCAATGATAATTTCAATGAACCAATAAGGAAAAAACATTTTCGGTACACGTAGCAGGGTCAACACCAAAACAACCTCTCACTACGCGCATCGATTCAAACTAGCAAAATCACTTTCGGGTGTACGCTCGAAGCGGCTGTGATGAATAAAGTTTATTTATTTTGTTAACGTCACCTACGTTTCTTTTCAAGGAACACCGACACTCACATATTAGATGTGAGTGTCGGTGCTCCTCGAAAAGAATCGGCTCGCGCGAAGACGGTGCGATCGTTGGTGACGTTAACAAAATTAATAAACTTTATTCATCATTTGCATTTCATCATAAACTATCTCTAGGTTAAATTTCATCCAAATCCATTCAGCCGTTTTAGTATGATTGAGGCACAAACACACAAACATCCAAACATATAAACATCGCTACTTTCACATAATAGTATTATGTAGTTGGATTTAGGAAAAGATTTATTTATGTATGTATTTTATTAGTACATAGTGTATAAAAGTAGTAGAATTATATTATAATTATTTAGTATAATATTATATGTATATTTTATATTGCCTTGTAGATTTCTTGGAGACTAAATGTCTGTTGAGCTCTAAACAATTTGGTTTCCGCCAGTCTAAGTCCACTAACCATGCCTTGGATGATCTTGTAGAGTTTATCAGTAGACACCTTGACCATGGCCAACATACTTTAGCAGTATTTTAGACCTAGCCAAGGCCTTTGACACCGTTTCAATTCCACTACTATTGTATAAACTAGAAAATATTGGTGTCAGAGGTCTGGCGTTGAGTTTGCTGAAATGCTACCTGCACGATAGGAAGCAAGCTGTCAAGCTTGACTCACACCTTAGCAAATTTTCTACGGTTAAGTTTGGAGTGCCACAAGGTAGTGTTCTTGGCCCCATCTTGTTTCTAGTTTATATAAATGATTTAGTTGAACTTGAGAGATCTGCCAATGGTCACATCATATCTTTCGCTGATGATACAGTTGCTGTTTTCACAGGAGTAACATGGCAAGAGACCTACAGCAAAGCAGAATATGGCATGGCGATTATAGGTGAATGGCTGGCCAAAAACTTGCTGAGCTTGAATACTAAAAAAAAACAAATACATCAGCTTTGCCAAAACAGCTCATAGTGACCCGCCAAGAGAGCTTACTATTAAATTACATATGTGTGGTGACAGACTTGCAGCCTGTAATTGTCTATGTCTCGAGGAGGTTAAATGTTTAAAATATTTAGGTGTGATTATAGATAATAGATTAAACTGGGCACCCCACATAAAAACTACTTCAGGTCGAGTCAGAAAATTGGTGTACATTCTGAAAAAACTAAGAAATATATTGGACATATACACCCTGTATTCTGTGTACTATGCTCTATGTGAAAGCATTTTAAGATATTGTATTAGTGCGTGGGGGGGCGCCGCAAAATCGTACCTGCTCCGCCTGGAAAGAGCACAGCGTATAGTATTAAAAGTGATGTTTAAGAAACCCATTAGGTATAGTACGGATGTTCTTTATTACGAAAGTAAGTTGCTAAGCATAAGAAAACTTTTCATTCATTCAATAATGTCACGAATTGTCCTAAGCTCGTCATATTATAGCAACAATAAACGTAATTTTAGACTTGATGTACCCATAACCAAAACCATGTTTGCTAGGGGTTTCTTTTGGTATCTACAACCATACCTTTACAACAAGATAAGTAAACTAATTGCACTAGAAATAAATGAACGAGGTAAAATACATAAAAATCAGTTAAAAAATTGGCTAATAACTGCAAAATATGAATCTGTTGAGAATCTTCTTTTGGCAATTACTTAGAGATCAAAGTGCGACAAAATTGTATCGTTTTTTTTTATGTTTTATTCTGATGTTTAACATTATCTAATGCATGTTAGATTAGATATTACCTAAATAGGCACGATGTAACCTTACGCTGTGTCCCATGATACGGATTTTTCTAGTATGGGATGCTACCCACAAAGTGTATAAATGTATTGTGCCTACATGAATAAACTTACTTACTTACTTACTTACTATGTATGTAATCATATAATTTATTTTATTTATTAATATGTATGTAAGTGCTCGTTGATTTCGTTATGTATATTGTTTAATCTAGTTTGCTGGAAGAGATGTCTTATTTATGACAAGCTCGCCTTTGTACACTTTTTAATGTAACTATTGTAGTTTGTTATTTCTTTATTGTACCACACAAAACAGACATAATATACTATATAAATAACTTATAATAGAATAAAACATGTACAAAGGCGAGCTTATCTCTAAAAGAGATTTTTAGAAAGCTCCAATTTTTCAATGAGATGTCTGCGATAAAGAAATTATGACTGATTCCCATAGTTGGCTGTCGAACTCGCGCAGTTGTTACTGAGCCGTCATTTTTCTAGTGGAATCAGGCCCCTAGTAGTAGGCAGGTGTGCCGTGGCCTTATCAGCACTGTTTTAAGTTTAGTGCTGATAGAGGATTATGGTGCGTTTTGTGGGAGATAGTTGGATAGGCTCGAGTAGTGATTGTAGTAGAATGGGAGTGCAACTTACCTCTCGTCTATGGATGAAACCGGCTCCGGGATGTTGGTTGTGAGGACACTGGCGGCCCGCAGGCGGGGACTACATGGCAGATATGTACACATTCAGCATAAGTACGTAAATAGGTATATACAAGATAGAGGTTAGAGCCTAGTAAAAGAGCCTAGTTGAAGAAACCTCAGGTAGACTTTGACCTATAGGATATTCCCTCACCTGATATCCCGGAAACGGAAACAGAACTGCTGCAAAAGAGAGCTGTTCGTGCAATCTACAATGTGGGTCCCAGAGAGTCACTGCGTTATAAATTTAAGGAAATTAACATTATGACAGTGCCGTGTCAGTATATTTATGAAAACCTAATGTAGGTCCACAAAAATATTGATAAATTTCCTAAAACTAGCGACAGGCACAATGTCAACACTAGAAATAGGAATAAACTAGCTATACCTACTTCTAGGCTCCATAAGGTTAATGTATCTTTTAAAGGGCAATGTATTCGCTTTTACAACAAAATCCCAACTGAGTTACAAGAATTGTCTGTAAATAAATTTAAAAATGTTGTTAAAAATCACTTCCCTGCACTATAAGGGACAGTCCCACTCTTTTCTCCTTTAAGAATCGCTCGAAAGAGCACTTACTTTCTCTTTCATCATAGGTATTGTATATATAAGTATGTAATTGTATTTATCTATTTATTATTATTATTTGTTTATTCTTATTTTATCTACTATTTCTTTTATCATATGTATTTTTATAGTAAGTATCATATTTTATTGGTATTTGGTAAGTATTTAATTGCACTAGACTACCCTTTTCAATTTATATGTATCCTATCCAGATAGGTTTGCTGGAAGAAATCTCTGTTGAGAGATAAGCTCGCCTTTGCCTTTTAATTTCGTGTATAATTGTATTGTTGTAATGTTCTGTGCAATAAAGAATTGTGACTTGTGAATTATGTAAAAAGCTTACTACAAAATATCAGATTATGTAGAAGACAAGAAAGCATGGGAAGGTGTTTGCTCCAATTCTGTAAAAAATAACGTATAAAGCTGGAGGTTTCTAGTCGCCTCTTTGCCTCTAGCATCTAAAACATTGAGGTGACGGAATTCAAATTGACTTCTATATTTCCCTGTATCTTATACATGTGTTAGTTTAAGATTTGACATTCTCCAAATGTTACCTACTTATATGTTTCTTATGGAAATAAACTCTTTTTTTTTAAACTACCTTTTTTAAGTCCCGATTCACGTGAAAATGTCTTCAATCAATTTCAAACAGCTATCCAAAGGAATGCTCAATTTAATACAAAAATCATCGAGCACAACGAAAGCATACTTAAAACTTCCAGCATTACTAAACTTATACCTTCCTCTATAGACTTAGACGATTCAAACGCTTACGTGCAAGAACTACTCTCAAACTGTAAAAATTCTGATGAGTTTACTATGTCCGCAAGGGAAGTGTACTCATTCAAAAAACTCATGATGAAAGGAAAAACCTACTATTTTATATTCAATAAAGTCTGTCATTTAAGTGACAGCAGTTATAAGGATATATTTGAAACATTAAAAATAATAAGAAATTAACTATTAATTTACAACACTGCAAAGACTAAGAATCCCTTTGAATGACATCAGTTTGTCGAAATATATAATATACTATCCTATTTATTCCCTAATACTGATATTGTAGTCAAAATATATCACAATAATGTAATATATCCAGTCCCAAGTGAAATACCAAAAATTTTAAAAGAAAACCATGATATTCCTATTTCAGGCCACTTGGGTTTATCGTGAATGTATAATAGGATCAGAGATAAATACTATTAGAAAAACATGAGATCAGACATTGAAAATTAAGTCAAGAACAGCACATCATGCCAAGCCAACAAAGCTTTTAGAAAAATGAATAAAGCCCCAATACAAACTACAACTACGGCTTCCAAACCCTTTGACCGTATTAGTCTGGACATAGTAGGTCCACTTCCCGAAGCTGGAATTCAATGGCTAAGATTTATAATTACCCTTCAAGATGATCTTACTAAATTATCCATGGCCTATCTCATTTCCAACGCTACAGCTGAAGAGTCATGCGAGTGTCTAGTTCATTTAATCTCAGTATTCGGAATTCCCAAGGTCATCATAACGGAGCAGGGCTCAAATTTGACCGCTGAACTTTTCAACAGAATATGTGAGTTTCTTAAAATTAAACAGATTTGGTCCTCACCATACCATCCCCAAACATAGGACGCTTTGGAGCGAAACCACTCTACATTGAATGAATACCTAAAATGTATGTTAACAAAAATCAAACCGATTGGCATAAATATGTCTAAACATCAATACTAGCATACCAAAGTAACGTTCACTGTACTACACAATTCACTCCTTTCGAACTTCTTCTTGGATTTATACACACATCCCTGACTCAATTTATGAATTCAAGAAGTTGTCTCACCAAAAAGCCCTTGAAAACATCGTAGCCTCCAAGAAGAGATCAAAATCTTACTATGATAAACATACCCGTCCAATTCGATATAAAATTGGAGACTGGGTTTACCTTAAGAATCACTTAAGGTTACGAAAGACCCTTTTGCCTGTTTGGAAAGGGCCGTAGTACAAAGTAGTGAAAATTAATGGGGATAGTGTATTTACACTATCTTGACCAAGTTAAACCCAAATAAGAGAACTTAGTCTAAGTTAGTTGTATTTTAGCCTCTAAATATCAATCTAAGTTATGTGACTAGATATTATTTACATTTGCAGAATTGCCGTATAGCGATGCGGCAATTCTGCAAATAACAAACAAAAAACCTACCTCTGCATCTGACGAAGTCCTGCCATAGTTTTTGATCCTCTCGTTTTATTCCTGTTTTTTTATTTATTTATAGATCATCAAATCGATAAAATAAAGAATGTATTTGGAATAATAATATGAAGCAGGAATAATAATAATATTAATAATAATTAAAAAATTATTAAAAGCAAGGTCTGTGTTGAGGATTTGCAGTGACTTTCGAAGCTAGATTAACCCCATACAGTCCCGTCATTTAAGTAATCTAAATCGGAGTCTAAACCGGGGCGCAACTAGTCTGTGATTATTTCTTAGGTTAAAATTACAGCTATCGCTAAGTTTAGAAAATGTTGAAAGATTCTTGCGTACCTACATTACATTTTCGAAAATAAATTGGCTAGCAACAGTCAGTATGTCAATTTCTTTAAAAAACTCTCATAAGGAGTCTGTGCGTTTTAAATTATAAATTTCTCGAATATATTTTTTCTGTAAAATAAAAATACTTTGAATAGCCGCTGCTTTCCCCCACAACAAGATACCATAAGACATGACACTATGAAAGTAACTAAAATATACTAGCCTAGATGTAGCCACATCCGTGTTTTTTATGATGTTCCTAACAGCATAAGCCGCAGAACTTAATTTACCAGCTTATTTATCTATGTGGGGTCCCCACTGCAATTGGCCAACAATTATTATTTATTTTATTTAGGTTATTCCATGAAACTTCGTATCATGTATTCATTTTAACGTTTTGCTTACTAAGACTAAACTGGTCTCAATTTGCCTGACATTTGGAAGTGAGAATTTGATACATTTGGTTTTACCAGCATTTAACAATAAATTATTTACTGTGAACCAATTCAAGGTTAAAGGGAATACACCATAATCATCATCAAAAGCTTCTTTTTGTCTTTGAATTTTGAAGACCAGTGAAGTATCATCAGCAAACAACACTATGCCAGTCAATTTCTCCACCACGAAAGGCAGATCGTTAATATATACTAGGAATAAGAAAAGGCCTAATATGGAAGCTTGTGGAACGGAATTTTGTAATCGGTCCATCAGATTTAACGCTGTTGACATCTGCCTGTTGGATTATAGTGCTTTAATATGATCTTAGTAGATCCAACGCTTTATTTAAAACTCCGTTATGATTTAATTCCATTTTGAAGGATTAAAGATAGCTCGGCGGGGATACTGCGTGGGCGTCCTTATGGTGGATTGGCAATAATGTGGCGAAAATCAGTTTTCAAAGATGTGTCGATAGTGGACTGTGCCAGTGACCGGTTGGCAGCAATTCGAATTGAGTTCGGGGGTCGTCAACTTATAGTGTTTTCTGTGTACATGCCCTGCGATGACATAGACAACCTGTCGGAGTTTACTGATATACTGGCCAACATGAGTGCAGCCATTGAAGAAAGTGATGTACAGGCGGTCTACATGTTGGGTGACTACAACGCGCATCCTAATTCTTTGTTTGGAAAGGAGATGTTGTCTTTTTGTGAGGACCAATTGTGGTCCTGTGCGGACATCAACATTCTGTGTACAGACTCCGGGACTTACACATATGTCAGTGAAGCACACGGAACCTGTAGATGGCTCGATGTGTGGATAAAACATTTACAAACTTAAATGATAATGATAATCTCAAAATAAAATGGGGCCAACGTGATACTGACCAAATAGAGCTGTACAACAAAATATGCACTTAACAGCTATCACTTTTACCAGATCCTAGTCAGCTATTAAACTGTGATATTAAAGAGAACAATAAACATATAACTAATTATATAGATAATTTATACTCTAGTACTATGAAAGTGTTGCAAAAAGCATCGATATCTAGTCATAGTTCTAACTGTAGCTCTTTTGGTGCACGCAAACACAAGAAACGACAGATCGCCGGTTGGAATCACCATGTCAAAGACCTTCATGGACGAGCTAGACTGTATTTTCAATACTGGCAACTTTGGGGCAAGCCAACCGTGGGAGATATTTACATTAACATGGTTAATAGTCGCAAGCTGTTTAAAAACAAGTTGAAGTGGTGCCAGAATAATCAAGATAAGATCAAAATGAATATTCTGGCACTACACCAAAGAAGTAAGAACTTTGTTAAGTTCTGGAAGGCAACAAAGAAGTTTAATCACAAACAAAGCTTGCCAGTCAGTGTCAACGGTGCACATGACCCAAAGCAAATAGCTGATTCGTTCATGAACCACTTCAGGGTCAAACCGCTTCAGGTCGTTGGGGGTGTGATCGACACTGAGACCGTGGCCAGTCCTGAGACTAACAAGATTCCCCCTCGTCAAATAAATATCGCGCCTAAGGATGTTTTTACCGCCATCAGGAAGATGACCCGGGGCAAGTCACCCGGTCATGACGGTCTCAGTGTGGAGCACCTACTTTACGCTGGGAATGCAGTTTTTACAGTCCTATCAACTTTATTTAATTTATGTATAGAACATAGCTATTTACCAGAAGGTCTCATGAAAGCTATAGTAGTCCCTATTGTTAAAAATAGGACAGGCGATCTGTCGAGCTTGTCTAACTACAGACCCATATCTCTCGGGACAATGACGGGCAAGGTGCTTGAAAAGCTTTTGCAGCCCGAACTGATGAGAAATGTCAGACTTAGTGATGCGCAGTTTGGGTTTCGTCCCGGTCTCTCAACGGACTCTGCGATACTTTGTCTAAAAAACACCGTTAACTACTACAAGAACAGAAACACATCGATATACGCGTGTTTCTTAGACCTCAGTAAAGCTTTTGATCTAGTAAACTATAATATATTTTGGAACAAGATGTCAAAAGCCAAGGTACCGCAGAGTATCGTGGACTTGTTGAAATTCTGGTACGAGAACCAAACAAACAATGTAAGATAGGGCGACACAGAATCTAGTAAATATAGACTAGATTGTGGTGTTCGTCAAGATGGGCTGACCTCTCCGGACCTCTTTAACCTATATGTTAATGGGTTGATCGAGGAGCTCAGGACTGCAGGGGTCGGATGCTCGTTCAACGATGTATGTTTCAATAACCTAAGTTACGCTGACGATATGGTGCTCCTCTGCCCCTCGATCAAGGGATTAAGAAAACTACTCACCATATGTGAAGATTTTGCTAGGCAAAATGGTATGAAATATAACATCCTCAAAACAGAAATGTTAGTTTTCAAAGCAGGGAGGGGTCCGGAGACGGTGCCTCCAGTACATTTGTACGGCTCACCGGTTCGGGTTATGCGGCAATTCAGGTACCTTGGTCATATCCTAGACGAGAACCTGTGTGATGACGCCGATATTGAAAGAGAGCGCAGGGCCATGGCTTTGCGGGCGAACATACTCGCACGTCGCTTCGGGAAGTGCTCTGAGGATGTTAAAATTACTTTATTTAGGGCCTATTGCCTCTGCTTTTACACCTGCCAACTCTGGACTAGCTACTCCAGACGGTCATATAACATCCTCAGAGTACAATATAACAACGCCTTCCGTATACTGCTGCAACTGCCACGTCACTGCAGTGCATCGGGCATGTTCGCCGGAGCCAGGGTCCCTGACTACTTCGCTGTCAAGAGTACAATATAACAACGCCTTCCGTATACTGCTGCAACTGCCACGTCACTGCAGTGCATCGGGCATGTTCGCCGGAGCCAGGGTCCCTGACTACTTCGCTGTCATCAGGTCACGGATAGCCTCGTTCTGGGAAAGAGTGAGAACTGCCAGTAACGAGCTCATTAATGTTCTTAACGAAAACCCATACGAGAGTGGGATCATTAAACACTGGCTCCGCGTGCACCAGGAAAGCAACAGAAAGTAATATTCTATTGTTTAAGTACCTTATTTTAAGTCTTACTTACTTTTACTATTATTGTATTTTTATGGGTTTTTTATTGCCTCAAATAAACAAATTATTATTATTATTATTATTAAATTTGAAGGAAACCCTTGTCTCCCAACTTGAACATAGGTATCATTTTATGCTTTCATGAGGTCTGGGAAAGCTCCATCGACAACACATTTATTAAATATATAAGCTAGGTGTGGGGCTATAACTAGTATTATTGAACCAATGACTTTGACTGATATACCACACAGGTCTTCAGTATTTTTTAAGTTAAGTAATCTATACGTTTTGACAATATCCTGGGGATAAACATGATGGAATTTTAAATCCACATTACTGATGCTAGTGCTGTTTTTTAACAAAGTCTCTGCTTCATATAGAGATGAATTTAGACGATCTGTTGTGAGTAAGAGTACATTGGTTATGAATGTTTCAAAAGCTCGAGCTACCTCAGCGTTGGATGTAACAACATCATCACCTATCTTTAAGCAGAAATCATTGTTCCTTGGTATAACTTTGCCAGTTTCACGGCTTATGATTTGCCAAACCATTGTCATTCTTTTATTCGAATTTTGTATTTTTCTATCAATGTGTTATGTTTTTGCAGTTCTACAAACCAATTTGAATGTTTTGGAATATTCTTTAACATAGTCATGAAATTTTATATTAAAGTTTTAGGTTTTTTGTTCATAAAGATCATACAAGATAGCTCTACTTTTACGAATTCCAAATGTTGCCTAGTCATTAAATTAAGATTTACTATTGTTGGTACTGACTTTATTTCATTTAAAAAAATATCCAATTCTGTTTGAATAATGTTGACGAAGTCAATTTAGATTTTGTTGGGTTCTGTTCATTAAAATCCGGTACTGGCAAATTTATATCTAGGTTTTTCATATACGTCTCTTGTCTATGGGATGTAATAGGCCTATAAAATGATGGATCAGTCTAATTTTTATTAACAATTGGGAATGAAACTGTTTGACCGCTGTGATTGGACTGTATGCAGTTAATTACATTTTTTCTTGTGAATGTCACAAAAAACGTTATCTAAGCAAGTTTGGCTGGTAAATGTAATTCTAGTCGGCTCTAGAAATATATGACATAACTTAAATTATTTGAACAGACTTATTAATCGTTGTTTCGTTGTTGTAACTACAAGCAAATCTGCATTAAGATCGCCACAAATAATTAACTTTATTCTGTAATTACTTAGTTAAATGAGGGCTTCCTCGAAAATCGAACTCGCTTCGGAAGCACAGCCTCGACAACAACACCAAAGAGGTTGCCAAAATATCATCGTCTTATAAGCATACAGTATAAATATATACAAACATAAGTTTGTCGAGCGCTGTAAAAAGTATAATCCCTTCTCAATACAAACTGCACTTTTCAACTGCCACAAGGTAACGTAACCCCTGTCCGGGTGGCGCCAGAAAGTTCCATTTTTCCGTTATAGGTTTTGAATTTTCATTACAATGGTATGAGGTTGAAAGTCCCTATGCCTCGTAACCAGATCCAGGGCTCGACAGGTTAAACCGTTTTCCCTAATCGCTCCCAACACATCCAACACCGACTCTCAAAGACTTCGAAACTCATCTGAACTAAACGCAGGCAGTTTCCACCGCGTCGTCCATTCAGCAAAATGCACAATTTCACGCGGAATTATTCGCGCGACAGAGTCCCAACTCTGTCCGGCCGAGGTATCCGGCATTACCATATCTAATTAAATTGCGGACAAACTAACTTAGCACCTGTGGCAAACAGTCGGGGCTCCGAAGAGGGAGGCGGGACGAAGTTGCTGGGCACTTTTGGTTATAGGAAATGCGTTTCCGGTCTGGCTAGTTACCGGATCTTTGCACGGTATTCATACAACTGACACCCATGCAGAAATACACACATACGGCATAAGACCCAGGCCTTTACATTTATGTAGGTACTACATATTTATTAAATTAATTATGGCTCGTCATGTTTATTTTCTTTTTTAAGTGTAAATGTTACAAACATCATAATCTATGCTACTTAAATACTCTAGCAGTATTAAAAAACTATAAAAACAGTCTATAAGAGACACTGTAACCCTACTTAACAAGTTGTACTTTGTGAAGGGGACTGAGCTTCCCTGAAGTATACAAAATTTACAAAATTACAATAATAATTATAATAATAATAATAATTTGTTTATTTCAGGCTATAAAAACCCATATAAATTCAGTACAGAAATGAAAACAAGACAGAACAAAACAAAAAGAACAAAACAGATTCAGTCATCACAAGAAATAGCAGTAGGTATAGTTATTAAATTAAAACTCTTTAGATGTAGAAGTTTATATTGTAAATTGAAATAGTAAACAAAAAAATAATAATTTAGAACTAAAATTGTGATGCAGGTACGTACATGTTGACAGATAAAATGGAATAGATGAGCTGTACAATTGTATAAGAGAAAAATTAAATTTAAATTAGGATAAAATTTACTAGAATTGCCTACAAGTTTTCGTACTTAACACGTTGAACGCCGAGTCAAATTTGTGGTTCACCGGTGAGCGACAGCAACACTACCCGTTCAGGCCATGGGGGTCACCGGTGACCGCGCGATAGGCTCGTGTTTGAACTCATTTTTCTCGATGGGGGATACAGTTCCGGTACAAAACTATATTGAGCGTGCCCGGCGTGGCCCTGGAGAACTGTTTACACATACTAGCTCGTTTCGACACTAAGTACAAAAAAAGACTTAGACGATTTTGTGGCTAAAACTTCAAGATGTGGTTTTCAAATAAAATAATGTTTACAAAATATTCATAATTTCTTTATTGCACACAACTAATATATGGACAACAAGACTTACATAAAAATAGTGTACAAAGGCGAGCTTATCTCTAATAAGAGATCTCTTCCAGCAAACCAAATTAGGATGGGAATGGTCGATTGCTGAGCAGGGGTGACAATGTGTACAACAATATAATTTAGTACATATCTAAATAACTAGCATATGGTTAGATATATGTTATATCTAAATAACTAATATAAAACAATATTAACTAAATATACGAGGGCTTACATAAATATCATATAATATACTCGTACATGCTAAACATAAATACTATATAAATATATATAATTTTTAAATAAATATACTAATAAATACAAACATACTACCTATATTTCTAAAGAGAAAGGTAATGCTTCTTCACGCGACTTTTAAATATATTAAGAGAAGGACTGTCTCTGATAGTGCAGGGGAGTGCATTCCACAATTGAATGGCCCGGAATCTAAACCCATGCTCATAGGACGCGGTGTTATGCTGTGGGGTTGTGAGCATCGAAAGCGCGTGAGTTCTCCGAGGCCTGCTGGAAGAAAGAAATGGAAAACGGTCTCGTAAGAAGGTTGAATAGCGTGGATTGCGTAAAATGTTGTAGAGGATGTTGAGGATGTGAGAATCCCGACGAAGACGTATTGGCAGCCACTTCAGCTCTTTGCGATGCTGTGATACATGGTCGTATTTGCGCAGCCCAAAGATAAACCGAATCCCGAGATTTTGAAGTCGTTCGAGTTTGTTCAGTAATTCTTCGTTGGCACTGACCCAGCAGACATCAGCATAATCAATGAGAGGTAGAAGGAGAGACTGAGCGAGAGTGATTTTGGTCTGTCGAGGCAAAAAGTACTGAAGTTTCCTGAGAGAGTGAAAAGTAGCAAATACTCGTCGACTGACCTCATTGACATGCGATGACCAGGACAGCTGGTTGTCGAAGATAAGACCCAGGTTTTTAGCTTTATCGCTATACACGATTGTGGTACCATTAAAAGTGACAGGTGGAATGAGCTGTTGCTGCAACAAGTTAAGAGATTGTCTGGTGCCTATAATCATGGCCTGGGACTTGCTCGGGTTAACCAGGAGTCCGAAGGATGAAGCCCAGCTTCTCACCCCCTCCAGATCAGCGTTCAATGCCTCCACAGCAGAGTTTACATCGTTATGAGAGAAGTGGCGATAAATCTGGAGATCATCAGCATAAAGATGATATGAAGAAGACAGGATGTCCGAGATGGAGTTTATGAAAATCGAGAATAGAAGAGGAGAAAGAATACCACCTTGAGGGACGCCTGACAGGAGGTCACACCATTCAGTGGATGTCTCTTCCGTCCTGATTCGCTGTTGCCGATCCCTCAAATAAGAGTCGAACCAGCTGGCAGAGAAGGAAGAGACGTTCAGGGATCTGAGAAGCTGAACGAGAATGTCGAAATCTACGCTGTTGAAGGCACTACTGAAATCAAGTAAAGCCAACACGGAAAGCTGTTTACGGTCCATGGCTAGCTGGATGTCATCTGTGACTTTCAGCAGAGCCGTGAAGGTGCTATGACCCGGTCGGAATCCTGACTGGAACGTGTTTAGCAGGTTGTTTGAGGAGAGGTAGTAGGAAAGCTGGTTATGGACAATGGTCTCAAGGACTTTGGAGAGGATGGGCAGGATTGAAATGGGACGGTACTCTTTAAAGGAGGTGGGACTGGAGGTTTTGGGTAGTGGGATGACTAGTGCTTTCTTCCACACTGTGGCGAAGACACCATTAGCTAAAGAAAAGTTTATAACGTGTGTTATTGCTGGTAATAGTTCGTCAAGGATTGTCAGTAGCATTTTAAGGCAAATTTTGTCATCGCCTACAGCTTTCGAATTGACTGCCAATAGCGCCTTCTTGACCGCATCGATTCCAACATTACTCAAGTTGAATGGTGTGGTGTTGGGTAAGGACTTAGAACGCTATGTTTTTATTAGAAAACGTTTTATTATAAGTAAGTACTTAAGACAATCACATATAAACTTAGTAAAAAAACTCAAAATTTTAAAAATTATTACACTGGCGAGCAAAAATATCGAGCCACCCGTCAACTTGACACTACATCTTAATTTCCACAAAAATAATGATACTAACTTCTTTCAAAATTATACGTAACGTAAGAACATCAAATGTTGATTAAAATGCACGGTACTTCATTCGGATTGATTTAATTAATTCAGTAGTAATTGAGATTTTACAAAGAGATGACTAGACTACTAAACTTGACTTTCATTACTAAAAATTTACAACTTGAAAAACGAAGTGTGTTGTGAATTAATTCAAGAAATACTGGCTTGATTAATAAAGTCTACCATGCTACCATTAATTTTAATCGACATAAGATGTTCTTTCTTTATGTATAAGTTTGAAAGATGCAAGTTTGTCTATTTGAGGAAATTAATTTAGATTGTATCAAGTTGTCGGTGGCTCAGATTTATGCTTATTTTTTATTAATATTTGGCACATTTTAATCAATTACAACAACAACTCCCAAAAATTTATAAAAATAGGTAATTAATGAAGCAGATTGAAGTATTCCATGCAAATAAAAGGCTTCTCCGGGCATTGTGGACAAAACGTTCTGACCATTTTTGTTTTGTTTTTAGCATGTTTTCTTCCGTAAGTAGCTACATTAATTTTGTAGCAATTCACGCATGTTCGCCTGCTTGTTCTCGCTTGCCCTTCTTTTTTTTCCAGTTGGTGTTTCTTTCTTCTAGGTCTTGCAACTGGTGTTTCAGTAGTGACATCTTGTTGGCTGCAAAACGTCTTCAGTATTGCCAGCCGGAAGTCTGCCATTTGCATTTTCTTGCCAGTGACGCTTTGATACAAGACCAGTGCATTGACCACTGCTGTGTTCAGGAGAAGGTTGATCGCATACTTCTTGTACCATTTAATGGATTTTCGGAGTGGAGTTGAGTAAGCGGCCATTTGATCAGCTAGATCTACAGCCCCTTTGGCTCCATTATAGTCAATGACTGCGTTGCGCTTTCGGACATTTTGGAACCGCACTGAGTGTTTTGTAGACAGCAATAGCACGTCTCTCTTATCCTTCCACTTCATTACAGTTATGCCCTCGCTGCTTTCCTTAGCCACGAACTGGCCTCGCTTCAGTTTGGCATTTACTACGTCCTTTGGCAGATGCTTCCGGTTCTTCCGAATCGTGCCTACTAGATGAGTCTCTGCATCCAGAAGTTGTTTGGCAAGATCCATACTGGTGTACCAATTGTCAGTCACAAGTATATGTCCCTTCTACAGAAGATCACTGCATAGAGACATAACTACTTTCAACGGTGTAGTATTGGTTTGATCATTATTTTTTCCACCATATACGTTTATTTTGTATGTATATCCAGGAATAGTGCATAACTTGAACTCTTTTATACCTGTTTGTTGTATTGCCTAAAAACTATTCTACCGCGAAAAGGCACAACGCTCTCATCGATGCAGATCTCTTCGGAAGGAGTGTAGTTTTTTTGGAAGTTCCTGTTCACCACTTCGAGTAATTTCTCAATCCTGTGTAATCTATTAGATTTATTTTCTTCGTCTTGCTGAGAAAAGTGCAGCATTTGCAACAGCAGCTCGTATCGGTTTCGACTCATGATTTTCCGAGGGAAATTCTGTCCAAGTGCAGGATCTTTTGACCAGTAGTCGGATATTTTAGGTAATTTTACGAGCCCCATAAATATTATCAATCCGAGGAATCGTTTCATCTCTCCTGATGAAGTATGTGTCCACTTACGAATCCGCGCAGATTTAGACGCTTCGTCAGTCTGGATGATTTTTTTCATAGCGAAGTCATTTGTATGTTGAGCCACCATTTCAAATACTTCTTCTGGTACTAAAAGCTGATAGAAATCTACCGGGGTCTTATCGACCATTTCTCTTGCTACTCGAGGATCTAATCCTGGGAATTCAGTGTACGGGATAATCTGACGTTGATTTGCTTTTGGTTGGTGCCACATGGTAGATGATACAGGAAGCGCAGCGGTGTGACCCGAAATACTTGGCACAACATTGTCGGGTTCAATATCGCTCGTGTCGCTAATGGACAGAACTCGTTGACGTCTCTTTCGTAAAGGTGGTTGTAAGTGACATTCTTCCTCAGAATCCGAACTTAGCTGAAAGCTACTATTGAGCAAGCGAATTTCAATATTTTCAATCTGCGTCAAATCGTCTTTTGTTATTTCAAAGTCCTCAAAGTCATCCATGATACACACCACACTTCACAGTCAGGCAGGACACAATTTACTTCACTTTACATGTAAACCAGGGTATAACTTTCAATAAAACAACCCTTGAATGAATTCCGAATGATAAACAATGCGCGTGACCTTGCGTTTGATCTATCACTGGCGCGTGTCAAACGCAGGTGCTGGCATGTCCGGCGCAGTGACCCCCGCGGCCCCGCGGGGAGGAAATGCAGATTTCCAACGGCGTGCGCCGTGGAGGTCACTGGTGAGCGGCAGCAATTATTTTGTTGATTCTTTTGATAGAGATAAAAAATAATCATTTAGATTGGGGTTTTTGACTATTTTAAATCACATGACCCAATAAAAATCAATGTGTTAATTTTTTCGAAATTGCGATTTGGCGTCGGCCCACAGGGAAAGTAAGGTGGAGGTCACCGGTGACCACCATGGCGTAAAACGTGTTAATCAGGTAGGTACCTACATTTTGTTGCTATTTTCTATTTTGTTTATTCATTTGTCAAATTTCATATGTACAACATTACTGAAATAATTATAATGCGTTGTACACACACCGAATAAGATACAAGTGATATATCATATGATAATAAATTAAATTACAAATTATTAATTTCACTTCGATCAGTATGTCAACTAAATATTAAATTCAAATTACACAGGAGGCAACATAATTTAAACACAATAAATCAATTCTAAACGTCAGCTATAAAATTAAAATACAATTTAAAATTTTCAAATTACATATTAAACACAGACACACATTCATCTCGCAAAACCTTACACATTATCGCACAATATGTCTCCATGCATCACCAAACAGATCAGTCAGAGGTGCCGCAGCCAATAGACGGTTGAGACCCTCACCAGCGGAGACTGCTGGCGCGCCACCGTGCGGTGCGAGCCGCCCACTAATAGCTGCCGGTGCCTGCGCGCGCGGAGATATTTGTCGGGCACGAATAGCGCGCATACCGTACCGACAAGCGCGACGCAGTTACTGTCGCCTCGCAATGTCGACACACTGTAAGAAGCTGTTCGGTGTTACGTCTGACCTCTAGTGAATTGTATCCGAGCATACCCAATATTAAAGCGGATGGATAAAGATAAGGATAGTATCCAAATTTCCTCTTACATAGGTATCGTAGGAAAGCTTTATGTACCTTCTCGAGCAAAAGTATGTAAGAGCTTTCGTGCAGGTTCCAAACAACCGAGCTAGATTCAAGTTTGGTTCTCACTAGGAAGCTCTATAGAAGCTGGAACACACCCATATTCCAGAAATCCTTACTATTCCGTATCACGCACCCCAATCTTTTTAAGTATTCCTTGGCTAAAGTGATCATGTGCTCATGGAATGTAAGTTTAAGGTCGAACGTAACACCCAGGTCCTTAATCGAATACACTCGAGTCATAGAGTCCGTACCGAGTGTGTACGTCGCGTTTATAGGCTGAGAAGAGCGCGTAAAGGACATTACATAACACTTGGCAGTATTAAATAAGAGTTTGTTGTTCACACTCCACCTATGAACCGCTGCAAGATCTTCCTGCAGCAAACTACAATCATCCTCTGAACTCCCGGGAAGTATCCGTTTCAGATCGTCCGCATACAGAAGGCAATTGGCGTATTTGAGCTCTAATTCCAGGTCAATTATCCTAATGATAAGTAACAACGGGCCTAGGATAGACTCCTGGATAACGTCCGACCGTGTATGGTACGGCTGAGACTCAAAGCTGCCGTGTTGCACTTATTGCTGGCGGTTTTTCAGGTAGTCAGCAAAAAAAACCAACAGCCGTGGGGCAAATTCAATGGCACATAACTTCTTCATTAGGACGTCATTGTCGAATCTGTCGAACTCCTTACGGAAGTCCATATAGGCTACGTCCCTGACGTCCCTTGTCCATGCACACCGACACAAACTCGACTAAAGTCAGTAAGTTGGTGTTAACTGATCGGCGACTCTGAATCCGTCTAGCAAGAAACTCAGATACGGTGCAATCTGCGGACTGATTTCTGCGGATAATCATTGCCTTGTATGATCGACTCGAACAGTTTTGCCAATGAACTCAGGATCGCTATAGGTCGATATTGATTAACAGAGGCGGTGTCACTTGTCTTGGGGGTAGGACTGACTCGAGAAAGTTTCCAGCTGGTGGCGTACTTGCCTTGCTGAAGAGCAAGATTGAATATTCGTCCCAAGAGTAAAGCCAGTTGATCGCTGTAGGCCTTCAAGAAGTAAGGAGGGACGTTTTCCGATCCAATTGCGCTCCTTGGTCTTACCTGCTTCAGCCCTTCCTCCATATCATCACACATTCATTCACTCACCAACACATTCTCTTCCCTGATGCGTAACCCGAGGTTCGAAACCACCTTTCGATCGTAGGCCACTAACACATTCTCTTCCCTGATGCGTAACCCGAGGTTCGAAACCACCTCTCGATCGTAGGCCACTCACATGCTTCCAGAAAGCGCGCGGGTTATGTTTTATATTGCTGTCTATACTGCTCATGTGGTTGGCGTAGGTAGTACCAATGAGACACTTGAGATTTGCTCTCAGCTCACTGAAAGAGACTTAGTCAGCCGGCCTATTCCACGCTTTCGGCCTTCGTGCCCAAGCCTTTTATTTATTTATTTATTAATATAAAGATACATGAGCAGGGTTACACACTTAATATTACATTATTATAGTAAAGGTACAGTTTAGAGATATATCTGGTGTGCACCCAAATACATGTATACAGCATTTGCCTAGAAACAACACAGTTTATACTTAACCTAAACTATGGAATAATAAATGACTTAATATACATCTTTAAAACCGTTTTTAAACTTCTTAATTATAATTAACGTACCAAACATAACAACAATAATAATATTAACAATTTACTTTTCTTGCGTAACTTTTAAAGATGTTGAGTGAATTGGAAAACATGTCTATATCCGGATCTTTGGAAAGTAAGTTGGTATAGAGGTTTAAGGTTTAATGAAATTTATTATCACTAAAGACATAGGTCACTTACGTGATAACATAGATAAAAATACATTTAAATGTCCGTCGTCGACATAGTTCTAATAAGTACAATACGAGGTGACAGCCAGTACAGTTCGGGTAGGTATGTCAAAAAAATTATGAAGTAACTATGTAAGTATCGAAGGACTTATGGTTACATTCCCACTTGTCGATAAAATATGTTGAGTTAATAGTCTTTTGAATGCATACATTGTTTGAGCGTTTCTTATAGATGAGGGTAGTTGGTTATAAAGTCGCGCTCCGCCAGTAGTTATCATCGTTTTGCCGTAATTAGTTCGATGTCTGGGTATGACTAGGAAGCTTCCTCGCCGCGTACAGCGGCCGCCTATAACATGTTTTCGCTGGGTGAACGTTATGTTAGTATGGATACTACTGTTGAGGGATTTTCGAATAAACATACATACGCTATACTTGTAAAGATTTTTAATATCCATTAATTTTGTTTCTGCATATACTTGTTTTGTTGGTGTGTAATAATTATAATTGAAAAGTAATTTAATTATTTTATTTTGTTGACGCTGTAATTTAGCTAACCTTGTTTTTGTAGCAGATCCCCATATTTCGATTAAATAAATTAAGTGTGGTTTAACTAGAGAATTATATACCGTAACTCGTAATTTAAAAGGCAGGCATCGTACGATGCTACGAAGTGAGCCCCGGAGTGCTACTAGTTTGCTAATTATATGCTCAATGTGAATATTCCAGGTTAATTGGCTGTCAAGATACATGCCGAGATATTTTTCATGAGTTTTCTGTTGGAGGGGTACATTGTCTATTGTAAGTGAAGGGTGCGAAGGTATGGGTTTATTTTTGGCTTTAAATAAGACATAGCAAGTTTTCGAGATGTTGATGGTGAGTAAATTGCTTCTAAGCCAGTTATACAGGGTGTTCAGATCTTCTTGTGCCTGTGCAACCAGGTCATGTATAGATGGACCAAAGTAGAATAAACAGGTGTCATCCGCATACAGGCTTATTCGGCCATGTAGTTTCAGGTCTTGTATATTGTTAATATAAGTCACAAAAAGCAGGGGGCCCAAAATAGAACCCTGAGGGATTCCGCAGGTTATAGGTAGCGCATTACTTTTATTATTGTTGTTAGTTTTAACTATTTGGGACCTATGAGTTAGATATGATTCAATGATTTGAATGGCTGTACCCGAAATTCCGATGGTTTCTAGTTTTTTAATGAGTAGTTTGTGACTTATAGTATCGAAAGCTTTTTTCAAATCTACGAAGACACCCAGTCCTATATATTTTTGGTCTATATTTCGCTTTATTTGGGTAACAAGGTCGATAGTGGCTGTAAGTGTATTACTTTTAGGTCTAAAACCATACTGTTTGTCAGAAATATAATTGATTTCATCCAAATATTTTTCTAGTCTTTTATGTATGACTTTTTCCACAATTTTTGATAAGACTGGTAGCACAGAGACAGGCCGGTAATTGCCTGGGTCTGCTGTTGACCCGGATTTATATATAGGAGTTACTTTCGCAACTTTCAACGTATCCGGGAAACTACCATCCTCGAGTAATTTGTTAATGCATTTGGACAATTTACTAGTTATAAGATTTGCTATACATTTTATGACTTTCGTACTAATTCCATCTAGCCCAGCACTACAATTTGGATCGAGCTTTTTTATGATTTTAGAAATTTCTTGTTCAGTACACGGTTCAAAAGACGATATAGACTCGAACGAGGTGGAATGTGGCAGAACGTAGGAGAAGTTATCATGAAATTGTTTTGGTATTTCATCTGCCAATAGTGGGCCTATATTCGAAAAATATTCGTTGAATATTTGACATATCTGATTCGGGTCTGTCACCTCTTGAGAGTTAACAACAAGTTTTGTAATAGCACTACACTGTTTAGTCTTATTGGTGGCCAGAGCATTGATAAGGTTCCACATTTTATTTGGTTTGTTTAGGTATTTGTTGAATTCCTTGTAATAGTATGAATCTTTTGTGTCCTGTATAAGTTTAGTTACGTGTTCTCTTTTCTTCTTAAATTCTCCTTTTATTGAGGTCTCGTCTGGATTTTTCTTATGTTCTGCCCATAGTAAGTTTCTTTCGTTTATTTCCTTAATTATCTCTTTGTTTATCCAGTCTTGTTGTGGTGGATTTAGAATTTTCGTTTTCGTGGTTTTACTGTATTCCGTGCAAAGTTGTATTTCTGCTTCGAGTGTCCTATAGTCTTCGTTGTTAAGTTGTGGTAATACTTCTTCCATCGTTTGGGGTAGTCTACGGCTCTGTACTGGGAGTAGTTTTTTTGTGGTGGTTTACATTTCTTTATTTCTAGGTAGATTTGTTTGTGGTCAGATAGTGGAGAATTGACGATTACCATGTGGAAGTTGTCGTTTGTTAAGTTAGTGCTGACATGGTCCAGTATAGAATCTTTGGTGGCTCCTGATCTCGTGCAGTACTTTTTAACAATTTTATTTACAAGTTTATATCCAGAGCCTTTAAGCATTTCCTTGTATTGTTTTGTTTGTTTGTTCTTAGTTAATAAGTCTATATTGAAATCTCCAAAGACTATGGCTCTCCGTCTGTGTTCTAGTTGTGATTCATATACTTCCAGAAAGTCATCAAAATTCGTGTATCCAGGATTGTAAATAACTCCAATTTCAACACCATACTTCTCCAACTGGATCCATAGATAGTTGTTTCCCCCAATGTACTTAGTTTCTGTTATGCTATGTTTTAGATCGTTATGAACATAGGCAGATACTCCGCCTCCACCCATATCAGTTCGTATGTTGTGGTAGTGTGTATAATTGGGTAGTTGTAGCTGCATTGCCTGGGTATCTGTGCGAATCCAAGTTTCTGTCACTAGAATGACATGTACTGTACTCGATACAGCATGTATTATGCAATTAAGCTCATCAATTCTACCTTTTTTGCGTAAGCTTCGGGTATTGAGGTAGAGGAATGTTAAGCGAGATTTGTTTGTTGTTAACTGTTCGTAGTTGTCTATTACTTCGTAAGTGTTGGTAGTAGTATTAGTCTTTGTATCATTAGGAGTATTTTGATTTATTATTTGAGGTTTTTTGAAGGGACTTTTATTATTGTTGGGGTTCCGCTGATATATTTGATTGTGAGATCAGTCTCACCTTTATCTTCACGACACTTGAGTTCCTCTTTTAGATTTTTGAGGTAGTTTTGTTGTGCTGGAGTTTGATCGGAGTATATTTTTATGTTCTTAGGAAGTTTATCTTTGTTCCGAAGCAGTGTCTTTGTGGGTCCATTTGTGTCGAAATACACCTTGATATTGCGGGATTTACCTGAATTATATTTGCCAAGTCTCACCACTTTAATTGGTTTTGGTATATCTGTACTCAGTGAGGCGATAACATTTAACACATCAAATTCATCTTGTGACATTCGTTCCTCAGCTTTAGAAGACGTCTGCTCTTGTAGTCCCACCAAGATAATATTTTTTTCTCTATTATTACGATTTTTCATCTCCTTGATTATTTGCTCGTTCGTGCTCAAAACGTCATGCGATTCTTCAGAAGTAGTTTGAGACTTTTGTTTCAGGTTGCAGAGATCTGATTCTAAATATTTTATTTTATTTTGGCCAATAGCAACTGACTCGTCTAATTTTGCTATATTGTTTTTCATCTCTTTCTGTTCCGTTAAAACGTTGGTGGTTGATATCTTAATTTCATTGATTTGAGTCTGAACACCGTCTACTTTATCCCGAATGGCTTTAGCCGATTGCTCGTTTGAAGACTTCATATCAATTATTTGGGTTTTTAGATCGGCGATACTATCTTTCATGTTTTGTACGATCTGTTCGTTAGAGCTGACATATTTTTCCAATAACGAGCTGATGCGGGACATTTCTGATCGCAATCCTGTGATATCATTTGAACATTGATCATCATCAGCCCATTTACGTTTTGTGCGTTGAGTTATGTTCATGTCCACACTAAGATTACTTATCTTTGACAAGTCCGGCTGCGATCCACCGGTGACGCGCGGAGGTGATCTTTGTACATTCATGTTGTCCAATCCGAAGACTCGATCAGCGCCAGTAGCCGCAGTGCAAGCGTGACAAAACAGCAGCCGTGCTATTCTCGCGGGGTGAAGGCTGGCAGGGAGCGGGGAGTCTTCTGTTGCGCGTGATTGAGGTGTAGGACCGTAATGAACCAACTTGCAAACACTGATTAGCAATTTAAGACTCAATTATGATAGCACATAGTGATGAGATTTAAACTTCAGTACTTTAAGATTATTGAGAGAAAATTGTCACACGTCTAGTCAGCGCGACGATCACGGACGAATAGCTTTGACACATTCTATTTATAGGAGAGTGACTGAGTGAGTTGGTTTTACCATTTGGACCATGTAGAATTTTAGAAATAGGCTGTCTTGGATAATTATAGGGTACTGTCAGGAAAACGCGTTCCAGGATGTCACTGCATAGGATGTTGCCATTCATAACTTTATGTAGGAACGTAAGGTCACGAAGGGTACGATGACTTTTTAATGAGACCATATTGAAAAAACTAAGGCGTTGTTCGTACGGGCATCTGTGGGATATTCCGCTTGAAATAAAGGCCAGATGCCTAGTAAATGATCTCTAAATACTTTCAATGTGTTGGGAATGAAGAGCGTAAGATGGGTTCCAAGCTGAGGTGGAATACTCCAGGTGACTTCGGACAAGAGAGTCGTAAAATAGTATTTTCGATTGAACGCTAAAGCCATTGGAATTTCTTCTGATGAAACCCAACATTTGAGCTGCTTTTTTGGTAATATTGTTGATATGGGGAATGAAGGTTAGTTTTGAGTCCAAAGTGACACCCAGATCTTTAACTTCGTTGACTTCATTTAAAACATCATCACCAATCTTGTATACAGAAGAAATTGGCATCTTCTTTCTCGTAAATTTAATATGGTAGCATTTTTGTAAATTTAAGACCATGACGTTTTCAGTACACCACTGTTGAACTTTGCTTAAGTCGCTTTGTAACAAGCTGGCATCAGTAAGGCCATTCACGGTTTTAAAAAATTTCAGGTCATCAGCAAACAATGAGCATTTTGAGTTCTGGAGTTTGGTCACAATGTCATTTATAAAGAGTGAGAATAAAATTGGTCCCAAGTGTGGACCTTGGGGAACTCCAGAGTCAGCGTAGTACAAACGAGATTCATGACCATTAATTGAAACCAGCTGTGAGCGCCTTTCCAAATATGATTTGAACCAGTTGAGCAGCGACCCATGTACACCATTAGCCTCCAGTTTTGCGATTAGGAGCGAGTGACTGACTTTATCGAATGCGCTACTGAAGTCAGTATAAATAGTATCGACTTGGTATCCAGAGTCAACTTCCTTTGATATATCAGAAATAAATGATACCAGGTTGGTTTCGGCAGATCGACCCATTCTGAAGCCGTGCTGGAAATCACTGATGGCGATGTCTATGTGCTGAGTAATGATTGGGCAAATGAGAGATTCGAAAAGTTTCGAGAAGCAGCACAGGATGGATATTGGTCTGTAATTTGTTATAATGCAACTATCACCTTTTTTATGAAGAGGTAAAATCCTCGCTTTTTTCCAAATATCGGGAAATTTACCTGTTTCTAGAGATTTATTGAAAATTATAAATAATGGGTAGGTCAGGGATTACGAGCATCTTTTGATAAGTAGTGGAGCGATTCCATCGGGACCCGACCCTTTAAATATATCTAGTTGGTTTATTTTCAAGTATATATCTTTTTCACTAATTTTAATTTGGGCAATGGATCTATTATTGAACTGCTCGGGTATTTGTGTAACGTCATCAGCTGAGTTAGCAAGGTAAGTTGACGAAAAATGAGAGACGAATAGGTTGGCTACTTCTGGACCAGTTTTGGCAGTTGAGTCCGCTAAATGCATTTGAGAAGGTAAATTAGAATCGTTATTTCTCTTGTCTCTTATGTAAGTCCAAAAAGATTTAGGATTGATTTGTAGGTTTGATTCTATTTGACGCTTGTACTTGCTATAGCAAAAATCAGTCAACTTGTGACATCGACTGCGAATTAAATCGTATTTGAGTTTATCTCTTGGATTATTTTATAATATCGCTAGTTAACAACACCGGGTATCTCCTTGTAGGCTGGGTTGGTCTGGTCTTCTTCGGAATGGAGTTGTTGAAGACTTCGTAAGTGGTATCGTAGATGCAACCGACTGCCGCCTCAACTTCGAGAACATTGGCCCAAGATATGCTACACATGAGTTCGTATAGGACTGCGTGTTTGCCCTTGGCAAAGTTCCAGTCATTGCGGCCACCAATGTTGCTGGGATCCAAGCGGCGGGATTGCTGGTCAGCACCCTGCACATACAACATGGGCACAATGACGTCGAGAGGCGGGTGGTAGGTGACAGTGCGCGGCACCAGGCTGCCTGAAACGGAAGCGCGCACAGTTACGTCACGCACACTCCCCGGTAACAACATCAACTCCAGCACACCACCATTATCGTTATTCACCTCATTATTCAGACCACAAACACTTAAAAATTAGCAATAATAATAAATAATAGTTGGTAACAGAGAATGACGCACTATTCATGTTCAGGTCCCCCAGGATAATGAACGAGGTTCCGGTACGTTTGGTCATGTTTTCCTCAGTATTAGTAAACCAGCTAAAATACTGTGCGTCCTTCTCTGCTTGCGTAATTGCCTTGCCCTTCCTCCGCATACTAGGGTCAACACAGACAACACAGACTGTGTGCTGGAGGGACACCACCGAGTGAGAATGATGCCCAGGAATCTTCACCTTGCTCGGTCTCAAGCTCGCGTCATCGGCGAAGTGCTATGCCAGGGCGGGCGACCGTCAGCACACCTCCGCACGGAGTGGCGCGGTCCTTGCTCAGCACACTCCAGCCTTCCGCCACCGTCACCTCGGCATCTCCAACTGAAGCGTCCAAAAAAGTCTTCGTGGCGGCGATGAGGTGTTGGTCCATGAGCAGAAAATTTTGCAGCCAGAACGCCAGTCTGGTTTTAATACCACGCACATTTTGGTACAGCACTTCAAGATTGGGGGGCTTTTTCGTTCCTGTTTTGTACAGCTCGAGGTAGGTGCAAAAGGGCAGCCACTCCCTGGTATGGGCGTTAACAGGCCACACCTCCATGGAGAAGCAGGTGTATTGAGGGAATCCAGAACATCTATTTTGTAGGATTTATACTTACCCTTTGTTGGCAACTCTACCACGGTGCCATCTTCAGGTGAGCACAACTTGTCATACAAACGGTTCAACGAAACACGGTTGCCTTACACGATTAAACTACGAACTGAGGTCTAAACCAACAAATCATTTGTCTCACAACTCCCAAAACGCCACTTAAGTGACATTCTACATTGCGGCATCCCCTAACGCCGCGACAAACAAAGCGAAACAAAATACGCAGTGGTATATGCATAAAAATTGCCCAGGGAGCATTCAGCCAAGCTCATACTCGAGTGAACAATTTAAAAGGCAAATGTACCTAGTTTTTATTGTAGCCATGCGAATTAGTTGCAGTTATGTACTGCAGATATTTTGACTAACGGTAGAAAGGGTAAGCTATTTATTAGTAGATATTTAATATTCATTCTATTTAGGATTTATATTTTATGCAGGTATGTAATGTAGGCACTTGCATTGTTAGTTTATTGAGTTGTTATATTAATGTACGACGTACCAGGAAAATTATAATTAGGTTTTGTTGTACACATAGGCCTACCCGTGCTGAGCAATCAACCTTTCTTATCCTGACTTGGTTTGCGGGAAGAGATCTATTGCTAGAGATAAGCTCGCCTTTGCTCGTTCGCTCACACTACTTTAACGAATATCTTGTTATTTAAAATATTTGTGTGCATTAAAGAAATTCTGAAATTACGAAATCTTGAAGGGTAATGTTATGCTTTTTAACATAAACAAACAAACTAACAATCAACGTCACGCCTGTCACATACGGTGTGGCAAGGCACAGTTGTGCCCACGTCCAGCCAGTTATTCAATTTAAAATTTTGCGTGACATGGGGCTAGTTCATCTCCGTAGCTATGGAAATTAGGAACGTTTAGTAAATACACCTACATATTTTGGTGACAAACAGCAGCTGCCCCTCTCATTGGTTTGATGAAAGATTTGAAGTTATCTTACACTATCTTATCTCACAAACTCAATATTTTACACACAAGTTGATTAAGAGATACATAAACCCGAAGCAAACTAAAAGATGCTTACTGTTCATGAAGTTTTTATGCTGTAGTCATAGGTTCTGTAAAACTGTAACTATGAATGCAACGCGCTGCAAGCCAGACGCGACACTTCCTCAATCAGCCACCGAGTAAGCGGTCCCGATTTCCGCCGAGAGATGGCGCTGCTCCGCTCGTAAATTCAGCTACAATCACTCCTTTGTCCGCCTATTGTGTTGAAAATTTCGAAACGCTCCCGCCCGCCCGCTTCCGGCCTTTATTTCGAAGCAAAACGTTTCACTTTGAGCGCGAATCGTCGAAATTCGTAAATTTCTTTGGGCAGCGGCGCAGAAGGCAATAATGGCCGAACTTTGATTCGGACTACTTCTGTGGGGCCTACGCTAGGGGTAGGTGTCACGGTGGGCTGCCTCTTCAAATTGGCCTGTGATCGAAACGACTTTGTTTCTACGTGACTTGATGGAATGCGTTACAAAGAATCCGAATGACCATTCCCTTTTTTTGAACTAACAAAATTATGCTTTTATCTTCAGTGTCTTATATTGATCAATGCCCCACATACATAGCAACAATTATTATCTACAATTATAAAATAATATGACTTTCGTGAAACCGCCAATTACAGAAACGGTATTTAAAGTTTAAAGCCTCATTAAACGCTAAGTGCGTGACAGTTCCATTTTTTTTTTTAAACATGGCTGATGATAGATCACACGCCTTGACGTTACGTCCATTTCAAAGGGGTTTCAAATTTAATTTTTCTGCAACTGGCTGTAACTGTGTTGATTATATTTTTAATTGCGATTATGAGCCTATATTATCTAAATTGTATATATACTTAGATGTATAATATTATTCAGCTCAGATATATTTTGATATAAACAGGGTGATGAAAATAATATGAACTTCAAAGAAAGAACAGATCTGTCGCCAAATAAGTCAAAATTGCCAGCTTCCCTTCTATTCCAGGCCGTAAAATATTTGATAAAAATAACTCTTTCCAGAATACATTGCAAGGCTGTGAAAGCAATCCTGTAACGCGAAAACTTGCTTATTACATAGCTCTGTTATGAAAATAAACAGCCAACGCAAGAGGCAACGAGCGCCTTCCATCCACTGTAAGTAATTTTTCCCACTCCAAGCCTCGTAGGTTTAGCCTGCAGGCCTAGGCATGTGTGCACCTAGGTAGGCGCCAGCCTGTGCCTAGATCTAGACCTACCATATCAGCCGTTACAGTGTCTGACTATCAAGTCAGCGCTCAGTGCCACACCGCCCACGAGACAAGCAGCACGCTGCCTGAATACGGACGATCGCTGAAAAAGTTGCTGAAAAGTTTTTTATCTGATAAATACAGTATAGACGATTTTCGACGCAGGGACGCGAGGCGCTCATCCAAATTTGAGATTCGAATGACGCGCGCTCAGTTCAATTTTTGAATTTCAATGTTTTCTACATTTTCGTATATTTCGTAAGAATTTTGAACATTTTACGCATAAAATAGTTTTCGAATAATTGTAAGGGAATAACACCAAATAATTTTAGTTTAGACGTAAAAGCTGACTCAGTTGGTTGTGAGAAATATAGTTAGTTTAGATATTGCATGTTTAGTCGTGTTTACTATAATTATCGCGTATTGTAGCCGCTAACTATAAAAGTAGATGAATATATTCGTATCTGTGTGTAGATCTGTTTGATATCTCGGTATAAATAAGTGAAAATAAATACCCTAAGAACTTTTAAAGAAACTTTCTGTGAACTTTTACGGTGTCCGATTTTGCAGCTGACGTCATCGACCAGGTAAGTGTTCTCTTTTAAAATATTATGAAAGTAAATGGAACTAAAGTTAAATGCCAATATTGAACACATTTTCATCTAAGGAATTTACTTAGAAAATACGAAACGATTAAATAATTAAATAAAATATCGCACAAAAGATCACGGAAAAGACAACCCATGATAGATATGGTAAATCTCAGTTCCTTAACTCCGAGCTTGTAACTTTCAACGTAGTCGCCGTAGCTCGTAGCACGCTACGCGGCGAATGTAGCGCGTAGACGGCTAAGTAGCACGTGGCAGAAATATTCACGTCACGCTTTATCCCATACGGAGAATCAGTGGTACATTTGTGCCCACGTTAAGACAGTTATTCGATAATCCATTTTAGGTGACAGGGGACGAGCCCATCGTCGCAGTTATGTAGATATGAAGGTTTCCTCACAATGTTTTCCAAAACCGTTACGCCCGGATAATGTACTTAAGATTAATTATTAGCTATCTCACCTCCTGCATGAGAAGAGGGCGTGAAATAGACCACCACTCAACTACCGTGGCTTTTATAGAAATGCCATTTCGCGTTTTAGGTTCTGAATTTTATAAATTTGTAAATTAACAAAAACTTAAAAAAACCGACTTCAATTTCAAGCCCTATTTCTTCCTCCCCGGTCGGGATGCGAGTGAAATATGTACACTTGAAAAGTCCTCATCAAAACTTTTGCTGCACGGTACCACAAACCAAAACGTCATCTGAGAATATTTTTTTGTATTGTTGGAAAAGCGCTAAATCATTTTTAATAAATTTTTTATGAGACCATCTCTAAGACCTACCAATCAATAAAAGAATCATCAGGTTCATAATTGACGGAGTAATCGCGTAAAAAACACACAAAAAAACATACGAATTGAGAAAATTTGTAAAACTTCACTAATGATTCCGAAATTTCAAAGTATGATGGCTTTCTCCAAATGTTACTCTAATTTTCTTTCACTTTCCACCTTTCAAATCAGTGCCTAAGAAATGTTTGTCAAAAATAGCCGTATATTTTCGTCGAATATCCTAAACCAAAGAATCGTTTTAAATAAGTCAAGACTTGCCGCGTTGCACCCGAGGCCACCCTAAGAGATATTGTTTAAATTTTCATAAATTACTCATTCATTCACTTCATTCATTCACTTCATTCGCCCCTCCCCGCCTCCCCCCCTAACGTTGGTCATCTTCATGATAGTTCAGACTTGGATATTGGTTTTCCATTTTAATTAACCATTATCAAAAAAATGAAATATATTTATGAAGCTGGGTTCTATGTCTTAGGAGATATTTAGGTGTTTGTCGGCATTTTGTGGGTGGAACCTTTTCATTGCTCGTCAGTGTAGTAAAGTTCCATTTTTAAATAATGCAAGAAATCGTCATATGTTTTTAGGGTTCCGTACACGAAGGGTGCCAAACGGGACCCTATTACTAAGCATCCGCTTTCCGTCCGTCTGTCACCAGGCTGTAGCTCATGAACCGTGATAGTTAGACAGATGAAATTTTCACAGATGATGTATTTTTGTTGCCGCTATAACAACAAGTACTAAAAAACAAAATAAAATAAATATTTAAGGGGGCCCCCATACAACAATTATTTCAATACCACATACAAACGAATTCCGAATGCACCTGGTTACGTCCATGAAGTGTGAAAGTAGCCGCACCAATAACTTTGTAAACCATATTTTGCTATGTAAAATCCAAACTATTCACTCCACACCATCCCTACCATTGTACGGTGGTACAGAACCCTTCGTGCACGAGGAAGACTCGCACTCGACCGGTTTATTATATTCTTGTTGTGCAGCATCAATTTTATTTATAATAATAATAATAATAAATCTTTTTATTTCAGGTATAACAACCCATATTGACAAATACCTTAAAAACTAGAGATATATAGTATTTTATGAACCTAAACTAACTTAACTTAACTTAATAGCCGGGACCTACAGCTTAACGTGTCATCCGAAACACGGAAGCGTCCGATGCTGTACTTACGATAAATTAATCAGCTCATTGGTCAGGATTCGAAACCTGCTAGACAACGGAGCTCGGAGAAAACAGACCTGACAAGAACTTTAAATCTCCTTAGCTGTGGCTATGTAGCCACCTCTGACGATTCATAATATCATGATTCAAAATGTCTTTATTGCACACAAATCATACAAAAAACAAGAGTTACATAAAAATAGTGTACAAAAGCGAGCTTGTCTCTAATAGGAGATCTCTTCCAGCAAACCAGGTTAACGTGGGAAAGGTTGTAATGCTTCTTCACACGACTTTTAAATATATTCAGAGTGGGACAGTCCCTGATGGTGCAGGGGAGTGCATTCCACAACCGAATGGCCCGGGCTCTAAACCCGTGCTCGCATGAGCACGCGCACACAACGCGGTGAGCCGTGTCCCAATGTTTTTTCATATTTTTGAGCAGTTTTTAAAGTATTTCTCTTTTTTAATTTCAAATATGTTCGCAAACCGACGAACCATCCAGCGCAGCGGCGTATTTACAATGCACTAATGAATATTGACATTGATTGAAATGCAAATCCGCGATGTATTCGTATCCACTGAACATTTTGAGAAAGACCAATTGTGCTAATGAATTTGTAGTAGGTTTGAATTTACGCAATTAAACATAAACATGTATAAACAGTAACATACATGGGCTTTTTGCCACACACTAGGACTCCCTGTGTCGTGGGAACCTGAAAAAGCGACGTACACATATATTACAAGTGTAATCAATTCATCCAAAAAATCCTCACACTCCTTTTTAGTTTACAGGGACAATACCATCGCCACCAGTCTGGGATGTGGATAATTATTAGTAGAACTGAAAACAAGCTGTTTTAAGAACATCATTGAACAGTTACATTAAGGGAAATATTAAACTGCACATCAAAAATACTGATTTGCACAGCAAGTATCAGGGAAAAATACTGCGGTAACTTAGGCGAAGAGGTGGTGAGCGAAGCAAAGCCCCTTTATCCTTCGTGTTAAGTTGAACATGTAAGAATAACAAAAAATACTTAAAACATAAACTTAAGTACACATAAAACATTTAAAACATAAAAAAGTATTTTTGTTGATACTTTTTTGCTGTGCAAATCAGTATTTTTGATGTGCGATTAAATACTAGCCTTACATTGACCCTCTGGCTCACCATCACATTCGTCATTCAGTAAAATATACTTAGTTGTGGAAACTATTTTATTTTATTTTGTTGAATAATAGTTTGTACGGAGTCTCTGCTTATGAGGCTCAGAGGACTGTTGCTCTATTCTGTATTTCTGTCATCTATCCGGATACCTTTCAAATCGATGTTTTAATTTGAATAGCTTTATTGTGAAACCTAAGAAATAATCACAGACTAGTTGCGCCCCGGTTTAGACTCCGATTTAGATTACTTAAATGACGGGACTGTAATCTAGCTTCGAAAGTCACTGCAAATCCTCAACACAGACCTTGCTGTTAATAATTTTGTAATTATTATTATTATTATTATTCCTGCTTCATATTAATTATTCCAAATACATTCTTTACTTTATCGACTTGATGATGTATAAATAAAATGTCTACAGGAATAAAGATATGCATATAATCATTAACTAATTTTAAAGTGCCGACCGGATCAAAAATTACCGAAGTATCGAAGGACTTCGGGTAATTTGCTCGTATCGTCAGATGCAGAGGTAGGTTTGATAAGGGATAAGGCAATTCTGCCAATGTAAATAATATCTGGTTATAACTTAGCTTGATATTTTAAGGCTAAAATACAACTAACTTAGACTAAGTTCTCTTATCTGGGTTTAACTTGGTCAAGATGACGCTTTACATGTCTCCTATTTATAAGTAGCGATAGTGTATTATTCCCATTAATTTTCACTACTTTGTGCTACGGCCCATTCCAAACAGGCAAAAGGGTCTTTCGTAACCGTAAGTGATTCTTAAGGTAAACCCAGTCTCCAATTTTATATCAAATGAGATTTTCAAATTGCCCCTTCAGTCATTTAAAACCATATAAAACTTCTTTGTTTAAAAATGTTAACCTAATAAATTAAAACAGATTAGTTGCGCAGCTGTTAAGAATCGCGAAAGTAATAAAAAAAAACAAGGGTCAGTGCATTCTCTACTACAAGATACCTCTGGATTTTAAAACTATGTCAAAACTGCTTTATTTAAAAATGTTAACCTAATAAATATAACACACTGGTTGCACCCAGATTTAGACTCGCGAAATTTTGCAATTCTTTCAAGGGTCAGTGCATTCTCTACTACAAGATACCTCTGAAGATTTCAAAATTGCCACTTGAGCAGTTTAAATACCATGTAAAAACTACGTTTTCTAAAAATGGATATTACAATATTCAACTTAAAATTATTTACACAATTTTAAAATAATTTATTCATGCATTTTATAAATAAAAAATAATGTTGTAATATTTTATATTTATTAACACAACCCATTTTCAAAATATATGTGTAAATAAATTTGTGGGATTTTATTCGCGCTACTGCTTCTTCACGTCCAATGTAGAGAACAGCCAAACACAACTTTTACTAAGTATATGTAAATATCTACAGTAATAAAGACAAAAAAAGACTGTTTGACTATGACGTTTGACCGATTCTTTCAGACGCGACATAACTTAAAGCGGGCAGGTTAAATCAACAGATACATAATTGAGCTACTGATGACATCAATTAAATAAAAACCCAGACTAATCTCAAATGGGGAGCAATATTATGATAAAACTCTATAGACTTTTACTTAAAAAAATTGGTTGCTCAAACAATCGCCTGAGAATACCGGTAATGGCTTTGTTTAAATCATTACTCGGCCGAGATCGGAAGCCGAGTCAATAGATCCTCCTTACTACGGGAGGCATTCGGCAGACTGTTTCATATAAAAATATTTGCGCTGCTTTTACATTAATTACATCACAAGGCAACTGTTTGCGCTCAGCCCTATGAAAGTGGTAGGAATTGTAAGCAATGGTTTACGATGTAATTTAATGTAATGCATTTTCATTTCTAGAGAATGAGAGGGCTTAGCGGAAACGGAAACTTTTATATGTTTTGGAGTTTTCCGGAAGAGTTTGGGCTTGTTTCTAAACTTTCACTGTTGTTCTCTCCCTATTTCATCTCATGTGTCACTAAACATTGGACTATTTATGGGATTTTATACATTTATGACGCTCTGACCACCCTACATAGGAATACTACGAATACCCACAGAGGACATGTTCAGGTCTGTCGTATAATGCAATGCAGGCACAAAATAGTATTCAAAAGCACTACTAGTTTACGGTAACAACGCGATGGGTCACACTAATGCCATCTTCAACTGTCAAACGATGACTTTCCTTTGACTCTCTGCTCTAACCTCGCTATATGAGCATTTCACTCATACTTGAATATATTTTATTGCACAAAAACAGAAGATACAGATACATCAAAATGGAAACTAGGTGTACTGATGTGACCAGCTCAACTGTCTCTTTCACTCTTCTATTGAACCAGCTACATGTGAATCGGGGATCCCCAAAGCGATACAATAGGAGCATTCTGATAAGTGTAGACTTTGTCGCATTATTTTTACAGAACTTATATGATTAATAATTTCGAACAACTTTTTGCCTCACCCACGAAATCGTGTTTATGTTCAACCGCGCCATCATGCTGTCGCGTCACTCTCCCGGTCTCCGCTGTAGCACCATCCTTGTCTGCCTGAAGTGCCCTGAAGAGGACGGTTGCGTCGGAAATACTGCGAAATGTGAAAAAAGCGCGCGAAACTAATGAGCTGTTGTGAGAGTGGGCAAAATTACGCGTGTCTGGGTTCTGGTGGTTTTAAGGTTCGGTACGCAAATGAACGGAAGATTTGGTTTTGGTAATTGAGCTGGTAAGATTCGTTTGCGTCATGACGCAAAGTCAAGGCTAAGTGTTAAACTGTAAATTGTATTAATGTCAAATAAGTGTGTCCGAATGAGCAAGTTCATTTAAAGATCTAGGTGGTTGGATTAGCGCAATCAGTCGAAAAGTCCCCAAAATGCCATCTGAGCTAAGATCCCTGATTTTCCAGGACATTCACTGTTTATTAAACCCCACCAACCCCTATAAGCCATAAATAACTGATACCAATTAACAAATTATCTTCCCCGAAAGACCGGCCGAAACCGACAACATATTAATAGTCAAGTTTAAATTAAATTAAAACAATAAATTTAGTTTGGGCACCAACTGTCGTCCATGAAAGTGTCAACTAGCGACAAGATACGGGTTTGCTTGTTATTCAGAAGGTATTCAACATTAGATATGTTACCGGCGGCAACTATTTTAAACGGGGGTTGCTATGAACGATAATAAATTTCAACTTCATTTGCTGGCTAGGGACACAGCGTTTGCCTTTGAGACTTGTGGAAATGACACTGATTATGATTTGTAATGGCAAACGTCAATGAAATCATGCATGTAAGAAAAAGCATAGCTTTATTTAAAATTGTAGGTGATAGCCATATAATTAACACTAGAAATAGAGATAGGTTATAGGAGATAGGAAAGTAGCACATCATTCATGGGGCACTGTATTCGCTTCTACAATGAAATACCACAGGAATCATTGATCCTTCCTGAAAAGAGGTTCAAAAACTATGTTAAAAATGAGCTCATAAGGAAGTCCTATTATAGAATTAAGGAATACTTAGATGGCAAAACTGCATGGTCCATACTATCTCAGCGCACAGAAATTTGACGAGGGGCGATGGATCAAGTCTATCACTCGCCGGCGAATTTTCTTAGACCGAAACCAGTACCTGTTGTAGTCACTTTTTTAAAAAGAAGGTATGAGTTTCTTGCCGTTTCTTCTCATCCCCGAGGCCCACCTTCCGAAACGGTGTAGTCTTTTTTTTAAATAGAAAAATGTTACTTGTAGTAATATTGTAAATTTAATTTTGTAATTGTAAATTTTGACATTGAATAAGATAATTTATTTATGTACATTCAATAAAAAAATTGAGTCTGAGTCTGAAATAATCCTGTTGCTGTCGAACTGTCTTTTGGATCGAATGTAAATGGTGGTACAAATGGGATACCAGCAGCCTTATGGCGTAACTCTCTAAAGTTCATAGCGTGTGTCTATGGTTCATCTCATGCTCGTACAATTTCATCGATTGCGGGGTAGCACCGAAGGCTTCTAGGCTTCATTCAATGAGCTTGGGCTTGGCCTCCATTATGATGCTACATGCGTGATACCAATTTGACAGATGAAGCTGGTGCGAGGTGTCAAACGTAAAAGTCTATATGAAGTTCATAGCTCAGACGACCTACGCCATAAGGCTGCTGATACCACATCCCAATTGTACCACTGGTAGTTCAAGTGGGACTAGTTTGTCCCAGTGGTACAATGTTGCACAGTGCTGGCTGCTAGTTCAAGTGGGACTAGTATGTCCCAGTGGTACAATGTTGCACAGTGCTGGCTGCTAGTTCAAGTGGAACTAGTTTGTCCCAGTGGTACAATGTTGCACAGTGCTGGCTGCTCGTTCAAGTGGGACTAGTTTGTCCCAGTGGTACAATGTTGCACAGTGCTGGCTGCTAGTTCAAGTGGAACTAGTTTGTCCCAGTGGTACAATGTTGCACAGTGCTGGCTGCTAGTTCAAGTGGGACTAGTTTGTCTTAGTGGTACAATGTTGCACAGTGCTGGCTGCTAGTTCAAGTGGAACTAGTTTGTCCCAGTGGTACAATGTTGCACAGTGCTGGCTGCTAGTTCAAGTGGGACTAGTTTGTCCCAGTGGTACAATGTTGCACAGTGCTGGCTGCTAGTTCAAGTGGGACTAGTTTGTCCCAGTGGTACAATGTTGCACAGTGCTGGCTGCTAGTTCAAGTGGAACTAGTTTGTCCCAGTGGTACAATGTTGCACAGTGCTGGCTGCTAGTTCAAGTGGGACTAGTTTGTCCCAGTGGTACAATGTTGCACAGTGCTGGCTGCTAGTTCAAGTGGAACTAGTTTGTCCCAGTGGTACAATGTTGCACAGTGCTGGCTGCTAGTTCAAGTGGGACTTGTTTGTCCCAGTGGTACAATGTTGCACAGTGCTGGCTGCTAGTTCAAGTGGGACTAGTTTGTCCCAGTGGTACAATGTTGCACAGTGCTGGCTGCTAGTTCAAGTGGGACTAGTTTGTCCCAGTGGTACAATGTTGCACAGTGCTGGCTGCTAGTTCAAGTGGGACTAGTTTGTCCCAGTGGTACAATGTTGCACAGTGCTGGCTGCTAGTTCAAGTGGGACTAGTTTGTCCCAGTGGTACAATGTTGCACAGTGCTGGCTGCTAGTTCAAGTGGGACTAGTTTGTCCCAGTGGTACAATGTTGCACAGTGCTGGCTGCTAGTTCAAGTGGTCGGGAGGGGATTGTCATTGTTCGATTTGTCAGTTTGAGTTAGATCCACATTGAAATTCCTATATGTTAGAGATAGCCGTAGCCTTATCACATTTTGTCTGTGGGTATTTTTAACCCCCGAAGACAGAAGAGATGTCTGTCTCTGTATCTGTCTGTGGTACTCTAGCGCACAATCGGGTAGTAGTAGTTTATGTGACTGATACATAATGGAGGGCATTAAACTCAAGAGTGGGTTTATGAAACGAGCCGAAGGCGAGTTTATCTACCCACATATCATGCTCTCTTTGATGTGTTCAGGAACCGCATATTTGACCGGCATTGTGGCATTGAGTTGTTTAGCTTGTTCTGTAGTACCAACTTCACAGACAAAGTAGGGGCGGCGTCATAATATGTAGAAAATTTACGCATTATGGTCATAATGTTCAATATTCAGATAAGAAATGAGTTTTAACAAAGTAGTTTAACATTATGCTGATCGTAACGTGCGGTTTTATGATACGTGTGTAGATAAAAGTATTTAATGAGGTTTTTTGCAAATTTAGCATACTTCCCTGCGATGGTTTTTAACTATGTTTTAATAAAATCGGTTAAGTGGATTATATCATTAGTTAGCAGCTTAACTAAGAAACAAATCAGCCAATTTTTCGTCCAATGTTTCAATCATTGTCGTCGGGGTTTTTTTTATTATTTAAATATCAATTATTTTATTTTTATTTTTCTCTCCGGTACCCGGTTAAGTTGTTGTGTATGCTCAATATGATTGTAAAATACTTAGATAAGGCATCTGTTTTTTAAAACCTGCCAACTGCGAGTTTGAGTCGCGCACCGAGGGTCCCGCACAAATCGCATTTATTTTTGAGAAGGAACTAGAAATTATCTGTTTTTTTCCTTTACTTATGCTGATACACCTAGCTTCGTGCCAAATTGTATGATCTCTATGTCAACGGAAAGTGTCCAAATGCAAGTTTAGTTAAATCGTAACATAAACGGCGGTATCTATTGATTGGTTATACTTATAAGTTTTATTTTTTCACAACTCCAAGAGAACACAGATTAGAGTAATTAATTACAACTTGTTACCTTAACGCGTTCCTGAGAAAAAGAGTATTGACATGCGGAAAGATCAATAGACAAGCAGACAAACAGAAAACAGTTTTAGGGTGTTTTCCTTTAAGTGTCTAGCTTCGTGCCTCTAGCTCAACAGACAGTTCCGCCTAAGAAATTTCAGCCTAATTCAGCCAAAATATTTATGTGAATATAAAAGTATTTTTTACATCTTCAAGAAACCACACACTTGATTAATCGATCTTAATTTCAACTTAATACCTCTACGCGTACCTGAAAAAAAGGTCTTGACAGACCGACATACAGACGGACATCAGTGTACGCTTTTTTAAACTACGGAACCTTTAAATTACTGCTACTCCTATATTTGAAATGGCTGAAATTAGTTTTGGATTTTCGCCCAGCAGTAGTTTAAAACTAAACACGAAGACTAGAAATGGGGCAGCGTTTATTGCTTTAAGAGTAGGCTGTAAAATTTGTTCACTCCTAAATGAAATTATGTTCCGGTTTCGTAGATCGTAAAAATATTTCAATTAGTTCCCTAACTCTCCGGCGGTAAAATTTTCAGTTTAACGATTCTAAGATTGAATAATAAAAACAACAAAACTTTGTGAGAGTAAGTTTTTCGCAGGCTGGAAATTGAGCCACGCCTTTTCGAAACTGGGACTGATGTAAAACTTTTGAAAATCGTAAAAAGTCCCTGTTGATAATGAGCAAGATTAAAACCTATTAAAGTTAACAAGGAGAGGCCTTTATTCAAGATAGGATTAGTTACAGAAGGCTGTATACATATAGGTCTATAAATAGAAGAATATAGACATACACATAAATATTTACATATATGCACATACATTCCTTCTGGCCCCACACTAGGATATCCTGTGTAGTGGGTTCCAAGCGCCGTCACACACATATAAACATCCAAGACATGGGGTTTTGTTCTTTACCCCCAGTCGGGGATCGAACTCGTGACCTCCCGCATGGTAGGCAGAGCCACAAACACTGCGCCACAGAGGTCGTCATAGCATCAGAGAATCATTGTCAGTTATCGGTTATTATCTCAATTAGGATAAAATATATTTTTTTTAATAAAATGGGAATGAGCAAAAAATACGGTTGGTTTGTGTAAATATTGAAACATTTACAGCATTTCCTATATATGATCTGTGATTTAAATAATTTAATAAAATTTTCCATAAAAAAAAACAAATATACTTTTATTTTTTACTGAAATTGGTTAGCAATTTATTTTTTTACTCTCACATATCAACCTAACACGAAAATTATTCGGGGGCTTCACCTAAGTCTTTACCTAAGCTATCGCAGTGTCTCCGTGTGCTGCTCCGTCAGCTACTTCCCTTCTGGATGTTAGCACTTCATATCCAGGTATGAAAACAATTATGTACAGCGATGACCTTGGAAAAAATATGGGCCAATTATTAAATAAGTATATGGAGCAAACGGTAATAAATAATTGTTTACCCAACTGTAATCTGCATGATATTATGCAAAAAGTAGATAACGCTTCATATAGTGATGACTGTTATTTAATCATATGCCTCGGTAATAGGGATAATGTGAACAAGTCTGACTTAATTAAATATTTAGACAAACTCTGTTCTTTAAAAGTAAAACAAATTGCTATGTTCACATTCCCTTACAGCGACAGCCTGCCACAATCATATCATGCAATAATAATATACATGTAATTGATACTAACATTTTGTTAGTAGAAATAAATATTATTTGACTAAAGGTAAATATTACCTTCCTAGTCATTACAAAAGACAACTAGCAAATTCGCTGTCCTATTATTTAATATAACAGCCAAAAATTTGGCTACACATAATGCCTCTATTGAGCATTATACTGATGTTTCAAACAAAACCTTGGAAGCTTTTAAAAGTCATTTAAATTAAATACAACGACAATAGAAGAAGTCTCTAGCCCGTCAAATAATATTAATAAAGTACGAAATAAAAACAGAAAAACTCAAAATTTTAAAATAAATGCAAAGTTTACTAATCTGGTCCACCAAGGTATTAGCAGTAAATTATTAGAGTTGGAATTGTACATGAACTCTTTTAATATTGATATTTGATGTCTAACAGAACATTGGCTAAAAAGCCATGAGCTCATGTTCAATTTCAGTAACCACCAGGTTGGTAGTTCTTTTTGCAGATCACATGCTGTTCGTGGAGGCTCTCTAATATTTATAAATAAACACTTAAAGTTCTAAAATTGTAATGACATAGTATGTTTATCAGTTGAAAGCCACATTGAAGTAGCATGTGTTGAATTGGAGCACATAATTGTAATAAGCGGGACCTCTCGCTTGGGAGACAGAGCCCAGCACCGCAAAGCCATAAAGGTAGTCACTGTGTGTCTGCTCAGTTTTTAAATGGTTTATTAGCTTTTAAATGCAAATAAAGGTATTAAGTACATTTTCCGCGTTTGCAAACTTCCAGTTTTGCAACTAACAAATTACTATTAACATCAGTTATCCCACTTACTTCAACTACCCGCGACTTCCGGAGCCCTTTGATTAGGGCGCTCTACTAAGTACATGGCCCTTACTATAGCAACCAGCGTGAGACAGCGTCACCACACCATGGTGGCAAAAACTGACACAGACGGCCGCAGGGCTATAAATTGGAGGCTTCTTGTGTTGTCTAGGGCTCCGTTGTCTGGGGAATGTGTGTATTGTTGTGTAAAAGGGTGTTTATGGCCGTTTGCCGTGGCTCATTTGCATGGTATTTTTTATGATGATTGAGGGTGGTGCCTCTTACACTCTTAAGACGATACCTCGTCCGTGCAAATGTCCCTGTTACTCCAGGCGGAGAGACCCGCAGTGTGAGAGGGACGGAATCGGGAAAAAATGTCATAACGTTGCGGTTAGCCACAGAAAAATTGTTTAAAAATAAACTAAGTACGCTATTTTGTTAAAAAGTTTTTTAATAATATCTACATTTTGAACGCAGTTCCACAACGAAATTAGTTAGGATTTCAGAATTACAGGAAAAAATAAAACAATTTAGAGGTATTTTCGTAATTAAATTCTATTGAGAAAAGTTCATCAATCGCGTTTTCCTTTAGTGAGAATCTTAATCAAATACTCAATAAACGTTAACACAAAAATCAAATCTGTAGATGACTTGATGGTGGAGTAAATGGGTTCTAAAAAACCCACTTTTTTTTCGTATCACCTTAATAAGGTGGCGGATCGAATAGGTTTGGATTTGTAGTGCTGAAATTACAGGTACAGTGGCTAGTACCTTCTATCTAACATTTCAAAAGAGTAGTTAGTCGTCTGCAAAGTAAGATGTCAATACACAGATACTATAATACTATACAGGTCAATATTAAGCGTAATACATTGAATATTGGAAACTGAAAAACGCAATTCGGAACTGAATATAGTATGTTGTGTATTTTTAATGATTGTTACAAGTTCCAGAGCTGGAATAAACGAAATAAAGTAACCAACCAATGGTGGTAATAACGAAATGTAAAATATATCATTGCATTTATCTTGTCTGAAAACAGATACCAAACGCAAGATCCAATAAAAGGAAATTATTCGGCTAGACTCACAGATAGATCGGTTCGGTGAATTACGTTTTTTTCGCCTCGATCCGTATTTCTTTAGCCGTTTGGGTTTAACTGTTTTCTTACGGTGGCAAATTTATAGAGGTCCAGAGAGAAATATGGCGGGCAGGTGCGAACTACGGTCCTGGAGTCTGTTTCTATTTATAATTCTTCTAGTATATGCTAAATTGAAATTTTATATATATCTTCTTTTCCCATACAGGGAGGTAGAGGCATAGTTAAGGCCTTTATTTGACTTGACAGGGGGATAGTCCATCACCGCTATGGAGATTTGAAGGCTTTTTCACGATGTTTTTTCATAGTACCATGTTTTTCTCGTGTTGAGTTAATTTAAACAAAAATAACAATAAATTGATTGATATATTGTTGTTCTTTAGGATTCCGTACCCGAAGGGTTCCAAACAGGACCCTATTACTAAGACTTCGCTGTCCGTCCGTCCGTCTGTCACCAAGCTGTATCTCAAGAACCTAGCTAGCTAGAGAGTTGAAATTTTCACAGATTATGTATTTCTGTTGCCGCTATAACAACAAATACTAAAAAACAGGATTAAATAAATATTTAAGGGGGCTCCCATACAACAATACCACATACAAACTTATGGATGCACCTGGTTACGTACATGGAGTGTGAAAGTAACCGCACCAATAACTTTGTAAACAATATTTTGCTGTGTAAAATCCAAACTATTCACTCCACACCATCGCTTCCATTGAACGGTGGTACGGAACCCTTCTTGCGCGATTTAGACTCGCACTTGACCGGTTTTTATTTATCGATATTGATTCCAAAACTCAAGATTCCCGTATTGATAATGATGATTGATCGATTAAACTAAATTAAGTGAAGTGTCTCCGTTTCAGCTTCAGCAAAAATTCTGGGTTTCTGTCCGGATGTTCTCCTCTTACAGATTACATGTCTAAAGTTTTGTGAGGAGGTTTGAGAATGATCTATGCAGTTTCATTTTATCGGTTCAGTTTTTGGAAAATTATCGAAATAGCAAAAATTTGGGGTTGAAAATGTAAAAAAAAATACTACAGCCCAAGTTGAATTTTTGGCGACCGTGAGAGTGATGTAGGATATGAAAATTCATTAAAAAAACAATAGGTTGGATTTTAGATCGCAAATAAAGTTTACAATGTTACTGGTGCGGCTACTTTCATACTATTTGTACGTAACCTGGTGCATTCGTAAGTTTGCATGTGGTATTGAGAGAAAATGCTGTCGGGTTATTTGTTTTATAGGTTTTTATAATGACGGCACTTGGGCTTTAAACTCTAATGGGCCGGAGGTTTAGGGTTGAAAAATTATGAAAAAAAACCTGAATTTCCCGCGTTGCTCGCGAATTCTACAGCTCACAGAGCCATTAGATAATTAAAGTAGGCACATCATTCTGGGGGCGCTGTATTCGCTTCTACAATAAAATACCACAGGAATCATTGATCCTTCCTGAAAAGAGGTTCAAAAACTATGTTAAAAATGAGCTGATAAGAAAGTCCTATTATAGTATAAAGGAATACTTAGATCACAAAACTGCATGGTCCATACCATCTCAGCGCACAGAAATTCGACGCGGGGCGATGGATCAAGTCTATCACTCGCCGGCGAATTTCCTTACACCGAAACCAGTAGTACCTGTTGTGAAGTCACTTTTGTAAAAAGAAGGTATGGGGGAGTTTCTTGCCGTTTCTTCTTAACCCCGAGGCCCACCTTCCGAAACAGAGTAGTCTCTTTTTTATACAAAAAAATTGACATGTAGTTATAAGTAAGTATAATTTTGACGTTGAATAAGATTATTTATTTATTTATATTCAATAAAAAAAATGAATCTTGAATCTTGAATCTAATTCAAGATCCATATATCAAGTAGGTACACACATACGATATGTACTGTGATGCCATTAGCTGCCTAACTTACGGTACGGCATACAAATTGTAAGTCACCGTGCGATTACCGCTGACACGTGCGAGCCGTGATCTCGCATCGCGTCACATCAATCTCGATTCGACATCGACTCGATTGATGAATTGCGATTTGCGATGTCTTGTTTGCGTTTGTGTTGTAGATAGGTCAGTCATGTCAAAAGTGCAACAACAACAAAGCGTCATTCGTTCTCTTATACGGGGTGTAGGCACAGTTGCGCCCACGTTAAGCCCACACTAGGATACCCTGTGTCGTGGGAACCAGAAACAGCGACATCACACACATATACATATCCAAAACCTGTTTTTTTTTCTTTATCCCCAGCTGGGGATCTAACCGGGGTCCTCTCGCATGGTAGGCCGAGCTACAACCACGGTGCCGCAGATTGAAGATTAAATCTTAGTAGGTTATGATTTGAAATAAACTTGATAATAAACACCTCAATATAATCGCAGTCCTCTTGAATTGGAAGGGTAATGAGATGAGAATATCTTCAATATGATTAAAAATGGAAATATGTCGCAAACTTGTAAATTTATCAGATATGTACGGATGAATATAGAAACATCCAAAATACAATGAGAAACATGAGCAATATCAGCATAAAGGGCTTGAAGTAGATAAAATCTGCAGCTGGAAAAGACAAATTTGGCGAATATCAACCCATCAACGTAAACGAACAGGATCAAAGTCATGCGTGCGTCACATTTTCCGGCACATGGAATATTGATATGCAAAATTCCACACAACTGACGCAAAACACACACCGGCCGGCAATCTTCTCGGGCCATTTAGATAAATAATCTCAGATATCCTTTTTTGTTAGATTTATTTTTGGCCCCGCGAGATGCGGCGGGTCTAGCAGAGCGCACGGCAAATCGGTAGTTTCAAGCTTCAGCGGGCATTGGTGACAAACGCGAGGTCTGCCCGGCCGGCTCCCAGATATGATAGCTTTGTGATAAAAGTCGAGAGCGTATATCTGAGATTCATAGATTTAAACGGCGAATGGATCTCTGGTAGACGAGATTGAATGGAGGATGAAGCGACTCGTGAGTAGATGTTTTCTGGGTGAATTCGCTGGAAAGAGATTTCTTAGTCAATAGGGTTTTGGCGTTTGATCAGGGTTTCGGTATCCAATTTTGACATGTTTATTTAACTCATCTCTAAGGTGATGGACTAGCCCACTGTGACTTAAAATGGAGTATTGAATAACTGGCTAAATATGGGTACATAAGATTTCATGTCTCTTTATTTACTTATTTACATTACACAGCAATTAAAACACAATAATAATTAATTAGGAAGAGAAAATTTTCAATGCCAATTACGAAACAATACAAAAGATAGAATAGAAATATTAAAATCTATCTATAGGAATAGTAAAGTAAAGTAATAAACTTAATTCAAACTGGTCCGAAAATATGGTGAACTGCTGATTGAATGGAGTCTGAGGGTGTGTGAGTGTGTGTGTGTATGTATGGGATCGAGTTCCGATGGGAAATAGTAAAAATGAAATTCTAAAATAATGTAACTAAAGTAGGAGGGGTGGTTCCATTCCATTCCATATGATTCCATGTAGGAAATCTATCGATCTAACCATCAGCCTCCTGCACCCACTGTTCCCTGCACCCACCTCTTCAATATGCAATTTATCGCGGTCCTGTGCCAACCTGATCGACTGTTTCCCGGCAGCTTATCTATCTATACACACGTATCATAAACCCTCTTTACCGCGTCCAAAAACCACACGTTACGACCAGCATAATGATAAACTTCTTGGTAAAAACTCATTTCTAATCTCAATATTGATCATTCAAATTTCGAACGCCGACGCCCGCCTGCGTACCGCCACTAGTTTGTCTGTGAAGTTGGTACTTCTGAACAAGCTAAACAACTACAGAGCAATGATCAATGCCACAATGCCGGTCGAACATGCGGTTCCTGAACTAATCAAAGAGAGCTTATGATATGTGTGTAGATAAACTTGTGTATGTAACTGTATAGAACTCTCGAGTGATACTTTTATGAAACTCGCCCTCAGCTCGTTTCGTAAACCCACTCTCGAGTATTAATGCCCTCCATTATGTAGCAGTCACATAAACTACTATTATCTACACACGTATCATAAACTCTCTTTACTGCGTACAAAAACCGCACGTTACGATCAGCATAATGTTAAACTACTTGGTAAAAACAGATTTCTTATCTGAAAAATTATACATTAAAACCATAATGTGTATTTTTTCTGCATATTATGACATTCAAATTTCGAACGCCGACGCCCGCCTGCGTGCCGTCCCTAGTTGGTCTGTGAAGTTGGTACTGACATTCAAATTTCGAAAGCCGACGCCCGCCTGCGTGAAGTTTGTACTACAGAACAAGCTAAACAACTGCAGAGCCATAATGCCGGTCAAACATACGGTTCCTGAACACATCAAAGAGAGCTTATGATATGTGTGTAGATAAACTAGTGTATGTAACTGAACATAATTAGGCATTAAAGCTCTCGAGTGATATTATTATGAAACTCGCCTTCAGCTCGTTTCGTAAACCCACTCTCGAGTAAGCCCTCCATTATGTAGCAGTCACATAAACTACTATAATGCATTGAAAAAATCTCAAGGTCGAAGCCTTTCTTAGTAAAGGTGCAAATTATAAAAAAAAACATATTATACACATATCTCCCGCATTTACATCTTCATTATTATCGTGCCCAGCTGACATCGACCCAATGCTGATGATATTGCATTTAGTCTACCTAGTCTAGTAAACCACATTATACATAATAGAAGTAAGTTTAATAATACTGGCTGGTAGCAAAATATAGTCATAAGAAGAAAAAACCGGTCAAGTGCGAGTCTAAATCGCGCACGAAGGGTTCCGTACCACCGTTCAATGGAAGCGATGGTGTGGAGTGAATAGTTTGGATTTTACACACCAAAATATTGTTTACAAAGTTATTGGTGCGGTTACTTTCACACTCCATGTACGTAACCAGGTGCATCCATAAGTTTGTATGTGGTATTGTTGTATGGGAGCCCCCTTAAATATTTATTTTATCCTGTTTTTTAGTATTTGTTGTTATAGCGGCAACATAAATACATAATCTGTGAAAATTTCAACTCTCTAGCTAGCTAGGTTCTTGAGATACAGCCTGGTGACAGACGGACGGACGGACGGACGGACGGACAGCGGAGTCTTAGTAATAGGGTCCCGTTTGGAACCCTTCGGGTACGGAACCCTAAAAAGGGTAAAAGAGCACTTCCTCTCTCTATCATGATATTAGTTATAGTATGTATATTATTAATATAAGTATAGGTTTATGTATATATTGGTACTTATTTAGTAGTTTGGTATAAAGGTACCCTATTTTGCATATTTTATAGAAATTTTATTTATTTATATATTATCTCAAGTTATTAGATATTGTGCAATGCCTACCCTTTCATGGTGAATTTTTATATCATGCATTGGTTTGCTGGAAGAAATCTCTTTTTAGAGATAAGCTCGCCTTTGTACTTATGTTGTGCACAAATTTAACTTTTTATTCATCTTTGTGCAATAAATAATTATGAATTATGAATGAAAAATACTCCAGGCCTTAGATGTATACATGTTTGTGACGTCGCTGTTTCTAGTTAAACATAAACAATTAAATACAGGCACATACATTGCCAGAAGCAATATATGTAAGTGTTATGTTATGTTATGTTTGTACATGGAATAATCAGTCGTTTACCGACAGCAAACCTGTGTTATTGATAAAACAGGTTTGCTTTGCAGTACTTGTGTACAAGACCAACAATCCGCTGAAGTGGGCTGATATGATAATGATGATGTTTGGATACTTGACAACTCAGTCAACATCATCGTCGTTATCATCATCATCATAGCGTCACGCCTTTTCCCATACGAAGTGGCAGAACCACGGTAGCACCCACGCTTACCCAGTCATTCAATACTCCATCCAACTGACACTACAGTATAGGGCCACCCGCCTTATAATAGTATTCTCATGCTAATATGATCATGAAATAACATTGGTTTTAACTTTAACTCTTAGAAGTACTTTGTAGGGTGAGAATATTTATTAAGACAAATGAACGTAGAAAATGTACCCTAGAACAGAACATGCCAGTCGTTTGTCAAACATGTAGCAATTATTTTGTTATTTATGCAGTAGGGGTCGCGATACGATGATATTTATTATTATTATCTTACAGCACCGACAACTTTTCTGTCCGCGCTTGCGTGGAAAAGTTCCTTATACCAATACGTGAAAGCAAATATACATAAGAGATACATAGAGCAAAGAGTTTTGTAACTTTAAGATACACTGAGGTACAGAAACGTTCTTTCAATTTTAAAAGGCCTGTGAACTGTTATGAACATTATGTACTCAAAAATAGGAGCCAATGTTTTTTTTTTCAATGGATTAAGTATCGTTTACCGGGGCTTTTAAGATAATTTCTGTAACTCGCGGTACAAAAAAACGTCGAGCCTACCAAGCAACAAATACAAAACTCAAACACTTAAATGCAACTAAGCATAGTTACTGATTAATTGTGCACTGTGAATCTGTAAACCCATGTGAGAAAGACGTGCATTATTAATACCTACGCCTACACGATTTTCTGCCGAAAACCGACCTCTTCGCGTATTCTTCCGGGCATGAATAAAATATGCGCTTACCCGCAAATTTGAATGTATAAATTTAAACAAACGCTTTCACCAACTCCGATGAACGACGATTAATAAGTCCTGTTTCAAGACTTGTTGAGATATGAGGGTAGTTCAAAAATAAGGGATCTCCAGAGCTACAGAAATATAAATTTCTTTATTACTGTAGATATTTACTTATACTTAGCAAATGGATTTTTTTTGCCTATTCTCTACATAAGACCTCTGTGAGATCTGCATTGGAGGTTACTACAGCTAAAGCCATTCCTAGAAGTCGCATTTGAAATCGGCTATTATTTAACCGCACATCAAAAATCCTGGTTTGCATAGCAAAAAAGGATAAACAAAAACACTTTTTATATTTGAACATTTTATGTGTTTATTTTTTAAATATTTTTGTTGTTCTTACATGTTCAACCTAATACGAAGGATAAAGAGGGCAAAGGCCCTTCATCTAAGCTACCGCAGCTTTTAGCCCTGATATTTGCTGTGCAAATCAGTATTTTTATGTGCAGTTTAATATTTCCCTTTGAAATCTGTCAACAGTAGAAACAAAGCCATGCGTGTCTTCATCGTCTTGTTTCGCTTAGAAAAGAAAGGGAGACCGAAGTATAGCTCTGTCTCTACTATTGACAGATGGCAAATTCTACATATAAGAATGGCTAACTTTATTATGGTTAACTTTATTTTGGCCACTGGTACTTAGCCTGTTGACTCACGGAACTCCGCAAGATAGCGAGTTAAAACTGAAAAAAAACGGTCAAGTGCGAGTGGGACTCGTGCACGAAGGGTTCCGTACCACCGTACTATATTATAGGGATGGCATGGAGTGAATAGTTTGGATTTTCATATTTGGAATACGCGTGTGATCCTACAAGGGTTCCCCTTTTACGTTTTGAGGTACGGAACCCTTTCAGGCACATACATTTCTTCTTGCCCCACACTAGGATACCCTGAATCGTGGGAACCAGAAACAACGAAGTCACACACATATAAAATAAACATCCAAGACTTGACTTGACTGAGCCTCGAACCGCAACTCGACAGAAGTCACCACTTACCTCGCGTAAATATTAACATTTTTATCTTTCAGTACCTTATTATTGTAGGGGCAGTATGTAAACGTATGACAAAATTCTGATTTTGTCTGAAAAAATACAGATTTTGTCTAACGAAAATACTGAGTGGCGCGATGAACTGATGAGCGCGATTGATTTGGTATGACTAAATTAGATGCTGAATTGTGCGACTAGAAGTTTGAAAAAAAAACAATTGGGTACTTACGTTATTTCAAAATTCAAAAAGAGTTTATTTCCATAAGAAACACATAGGTAACATTTGGAGAATGTCAAATCTTAAACTAACACATATATAAGGTATAGGGAAATATAGAACTCAATTTGAATTCCGTTACCCCAATGTTTTAGATGCTGGAAGCAAAGAGGCGACTAGAAACCTCCAGCTTTATACGTTATTTTTTACAGAATTGGAGCAAACACCTTCCTTTCCACATAACACCAAGCTTTCTTGTCTTCTACATAATCTGATATTTTGTGGTATGCCTTTTTACGTAAGTGATTATTAACAACATTTTAAAATTTATTTACAGACAATTCTTGTTACTCAGTTGGGATTTTGTTGTAAAAGCAAATACATTGCCCTTTAAAAGATACATTAACCTTAAGGAACCTAGTAGTAGGTATAGCTAGTTTATTCCTATTTCTAGTGTTGATATTGTGCCTGTCGCTATTCTTAGGAAAATTATCAATATTTTTGTGGACGTACATTGCACGAACAGCCCTCTTTTGCAGCACAAATATTATGTTAATATCTGCAGCGTTCCCCCATAGCAGTATGCCGTAAGACATAATGCTATGGAAGTAGCTGAAGTAAACTAGTCTAGCTGTTTCCACGTCCGTCCGTAAAAACGCCGATTTTTTTGACAGAATAAACTGCGGAACTGAGTTTTTTCGATAGCTTATCTATGTGTGGGCCCCATTGAAGCTTATTCTCTAAGGAATACCGTGCTATCTACAGTTTCAAAATTATTATTACATTACATTAACATTAGCCGAGACTTGCTTAACATTGGGGAGTATAAACAGAATACATTTAGTTTTGTTATTGTTCAGTAAAGATTATTGGCACTGAACCAATTGACTACCTTTGAGATTGCATTATTCACATCGTCAAAGTTCAAACTGCGTCTTTTCATTTTAAACAAAAGTGAAGTGTCATCTGCAAACAGTACAATCTCATGATTATCTCTGACAAGATGTGGCAGGTCATTAATATAAACCAAAAACAGGAATGGCCCGAGTATGGAACCCTGCGTTACACCTATAGTAACATCAGACCCTAGAGATCGTTTTCCATTAATGTTAACTCTCTGTATCCTGTCATTTAAATAAGAAGAGGAAGATCTAAAGAGTTATTCCTAATTCCATAGCGATGTAATTTCCTTATCAATGTCCCATGGTCAACACAATCAAAAGCCTCAGACAAATCGCAAAATACTCCTAGAGCATCATGCGACTCCTCCCAGGCATCATATATATATGATATTAACTCAATACCGACATCAGTAGTTCATTTTCCTTGTGTAAAACCAGATTGTTTACAGTGGAGCATGTTGTTGGTGTTGAAATGTGTTAGAAGTTGATTTAAAATTCCTTTTTCAAAAACTTTACTAAATGTAGGCAATATCGATATCGGTCTGTAGTTAGAAGGGTCAGATGTACTACCCGATTTAAACAAAGGTACTATTCTACTGTGTTTCATTAAATCACATACAACAACATACAAAACGAGCTTTGAATTTGGTTGATCTTACATGTTCAACCTCACCCGAAAGATATAGGGTGCTTCGGTCCGCTGACTACAACTACCCTGACCTACCACTTCGCCTAGACAGTCTTTATTCAGGAAATTATCGTTGGCTAAACCAGTCGGTAATTTCAGGTAATTCTGCTGTTCATGGTCATTCGCTCAATAATTGTTTCATTCGCTTGTTTATTTATTCCCCTTATTTGCTACTTAATAAGTTGGAATGTTGGTATCATCAATATATTCAGCCCACATCGACCCACTCCTGGGCGCCTGGGCCAATCCTCAAAACTATTTTTAATCTAATCAAGTAATTTCCATTTTCCAGGTTTACTTAGTCGCTAGCATCATCAAGCAGACCAGGGTAAGTGATAGAACCAAAATAAAAAATAAAAACATACATGGTATGAATCGATACCCTGTTCCTAATAATGAGGAAGGCGTTTTGCATTGTTTGTTTTGTTCATCAATCAGTTCCCAGGTCTTATGAACAGCTTCCAACCAAACGCCTCATATAAGACATAAGACATAAGATATTTATGCATATTTTTTCAATTACATGTCATATTTACATAAATAGGTCTACTACCTACGTAAATTAGCTACAGTTTTTGGTAAAGTTATTGTAAAATAAATTACAGTAGCATTTTTATAAAATGCTGGTCGTAAGGACAATTATAAAAATAAATACGAACATAACAATTAACAATATTATAAGGTACTTAGGTACGTCACAAGTTATCCCTTGGAAGTAATAGCGAACTCGTCGTAACTATAGGGTGCCAAGTCAATAAGATGGTTTTTAAGTTTATATTTGAAGGTGTCTCTACTTGGGGCATTTTTAATGTTTTCGGGGAGTTTGTTATAAATAGTTGGACCCGTAACATGGGTCAGTTTGTTGGACTTTTCCAATTTACGCGGTATGCCAGCCAGTTTATGTCCGTTTCGCGTGGCATACTTGCTGAGGTCATTTAGAGTCTTGAACTCGTCTATAGGTTGATATATCTAAGATATACTGCGTTAGAAAGACCAAACAGTTTTCTATTACCCCATGGCGGTCGGTACGAAAGTATAAACTTTGCCCGCGGCTCCGCTCGAATTACAATGCCGTTTTACAGCCGAGGCATAAAATTGCAACGGGACTCGAACTCCGTACCACTCGTTACTAACTTTCGCCCTGAACTTCCATAAAACAATTTTATTGTGAGGCTTAAGGGCTGCGCGTAGTTTTTCAGAGTTTAGTTCTATTATTGTTGTGTAAGCAGTCTGTAACGGCGGATTCACAGACTGCTGCGCTAGTAAAAGTTTTATAACTAATACAAGAAAATAATTTAAAAACAACTTTTTTTTTTCCCGGTAGTTAAATGGTATTAATTGGTATTGACAACTCTGAGGTGTTGTGGCCGCCCACGGTAAATTTGCATTTATATTTGCAAAACTTGTATTTTTTAATTTTCTGCCGATGTATCGAAATAGTGCTGCGACAATTTACGCAATATCACTGGACGATTATAGTTACGGTTGTATTATTATTTATATCAACAGGTGGGTAATAAATTTATTTTAGTTTTCAAAAGAATAATAATAATAATAATACCTTGGACACCATTTACACACATTGATCTAGCCCCAAACTAGGATTCCCTGTATCTTGGGTACTAGTCAACGATACACATACTTATATAGATAATAGTAATATAATAATTAATATGTGCCTTAATTTCGTTTAAGTCGTGTATTTTGTAGGTAATAATTTAACATTTCATCGATTTGAATCATATAATTTACTGTTCCCTTGAATAATTCCTTCGAAAAAAATATATTTGATTTTTATTCGAGGGGGGTACCAGGGCTAACTAACTTAACTTACTCAGTGTGTAATCGATAAAAATGCGCCAAGTGCGGGGTTCCGTACCATCATCTATTAAAACGGCAAAAAAAACCACTTTTGTTGTATATATATAAAACTTAATATTCTGTCAATATTTAAACCTGTTGCCGTTATTAATATCGAGCAAATACGAGAGAAAAAAAAGTTTCTTGTATGGGAGCCCCCTTAAATATTTATTTTATTCTATATTTTAGTATTTGTTATTATAGCGGCAACAGAAATACATCATCTGCGAAAATTTCAACTGTCTAACTATCACGGTTTATTAGATATAGCCTGGTGTTGTGACAGACGGATGGACGGACGGAGAGCGGAGGCTTAGTAAAAGGGTCCCGTTTGGCACCCTTCAGGTACGGAACCCTAAAAACGAATGGCGGCGGCTTTTAATCGGATTGACGTGACGTGACGGTAGTGTCTGCCATCCATATCCCACTATTAGTGTGGCGTATTTCTCGCCACTTTTAGTTAAAACCTATTTTAATCATAAGGTATATATTTAAATACATATTTAGATTAAACAATTAATATAAACGTAAATATTATAGTACATAAATGTTTACTTTGAATAACAATAGTAATGTAAAACATAAGCCTTACGCAACACTTACTTATTATAACCGTAATTTACTCGCATCAACGGACAGGGCAATTCGTTTTAATATTAGAGATTTGCAATGCACGGAGCCACGCGTGATAGACGGCGGGAACCGGTGCGGGAAACACTTGCGCACACGCAGCGCGCTCGCTCACTCGCTCTTCAACTTCACTCTCGATATTACTCTTGACGCGAGCGCATGCTACCCTTCCGTTCCGCTAGAACTCTCGTAAAATAAACCTGCTTTCTTTCTCTCCGCTAAAGACTGTGCTATGTGCTTCATCTATTCTTCGCTATTACTACTTCTATATTGACTGTATCGTGTGTGCTATAAACTGTTGCTTTGCTGTGTTTGTGCAATTATATGTGACAACGAAGATCGTGCTTTTATTCGTTACTGCTTTGCATCCATACCCACCAGCTTACCTAACCAGGCAAGGACAACCAACACACACCTAAACCACTAAATTAGCACCATCATGATATTCATGCAATGTTTGCGGCACATAGACACTCGTCTTAATTCTCAAGAGTTAGCGAGGCCACAAACCGCCTAGCAGTCGCGCTCGCCACAGCTCCAAGTTACAGCTGAATCTGATTCGTCGTCGCAGTGTACAACACTACATATTGAAATAAATGGACAGAAAGTGGGAAAATCGCATGTTACTTAACTTGTACCGTTCAATGTTAACGCGCCCTGTATCAAGGTAAAGTGGCAGTTGTTTTTTGCAGCTAATTATTGGATACCAGTTTTGATACGTTCTCTCGACGCAACATTCGTTCAAGCTCTGTTGGGAGGAAGCCGTGTAGCCGGACTTGCGTCTCCAAGTTGACCTTTGCTGGAAGCCGTTGCTGGCGGCCGTGTATTAAATCCATAATACTCGTTTCCGAATAAGTTTGTCGTTGAAATCAGGGGCTCAATTCTGAACTGGAGACCGCTTCGCGATTGCATCACGACCACTCCGAAGGGCGCAAAATGCCGTATTTGTATTTTCATGGTTTAATTCAGAGCTTCATCAGTTAATCGTGGAGGCATTGAGCCATTGAGCATCAAACATTTAGCAAGCTATGATCGTTGCAAAGAAGATGATACTCTTTTGTTAAGGTATTTGCTTGGCTGCACCCCATAATTTAAACAGGTTCAATTCAGACTCATAAACTATAAAACTCCAAAAACAGACGAAAACTTCGCTTAAACAAATGGTAGCCGCTAAGATTTGTCGCATTTTCCCCTGTCTTCATTCATTTCCCGCTTGCAGGATTATAAAATGCATACACCGCGCAAATACACTGCTTTTGAACAGCTTTTTTATTTCCCCCAACGTATAAAACACTGTATTCTCCTTCGAATATGGTCTGAATTTGATTGGGGATCCTAATGGCTGTTAAGTGGTTTTGGTTGAGACTGGAGTGATATAAATTACGTCCAGTAAGTATCGTTTAAAAGTGGAGTGAAAGAGAAGTGAAGCGGCAGTGGTTTAGACTATTTTCCATCCGCGGTATGCAATGCGAGTATCGAAATATGCTGGTCTTCGAGTTTTCTCTCCGAGTTTACGAGCAAAATGTACACATAACTAGTGATTTAGACTCCTATGATTCGCGGAGCTAAGTATATCTTGACGATTGAGTATCTATGGACTTTTTTGGGTGACATTTAGTAAAGTTTAGCCGCTACATTTAAACACCCACCTTTAACGCTATTTCTCATACGTGATAGCTGGTGGCTTACGTCATACATATGCTGTAACTTCTGCCCCAAGTATCCGTTCATTTCTTATATATACACAGTCAGGTCATAAGTTCTGTCACACAATAAAAACTTTTGAATTTAGAACGCTGGCCACAAAAAAGTTTATTGAATTCGAATTTCGAATTTTTCATGAAAATAAAAATGTGTACTTTTTAGAATTTTCCTCATTTTTAAATATGGAGTGGACACTTAAAGAAGACCGTGTCGCAGTTATTGCGTTGCATCGTTGCGGTTACGCGCCAATTCAGATTTTCGACGTACTGAAAAATTTGAATATAAACAAAAGATTAGTTTATCGTACCATAAAACGATACAATGAAGACTCTAGTGTAGATGACAGGTCAAGAAGTGGTCGCCCTCGCTCTGTTAGGACTCCAGCAGTGATAAAAGCTGTGAAGGCGCGAATTCAAAGAAATCCCATACGTAAGCAGAAACTGTTGGCTCTTCAGATGGGGTTAAGCAGGACCACGGTGAAAAGGGTGTTAAATGAAGACTTAGGGCTTAGGGCATATCGAAGAAAAACAGGACATCGTTTGGACGCTCGTTTAATGGACCTGAGACTGAAGAGATGCCGCGCTTTGTTGAAGCGGTACGCGGGAAAAAAGCATCGGGAAATTCTTTTTTCGGATGATAAAATTTTCACCGTGGAAGAGAGCTACAACAAACAAAATGATAAGGTGTACGCACACAGCAGTGAAGAAGCGAGCAACCGTATTCCGCGTGTCCAACGAGGTCATTTTCCATCCTCGCTCATGGTTTGGTTGGGAGTCTCTTATTGGGGCTTAACTGAGGTAAATTTTTGTGAGAAAGGCGTAAAAACGAATGCAGTTGTGTATCAAAATACAGTCCTCAAGAACCTTGTGGAACCTGTTTCTCATACCATGTTTAATAACAGGCACTGGGTATTCCAACAAGATTCTGCGCCAGCTCATAGAGCGAAAAGCACACAAGACTGGCTGGCGGCGCGTGAAATCGATTTCATCCGGCACGAAGACTGGCCCTCCTCCAGTCCAGATTTGAGTCCGTTAGATTACAAGATATGGCAACACTTGGAGGAAAAGGTCTGCTCAAAGCCTCATCCTGATTTGGAGTCACTCAAGGCATCCTTGATTAAGGCAGCCGCCGATATTGACATGGACCTCGTTCGTGCTGCGATAGACGACTGGCCGCGCAGAATAAAGGCCTGTATTCAAAATCGCGGGGGTCATTTTGAATAAAGTCTATTACCATAAGAATCTATGTTTTATTAAGTTCATTTTGCTATATAAATTTTTACATAAATAATAAACATGTCTAAATTATTTCATATTGCACATGTGACAGAACTTATGACCTGACTATGTATATTTTCTACTGCTTCTACGAATAGTGAAAAGATAAACAGCGCAAGTAAAAGTTACTGGCAAATTATAACAGCTAAGTTTTGAGTTTAATGCGGTTGTGTTCTACCACTGGTGGTGTGCATTTTGATGCTCTGTGCTGATGCATACATACTTAGATATACTTACGTTGTGCTTGTATACCCAATAAGGGATTTTCCTGAGCTGGCAGATCGATCACACAAGAATCCCACACTCGTGTTCGGCAAGATATGCGGAGCCGGAGATTCCAAGTAACTACGAAAAGTTGCTAGTTTAATGCCCAAATATCATAATTGTCAGATAAGCTTATAAGTGCCACTAGCTACTTACAAAGCAGATAAGCACTATTCTCCGATTAACTTTGACAACTCCATACAAATTTGTATGGAGTTGTCAAAGTTAATCGGAGAATTGTGCTAATCCGCTTTATAGCTAGTGGGCCTAAGATAAGCAAAATGACCCGAGAACCAACACCGAAAGAGTTCACACGAATAACATGGCAGCTGTCGTCCCAGCCTATTAGCATCACGACGTACCATACCCGAATTTATCTATTCACAAACATATTTTCCAACCTGCATCATTTCGTTAGCCATACCCGAGGAAAATGCAACTTTACCACTGGACTTTAAAGTGAGTTTTAGGTTGCGTTTTGGAGGTTTTCAAGGTTGTTTATTAGCGATATATTACAAGTAGTGCATGCACTTTATAGCCTCGAGAGACGTGAGTGTTGTGCGGTGCACAAATCTTTTGCGGTCCATATTTACTATTTTTGCTGTCGTTTTTGCGTGCAACTCCGCCGGTTTAAGTGCTGGTTGAATTAGTTTTATGTTGACACACGGGGACTGTTTTTCGGTGTTGTTATCTTGTACTGGACCCGGGGGAGTTATATGCTATTTTGTTCACAGAGGGAAAGATAATGCAAATGAGTTGTGTATGAGCGGGATTTTTTGACTCCACATCAAGATGTGGCGATGTCCACATGTAGCGATCGTGATGTCATTGCCTACCGTAAAAAAATAATTGCTAGGGAAACAAAACCGATACCTAAAGAGAATCAAAACCTTATAAATACCGTTGAACTAGAATAATGAAATTTGGAAAGAAAGTCTTACACACGTGTAAAGCAAACAATCCGAGAACCGATACCGAAGTACTTAGTTTCCTCACAAAAAATACAGATTTATACGGAACCCTCGGTGCGCGAGTCCGACTCGCTCTTGACCTTTATTTAGGGTTTCGTACCCGAAGGGTCCAAAGGAGCCCTAATGCTGTCACTCACGTGTCACACACACGGGTTTTACAGCCAAGAGGTTAAAGCTACAGTCTTTAAAGGTTCACAGCATAAACATCTTGTTGACCAAAAGCCACACAAATCGTTAAAAAATATTTTTATTTTAAGGAGGGCTCAGCTGTTACAGTAATGACCTACCCCATCGAGTGGGGTATCATCGTTTAGAATGCGTTCTGTAGATAAATACTGTATTTTTTGTTTTTAAAAAACATTGGAAAAGAAAGGCAGTATATTTTTGAACCGAACAAATTTTTTACCTCCTATTGACCGATGTCCTAACGGTTATGACGTTCATTATTACGTGTATTTCACTAACAAATACCAAAATATTGGTAATCAGGTTTCGCTTTGAAGTTTTCTCATTTGTAGGCATATCTGTACCAAATGTAGAAGAAACATTTGGTACGGATCCTTAAATGTGCTAAATCCGACAATCACTTGGCCGGTTTTTATTTATCTATAAACTCTTATTTCAACATTAAAGGCAATCTTCGCATTTTACCTATTTTTCAAATTATGCAACATTGTATTTATAATAGGTAAGTTCACTAATTATCACATAAACCAACTCTTGCCTAGGAAATTGGTGCTCACCCCGTCCGCACCTCAGAGAGTTAGTGGAGTGCAAATCGACTGTCATAAATTTTTTACAGCGTCGTAAAGCTGCTCTTAATTTGCCTCTTTCGACTTGAGGTTTACAATTTGGTACACTTCTTTGATGTTTTTACTCGTTGTTTCTTTTGAATAATCATTTTAATTCGTGTCAATTATAATGAAGGAACTAGAATTATCTTTTTTACAAATCAAAACTATGTCGACTTTAACGTCAGTTTTTTCCATACTCAGATTGAGTTTATCTTCATGTTTATCTGCGGAATTTGACAAAATTTTTACGTGTGCAACGTCAAATAAAGTTATCTGACTATTTATCTGGGGATGGAGCAATCGCCCCAAGATATATATAACTTATATTATTTACTTCTATTATCATGTTCTTTTCAAACCTAAGTATTTTTATTAAATGCCAGGCATATTTGGAATGCGTAAATAGACAAGTACAACATACTTATATACTAAGGACATTACTCAAGGCGCTTGAAAATGTCTGCACTTTGTTTGTGCCACAACTGATTATTGGCACTATAGAAAGTATGTTATATGATAATAATAATAATAATACCTTGGACACTATTAACATACATTGATCTAGCCCCAAACTAGAATTCCCTGTATCATGGGTACTAGACAACGATACACAAACTTATGTAGATAAATATTATACTTAGATAGATAAACAACAATGACAAGGGTACAAACTCCGTTCTAATCAAACAAATATTTGCCCCCACCGGGACTCGAACCCGGGACCCTTGGCTTCGTAGGTAGGATCACTGCCGACTCGGCCATTCGGGTCGTTATGATATTGATAGACGCAGTTCATCTATCAATATCATAACATATTATAGTATGTAAAATGCTAAAAAAATCCAACAAAGGCGCTTTTTATCAGATTTAATCATAACGGAGTTAGAAATAAAGCGTTTGAACTACTAAAATCTAACTTAAGCAACAGTAGTCAAAAATCAGAATTCAATGGCGTTAAATATGATCGATTGGGTGTAAAAATTGGGGTTTCACAAGGTTCAATATTAGGCCCTCTCTAATTCCTGGTATATATTTACGATCTGCCTTCTAGGGTGGAGAAATTAAATGACATAGTGTTGTTTGCTGATGATACTTTACTGGTCTTCAAAATTGAAAGTCAAAAAGAAGATTTTGATGATGTTTATGATGTATTTAACCTTGAATTGGTTCACAGTTAATATTTTATTGTTAAACGCAGTTTTGGTTAGGAGCCTATTTGCAGAGTTAAGATTTAGAGAAACGACGGTTTAGTAGTTTTACTGAATTCCTTATATTGGCGGGAATTTATGTACTTGGAAGGCTATACGACTGCGACCTATCAGCTTTGAGAACACACCAGAAACAAGAAGGATTTGGGCGGTTGCAACGTCTTTTATAACACAGCTATTAACCAAACTTTTTAAATACAGTGTGGCCAAACAACAAGTATGGCGGTTTCACAGATTAGTTTTTGTACAATCGATTCTCAATCGAATAAACCAACACGCCCCCTCAAAAGCTAATCAAAAACAAAATCATTTTATAATTCAAGTATACATCATATTGCAACACCTAAACAGAACATATTACCTTCCAAGTAACTGCTGGGAGTAATTACATATAGTTCATGATCCAACATTAATTGCAAGGATTAGGGAAAACCCAGAAAAACCTAATCAGATCATGTCATAATAATTTAACTTAATATTATCATTTTATAACAATGATTTTGTAAATGTTCATATTAATTAACTCATTAAACACATTGTAGACCCATTTCCACTCTTAAATTGTGAAAACTTATTGCAGGTAGAGGCTTCGTCATTGTATCTGCCAGTTGTGCCCCTGTTGGAATGTAATTTAATTTAATTACATTTTTCTCTACTTGTTCACGTGTGAAGTGATATTTAATATCTATATGCTTGGACCTTTTGTGGCTGGTAGGATTCTTTGCAATACTGATACAGCCGTTATTGTCTTCAAAAATGGTAATGGGTGTTACAATTTGTATGTTAATGCTTAACGCTAGTGATTTTAACCATAAAGCTTCCTTTACAGCCTCGTACAATGCCATATATTCCGCTTCTGTCGAAGAAGCTGCAACGGAGGACTGTTTCTTTGTACACCATGTTATTGTACAATTATGGAAAGACTGAAATATATATCCTGTTGTACTACGTCTATCACTTGTATCACCACCCCAATCGGAATCTGCATACCCACACAGTACATTCTCAAAAACACCTCTTTTATAAACTAATTTTAAATCAATTGTGCCCTTCAGGTATCTAAGAATTCTTTTCAGACATTGCCACAACTCCTTATTATTCTTATTTGTGTATCTGCTCAATATATTTACACTCGCACTTAGATCTGGACGAGTACACAGCATTACATACATTAAACAGCCTATAAGGTTTTTACAGGGCGCATCATATTTATCGTCTGAATTCAGAGCCTCATAATTAGGTTTACTTTCTAGAGGAGTACTTGCTGGGTTGCAGTCCTGCATATTATATTTACACAATATTGATTTTATGTACGAACTTTGATCTAATGTTAGAGTACCATTTTCTCTAGTTATTCTTATACCTAGAAATAATTTTATCTCATTCATATCAGTCATTTTAAATTTGCTCATTAGATACATCTTAAAATTATTCATTGTTTGGACATCCGCACACGCGGCGACTAAATCATCAACGTATAGTACTATGTATATATTTTTATTAATTTCACCTTTATCTAAAACATATATACACCTATCAACATCCGAATTTTGAAAACCTTTCTCTTTTAGAGATTGCTCAAAGACTTCAAACCAACATCTTGCAGCCTGCTTCAACCCGTATAGCGCTCTATTTAGCTTGCATACTTTGTTGCCTGTATAACTTACCCCTTCAGGAATTTCCATATAGATCTCCTCTTTTAATTTACCATTTAAAAAGGCAGTTTTGACATCTAAATGATGAACCAGTAAGTTATTTTGATTTGCAAAACTAATTAGCAACCTAAAACTAGCAATCCTAGCTACTGGCGCGAATGTTTCTTTGTAGTCTACGAGATATTCTTGACTAAAGCCTCTAGCTACAAGTCGAGCTTTATATCTTAAAGGTTTTCCATATTCGTCATGTTTGATAGTGAAAACCCATTTACAATCAACGACATTTCTATTGGGTATTCTATCCACAATTGACCAAGTATTATTTTCCTTAAGGGAGTTTAATTCATCTTTTATTGCACTATCCCAATGAATTCTATCATCTCTAGTTTTTATTTCTTCAAATGAACTAGGTACTTTACACAACAATGATTGAGCACACTGTAAATATTCATCATCAGTTTCATCATAACATACACCTGGTCGACCTCTGAGTCTATCGCTCCTTCTCAATTCATAACTTTTACTTTCATCTGTGATTTTAATAGGTATGTCATTGTTTTGCGTTTTCGGGTCTGTATTATCACTACATAATTTACGAATTTTGTTGGGACTGTGGTCAGATTTCACCTGATCTGCATCAGAGTTATTGCTACACTGAGACTTTGACACTGATTTAGATAGACCCTTATCAGTTTTGTCGTGAGAATTTTGAACATTCTCTTCAGGCTTAAGCTTAGGCCTGGATTCCAGAAAATTTGTCTCATCCATAATAACATCTCTCACAGTCACAAACCTTTCGCATTCTACACTCCAAACTTTATATCCGTTTGGTTCATAGCCCACCAGTATTCCTTTCCACGATTTGTCGTCAAACTTTGCCTTACTGGTTTTATTATGGACATAGACTATAGCACCGAAAACCCTTAGGTATTTTAGAACCGGTTTTTTACCATGCCATAACTCATATGGTGTCTGAGATTGTTTCAATGCCCGCGTAGGTGTTAGATTTATTAAATGCACTGCAGTTAGAACTGCTTCGCCCCAAAATACTTTATCTAACTTTGCCCCATGAATCATAGCACGGGCTTTCTCAGTTATCGTTCTAACCATACGTTCTGAAACACCATTGAGTTGAGGCGTTCTTGGAACCGTTAAATGATATGATATACCTTTTTGTACGCAATATTCTTTCATCTCAGAGGATAAGTACTCGCCACCGTTATCACAGTATAGATTTACTAATTTTGAATTGAATTTAGCTTCACACTTTGCAACGAAGTCTTTGAAACAAGCGAACACATCTGATTTATAGGTTATCAGGTAAGTTACGCAATAGTGTGTGAATTGATCGACAAACAACACAAAGTAATTTTTGTTATCAATTGTTGGAGGAGTGATAGGCCCGCACACATCCGAATGCACAATAAACAATGGTCGCTTGACATAAGATTTATCCTTACTCTTATTAAAGGGCAGTCGCGTCTGTTTCCCATTAATGCACGGTTCACACAATTTTTCATTAGGAACCACAGATTCAATTAGTTTTATATCGTCCACCATATCATTGCCTTTTAATTCCTGGAATTTATTTTTACTCATATGACCTAATCGTTGATGCCATAATTCATAGTCATTTTTGTTCGTGCACATTTGGGAAACAGAGCGATGCTCTATTACAGATAACGTTATAGCAAATAAGTTGTTTCTACATATACCAGTCATCAGCTTCTTACCGCCGCAGTCAGTGACGTGAGCTCCATGTTGGTCGAAGACAACGTTCAAGCCGGCTCGCTGCATTTTGGACACCGACAGCAGGTTGTACGGCACTTCGGGGCAGAATAGCACATCCTGCAGGACGCCCGGAGTACCTGTGTCGCTCACAACTCGAATGGATCCCTTCTTCGTAGCTGAAATAAATTGTCCAGTTTTAGCAATTGAAATTTTAACTGGTGTGGTTAAGTTTGAGCAGGTGCAGAAGAAATATTCCCTGTTTATTATATGGTCCGATGCACCAGAGTCCAACAGGAACGTTATCCTGTTCTCCGATTGCTCGTCCTCTTGTTGGTAGTCGCCCGTCATGAACGCGAAGCCTGAGAACTCGTCTGGCGCGGGCCTCGATTCTTCGTTCAGCTGCGCCGCATGAACTGCTTTGGACCTTGTCTGGGTATTGTGATGATTCTGATTCTTCTTGTAGTAGTAGCAGTCATTTTTGTAATGTCCCTTACGTCCACAATGATGGCACTTGACAAATTGGGATTTCCTCGTCATCTTGTACTTATTTTGATGCCTTTTGTGATCGTAGTTAGTCGACGATTTAGAGTGATTCAAATTTTGTTGTTTGCACTGTTCAGCATGCAAAACTTTAGTGCTCGTGTCGGTACTGTCAGACTTCAATTTTACTTCATGGTCAAGGAGTCGAGTTTTCACGAATGCCAGAGTTAGGTTGTCCTCTGACAATGTCTCAATCGCCCTAATTACACCGTCGTAGTTGTTCGGTAGTGTGAGTAACAAATGCGATACCTTGTCAGTCTCATCAAGTTTTGCGCCGGCCGCCAACAACTCCGAAATCAGCTCGTCGAATGTGGTGAAGTGGCTCACGAGGGGAATATCACCTTGAAGTTTCAGGGCAAGTAACTTTTTACGTAATGCTAACTGCGTTGCAAGGCTTTTTCGCTCGTACAGCGCGTCGAGACTTTTTATTATAATTTTGGGGGTAGATTCATCTTTCGCGAAACAAAGGAATGAGTCCGATAAGTATTCAATGATAACACTTTTTGCGGTTCGACAGTTTTTAATCCATTGTTCATTTTGTTCTATCGGGGGTTCTTCGTCAATCACTTTAATTAAGTCCATCTCACTTAGTAACGCGCGAATTCGAAACTTCCATACTGCGTATTTTTCGCCAGCAAAAGGTTGGATGTTACGTTTGGGTCTTTTCGTTTCCATTTTTGAAATTTCGTTAATACTTGCACAGTAGATTTATTTCGCGGCACACTGGGCCCATAACCTTTTGGTTAGGAGCCTATTTGCAGAGTTAAGATTTAGAGAAACGACGGTTTAGTAGTTTTACTGAATTCCTTATATTGGCGGGAATTTATGTACTTGGAAGGCTATACGACTGCGACCTATCAGCTTTGAGAACACACCAGAAACAAGAAGGATTTGGGCGGTTGCAACGTCTTTTATAACACAGCTATTAACCAACCTTTTTAAATACAGTGTGGCCAAACAACAAGTATGGCGGTTTCACAGATTAGTTTTTGTACAATCGATTCTCAATCGAATAAACCAACACGCAGGTGTTAAAACCAAGTGTATCAAATTCTCATCTCCAAATGTCGGGCAAGTTGAGACCAGTTTGGTGTTAGTCAAAAACAAGTCAGAATTAGTAAATATGAAGTTTTTTGGAATAACCCTTGAGAGCAAATTGCAGTGGGGACCCCACAAAGACAAATTAGAAGATAGATTAAGTTCTGTGGCTTTCGCTGTTAGAAACATCTGACAAAACATGGATGTGGCAACAGCTAGGCTTATCTATTTTAGTTACTTTCACAGTCATGTCCTAAGTTATCATGTTGTGGGGGAAAGCAGCGGATGTTCAAACTTTTTTATCTAACAAGTAAGTTATCTAACTAGTTATTCAAGCAATTTATAATTTAAAACGCACAGGCTCTCTAAGATACCTTTTTAAAGAAATTGACGTACTAACTATAGCTAGTCAATTTATTTTTGAAAGTAGGTATAAAGGATTTAGGCAAGAACCTTACAACAATTTCCAAAATTAGCGGTAGCTTTAATTTAACCTTAGAGTTAATCAGACACTAGTTGCGCACCGGTTTAGAGTCGCAACTAGTGTCTGAATAAAGAGTTATCAATTCTTTCAAAGGTCAGTGCATTCGCTTCTACAACAAGATACCTCTGGAGATATCGACTTTGCCATTTGAGCCATTTAAAAACCATTTAAAAGCGACTTTGTATAAAAAAAGATATCACAATGTTCAAGATTACTTAAACGACGGCACTGTATGGGGTTAATCTAAGTTCCTGTTAATCATTTGTTCCTGCTTATCATTAATAATAATTATTTGTTTTATTTGTGTTAGTTAAACTAAACATTTTTTTTAAAGAGATCTTAAAATGAATTTCATCTCACTCCTCCTCCCACATTGGTCCAATGTAGAGAAGCGACAAAAAATATTTTAACTAAGATATTTTAATATCTACCGTAATAAAGATTTTTATACTCCGACTTTATATCGATGCGGGGCACTAATAACTTGAATTCGTACTTGAAATAAATAAGACTATTTGAATCTTCAAACCCTGATATTACCTATTAAAGTCTTAATTTTCCTGTCTCAGCTATCCCGATCGCCTGTTTGCACCGGCATCCTCCCTGCCCGACCTCATTAGCACCCAGCTTGAATATACGCTCGTTCCAGCCCGACCTATATTCTGAATAGGGCGGGAAGTCAGCATTTTTGCCACATAATAGCTCCGTAATGAGGTATTAAAGCTTTTAGATGTGATTGGTGGCCTACGAAATGGCGGTATTTTGGAAAGGATATTTTGAGCTGATGTGAGAGTCAGGGAATAAGCAGTGATTTAGTGTCAAGTCTCGACTCAAACTAAAGCCATGTTAGATTATTGGCTGAATGCACTTACTGCTTTTCTCCGCCTCGGTAGCGAGAGATCCCGGAAAAAAAATCCGGGCAAGACATATTTGACTTTGTGTATCCATAAAACATTCAATTATTGGTTATGCATCCAGGGCTTATTCAACTAAACTCATATTTACAGGTATAAGAAAACATCCAGTGGATGAGTTTTATTTTTTTAATTTATTTATTCATAATGTTTAACAAATACATGATTATTTAACATAACATCAGCGGAAACCTAATCAGGTTTATCTGCTAAGTAGTAAGTAGACATGTAACTTATATTAAATTAAAAGCTAATTTAGAGAATCTTTAGACAGGTATCGAGCAGTTACTTCTCGCTTTTATACAAATTAATAAAGTATTTTTTAACGTAGTTTTTGTATTTATGTGTTTTTGTTTTAACATTTTCGCTTATAATTGGATGTGGAAAGGTATTTAATATATATGGAAGTAAATATTTCCAGTGTCGTTTACCGTGCACATTTACATATTTAGGTAAGACATACATAGATAGACTTATCTGTTAGGTGTCTTAATGTTGTGGGTCTGACTTTTATTTCTAGTTTATTAATCTTACATGCATATTCATATGTTAAAGCTATTTTTATTTTATCAAAGATGTTTACTTCATTGCAATGGCCAAACATTCCTTTTTCATTATTTTATACTTAATTTTTATATAATTAGGAACTATAGATTTCAATAATCTGTACTGTAGGTTATGTATCTTATCAAGATTCGTTTTACACGTTCTTCCGTAACTAGATAAGGCATAGGTAATAATAACGGAGTCTGCAAGTGACATGTACAGCATTCGTAATATGTTGTAGGGAATTTAAACTTTTATTGACGACCTCTGTGACCTAGTGGTTGTGGCTCTGCCTACTATGCGAGAGTTCCCGGGTTCGATCCTTGGCTGGTGGTAAAGAAAAAAACTCCAAGTCTTGGATGTTTATATTGTGTGACGTCGCTGTTTCTGGTTCCCACGACACAGGTTATCCTAGTGTGGGGCCAGAAGCAATGTAGGTTCGTGCTTGAATGTGAATGTATACGTTTATATGTTTATTTATATGGTAGTATAGATAATTTAGTTAGTATAGCTCTAAGTTTTGTACGTAGCTGGTCTATATGGGGAGACCAGACAAATTTAGTATCTATTACAAGACCTAGGTAGGTATGTTGACTGACCAGCTCAATTCTTTTACACTTACATTTCACATGACCTTCATGCATAGACTGGTGCTCGTGTGCAATGATTTTGGGGCTAACATCAGATTTCAGATAGATTTAAACAAGTTATCTGTACCTGTTCGAGTACCAACTACCAATCAAATCGAAATGTATATTTTACGTAGATATTTACGAGTACTTAGTAAACATAATTTTTTGCCTCTTCTCTACATTGGACCACTGTGGGAGGAGCGGGTGAAGAAACTTTTTTTTAGAACAGATTTATTTTTAGATCTCTTATACAATTTACTGCGTTTATATGACTAATTCATATATTACAATATTAATCACGATAAATAATAATAAAAAAAACATCGAGTTCTGTGTTGAGTTAGATTGACCCTGAGATATGCAGTCTTATCATTTATGTGATCTTGAATATGGTTTCTAAATAACTGAAATTTCCAGACTTATCTTGTTGTAATTGAGAATGCACTGACCCTTGAAAGAATTTCTAACTTTTGCGAGTCTAAGACGGAGCGCACCTAGTCTGTGATTATATGTGAGGTTAACATCACAGCTATCCCTAATTTTGGAAAATGTTGTAAGGTTTTTGAGTCCATTCATTATATTTTCGGTGTGTCAGTTTCTTGAAAAAGCATTCTTAGCTCGTCTGTGCGTTTTAAATGATAAATTGCTCGAATAGCTCTTTTCTGTAATATAAAGATAACTTGAATATCTGAGTAGTTCTGATTTAAAGATTTTAAAGATTTATAGATTTATTCACAGTTACTGTGTCATTTAAAGATTTAAAGATTTTAAAGATTTATAGATTTATTCACAGTTACTGTGTCACACTTACAGTCTTTCAAATAAAACGTGTGACCGTCACGAACAAACAAAACAAGTACACAGATAAAATAAAAATAAAGTACAAAGAAAAATAAAACAAAAGTATACAACAAAACAAAAGTATACAGACAAACAGAGGAACAGTATATAATTGAACAATTCATTTAATATAATTATTTAAAAACATATACACAGAGTTAAAAAACATAAATAGGGGCATATGAAAAACGTCTAACACTGAGTGCTGGGCGACACAGGCATTGAGTAGGGTCAGTGCCTGAAAAGTGGGTGCGTGATATACGTCAAGAGGGTAGTTTAATAGTGACAGATACTAGGTTCAGGTGATAAGATCTACTTATTAAACAAGAGACGACGTAACTAGAAGACGGGAAGATGAACAAACCTGAGCACTTGAGTGGAAACAATACCCTTCTCGTATTTTCAGGGGAAAACTATCCTTATAGCACTTCACCTATAACAATAAAAGTAAAGGTTAATGACCCCGAAGCATTTCTGAGGGTAATTTTTATGTAGGTTAGGGCACTACCTTACATTTGGGCGTACCTATTTTATGTTACCAGAGTAGCACTCGCGTTAAGCTCTCCTGTTTGTATTATGGTATTGTTCCACCGTTATTAAGTGTTTGTTATTGAAATAAAAATAAATATATCTAATAATGTCCCAACCAAAGGGCACAGGCTTTTATCCGGATACGAGTAAGATTAAGCCATACTCCACCACGCTGGCTCAGTGCCGGTTGGCGGAGGGGTTCAACGACCAGTGTACCACGTAGCGATTGTACCCGGTACCTACAGCTCAACGTGTCTGATAAATTAATTATCTCATTGGTACATGGTCAGGAATCGAACCTGCGTCTCCTATGTGAGAAGCAAGCTTGAAACCCATTAGACCACGGAGCACGTTCGTCATTACAATACCTAAATGCACCATGCAATTTACTCGAATTTAATGAAGTCACTTGATGATTCACCGCTGTACTCTGAGTCATTTAACATAATTTATTACAAATTTGGACCTACACATAAAATCGTTCACCAAGTAATCCCTAATTAATCATTAAACTTCTCTAAGTATGGCGGAGATACATTATCATACACTTTAATTATAATTTTAGATTTATCTTAGTAGCGTTACCTTAAAGTAATGATAAACGCAAGAAGGCAATGACCAAATACATAAAATGCTGCTCAAATAAAGTGCAGCTTAAAAGTCATACTGGGGGTAACTATCTCATGCATGCATGACTCTGAGTATCCCTACCTAGCCTAACCCTAGGGAGTTTGGGTACATATTCAATTGCTTAATTGGTCATGAACCTACAGCCAGAAAAAGGAACAAACCCATAACCATATAAGGAAAAAGTACCAAAGAGACGACTTTAGTCTGTACGCGTTAACATGGTAGTAGTGAGCATTGATCTGTGATCGACAGGTGTTCTCGGCACATTTTTTTAGAAAAACCAAACAAAATACTGGATTCATCTAAGAAGAATAATTTCAAAATCAATCGCTGTATAATTATTTGGCCTGGGATCGTGCATTACGTTAACCTGCTATTTTTTCTGAAATACATTCAATTTACAGACGCGCTTTAACCTCCCCGTGCCCCAAGCATCATATGATGCTCTCGATACCAACTTTTAAAAAACAGGTATATCTTTGGCAATTTTTGTCGTGTTGGCAAGGTAGGAGGGTATATGTAGACGGCCAATGAGCCAAACTTCTATATCCGGTATAATGTCTATGGTCTTTCATTGAAAAAATATTGCAAACGTGTCTATAGATGTGGATATGGTTTCTTTCCGTATTTTATGTTTTAACGCTGAAATATTGAACAGTTTCTAAGAACACACGAATGTTTTTATTGTTTTGAAAAGGTAATCTTGTGTAGATTATGTAGGTATCAAACAAAATGTATATGTTGTTGATGTTTTTCTCATGTCGTCTAGATTTGTGTCGAGAGGGAGCATTTTCATAGAAGTTTGTGATTCTGATGTCGGTATAAAATTAAACTAAGGTCACTGTTTAATATTTATGCTTCGGAACGCACCTTTGTTTTGTTGCGCTATCGAACCGCGAGTGATCGGAGCGGAACTAGCTAGCTGTCACTTGTATAGAAAAGAAATGACGAGTTAGAGGTTAACTTTTGTACATGGTAAATGTCGGCGTCAAGCATTCGGGCCTTGGCTGTATGTTATTTGTAATAATTGTCTACCACAGGTGTCGGGCCTGGTCGGAATGTTAATTGTAATAATCATGGAACAATCGCCGGGAAATAAGTAGATGTCATCGGAGTGAGTGCTTCGTGTTGTGAAAGGTTGAAGTGATTCGGGGATCAATTCGTCGCGTTCGGACAGCGACCCTTTGTGTCGGCAAGCATCACGACGGCGACAGCAGCGGGCTGCGACGAGAGTTTAGTCGGAAACTACTGTTGGTGCGCATAAAGGATTGAACGGTCATTCCGCGAAGTAACTATATTGTATGACTTGTGGTAGAACGTCGGGTTCTATAGTACTGCAGTGTTATTTCGGTTTACAGAGCAGGGTCAGGCTATTTAAGGGGTATTAAGCTGATTTCGCTGACCTCAGTAGAAGTGTGGGTCATATCGGAGGGGCCACTTCTAGAAGGTTCACGGCTACCTACATTATATTAAAAATAGCTTTTTTTCTTATAATAAAATTTTGTGTGTTATTTTTTATTGTGCTTTATGGTGGCATTCTCTAATTGATTTAGAGTGTATAGTTATAAGGTGTATATCCACAGGGCGACCATTTTAAATATTTTTAGGATTTAATTGTTTTAGTGGTTGCCTTAGTTTTGACAACTTAGTTTTAATTTCTGTGCCCAGCGCTGACGGGCAAGTGCTGGTCTCTGGCTATACTTAGTTCGGTAGTGAAGTATAAGACCAGAATCTATTAAATCGGTCAACATGGCACCTTCGCCCTTGACGGTACTGCGGCATGGTGTCCGGGAGGAAATGAGATGGCTCGCCCATACTCATAAGTATGTGGAGCGACCGGACATGGACGATGTCCTGCTCAAGCGTGTGGAGGACGCAATGACACGCGTCGGGAAGGTGTGTCGGCTGGCTGCGGAGGCTGAAGCTCTCGGGCTTACTGATGAAGCCTCGGTGGCTGCAGTGAAACAGCTTTGCGCGGATGCTGACCAAGCGATGGAATGCTTGGGTGACATCGAGCGTCGCGCGGAGAAAATTAAGCGGTCGTGACGGAATGACCGCGGGGAGGGTAACGGAGACCCACCCCCGAAGGGTGTTGTTGGACGGCTGCCACACCTGGAGATTCCGGCCTTCAGTGGGGCAATTGATGAGTGGCCGGCATTCATTAATTTATTTGATAGTTTGGTCCACGGTCGGGACGACCTGGACAACGCCTACAAGTTGGCCCAACTATTGATGGCTCTGCGGGGTGAACCGAAGGAGTTGGTCGGTCACCTAACGGTCACGGCGGGCAATCATGAGATAGCCAGGTCCATATTGTTTGACCGCTACCAACATAAACGGCGGTTGGTTGATGCGCAGCTGTTTAGCATCCCTAGAGTAACCCGGGATGTTGACATCCGAGTACAGGTGCTCAACCCTGTACTGGTGGCCACTAAGGCCCTTCAGAACCTTGGTCTTCCGGTAGACCAATGGTCATACATTGTTTTGTATATGGTTTTGTCACGATTGCCTGCAGCTGTTCAAAGTCGGTTTGAACAGCTGCATGGGGGCAGTAGCACGGAACTGCCCACGCTCGTCCAATTGACGGATTTTTTGGAGGGTGAATGTAGGCGATGTGACACACTGGACACGGAGGCCAGTGTGCAGCGCCAACCCGCGCGGATGCGGGAGGGGCCGCGCCCCCCGCCCCCACGGGGGGGTGGGCGGTCGAAACAATTTGGCGTTTTGAATGCCGCGCCGTCGGGTGACGGCTGTGTGCACTGCGACAGTGCCGGTCATGACGTGACCAGTTGCGCCAAATTTAAGGCGCTCGGGGTAGCTGCCCGCAGGTAGATAGTCTTCCGCCACCGATTGTGTTTCGGTTGTTTGGGGCCGCACACGCTGAGCGAGTGCTCGCGCGCGTTCCCCTGTGAGTGCTGTGGTGGCAAGCACCACATAGTGTTGTGCCTGAATCGGTCAGGCCCTTTGGACGGTCACCAGGGCCGGACTCAGGTTGGTCGGCCACAGGGCCCAACCAGGGCCGGACCCAGTCCCCCTCCGGGCAACGGGAGTCACTGGGGTACCCGCGGATGGGACCCCCCCCCCGAGGGGAAGGGGGCAGCGCGGGGGGTAACATGCGGGATAGCCGGGGTTCGGTCGCCGCTGTCCACGGTCAGCGAGGACTTCGGGCCGCTGGCTCACCGCGTGTTACGGGCGGGTATCAGATGGCACCTATGAGTAGCGCGAAGGCTGGGAGTCCACCACCTTCTGCGCCACCCTGCCCGTCGCTCTGGGAGGCGAACAGGGAGGCGAACAGTCGGATGTCGCCCCCATTCCTAGAGCGCCCCAGGTTGGATCCGCTCTCCCCCATTCATCCACGGTGCGCACCGGGCACACCGTACACCGTCCGGTATGGTCGAATACCGGGACAGCAAGGGGTCTATTATACGGGTTGGGACCCCTTGACCCCCAACCGGCATATCAGACCGTATGTACGGTCTGATATGCCGGTTGCATATCAGCAGCCGAGTTACTCCAAGGCCGACGGAGGTATGAGCGGGTTCGGATCCCGCGTAGGTTCCCGCTAGGGACACGCCGCCCACTTACAGGGTGCCGCCACTCCACAGACGGTCATGCTCCCCACCGCCTCTCTGATAGCGTGGAGTTCGGACGGCAAATCATGTGATGCACGAGCACTATTGGACTCGGGGGCCCAGGGGTGTTTAGTCTCGTGCAACCTTGTAAGACGGTTGGGCATTTCGGTAAGGGAGTATCCACATTCCATTCGGGGAATTGGGAACACGGACGTCGGTTCCGTTAAGGGAGTATGTCGGATTACTCTCTCATCATGGGTGGATTCATCGGTGAATCTGACGGTCACGGCATTAGTCATGCCTAATGTGATGGGCTCACACCCTCACGTACGGTTGTCGCCCTCGGTGCGACAGTTGGTCGCTGGGTTGTCACTGGCTGACCCGGAGTTTGATATTCCGGGCCCAGTAGACATTTTATTGGGTGTTGATGCTTTGGGATACCTGTTAGTGCCAGGTGTCCACGTGTTGCAGGCGACTGGTCTGGTTTCGATCAACACCAGACTAGGCCATGCGGTAATGGGTCCGGTCATGCCGGCTGCCCCACGCCTAGCGACTAGTAGTCCCTTATTCGGTTCTGTACTCTCGGAGGTGATACAGAAGTTTTGGGAGGTGGAGGAACCACCTACGGTCCGCCGGTTGGACCCGGTTGAAGAAGAGTGTGAACAGTTTTATCGGAACAATACTGGTCGCCTTCGGTCAGGTCGATTTCTCACACGTCTTCCATTCCGGAGTGATCGCCCACCGCTGGGCAGTTCACACCATGCAGCCGAGACGCGGCTTCTGTCGATGGAACGACGCATGTAGCGTGACGGGATTTTCCGGCAGAAGTACGTCGATTTCATGCGGAAATACGAGTCGCTCGGCCACATGTCGGTTTCGGGTATCGACTTGAAGCGTGAAGACCACTGCTTCCTGCCTCATCACGCAGTCTTGAGGACCCCGGAGGGCAAAATACGGGTAGTGTTCGATGGATCGGCATCAACATCTAACGGCATGAACCTGAACCAGTGTTTGCATTCAGGGCCGAAGTTGAACCATGACATCGCGGATGTTATCACACGGTTCCATCGACACAATGTTGTGTTTGTAGCTGACATCCGGATGATGTTTAGAAATAGAAATAGAAATAGAAATAGAAATAGAAAATCTTTATTTGTAAAACATAGGTTACATAAAAAGGTCTTAGCAATATATTTAGGTGGTATCTCTATGCTTGGCGCAGTGGCATACAAATATTATATAAGGCAATCCTAAGATCGCCTTTATGAGGTCAATAAACAGTGTCAATAAAAGTGTAATTATGTACAAGTAGGTAGTCAGCGGTATAAGTGGTAGATTTTAAACAATGTCTAAGAAATATTCATTGATTGAGTAAAATGCTTTAGATGTTAGCAATTTCTTGAAATTATATTTAAAAACGCTTATATTATTCATAACTCTTAATGCCTCCGGTAGTTTATTGTATATTCGGGTGGACATGCCAAATATACTTTTATCATAATAAGCAGATTTACGTGGGTAAGCGCATAGCTTGTTTTGATTTCGTTTACTCTTCATGAAATTAAATAGATGAAGATTAGACTTGACAAACACTGCAGTTTCAAATATATAGAGTGAAGGAACTGTTAATATTTTAAGACTAATAAAATGGCTCTTGCAAGATTCTGTACTATTAATATTGCATAAAGATCGTATACATTTCTTCTGTGCCTTAAAAATTACATCTATTTTAGTGGCATGTCCCCAAAACATTATGCCATATCTTAAGGATGACTCGACAAACCCATGATATGCCGTTAGCACAGCGTCCTTATTCACCTGTTTAGACAGCATGTATAAAGCATAAGAAAATTGACTTAATTTATTACTCAGTATGTCTATGTGTGTATTCCATGACATGTTGTTATCAATGTGTAGCCCTAGGAATTTAGTCGTCTCTGTTTCTTCTATTTGATTACCCTCATAATTAATATTTAATGTCAATTGTTTTTTATGTCCTTTCCTGAATTTCATTAATTTGGTTTTACTTATATTAATTAAAAGATTGTTGTTCTGCAGCCAGTCAATTAAACTTATTAAAGAATTATTTATGTCACATTCGTATGTATTAAGATTATGTCCAATAAATGTAGCTGTGCTATCATCAGCGAAAAGTACCATGGGATGATTTATACATTTTGGAATGTCATTAATGTAAATAAGGAACAACAATGGACCCAATACACTTCCTTGTGGTACTCCACATTTTATGTCCCTAGTGTCAGAAGAAGAAAATTTCGATTCAGTTTTTGATATATTGCAGATTTGTGTAATTTGTGTCAGTTGTTTTCTATTACTTAAATAAGATTTGATGAGGTCATACGCGTTACCCCTAACACCATATGAGTATAGTTTATTTAAAAGTATATTGTGGTTAACATAATCGAAAGCCTTTGTTAAATCCATAAATAGAGACGTAACTGGTTTATCACTATCAATATTCGTCATGATTTTGCTTAGAAATTCGTATATCGCCATATTAATATTTTTGCGTCTCCTAAAGCCTTTTTGTTCTTCTACCAATATGTTATGCTTTTCAAAGTAAATGTATAGCCTATCATAGATGGCTTTCTCAATTATTTTAGAAAATATTGGTATAAGTGCTATAGGCCTATAGCAGTTCATATCTTCCCTATCGTCTTTTTTGAAAAGTGGTTTAACAATAGAGGTCTTAAGGCGATCAGGGAAGACTCCGTGTTCCAGGCATAAATTCGTCAAGTGGGAAAGAATCGGAGCAATATTAATGCTCACAGTTTTGACAATTTGTGTATTAACATCATCGTTACCAGTACTGTTGGTATTTTTAAGGCTTTTTATATGTTTCAAAATGTCAAGAGGAGATGTGGGAGTCAAAAATATAGAATCAATTTGTAGTGTCAGTGTTAGTTTATTTGTTTTAATAGTGTTAGTATTTGGTTGTACTTGGTCAATGAAATGATTATTAAAAGCTTGTGCAATTTTATTGGGCTCTTTTATTGGTACTCCAGTGTATTTAATTATGCTTATGTTGTTTTTTGGTACATTGTTTTTAGCTTTATTAATTACACTCCATGTTGCTTTACATTTGTTAGATGATGTTTTGATAAGGTAGTCATTTTGCGACTTTTGTGTAAGATTTAGAACTCTCTTCAGTCGTTGTGTGTATTGTTTGAACTTATTTTTATTTTCATCGCTTGGGTTTCGTCTACATGTCCATAAAAGTTCCCGTTTTCTTTTGCAACAACGTTTGATACCTTTAGTTATCCATTTAGATTTAGCCATTACATGTCTTTTTATCTTTTGCTCAGGGAAGCAAAGGCCATAAAACATTACAAACGTATCGTGAAATAAGTTAAATGCTTCATTCGGATTATTACATTCAAATACCTCAGAAAAACTCAATTGAGTAATATAAGTCACGAATTTACTTATGTTCTCTTCACTGTAGTCTCGTCTTTTGATGAAATAATATTTTAGAAGACAACTTTTTTTGACAGGGCATTTAAGAATTTGTGCAGAGTGGTCTGACATGGCGAGTTCTATTACCTCACCATTACTTCTTTGCACATTGTGGGCAAAATTGTCAAGGCATGTACCACTGTCTGGACGAGTTGGTTCTTTTATTTGTAGTTTTAGGTTATAAGCTGATAGAAGTTGTTCAAAAGTTTTTGTAGCATTAGAATTTGTTAACGTATCAATGTTAAAGTCCCCTGCTATTATAACTTTTTTATTTCTGTAACATGTCTGTCTAAGTATTTTATCTAGTATTTCGAAAAACCTGTCCAAATTGTCCTTCCTATTATTTTGAGTAGGTACCCTGTACATAGATATAATTATACAGACGGTCATTCACCCTGACGATAGACGGTATCAGCTGATACTGTAGCGAGAGAGCCCAGATCAGCCCATCAAGGTGTACGATCTGAACACCAACACGTACGGGCTACGGTCTAGTCCTTATTTGGCGATTCGCACTCTGCGGGAGTTAGCGGATCGAGAACGGTTAAATTTCCCTAGAGGAGCAGCGATCCTGGAGCAGGATCTTTACGTCGAAGATATCTGTACCGGTGCAGATTCCGTAGAGGAGGCGCTCGCTCGACGGGACGAGCTAGTTGAGCTCTTACGGGGTGAAGGTTACGAGCTCCGGAAATGGATGTCGAACTCTCCAGAGTTACTGTCTGGTCTTCCGGATGACTACCAGCAGGATCCCCGAATTTTTGAAAATTTGGAAAATCCGAATATGTTGTCGGTATTAGGCGTCCAGTACCAGCCGGTGTCAGACATGTTTTCGTATCGGGTCGAGTTGGACTCCCCGAAGGTCTGGACGAAACGGAACGTCCTTTCAACGGTGGCTAGGACATTTGATCCAAACGGGTGGATCACCCCGGTAACATTTCAGCTCAAGTGTTTTATGCAGCAATTGTGGTCTGCTGAGCTGAAATGGGACGACCCGATCGGCGGGTCATTGAGCTCAGAGTGGGAATCGTTCTTTTCGACCCTCCCTGGCATCAATCGGATTTCACTGCCACGGAGGTTGGTCCCCACCAAACGATACACCGCCACCCTGCATGGGTTCTGCGATGCCTCGGAGAAGGGCTATGGAGCTGCGGTGTATCTACGTACGGTTGACTCCTCGGGGGAGGTTGATGTGCGGTTGGTCATGGCCAAGAGCAAGGTTGCGCCGTTGCGCACTCGCCTGACCATTCCCAAATTAGAGTTTTCAGGAGCGGCTCTCCTGACTCGTCTGCTCAACCACACGATGACGGTTCTTCGTGGGTCAATAGCGTTAAAAGATACGGTCTACGCTTGGACAGACAGCCAGATCGTGTTATGCTGGCTGAAGGCTTCAGTTCACAAGCTGGAGATTTTTGTGGCGAATCGGGTTTCGCAGATTTTGAATTCGGAGGTTCCCTTAATCTGGAGACATGTTCCAGGGGAAATGAACCCAGCAGACTGTGCGTCTCGTGGGTGTCACGCTCCGGAGTTAGTTGGACATCCCTTGTGGTGGGGTTCAAAATGGTTGACTCAAGCCGAATCGGATTGGCCAATGAGTCCACGCATTACCTCGGCGAACGGCGCCTTGACAGTCGGTGTCTGTACGACGCAACCAGAGCCGGAAGAGGAGTTCAGCCTGCTGGAACGGTACAGCTCGCTCGACAAGCTGGTCAATGTGACCGCCTGGATCTTCCGATTTGCGCGGAATTGTCGCAATTCTGAGGCGCAACGAGTGCGGACACAGGTCCTGACACCACGGGAACGGAACCATGCGTTGTTCGCATTGGTACGGAACGTGCAGACGGTGCACTTTAAGTCCGAATTGGACATTCTGAGACGCGGACGCGTCCAACTGAAGGGAGCTGTGGCTCGGCTCAACCCGTTTATTGACCCTCAAGGATTGCTGAGGGTAGGAGGTCGGCTGCGGAATGCCAACCTGCCTTATGCGGCTCGCCACCCGTTGTTACTCCATAGGAAAGGGAAGTTGGTCGAACTGTTGATACAGGATCGACACATTCGGAATGGGCATGTCGGATGCCACGCCTTGATGGCGTTTCTCCAGCGCGAGTTCTGGATTCTATCGGGAAGACGCTTAGTGCGTAGCGTCGTATTTTGGTGCCTGCCTTGTTATCGGGCCAAGGCGGCTACGATGCAGCCCCAGATGGGCGATTTGCCCTCGGATAGGGTTAACGAAATCAGGCCCTTTGCGGGTGTCGGAACGGATTTCGCGGGACCATTCATGGTCAAGTCTTCACAGCTACGGAACGCCAGATTAGTGAAGGCATACCTGTGTGTCTTCGTGTGCTTTGCCACGAAGGCAGTCCACTTGGAGGTGGTCAGTGACCTCACTACGGAGGCATTTATCGCATGTCTGGATCGGTTCGTCTCACGAAGGGGCCTCCCGTCATTAATCCGTTCGGACAACGGCACAAATTTTGTCGGAGCCAGGCGATATCTGCAGGAGGTCACTCAATTCCTGAACAGTAACCAGGACGCCATCGGTACGGCTTGCTCCCGACGAGGGATTGAATGGGTTTTCAGTCCGCCGGGATGTCCTCATTGGGGAGGAATTTTTGAGGCTGCGGTTAAATCGGCTAAGTCGCACCTGACGAGGATCATCGGTGAGACCTCTCTACGCTTTGAAGAGCTTGCGACGCTGTTCTGTAAGATTGAAATGACACTGAACTCGCGTCCGTTGTGCCCGCTCAGTTCGGATCCAAATTATTTGGAAGCGTTGACGCCTGGTCACTTCCTGATAGGTCAGCCCCTTAACGCCCTGCCAGAATACCCATTCGGTGATGTTAAGTTAAGTCGGTTAACTAGGTGGCAGATGTTGCAGCAGATGGCTCAAGATTTTTGGAAACGGTGGTCCCTTGAGTACTTGCACATCTTGCAGCAGCGCCTTAAGTGGACTGACCGGACGAGCCCCCCTCAAGTCGGTGATTTGGTGCTGATTAAGGATGCGAACCTGCCATCATTGAGATGGAGACGAGGACGGATCGTCAAATTGTACACGGGTCGGGATGGCACGCCTCGATCAGCAGAAGTCAAGGTGGGGGACTCGGTCCTCAAGAGAGCGGTCGCAACACTTTCTCGCCTTCCTATTGATTAGGGACAGGTTCGGGCCTGTCCGGGCGGGTGACTGTTTAATATTTATGCTTCGGAACGCACCTTTGTTTTGTTGCGCTATCGGACCGCGAGTGATCGGAGCGGAACTAGCTAGCTGTCACTTGTATAGAAAAGAAATGACGAGTTAGAGGTTAACTTTTGCACATGGAAAATGTCGGCGTCAAGCATTCGGACCTTGGCTGTATGTTATTTGTAATAATTGTCTACCACAGGTGTCGGGCCTGGTCGGAATGGTAATTGTAATAATCACGGAACAATCGTCGGGAAATAAGTAGATTTCACGTCATCGGAGTGAGTGCTTCGTGTTGTGATAGGTTGAAGTGATTCGGGGATCAATTCGTCGCGTTCGGACAGCGACCCTTTGTGTCGGCAAGCATCACGACGGCGACAGCAGCGGGCTGCGACGAGAGTAAGATTCGACTCCCCTCACCCCCCCCCCCTGGTGTGCCTCATCCCGTATTCCTGCCTCGAATTGAGCTTTGAATTCCGGTCCACGGCGTCAAGGTCAGTAGTGCTTTGTGACATTCCACTGAAAAACAACCCTACCAAGATTCCACGCCCTGTCGGTTAAGGCGTGGAATTTAACAGTCACAGTGACATTTTCTTCGCATTGAGTAAGAGAGGGTGTCATTAGCTACTCAGATGTATAACTCTCATAGTTCTAAGAGTTACCATTCCAACATAATCACTTGATATGGCAGTCAAGTAGACGGGCCACTTGTATGCCTGGGGCTAGAGCTGCTTCAGCGCCGAGCGGCTGGGGCAACCAGAGGTTAAGGCAATAAGTAAGTATCGCTAATAAAACCACGACCGTACAGTGGTAAACAGGAGTCAATGCTCGCTATTGGCTTGGCAACGTGTACAGACTATACCATGAAACACCCAGAAGTAATCAAACTGACATCGCTGTTCCAGTGTTCTTCAAGCATTGTATGGAGCAAACAATACCAGAATTCTTATAAAACACACAAAAAATAAAGGCAAATCTCAAATAACGCCGGCTACAATAAATAAAAACCGGTCAAGTGCGAGTTAGACTCGCACATGAAGGGTTCGGTACGATCGTACAAGAAAAAACTTAAAGCAACAACATGTCTCTTAAATTGGGACCCTTTTTAATAATTTTGTGGGGTACATGTCCAATCTTTGGGAAAATTTTAATCACGGTTCATGAGATGCAGCCTGCTCGCAGACTAACCTACAGCGGAGGTCTAGACACGGGGTCAGGTTCGAATTCCTTCGTGTACGGAGCCCTAAAGAGCTGATTCGGCAATAACGTGTCAACCCGGCGTAAAACAACATGTCTATACACTTACTAACACATACATACGCTCGAGCATTCATACCAGCGGACCAATTGAATATATTGAGATCGTAAAGCTGAAAGGGTGATAGAACGTAACGTGCTGCGCGCGCATCCCACACTGAATTACTATTATTATTACATAAACTTTATCGCACGAAACAATGGCCAACAAACAAATAAAAATGAAAAGTTCATGAGTTATTAAACATTTTTTTCACACTAACTGAACTATATTATTATAGGCCCATAGTTAGCTCAATAAGACTTGTGTTATGGATACTAGACGACGATATATTAAATAAAGATAAATACTTGTGCAAATATATAGAAAACATCCAAGTCTAAGAAACAAATCACTCATCACACAGGAGATGCAGGTTCAAATCCTGACCATGTACCAATGAAATAAGTAATTTATCCGAAGTACATTATTTATTCATTTATTATACACAAACATTTGTCCTTACCGGGATTGGAACCCAGAGCCGTCAGCTTTGTAGGCAGGGTCACTACCCCCTAGGCTTAACCGGTCGTAAAAACATGATATTTTTTCATCCTTCATCAAAAAATGTATTTTCATGAAAAATAAAAAAAAATACTTTCTACGAACTGTCAAAGTGCTATAAAAAGTTCAAGAGTTGTATAAAAACTGCAAATCTTTTCATCTTTGATTTTCATTATTGTGTTCCTTTAGGAAATTAGCTTCTATTAGAGCAGAAAATGATGGCGAGTTCATTATTCCCACTTCAATTCGGATACCTATGGAGATTTTGTACGATTTTTTCAGTCGTGTAAAGTTACACGCTATCGACTTCTGGAGAACGGAACAATTCAAGAGAGGGCGACGCCGGATCGTTTATTAGCGAAAGTAACAAGAAAACTTGAGACAAATCTTTGCAAATTTGCATTTTATCAGGCAAAGAACACAACTTGCGAGCGCGGAGGTTATGCCAAAGAGCATTGCTTACGTTTGGAAGAAATCACTAACCTAAGAAATAATCACAGACTGTTGCATCCCGGATTAGACTCGCGAAGGTTAGCAATTCTTTCAAGGGTCTATGCATTCTCTACTACAACAGGATATACCTCGCGCCACAAGTTATGAGCGGTGGCCTTGAATGCGTAATAGTCACTTTTTGTAGAGATATTAAAAGGTGACTACTGCGCATTCAATTCAAATCGCAGTAATTGCCGCCAACGTATACGCCAACGAGCGCTGGGCGAGATTTTTGAAATTTGATACTGGATTTGAAATTTTGAAATTTCTATCTGAGCAATTTAAAATCCATTTTAAAATAACTTTGTCATGTTTTAAAGTTTTCTAACTCAACTCAAAACTCGCTTAATTATTTTGAAGATATTTAATCCTGCATATTAGTTAAAGTAATTGATATGTAATATTTATACTAGTTTGACAAAATCTTTATTTAAAAGAGATCTAAAATAAATCTGTGAAAGTTTCTTCGCCTTTCTTTTCCCACAGTGGTCCAATGTAGAGAAGAGGCAAAAAATGAACTTATGTTATGTTGTCTTATGTTAACATTTAAAGAAAAAACTGAAATTTAATTTGAGTACCTATATACATAAGTTGTGACTTACTTTCTTGGTGATGAAAAGTATATTTTTTAGGCATATTGATTCATTTATTTGCCTTTTTAAAATGGAAAATATTAAACTGCATACCAATAATACTGATTTGCACAGCAAATATACTGATTTTCACAGCAAATATACTGATTTTCACAGCAAATATCAGAGAAAAATACTGCGGTAGCTTAGGTGAAGGGTTATGGGGGTGAGCGAATCGAAGCCCTCTTTATCCTTCATATTAAGTTGAACATGAAAGAACAATAAAAATACTTAAAACACAAAAAGTGTTCTTGCTGATCCTTTTTTGCTGTGAAAATCAGTATTTTTGATGTGCGATTAAATACTAGCCTTTTAAAAATATAGTAACAGAAAACTTATTTTATATAAATTTTCGATTTATTTAGTTTTATTTAGCCTTGATTTATTAACTGCCAGGGGGAACTAAACATAAGTTTAAAATGAAGGTGCCATGCCACCCCGTATGGAAAAAAACGTTTTATTATTTCACATACTAATGAGGCGAAGAAAGTGTTGAAATTCTGTTAGTGTCGTACAATATGTACCATCATCAGCAAATGTGGAGACCCACTGTAAGGGTTCTTTTCCCATGCAGCCCAACACCTAAACGTTATAAAACAAATGGTTTTTAAATGTTTTTTGAAATTCGACAAAAAAAATAACAAAAGCAAGTGTTTACCGCCACATGCTAGCTGCAAGGGATTTTTTTTAAAAGGGGTCTCCACAGCTGCCGCTGATAGAACGCATTTTTGTTAATATCCGTAATTCTTGGTTCTCTTCCAAACGAACTCGCATTTTTACATACACTACAGCAAGCGGTGTCGGGACTACTTTCTTATAATAACCATTTTCCTTTCCTGCCTCTTTTACATTTGTCCTCTTTTGGCGTCGCCTGGCGGTACTAGTAAAGGCGATTCGAGATTGGGCGGCAAATTATTTTATATCTCGACAATCTATTTGGGCAGGCGGGATTAGAGTTTTTGTTTTTCTTTTATGCAGGCGCTAAAGCGCCTGCATGCTTTTTTTTATTTCAAAGAAGATTTCATAGGGAAAATGAAATAAGGAAGTTTTATTAAGTTTGTCTACTTGAGTATTGCAAGTATGTGTTTTGCTTAAGTTTAGTGATGGGTATTCGCCCGGCATTTATGGTATTTATTGTAAATGCCTATACAAAATTATTTGGTTAAAGTTGTGATTTATACAGGTAGTCCCATTAATGACATGTTACAGCGAAAGGGAAGGTAGACTGGATGGGTTGCTATGAGACGTGGCATTTGTTTCAGGCTCTTCCGTATCTCAGGCTACAGGATAAAAGGTTTAGAGCCACCCGGCACCCGATTAACTGTGGTTCTCCTTGCGCGGTTAGTATTATTTTAAAATTTTTTTTCTTCTTTTGGACTTATATGGACGTCTCAGTCGATCACAACGTTTTACTGACAGCGTTTATTTTGTTGATATCATAGTAAACGTTGCTATTTATTTAGTGGGCTATCCGATGACGTAGGTCTTGTAAGTGGTGGAAATTAGGACCAAACTCCATGGGAAATCTCCTTAAATCTTTTAACTATAATGCCAAAAAGAAAATACATACATATACTCACGCCTATTTCCCGGAATAGTGGTAGGCAGAGACTAAAGACCTCCACCCACTACGATACTGGCAAACATCTCTCGCTTCCTCAACATCCATAAGTCTCTTCATGCAAGCTCGCCGGTTACGGGTACTTCGAATTTGCCATTTCACTAATAAAATAAACTTATTTATGGGAAACCATGTATATTTAAGATCCTGTTATTTTTTCAAAATTTATAAAATATTGATGTTTTTGCCCGGCACTTATTCAGGCGTAAACTCCTTTTGCCTTTTGTGCCCGTTTTTGTCCATTCATTAATATATTAGATTACATATAAAAAAGTCAATTTATACACATTAATCAAATCAATCAATAAATTTCAGTAAATATTTTCTTTAACATCGTTTAACATGTCTTAATTCCTTTGCGAATATCAAGCAATTTCAGCAAAATTGTTACATATGCCCGGTATCTTTGGATTTCGTTTGTTTATTTTAAAACAAAAATTATCACTATTCTGATTTTAATATCTACATTAGGTACCTATGTAATATTATATAATGACGAAGAAGGCAATTTACGAAAGATAAATATTTTTTCAGTAATGTCCTTTCGTTAATTTAACTATATTCTATGTGATTTTATTTTTCTAATTATTTTATTAATATTAACCGACAAATATTATAGAAATCCTTAAATATATACACCCCTTCGTACACCTGTAGTATGCCTGCGGGGTGCGGGGGTAGAGAGGGGAGAGGGGCAACGTCTCGGCCCAGTTGTCGCGAGGAACTTTAGCCCAATCCGATTTACCTGAGTTAATTACGTTTTCTACTATTTGAACTTGATGCTCTTGTGTTGAATTGGTCGCTTTTTGGTAGGCTACAAAATCTTTTTTTCGATATTTTATGTCATACTTTCTAGCAGTGATATGGCGTAGTACAAGCTTAAGTCCTATGTTTTCAAAATATACGTAAATGTACGCCAAATATAAAATTTGTACTACACAGATTTTCGAGTAAATAATTATCAATGTGTCACCGCCAGGTAGCATACTTTCTAACGGTGGCATAACATAGTATAATTTACACAGATTCAGTCTTATCTTTAAAAAATTTACGTAATTCTAAGCCAAATATAAAAATATGTAGTAAACAGATTTACGAGTGAGCAATACATGCATACGTAGATGTGTAAGCAATAAAAACGTACGCACATTTTTTGTACATTAGCATGAAAGTACGTCACGATATTTTGCTGATTATTTATTGGTTTTTAAACACAACATGATATTAGAACATTTTCCTTTACATAAATTTATCAACCATTACAATGCATGCCACTGTTACCGTTGTTTGCTTACTGACATTATATAAACTTTTTAGGACCATTTCGTGGAAAAACGTTTTTCGTCTTTATCTATTCAAGGTCGAAATGGATCGATGTGTGCGAAATGGGACGAAAGAATGTATGAGCGGTAATCAAAGTACTCAGAGTGACAATTGCATGATTTAGCCTACCAGTGGAGCTGGTATCAGATCAAGGCCCTCCTTTCACAAGTGTAGATTCCCGCGCTTTTTTGAAAAAAAACGAAATTAGTCAAATACTGCGGCAGAAAACGTGGTTAAACTGTGCAAACAAGCGATAAAGAAGGCAGTCAGAGAAAAAGTGGATGTAGCTGATACCTCGCTACAAACCTTTCTGTTTGTACGTTGAACTACGGTAGCACCACAGGCGAGATACTATTACGTAATGATAGGACTGAACAAGACTTGGTCAAAAGAGCAAAGAGCATTCGATCAGAAAACTCAACTGGCGTAGTCCGCGACTTTCAGGTAGGAGAGCATGTTTTGGTGCACAAGACAATTGAGTTCAGGGAACGGTACGAAATAAGTCAGGTACGCAACAATACACTATCGTCGGTGAGAATGCTCACCACATGACGTAGATCAAATGCGGCGAAAATCTCAACTACTAAATATTCAACACCCTACAAGAAAGCTTCATGGAGGTTTGTTTAGGACTCGGGGTGAGGGTGTGGTTGTATCTGAGGAAGTGGTGGCGGCTGGTGAGCCAGTAGTGGACAATGAGTTTCGGGATGGCAGTAGGATCTATCAGCAGAGTAGCTGGTGAGCCTGCAGTTAAACAAGGAGTATCTGACAAAATGGCGGTAGTATCTAACAGCAGTGAAGCTCACGCACCACCAGACCTCCCTCAACGCTCACCACGGCCACAGAGGTTTCGCAAGCCTTTTGTGAGATAACAAGCTGAGTGAGTTTGTGTTGTTTTAAGGTTTAGAAGTTCATTTATGTTTTAGTTCACTTAATGATTTTTGGAGAAATACTTTTAAGTTTTATTTATCTGTCGATATTTGATTTTGGAAATGAGCAGATATTTAACATAAGTTAGGGTGGAGGTGTAGTGACTATGATTTTGACTCCATATGTGAATTGTAACGCCTAGCCCTAATTTTCGATCCCACAAGGATTCCTCACACTCCGGTTTTCTACCACAATCGGCCAATTCACAACGGCGACTACAGCCTACAAATTCGTGTGGGAAATATCAGAAGTTTCGTAAGACGTTATTAGCATACAACGCGGAGCTTTGGGGCCGATTAGACCCGAGACGTGTCTATTAAGGAATTCAACGAATTCATTATATCCTTCACGTACCGGGTCCGTCGGATGTAGTTAGGATATCGGGTCTTTTTCGGAAAAAATAAGAAGTCTCCCAAGGATTACTGAAAGGTTTTAGGGGAAACGATTCTGAAAACCGATTCGATCAGTTACTTATTTTTTATGTTTAGACCGTATTTCTTGTTATTTTCATAGTGCAAGTTATTCAGAATGATATTGCGTTTATACCATAGATTTCTGTTGCATCCTATATAATGTAGATATTCTTCAGATCACAAAATAAAACGTCAAGCAAGAAAGAAAAATAGTAAAATGGAACAATAAATTGGATAAAGAAGCAATATGGCCTTAGTCAGTGCCATGTAATAGGCAATTTTCGACATCCAATACCGACGGCCAATGGGATTTCAGACTTGCCGACGAACGTAACAATTTAAATAGTACGAAAAAATCTATGCAATGGACGTTAGAATACCGGTATTTTGGACACGGCTCGTCACTACACCAATTCCCCTACAAAAGGTGTTTTTTATATTTTTTTATAATACCTTGGACACTATTTACACACATTGATCTAGCCCCAAACTAGGATTCCCTGTATCTTGGGTGCTAGACAACGATACATGTACTTATATAGATAAATATTATACTTAGATAGGTAAACAACCATGATTAGGGTACAAACATCCGTTCTCATCAAACAAATATTTGCCCCCACCGGGACTCGAACCCGGGACCCTTGGCTTCGTAGGCAGGGTCACTGCCGACTTGGCCATTCAGGTCGTCCTTGCCATTATTAGGTGTTTAACTTGTGGTCATTTCGTAACTTTTGTTACATGCACATAACGCGCAAAAACAATACAAAACAACACGGCAATACATCACTTCATATTGTTATCAGCCTAAAGTATCCTTCATTCCTTCATATAACACGTTGTAATAATATTGCATGCTATTTTCATTCAAACCGCCCTCCTCATGCAACAAGAAGAATATAACACCCGTTTAATTTCACCTCGCCATATATTTCAGAGAATGCGCCCCTAGATTGCTCTGGCTAAGCGTATGTTACCTTACGTAGGCGTAAACTGCTGAAGATAGGCGTATATTCTGACTAACTCGAAAGGCGGAGCCCGCAGAATTGTTTTATAGCGCTCGTTATGAGAGGATCCTGGGACGCAAAGGGTTCATTTTCAGCATAGGGTTTTAGGGTTCAAATGGAGATGTGGTCATTCTGCGTGCTTTATGGGGGTGCTGGATGATGAAATGAGGAGGTTCCATTTGCCGTTAGACATAAATCCTTTTGAAATCAACTATAGACTAAACTAGTGGTTTTGTGAGCTGTAGACATAACCCAGCTGCATTTTCTTTCAATACCACATACAAACTTATGAATGCATCTGGTTACGTGCATGGAGTATGAAAATAACCGCACAAATAACTTTGTTATTCCATAGCACAGCCATGTTGAAAAGTTTCCAAAACCTGAATCGACAAAAAAACATAATTAACGAACCTGTTCACAAAATTCCACGAGAATCAGCTGAAAATGCGACTTGTAGAGGAGAACAGCCGGAAATCCGGACATATGGAACTATTTATCCCAAGCTGAACGGAGAGGCTTCGCTCGCTTCGCTCGTCTCGCTCGATCGGTCAACTATGTTCACTGAGTGAAGAAATATTCCCATTGTCCTTTGTAGACCAGTGAGCAGCTCACCGGGGCCCAATTCCGGTATACAATTACAGCTCCATGACAATTACATTACGATTACGGTCAACTTTAGATATGCAATATTTGGCGTTCGGAGAATATTTTTTAGTCAATAATGGTAAAAATTAAGCTAATTGGTAAGCACAATCATTAAGTTAATCAACAAAGGGAATGGGATTACAAAATCATCAGATATTGGATATCTAAAGTTGACTGTAATCGTCATGTAATTGTCATGGAGCTGTAATTGTGTACCGGAATGGGGCCCCTGCTCAGGGGCTGACTATATCATCATGTCGACGGAATCTCACTGCATGCTGTTGGCACGCTACCGGTGATTAGCGCTAAAGAGCAGAGGCGAAGCGGTGGGTCGATGTGGTCCGAGCATAGATGGAGCATACGGATGATATCCTAATTAGACTTTTATCAGCAGATGTTGTCATTTGAGACCAAAAGATATACCAAACAGTAATCTTTATTATTTATGTCTGTCTGTGGAAGGGCTCAACATATCCTTCAGAACCGGATTGGCGGTGATAAAAGCAAAAGGTGCAATTTATTTAATTATAACACATTATAGATTTTCATGTATCATGAATTCATGTCTGATACTCTCACATCAATATCCTCACACCAACACAACTAAAGGAAGGACTAACTATTTACAGCATTTCATTCCATCAAATAAAGAAAGCGCGTTTTTTTTTTATATTTCGAAAACCAGGTCGCATCACAAAAGTCCCTTCTCGAACATTCACACGTTCCCGTCCGCGCCGCACCAACTATTGTCTAGAATTAATTTTCCGGCTTCAGCAAAATGCATCTTTTATGAGATAGTGGAACAAAAAAATCCCAGCGGGGGAAAACCGCCATCACGTTATTAAGGCGCAAATTAAATTTGTACCATTCCTGAATCCGGGGTTCGGGGCGCTACTCTCTTTCGTGTGGTTAGGAGATGGCACATGTCACTAATATTAGAGATATTTTCAGTACCCTTAATTTTGTATTTGATCTGTATTTTTCATTTCATTTGTTTATTTGCTCATTTATGAAAATAAAAAATATAATTAATCCCTGTTCCGTAAATTGGCTTTCTAGGTGTTCCAAACACCTAAAAAGCCAATTACGGAACAGGGCGATTAGTAAAAAATCAAGACAACAAAAAATACAAAAATAATATGAGGATGGTGCATCGGTATGGGAGCATATATATGTGGGTGGGGTGAGCGAGTGCACCTGTTTAGTCATACGACCAACTTCTTGGGAACGGGTTTCGGATTTCGGTAAGTTACTGCCGATGTGGTGTGTGAAAATTCCGGAAGAGGTACCAATGCTGACCTGAATCGAACAACAGTTATCAGTTATTTAGTCTGCATCACTGATGATACGTCTCACCTCATTTTGTTTTGGTGTTCGAATTGAGGACGACACAACAGAAATATGATGTATACTCAGTGATCCAATCCAGGGCAACACAAATTCACGCAATCCAATATTCCTATGAGGCAGTTTTTAATTTCTTTCTTGCAGCAGGCCTCGGAGAACTCACACAGTTTCCATGCTCACAACCTCACAGCATTACACCGTGACCTATGAGCACCGATTTATACTCCGGGCCATTTGGTTGTGAAACAGGGACAGGAAATATATTTAAAAGTTGCGTGAAGAAGCATATTACCTCTTTTTGGAATTGTAGGTAGTATGCATATGAGTATTTATTAGTACAAATATATTCGTTAAATTTATGTCACATATATATATATATATATATATATATATATATTCTTGGAAATAAGACCAGAAGTGATTTTTTTAAAAAAAATTAATCACTACTACCTAAGGAAATTCAACTCAAAATAGAATTATTTGACAACAATTTAATTTACACCATTTAACAGTTCATCCAAACGCCCAAATTAGAAATTATTACAAACCAAGTAAAGCAATCACAAAATGAACACACAACACTATAACCTCACAATTACGCTAACACTAAAATCGATAACCAAACCGGCAGAGTGACGACCTAATAGCACGAAAAACGAAGCGAGAATGTGGCGGTACCGGCGGGGCATCGCCTTTTATAGTCTCTCCCCTCTACTATTAATCTTCCCTCCAACACGGCCTTTCCTGACGGGAGGCCGTCCTCGGGCTCCTTCCTCTCTAACTGTGATGGTCGGTATCCAAGATTGGCATGGAAGATTCTTCGCTGCCGGATGGGGTCTCGGGCGGCATAGCAGATTCCTCCGTCAATCCCTGCATTCCGGACGATCCAGGTTGGGGCTCGCTAGCGTCAGTCACCTCAACTACGGGAGGCTGGGTGACGCTCGAGGAGGACTCCTCGCTCTCGTCGTCTGCATCTGCACAGAACAAAAACCAAAGCACAAAAACTTGTACACTCAATTCAAAATAAAGTAAGGAAACTACTTAATAGGTAGGTGCGTTAAAACAGCAATACGATAAGCTAGCCTAGCCTAAACACAACGGATATAAAACAAACTGATATCTGTACCGATCACCAGGGGCAGTTTCCGTCGGGGGAGTGCCGCCTCACGACTCGTTAGAGATCTACGCGCACTTACGTGAGACATAACTTTGCGCGTGTGAACCGGTTCCACATAAAAGAATGTTTCAACCCAAACCTTTAATAACCCATGGACAGTGCTTCCTATACAAGCACCGCACACATACATACACCACGACTCGTCAGAGACCAACCCGTGGCATGACGCTGCGTATACAAATGCTCCAGGACCACGTATCTGAGCGTCTCCAAGACAGTGTCCGAGCATACAACGTCAAGCACGTTCCACATACCAGAATCGCATGTCTGAGCGCACTCCAAGACAGCATTCCAGAACATAAAACGTACTTTATACTGGAAGTACATCTGTCAGCCAAGACAGCTTACCCAAGTACACGGACTTCAAGATAGAGGCTATCCAGACTGCAAGGTAAAACCTCCATCGGCTGTGTCCACCCCATGCGTAAACATATCACACTAACAAAAATAACAGGACACCCAAAAAAAATACTTTCTTGAGAACATTATCTTTAAGACAGACAGAGGCCCTGCATAATAAAAATCACCCAAGGTATCACCAATCGCCGTCTAGATTTTTGATACACACTGCACAGTGATCACCACATATTGTCATAAAGGTAGTCAGTAAGTCTGTAGTCACACATAAGTAAGAGAATAAGTCTACGAAAGGGATAGTTAACAAGATAGGTTAAGGGAGTTTGCAATTATGTACTTTCCTATTACAGTGACACACAGTACCATGTGGATCAAAAATCTATGGGCTCTCACATTCGAAGAAAGCGGCACACGTCTCGGAACACCACTCTCCTCGCCAACACTGCATAACTTAAGCACATATTTGAGTGCTAATGTTATACTAAACCAGGCTCACAGCCTCCAGGCCCCACGGCCTCCAGGTACTCAGTCTCCAGGCCCACGGCCTCCAGGCTTATAGCAGAGGCCCAATTTTCCGCTTGCTATAGCCCCCGTGACAAAAGTCACGCCAGATTAGTATCTGCAGACGGTTGCACCGTCTCATATAGCCGGGAACACCCGCTGCCGAGTCATAGCATCCTTTATCCGCTACGGCTCGCCGACGCCCTCGAAGAAAGCTTCGCAGGCGTCTGATGTCCACTCGCCACGCCACAGCACCATGTGCTGCTCTGTTGCTTGGATGCATTTGCCGTAGGAACCCGCCAACAGTTCAGGCTCGTAGCGTAGGTGAGGCAGCCTTGTAAGGGCCCTCATGCAGGAGTCCAGCTTGCCAGCACTCTGCGAATTTTTAGAGAGAAACACGAAGTCACCATTAGAAAACGTCTTAGGTTCCTTACGACCTTCATTAGCATGCGTATCCTGTCGCCGCTGATTGGCAACGAGCAACTCTGTTGCACGCTGTTGACTCAATGTGGTTAGTGACCAAAGTGTTACACGTGTTAAAATTACACCCACAACATAATGGTTCTAATGCTGCAGAGTTCGCAGCGTACTTTATTCCACACCTTGTAATAACTTACTGTAGCAGGAAACAACTCGCTTGTGTCCTCCATCACGAACCTGCATAAGCAAAGTTCCATAAACGATAGAACTTGTATCAGTTTAGAACTTGTAGATTGCAAGCACCGGTTCTTCTAGGTCTGTGCGTGCAACCTACAATTCCGGTCTCGAAAGCAGCTATTCATTCGGGTTTTTTGAGCGAAATAACAACTTTATCATGGCTCGGCCGTACCTGACCCTCGCTAATAGTCATGCCTGCCAAAACATTCAATATACTTCGCTATGAAGGGACATTATTATTAGAACCACTGTATATTGAAGTACTCGAACCTCCCCATGTATTCTTCCTAGATTGCTTATTACAGGAAGCTTGCCTGTGTCCTAACTGTTTCGCAACATGTGAATTGCGCTTTCTACAAAACGTAACGGGTTTGCCTTTCGTGGGGATCCTACTTTGTGACGTACTAGTACGAACGTTAGACGGAATATTTTTATGCACCCTAGGCTTGACATAGATTAAGGAAAAATCTACTAGGTTACTTGGATGTAGTTGTGTCTGTGGCTGCTATTCTAATGTGTGGATCAGTAACAAGGCACTGCACTATCGCCGAAATCATTCATAGTCACTCCAATTGTTTTGCGATAAGGCGCGATCTACCTTCTCACACTAAACCTCAATGTTATGAAAACTCTAGATGTAAAAATGATGGTTAGATCTCATCGTAGATATCAATCGCCCGAATCGCATCCACAAATTTTTCTGCCATCGTACTATTTTTTTCGGCATAAATACCTCGCTAGTATTCACGTTTGTATGAATACTTTCCGACACAGACCCAGCAGGCCCGCAGACTCGAGGCTCGATCGGTGGCGGCTGTGCACACCCGGTGCGGGGGCGAGGAGTGTCGCGCATTGAGCCTGCTCAAGCGCATGGCGCCATGCTGGCGGCGGCGGCGGTGGGTCGCGCCAAAATTGTTTGCAGCGAGACGGCGACGACGGGTAGAACAACACCACCACACCACCACCCACAGGCCCAACTGCTTTGCGGTCTTCTAACGCACAGAGGCGAGCCAAGATCGCAGACATTTCCTGTTGCAACTGGCTTTCAGGAGTACGCTCCTTGTATCGTTTTCACTTTTCACTTCACTTTTCACATTATGATGTCGCTCACGTGAACGACTACTTTCACGTCGGCTACGACGTTATTCACAATCCGACATCATTCACTCGTACAATTTTAAAATTGATGTAGGCGTGTGAGATAGAATCACAGGAATCCTATCCCACTTCTGATCTTGGAAATAAGACCAGAAGTGATTTTTTAAAAAAAAAAAAATCACTACTACCTAAGGAAATTCAACTCAAAATAGAATTATTTGACAACAATTTAATTTACACCATTTAACAGTTCATCCAAACGCCCAAATTAGAAATTATTACAAACCAAGTAAAGCAATCACAAAATGAACACACAACACTATAACCTCACAATTACGCTAACACTAAAATCGATAACCAAACCGGCAGAGTGACGACCTAATAGCACGAAAAACGAAGCGAGAATGTGGCGGTACCGGCGGGGCATCGCCTTTTATAGTCTCTCCCCTCTACTATTAATCTTCCCTCCAACAATATATATATATATATATGTGAACGAAACGACGAACGAATATAAACGAATAGTACAGGTCCAGTCAGATATATTTCAGAAAGAAAAACTGGCACTTTTCTTAGATCTCAGCTGAGCGGTTGACCACCGTATTCTGCTAGGCAAATAAGAATACTATGGTGTCTGGAAAGGCTTATTGATCTTAATGGAAAGCTATTTACCAAATAGGAGCCAATATGTAGGGATCAAATGTACAGACGAAGGTATAGAAAAGATGGCAAGATCTAAAGTCAGCAGGATAACCCGTGGGGTACCACAAGGGCTTATATTAGGGCCTACTCTCTTCACAGTTTTCACCAATGATCTGATGGGCAACATCAAAAATGAAGTCCCTGACATACACTTAGTGATATTTGCCGACGAAATAAAAATTAGTTCTGATAATATAAATGATCTCAACAAAAAAGTTCAGGCCACTATGCTAGCTTTCAATGCATGGTTTATCTCTCTCTATTCAATTAAACACAAATAAAACTAATAGGATGTTGTTCAAAGCTATAGCAGAAAATAATGATACCCTACGGATTTCTATTAATGAAACCTCTATCGCACAGGTTGAGAAGGTGAAATTTTTTGGTGTTAGACTTGAGTCATGCTTAAATTGGAAACCAGAACTAAACGCGATTGATAATAGCATAAGCTCGGCCTGCTATGCACTAAGAAGTTTAAGGAAGGAAGAAACAAAGGAACATCTTCTAACAGTTTATTACACCCTAGTAGAGTCCAGACTACGTTAAAGCATACAATTTTGGGATAACAGCTACATGTAAAACCTCACAAAATGGTAATACGCACCATTGTAAGACTTTCACCATGGATATCTTTCAAGGATCATTTCGCTAGGCTGCATGTTTTGGCCGTTCCTTCTTAATACCCATATGTATTATTAACCGATTTTTTAAAATAGATCACTAGACTAAAAACTCCAGATGAGAAAGTACTAAGGTAAATATGGGGCGCGAAGATGTCCGAAACAATACTGTGATCTCCTCTTTGAAATTTGTGGAATAGTAGTGCTCGCTACCAAGCTGTTAGATTCTACAATGCGTTGCCTTGTATTTTTAAAACTAAGCTGAAAAAATCTTGCTCACGAAATGTCTTTATTTACTTGATGTTTTTTTTTCTTCATTGATACCTTAATATAAGTTAATTATTAGTATTAGACTTTGCACGTAGATAAGGATGGAAGCAAGAGCAGATCCCTTACACAATCAATTAAAAACAACTGCAAGAACCAATCACCAACCTTTTTGGGCCAAATTCTCAACAATAGATCTCGATCCAAATTTAACATGACGAAAACAATAGAGAATAAAATAAGTGACGGGGATTTAAAGGGAGCTGCTCAACTTCTTTTCTCGAGCGATGCTGTCGCCCCTGACTCCCCGGACACTCTGCACGCGCTGGAGTCAAAGCACCCAGCACCTTCACCAACACTGCACCTCCCTGATCCCCCCAACCTTTCTGAACGTACTCCCCAGGCTACAGCCGAGGACGTCGCATCTGCGGTAATGTCCTTCAGAAGTGGTTCCGCAGGCGGCCTCGACGGCATGACCCCGCAACACTACAAAGACCTGATCTGTGGAGCCGTCGGGGACGTCGGGCAGACTCTCCTGGCGGATATCGCTGAACTGGCGAGCCTCATGTTGTCTGGAAAGGTACACGAGGGCATAACAGACGTGCTATACGGAGCTAATCTGTGTGCCCTCATAAAGAAGGACGGGGGTATCAGACCCATCGCTGTAGGCAATACCATCCGCCGCATAGTGTCAAAGATCTGCTGTAGGTATATCCTACCAGATCTTTGCACTACCTTACAACCGGTACAGCTGGGTTTCGGTAGCAGGGGAGGCTGCGAGGCCGCTGTGCACGCGACTCGCACCTTCCTAGCTAACGGAGGAGGTGACGTGCTGCTGAAGGTAGACGTGAAAAACGCCTTCAATTCGGTAGACAGAGGCGCCCTGCTATCCCAAATTAAAGAGCATACACCATCTATCTACAATTATATGTGGCAATGTTACAGTAAATATTCTAAATTAATCTTCAGGGACCATCTTATAAATTCTGCCGTCGGCTGTCAGCAGGGCGACCCACTGCCAACGCAGCGCCGGTCGATGGTCCCGTCATGCCAATCCTAATGACGTCATCCGTCGGGCCCTTGCCAGCTGTGGCGTGCCAGCAATACTTGAACCCAATGGGCTGGCACGCGACGATGGCAAGAGGCCAGACGGAATGACGCTCATTCCCTGGCAGAGCGGGAGGTCGCTAGTATGGGACGCGACATGCGTAGATACGCTGGCACCGTGTCACCTTTCGGCAACCTCAGCCACAGCCGGCGCTGCGGCGGCAGCAGCAGAGTGTCTCAAAAGCCGCAAATACGCCGCACTCGGCGACGACGATTTGTTTATGCCGTTCGGCTTTGAGACCCTTGGGCTGTGGGGCCCTGACGCTCGAAGAGTCCTCAAAGACATCTCTAAGAGGCAGCGTCCCGCAGCGAACTCAGGGAAAATTTTAATTTAGTTTAGTGCAGTTATAGTTTAGTTTTAGTTTATAATATATAATAGATAAAAACTGTTTCTAAATATTTGAACACAAAAAATATGTGATAATTCAGTAAATAAACATTTTTATGAGTGATATTATTAGTTAATCTTAAGATTTGTTTTTCTAATGCAATGTAAATTGTTTGAAGAATAAATAAAATGAACAGAAACTGAAACTTAGTCGACCCATCGACATGTTATGGCGGCGATTTGAGTAGTCCCGTAAGAAAAAGGCCAGACTTAACTTGTATGATATTGTACTGAATTCTCCGAAGTGACCATAAGCGACAAAGCTAACCGAATGGTGTACGGCACTGAAAGAAACATCATAAGAGTAGCCCCCAGAATCCCGAGGCAGGTGGGGGAGCGAATGCTATTGTCTGATTTCTTTTTTTTCGGTGGGGTGATGTAACTGGCGTTGTTGGGCAAAGTTGGCTGTTATGGGTTTTCGGGGATTCAATTGTGGTTCTGTGCAATTTCAGTTCAGGAACTACCTTCATTAGTACATTGCTTGTTGAAAAATGGCGCCGATTTTTTAAGTTTTTTCTTGATTTTTTTAAATCGTTGTCTGCCATTGATTGCTCCGAGATTATGTACTTGATCAGCGCGATGCTTGAACGTTAGTGGGTTTTATAGAGGGAGTCGTTTTTAATACACATTGAAGTATTTAGGTACGTAACTAAAGTCATAATTCATAATTCTTTATTGCACAAAGATAAATAAAAAGTTACATTCGTTGAAAACATATTTGAGATTTCAAATAGTCAAATAGTCAAATAGTCAAAGTACTTTATTACTGTAGATATATACATATACTTAGCAAACGTCATTTTTTGCCTCTTCTCTACATTGGACCACTGTGGGAGAAGAAGGGCGTAGAAACTCCCACAGATTTATTTTTAGATCTCTTTTAAAAATAGGTTGTGCTTAACTAACACAAATATGAAAAATTTAATTGTTATGATTAATAAGCAGGAATAAATAATTACAAAATTATTAACAGCAAGGTCTGTGTTGAGCCAGATTAACCCCATACAGTCCTGTCATTTAAGTAATCTTGAACATTGTAATATCCCTTTTTCGACAAAGTCGCTTTAACATGCTTTTTAAATTGCTCAAATGGCAATTTCAAAATCTCCAGAGGTATCTTATTGTAGTAGAGAATGCACTGACCCTTGAAAGAATTGCTAACCTTCGCGAGTCTAAAACGGGGCGCACATAGTCTGTGATTATTTCTTAGGTTAACATTACAGCTGTCGCTAAGTTTGGAAAATGTTGTAAGGTTCTTGCGTACATACATTATATTTTCGAAAATAAATTGACTAGCTACTGTTAGTATGTCAATTTCTTTAAAAAGCTCTCTTAAGGAGTTTGTTCGTTTTAAATTATAAATTGCTCGAATAGCTCTTTTCTGTAAAATAAAAATAGTTTGAATATCCGCTGCTTTCCCCCACAACAAGATACCATAGGACATCACACTATGAAAGTAACTAAAATATACTAGCCTAGATGTAGCCACATCCGTGCTTTGTCTGATGTTCCTAACAGCGTAAGCCGCAGAACTTAATTTACCAGCCAATTTATCTATGTGGGGTCCCCACTGCAATTTGCTATCAATGGTTATTCCAAGAAACTTCGTATCGTTTACCAATTCTAACGTGCTGTTGTCTAACACCAAACTGGTCTCAACTTGCCTGACATTTGGAAGTGAGAATTTGATACACTTGGTTCTACCAGCGTTTAACAATAAATTATTAACTGTGAACCAATTCAAGGTTAAAGACAATACACCATTAACATCATCAAAATCTCCTATTTTGTCTTTAAATTTTGAAGACCATTGAAGTATCATCAGCAAACAACACTATGTCAGTTAATTTCTCCACCATGAAAGGCAGATCATTAATATATACCAGGAATAAGAAAGGGCCTGATATGGAACCTTGTGGAACGCCAATTTTAACACCCGATCCATCAGATTTTACGCCGTTAACTTCTGCCTTTTGAATTCTATTGCTTAGGTATGATCTTAGTAGATCCAACGCTTTATTTCTAACTCCGTAATGATTTAATTTAATTAATAGCGTATTATGATCAACACAATCAAACGCCTTCGACAAGTCGCAAAAAACTCCGATAGCATCCTGTGCGGCCTCCCATGCAGAATAAATATGAGATACAAGGGTAATACCTGCATCCGTAGTCGATTTACCCCTAGTGAAACCATATTGTTTAGCGTGGAGTTGTTTTGTTCGGTTGAAGTGTGAGAGCATTTGATTGAGTATAATCTTTTCAAATATTTTACTTAGTGTTGGAAGAACAGATATTGGTCTGAAATTTGAAGGATCGCCCTTATCTCCCGATTTAAACAGCGGTATCAGTTTACTGTGTTTCATGAGGTCTGGAAAAGCCCCATCGTCAACACATTTATTGAATATATAAGCTAAGTGTGGGGCGATAACTAGAATTAATGAACCAATGACTTTGACTGATATACCCCACAGGTCTTCCGTATTTTTAAGTTAAGTAATTTAAACGTTTTGACAATGTCCTGGGGATATACATGATGAAATTTTAAATATACATTACTGACGCTAGTGTTATTTTTTAATAAAGTCTCTGCTTCAAATGGAGATGAATTTAGACGGTCCGTTGTGAGTACGGGTACATTGGTGAAGAATGTTTCAAAAGCTCGAGCAACATCAGCGTTGGATTTAACAACATCATCACCTATCTTTAGGCAGAAATCACTGTCCCTTGGTATAACTTTGCCAGTTTCGCGGTTTATTATTTGCCAAACTGTTTTCATTCTATTATTTGAATTTTGAATTTTTCTATTAATGTGTAAAGTTTTTGCAGTTCTACAAACCAACTTGAAAGTTTTGGAATATTTTTTAACATAGTCATGAAATTTTCGATCAAAGTTATAGGTTTTTTGATCATAAAGGTCATATAAGATAACTCTACTTTTACGAATTCCAAACGTTGCCCAGTCATTAAATTTAGATTTACCGTTGTAGTCACTGACTTTCTTTAATTTGAAAACTTTATTCAATTCTGTCTGAATAATGTTGAAGAAGTCTGAGTAGATTTTGTTTGGGTTATGTTCATTAAAATCCGGTACTGGCGAATTTATATCTAAGTTTTTCGTATATGTCTCTAGTCTATGGGATGTAATAGGCCTATAAAATGATGGACCAGTTTTATCCTTAATAGTAATTGGGAATGAAACTGTTTGACCACTGTGATCGGAGGGTAAGCAGTTAATTACACTTTTACTTGTGAATGCACAGTCACAAAAAACGTTATCTAAGCAAGTTTGGCTGGTAAGTGTAATTCAAGTCGGCTCTAGAAATACATGACATAAATTAAATGATTTGAACAGAGTTATTAATCGTCGCTTCAGTGTTGTATCTACAAGCAGATCTACATTAAGATCGCCACAAATAATTAACTTTTTTCTGTTATTACAAAGTTTAATGAGGGCTTCCTCCATAATTTTCTCAAATATTTCGAAATTGCCATGGCCTTTTTCATCCCTCGGTGGCCTGTAGACACAAACAATAATATGGCTATCTAACTCAACACAGGATACCTCTATTTGTCTTTCAACAGTAAGTGCAAGAATATCTTTCCGTTGTTTCACCTTAATATTATTTTTCACTAAGATTAAAGAACCACCTCTATCAGCAGTCTTTCTATTGTAACAACTGACAATTTTGTAATTATTTATGTTAAAAGACATCATATTTTCCTTCAACCAGTGTTCAGTAACACAAATAATATCAATGTCAGAATTTTTTAGAAATAATTCTAACACAAGTTCTTTGCTAGGTAGCCCCTGGATGTTTTGATGGGCAATATTTAACTGGGGCTTACATTTTGACATATTTAGTGGCTCTTGTATGCTAGAGATTTCCTCTATTGTCTTATGAACTAATTTAAATTACTTGGAACAGATTCCAATGTTGCATGCAAAGTATAATTAACAGGTGAATTCCCAATAGGGGTGCATGTCATATTACTCTTAAAATAAGCTGATGTCAAGTTGAACTTAGTTAAACCAACTATAGCTGCGTCGCATATATTATAAGCTAACAATGTAGCTACTAATTTTCTATATTTATTAGACAGGTACAATGTATCCCGTGTCAGAGTAAAGTTATGAATAAAATTATTCATGTCGAAATATAAAATAGCATCGCTGTGATGACATGTTAAATTAAATAAATGAATATTCATTCTATGCACAGATTTGTTCTGTAGTTCTGTCAAATTACAGGCATATGGAAAATTGCATAGTATAAATTTGCATTTCATCCTACTATGTATGTCTAGAAGTGTTTCAACACTTTTATTCAAATCATTCCGACTAATGTTTGAATGATTTCCTACCATAATTACAATAGTGCTGTACTCATCATAGATACCGCGACTAATCATCTTCACTACATCTACAAATGAACTATTTGGACAGCAAATGTTCGTTACTTTTTGGTTAAGCCGGTTATGTAATAGAGTCCCAAATCCTGCACCTACTTTGTCGGAGAACAACAGCGTTTTTCTCTGAGCACATATTTTGGTAGCTGGCGGTACACGAGTGGAGGTGAGTGGCGGGACACACGTGTTGGAGTGCGGTTTGATGCACGTGGCGGCGGTTGGCGCGGCATTCGCGGCAGCGAGCGTCGCAACGTGCTCAACGGCGAACGGCGCGGCCCTCGGGGCAGCTTGCGGCATGACACACGCCTCAGCAGGGACAGCGAGCGGCGCGGTGCTAGCGCTGTTGAGCTGAGAGGTGTCTCCTCGTCGACGACGGTTACGCTGTTTTTTGGTTGGGGCAGCGGTGGACGCTGCAACACTCTCGTTGAGGGGGGTCGAGACCAAAGTTAGTGATGTGAGCTCGTTCTCCTTGCTGGTCTCATTCTCCTCATTCTCAATTAGAACGCCCACCAATTCCGCATTCTGGCGTTGTAGCTGTACTAACTCAGACGTCGCGGCTCTGAGTTCTGCTAACTCACTTTGCTCTTTGGCATAACATTGTAGTGTATTTGCTAGCAGGTCATGTTGATGCTGGATTTCTACTCGGGCATGTTGAAGGTCCGACTGTAAACCTACATTTTTTCCCCGGAGCTCTTGCATTAAGGAGATTCTTAATATTCTGTTTGATTGCCGTTTCAAGGCTAATTTCAGTACTTTTATATTACCTCTAGTTTTCTTCATGAATTTATTTAATTTAAAATATTTTTTAATTTTTCTGCTGCTTGTCTGCATGGCTTGAACAATAGTGCTTAGGTTGGCTACTTCTAGTTCTTGTTGGATAGAGGTAATGTGGCGAGATTCATTGTAGTCTTTTTCTATGCACATATCAGTCAACTTCAAGTTTGCCTCATTGAGTTGGTATTGGAGGAATTTACTGCGATCACAAGCAGAAGCAAGGTCAGTGCGCAGGGTGTCAAAAGATTCCACAAGTTTTTCCAATCTTTGAATCTCATTTTGCGACTCCTCGTGTGTTTCTCGCAAAGTAGACACACTATCTCTAAGCTGTGAGTTCTTGGCTCTCAAGCTTTTTATCTCAAAGTCATTTTCATTGCGCTCTTCCAATAGCCTTTGGTTTAACTCCTCTGCGTCAGTTAGTTGTTGCTGTAGTGCGTGCATTCTCCGCGTAGTAATATTTGATGCCATGCCTGGAAATAAAATAAAAAAGAATGGGTGCTCCGAACAAAATTAAAATAAAACAGAAGGAATAAAGACTTGCAGTTAGTAGCTGTAGTACTGATATGATAGTTCCTAATTCCCTATATAGCTATTGTACGACAAAGTCAACAAGTTTCAATTAAACTATTACAAGTCAATATAGGTTAACAGTATAAATGTCCTGAACTAATTAAATTTATATTTATTATCTAACAATTTTAGTCTTTTAGCAAGTGTTGTGATGATCAGCTGTGAAGTGAGTACCTAATATGTCTCTAGAATCACCTACAAGCTTACATTATATTCGCACTAATTGCCAAGGTCTAACCTACCAGTGCCTTGTGTATATCGTGTAATAATTATGAGTGAACAGCTAGTTTTATCGTCAAAAGTACTTCCACAGATTGTCAAGTGCTAAGAGACAAAACAAAGACGCTGCGGTGTGAGGATGGACGTTTCTCACAATAGTGAGAGTTGAGCAGTATGTAGTGTATAAGTATATAGTTAAGTTCAAATCATATACTTGTAAAATATGAATAAGCAAATATGAAAACAATACTCCCCCGGGGTTTTTCCGTTGGCAGTTTGAAATTTCCTTTGTCTTTCGGTCCGTGATCGTTTATTTTATCACAATTACAATTCTGACCACATTTAGCACTGGCACACTTTAGTTGACTAAACAAACACTTAAATTAACACTATATTCACAAATAGACGAATTAAAACAAATTAATTTAGTTAAAATACAGCACAGCTGTTTTTGACCAATTTCTTCCAGCAAACCAAGGCATGATAGGAAAAATTACCATGAAAGGCTAGGCAGTGCACAATATATGTATAATAACTTATCTATATTAAATAATAAATTAAATATCTATAAAATATGTAAAATAATATATCTATATCCAAACTACTAAATAAGTACCAATAGATACATAAACCTGTACATATAGTAATAATATACATACTATAACTACTATCATGAAAGAGAGAGGAAGTGCTCTTTTACCCGGTTTTTGAAAGAGAAAAGAGTGGGACTTTCTCTTATCTTGCAAGGAAGTGCGTTCCATAGTAGTCAAGTCATATTCCTTCTCATGGTAACACTATATTTATAAATCTTGTCTGTAGTAAATGTACCTAAAGAACATAGATATTATTAAAGAATATGTAGTAGCCTATATTCACTTGTTAGTAACTTAAATCCTCCTTGTAAGAGATCTACCGCTTTTGAACAAAAAATAAGTGATGAAGACAGTTTCTGAACTCAGCAAAAATAATGAAACAAAAAGTTTCAGTAAAAATTATAGGTGGTTAGGCATATTATTCTGAACAACTATTTCTATGAGACTGATTTGATCTGAGCAACTTTAATCTTTACTTCCCCAAACAAACCGAGTGGCTGCTCATAGCAACGCGTGGGTGAATGTAATACCTACTTATAATTAATTCGTACATGAATGTAAATGTATTGAATTGAATAATTTATAAAGTACTTACACGTTGAATGTAAGAAGCTTAATATCGGAGTATTCACTGTTTCGATTTATTATGGAAACCTGTCACGAATTCTTAGAAGGTATTGATACATACCCTCTTAGTGTTAGCTGTGGCAAATAAAACATTTTCTTATTTATTAATAAAATAAGCTATTAATGAACTGTTTAACTTCCACTTGATTTATGCACTAAAATTGCATTTTACAGAAAGCTTTATTGAAAAAAATCACGTTGCACAATTTACCAAATACATATAGCTTTCTGCAAAATTATAAGTATGATGGATGATACAGAACACCGTCTCAGACACATATACATACACACACACACACATACATACACAGTCACACCCTCACACACTCACCCTCATACACAAACACACACACACGCGCGCGCGCGCTCATCCACACACTCTTCTACGCTCACTCACTCATACGCATGCAGCATGTTAGGAATCAAATATTTTATTTTATTATTTTGTCTCTCCTTCCGATGGAGCACATATTTCACATTGTTTGATTGTTTTCTTCTTAATAGCTATTTCCATTACCAATAACTCGTTAATGCTTACAGAAGAACATGACACCACCGAACCATTGTCTACGATCCTCGTAAGAGGAACGGGCCTACTAACCGTAAATACATGCTACCTGTGATCCAAGTTATGGTAGTAGTCACATAAAATTACGTCTTTTGTTATGTTTTACTATAAGTATAATACAAGCACTATAATGAAGTCATTCTAACCAATACTTGCATAAATTATAATAATAATTATTATTATTATACTTCAAATGACTCGCAAAAATGGTTATAGCCTGAACAAATGTAAGACGCAAAATAGAAAGAAACCATCCGTTCTATAAATTGACTTCAAATAGTGTTCAAATCTTAAGATATTCTTCTCTTGATAGAAATTTTAAATTATAGCCCTCCCGCTGGAAACGCGAGGTTCGTGGAGTCAATCCTCTTGCTCTGGAAAGGTCAATATGGAACGTATTACAGGTATTTGTCAAAGACTGTTTCTTGAGAGAATCTGCGCCGGCTCTGGCATAAGAAATAGATCCAAAACGACTGCGAAATTATGACGAGATATTTTCTTACGATTTTTTACCTTCTTATCTCCAGAACTAAAAGAGCGCCGAGCTAATAAACATAAATTAAGTAATGGGTTTCACTCTTACTTCTCACACAGGAGATGCAGGTTCGAATCCTGACCAGTGAGATAATTAATTAATCAGTACATTTATCGGATGATCCGTGTATCGGATGACACTTAAGCTGTAGGTCCCGGCTACTATCGCTACGTGTAAGTGGTCGTAAAACCCCTCCACAACCCGTTATGAGCCAGCGTGGTGGAATACGGCTTAATCTTACTCGTATCCAAGTAAAGGTCTGTGCCCCTGGGTGGGGACATCAATAGGCTACTTTTCAATTTAATTTAATCTAATCTTCAGAACTGCGACAGTGGTTTTGTCCCCTATCACGCAAAAAGGAGAACCTATTTAATGTCTGGCTAAACCTGGACGCCACTGTGCTTCTACCACCCCGTATTGGAAAAGGTGCGACGCTATGTTTTTGGTTTGTTTTTCTTCGGTTTTGGAAGCTATTTTATATATTTTATGGCTATTAAATATGATTATTAATGATAGCCTTGGGAATAAAAATATATCACACTGCAGTCGAGAGTTATGTTGTACACGTCCGATCCTTGTAGACGTCTAAATAAAAATAAAATAGGCCCAGTTTAATCCAAATTGGCATTCAATAGGCAGTCTAGAGTTTTAGATTAAGCGCTCCACTAAATTCATTGGCTACTCCATTTTTTAATTCTGCTAACGTTCGATTTTCGAAAACCAATTACATTTCCCGCCAGAAGTTTCTGGAGCTAGATAGTCGTTCAAAAAGGAGGGGCCCCTACCCGCCGCCGGCTACGCTATCCGTTCAGAAATTAAAACGATCTCAATATAACTAATGGCTTTTTAAGATTTTATAACAAAGAGTTTTATCACAATCATGATATAAGTTCGATTGAACTTACTCGGAGCGGAGAAGACATGACTTGCTGTTTTTTACTGACTTCAAAAACTCCAAGGAGGTTCGTCTTGTGATTTTAGTTGTAGCATTTAGATCGTAGCGTCTTAGAAAACATAATGGAACAATGTGGCGAACCATATACCATATACCCAGGGCCCGCTCGGGTTTTTTATGACATTCGGTTGACCCTACTGATCTAAAAGAAGCCTAATACCTAATTACAGTATGAAAAAGATAACATGGTGCTAAACGGGTGTCGGTCTTACGCCCGGTTTCTGAAAGGAAAATTAGCTGTGACAACTTGTTAAACTCTTTTTAAACGCATTTCAGCCAATCACATGCCGCTATTTTGAATTAATGATCGATTCATCGCTTGTTACATTTGACAACTCTTTCGGAAACTTGGGCCTGTTTTAGTGCATAAAAATACCGATTACTCAAATGAATCTATACACTCTTCAAACAATTGGATGGATGGATGCAGCAATTTTGGATAGATTTTGATATTCTTTTTACAAGTTCGATTCTTACCGATTGTTTTGGTAACATCCCTAGTGTTTTAAAAGAATATTCACTCATATCTGTCATATCACTTCTAAGATTTTATAAACTAAGTTATAAAACTAATTTAATATAGACAGTATATCGTTGAATCCTATAGGCATGTTTTTTTTTTAATAAATAGCGTTCAATGTTGAATCGGTTCAGTAAGTAATTTATGACAGTTGATTAAATCAAACTTCGAAATAGCTCACTAGAGGGCGTGAGAGAATTTGAGGTTCAACCCTGCAGTCCGAAATAATGAAAATGTGTTAGTGCGAGCTTGGGAGTTTACACAATTCAGACTACAAGTATGCAGAAACCAAAATTCTAATACACCATGTAGCGAGCTGCTTTGATAATTTATTAGTTGATAAATATCAATTAATGCAAATTCATCCATCTCTGCAATTCGGAGCAACATTCTCAATTTCAACGTCTCAGAAAACCAAATGACAGCAGCAATCTCCAGACAATTTCTTCGTATTTCTGAACGCAACTCCGTTACTTATTTACCACAGTAACCACTCAACCGTTCAGAACCTGTAAGGGGTCTTTTTTGCACCTACCCGCCACCCGACAGACAGGACTAAACACTTAGATGCGGGTAGCTGAAGACGGTGTGGTTTTGAGGTCTAGATTTAAAATTAACGGCGTAGATATATTTAATTTTAAAACAGGCTGTAGCTTGGAAACGAATTGTTTTTCGCTTAATAGTAGTTTATGTGACTGCTACATAATGGAGAGATAATAATATCCCTCGAGAGTTTTAATGCCTAATTATGTACAGTTACATACACCAGTTTATCTACAAACATATCATAAGCTCTCTTTGATGTGTTCAGTAACCGCATGTTCGACGGGCATTGTGGCATTGATAATTGCTCAGCAGTTGTTTAGCCTGTTCTGTAGTACCAACTTCACAGACAAACTAGGGGCGGCACGCAGGCGGGCGTCGGCGTTCGAAATTTGAATGTCATAATTTTAAAATATCAATATTCAGAAAATAAATTGGTTTTTACCAAGAAGTTTATCATTATGCTGGACGTAACGTGTGGTTTTGGGACACAGTAAAGAGGGTTTATGATATGAGTGTAGATAAAGAATACAACAGCATCGAATACATATATTGATAGTCGTTTATAATTACGTAATGCTCACGTTAGGTTATAATAAAAATAAACAAAAGCTAACTCATCTTTAAAAATAGGTGTCTTCCAGCAAACCAAGGTGTGAAGGGGCAAAATACCGTGAAAGGGTAGTCAGTGCATTATGATTTAAAGGACTTCTTGCTGCCACATTATAAGGCAGCTCTAGCAATAGTAATAAATAATGGAATGAGGAAGCCGTACAAATCGATTTTTACATAAACGTGAAGTTTTGCTCCACGACGAGAGGGAGCAAAATGCTACTTTTCTGTTTATGCTATTTTTTATTTATTCATTGGCATGTAGCATTTACGCAATGTGCCAATTGAACAAAGATCTTAATAAAATAATCGATTGTTATTCGTAATCGATTAAAAACGAGCATGTTTCAAGTTCTAACGTTATATGAAAATTTATAGTTTTATAGTTTGAAAAAGGCACAATAAATTATATGTTTTACTGAAAACTATCAAAACTATCAATGACTGTTTATGTGATATAATGAATATTGCTATCCGATACCATTGTAATATTAGATTCGATTATTTTTACACATTATAGCACAGGAATATTTTATCTGTGGTGACCTTTCCCTAATCCTTCACAATCCGCCATTATAAAAAAAAGTTTTGTTTTCGTTGTTCGATAACTGTAAAAGTGGTGAGACTATAATTCAAAGAATAGTTATTTCATTATTTTTAGAGCATTTTATTTAATTTTTCCTCATAGTCGGTGTGAAAAGTTGTATGTCTCACTCAGGAGCAAAATTATTTTACGCTTGAATCCTTCGTTACGCTAAGGATTCCAACTTAGAATTCCTCGCTACGCTCAGGATTCTACCGTAGAGTCCTTCGCTTCGCTATGGATTCAATGTACCGCCCTCGCCGTAAATACATCATTCTGTTCCCTTGAGACACAAATAACTATTATATATCTTTCTTCATATGAGCGAACGTCAAAAATTAAGGTGATCCAACGACAGGTGATTGTCTTCTATATTCTTGTGTAGAAAATATTTTCTATTTATCCCTTAGATATTTAATTATTTAAAGAAATACAATCTCCAGAATACATTTCCCAAAACAATTCTACCCAAATAGCACATTTCCAGTCGGCCTTTATTCCAGGTTGTGCCTTATCGGACCCGCAATATATGGACGCGATAAATAAACAAAAGGCGGCCCGTAACGCATTGATATTACCCACCTAGAAGATATCGCCGGGTATATACTCGTATAGGCCTTATCTGAACGTTTAGATTTTTCGCGAAAACCGGTTTTATGGTGGAAAAGATTTACAATAATGCGATTGGGTTTCGCTTATTGTTTTTTTTTTATCCTTTGGTGATGGGTTGTTTTTTTCTTGGCGATCAATGTTAGAGCGTTGATGATACAATAGTTGCGTACCAAGAATTGTCTAAGAAACACGATGCATCTTTCTTTACTTTTAACATCGTGTTTGTGCAAGTTTTTTTTCTTGCAATGTTAACGGTGCAATTTTATGACTTTTGATGACTGACGTCTTGCACCTACAAAATACCAACCAGTGAAATTTCAGCTTCCTAAGACTAGTAGTTTCTGATTTTCATACAAAATGCAAACCCCCATTTCCCCCTTAGGGCAAGATTTTGGCTAAATCCTTAGTGCTACCCTACCCTACGCCACACAAGGAACCCATGTACAAAGTCTTCTTGACTCTTGGTCTTCCGGGTCAGTGTGCGTTGTCTGACGTCACTACACCAGAATAGCGTGTTCAAACAGTGGTCCAATGTAGAGAAACAGTAGAGGCAAAAAAAAATGTTTACTAACAATTTAGATAAGATTTGACTTGATTTGTTGTTAAGTAAGAAGTGTAGATATCTATTTACAAATGGTGCGTTAACAGTCATAATAAAAGTAAAAACTAACCTTAAACTTACTTCATTTACATACGTATCATAAACCCTCTTTCCTGCGTCCAAAAACCACACGTTACCACCAGCATAATATTAAACTTCTTGGTAAAAACTCATTTCTTATCTGCATATTGATACATTATGACCATAATGTACCGATACATTATGACCATAATGTACCAAAATTCTGACATTGATATTATTTGTGTTACTGAACACTGGTTGAAGGAAAATATGATGTCTTTTATTATAAATAATTACAATATTGTCAGTTGTTACAATAGAAAGACTGCTGATAGAGGTGGTTCTTTAATCTTAGTGAAGAATAATATTAAGGTGAAACAACGGAAAGATATTCTTGCACTTACTGTTGAAAGATAAATAGAGGTATCCTGTGTTGAGTTGGATAGCCATATTATTGTTTGTGTCTACAGGCCACCGAGGGATGAAAAAGGCCATGGCAATTTCTAAATATTTGAGAAAATTATGGAGGAAGCCCTCATTAAACTTTGTAATAACAGAAAAAAGTTAATTATTTGTGGCGATCTTAATGTAGATCTGCTTGTAGATACAACACTGAAGCGACGATTAATAACTCTGTTCAAATCATTTAATTTATGTCATGTATTTCTAGAGCCGACTAGAATTATACTTACTTGCTTAGATAACGTTTTTTGTGACTGTGCATTCACAAGTAAAAGTGTAATTAACTGCTTACCCTCCGATCACAGTGGTCAAACAGTTTCATTCCCAATTACTATTAAGGATAAGACTGGTCCATCATTTTATAGGCCTATTAAATCCCATAGACTAGAGACATATACGAAAAACTTAGATATAAATTTGCCAGTACCGGATTTTAATGAACATAACCCAAACAAAATCTACTCAAACTTCTTCAACATTATTCAGACAGAATTCTGTGCAACAACGGTAACTACAACGGTAAATCTAAATTTAATGACTGGGCAACGTTTGGAATTCGTAAAAGTAGAGTTATCTTATATGACCTTTATGAACAAAAAACCTATAACTTTGATCGAAAATTTCATGACTACGTTAAAAAATATTCCAAAACTTTCAAGTTGGTTTGTAGAACTGCAAAAACTTTACACATTAATAGAAAAATTCAAAATTCAAATAATAGAATGAAAACAGTTTGGCAAATAATAATCCGCGAAACTGGCAAAGTTATACCAAGGGACAATGATTTCTGCCTAAAGATAGGTGATGATGTTGTTAAATCCAACGCTGATGTTGCTCGAGCTTTTGAAACATTCTTCACCAATATACCCGTACTCACAACGGACCGTCTACATTCATCTACATTTGAAGCAGAGACTTTATTAAAAAATAACACTAGCGTCAGTAATGTATATTTAAAATTTTATCATGTATATCCCCAGGACATTGTCAAAACGTTTAAATTACTTAACTTAAAAAATACGGAAGACCTGTGGGGTATATCAGTCAAAGTCATTCGTTCAGTAATTCTAGTTATAGCCCCACACTTAGCTTATATATGCAATAAATATGTTGACGATGGGGCTTTTCCAGACCTCATGAAACACAGTAAACTGATACCGCTGTTCAAATCGGGAGATAAGGGCGATCCTTCAAATTTCAGACCAATATCTGTTCTTCCAACACTAAGTAAAATATTTGAAAAGATTATACTCAATCAAATGCTCTCACACTTCAACCGTACAAAACAACTCCACGCTAAACAATATGGTTTCACTAGGGGTAAATCGACTACGGATGCAGGTATTACCCTTGTATCTCATATTTATTCTGCATGGGAGGCCACACAGGATGCTATCGGAGTTTTTTGCGACCTGTCGAAGGCGTTTGATTGTGTTGATCATAATACGCTATTAATTAAATTAAATCATTACGGAGTTATAAATAAAGCGTTGGATCTACTAAGATCATACCTAAGCAATAGAATTCAAAAGGCAGAAGTTAACGGCGTAAAATCTGATGGATCGGGTGTTAAAATTGGCGTTCCCAAGGCCCTTTCATATTCCTGGTATATATTAATGATCTGCCTTTCATGGTGGAGAAATTAACTGACATAGTGTTGTTTGCTGATGATACTTCAATGGTCTTCAAAATTGAAAGACAAAAAGGAGATTTTGATGATGTTAATGGTGTATTGTCTTTAACCTTGAATTGGTTCACAGTTAATAATTTATTGTTAAACGCTGGTAAAACCAAGTGTATCAAATTCTCACTTCCAAATGTCAGGCAAGTTGAGACCAGTTTGGTGTTAGACAACAGCACGTTAGAATTGGTAAATGATACGAAGTTTCTTGGAATAACCATTGATAGCAAATTGCAGTGGGGACCCTACATAGATAAATTGGCTGGTAAATTAAGTTCTGCGGCTTACGCTGTTAGGAACATCAGACAAAGCACGGACGTGGCTACATCTAGGCTAGTATATTTTAGTTACTTTCATAGTGTGATGTCCTATGGTATCTTGTTGTGGGGGAAAGAGGCGGATATTCAAACTATTTTTATTCTACAGAAAAGAGCTATTCGAGCAATTTATAATTTAAAACGAACAGACTCCAGAGAGCTTTTTAAAGAAATTGACATACTAACAGTAGCTAGTCAATTTATTTTCGAAAATATAATGTATGCACGCAAGAACCTTACGACATTTTCCAAACTTAGCGACAGCTGTAATGTTAACCTAAGAAATAATCACAGACTATGTGCGCCCCGTTTTAGACTCGCGAAGGTTAGCAATTCTTTCAAGGGTCAGTGCATTCTCTACTACAATAAGATAGCTCTGGAGATTTTGAAATTGCCATTTGAGCAATTTAAAAAGCATGTTAAAGCGACTTTGTCGAAAAAGGGATATTACAATGTTCAAGATTACTTAAATGACAGGACTGTATGGGGTTAATCTGGCTCAACACAGACCTTGCTGTTAATAATTTTGTAATTATTTATTCCTGCTTATTAATCACAACAATTAAATTTTTCATATTTGTATTAGTTAACCACAACCTATTTTTAAAAGAGATCTAAAAATAAATCTGTGGGAGTTTCTACGCCCTTCTTCTCCCACAGTGGTCCAATGTAGAGAAGAGGCAAAAAATGACGTTTGCTAAGTATATATAAATATCTACAGTAATAAAGTACTTTGACTATTTGACTATTGACTATTGACTATTTGTCAAATTATGACATACAAATTTCGAACGCCCACGCCCACCTGCTTGCCGCATTAATGCCCTCCATTATGTAGCAGTCACATAATATTAGTTTATGTGACTGCTACATAATGGAGGGCATTAATTCTCGAGAGTGGGTTTATGAAACAAGCCGGAGGCGAGTTTCATAATAATATCACTCAAGAGTTTAAATGCCTAATTATGTACAGTTACATACACTAGTTTATCTATACGCTTATAATAAGCTCTCTTTGATGTGTTCAGGAACCGCATGTTCGGCCAGCATTGTGGCATTGATCGTTGCTCTGCAGTTGTTTAGCTTGTTCATTAGTACCAACTTCACAGACAAACTAGGGGCGGCACGCAGGTGGGCGTCGGGGTTCGAAATTTGAATGTCATCATTTGACAAATTTTGGTACATTATGGTCATAATGTATCAATTTTCAGATAAGAAATGAGTTTTACCAAGAAGTTTATCATTATGCTGGTCGTAACGTGTTTAACGTGTTAACTGGTTTTTGGACGCAGTAAAGAGGGTTTATGATAAGTGTGTAAATAAACTATCATTAAGGCTCATAACTTTAAAACTAATCCACCATAGCCATAGATAGTGGGACTCAACTTCCATAGGTATCTGTCATAGCGGTATCCATAAAAGTATACCTAATGGAATTTTCGATAGAAATCGTCTTTGCTACTTAGAACTTGATATTAAAACTATTACGGTTGTCGAAGAACCACGATTTGCTATACCGTTCTATTGATTTCTATTTCCACGGTAACTGTTATATTCAATCGACATAATACCAGACCCGAATAGGAGATGAAACAAGTGCGAGGCGGACTCGCGCACGTAGGGTTCCATAGTACCGCAAAAGTTATTCAATAAGGCTTGTGTTTAAACGATTACCAAAAAATTCGAACATTTAGTACCAATAAATTCGAAATGACTGCTAAAATGGATGGATGTGCACCAAATTGTGTTTAGATAAATGATCACCAAACATCTTTTTATCTAGTTTTCTGTACTTAAGTTTATGTTTTAAGTATTTTTTGTTGTTCTTACATGTTCAACCTAACACGAAGGATAAAGGGGGCTTCGCTTCGCTCACCCCCTTTACCCTTCACCTAAGCTACCGCAGTATTTTGCCCTGATATTTTCTGCAACTTTTGGTGGTCATTTAGCCATTTTGGGTAGGAAAAAAATATTTTGGTGGTTATTATATTTGTTGCCATTCAATAATAATAATAATAATATTTTTTTTATTTCAGGCTATACAAAACCGATACAAATACGGTACAAAAATGAAAACAAAGTAGAACAAAACAGATTCAATCATCGCCGGAATAAGCAGTAGGTATAGTTATTAAATTAAAACTGTTTATATGTAGTTAACAGTTAAGACTAGGTATTTAAATTAGAACTATGGTAACTATTATATTCAAGTTTATTGTATAGGGACTTTGTCTCTTTTCTTAAAATAGTATTTAAAAATTATGAAAATATATTTATATCAACAAGTCCTTTTATTGGTCATGTCACATGAAAGTTTTTTTTTATTTTCCTCCTAATATTTATATTTGAGACTATACCAACGACGAAGCTCAAGGCGTATACTTGACTTTTTTATTGCTAATATTTCTTTAATTGTAATGTTGAATTAAACCACACATTGCTCAATATTCTTTTGTAATATATAGTTTCATCATCAGTAGTTTCAGAGTCAACGGAGAGGGGAAAGTAATTTTTTGTATGTTTTCTTAGGTATTTTTTATTTCAAATGTTTGAAAAAATATAGTGGAAAGCCTCGCAACAAGCCCTTTCATTCGACAAGTCACACAACACAGTGTGATAAACTTTTATTTTTATTTGCTAATTTTTTCCCCTGAGGGGAGAAACTGAGGGGGCACTTAAATTTTAAGGGGATATCTCGACCTTGCAAAGGTCCCCGATACTCCAGGCGGAATGACCCGCTGTGTGAGAGGGATGGAATCGGAGGAAATTGACAAAAAGTCGGTTTTAAATTGATACAAAATTAACTAAAATAGCTATGAAAATTTCTATAAAAGGCAATTTAGTTATTGTCAAAACCCATCTAAATAAATATTTTTGAATTCTTTGCGCTGTTCATTCATTTCGTTCGTTCATTTTAGGGGCACATAAACTTGAGTGTACCTTTCAACTTATTCTGTACAGAATGTCCTCAATGTACTCGTATGCTCGACTTGATAGTATTCGCCAAACTTAACAGCGTGATACTACAAAATATATTAAACATGGTTTAATCTCAAAACAAACGTCCTATAAAAATCCTATGCATTTTTGTCTTTAAACAAGTGTTGAATAGGAGTTTATTTTTTGTGGTAAGACCCACTACAGTGCTGCAGGACGATTTGCGTTAAATAACCGAGTGGTGCGAATCTAATATTATGTGCCTCAACGTTGGCAATAGTGGATTTCGTACGAGTTCGCAGAGGCTTATGTTTACGAACCGAGACATTTACGAGACGAGCCGAAGGCGATGGTCGTAGCGAGGTTCGTAAACAAGCCTTTTCGTACGAGTTAGGAATATAATTTTTCCGCCTGAGATCCCAAAATCAAGCGGCGAAGTTGCTATTTTGAGGTTAGAATGTGGAAAATGTTTTATTATCACTTTTAATGATAAGCTGAATAAGATAAAATACAAGGACTAGTATTTAATCGCACATCAAAAAACCGATTTGCACAGCATAAAAGGATCAACAAAAACATTTTTTATGTTTTATAGTAGTTTATGTGACTGCTACATAATGGAGGGCATTAACCCTTCACTGCATACTAACCCATATATGGTTTCATAGGTTTTGTACTTTATTACCATGCATTAAGGGGTTAATACTCGAGAGTGGGTTTATCAAACGAGCCGAAGGCGAGTTTCATAATAATATCACTCGAGAGTTTTAATGCCTAATTATGTTCAGTTACATACACTAGTTTATCTACATAGTCAGGTCATAAGTTCTGTCACATGTGCAATATGAAATTATTTAGACATGTTTATTATTTATGTAAACATTTGTATAGCAAAATGAACTAAATAAAACATAGATTCTTATGGTAATAAAGTTTATTACCATAAGAATCTATGACCCCGGCGATTTTGAATACAGGCCTTTATTCTGCGCGGCCAGTCGTCTATCGCAGCACGAACGAGGTCCATGTCAATATCGGCGGCTGCCTTAATCAAGGATGCCTTGAAAGACTCCAAATCAGGATGAGGCTTTGAGCAGGTCTTTTCCTCCAAGTGTTGCCATATCTTGTAATCTAACGGACTCAAATCTGGACTGGAGGAGGGCCAGTCTTCGTGCCGGATGAAGTCGATTTCACGCGCCGCCAGCCAGTCTTGTGTGCTTTTCGCTCTATGAGCTGGCGCATAATCTTGTTGGAATACCCAGTGCCTGTTATTAAACATGGTATGAGAAACAGGTTCCACAAGGTTCTTGAGGACTGTATTTTGATACACAACTGCATTCGTTTTTACGCCTTTCTTACAAAAATGTACCTCAGTTAAGCCCCAATAAGAGACTCCCAACCAAACCATGAGCGAGGATGGAAAATGACCTCGTTGGACACGCGGAATACGGATGCTCGCTTCTTCACTGCTGTGTGCGTACACCTTATCATTTTGTTTGTTGTAGCTCTCTTCCACGGTGAAAATTTTTTCATCCGAAAAAAGAATTTCCCGATGCTTTTTTCCCGCGTACCGCTTCAACAAAGCGCGGCATCTCTTCAGTCTCAGGTCCATTAAACGAGCGTCCAAAACGATGTCGTGTTTTTCTTCGATATGCCCTAAGCCCTAAGTCTTCATTTAACATCCTTTTCACCGTGGTCCTGCTTAAACCCCATCTGAAGGGCCAACAGTTTCAGCTTACGTATGGGATTTCTTTGAATTCGCGCCTTCACAGCTTTTATCACTGCTGGAGTCCTAACAGAGCGAGGTCGACCACTTCTTGACCTGTCATCTACACTAGAGTCTTCATTGTATCGTTTTATGGTACGATAAACGAATCTTTTGGTTATATTCAAATTTTTCAGTAAGTCGAAAATCTTAATTGGCGCGTAACCGCAACGATGCAACGCAATAACTGCGACACGGTCTTCTTTAAGTGTCCACTCCATATTTAAAAATGAGGAAAATTCTAAAAAGTACACATTTTTATTTTCATGAATAATTCGAAATTCGAATTCAATAAACTTTTTTGTGGCCAGCGTTCTAAATTCAAAAGTTTTTATTGTGTGACAGAACTTATGACCTGACTGTGTACACACATATCATAAGCTCTCTTTGATTTGTTCAGGAACCGCATGTTTGACCGGCATTGTGGTTCTGCAATTGTTTAGCTTGTTCTTTAGTACCAACTTCACGTAGGCGGGCGTCGGCGTTCGAAATTTGAATGTCAGTACCAACTTCACAGACAAACTAGGAGCGGCATGCAGGCGGGCGTCGGCGTTCGAAATTTGAATGTCATAATATGTATAAAAATTACACATTATGGTCATAATGTGTAATTTTTCAGATAAGAAATGAGTTTTTACCAAGTAGTTTAACATTATGCTGATCGTAACGTGCGGTTTTTGTACGCAGTAAAGAGGGTTTATGAAACGTGTGTAGATAAAATATTTTATGTGTAGGTACTTAAGTTTATGTTTAAAATATTTTTTGTTGTTCTTACATGCTCAATTTATTCGCCTGATACGCTTACGTCCCCAACCGAATCACCAAACCCGCTCAGTTGCATAAGCTCAATTGAGTTGAGTAATGACCTCGTCCTGAAGTACTTGAAGCAAATCAACACCAACACGGGGCTGGTCATGATTATATCTCACATTTATTTATAAGATGTGTAGAACAACTAGAAGATCTTTAAGAGGTCTTTGACGGAGAATATGTCTCCGAAGCAATGGAAAAAAGCCTTTATTGTACCCATGTCGCAGTTAGTTGGTTAAATCAGACACTTAACTAACTCTCTAGACCGTTAATTAAATACCGACGTTTAACCAAGTCACTAAAATTCCCTCAGACAAGTGAGTGAACGAAACGTTTAACTAGTTGTATAAACGTTCCTAGGCAACAAGACATATACAATATAAATATTTTTTTATGTGTACTTAAGTTAATGTTTTAAGTATTTTTTGTTGTTCTTACATGTTCAACCAAACACGAAGGATAAAGGGGGCTTCGCTTCGCTCACCCACTTTAACCTTCACCTGAGCTACCGCAATGTTTTGACCTGATATAAGCTGTGCAAATCAGCTGTTGTCGTGATGCCATCTTGTTTTCCAACACGCCGGCTTTCGGTAAGACAGATTGTTAAACTTTTTCGTCGATGCTTTATTGAAATCAAAATGCTAGTGACTTGGTTAAACGTCGGTATTTGATGAACGGTCTAGAGAGTTAGTTAAATGTCTGATTTAACCAACCAACTGCGACACCTATACTGAAGTGTGAAAGTAGCCGCACCAATAACTTTGTAAACAACTTTTTGCTATGTAAAATCCAAACTATTCACTCCACACCATCCCTACCATTGTACGGTGGTACGGAACCCTCCGGGCGAGAGTTTGAATGACTTTTTTTTTTAATTTTAATTGTAATACCCATAAAAATTATAATAATAATAGCCTTTATTTTTAGGAAAAAGAGTATCTAATTAACATAACCTTCCTTCCCTTCCCCTTGATTGACTTTTGGTACCCTGGGTACCCTTAATTCCATAATTGGTTTTGAATTATATAACCATGGCATAAATTTCAAAATTTCGACCTGTTAAAATGTCAAAGTCAATCATGCTGACAATAAAAGATAAAAAAACATTTGTTTGAATCTTAATAGGTTCATATTAAATCACTTAATTCTGTGTGTATTTTGGTATAGGCCTCCTCCAGCCGTTTCCATTCATTTCTGTTCAGCGCCACTCCTCACTCTCTTCACTCGCCACTCTCGTCCAGTGTTGTCCCAGTGTTAGGCGTAATTCATCCACCCACCTTCTCGCTGGGCGACCCTGGCTTCTAGTGCCATCTCTAGGGTACCAATGGGTGACCTGTTGACTCCATTTGTTCTCTCAGCAGCGTTGCATGTGGCCTGTCCAAATTCTAATTACTGAAATTTTATTATAAAATGTTGTTAATATCTTCCTTCTCTCGTAGCCATCTGAGTTTACCTACTATGGAGTGAAGTCGACAACGGTTTTTTCTCCATGTCCTGATGAATATTTATGATTCTTATGCGTTTCGTGAAACTAAATAAATGAATGAAAAATAAAGAAATAAATCGGTATTTTAATTTAATTTAACTTTTACACAAGGATGGACGGACACACGAGTGATCTAATATCCGCTTTTCCCTTTTAAGGTACGAAACCCTTACAAGATTTTTTTAATTTTCCAGAATGGTATTTGGCACATTTTCCAGAATGTTTTTTTTTTATAATGTGCAATTGCATACATAATATTATTTTCTATTGAAAAATATAGAGACAAGCTTGCCTTGAATACTACGAGTATAAGAGCACATTTTTCATGAAACATAAAGGTTTAAATTACCATTTTTCGAAAATAAATTAAAATGACTCCGCGAATCTTGTGCGTAGAAGAAAAGTACTGTGGTAACAATGGGGACCATGTTTTCTTGACAATAATATATCAAAATATTTTATCATCATTTTATAAAAAAAAAGCTTAAAATAATAATATGAAAGTTGTAATCAAAAAATAAAATAGTTAACGAGGCACAATAAAACAAACAAGAAAGACAGGGTTTGTAGATTATAGGAAGTACTTAACTAGCTTGTTGGACATTTTTCTTTTTTCGATTTTCGAAAAATCAAGCGAATTAAATACAGGACTGTCCCAAAGTGATGCGCTGCACATCCACCCTACCCGCGAGGCTACGTGAATTTTTAGCGATCAGTGGGGAGGGATAAAAAATGGCTTTTTTAAATAGGTTCCGCGGCGGAAAGTGATTTAATGACGCTCTCTCCCAATTCTCATGCTGCTCGCGAACTGATGTGAGTTTTTCACTAGTAATTGATTAAAAAGGGGACCTGAATGAGAATTCTTTGGGAGGTGTGAATGGAATGATTATTGTTGAATTTAAAAGCCTTGTCTCTTAGATTTTGGGGAAGCTTTATTGCTTCGTCAGGTAATGTATTGTTGAAATCAAGGTCTTTGCGAATTGGAATTAACAGGCAAGATTGAAGTTCAACATTGTTTTAAAGAGATTGCTTTTTCGGAGTTCGAATATTGAGCGACCTTTAGATACGAGTAAGAACAGCCAAAACTGAAATCATTAATTGCAAGAAGGCAAAATATTTTTTACAAGTCAAACACTTACTTAAGCATATGCATGGGAAAATAAAAAATAAATAAAATTTGATCAACTAAACTATGAATACAACTAATTATGGTTTGAGTTTGAAAAAAGAAATTTCCCCTTCAAGTGGTAATTCATGGCTGAATCTCGCACAGGAAAAAGAAACTCCATTAACTCTACCAGTTCTTCGGAAATACGCCCGTCAGAGATGATAGCACCAAGAAACTCTACGGGGATGACATATTTTCGTCATGTTTTTTATTATTACACAATGTACGATATAAAAAATATCTAATCTAATGACAATATTATAACATCCTATCCATAAGTGCCAATTAGATGTCTCAAAATAACAATCTAACAAAATAAATAAAGCCGTGGATCAAATGCTCCAAGCTCCAAACTCCATAACCGTTGATATATTTTTACTGCTAATTTATCATTATCATCATCATATACCATTTCAAAATGGGGTCAGCCTTATGCCTTTAACATTCAGAAAGTATACCTATCCATAATATTAACATAAATTCGTGGTAACTAGCAATTCCCTTGCGAACAACTCTATCAAAAAACTTACAACTAAAACTAAACTACCACTGATATCTCTGAGTAGCCATCGATCGTCAGACAAACACACCGCTTTCTCAGATACGATCAGAACATCGATTGTTTCGAGACCCGGGTCAGACTGTGCAAGGTTCAACTCCCGCTCAAGGCATGTGATCCAAGCGACCCGAGAGTGCAGATACAAGATAGGATTACATCTTAATTTTATGTTTCGGAAAGCGTTATATTCTAGACTTGAGAGGGTTATTAATGATGCTGGTAGTCCTCATAGATTAATCCTCACAAATTCTCGAGTCCGTGGCCCAGCGGTATTGGCACATCGGAAACGATGCGGGTAGCAACATCTGGCTGAGACTGGTACTGGATGGATGTCCGTTTCTATGTGGCATTTGTTACTACACCCTTTCATAGTTAAATACGTACCAAACTGTAAATTATATAAATTGCAACCAGTTTTAGATGGTCGATAAACCTTGTCGAAAGAAAAATACGTCAAGCAACTTTGTTTCTGAATTGTAAATTGACAATAAAAGAGTAAAGAGACGTCGATAATTGCTTGCCAATAAAAAGGGCCTTCGTTTCTTTCTTTGGAGCCGACAAATTAATTAATTATTGAACTCGACAAAGGCTTGGCCAATAAGCCTTCTAACCATTGCAAATACTTCACACACTTTGTTACGGCATTCAATTAGAAATGTTGTAAAATCGACAATAATCTATAAAGCTAATTACTTGATCAAACTTACTAATCTATCAGTTTATTTGACTCAGAGTGAAGCATTAATCTAAAGAGTCTATGCATACAATCCAGCTTACAAGCCAAAGTTTAATTTTTTCACTTTTGACTCAAAGTCAAAGTCAAAGTACTTTATTACTGTAGATAATTACGTATATTTAGCAAACGTCATTTTTTGCCTCTTCTCTACATTGGACCACTGTGGGAGAAGTAGGGCGTAGAAACTACCGCAGATGGATTTTTAGAGTCTACTTCTCTTCAAGTGCCTCTTCTCTAAATGTTGGCAGTAAGTTCCAAGTATGCTTCTCGATCTTTCACCATCAACAGATCTTCGACGCCGGCGGCCGACGACATTGTTCCGTTTATTATTTTCAACCAATTCACATCTCTATCACATTTGAAAATCGACCTCGGTTACTTGGCAGCGGGTGAAGTAACTCGGCAAGTGGTATTATGGTGCATTTCGCGCCAAAACGACTTCTCAAGCGTTAATTATTATAGTCTGGCGCACCTCTGAGGGGATTATTTTTCAGTTTACAGCGCGCGTGCGAGAACAGCGGCCTGTGGTACAAAGTTTCCATCTTTTGTGCACATTTTGCATTTTTAATAGCAAAACTTTAGCGTAAATTTAGAGATTTGCTTCGAAGAAACCTAAAGGGATTCTGTTGTTTACGTTACATTAAGCAATTGATGAACTGAATTAGATGATTTCTGCCATTTAAATTTGAATCCGCATAGAAATAGAGCAGAAAATATAAAACGAAATAACCAACTTCGGCGGCATCACTTCAGAAAATTTGCTCTCGCAGTATAAAGAGAAACTTATCTTCTACAAGTAAGGTCAGACAACAAAAGGCTGGTCCCACATGGATAGACATTTCGAAATGTATGTGTTACTTACAGAGTGTGTTGCAATGTGTGTGGTGTAAGAATTCAACCAGCATTACCCTTGTGGGAGCTGTTCGTGATAACAGTCTGTTCTGTAGGTGCGTTGTGACTACTTGAATGGAGGGTTCGGACTGGTATAGATACTTGAATAATGGCGCTAAACAAGATAATGGTATGAAGTCAATCTTAGATTCGAACAAAGTTCGACTGTTCATTTAGGACCACACCACTGAGCAAAATACAACAACGCTTGTCGCATTCTGTTTCGTCTGCTGCAGTGGAGCAGCGCGTCTATGACGTTCATAGAGGCGCGGCTGCCGTGCGCTGACGCAGTGTGAAGACACTGGGTGGCCAATTTTAGGCATAACCTGAGGACCTATTTGCGTTGTGAGGTCGGTTTATGAGGTTAGTTACAGCCTGCGCAGGTTTCTGTCATGTCATACCTATGGATTAGTGGAGAGGCGCGACATCTTATCGTATAGTTTATTAATTGTCTGTGACTGAGACAAATATGAGATTAATGTTATACATAGTTTTCATTTCAAACATTTCATTTCATTTCATTCATTTCATACAGTATAGGAAAGCAAGAGAATCTGAAATATGAATCTTTGCATGCAGGGCCTAATACTATTATAATAAAATAAACTCGAGTTCACCGAACTCTAAACTTGATATTTTGATTTAAGGCTGTAACACCCTCTTTTGAATCCTTTCAATTAAAACGTTCCGACACAATTGGACCAATACGCGAATGGACAACTATATTCATTTGGACCAACAGCTCTCAATTCTTCTACAGCGAACCAAAAACAAAAATAACACAGAGTCACGCCTTGTAACATTCGGGGTGGCAGAAGCACAACTGTGTTATTGAGCCAGTTATTTTAGCTCCTATTTGCGTGACTGAGAGCTTTCCCATCACCACAGCAATGGCCATGCAATCCACCTCGAAATACCTTACTTAAGTAGACTTCTAACCTCAGTCCGAACGAGGCATCCGGCTAAATAATACCTCAGTGGTCAACGGCGATAGCGCCCAGCAGATTACTGAGCGCCGAACATCGTTCAATACCTCGATTAATTGCCTTCCCGATACAAGGAAAGCACCAGTGGCATAATACAATTCGCAAATTGGCAGCTCACTGACAATGACGCGACGACGTCGGTTCATGCAATAATTTTTTGGTATTTTGCGAATCATTTTGGATGAAAATGGAGTATTGAATAAGTAACTAGGTGATCGTGGGCAAAACTGGGCCTCTGCAACCCCGCAAGGAAAAAAGTGTGAAGCTTTGGATTCGTTTATGTTTATTTTAAGTGCATTATGGGACGTTCAGTGTTTCGGATGACACGTGAAGCTGTAAGTCTTGGCTACGTGGTATTGGTCGTAAAAGCCATCCATCAACCCACACTGAGCCAGCGTGGTGGAGTATGGCTTAATCTTACTCGTATCAAGGTCAAGGCGTCAGCCCCTCGGTGGGGTCATAAATGGGCTTGTCACTAGATTTTTTGCAGCCTAGATGGGTCGTGGAGAATACTCGGTTTGGCAAAGTGTTAAACCATGCCCACCCGAGCGCCAGTATCCCTATGTATAAGTGGGAATGTAAGATTTATATATGGATGAACTGATTCAACATCCTGAAAGAGATAGACTGATGTGGGATTCAACAAAAGTTGGTGTTGGTGTGGGGAAATACAGGCAAGTTTATTTAACTATTCAAATTTGGAGTTGGTGGATTTGCATTTATAATTGACAATAAAAACTAGACATTACTCTGACCTTAACTAATAAATCTATGGTAGTTTGTGTCAATCCGGAAGGATACAAGGATAAAGTTACCTTAAAGGTAAGGAGTGGAGTGTGATCGGTGGTGTAATTATATAGTAAGTAAGTATGTAGGGAATGTCCGGCGTCTCCGGCACCGCACTGCTGAGTGGCAGTGACAGACGTCACACGAGGAATCGCAGGTCCGTAGCCCTCTCGGAGCCACCTTGTGATCAAGAAGGTCAGTCGCCAACGAGGAGGGATGCAAGCCCTATACCCTCAGACTAGCCGTGAGGATCACAACTCCTACTAAACCAAGGGACCTTGGAATATGAGACATTTTATTTAGGAACAAAATTAACCTTCAAATGCGCATTTTTCAGGTAAATTTTAATAGCTTTACATACCAATTTTGATTTGAAAAGGAGAAGTTCCAGTCTTCTACCCACTGCCACTGGGACACGCCCTGGACCACTGGTGGTGTCACAACTGACTTCTGAAATTGTGTTATTTTATGTGTTTCTACGGAAACGAGGACGTGAATGCACCTTGCAGACGAGTATTTCTGATGGCGTGATACTTACTTACGCCGGGAAAGCAGCCAACTTGCAGCGTCAGCAGCGGACTTTTCGATCTACAGATAAAAATGGAGTTTCAACCCTCGAATACGCTAAGCTGGCATGCCAATGCACCAGGATCAAAATGATACTTACAGGAATGCGGACAGCTGCCTTGCTTGTAATAAATTCGAGGATCAGAACTCTCGACATCATATCAGAAAGCCAAGTGAAGAACAAATGCTCTCCTTGACACTTCCGTTTCAAAAACGTTTCGTTTTTCCGAGCTGCCTACCGCGAGTACTCGTCTCAAGACCTTGAAATTATTTATTACCTAACTTTATATTGATTTGGGAGACATATACGGTCAAAAGAGGCTAAATCTGTCTAAACTCTTTGAAGGGAATTAATGAAAAACACTGAATTTATAGCGAAAGCTTAAACACGAGGTGTCAATTATTTGCACTACGTGAAATAAAATGCACGTTCGTAAATAGCCAAATCACTATGAGTTCATGTAGGCAACAATACGTTCAAAATAATAATAAAATTGGCAATTTTTTTTTAAATTATGGTAAAAATTATGATCATTTGCAATGATTATGAATTAAACAATGTTATCGTAAAAAGGGATCATAGAAATGTTGGACAGTTGATATTAAAAGTGGACTGCCGCCGTTGTCATGTCATCGTCATTGAGTCGACATTTTGTTAGTAGAATCCTGGGATCAGAACAGAGGCTGGTGATGCTTTGAGCAGTAATATGTGGGGGTTTAGTGGGGAATTGTAAGCTAATCTTGTGTTTTGATCATTATATTGTACTAGTTTTAATAATACTATCGATATTGATAAACAAAATCAAAGCTTTATTGACTTTGATGCCCATATATTTGATAGGGTCATATAATAAGAGTCCATAACTGGCCATGTTCCATCACATTTCTAAGTCAAGTTAAATGGATCGTGGACTTCTTTGGACTCAGTTCCTAAATAAACTAATAATAAAAAACCCATACCTATCATCAAAAGATAGTAATTAGGTACATTGTTGATCAACTTTCCCAATAGAAATTAAATAATAATGATTCGAGATTAGGCACAGTCTTCCATTTAATAAGAAACACGGTTTATTGTCGTACCATATACAGTATTGATAGGTTTGAAATTTCGGACCCTATTTCTTGTATTGCTGAGGAAGTATTATCTTATGTTCCCCAACCCCAAAGACAAACTAAATTACTTTGTCAAAATATTTGTAGCTTAGTTTACAACTTTGACGGATTATTGACTCTATTATCTCGAATCAACTTAGGCTTCGATTTACTAATTCTTACTGAATGCTGGGTTTCACCTGGACAAAAAAATATACCGGTTTTACAGGGTTATAATGCACATCTGTCTTCTGACAACTATAATAAAAACGACGGGGTGGTTGTGTACACCAATAACTCATTGTCGTGCTCTGTTTCTGAACCAATATTTCCCGAGACTAACTGCCTGATAATCAAAATATCTACCCACACTGCTATCATTGCAATTTACCGACCCCACTGTTTTAAACAGAACGTCACGCTCTTCTTGTCATCCCTAAATACTGTCCTGGAATCGCTTGTCTCATTCCCTAATATCATTCTTGTGGGCGACATTAATATTAATATTACTCCTGAAAGCACAGAAAATAATCATGAGGACTACCTAAATCTATTGGCTATGCATGGACTGTTACCCACTCATACTCTCCCGACTAGGCGTTCCTCTTGCTTGGATCATCTCATACTTAAATCTAAAAAACCGAATACCATCATTGTGCTTCATTCATCTCTAACCGATCATGACGCAGTAATTTTTTGTATAGATGGTAATCAACCTAAAAGTGCTCCTTTAACTATTTCAAAAATAGATCATGCTGGATTAGATCTTACTATGAGTACGCTGAATTTTGACCCTATCCTAACATCGCATGACCCTAATGAAGCTGCAAGTTTATTGGTAAGTCTCCTGGCTCAGGCCCTAGTCTCTAACACAAAATTATTAAGGCTACCCCGGCGGACTAGAACTATCAAACCTTGGATTACTATCGGACTTATGCGGTGCATGCGCAACCGTGATAATATGCACAAAAAGCTTAAGCTTACTCCAGATGATTCCGTTCTCAAAATTACTTACCGTAGATACCGCAATTATTGCAATGACACCTTAAAGAAAGTCAAACGTGAATACCTTAAAGCGCAAATTCAGGATGCTGGAGCTAATTGCAAAAAACTTTGGGATGTAATTAAAGCTAATACCAATATGGCGAAACCTAAGGATCCCGCTTCGAACTTGTTAAACATTTCAGATTCTCCGTCTTCCTCTGTCAATAGTGTAAATGACTACTTCACCAACATAGGCAAAGCGCTGGCTGAGCAGACTCAAATTCTTAACAGTGGCGTTAGTTCCAATAATTTAAACTCGTCCAACGTCGCTCATTCCTTCGTAATGTTCGACACGGATGAAACTGAAGTTGAAAATATAATCATGACCTCAAAAAACAACTGTTCCACGGGCTGGGATGGTATCCTCTCTTGGTTTCTAAAAAAATATAAAAATTTAATAATTCCATCACTCACTCATGTTTGCAGGTTGAGTCTTGCTGCCGGCGTTTTCCCAGATGTGTTTAAAAAAGCTGTTATAAAGCCCATCTTCAAGGCGGGGGATCGAGATCGTGTCACTAATTATCGACCGATTTCTATATTGCCTTCTCTATCAAAGATTTTGGAACGAATCATGAATAAAAGGTTGATTAATTATCTCGAAAGCAACAATCTGCTTGCATCCCAGCAATATGGATTTCGGGCGAATAAATCTACCGCTGATGCCGTGTTTGATCTAACTAATTTTGTTGTCACCAATCTTGATGAAGGTAAAAAATGCCTATCTATATTTTTAGATCTCGCAAAGGCATTTGACACGGTCTCGATTCTCCTCCTTATAGATAAATTAGAACAGTTAGGAGTTAGAGGTGAGACTCTAAATTTATTTAATAGTTATTTATCAAACCGTAGTCAAATCGTTAAAATTGACAATGTAACGAGCGATGCCCTACCCGTTACCTATGGCGTTCCGCAAGGAAGCATCCTCGGCCCATCCCTATTTCTGGCTTTTATTAATGAATTATGTTGCATCCCCCTCCGTAATGGCAAAATCGTCTCTTTCGCCGATGACACAGCACTGATATTTCAAGCAGACTCCCTACAGGAACTTTTTCATACAGCTCAAGAGGGTTTGGACATAGTTTTGCGTTGGCTCGGTAGAAATTTACTTACTATAAATAGCAGCAAAACTAATTACATACTGTTTTCCATCCGTAATACAGAATCCCGTTGCCACAGCCTAAACTTAATAGCCCATTCTTGTCCAGCTGACTTACGTTTACAAAGCTCATGTCCCTGTCTTGAAAATGTCCTAAACACAAAATATCTTGGAGTAAATATAGATCAAAATCTTAATTTCCAAACACATATTAAGTTACTTTCATCCCGAACTAGAAAATTAATATTCATATTCAAAATACTAAGACACTCGGCTGACCAAAAAATTTTTAAAATGGTATATTATGCGATGTGTCAGTCCATATTATCCTACTGCAATATTATCTGGGGCGGCGTTCCTAAAACTACGTTAAATAAATTAGAGGTTGCTCAACGTGCAGTATTAAAAGTCTTAACTTTTCGACCCTTCTTATATCCGACCTCTAAGCTGTATGATGAATGCAAGATCCTAACAGTACGACAACTATTTATTGCTACCACTATAACCAAAAAACATGGTCTTCTGACTTATGACCCATCATTCTATCAAAACAAAAGAAGATTCGATCTTGTTTGTCATCCCAGAGTTCATAAAACTTCCTTTGCAAAAAGATACTTCAATTTTCTTGGTACATACTTATATAATAAGTGTAACCTAATAAATAAAATATATCCTATGAACAATTACCAATGTAAGAATGCATTAGTTAATTGGTTGCTAACTTTAAATTATCAAGAGACCGAAAAACTTCTTGAAGTCATTGCCTAGCTTAGACTTGCACTCCCTATAATTTTTCGCGCTCTCACCCTTACACAAACACACGCACACATACACTTACACACACTGTCACACACACACACACACACACACACACACTCTCTAACTCACAATCACTCATTCACAAACACACGCAACATTCATTTTGTTATTTTTATTCTACAAAAAGCTTCATTATTCGTAGTTTTTATTTTATAATTCATCCGAATTTTGTTTTTTCTTTTCTTTTTATTATCAGTTTTCCTTTCAAAGCCAACGTTTTCACCATACTTACACACTATATTAAATTACTAACCATAATTTGTGTAAATGGAGGCCTGGAGTCCTAAAATACAGGGTATCCTAATTTAGGCTCCAGCTTTTACAAATATTAATAATCCATTAGTTATATTATAGCGAATAAGTACCAAAATTTTGTAAAAATATTTGTAAAGGAAATAAACGATTTACTTACTTACTTACTTACTTACTTACTTACTATATAACTAACTTGTGATACTAAAGGGTTCCATCCCCGAAGGGTGCCAAACGGGACCCTATTATTAAGCCTCCGCTGTCCGTCTGTCCGTCCGTTCGTCACCGGGCTCTACCGGATCAACAGAAATATGTAGAGAGCTAAAATTTTCACAGAGGGTGTATTTCTATTTCCGCTATGACAATTTCGTTCGGTACCTCAAAACGAGGAACCCAGGATCACTCGCGTGTCCGTCCATCGGTCCGTCCGTCTGTCACAGGCACTTTTCTCAGGAACTAAGAGATAGTCTGGAAATCTTCTGCAAAAATACTTATCGTGATAACCGCAATATGATTCAAGTCTAAAATGAAAAATATATTGCCTAAAATAAAAATAAAAAAACCGGTCAAGTGCGAGTCTAAATCGCGCACGAAGGGTTCCGTACCACCGTTCAATGGAAGCGATGGTGTGGAGTGAATAGTTTGGATTTTACACAGCAAAATATTGTTTACAAAGTTATTGGTGCGGTTACTTTCACACTCCATGTACGTAACCAGATGCATCCATAAGTTTGTATGTGGTATTGTTGTATGGGAGCCCCCTTAAATATTTATTTTATCCTGTTTTTTAGTATTTGTTGTTATAGCGGCAACAGAAGTACATAATCTGTGAAAATTTCAACTCTCTAGCTAGCTAGGTTCTTGAGATACAGCCTGGTGACAAACGGACGGACGGACGGACGGACAGCGAAGTCTTAGTAATAGGGTTCCGTTCTTACCCGTTGGGTACGGAACCCTAAAAATGGAGGGGGTCCAAAACGGGATAAAAACAACATAAGTTATGTAAGGTATCGTTGAAAAGAACTCTTTATAAACTTTTCAATTCTTTTTTTTTCTTAATTTACGTTTTCATAACTCCAGCAGTAATGACAAAAAAGTGCAATAAATGACAATCCCCCCCTCATCTCCGAAACTACAGTGTCTAAAATTATGAAAAAAACCATCCCCCCCTCATCTCCGAAACTACAGTGTCTAAAATTATGAAAAAAAAACAGAATATAGGACTTAAGCCAAAGTTTACAGAAAAATTCACCCGGAATAGCCAAGCTTTTTGATTTATCTGTAAACCACATACAAACTTATAAATGCACATGAATACGTACATAAAGTATAAAAGGAGCCGCACAAATAACTTTGTAAACAATTATTTGCTATGTAAAATCCAAACTAATCACTAGTCACCATCCTTACCATTGTACGATGGTACAGAAACCTTCTCGCAGAAGACCAACTCGCACGTTACCGCTTTTAAAAAAAATGGTAGTAGAACTCACTGAGATAGTTCTAAGATATATTTTATTAAAATTGGTCCAGCAGTTCAAAAGTTAGCAGCTTACATAGAAAACAAGTGGATTAAATTTTTGCCGTAGGGTTTCATTAATGTGTCGACGGTGTTTAATGTATATTATTGTTTTTCGTTATTTATTATTATTAGATATTGTGCCAAATTATCCGGTCCTGTCCTCATCGAATCCAGGTTATCCCCACGTTATTGTAAATTATGTCATCGAACCAGCTTGCAATAAACATAAACATTTACATATAGGCACATACGTTCCTTCTGGCCCCACACTGGGATACCCTGTGTCGTGGGAACCAGAAGCAGCGACGTAACAAAGATATAAACATCCAAGACCTGTTTTTTTACCCCCAACTGGGGATCGAACCCGGTACCTCTCGCATGGTAGGCAGAGCCACAACCGCTGCGCCACAGAGGTCGTCGCTGCAGTGATAGGTATTCCACCAATATTTACCAGCTTCCAGACTATGTTGGGATAAGATAGTCACTCATTAACAGCTTTATCGCGAGCTGGTTTTATATCCGCTCCACCAGCGCGGTGTCAAATTAGCTTGGAAGCGGGGCGGGTCTGAACTCTGATGCGATTACTCGGCTCTTTAGCAGTTAGCAGCTTAGTATACACACTGTTACACTGGTAATTGGGATCGATTCTGCAGCCTTGGGCGTCGTGCTCACTTAGGTGATGTGACATCGATCTGACATAGGCCACGTTTGCCCGGCATGTCCTTTTGGGTACAAAATCCGTCAACTCCGATTGGGTAGGACATGCCGTGCATCGTGGCCTTTGCAAGATTGATGTCACGTCACTTCAGTAGTCACTAGGTGGGCACGACGCGTGGATGTTTAATGGGGGATAAACTACTTGAAGATGTTAGAGAACAGCTAAATAATGTTCTAAATTCTCAACCAAAAGCTATTTATCACACTGACGTGACGATAATATCAGTGTAAGGTCGGAAGCAATGATGCACTATCATTGTATGTAAATGCGCATTTGATGAACTTTTAGGCGTTCTATTTCGAGGCTCTTCCTCCAAAGAGGTAGGTCCCGGGTTAGAATCTCAGAGGAAGACAAAAAATATATATTTATTTTGTGTGTGGCCAGAACTAATGTTAAGGTATATTTATAGGTAAATGTGTATGTCTCTTGAGAATTATCATATACTTAGGTCACTCGATAAGTTTTGAGATGCTCGTAAATTGAAATGGAACGCATCGGTATTATATATTTTTAAAAGGCAAATTTATTTAAAAATAGCACGCAAGTAGCCAGTTTGCTGGTTTAAAAATAAAAGTTGTTCTTATCATTTTACTACGACGGTTCCCGCATTTTTACAACGATGGAGCTTAACCGCGTACATTTGCTAGGATATTTCATTATTTTAAATCTGGTTTCACTTCAACGACTGCGATCAGCGTAAGGGTAGCCTGCCTCATCTCAAGCAACGGTTTTAAGATGGTTCAGTGAATTTAAAAGGGGTTAAACAAACTTCGAAGAAGACCATAGAAGGGGTCGCCCACAAACGGCAGTAACTGCAAAAAATGTGTGTACTACTGAAATGATGCTGCGAGAATACCCACGAATTACTTACTCGGACATCGTGAAGATTCTCGGTGTTAGTTCGGGGAGCGTTAACATTATTTTACATGTCAGCATCTTGGAGTGAGTTAGCTTTGTTGTCGTTGGATCCCGCGTTTCCTCTCAGTCACTGAAAAACAGGCCCGCGTCTGGATTGGTGCCGTGATATGCGTCTACGATTTGAAACCGGAACGTCAAGACATGTTTCGGAAATAATCACAGACGAAGAAACATGGATTTATTAAAATGATCCGGAAATAAGAGACAGTCAGTCGTCAGTATGGGTCTTTTCAGAACCAAAGTTGCCGACAAAACCGCAAAAGGAAAAACCGTTGGTAAAAAAATGGTGGCTAGTTTTTTTCTCGCAGCGGGCATATGTCGATAACAATGTTGGAAGATAATAGATCTGTTAACTCGGAATGGTATACAACAGCAGTATTGCCGAAAGTTTTGCAAGCTGTGCGAGAGAGGAGACCAAATAGCGGCCTTCGGGGAATCATGCTGCATCACGACAACGCTTCGTCACATATTCGATCAGAAGAAACTATTTTCTTGAGGAATCTGGTGTTTAAACCTTGCCCCATCCACCGTACAGTCCTGATTCAGCTCCCCATGATTCCTTTTTCTTTCCGATAATCAAGGAAAAAAAAAAGGTTTTTTTTTTCGTGTGCCGAAGAGGCCGTAGCTGCCTACGAAGTCGCAATTTCAGACCTATCGGTGGTCCATGGTATCCATGGTTGGTTTAGCCGAATGGAACTTTGAATAGAGAATGAAAGACAATATATCAAAAAATGTAAATAAATATTGTTAATATCTTGTAAGAGTTTTTTCTTATCTCAAAACTTATCGAGTAATATACGTACTTAAATTGAAATCTTAACCAGACTCCAGGATGCTTAATCCAAACTCTGCCAATCGACTTGAATGAACACTAAATATCTTCTATCGTCATCAAAACTTTATATGCGTACATTTAGAATTGCATTTCCCATTTGCTAAATATAAATCGCCCCTAAACATAAACCACTATATTGTCCATTTTATTGACCTGTCCGTCCATCAATGCCGCAATCCACGTAATTTTCTGCCTCATTAAACCGTCTTATGGCGGGCAGATACGGCGCCTCTATAGATTCCACATTAGGACCCTGGGGGACCTCCCCCTTAATAAATTTACGGAGGGTATGTCAAAAAACGAAGGAAAAGAATAAACACAATCGTCTGGTACGCTGCGTTTTTTTTTGCTTCCGCATGCGTTCCCTTGTGTAGGTTTTGTTTTGTGTCTCGTGATAAATTAAGTAGGTAACGGTTTTACAGGCCCCTGGAGCCGGACGGTCTAAAGCCAAAATTAAAAACTGTTTAAAGTAATTTATGGTGATTATACTTTAGAAACCTGAATACTTGAAGGACAAGGGAAAGAGACATAGTTAGACGCACAACAATACAATCATGAATACAGAGGACTAGCCAGGGATAACTACTGTTAGAATGAGTTTATCACGGATTACCTAACCACTGAATCTTCATTATCAAATTAATTGCTGTAAAAATTTACCCTAAAACAATAAGATTGGGTAACTCTATTGTTTTAGGGCAAATTTCGTCGCGGCACCCGAAAAAATTGCTACTAATACGATGAAACCGAAATCAAAATACCAAAAAAGGAAAATATAATAAAAGGAAAGTAAAAAGTCACATATGAATCGAAATATCTTCACGCCCCTACCATTGGAGCGTGTCGCGATCGGGAGTTGAGGCGAAATGTCTCTGTGGGTAACTCTACTTTGGTACAATAGATGGGTTTGATACTAAGAATACTATATTTCCATAGAGTCCGCCTTAAGATAGTTGGTCGAAGTTGATGTGAATGGTTTCGCAAAATCTACCGATAGCAAAAAGTGTGATTGATGAACGAATGCATGAATCACACTAGTTTTTAACAAAAAATACTCGCGCATGAAACCAGTGTACTATCTTTAGAATAAATCACTCCTAACCTCATAATGAAGACGAAACCAATTTAGAACGTCAAGTTTAAACAATATTAACACTGAGTTTGGGGGTGCACATGTCGTATAGGTACAATATTTCGTTTGATACATACTATTATATCGATATTTCCTGGCTTTGTTCTTGGCCGGAAAAATATAGGCACCAGTTTTAGCCATTTGGTTTGTCACTACTCGTTCTCATCCACTTTTCGATTTGCGAGCCACGGCTAAAGAAGTTATTCACTTCTATTGTTTGTCAAAAAATGCTTGAGACAGATATTGAGAATCTTCTGGCCAAAAACGATCACTAACTCGTAACTAAGCCGATCAAGGCGAAGGTGCTCACCAGGAAGTGGCGACGGCTTAGCAACGTGATGGAAACCTGACGAATACCTGTGTCTCTCAAATGGTAACCAAAGGGGAAAGGGAAGAAAGGATGCATCAAAAAAACGTGGTGACATTAAACGGAGAATGCCGCCATTTTGAGCTCAGATTGGGCGAAGCTAGAGCAGATGGCCCAAGATCGGAACAAATGGAAATCTGTACTGGGAGCCTTACACCCTGTCTGAGGGTTGACAGGACGAGATGATGATGGTTGCAGTTACCTGTTGAGTATGCTGTCGCTACAAAATAGAACATAGATTTCGAAATTCCGCTGTCACGAAGCTGACATCTTTACATAACTTAGAAAAATATTATAGCATTGATAAAATTTAGATACTGGCACATACATTTCTTCTGGCCCCACACTGTGATACCCTGTGTCGTGGGCACCAGAAACAGCGACTTCCCAGAATGTAAACTTCCAAGACCTTGGGATTTTTTTCTTCCCCAGCCAGTATTCGAACCCAGGATCTCTCACTTAGAAAGTACAGCCTCGAGCCTCGCAACACCAAAGAGGTCGTTAATATTTGAATATGGAATCATCGCCTGTACCTAGACATACTATTCTTCTACAAAATTCTAAATAATTTTACAAAGTGTCCTCCCCTGCTAGAGAGATGTAGTTTAAATTATCAAGCGCCTCTTTACCTTCTCGAGATCTTTTCAATGTACCTACGTTTTGCTCGCACCAACTACTCTTAGCATACTTTCTTCAGACATGTCTCAGAATTCTATAATAAGACTTATTATAGGATTTTGAGACACTTAATGATATCGACCCCTTTAACAAAACCTTAGGTTCTTTCAAGAATTTCCTAAGACCAACATTGTTTAAATAATTTTTGGCTTAGCTCCGTAGTTATTATGTTATTCTTCGACATAATTACCTAAGTATTAATATGCTAGATGTTTGCAATCTTTGTAAAGAAGTAAGTAAGCAATTTGTTAATTTCGCTCTCTCATTCGGTCGCTCATTGAGTTCAAAAACATATATTATAAGTTATCTTATATTAATTAAGTAAAATTTTAATAAGACTGATTGTTTCCTAAGTAAACAGAAAAAAAAGTGTCGTGTTTTTTCTATTTGGGTTGGCAGAGGCCACATTTTTCAATCATCACTCATTGAATACGAAATTTTAGAAGTCATTAAAACATTATTTTGAATATGATAGAAAGAATCCATTACTCATATCCATCACATGTTCTTGTTGATCTAAATGGCTCAGCAGCAATCTAAGGTTTTCGTACCCGAAGGGGAAATGGGACCCTACTAATAAGCCTCCGTCGTCCGTCTGGCTGTATGTCCGTCCGTCTGTCCATCAGCCTGCTGTATCTAATTTCCCGTAAGTGACAGATAGTTGAAAGGACATTGTCCATTTTCGGCTAAGCGTGGACAGAATGTACGAGGTAATACGAGATAACCACTGATTATAAATAATTCTATTACGAATATTTTCGATTATCTAGTTGTGTAAATCGACAGTTAAAACTTAAAGGGAATTTATGTGAAACACAGTCTTTAATCAGTCGACCGGACGACATTTTATTTTCGGTATTGCCATGTAAAAAACTTAATAAATCACCAATTGCACATAAATCACTTTGTGGTCTCTAAAGTAGCACTTTTAGTACCAATTTTTCTTTCACATAAATAAAGTACATCAATGCAAATGCATTAATACAATACATGCGTGATTCGTCGCATTTAACCGTTGTTCAAATTGACAAAAAAAGCTCGATTGGTGGGTAAACTACTTATTCATGGCAATACTAGACAAAAATAAAAATAAACAATTGTCACCGGCGGTCAGGTCACTCACGCCACAGAACACAATAAAAACCTTTCGTTCTGTGTTTGCCGTTTCGATAATTCGTAAATATGTTTGTTTTCTACTTTGGCTTGTTATAATGGACTCCGATTCCGCGTTTGTTATGTGTTATTGTTATTGAAGTGTTATTTTATTTGAACATAACCTCTCAGTAGACATACAGGAATAACTCACGACACAGGCATATTGACACAAAATAATTACTGTAATTGGTTTCTTACCAACCTGTACTACAAAACCTAATAGTTAGTTTCGATTCAAATGTCTGTTCACGTTTAGTCGAAACGCCCATACAAAGTGGACAATGTCCTTTATGTTTATGTTTAAACAATTAGAGAATTTCCGAGGGTACGGAAAACTTCGTGTATGAGACCGACTCTCACATGACTGATATAAAAAAAATCAGATCAGAGACTACAATTGCATATTCAATCTCCAAAAATAATACAACTATTAAAAATATCAAGTCACACATGACCAGTACAGAGTCGCCCGCCACGGGGACCTCTCGATAAATCCTCAAAAGTGTCAGGACTGGCCAGGATTATGCGGACTTATTGCAAGAGAATGGAACTGTAATAAGAAAACTCATAATTCCGCGGGATGATCTGTTGCTTCCATTTGAAGGTTGAGGAGGGTCCGGGCGTGGCTGTGTGAAGGTTATGCGAATTATTCAGGTTGTTTGGTAGATCGATGCAAAGTCTTAAAATGAAGATAGAACAGATAATTTAGAACCATTTACGCCGAACTTGTGATAGCAGAAGTCTTACCGTTTCGCTTTTATCAATGTTTTATTGTGATTGACGAAAAAACCCAGAATTTTACAGTTGATTGGTAATAATTGCGATTTTGAACAATAATTGTTTTTTTTTTCAATTATCTCTAACAAAGTACTGTTCAGATGATCTAACAAGTTTTAGGGATCTGTGACTTGGGCATTTTATTTCTACGTGCCATTGAAGTGTTAGAAAACGTCCTCTTTTGAATGCATTTTTTGAAAAATAAAAACAAACAGGAAGTTTTTGTATGTAAACCGTTTTAAAAACATGCTTGGCTTTCGAGATATCATTTACAACGGAGACTCATAAAATATTTTATCTAAACACTTATCATAAACTTTCTTTACTGCACACAAAAGCCGCACGTTAAAATCAGCATAATGTTAAACTAGTTGGTAAAAACTCATTTCTTCATATTATGACATTCAAATTCCGAACGCCGACGCCCGCCTGCGTGCCGCCCCTAGTTTGTCTGTGAAGTTGGTACTACAGAACATCTACAGCGGTCAAACATGCGGTTCCTGAACACATCAAAGAGAGATAATTATATGTGTTTAGATATACTAGTGTATGTAACTGTACATAATTAGGCATTAAAACTCTGGAGTGATATTATTATAAAACTCGCCTTCGGCTCTTTTCATAAACCCACTCTCGAGTATTAATGCCCTCCATTATGTAGCAGTCATATAAACTACTATAAATAAGGACCTCCGAACCAATTTGAGGTAGAAAAATTCAACCCTTATATTTTTCCTTCATGTTGGTGGCGCTAATTGAAAGTTACATATATCAATAGAGGGTCATCAACCGAAAAAAAAAATGTTATTTATTAATATCATTTTCCGCATTCTAACCTCAAAATAGCAACTTCGCCGCTTGATTTTGGGATCTCAGGCGGAAAAATTATATTTCTAACTCGTCCGAAAAGGCATCTTAACGAACCTCGCTACGACCGTCGCCTTCGGCTCGTGCCGTAAACTTCTCGGTTCGTAAATATAAGCTTTTGCGAACTCGTTGGAAATCTACTATCGTGTCATGTTTGCCAGAAATATGGTTTAATAAACAATTACTTTTGGCGCTGCCTGTCTTTCTCATCCACCTTCTATTGTTTTTTTTATTTTTTTTATCTACACACATATCATAAACCTTCTTTACTGCGTCCAAAATCCGTACGTTACGACGAGCATAATGTTATACTACTTGGTAAAAACTCATTTCTTATCTGAATATACATTATGACCATAATTAATTACATTTTCGACAAATTATGACATTCAAATTTCGAACGCCGACGCCCGCCTGCGTGCCGCCCCTAGTTTATCTGTGAAGTTGGTACTATTGAACTAAACAAGTGCAGAGTAATGATCAATGCCACAATGCCGGTCGAACATGCGGTTCCTGAACACATCAAAGAGAGCTTATGACATACGTGTAGATGTCACCGGAAGATAGTCAAAATCGTCAGTTGATCAACTAACGCGGTAGTTGATCAACTTTCGATAGAATTTACGTTTCTTTTGCTCATACATGTCAACTTAACACGAAGACTATTCGGGGGCTTCGCTGCGCTCGCCCACTCTAGTCTTCACCTAAGCTACCGCAGTGTTTGCACTGGTATTACGTTTGCAATTCAAATTTAAACCAGTTTAATATTTAACCGTTTTAATCATTATTTGATCAACTACCGCGTCATAAATGTAGTACGCAGTACGCTACAGTTTACTATCAGTCGATAGTTGACCAACTTACGAGAAAAAACCTTTAGTTGATCAACTGACGGTTTTAACTATCTTCCGGTGACATAGGTAAACTAGTGTTTGTAACTGTACATAATTAGGCATTAAAAATCTCGAGTGATATTATATCGAAACCTCGCCTTCAGCTCGTTTCATAAACCCACTCTCGAGTTTTAATGCCCGCCATTTTGTATCAGTCCTATAAATAATATTATTATTTATTCCTGCATCATATTTTTAATATGTAATATTTGTTCATACAAATATTAAATATTATAGTAGTTTATGTGACTGCTACATAATGGAGGGCATTAATACTCGAGATAATAATATCACTCGAGAGTTTTAATGCCTAATTATGTACAGTTACATACACTAATTTATCTATATACATATGATAAGCAAACTCAAACTCAAACTCAAAAGTACTTTACTACTGTAGATATTTACATATACTTAGCAAACGTCATTTTTTGCCTCTTCTCTACATTGGACCACTGTGGGAGAAAAAGGGCGTAGAAACTCCCACAGATTGATTTTTAGATCTCTTTTAAAAATAGGTTGTGCTTAACTAATACAGTTATGATTTATTTTTATTTAATAAGCTGGAATAAATAATTACAAAATTATTAACAGCAAGGTCTGTGTTGAGCCAGATTAACCCCATACAGTCCTGTCATTTAAGTAATCTTGAACATTGTAATATCCCTTTTTCGACAAAGTCGCTTTAACATGCTTTTTAAATTGCTCAAATGGCAATTTCAAAATCTCCAGAGGTATCTTATTGTAGTAGAGAATGCACTGACCCTTGAAAGAATTGCTAACCTTCGCGAGTCTAAAACGGGGTGCACATAGTCTGTGATTATTTCTTAGGTAAACATTACAGCTATCGCTAAGTTTGGAAAATGTTGTAAGGTTCTTGCGTACATACATTATATTTTCGAAAATAAATTGACTAGCTACTGTTAGTATGTCAATTTCTTTAAAAAGCTCTCTTAAGGAGTCTGTTCGTTTTAAATTATAAATTGCTCGAATAGCTCTTTTCTGTAAAATAAAAATAGTTTGAATATCCGCTGCTTTCCCCCACAACAAGATACCATAGGACATCACACTATGAAAGTAACTAAAATATACTAGCCTAGATGTAGCCACATCCGTGCTTTGTCTGATGTTCCTAACAGCGTAAGCCGCAGAACTTAATTTACTAGCCAATTTATCTATGTGGGGTCCCCACTGCAATTTGCTATCAATGGTTATTCCAAGAAACTTCGTATCATTTACTAATTCTAACGTGCTGTTTTCTAACACTAAACTGGTCTCAACTTGCCTGACATTTGGAAGAGTTTGATACACTTGGTTTTACCAGCGTTTAACAATAAATTATTAACTGTGAACCAATTCAAGGTTAAAGACAATACACCATTAACATCATCAAATTCTCCTTTTTGTCTTTCAATTTTGAAGACCAGTGAAGTATCATCAGCAAACAACACTATGTCAGTTAATTTCTCCACCTTGAAAGGCAGATCATTAATATATACCAGGAATAAGAAAGGGCCTAATATGGAACATTGTGGAACGCCCATTTTAACACCCGATCCATCAGATTTCACGCCGTTAACTTCTGCCTTTTGAATTCTATTGCTTAGGTATGATCTTAGTAGATCCAACGCTTTATTTCTAACTCCGTAATGATTTAATTTAATTAATAGCGTATTATGATCAACACAATCAAACGCCTTCGACAGGTCGCAAAAAACTCCGATAGCATCCTGTGCGACCTCCCATGCAGAATAAATATGAGATATAAGGGTAATACCTGCATCCGTAGTCGATTTACCCCTAGTGCTACCGTATTGTTTGGCGTGGAGTTGTTTTGTACGGTTGAAGTGTGAGAGCATTTGATTGAGTATAATCTTTTCAAATATTTTACTTAGTCTTGGAAGAACAGATATTGATCTGAAATTTGAAGGATCACTCTTATCTCCCGACTTGAACAGAGGTATCAGTTTACTGTGTTTCATGAGGTCAGGGAAAGCCCCATCGTCAACATATTTATTGAATATATAAGCTAAGTGTGGGGCTATAACTAGAATTACTGAACCAATGACTTTGACTGATATACCCCACAGGTCTTCCGTATTTTTTAAGTTAAGTAATTTAAACGTTTTGAAAATGTCCTGGGGATATACATGATGAAATTTTAAATATACATTACTGGCGCTAGTGTTATTTTTTAATTACGTCTCTGCTACATATGGAGATGAATTTAGACGGTCTGTTGTGAGTAAGGGTACATTGGTGAAGAATGTTTCAAAAGCTCGAGCAACATCAGCGCTGGATTTAACAACATCATCACCTATATTTAGGCAGAAATCATTGTCCCTTGGTATAACTTTGCCAGTTTCGCGGTTTATTATTTGCCAAACTGTTTTCATTCTATTACTTGAATTTTGAATTTTTCTATTAATGTGTAAAGTTTTTGCAGTTCTACAAACCAACTTGAAAGTTTTGGAATATTTTTTAACGTAGTCATGAAATTTTCGATCAAAGTTATAGGTTTTTTGTTCATAAAGGTCATATAAGATAACTCTACTTTTACGAATTCCAAACGTTGCCCAGTCTCCAAACTCTCTTTGATGTGTTCAGGAACCGCATGTTTGACCGGCATTGTGGCTCTGCAGTTGTTTAACTTGTTCTGTAGTACCAACTTCACGCAGGCGGGCGTCGGCGTTCGAAATTTGAATGTCAGTAACAACTTCACAAACAAACTAGGGGTGGCAAGCAGGCGGGCGTCGGCGTTCGAAAATTGAATGTCATAATATGTAGAAAAATTACACATTATGGTCATAATGTGTAATTTTTCATATAAGAAATGAGTTTTTACCAAGTAGTTTAATATTATGCTGATCTTAACGTGCGGTTTTTGTACGCAGTAAAGAGGGTTTATGATATGTGTGTAGATAATAGTAGTTTATGTGACTGCTGCATAATGGAGGGCATTAAAACCCGAGAGTGGGTTTATGAAACGAGCCGAAGGCGAGTTTCATAATAATATCACTCGAGAGTTTTAATGCCTAATTATGTACAGTTACATACACTAGTTTATCTACACACATATCATAAGCTCTCTTTGATGTGTTCAGGAACCGCATGTTTGTTTGTGGTTCTGCAATTGTTTAGCTTGTTCTTTAGTACCAACTTCACGCAGGCGGGCGTCGGCGTTCGAAATTTGAATGTCAGTACCAACTTCACAGACAAACTAGGGACGGCACGCGGGTGGGCATCGGCGTTCAAAATTTGAATGTCATTATATGTAGAAAAACTACACATAATGACCATTATAAGTAATTTTCCAGATACGAAACGAGTTTTTACCAAGTAGTTTAACATAATGCTGATCGTAACGTGCGGTTTTTGAACGCAGTAAAGAGGGTTTATGATACGTGTGTAGATAAAAAATATTATGTATAACCTCATGGTAAACAAAATATGTAAAAGAAATCAGTATATTTAAAAGAGATCTAAAAATCAATTTGTGGGAGTTTCTCCGCCCATCTCCTCCGACAGTGACCCAAGGTAGAAAACCGCCAATAAATTATGTTTTTTTAATAATATGTTAATATTTACAGAAAATAAAGTTAATATTTAAATTTAAATTTAAATTTGAAGTTACATCTGGGTTTGTCCCATTTTCCTAATAGCGTAAGCTCAGAACTTGATATACCAGATAATTTATCTATTCCAAGAAACTTCGTATTATTACTACTGATCCCAACGTGTTGTTGTCTAACACTAAACTGGTCTCAACTTGCCTGACATTTGGAAGTGAGAATTTAAAACACTTGATTTTACCAGCGTTAAACATTAAATTACTAACTGTGAACCATTTCAAGGTTAAAGATAAAACATTGGTAACATCTAACATCATAAAAATCTCCTTTTTGTCTTTCAATTTTGAAGACCAATATCATCAGTAAACAACGCTATGCCCCTCACTTATCTCCACCATAAAATGCAGATAATTAAAACAGATGTATGTGTTATATAAATCCGGTAAGTATACATAATTACCAGTAACTATTCATACTAACCACTGATTTTGGTGAATATAATAAATAGAGCCAAAATCAGTCCGATTAACTACTTTAATCGGTTGTTATTAATACTCACCAAGAGGTTTTTGTGAAAGTAATAAGACACCCTTATTTTCTTAATCAAATATGGTTTATTAAAGATAAAATAAAACGTCAGGTAAATTCTTCCTAATATTGTCTGTCTATAATGCACAGTATTGCACAGGATGTTTATTATATAGGTTTAAAATATTTTATGTGTATTTAAATTTATGTTTTAAGTATTTCTGTTGTTCTTACATGTTCAACTTGAAAAATCCTTCACCGAAGCTACCGCAGTGGTTTGCCCTGATATTAGGTGTGCAAATCAGTATTAACAATATTAACCACGGACGTGTGGTGATTATATATACTTACCGCTTAATATGATAAATCTTGCTGTATTCATTACTTTAACATTCTATATTGGTAAGTATGAATAATAGCCGGTTCGTATGTAGAATAATCGAATCATTATCTTGACCTCAGCATTAAATACCAGGAATAAGGAATGGTTTAATATGGAACACTGGAACGCCGATTTTAACACCCGATTTATCAGATATAACACCGTTTATTTCAGCCTTTTGAATTGTATTGCTTAAGTATAATCTTACTAGATCCAACGCTGTATTTCTAACTCCGTAATGATTTAATATAATGGGTAGCGAATCATGATCAACACAATAAAATGCCTTCGACAGATCGCAAAAAACTCCTGCATCCTGTGCGGCCTCCCATGCAGAATAAATATGAGGTATAAGGGTATGCCTGCATCCGTAGTCGATTTACCTCTAGTGAAACCGTATTGTTTGGCGTGTTGTTTTGTACGGTTGACGTGCAGAGCATTTGATTGAGTATAATATTTTTAATTCTTTTACTTAGTGATGTAAGAACGGGCCGGAATTGGGCTGAAATAACTTAGATAAACTAACCAGATCTACAGAACCAATGACTTTGACCGATTTACACCACAGGACTTCAGTATTTTTAAAATTAAGTAATCTAAGCGTTTTGACAAATTCCTGGCGATGTACATTATTAAAATAAATGCTTCTCTAGAGAGAAGCTCGCCTTTGAATGCTCGAATTTGAATTAATTTTCTGAGTATGTTATTTCCAGTAAATTAAATTTAAAATGTAAATTATTGACGCATGTGCTCTGCTTCATATGGAGATAAGTTAAGACGCTCTGTAGTGAGTAAGTGAGTAACATCGGCGAAGAATGTTTCGAAAGCTCGAGCTACGTCAGCGTTGAATTGAATAACATCACCCCCTATCTTAAAGCAGAAATCATTGTCCCAATGTATAATTTTGGCAGTTCGACAGTTTATGATTCGCCAAAACGTTGTCATTCTGTTGTTTGAATTTTGTAATGTTCTATAAATATGTTATGTTTTTGCAGTTCTACAAACCAACTTGAAAGTTTTGGAATCTCTTATAACTCTTTGGGTTAAATGAGGAAGCGGATCTAAGCACTCCACAATAGCTCTTCTCGCGTTCGAAGGGCTGAATCAAATAGCAATAAACAATAACAACAAAGTCTAAATTACTCCTTACAGTTCAGAAAGCGTTGTATCCATTGTGAGGAATCCGTGCACGAGTCGATAAAGCAGCGGGACTCAATAAAGACATCGGGCGGGAAGCGTCATCGGCTCAGGGTGAGGCGCGATTTATTGTATGGCGTCTTCAACGCTCGGTTCTGAGGACCTCGGCAATTGAGGAAATATTTCTGGATATAAAACCATAATAACATGCAACAAGGGAAAAAAAACATCTAAAAACCATACTATTAGAGTTCATTCATTATTTTTTGCTAAAACATTGGCCATATTTTTGAGTATACATTGTTCACGACAGTTCACATAATTTGACGCGGCGGGGCTTAAAATTTAAAGATCATTTACCCAACTAAGTAAGACGCAGATGAAAAAAGATCCTCAAGGTTTCCACACCACACACCAGCCCAGAGTAAAGAGGAAGAAGAGCTGCTTTTTGAATAATACAACAAAAAAAAACATTGCGTCACGGATACGGGATGACATCGGCATACGTCCTCGATTACCCAGTTGTACCCAACAATAATACCTTGGACACTATCGACACACATTGATCTAGCCCCAAACTAGGATTATCTGTATCTTGGGTACTAGACAACGATACACATACTTCTATAGATAAATATTATACTTAGATAGATAAACAACCATGACTAGGCTACAAACATCCGTTCTCGTCAAACAAATATTTGCCCCCACCGGGACTCGAACCCGGGACCCTTGGCTTCGTAGGCAGGGTCACTGCCGACTTGGCCATTCGGGTCGTCAAATGTTTTACCAGAACCGCCGCTCTCTGAAAAGCCTCAATCAGCGGCATCTCTCGTGAAATGAGGCAATTCTGCCGCGCCGCGATCCGCGCACAATCGCACTCGGGGATCTATGGGCTTGCTGCGAGGCGGCATGGTAGCTGGCAGTCACTATCTGTTTGGATTTACTTCGTTGTTGATCGAAGTCAAAAGTGGTTTATTTACTGCTTTAAATATCGATTGATTGATTAAATTTAACACTTGCTCCCATGGTTTAGCGGTATTCGCACATCGGAAACGATCGTGTTGGTGAACACAAAGGATGGGTGACCCGTTTGTCTGTAGCATTTGTTTTGTTTCGGATGCAGATCCCGGTAATTTATTGCTACTCGGTGGTGGAGCAGCGACGACAGCGGCTATACATATATATGTCGCAGTTGGTTGGTTTAATCAGACACTTAACTAACTCTCTAGACCGTTAATTAAATGCCGACGTTTAACCAAGTCTAACTAACGTTTAACTAGCATTTTGATTTAAATAAAGCATCGTCGAAAACGTTTAACAATTTGTCTTACCAAAAGCCAGCGTATTGGAAAACAAAATGGCGTCACGAGAACAGCTGATTTGCACAGCTTATATTAGGGCAAAACATTACGGTAGCTTAGGTAAAGGGGGTGAGCGAAGCGAAGCCCCCTTTATCCTTCGTGTTAGGTTGAACATGTAAGAACAACAAACATACTTAAAACATAAACTATATAAATATTTTTATGTGTACTTACACATAAAAATATTTATATTGTATATTTCTTGTTAAACGTTTCATTCACTCATTTCTCCGACGGAATTTTGGTGACTTGATTAAACGTCGGTATTTAGTTAACGGTTTGAGTTAGTTAAGTGTCTGATTTAACCATCTAACTGCGACATACACAAGAGGTCCGGTAGCAGCGTTGGCTGTGGATATTTGATCCTTAAAAGGGAGATCCCCGCTCCAGGTTGCTACGCCTGGGCTTCACTGGCCCGACAGACATTTCCTTTATAGTTAGTACCCGAAGAAACTTCTCTTGCGCGATGCAGGATCGATGGTCAATTATTTCTGCGGTCCGTGATGACATCTGTGGACAAATTCTGTCAAATGCTGCGTTTGTCTGCTTGACATCCACTTTGTATGTTCGTATGTGGATCGCCTGATAGGTGACGCCACAGTGGTAGACGTAAACATTATTGGGCTTCATATAACTTACTTACGCAAAGGACAATAAAGACAAAACCATGTATTCATCTGTTTCCCCAGCAGCCTACCACACTCCATCCCTTTTGCTGTTGCCGCCAACATGCGTGCATCTTCCTTATTGCGTTTTGTCTTAGTCTGTATGCCGTGGAGTAGGTAGCAAGTTACTATGGCTCTAGGCTAGAGCTGCTAATGTTAAGAATAGACCTGTGCCGATTTTATATTCGATTGAGAGTCAGTGTGATGCAGGGTTCGTAATATAACGCAGCATAACCATGATCCTCAATCATGAACGCCTCAATCAATCGGCCTCAGGGAACATCATTATCAATTGAATGCCAAATAATCCTCCATTTACCCATGAGATTTACGGGCTCTTATTAATTTCAGAGCGTCGGCGATGGGCTGTCCTCTTGTCCTCTTGGAAAAGGTGTGACGATGTGGTTATAAGGAACCTTCGTAGGCCTATGGCTCATACCAAAGAGGTCGTAATTATCAGATTATTTGCGGAGGTCAATACGGCACGGTCGCATGTCCGTTCCGGGAGATAACGTTGGGCCCTTATCCGCTTTGTTGCTATGGACGTAGCGAAAAAAACACCGAGGAGCGGAGCGGCAACGAATCTAAATGACATGACATGTAGAAAAATAAATAATGGAGAGTAGATAGAGAAAATTCAGGGCATTTCCCATCTCACGACTGTCCTTTATATGCGTGGCAAGTAGCGCATGACAGTGCGCAAGATTCGGTCTGTAAGCCGCGAAGGCAGGAAAGACCATGTGGTAGTGGAGGGAATGTCCTCTATGTGCTAGAACGTACACTCCGCTGACGAAGGGACTGTCGAATAGCAGCTGAGGTGCAGCCTTTGTGACAAAGAGCCTATTAGGTGGCCAACCGCTCGCACAATACATAAGATAACGCACAATTACTATTGCATTGCGATACACTCTCTGTCTGTCCGAATGGTGGCTAAAGGGTGCTGCCCGGCTAGTGGGTAGATCATCTGCCCTTTGCTCCAATGATATCATCAAGTCAACGAGATGCGGTTGGCACAGATTCGTGATGATTGGCGCTACAAAGATTCTCAAAGATGAGCGAGATATCGGCGGACTGTCGAGCAGTTGGTCTGGCCACTGGACAAGTCGCTCCTCTTCGTCTTGTGATCATAAATACATAAATGCAACCTATTAATCTCCCCACCGAGGGGCACATACCTATACCCGGATACGAGTAAGATTGAGCCATCCACCACTGGCTCAGTGCGGGTTGGCGGAGGAATTTTACGACTACTACTACCAAGTGTGGATAGTAGCCGGGACCTACAGCTTAACCTGTCCGAGATAAATTACATAGCTCATTGCTACATGGTCAGCAACGGATTTGAACCATCATCACCTGCGTGAGTTGTAACCCATTAGACCACGGATCTCATTTTACAACGAAAACTTCAACCGTACCTATCCGCAGTGTTCATAGCATTCACACAACGGCTTACGCCTTTATAAATCTGTCGCCAGCCACTACAAAAGGGATATGTCTTAATTAATTGTATTGTGTGTGAAAGTGCCTAAGAGATTCTGAGATAGGATTCTGATTACTTCCCTAGTTTCTTGTTTAATTACAGTAGTGGGGTGTTGGATCTTGATAAGATTTTTTGGGAGTTCGGAAATCTCTTGAGAGGAATTCTTGTTTGAAAATGATTACGTATTAGAACTATGAACTGTGCTACAGCCCGCGCTAGGTTTCATGGTCTCTGAGCTGGCTATCACCTCCCTCTCACGCCCATGCATAAATCTCTCTTGTAGTCAAAAAAAAAAAATGTGTATCTTTATTTTTTAAATATTACCAGTTCTTAAAATTTTAGTCTGCGCAATGCCCTTCCGGATGCAGTACTATGGCATTTAAGCAGCACTTTAATCGAGTGGCAGTGTTTGCATGCGGCCAAAGATAAATTAGTGTCGAAATAATTTGCAGCTGTCGCGCCGGTCTCGTGGACGCAGTAGACTGGCTAATTAGAGATCCTTAGTAAGAAGATCGTACAAGAAAGGGTGTACCGCATCATTTCCCTATTATGCTTACATAGAAAGAGGGATTTATCTTGCTTGCTAATAATCAAGTCGGGTTTCATTGCCGCTGGAGGAGTACACTTACTGCATGATAACATTTCTACTTATAAATTATAAATAAATGTAGCCCATTAATGTCCCCAGCGAGGGGCACAGGCTTTTACCCGGATACGAGTAAGATTAAGCCATTCTCCACCACGCTGGCTCAGCGAGGGTTGATGGAGGGGTTTTACGACCACTACCACCTAGCGATAGTAGCCGGGACCTACGACTTAACGTATCAACTGAAACACTGAACGTCCGATAATGTAGCTACTTAGGATAATTTAATTATCTCATTGGTACATTGTCAGGTTTCGAACCTGCATCTTCTGTGTGAGAAGCAAGCGTGAAACCCATTAGACCATGGAGTTCTTAATATCTACTCATTAATACATATTTATACTGATAAGTTATCGGGCGATGGGCGATGGCTATTGCGCCTCTGCCAAGTAAAGGAATAGGCGAGACGCTGAGTTTTTTTGGTTTTAACCAATATTGCTTACAAATATTCACCAAAAGCAAGACGTCTTCAAACCTTCTTCAGCATCACATCACAAATCCCACCCGATTCCGCAACAAAGCGAAATTTGCTCAAAACTTTCGCAGTAACCATCTCCCGACGAAATGCGAGTAATCGCCAGTCTCCCATTAACTTCGAATGAGAGCGACAAAGGCCGGTGCGCCTCAGGGTGCAATTTTAGGCGAATCCCGTTCAACCGAAGACAATTTTCGTTCGAGAGCAGAATGTAGGCGGGAGATGGAAAACCTAAGTTTTGTCTGCGCTGAAATGTGTTTTCTTTGTATTGGTACGTGTAATTTGGTTTTGGGGATTGACTTTTAGGTGGCTATGCTATGTTTTTAATATCGTCCAGAAGAGCTAAACTCATCTCAAAACTATCTGGAAGTAAAAAAATATAAGGCGTCCCGTGTTTTCCTATAAAGAGTGACTGTCCTAGTTGTGCCCAAGTTTAGCCAGTAATTTAGTTCTTCATTTCACTAGAGGATTTATCTGAAAATTGAGAATTCCACCATCATAATTTTCTTACCTTTTCCTGTGAAAGCAATAGATTTATATATTTGTTTATTAAACCATATCACACTTACAGTTAACACCAATACATATGAATAGTGATAAAATAAAAAATCATGGCTATTACGAATAAAATAAGTTGAGTTCATCAAACGATCAGAAATAACATTATTATACTTGTATATAAAATTAACAATGATTATAATTAGACTATAACTCAACGATTCAAAACTATCTTTAAATACTTAATAACTATTTGTATTAAGATCGCCAAAGGCGCATTCCACAAATCGAATCAAACAATTTAGAACACTCCAATGATAGAGCCGAGTCGAGAGCAAAATTTATATTGATGTCTCAGGAGAAATAGGAGAATTCTGTTTTTTTTTCAAGTATTTATTCATGAAGTTTTAGGTACATAGCAAACTTATGATAAAATCTCAATGAAACCTGTGACGGTTTATCTGTGAGATTTGAGTTACTCAAATACATATTAAGATAAGTTATCTAAGAATAGGTTTAGCTTAGGTAGTGATTTTTTAGAACTCTTCTACATTTGTTTTGGTCATGCATGATTTTATCAAAAATTTCCGTAGGCAATTCATTTAGGGACATGGCCAGAATGTACTCCAATGTGCGTGTTCCGTAATAGTTATTTTGGTCTGGTAGAATATAATTAGGAAGATCTTCTAAGGTGCGTAGGTATTTAGGACGAGTTCTTTTTACGAGGGAGTCGATTCTGTCACATTCCTCACAGACAATATCTACTTTAATTTTATCGAAAACATTTATCTCTTTAGATTGTTTGAAAAGACCAGACTCATCTTTGACTCTTATTTGTTGATATTTTTTTGGCATTATGGTTTTAATTAGGCTTAATTGCAATCTGTATATGTTGTTGACATATGTTTTGAACGTGCGACCATAGCTTAAGTAGCTTAAGCCTTATGACATTACTGAATCAGCTAGGGACATATAAAACATTCGCTATATTCTTTGAGGTAATTTATACTTAAGTATTGATAGTTTACACAGAATAGCCTTTAGTTTACCAGAGACAAACTCCATACATCCATATATACAGACATACCACAGACACAGACATAATATCTTATGGGGGGGGTCGTAATTTTATCGCACTTTTTTATCATAACTTCTGAAGTTATCAAAACTAAACAAAAATTATAAAAATAAATAGTTTATACCCTTTTCAACGATACCCTGCATGACTTATTACGATGTTACCTACCTACTTTATCCTCGGTACTATACATACGGTAACCAAGAAGGAAACTTATCATTTAAACTTTTATTTAATTTTCGGATAGGCTTCCAAATACAAGTATGTACAATAATGAAAAAACAAAACTTTAATTTGGAATAAGTACTTTATTTCAATTTTGCTGTCGCGGCATGCGCACGCGGCAGCGATGCCATGCTCAACTTGACGCTACCTGCTGATACAGCGAATAAACTTACATTACATGCTAGTGCATTGTCGATCGCAAGACCAGCCCTCAAATGGTTGTTAAGTACATCATTTTAAAAAACTTCCACTATGAAACCAATTTGATCAGAGAAACTTTATTTTTCACTCCTCTTTACATTTTAGGCTGGGCTAATATTTCCATGATCAAATCTGTTTCATAAAGAAAGTTGTTCAGAATAATGTCCTTATCAATTCTCTAAAATATGAATGCTGTGCAAAATATGAAAAAAAAACCTGTGCTGTTCTGTCTGTGCAGGCATGACAAATAATAATAAATTACACTAAAATTAAATCTATAGGTACGTCACCATCACTTTGATTTCACCACTAAGCATTATGACGAGCATACATTACTGACCATCCTTAATACATATATAGTATCGCAATATCTGTTCTTCATCATCAGTTCCACCTCAAAAAATGACCCTTTCCGAAAGTAAATGTTCCTGAGTTACTATAAAAAAAAAACGCTGAAGGCCTGTAATATTTTTAAAAATTTCCCTCGATTTCTCCAGTATACCATCATCAGATCCTGACCCGATGTAAATGGGTCTAATACAGTCGGAAGGCAAACAAAAAATCATTTTATCAAATCGAACCATCCCTCTTGGAGCAATCGATTATTCATCAGTTATAAAAAAAAAACATAGATCCCGACGAATTGTCAACGCCCTCCTTTTGTGAATTCGGTTAAAAACAAAGGTAGACCTGTAATTGATCACCATTGGATAGATAAGTCTAACTTCTTCACAAACTATTTCGGGGCTTTCATAAGTTTCACACACGCGCGAAGAAGAAAGAAAAAAATAATTTAACAAAGAAACACTTTCCAACGTACGGATAAAGGGAAACGGGAAAGTGGGAAAGTTTGAACAATTTCCAATAGCTATCTCACACCCACAGATGCAGGGTCGGACGCGGCTGCTACGATTCTGGTGAAATCTTGAAGATTTTCTACAAATTACGAGAGAGATTTGGATTGTAAATTCTGGCTAACTATGTGCCAGCTACAGGGATTGTATTGTTTTCAAGGTGTACAATAACTCCAAGTTTCTGAAAAAGTGGTCACATGTAACAGGAGATTAATCGAATCAAACTCAAAATTACGACTCGTTATTGGCTGAATTGAATTGAAGAAGAGTTAACACGTCAGAGCAGAGTTTACTCTCAAAAACCGGACGTAAGATACACACGTTTTTGTACAGGAAGCGGTAGAAGAGAAATTTAATATTAAATTTTACGGGAAAAAGGCTAGCCCATCCCGCTAGCTATAGACGACCTGAATGGCCGAGTCGGCAGTGACCCTGCCTACGAAGCCAAGGGTCCCGGTTTCGAGTACCGGTGGGGGAAAATATTTGTCTGATGAGAACGGATGTTTGTACCCTAGTCATGGTTGTTTATCTATCTAAGTATAATATTTATCTATATAAGTCTATAATATCTATATATCGTTGTCTAGTACCCAAGATGCAGGGAATCCTAGTTTGGGGCTAGATCAAAGTGTGTAAATAGTGTCCAGGGTATTATTATTATAGAGATATGAAGGTTTCCTTACTATATTTTCTACCGTTAGAGTTGATGTTTTCAGTAATACACTACTTATTTATTTTATAAGTTTATATAAGCATTTATTAAGCATATCGCGCCGCTGATTTCATGGCATTCAGGTAGCCGAAGCGTCTGTCTGGAACTACTCCCCATCCACGGCTTTTGTCTAACTTTGTATTTGAAGATGAACTAGCAAAACCCATTGTAAAGATCGAGAGGAGGCAAAAACGCGGATCAAAGAGCGAACTTCGACGTCTGGAACCATGGTGCCGCTCCAATTTGTTAAACGATTGAAATCTATGCTATAGGTCGTTAGCTATTGAGTACACTTATATCTACAGATTCTTCAGTGTCTACTTTTTTATACAAAGAGAAACCGTGGTTGTCAAACTCGATTTCTGGATAACATTTACTTTACCGAAAATATTACCTAATATTTTAATGTAGCAGACGTTTCGGTGCAACGATTTTACAAGTTAATGAGGACTTTTCTGACAATTTTTTTATAAAATTACTAGTTCTGAAAGCTGTGACAGATGGTACCGGGTTTGATCCCGGGCTGGGATAAATTAAAAAATTAAAAACGTAACTACGAAGCTGATGGTCCTGGGTTCGAATCCCAGTAAGGGCAATTTTTTGTGTGATGAAAATGAATAGTTGTTTCTTAGTCTTAGATGTTTTCTATGTATTTATATAAGTATTTATCTCACATATATATATATCGTCGTCTAGTACCCATAACGCAAGCATTATTGAGGTTATTGTGATATATTTTTAATATTTATTTTCTTATCTGCTTGTTTCGTGCTTTTTAGTGCTTTTTAGGGTTCCTGCATTTTTTTTTACCTTATCTTAAATCACATTGTAAGTTTATTAGTAACAAATACCATTCCAGAAAACCACCGACAAAACTTTCGAGACGAGACTTTTTCCAAATTTGAATGTCTTCGGTAACGAAGAGTTCGAAAAACAAACGGAATGCCAGCAACGGCACGACAAAGCTTTGACAGCGGCAGATTCCTGCAATACGACTTCCGCAACTGCGCATACCGACCATTTCGAGTAACTTTAATTCGGATAGGTATCGGAAAAGTGCCTCTTAACTTTTCCCTGTATCTAAGTTTATTTTTATTTATGGTCGTGACGACGATGCTCTTATGTTGTACTCGAATAAGTGACATGAACTTTAAGCGCACGGTTCAAACTCCGTTTTGTAGTTGCGCCTTACTTATTGTACGATGTCCCAATTTTGAACTTGTGTCTGAAATATTTACTAGTTTACTTCTTTGCTGTGCTCAAGGGTATTATATTATCCAACAAAGAGTGCCCAATATTTTACTAATGTTATTTGAATTTTAATTTATTTTCGTCTTTGTTACAGGAGATATTAGCAAGCAGAGTTGGCGAAAAGGTATGAACAGTTAATTTTCTTTATGGCTTTTTCTGGTGAAGTCCCTTCAGACAACTTTCCATCATATGTCCCAAACCAAAGAGTAATCAGTAATCTTTAATTAACAATTGTATGCACATACAAGTATTAACAATCTTACCAAGACTCTCTGCTACATGTCTCATGTAATATTACTTACTTGTTATATTTAACAGACAATCAAATATCCCCATTTTAACACCAGCATCCTTCACATTGGTAAGATCTTCCCATTACTCTCGTACAGGCGCCGGCACGTAATGAAACACATTTATCTAAGTAATGTGTGCTGGGATAAAGGTAATATGAAATAACATCGTCTGCTAGGCTATGGGGTCATTATAACAAACTACATGAAAGGAGAAAGGATGAGTTCGTCTGTCTGTTGCTAGGATCGTAAAGGTGGTGTGCTCTCCGGTACGAATTTATTAATTCTAGATGAACTTGGCGATATACCGAGCTCCTAAATAAATCGCTTATATATTCCACTTGGTTTTGTTTATAATTGTAATTGTGATTTAATTTATCAGGTAAGGAAGAAGAGGTTGATTTGTGATCGTTTATTACTTACAGATTTATCCAAATAATATAATTGCAAACAGACCTCTGCATCGGTTGATTCATATTGTATAGATATAGACTTACCTAGATATATAAAACGTATTTTTCTCTGCTCTAGTTAAATCATCCTTCAATAACTCTAGATATTTTTTCTAGTAAATGGCTACTGTCTCGAGTAAAGTCTGGACTCGTCGCTTGTATGAAGTAATAGCATCTCATAGCGCCGGTCATAATAGCGTTATTGTGGCCCGTGCGTCTTCATTCGGTGTGATCGGAACGTACGGCTTGGAGGTGGATGGACAACGATGGGCTTGGCCTTTGCTGGCACGTTAGAATTAGTAAATGATACAAAGTTTCTTGGAATAACCATTGATAGCAAATTGCAGTGGGGACCCCACATAGATAAATTGGCTGGTAAATTAAGTTCTGCGGCTTACGCTGTTAGGAACATCAGACAAAGCACGGATGTGGCTACAGCTAGGCTAGTATATTTTAGTTACTTTCATAGTGTGATGTCCTATGGTATCTTGTTGTGGGGGAAAGCAGCGGATATTGAAACTATTTATATTTTACAGAAAAGAGCTATTCGAGCAATTTATAATTTAAAACGAACAGACTCCTTAAGAGAGCTTTTTAAAGAAATTGACATACTAACAGTAGCTAGTCAATTTATTTTCGAAAATATAATGTATGTACGCAATAACCTGACAACATTTTCCAAACTTAGCGATAGCTGTAATGTTAACCTAAGAAATAATCACAGACTAGGTATTTACGCCCCGATTTAGACTCGCGAAGGTTAGCAATTCTTTCAAGGGTCAGTGCATTCTCTACTACAATAAGATACCTCTGGAGATTTTGAAATTGCCATTTGAGCAATTTAAAAAGCATATTAAAGCGACTTTGTCGAAAAAAGGATATTACAATGTTCAAGATTACTTAAATGACAGGACTGTATGGGGTTAATCTGGCTCAACACAGACCTTGCTGTTAATAATTCTGTAATTATTTATTCCTGCTTATTAATCATAACAATAAATTTTTTCATATTTGTATTAGTTAAGCACAACCTATTTTTAAAAGAGATCTACAAATCAATCTGTGGGAGTTTCTTCGCCCTTCTACTCCCACAGTGGTTCAATGTAGAGAAGAGGCACAAAATGACGTTTGCTAATTATATGTAAATATCTACAGTAATAAAGTACTTTGACTTTGATATTACCATCAAAACTGAAAGGCATTTGTATGAGGAGCTCTAGTAAGGTCCGAAGATCACATGAATATTTTCGTAATGTCAATGAATCAAGCTAGGTGAAAACTGACATCCACTAACACTAAAGTTATAACTACTGATTGATGATTTTCGGGTTTTTGCTATAAATATGGTAAGTATCATACACAAAAACATAATTTACGAAACACTGCATCAAAATTCAATAAACGAAAAGTTGGAAAACATAGAAGATAATCTTTTCCTTTGAGAAAAAAAAATATGTGTTAGCGGACTTATCACAACAGCTTTCCTATTTGAAAATAGTCTATGTCTCGATATCACTAGCAGAGAAAAACGAAGTAGACATCAATTTCTTGATTAAAAAACCTGTAATTTACATAGCTACTCATTTATTTTCCGAACACACAATCTTAGTATCCAATCCAGCAATCAACCAAACACACATGGGAATAAATCATCTGGACAAAGGGCGACCGTCTGGACAATACGTCCACATTGTGCCTGACGTCTGGACACCAGGAATTATCTCATTAATGGACGTTAATGAAAAGGACGTGCTCAATAACTTGGTGGGTGGTCCGGACTCCTGTGAGACATAGTGACTGCTTCCTGATTGTGGAACTCGAGCGATTTGTTTGCTTAGCTGAAGTGGATGGGTTTTAGAGCATATCTATTGGAGCTTATTGGAGTATTTAAAAACTGTGATAATGTGCGAAATGCTGGTTTTAATTATGTTTTATTCAATTATTCATGAATGAATTCAATTTAAATTATTCTTAGTTTTGACAGGAGTTTAATGATTGTTTGTTTGTTTTATATTTAACGATTTGGATTGCTTTTCTGATTCCTATTTTGAGTTATGAGGATCATTATTGTCTTCTTAGAATTCTTTAATTAGAGTCTGTTCAACATCAGGATACCTTCATTTTTCAACAAGATGAGGCTACATGTCACACTGCATGGTCAACGAAGGCGTGGCTTAATTCTAGGCAAGTTCTTATGATGATTTGGCCGCCAAAATTCCCAAACTTGTTTACTTGTGTACTTGAAACTTTACGGTGGAAAATGAACCAAATACTGAGAATTATCCATCAAGATCAGAGAATCAAGATAATTATTTAGAACAGCAGGTTCAGGCCATTTGAGATTCCATCACCACTGAAGAGTGTACAGAGCTGGCGTCAATGCCACTTTAACTAAATGCACTTATTGAGAGCAGAAGAGACACTATTACTATGTAAGTGGTAAAGACGAACTGTTTTTCGTGCGTGGTTAGGGTGGCCGAATGCATTTGATTTTTAGGCAGTTAGTGAATATATTACAGGCCTATGCCCTGCAGTGGGTGATGTGGTCTGAATATGATGATGATGATGATGATTATCAGTCACATAAACAACTATTATCTACACATGTGTCATAATAGTAGTTTATTTGACTGATACATAATGGAGGGCATTAAAAGCCGAGACTGGATTCATGAAACGAACCGAAGGCGAGTTTCATAATAATATCACGGGAGAGTTTTGATAACTAATTATTACAGTTACATACACTAGTTTATCTACACACATATCATAAGCTCTCATTTATGTGTTCAGGAACAGCATGTTTGACCGGCATTGTGGCATTGATCATTGCTCTGCACTTGTTTAGCTTGTTATGTAGTACCAACTTCACAGGACAAACTAGAGGTGGTACGCGGGCAGGCGGTGGCGTTCGAAATTTGAATGTCATATTATGTCGAAATATTGATACATTGTAGTCATAATATCAATATTCAGATTAGATATTAGTTTTTACCAAGTAGTATATCATTATGCTGGTCGGTTTTGGACGCAGTAAAGAGGGTTTATGATAAGTGTATAGATAAAAAAATAGAGGGATCTATCTATGATGTATGTTTGTAGTCACAGTCTTACTTAAAACATTTAATTCGAAGTCGTGAAACTTTTATTATTAATCGTTTTAAATTCCTTGATACAGTTTGCAAAGAAATTTTTACTATGCATTTTAATGCCTTTGTGCAATAGAAACACCATGCGTTATTACATAAATATTTCGAATTTCATTTGTAGCATTATTTCCTAAACTCTGTGCGTGTGAGTTTCACAGGTTGGCAAAAATTTCTGCTACAACCCGAACTTTTGTAGTTTTGCTACAGTTTCATAATCGTAGAGCCTAACTAGATCTGGTTAATAGGGTAGGCCTTTGACTTCTGCAAGTCCTGTGATCGGATAGTAGTGAGATTGTACTACTGTAGCATTACTAGGTCTATCAATCGCTTTCTCTCACTCCTTTGGTTTTACTTGCAAGAAAACACAGAGTTGAACCAGATAACTAATTGAAAGCTTTTATATAACTTCACTTGTATTTATGTAGGTCCTGGAATCTTGCAATCAAATAGCATCCCCTATATGGGTATCAAATGAAAAGGCTTGCTGAGGAGAACTCGAAAACTAATTCAACAAAAATTTGTGGCTGAAACGATTTTGCATAAATTTTGACATTTGTTTCAGAATTCTCCAACGAAATGAAATCAAATTAAATGCAATGAATGAAATCAAAGAAATGAAATGAAATGAATTAAAGATACTTAGAAACATTCCCAATTATAACAAAAAAATAAAAAGGTTTTTTTAAACAAGCTTTTATTAAACGCTCTCAAAAGAAGAAAATAAACTTTAAATTAAATCAAACATATCAATTAATTACGTCACACAATTTATTATGATATAAAACCTTGTTTTTAAAAAGGTTTTTTACCATTAATTTATTTCTTTTGATGTCACGATGATGGCTCTCTATCACTCGTTATTATAGAACTAATGTAAAGTATTTGTCTTATTCAATTATTTCCGAAGTCACGGCGCTGTCTATGCCTTTAACTTTCCACTAGTTTTCTTTCCACCATACGTTTTGTCCCTGGCTGTCACCTGATTTCTTTCAAAACTCAAAAAACTCAAAACTCAAAACGTTTATTCTGTAAATAGGCCACAAGGGCACTTTCACATGTCATTTCATTTCATTTTTTACAGAACATTTGGTATTATTATCATATTATCAGAAAAAAAAAAGTACTTAATTATTGTTTCTGAGAGATGTAAAGAGTCTCAAATGTCATAATAAAATAATTAAAATATAAATAACAGAGATGTATAGTCTCTTTAGTCAATAATACAATGATAATAGGAGATGTAAATGGTCCCCACAGTCAAGAGTTGTTTAATTAAATTAATCTTTGGAGGTGTAAAAGGCCTCCAAGTGTCCAGTAAAAGAAACTCTGGCAGTGAGGATGCTCACAATTAATTAGAACAATTCAGTCCCAAGCATTTTTATCGTCTATGTACTCTTTAATACTGTAGTAAGCTTTAGAAATAAGCCTTTGCTTGATGTATTTCTTGAACTTATTAATTGATAGATCTGTCAAAGTGCTTGGGAGTTTATTGTAAAATCTTACACAATTACCCTTGAACGAGTTTTTTATTTTATGGAGCCGAGTAGTGGGCACTGCAAGTTTGTCCTTGTTTCTAGTATTAAAGTTATGTATATCACAGTTTCTTCGAAAGTTAACAATGTTCTTATGGACATACATAATATTCTCGTAAATATATTGACTATGGACTGTCAATATATTTACTTCTTTAAACTTATTTCTAAGAGAATCTCTATTATTCATTTTATAAATCGCACGAACAGCCCGCTTTTGCAGCACAAAAATAGTATTTATGTCAGCAGCACTGCCCCAGAGCAGAATACCGTAGGACATAATACTATGAAAATAACTAAAATAAACTAATCTGGCTGTTTTTAAATCTGTCAAGTGACGGATTTTCCTGCATGCAAAAGCTGCAGAAGCTGAAGAAGTGAAACATAGTTGCTCTGATCAAATCGGTTTCGCAGAGAAAGTTGCTCAGCATTATGCCTCTAACAACGCCTTAAAATATGACTACTACTTTTTTTGCAATGTCAACCACCAAATTCGCTTCATAATACCATAACAATCCGCAGCTTATCTAGTGTTAGCCAAACAACAACTCAAGTACTCTGACTGTTACAATTAATCTTACTAATGAATGTTTGCCTGCGGATGTGGCTACTCCATTTGCCTGAATGGTTGGCCCAACCTCACAATATTTGACAACCACTCAATTTCTAATGAAGCCTCTGCGTGAGTGTGATACGCATATGACATTAGATTTGGCATTAACTCGGTAAACATTTGCGTTGGCGATATCGCGATGTGGTATTGTCTCCTGTGATTGAGTTTGTGTGATTACTTTTGCCTTAAGATTGTTATTTGGTTTAAGATAATTTTCAGATGATAAACTGCATATTCTTGTTTCATAAAATTAGTTATATCTTGGTTGGGTTCACTTAATAGTAAAAAACAGCCCGATTTAGACTGGAACTATAAAATTAAGTTAAAGTTAGAAACAGGATAACTCGTACATACTGTTTCTTGATAATGTTGTTTTTTCTTTTTGCATGATGCAGTAAAGCTCAATCTTACTCCGATCCGGTTAAAGGACAGGACTCCTATGTGGGGGACATTCATGCCATACATAATATTTATTTATTCTAATGTTTCTTGCTAATATTAGTTGCTAACGTATTAATCAAGTTTGTAAGTTGGTCTTTTAAAAAAGGTATCATAGTTCCTTTAATCCTAGTCTTCTATTACTGTAACGGGATGCAAAAAGTAAACAAAAATTCAAATTTTAACACTAATCAATCACCCGCAACTTAATATGAGAATTCCTAAAGTTGTCTCCGTTGTATCAAGTTCTGCAAAGTTCAGTCAGACAACTAAAACAGAGAGTCCGTCCGAACTGACTCTTGAGACTCATTAATCAACCTTTCTCTATCTACGACAATCTACGTTCACTTTCTATCACTGATTAGTTGACAAACAAGACTGAGTACACGTATTTCGAACCTTAGATCAAACTATTTGAAAAAACAACCAAAGGAATTTCAACAATTCTACATGTTGTGATTTGACAGCATGCGTCTTTGGGAATAAACGCAGTGCACAGACTTAAAACCCTACCTATAAAATTTCTACCTATGCCCATAATCATAAATGCATCGCTTCTCTCCATCCGGGATCTATAGGTGCAGCACGTTGGATTTCCTTGCCACCATCACTCCTAACTGAAATATGGAGCATCTGAATCCATACATTCATTTGGACAGCATCGTTGTCGGTGCGATCAATCAGTTCAGATCCCAGCACTGTTTTGTTGGTTGATGTTTCTGTACGTACCAACTGGGTGTTGCTTTTCGGCTTGTATTGGTGAGATAAGATAGAACTTTGGATATGGCATAGCAGATATATTTCGCCTTGAAGACAATAACATCAAACTGTATACTAGCACGTCAACAACACTATTTTAAGTTGCTAAGTAGGTATACAGTTTGATCTTACTAACTGTAATAGGTACAAATTCTTAGTAAGTATTACTAGTTGACAAGTACCTATACTACTCGTACTAGTCCAGCTTTGTATATTAATAATCAAAATTTTAGCCTTAACTTACAGAGGAGGTAGAGTGGCAAGATGTTCTGCTACTTCATTTAATGTCCTTTGTTAAAACCCATAGGGCACATGTGCGGTTAAATCCAATTTGGTAGGGCTTTTCGGTTAAGGGAATTTTGTGCCGTAACTCCTTGAGTTAAATCATTATCTACAATGTTAGTTCCTCATGGGTTATTAAGTTTTTAACTTTTATTGATTAACTTTTTTTAAATCTTGCGCAATCCTGGTGCTCCAGAGTACCTGCGAAACCGTTTCGCGTATTTACCGCCGCCCTCAAGACCTCGTCGTGCATGTGTCGCATCAAGGTAACTAGCCTGTCCGATGGCCAACACCAGTTTCCTGATGAATTCTTACACAGTCCGTGCTGCGCAGATGTGGAACCTCCTGCCAGACTCTATCCGTGATAGTTTATCGCCTAGGTCATTCAGATCAAGGCTGAAAGAATACTACCTATATCAATTATCGTAGGTTTTATTTATTTAAGTATTAAGTGTTTATGTAGCATAATTATCTTCATAATGATATATATGTTATAAAGCATTTTTGTAATATTTGTGTTTATGTGTACCTAATGTATTCTATTTTTAAATTTAGTTCTTGTTTGTATAATAGTAGTTTATGTGACTGATACATCAAGGAGAGCATTAATGCTCGAGAGTGGGTTTATGATTTATGATTTATATTTATAATAATATCACTCGAGCGTTTTAATGCCTAATTATGTACAGTTACATACACTAGTTTATCTACACATATATTATAAGCTCTCTTTGATGTGTTCAGGAACCGCATGTTTGACCGGCATTGTGGCTCTGCAGTTGTTTAGCTTGTTCTGTAGCACCAACGTGCCGCAGGCGGGCGTCGGCGTTCGAAATTTGAATGTCAGTACCAACTCTACTGACAAACTAGGGGCGGCACGAGGCGGGCGTCGGCGTTCGAAATTTGAATGTCATAATGTGTAGAAAAATTACACATTATGGTCATAATGTGTATTTTTTCAGATAAGAAATGAGTTTTTATCAAGTAGTTATATACACATACATAACATTATGCTGATCGTAACGTGCGGTTTTTGTACGCAGTAAAGAGGGTTTATGATACGTGTGTAGATAAATATTTTTTATTAGCTGAACCCGCATTGACTCACTTCACATAATTACTGGGTTAGCTGGAAGAGATTTATTTTAGGAATAAGCCCGCCTTTGTACATCTTATTTCCCACTGTGTTAATTGTTTTTACTGTTGTTCTATGCAATAAAGGATATAATAATAATAGTTTGTTTATTTGGGAACTGAGCCCACAGCACAATCTTAAATATGAACAGCATAATAAATAACTTAAACCTAGGCCAATTAGGGGCTCTTATTATCTTACTTTTTCATTTTAACATTTTGCAAATACAGAAGCTACCTACAATTTTTAAGTTTTATTTTTAAAAAAGTTTTAAGATTTGATAAATGAACTAGGAGTTACAGAGGGAGGGGGAAGTGTGCGTGTGTGTATGTGTGAGGGTGGGTGTGTGTAATGTAATTATAATAAGTAGTTATTTGAAAGGATGTCCTGGTGATAGGTACTCTATGGGAACGGAAAATATATTTATTTAAATCATCATCAGGGTAATGTAACGTATATCCACCACTTCTGTCCCGAGGTTTAAAACTAATAACCCAATGCCTCGGAGCAAATTTATATACTTTTGGGAAAAAAAGGAAATTTTAAAGCAAAGTTATACGCTCTCTTTTCCTTCTCTTGTGGAAGTAATCAACGCTGTCACTTTCGTTAACATTCGTTTTCCTTTTATATATATTTTTTCGTATCGCCTTAACCGATCACTTTTGCGTTTTACAGTTATTTTACTAGTCTAATCTCTACACGTATACAATTATCTCATTTCTGTCGCGTAATTTCCGCACGTATATTGTGTATGCGCCGGAAAGTAAAGTCAGCCGCGGATCTTCGGTCGCGTAATTTCTGTATAGTATGTCGACTCACTCTCTGACGCTAGTTGGCGGCATGCCAACATAAGGAAATGATACAGTCTGCCGCTCACTGCAAGCCTTCGGAATAGTGCCACCTCCACACAGCCCCTGCCCACTGCAGGAACCCTGTCTATCGGATCGGGCGATGTTTGCAGAGGGCATGGCGATAAGAGCAACGCAAACACGGCAGAATGACCCGCCGGGCCCTCAAGTGAATGGAGCTGTGTATCGGAGGATTACTAGTGAACCAGTTGGACCGGGTGATGGGCCACAACTCTGCAGGTATGGGCCATTACTCACCCTACATTTTCGTCTGACTACGAGTACATAATTACTAAATATTACTACCTCTTTGTTCTTACGGAGCAGTGGAGGCACAATTGCGCTTTTTTTATTTAAGCTATTCAATAGTTTCACATTGGTCTACTCGTCTCAAAAGTCAAATTATTTGTTGCCAGTAGGCAAAAATAATGCACTTTCACAAGTCAAACACTCAAGTCACATGGAGAACAATAAAAATAAATCAAATATGATCAACTAAACTAATCAGTAGCTGATTATGGTTTGAGTTTGAAAAAGGAAATGTTCCGTTCAAGTGGTGATTCATGGCTGAATCTCGCACAGGAATAGAAAACTCCATTAACACTGACATTGCTTCGGAAATACGCCAGCCAGAGAAGATACCAAGAAACTCTACGGGGCTGTATTTTTTTTCATTTTCGTACTTTTTTGAGCCACAATGTACAATATAAAAATAATCTATTCTAACGAAAATATCAAAACGTCGTATCTATAAGTGCCAATAAGATGTTTAAAATAACAATTTTAGCTAGTAAATAAATAAGAACGAACAAAAGCTGTAATAAACATAACTTATGAGAAACCAGACTGGACCAGTCCCTCCAAGAGTATGACTCGTGCACCAGCCACCGTCCTCTAGACCATCTCGAAACCATCGCAGCAGTCAGGGAGATATGAAGTTTTTTTTGTAGTAGTTATCTATTGGACATAATTTTTGATGGTATCTCTTTGCTTCGCATAGTTTTGTTTCCTCATTTTTATTAATATGGCATTGTAGTACTTTCTTACGATACTTCCGCATACTGTTTTGACTTTCATAACTTGCTTCTAGTATATTTTCCGTTGGTCAACTTTTGAGGCTACTAATGGATGTTGCACATATTCTTTTTTGGCTAATAATGATTTGTAAAATTCTGAACTGCACACGACATACAGGAAATTGTTTTTTAAAGTTACGCCCGACTCAGGGGTGGTTATTTACACGACAATGATGCAAAACAATATAAAAAAACAGTGAAAAATACCTAAAAATAAATAAATTGCGGACTTACTTCTATCGCTTGCTACCGCGCTCGTAATATCAGAATCTTGACGCGCACCGTGGACCGTCTGGACATGTCCGCACGTCGCGGTTATTTCAGGACAAATTGAACACGGCAATTTGTGAATAAAAATTATGCAACGGCAAAATAAAACTTTTTTTTATTTCCAGCGATACGTAAACTATTGTTCCTGAGTGTGGCGTAACTATTCAAAACAACCTGTATATATGGGAAAAGTGATGAGTCAGGGTAGATGAAGGCTAACGGGGGTGAGCGAAGCCAAGCCACATTTTCTTCGTCTTAGGTTAAAATGTAAGCATAAAAACCAGATATATCTTGTGAAATCCTTGTTGTTTTTTTTATGTTTTAGGTGTATAGGTATAATTGTAGTCTACATAATGTTTATGCTTCGTTTTGACTTTGAATCTATGATTATGTATACTTTACTTTATGAAAATTTTGGTTAAAAAGGATTTTGCCAAACAGTAATTCAAAATTTCATAGAACAAGCCAACAGTGAACCATTGTTGACTTCTATTGAAAACCTGAGACTGTCTCAACTTTTATTCGAGTAATAAAACAACAACAGCTTTGAACGCACTATTGCCGATAACTCACGGACTCATAAGAACGTAAGCGGATTTACATTGAAATGGGATCCGAATGTAATTCATGGTCGCACCAAATGGATAATGTATTCGTTATGCGATACATAAATATCGCTTTCTTGAGCCCTTTGACAGCCATCGCGGGTTATAACGATTTTGAGTTTGTTTCCATTTTGTTGTTGAAGAATTAATTTTAGCAATAAGTGATCTCTAGAGATAAGTTTACGTTCATTTCTAAGTATATTTTGTAACTATGTTCCTTTGCATGTTTTAAAATCAGATTGCTCTAAAGGTATGAAAAATTAAAAATGTTGGTGTTTATCTTCGTAATAATGATGATTTAAGATTTGTTGTCTACTAGGGTAGGTGTTTAATATTTATGCTCCGGAACGCACCTCTTTTGTTGCGCGACTCGGACCGCGAGTGATCGGAAACGGAACTAGCAGCTGTCACTTGTATAGAAACGAGATGACGAGTTAGAGGTTACTTTTTTGACATGAGAAAAATGTCGGCACATGGCAGTCGGGCCTTGGCTGTATTTTAATTGTAATAATTGTCTAACACAGGTGTCGGGCCTGGTCGGAATGTTAATTTTAATAAGCACGGAACAATCGTCGGGAAACAAGTAGATTCAAGTCATCGGAGTGAGTGCTTCGTGTTGTGAAGGGTTAAAGTGGTTCGGTCCCCAATTCGTCGCATTCGGACAGCGACTCCTCGTGTCGGCAAGCAACACGACGGCGACAGCATCGGGCTACGACGAGAGTAAGATTCGACTCCCCTCACACCCCTGGTGGTCCCCATCCCGTATTCCTGCCTCGAATTGAGCTTTCGAATTCCGGTCCACGGCGTCAAAGGTCAGTACTCCTGGTGAAAACCAACCCTACCAAGATTCCACGCCCGTTCGGTTGAGGCGTGGAATTAATCAGTAGGTATTGAAAAAGGGTTTTTATCGCTGTATTTTATTAACGCTGGGTTTTTATAGTTGTAAGGTCTTTTATCATAATCCGAATGATATGGACATGATTTTTTTTTAATTTCGGTTGTTTACACTGTAGGCATTATGACTAAATTAGGGTTTTGTAATTTCCTCAAAAATTCACTACCAACGTCTAACCTATATCTACGGAATATCATTCTCGTACGTAGTAATGCCTTGTACTCTATTTACACACATCGATCTAGCCTTAATTAGGATTTCCTGTACCTTGGGTACTAGACAACGATACATATACCTCTATAGGTAAATATTATAATTAGATAGATAAACAACCATGACTAGGGTACAATCATCCGTTCTCATCAAACAAATATTTGCCCCCACCGGGACTCGAACCCGGACCCCTTGGCTTCGTAGGCAGGGTCGTCCTTCGCGAGTCCTTCATATCTCAAATAGCTGCGGCGATTGGTTAGCTCTCTGTAAATCAAAATGGATTATTGAATAACTGGCTAAACGTGGGCTTAATGGTGCCTCTGCCACCCCCTAAGGAAAAAACTTGTTTGTATCATTATCGCACTAGAAATGGCAATGGAGAAACGCACCAAGGCGCTTCAAGTTTGTTCTCAACTCCCCATGTCTGAGGCCTTTCATTACTTGTTAGATGTGAGCAGAGTAGCCAGGCAGGCAACATGCTCCGAGAGAGCCAATCACTATTATAAACACCATAAGTTCAGTGAGTTATGGTATAGAATGATAGAAACTTTTGGAGACTTTTAAAATAAATATTCATGAAGTCACTTTTCTATAACGTCACTTTCATCCGTTATGTCATGAGAGAGGCACAGGTTTCGTATGTTTTTTCAACACAATTTTTTTTCAACACCCTTGCTCGTAAAGTGACTTTTTATGGCAATGCTTTAAGGTACATAATGGAGCTTATTATGCACTAGTGTTTTTTACTTTACATTATCGCACAGTGATTCGCCTGGCGGCTGGCGCCAATAATACCGCTTCGTGAGTAATAAACAACTTAGCATATAACGTAATATTGTCTAACAGGGGATCCCCATGGTTACTACACAAATAAAAAAATCGTGAACCTCATGGAGAAAATAAAAAAAATGATTCTCTGATCACATCGGTTTCACAACGGTTGTTCTGGCTGATATACATTATACTATATATGCATATATATATATATAAAGAGGAAAGATTTGTATTTTTGTATGTTTGTAACCAATAAACTCAAAAATGATTGGTCGAAGTTCTAATTTTCTTTCCCATTAGTTTGCTACATTAGTCCTTAGTAATAAAGGCTACAATAATTACAAGAAAAAATTAAGGATCCCTACTAAAACATCCATAATGTAACCCAAGGTGTAAACATATAGCCATAAAATATCTTTCATCGCCTGCGCTGCGGAAACTAGTTCAATATACTTTATTGTACGGTAAATAATGATAATGAAAAACTATCGATGATAGAACAAAACAGTTCGACAATTAAAGAACATATCAATATCTACAAAATACTTGGGAATAGCAAATGTCCAACTATTGCAATGTAAATTCTTTTAACATTTTATAAGTTGTTAGAAATGCCGACCAAAATCAGAACATGTTATCCAAACATTTATATTTATCCTTAACCAAATAAATCGTATCGTATTCAAGACTGTTTTAATACCTGTAGATACGTTTATGAATTCTTCAAACTTCAAACTACATTTTTTCATTCAAAATAGATTCTTATGAACACTTTTTTAAAGGAATTTGAATCTATATAAGTCGAGAAAAACTACTACCGCTTCGGAAAGTGTTATGGCAGCGGAGAAGAAACGGCGCAAGAAACCCGTACACTGCAACACGGCCTACTTTTCATTTCTGTTACAATCGAGTGCGTGGTTCTTGTGCTGCGCTGGAAAATCACTCCATAACTCTTTGTCATTAATGTCATCATTTAATCTTTAATATGCTTTAAAACATAATGTTTTTTAACAATGCCTTTAAATTTATTCTCTGACAAAAACATCTCTTCCGGTATTTTGTTATAGTATTCTATACTTAGACCCACAAATGATGTTCTCACTTAAGCCAGTCTATAGTAAGGTTGGTCAACTTTATTTCCGCTTCTTATATTATTTCGCTTGTGCCTGTCAACATTTTTAGTGAACCTATTTATGTTCTTCCTAACGTACATGATATTTTCATAAATACCTAGTCGGTTCTTAAGTTCTGTCACAAGGTTTTTGATAGATAAATCTCAGCAATAAACTTTTTCTTATTCGTATTATACATGATTAAAAAGCTTATTTTATACGAATCAAATTGCAATACAATACATTTTGTACGATTATCGCAATATGACAAAAACCTTATAACTTGAGACAAACGAGACAACCCAAAACACGCCGCAACTGACAAAAATACCACTTACCACAAATTTAATAAAAAAACAGTGTTCCAGATAACCAAAAAGGTTTTTTTTATTTATTCTGAAACCTCGACTTAAGACCATGCTTAACAACTAGCATTTGATTTTCTGTTAGCTTTCAGTTCCAACTGCTCCCAAAGAGAACTTTACGTACTTTTTACGTTTTCAGAAAAACGTATAAAAATGATCTTGTGGGCAACAAGTACACTACGTAAAATGTGAATATGAAAATTAGTTTTACCCAGACATAGTTATCATATGCTTCAAAATGAAGATAACGGGTTCAGGGAGGGTTCTGACTAAAATCTCACGTAAGTTTGAAAGGTTTTAAGAGTCGTGGAAAACAGATAAAGTGAATCACGTCCGCATTTTTGATTGGTTAAAAAAGTGCAAAATCTCTGAAGAAACTAGCATTTGTGTAATATGGCTTAAAGCATTTAAATCCAATAATCGTTCTAATTTATCAGTATTTAATGAGCTATTAAACCATATATAGTATTAAATAAAATAAAACTTGGTATTATTTACTATGCGGCAAAATATTTGTGACAGAACTTATGGACCGACTAGGTATATTGAGACGGTACAGTCATAATGCTAATTTCTTGGAACAGTTCGCTCAGGTAGTCACGACTGCATAGGTAATAAATAGCTCTAATAGCCCTTTCAAATCAGACACTCCATTCAAAATATATTACGAATTTAAAAATGTCCATCTAAGCAAAAGAAGAGGGGGCACTGAAGTAGGGGAGACGGCCGTGCACATCTATCAAATAGGTAGCCGCGCAGCAGAAACGCGCGGTCGGCTCCCTACGCAGCGGACGCAACCGATATTTAATAATTTGACTTTTTTCATAGCACATTTTTGTTCCAGTTAAGAAGTCCTTTGCAGAACTACTTATAAATTATTTTATCTACACACGTATCATAAACCTTCTTTACTGCGTACTAAAACCGCACGTTACGATCAGCATAATGTTAAACTACTTGGTAAAAACTCATTTCTTATCTGAAAAATTATACATTATGACCATAATGTGTAATTTTTCTATTCATTATGACATTCAAATTTTGAATGCCGACGCCCGCCTGCATGCCGCGTCTAGTTTGTCTGTGAAGTTGGTACTGACATTCAAATTTCGAACGCCGACGCCCGAAGTTGGTACTACAGAACAAGCTAAACAACTGCAGAGCCACAATGCCGGTCAAACATGTGGTTCCTGTACACATCAAAGAGAGCTTATGATATCTGTGTAGATAAACTAGTGTATGTAACTGAACATAATTAGGCATTAAAACTCTCGAGTGATATTATTATGAAACTCGCCTTCGGCTCGTTTCATAAACCCACTCTCGAGTGTAAATGCCCTCCATTATGTAGCAGTCACATAAACTACTATTATTCAACCTTTATGACGATTCTCCCACTCCTCCCTTATCTCTGAAGATACAGAGTCGAAAAATATATATAAAATGAAAACAAAATATAGAACTTGAGCCAAAAATTACAGGAAAACATACTTGGAATTGCCAAGGTTTTTATTTATCTATGCACCACATACAAACTTATAAATGCACCGGGTTATGTACATGGGGCATTAAAGTAGCCGCACCAACAACTTTGTAAACAACATTTTGCTACGTAAAATCCAAACTATTCACTTCAAACCATGCCTAATAAACGGTGGTACAGAACCCTTCATGCGCGGGTCCAACTTGAACTTGACCGGTTTTTCTAGAGTAAATATTTATCAAAAGTATTTTTCTGAACTACCTACTTAAACCTTTCCTGACTTATTTTATATTTTACTTTTTATTTAATATCATTTATTGCTTAACAGTACACTGTATATTGTCATTTTCTCTGATTTAATGAAAATAACTTCCAAACAAAATGCCTAGAAAATTGCGACCTTTTTTTTGCAACTATCAAAAAATTGTTCCCAAGCAAGATTAGAAAAAATGCGTCGTATTAGAGAATCTTCTTCTGAAAATGCAGAGCGTACCGCAAGAGGAGTGAGTACGCGTCGCAATCGAGGGCCAGAGAATCTAGCGCTTAACGTTCGCAACTCCTTGCTGAAAATAGACACAGAAACTTACGAGCACGCGCAAGGGAATAGAGCGCCAAAGTTTCACTTCGTCTAGCAGAACAAAATGCGACATCATCGCAGCTATACCGCTCAAAGCGCCTTTGCTAAATAAGAGCTAGAAACTCGCAAGCACAGACGAGGGAATGTGGTGCTGAACGTTTACTTCGTCCGGCAGAACAAAATTCCAGACCATCACAGCTATAGGAATGACAAACACTCGCAGCGCCTTGCTGAAAAAAGCTAGAAACTCGTAAGCGCGTGCACGGGAAGGAAGCGCCGAAGGCTCGCGGCGACTTATGGCAAAGAAAGAAAGACCACAGTCGGTAACAACATCTTAGGACGCGCAATAGAATTTTAGCTTATAGCAATAGAGTGGCATTCATTTACGATCAACAAATTGATCATGCTCATCAGAACAGCATCCAAATCGGAGCATTGAATAAGATTTGTCCCAAATGTTTTGCTAAAAAATGGACTGTTGAAGCCAACGCTATGTGCTGCACGTCTGGCAAAGCCAACGCTATGTGCTGCACGTCTGGCAAAGTTACTCTTCCTAATATTGAAGAGCCACCAGAACCAATAAAGAGCTTTTTGACAAATAATAACAGATAATCCGCGCATTTTTTAATAACGTACGTCGATACGCCATTTTCAGATGACTTTCTTTGTAAAATGTTAAAATAAATTATATTATTTTTACTTTGAGAATAAATTTGGTTTATGGCTAAAAATTTAAAATTTCGTAAGAAAAATAAAACTAGTTATATGAAAAAAAAATACTAATAACGTCCTGCATAAAGATACATTCACATGTATCTCAAATTTTTAAAAAATAAATGTCTACCAGTGCGAAGCCGGGACGGGCCGCTAGTTTTTTATGCCGTTATGACAAATAAATTTATTTTCTTTCTTTCATTCTTTCTTTCTTTCTATCCTGCTATATTTAATCAAATAAATTGGAACAGCAGAATCACGTCCGTATTTTTGATTGGTTAAAAAAGTGCAAAATCTCTGAAGAAACTAGCATTTGTGTGATATGGCTTAAAGCATTTAAATCCAATAATCGTTCTAATTTATCAGTATTTAATGAGCTATTAAACCATATATAGTATTAAATAAAATAAAACTTGGTATTATTTACTATGCGGCAAAATATTTGTGACAGAACTTATGGACCGACTAGGTATATTGAGACGGTACAGTCATAATGCTAATTTCTTGGAACAGTTCGCTCAGGTAGTCACGACTGCATAGGTAATAAATAGCTCTAATAGCCCTTTCAAATCAGACACTCCATTCAAAATATATTACGAATTTAAAAATGTCCATCTAAGCAAAAGAAGAGGGGGCACTGAAGTAGGGGAGAGGGGCGTGCACATCTATCAAATAGGTAGCCGCGCAGCAGAAACGCGCGGTCGGCTCCCTACGCAGCGGACGCAACCGATATTTAATAATTTGACTTTTTTCATAGCACATTTTTGTTCCAGTTAAGAAGTCCTTTGCAGAACTACTTATAAATTATTTTATCTACACACGTATCATAAACCTTCTTTACTGCGTACTAAAACCGCACGTTACGATCAGCATAATGTTAAACTACTTGGTAAAAACTCATTTCTTATCTGAAAAATTACACATTATGACCATAATGTGTAATTTTTCTATTCATTATGACATTCAAATTTTGAATGCCGACGCCCGCCTGCATGCCGCGTCTAGTTTGTCTGTGAAGTTGGTACTGAAATTCAAATTTCGAACGCCGACGCCCGAAGTTGGTGCTACAGAACAAGCTAAACAACTGCAGAGCCACAATGCCGGTCAAACATGTGGTTCCTGTACACATCAAAGAGAGCTTATGATATGATCTTTTCGGATACCCGCACCGAGCATGTAAATATTGAGCTCCGATATTATTTTAAATTAAAATTAGCAATTAAGTGTTTGACAAGTATAAAACAGTGAATTTCAGAAGACAATGGTACAATAGTGATGTGTTAGTGTTATCAACTTATATAACACAATATACACGGTGTAAAAGTGAAATATATAAATGTGAACTGAATATATCTAAATGACAATAGTGACAATAAATAGAACTATAAATTAGTATCATTACAAACTACAGAGAAAGTGATCAAAATATAACAACAGTAACATAGTAATTACGCTGTTAAAACGATCTAACATAATTCGATAACGGGACTTTAACGTACGTTTGGACAGCAACGACATCTACCGCGAGGACTTGTTACGCCAGAATAACATAGTAGTGTAGTGTCTCAAACTCTCAGTGCTAGGTGAATCTGGGTCAAAAAGTTGGCACTACATATCAACAGATGTCGCTAGCCCTGCGCAAAAATTGATGTGCCTCGATACGGCTGACGGAAACGAAACCACTAATTCACACGCTGAAGTAACTGCGCTCGTGGCGTGTAGTAAACGACGGCGGCTTTACAAACCGGAGGTCAACATATCAAATCAAAAGACTGCTAAAACTTTTTATATTTTTTTTTTTCTCTCTTTTCTTTTTGCCCTCATCTTACTAATTAAAAATGCAATCAGATAACTCCCGCCAAAACGTAACATTGAGAAAGGGAAGTAGAAATCGTCGACACTCACATGAAGAAACTCTGATCGCATTAAATATTTCAGACGTCTCTGCCAATCCTCCGCTGAGTCTACCAGATCTATCGGATCAACTATGTGAATCAACAGAAGAATTTCAGGAATTAAAAAATAGAATTCTTATATTAGAGACGCAACTAGAAAGTGCACATATTGAAATTGACTCATTGTCGACAGAGAACAATTTATTAAAAAAACAACTACTAGATCGTCAGAAGAAAACCAATTTGCTGAAAAGGATTTGTTCTGAAACGCCTACCAAATATAGAACCCCAAGATCAAGCCACAGGAAAAGAGAACTCACACCGAAACGCCTTATAATTGGTAATACATGGACACCAGGTGGACAAGACTACGAGGAACAACAAAAATGTGAAGATGGAACAGATTTTACAGATCATCCACAAAACCGCTCAGAACCAGCAAAAATAGAAGAAATAGACCTAAAAACCAAACAACATGAAGAACAAAAATCGAGACAAGAGTATGAAATTAAACCTAATCAAGATGAAAACCTAAATTTAAAACGAAGTGATAACCTAAAAAGTACAGAAACCCCAAGGACCAATGGGAAGCACAGGGTTATGCTGTTTGCAGATGAAAGAGGACATGGTATCAGAGAATCTATTCAAGATCTTCTGGGACAGGATTTCACCGTTACATCACTGATAAAGACAAATGCAACATCCGATCAGGTAGTATCTTCCTGTTTGGAGATATGTAGGGACTACACCGAAGAAGATTATGTAGTATTTCTTCTAGGTACAAATGACAAAAACCCTATCAAAATGCAGTCGCATCTGTACCACATCATGAGTTTATTAAGGACAAATGTTTTACTTGGTACAATCTGTTGGACTAGGTTTCTTAATGAGAAAATGATGAACAAAATGTTCAAATTCTTGTGCACCCAATTTGACCATGCGACCTTTGTAGACTTAACACAACAAGAAAACAATGTAGGTGGTATGACTAGAATCGCTAGACGATTAACTATAAGTAGACAGATTTTAAGGGAAATATTGCGTATAACTAATAAAACAAATCATAGGAGCTTTTTAATAAAATCCAAACAGAACAAACAAAGTGTCACACCACATCTGCATGCGGGGAACATACCAATTAGTAGCCCAATATACAACAATAATTCCTGCTCCCACCAGCCAGCCATTTTGCAAAAGGGCACCATTCCTTACTTCTTCCAGAGAAACACTCAGAAGAAAGCCGTTGTAGATCACAAAATAGTAATCACACAATCAGATCTACCCAAAATGGGCACCATTCCATATTATTTTACAAATAAGACGAAAGCCAGCCTCACACCAAATAACACACAGTTTTTTCGTTCCTAACATCGAGAAATCAGATAAATGTATAGGTATACCCTCTACAAGTACCCTTTCCACTGATAGAAAAGCTAGTAATATGGCAAAAATTAACATTTTTCATCAAAATGTGTGTGGAATCACCAAAAAAAAGGATGAATTAGAGATGTACATAGATAGTTTTCAAGAACATTGTCATTACATCGGTATTACTGAACACTTTCTAAACGAACTCATGGCTTCATTATTTCAAATAGAAAATTATAAGATAGCTGCTTATAATACTAGAGTATCAATGAAACGGGGTGGTTCACTTATTTTAGGACATGCGCAAAAAGGTTATGACGAAATAGCAATTTGTAAGAAACTGTGTAAAGATAAGTGTTTCGAGGTATGTGGTATCAGAGATAAAGATACAAATTTGTGTATTATCTGTTGCTATCGAAATCCGGACTATGACACGTACGATGAGTTCATGGTGTGCCTAGAAAAGCTTTTAGAGCATCATTTCACAAAAACCTGTATAATTTGTGGGGATTTCAACATGGACACCCTTAGTGATAATAATAGACTCAACAAATTTTTGGCCATGTTGAAATGCTACAATTTTAGATATTTGATAGATACACCAACCTTTATCAGAAATGGTGATCGCGCATCATGCCTCGACAACTTTCTGACAAATGTGCCGGAAGAGTATATTGAAGGTACGGATGTGGATCATAACGGTATTTCAGATGGTCATGCAGCAATCTTTTGTAACCTTAAACTGCCGAATCTAAGTTTAGCACACAAGGAAAACCATACTCTCCTAATAGAACGCAGACAGTATTCAGAAAGCAATAATGAACGGTTTAGATCCGAAGTTATAAGAGGAAACCTAAATGACAAAGGAATAAATGGTTTTATTTCAAGTTTTGGTAAAATTTTCCATAGTTGCTTTGTAAAAAAGAAGAAAAAGATAGCGTTAGGAAAGTCAGGCAAAATTAAATGGCTTACACCAGGCCTAAAAGTCTCAAGTAAAATGAAGAGGGTTTTAGCCAATATGAATAGCTGTAACGAGAGTATCAAGCATTACCGCAGTGAGTATATTAGGATATACAGGAGAGTACTAACACAAGCCAAAAAGCTTGCAGTTCGGTCGGAACTAAATAAAGCAAAATGCTCTACCAAAGCCTTGTGGAAAGTAGTGAACAAACACAGAAATAAGAAAACAATCTCGGTTACAGAAAAGTTATTGCTAAAAGTAAATGACAAAATAATTCACAAACCAATCGAAATAGTAGACGTCTTCGCAGACCAATTTGAGGTTAAATCCGTAGGAATTATAAATGGTTCTCAGCAAGCAGTAGATCTGCTAAAAATTAACTGCCCGAGAGTCACAGGCGAGATGGACTTTAGACAGACGTGTATAACTGAAATCAAAAAGATAGTCCAGCTTTTTGAAAGCAAGCCATCATGTGGTTACGATGACATGCCAATCACAGTTATCAAAAACAACATTGATATTTTAGCAGAGCCACTTACAATTTTCTTTAATAACTGTTTAAATATGGCAATTTTCCCAGATCAATTTAAGATCGCCGTGTATTGCCAGTTCATAAAAAAGGAACAAAAGAAAATCCGTCCCACTACAGACCTATTTCATTATTGCCAGTCCTATCGAAGATATTTGAGAAAATTATCAAGGCAAGATTTCTAGCGCACTTGGTAAATTATAAAATACTTAGTGACAGACAGTTCGGTTATCGGAGAGGTTTGGGTACATCTGATGCTATTGATACATTGGTAGATGACGTTGTAGGTAAACTAGACGAGAAAATGAAAGTTGCTGCACTTTTTCTGGACTTGAGCTCGGCGTTTGATTTTGTTGACCATGACATTTTAATAGATAAGCTGGAACATTATGGTGTAAGAGGGAAATGCCTGAATTTAATGAAATCTTACCTTCAAAATAGGAAGCAGTTTGTTGAACTGTGCTCGACTGATAGTGGATGTCAAATGATAAACAGGTCCAGATTAGTTCATCTGACTAGAGGAGTGCCGCAGGGTTCTATTTTGGGCCCAATCTTCTTTATTGTTTTCACTAACGACCTGTTTGAGTATATTGGTAGGGAAATACCTGATAGTCAACTTGTAGTTTATGCGGATGACACAAATGCTGTCGTTTCAGACAAGGATATAACATCACTCGAATCTAAAGTTAATGTTATTCTAAAACTGTTTGATTCCTGGTTTACCAACAATAACCTGAAAATCAACACCACTAAAACTAATCTACTCTTATTCAAGACCACCGCACGAAATAATGATAAAATAAAGGCTACCCTAAACGGGGACGCAGTGGCGACAGTCAATGTAGTTAGGTTTTTGGGGGTTAATATTGATGCCTCTCTCAACTGGAAGCCCGAACTTACTGCCCTGGAAGGTAGTATTGGCTCAGCGTGCTATGCCCTGAGAAGTCTTAGGGACGTAGTAACTGAAGGACACCTGAAAATGGTTTATTATGCTCTGGTTGAGTCCAAGTTGCGCTATAGCATCAAGTTGTGGGGAAATAGCTATGAATATAATATTTTAAAAGCATTCGTGTTACAAAAAAGGGCAATCCGCACGATAGCTCGTATCCAACAGACGGAATCGTGCAGGCCGCACTTCATCAGGTTGGGTATACTGACAGTTCCGGCGCTTTACTTGCTTGTGCTGATGGATGTTCTAGTTAAGAATATTCACAAAATAGAAAACCAGGAACAGAGACATACACGAGAGAATTCGCGTAGAAAGGACTTTCCGATAGTATCTGCACCTAGGTTAGAAGTAGCAAGACATTCAGCGGGTTATCAGTCACTCAGGTTATTTAACCAGCTCCCAACAGAGCTTAAGCTCATGGTTACGCACAGCAGTTTTAAGGACAAGCTAAGAAAATTCTTATTGGAAATGAGTCCATACAGTATTGACGAATTCTGCAATCAATCAAAATAACATTATACAATTTTTATTTATGACATGATATTTTATTCCTTGTGTTTATGAATTTATTTATTTATTGTGACATGCGCATGATTAATTTTAGTTTTGACGTTTAATTAGACGTACTTCACTTATGATTACTAATAACTGTTATACCAGGTATGTGATTTGTATTTGTATTGAATAATTTATTTTGACATGTCAAAGTGTTTTGTTATTTTGTTTGTCTACCTATCATTTAATTTAATTTCAATTAAGTTACATTTTATTATATTTCTGGCTTATAATGATTTCACTTGTATAGAATTGTTATACCATTTAAATAATATTTTAGTTTTAATCGATGTATTTCAGACACAATTGTACTATTGTTTATGAATAAATACTATTGAACTATTGAACTATCTGTGTAGATAAACTAGTGTATGTAACTGAACATAATTAGGCATTAAAACTCTCGAGTGATATTATTATGAAACTCGCCTTCGGCTCGTTTCATAAACCCACTCTCGAGTGTTAATGCCCTCCATTATGTAGCAGTCACATAAACTACTATTATTCAACGTTTATGACGATTCTCCCACTCCTCCCTTATCTCTGAAGATACAGAGTCGAAAAATATATATAAAATGAAAACAAAATATAGAACTTGAGCCAAAAATTACAGGAAAACATACTTGGAACTGCCAAGGTTTTTATTTATCTATGCACTACATACAAACTTATAAATGCACCGGGTTATGTACATGGGGCATTAAAGTAGCCGCACCAACAACTTTGTAAACAACATTTTGCTACGTAAAATCCAAACTATTCACTTCAAACCATGCCTAATAAACGGTGGTACAGAACCCTTCATGCGCGGGTCCAACTTGAACTTGACCGGTTTTTCTAGAGTAAATATTTATCAAAAGTATTTTTCTGAACTACCTACTTAAACCTTTCCTGACTTATTTTATATTTTACTTTTTATTTAATATCATTTATTGCTTAACAGTACACTGTATATTATCATTTTCTCTGATTTCATGAAAATAACTTCCAAACAAAATGCCTAGAAAATTGCGACCTTTTTTTTGCAACTATCAAAAAATTGTTCCCAAGCAAGATTAGAAAAAATGCGTCGTATTAGAGAATCTTCTTCTGAAAATGCAGAGCGTACCGCAAGAGGAGTGAGTACGCGTCGCAATCGAGGGCCAGAGAATCTAGCGCTTAACGTTCGCAACTCCTTGCTGAAAATAGACACAGAAACTTACGAGCACGCGCAAGGGAATAGAGCGCCAAAGTTTCACTTCGTCTAGCAGAACAAAATGCGACATCATCGCAGCTATACCGCTCAAAGCGCCTTTGCTAAATAAGAGCTAGAAACTCGCAAGCACAGACGAGGAAATGTGGTGCTGAACGTTTACTTCATCCGGCAGAACAAAATTCCAGACCATCACAGCTATAGGAATAACAAACACTCGCAGCGCCTTGCTGAAAAAAGCTAGAAACTCGTAAGCGCGTGCACGGGAAGGAAGCGCCGAAGGCTCGCGGCGACTTATGGCAAAGAAAGAAAGACCACAGTCGGTAACAACATCTTAGGACGCGCAATAGAATTTTAGCTTATAGCAATAGAGTGGCATTCATTTACGATCAACAAATTGGTCATGCTCATCAGAACAGCATCCAAATCGGAGCATTGAATAAGATTTGTCCCAAATGTTTTGCTAAAAAATGGACTGTTGAAGCCAACGCTATGTGCTGCACGTCTGGCAAAGCCAACGCTATGTGCTGCACGTCTGGCAAAGTTACTCTTCCTAATATTGAAGAGCCACCAGAACCAATAAAGAGCTTTTTGACAAATAATCACAGATAATCCGCGCATTTTTTAATAACGTACGTAGATACGCCATTTTCAGATGACTTTCTTTGTAAAATGTTAAAATAAATTATATTATTTATACTTTGAGAATAAATTTGGTTTATGGCTAAAAAATTAAAATTTCGTAAGAAAAATAAAACTAGTTTTATGAAAAAAAATACTAATAACGTCCTGCATAAAGATACATTCACATGTATCTCAAATGTTTAAAAAATAAATGTCTACCAGTGCGAAGCCGGGACGGGCCGCTAGTTTTTTTATGCCGTTATGACAAATAAATTTATTTTCTGTCTTTCATTATTTCTTTCTTTCTATCCTGCTATATTTAATCAAATAAATTGGAACAGCCAAGACTGTTTTAGAGAATAACAACAGAATAACAACTACAAATAATTTAAAACCGGCCTAGTACGTGTCAGAGTTGGCACATTTTGGCTTCCGTACTATACGTAGAAGACATATGACTAAAAATTAGAAAAAATCATATTTATCAATATTTTGGTGTTTTTAAGTAAAATAAACATTATCACCATATTTTAAAGTCATTGGTTGGGAAGTAAAAAACTCAACAAGTTCTAAACAGCGATACTCCACTCAATGGGGTCTTTCTTTTTTTCGCGCCATCTTTTAGCTGGATGCTATATGGCATGTCCTGAACACATTACAATATATTGTACGGCTTTGGGTCAGCAAGACGTTTTTACTGTGATCATTTGGAGACTGTAGCTTCAACCGTTTGGCTGTACAACCTGTGTGAAAGACGACGGACGGACGGACACGTGAGTGACAGCAATAGAACTCCGTTTGAACCCAAAAAAATAACCATATAGATACTAAATTTGGTAAATTTGGTAAAGTAAGGTACAACCTTGGGCACTATTTACATACATTGATCTAGCCCCAAACTAGGATTCCCTGTATCTTGGCTACTAGACAACAATACATGTACTTATATAGATAAATATTATACTTAGATAGATAAACAACCATGACTAGGATAAAAACATTCATTTTCATCTAACAAATATTTGCCCCCACCGGGACTCGAACCCGGGACCCTGGCTTCGTAGGCAGGGTCACTGCCGACTCGGCCATTCGGGTAGTCGTAGAATAACTACTATAAATAATAAGCTCGGCCTCTCTCATTTCCTCAGTGATGGTATTTCTATGTAATCTAAGCTATTGAGCTGACAGCACAGTGCGCTGTCACATTTCTGTACAGGATTTGAATAAGCTCCCCAGCGCCTGACCGCGCCAAGAGAAATACAGCCCAGACTAGCTTTTAAAAGGAAAATTTATGCTACTTTCGTGGGAGTAATCTCGTTTTTAGATGCGTTTTTTACCGCTTCGATATAAAGTGAGTAAATGCATTTTTAACGGCTTTGACCTATAATTGGGTTGCTAACCTGGAGTTTTGACCAAAATCGAATTATTAGTTCTAAACGTAGGCGCACCTGTGTTTTGGCAGACCGTGTGGGGGTAAAAGTGACAATATGTTTTAAACAACTCTGTAGAGATTAGCTCGCATAAATTGCGCATAAATTATCTTGTGTGGTTACCATTTCGTTACTGTGCAATAAATATAATGTGAATATGTTTGTTCCTTATCATGGCTACAGATTAACACCCAATTTTAAATACCAGATGGGCTTATCTCGAAAAAAATATTTCTTCCAGCAAATCATGAAAGAAAGGAGTTTAGGTAGGTACTCCTACAAATAGATAAAACCGTTCATCAACTTCACCAACATCGACACCGTAATTCTGATACTAACCAGAGTTCTTGGGAATTCCATTAGTGATAAAATCATTGTAATATTGTGCTCAAGATAATCACCATTGTTGCTGTTGGCTACTCTTCTCCGCCCTCTAGTAGTTTGGACTGCATCCAGATATAGAGAAGTCATTGAGGGACGAAAAAGTAAGCATATCGTCAAGATTTTTCCCATACGCCGTGGTAGAGGCACAGTTATGCCAGCCTTTATCCAGGTATTTAATAGTATTTTTAATGACGGCCATCTAACCCATAGGCGCAAGAGATATGCAGGTTGACATTTCAATTTAGTGTTTTTTACCTTTTTTCCGTTCCGGCTCCGTGGTCCCACTACTTTTTCCCACTGGTGGAACCACGGGATACCACCATGTACTCGTGGTCCCACTGCACATGAAATTGCAAAATAATGAATAACTTTTGCCTCTATGTCCCACCGGTGGGTCGACGGTATAACATCCCATCCACTGTCGAGCCCGTGGCCCCACCACTTACCCACTGGTGGGACCACGGGATACCATTAATGTGCATTAGGCTATTGGTAATAAGATAAAATCCTTCAATTCTGATTTAATACTTACAAAGGAGTTTTTTATCTTGTTACAACATTATCAACTCCTTGGTAAATAAGAAGTAAAATATTACTGTTACATAAAAATATTTTTTATTTGTAGAAGAGCTCCGTGGCCTAGTGGGTTTCACGCGTGCTTCTCTCGCAGGAGTTGCAGGTTCAAATCCCGGTGCTGACCCGGTACCAATGAGATAAGAAATTTAACTTAAGTACGACGTTCTAACGATGATGGGGAACGTGAGGAAACCCTCATTACTCCATAGCTGCGGCGATGGGCTAGCCCCCTGTCACGCAGAAAGGAGTATTGAACTACTGGGGCTGGAAATGGAAAAATATGTTGTTATGATTGTTGTTATGTTAACTTTTGATTGTATAACAGATGCATTAAATTTATTACCTCCACTGATTCGTGGAGGCCATTCATATCTCATTGAAGGACTCTTACTTATTTATTTCCCAAGAAGCCATACAAAAGCGTTCGTGTGTGACGAATCTCCGAAGATGGGGTCCAAGTGCAGTCATTTAGGAAATAGTATACGATAAACGTGACTCAGCATAATGACCAACCACTTTTGTGCTTTCTCGGGGAGCTTTTTTCTTTGTCATGCTATTGAGGTTTCATATCTACTTAATTGAACAGAATAAGTTAGCAAAATAAGAGTAAGGAAACTTGACGAACTCTGTTTGCGGTTCGAGGCTTTGCCTCTAACCGGGACGGGTTCAAATCCCGCCACAAGAAAAAGTGTGTGTGTTCATCTCCTGTTATGTAAAATAGAGTTGTATGGGAAATACGTTGTCGTTGTGTTCCTGTTATTGACGTGTTTTTAGTACAATGCATCGGGAAACTTAACACATGGAGAATTAAGAAATCGGAACTACAATATGAAAAAGATAAGATGGTGGTTGAAGGGAATTTCTTAAAAACATCGATTCATCAAATGAATCGATGCACTCTTCAAACATTTGTGAATTGGATGCAGCAAAATTGGATAGATTTTGACGTTCTTTTTCAATTTCCATTTATTCACATTATTCTGGTAATATCCCAAGTGTTTAAAAGTGTTTTTTTCCTAGTTTTAGGTTATTTGTCATATCACTTCTAAAATTCTATGAAATGTAATCGTCCGCACCATGGGAAGGCCATCGACCCATTGCGCAATTAATCGCGGAGGTGCGAAGTAACGCCCGGCATCGAGAAGTCGCCATGGTAAGCCAATTACCTCACAGATTTACCGCCGGAGGTGTCGCAAAGGTCTAGAATGCAGAAGTCATGGATATTATTATAATATTTTCGATAGCAATGAGTGTAAATGCTTGTTAACACCCGGGGTCCCGTGCCCAAAGGGTGCCGAACGGGGCCCTATTACTAAGCATCCGCTGTCCATCTGTCCGTCTGTCTGTCTGTCCGTCTGACCGTCAGCGGGCTGTTAGTAGTGTATTTGTGTTTCTGATGCCGCGTGTTTTAATATATCTGACCCCTGCGGAACCAAATCATCATCATTCAAATATCATCGCAGTTTTCGCGGTATATACAATTGGGTTGACATCGCATCCGCAAAAAATAAGTTTTGACATATTTTTGTCTTGCTTTATTATTTTTAGTCCTTAAATTTTATTGTACGATAGTACGGAACCCTTCGTGTGTGAGTCCAGCCCGTACTTGACCGATTTTTTTAAGTCGGTTTCATTTTGACAGCTGCTTCATTTAGTACCTCACTACCCGGTGACGCGCTCGGTTTAACGGTAGGATTGTTATAAAGGTGAAACTCCATGAGGACACATTCACATCTACATTGCTGCGGCGATGGGTTTAATCTCTGTTACGCATGAAGATTTGAATAACTGGCTAAATGAGCTACTGTGCCCTGTTTGAAATAAGTTGTGAGGCTATGTTTGATTTTTGTATTGGTTTAGTTTCAAGTATGTATCAATTAGCCTATCGGAACTTCAATCCCAACATCATCACGCCTTGGGTTTCCCGTACGGACTAGCAAAGTATTTTTGGCCAGGTGGGTTTCACTGTTGCTTCTAACGCTGGAGGTGCCGGTTCGAATCCCGGAGCTGACCATGTGCCCATGACTTAAGAAATTTATCTCAAGTGCATTATACGGATTTTTAAACGGTGACGGAAAAACATCGTGAGGAATCTTTCGTAACTCCATAGTTGCGGCGGTGGGCTTGCCCTCTGTCAAGCGACATGGGGTATCGAATAACTGGCTACACGTAGGCACAATTGTGCCTCTGTCACCCCGTAAGGGGAAAGATGTGACGCTATGTTGTCCATTTCCATCTCAACTTCCATAATCTTTGACATACCTCAGTACTTCGTTATTTTCACCCACGCATGTCTCGGTGTGGCAAATGAGATATACCGAGATGCAAATACTGGATGGACTATTACCAATGAATACATTACACCAAGCAATAATCATAGACAAACGTATACATTGCGTGAGTACTTTGGCTGTAGTTATACTAAGTTTGTTCTTAACACGTAGTGTATGTCAACAATGCAAGTTGTAGTTGGAGATAGAGCACCGTTTTTGATTTAGCAACTTTTAGTTTGTTGCTACAATTTGCTGTGTCCTGTCCTGTCAGTATTTGTTACAGATTGCTGTTAAATAATGGTTTCTATACGTCAGGAGAACGGTTTATGGTAATTGTGAAGATATGATTGAGCCAATTTGTTGCGTTTATAAATCTTAGTCTATAGGTACTTGTTGAAGTGTTATATAAAAGTTAATCGAACTAAGAACCGATTTGTTCAATAGAGATGTTGTAAATAAACTACAAGTAATACCTAAAAAATTGAATGATGTATTAAAAGACGAAAAATACATTATGTAGAACGATATTATAGCTCAGACAGCAGGGCGTCGTAAAGTTAATTCACATAGATGCTTGACGTATTCCGACTATTAGGAGTAACTCAAGAATTACCAAAAATAATATTCACCGCTACCCTTCACGTCTTGTTGCAAAGTAATCAATGAAGTGTATAAAAAGGCCCGACAAACAGACAACAAGGAGGATTGGCGAAAACGCTAAGCCAGCCCGAACACCGCACAATTGGTGAAATCTCTATTTATTGGGGGAATAAACAAGAAAAAAATACAAATCAATTGTCTAGCGGCGACTTAGCGACAACGCTAGGTCAAACATGAATAGGTCATGATTATAAGTGGGTTCTGTAGTACACTCACTCATGCTTACATCAAATATGTCACAAGCAAGGTAAATTAAAGGAATAATACCTGATAAAACAAGAGGGTATTGTTGGACTCATTAATGACACCAGGCTTTTTTGGCCTGTTAGTGAAACCATATTACTGTACGTTAATTAGCAAATTAACAAATTATCAGGTTCCATGTCCCTATGAAACTGAGACTTTTCATTCAGTAATATCCAACGCTTTTTTCCTCAATTAGGCTTTTGTTAGTTATTGAGAAGGTATGGTATATTTGGAAGTACTTAGACGTATATAAGACGTACAAAAACGTACAAAAAATCGTGACGCATTTATGATCCACGAAAATGAAGGATAGATTATGCCTCAGGGCGGTCTGAAACATTTTTGATTCATTGGACGTATGAAGACCAAATTTCAGGTTGATCCCCGCATATGTTTCCTCAATTACCTAGTTTTTTTTTATATTTGAACAGTCAAGTCTAAAATAAATAATGTTTGTTTACATTGTTATTGTTACTATACATTATTACTTACTATGTTAAATTTGCTGCCAAATTCAAGTTGGTTTCTCTTCCATTATGTCGTTTCGACGAATTTACTAACGTAATTTTCCACATTTACAAAAAAAACATAACTTTATAACGGGACTTACAAAAAAATATTGAGGTCTCCCTGTCGACTGTTTGCCGCGGAACCCTAAAAAGGGAGAGCACCCGTCAGCAGCAGCGAAATCCCCCTAATTTGACGTTGCCGCACGCCTGCCCGCTCCCAATACATCATTATTATCATTGAACATTACCATTCGACTCTTGTACAGCAAAGAAATTCCACATTGATGACAATTGGCTTTTGTCTTGGGGACGTTCGTGGGGGCACGCGGTGTGCGCATTTGTCGGACCCACCAAAACTAATATTGTCTCTACAGTGTACTCACAAAACATCCATAGCATCGCGTCTGTTCCCATCCGAATTGGCATAGGCACACCAGGCGTGGTTGTGGCCACGATAAGCCAGTAAGTCAACGTTACTGTGGGAGATATGGGACATTTTTTTTTATCAGGCGAAATAATTATATTAAGATTTAGGAAACATACTTTTTTGTTTAAGTCAGTCGCTTCCATTCGCCCCATTCGTCCAGTGTGGACCGGCCTCACAACATAGTGCTTTCGATAAGTAAAAACCAATTGGTACCATTTAAGTTTCGAGAAAAAAAAATGTGTATTAAGTCGTCGGTTTTATGAATTATTTTCTTGGATATGTTAGAAAACATTATTATCTTTGAAATAGATATGGTTTTTAGTGATACGAGTCTTTTTATGCGGTTAAAAATATACTACTGAGTCCAATTATATATTTTGCAATGGTATTACTGCCGTAGTTTTTATATGTGTATTAAGTCGTCGGTTTTATGAATTCTTTTCTTGGATAAGTTAGAAAACATTATTATCTTTGAAATAGATATGGTTTTTGTGATACGAGTCTTTTTATGCAGTTAAAAATATACTACTGAGTCCAATTATATATTTTGCAATGGTATTACTGCCGTAGTTTTTATATGTGTATTAAGTCGTCGGTTTTATGAATTCTTTTCTTGGACAAGTTAGAAAACAATATTATCTTTGAAATAGATATGGTTTTTAGTGATACGAGTCTTTTTATGCAGTTAAAAATATACTACTGAGTCCAATTATATATTTTGCAATGGTATTACTGCCGTAGTTTTTATATGTGTATTGAGTCGTCGGTTTTATGAATTTTTTTCTTGGATAAGTTAGAAAACATTATTATCTTTGAAATAGATATGGTTTTTAGTGATACGAGTCTTTTTATGCAGTTAAAAATATACTACTGAGTCCAATTATATATTTTGCTATGCAATGCAATGAAAAAGGCTAGTATTAAATCGCACGTCAAAAGAAAATCACCTCTAGAAAGGTCTTATAATGTAAGTCAATGTTCCAAATTAGCAAACGACAAAACTAGTGGATAGGTACCATACTCTGCTGTATAGCACCTGTCTTTTCTATGTTTTCTTAGAATGTTTCGCCCTGATGCCGATGTGGGCCGATTTGTAGGCCATCTGATGTCGATATTGAATGGTCGGTCTTTATTGTGAATGAGCGAACGTTTGTATTTACGTACGTGATTAGTTTGCCGTATTTTTTATGTTTTATCAGTCCTTGTGGGTTTGTTTGTGTGCTGACATGATTTTCGTTTACATTTCCTTTGTGTGCACAATAGTCTCCGATCTAATTAACTAGCCGTAGTATTTCGGAGACAAATATGTCCAAAACGTTTGTATCGCAACCATACGGGAAGAGCTCGTTTATGCCCGAGAAACAGAGCCAAATAGCACTGTACTCCCTGAGGAGGCAAAGTATCTTTTAAATTTGTGTTGCCAATACAGAGATAATAATCACTTTCACTTTTTTATAACGAGAGATTTCTGACAGCTATATATTGCAAAAAGGTCTGAAAGCGACATGGCTTCAGTTTATGGATCTTTGATAATAACTTGCTTGCTCACTAAGTGCTACCCTATACCACACTACTACACTAAAAATGTGAAAGCATACGACAATTTTAACCTTTGGGAAAATGCATTTTCGGGAAATATGTATTTCGTCAATTGATTTCTGATTATAAATGTTATTGTTACCAACTGTATGTAAATAAATACTATTCTTATTAATAACTTCTCATATTATTCATAGCTTATCTAAACTTAGTCATTTTCTCACAGCGGGTGATAATAAGTTCAGTGTCCATCACAGGCGTAAAAACTATTTTAAACTCGAGTGATGTACTGTGAATCACTCGCTGCCCTCTGGATACAAAAGACACTCTCGCCTTAAAAGTAGTTCTTTACTCCCTTACAAGTGGTTCTGTAAGAACAGTAGACCTCGCGAGCTCTTATAACCATTAGAATTGTGATGATCGATGATGAGTCAGTCAGTCAGTCAGTGACAAAATGATGGAAATTTGAAAGGCTTTCGTTTCCAACCTATTAGTTTAAATTTTAGGAATTTGTCTATATAAATTGTGGCCTATTGGTCACAGAAAATTCAGGTGTCTAGCTTTATCTACAACATAGTCCCCTTTTAGGATTATTTTCGCAACATTATGTGAAGAATAAAGTCCTTAGTGTAGATCTCAAATTTCATTGAAATCCATCGATAAATAACGCAACAGCAACTTCCCCCCCCCCTCGCCCCCCTATTTTCCTCCCAATCAAAAATCTCAAACGACAAAAAAAAAAACAAGGAACTTGTGTGTCAAATTCGCTTGAAAAATGTGACCTGTAGGCGAGAACAGACAGACGGCAAAGGCATTTCTGGCCAATCTCGAAACTGGCCGCTTCGCTCGCTCGGTCAATTACGTTAACTTTGCTGTAAACAATTATTGAATATTCCTCACAATGTTTTCCAACAGCGCTGGACGTCCATGCACTGTTCGAAAGATAAATAACGTATGTCATTGGTCGGCACCAGGATCTGACCCTGCATCTCTTGCAGTACAAGCCACCAACCATTATTACCACTAGACCTCTGATGCTCTGCTAGTTTCCATTGAATAAAAATGAGTAATTCAAATTGGCAAATGACTTTCAAGTGGCGAGATTCATTTGAAATTTAGACTAATATTAACCTAGCACTCGTTGCCGGGTTTAAATGTAAATTTCTGTGTCTCAAGTGTTTAATTGATGCATACTTACTCACCCTTGTTTGCGGAGCTTTGAATACTTCTGTTTAGTTTACCTACTATATCAGTCAAACCGAATTTAGAGGCGTCACAATCAAACTAATTTATCTAAAAGGTCCGTTGTACGATATTCGCTTTTAGCGTCTTAAATCGACTACGCATCTGGCTAAATATGAAATTTGTCAAAGTTGAATATATTTGGCACGCCAAACTGATTTAGCGAATATCGTGCAAGTGTCAGTTTAATTCGATAGTTAGTTTTAACTCCTTAATAATGCCGAGGTTCGTCTGTATGTCTGGTTTACACATGTTTTTCTCAAAAATAGTATGAAATGTTCCCATAACATCTGTGAAGAAAGTACCCTGGACAATTTTTAGAAGTGTCCAGGAAAACGCAAAAGTGTCCATATCATAATATTTAAATATAGAACATTATTTTTTTCAAAGATAAGCTAAGGAGGTTATTGGTAGTTAAGGACCTTTAATAAAAAGGAGGTACCTTATAGGTTGACGTGTCCGAATCGCACTTATGTTGCACGGTGTAAAATGGCGAAAAACCCGAAATCCGAAATCCGAAAGTGACTCACCCTGGACAATTTTTAGAAGTGTCCAGGAAAACGCAAAAGTGTCCATATCATAATATTTAAATATAGAACATTATTTTTTTCAAAGATAAGCTAAGGAGGTTATTGGTAGTTAAGGACCTTTAATAAAAAGGAGGTACCTTATAGGTTGACGTGTCCGAATCGCACTTATGTTGCACGGTGTAAAATGGCGAAAAACTCAATTCATTCGTATATTTACTATTTTGATATGGATATAATTAGGAATTAGGAATTCGATACTAACAGAAGAAAAAGAAGAATAAAATAAAATATTCACTATAAACATAAATGGTTTTATTTTTAAGAAAAGCACTATACACGCTTCGACAATAAGTGCCATCCTGGACGCGTATGATTTAGCCGGCCGAGTCGAAGGCGAAGGCGACTTACTTACTGGTCTCTGCAGTAATGTACTAATACACTCATTTTGTTTGTGTTGTTTTTTTATAAATAATTGAGTCACTAATCAGTCCCCTTTTTTCGCGGCTTACGGCTAGATTATCGCCACAGCTTTAAGAGGGGCTTAAGATTAAGAGCGATACTTAATCAGGAAATCTCTGCATGCAGGATTGCTTACGACGATGTTATCCTTCACCGTTTGATTGATTTGTTAGAGGCCTATTATTACCTGACTACAGCGAAACGGAAAAAAGTGGCCAAGTGCGAGTCGGACTCACCCATGAAGGGTTCCGGTGTAGCAAGTAATTATATAACTGGATGTTTGTGTTGTAAATTTGTTTTTCATAGTATTTGTATGAATGAAAAAGTTATCACTGCGGTTTTTAATTAAGAAAAAAAAAAGTATATATAATTATTTATATATTTGATGACCCGAATGGCCGAGTCGGCAGTAACCCTGCCTATGAAGCTACGGGTCCCGGGGCAAATATTTGTTTGATGAGAACGGATGTTTGTACCCTAGTCATAGTTGTTTATCTATCTCAGTATAATATTTATCTATATAAGTATGTGTATCGTTGTCTAGTACGCAAGATACAGGGAATCATAGTTTGGGGCTAGATCAATGGGTGTAAATAGTGCCCAAGTTAATATTATTATTATTATATCTTAAAAACTGCTTATTTTATTTTGTTCAAACCAATTATCGTTGAAAGTGTGTAATGAGATACACAGCATATATTTGTTGTAGATTTTTAGATCTTACATTAAAAGTAAGAGGGGGGGGGGGGGGGGGGAGAAACACATTTTTTCACTTTGGATGGGATTTTGTATAAAAATCGTAAAGCGGTTTACAGAATACATCTACATACAAAGTTTCAACTGTGGAGGAGTGGTGTTTTTCTACGGAACCCTGCAAAAGGCAGGTTATGTGTTTGACCTGTATGTATGTAATGTATATGACTGTGTCCCCTCGTAACTAATTAACGGATAAACCGATTTTGATAAATGACACATCGTTAGGTACGTCTTGGTGGCCCGAGTGTTACTGGGTATGCAAAACATAAAATGGCGGATTTGATACGCTTTAATGTGTTTCATTATATGGACGCTCCAACGGCGATGGAAAACGTCGTAAAGAAACATTCAATATCTATTCAGCTGTGACGATGGGCTAGCCTACTGTCATGCATAATGGAAAGTTGAATCATTGGCGTGACGTTATGTTTGTTTAACCTTTATTGAAGATCTTGCTTAAGCTAAAATAGTAACTTTATTCGTAATTTTATCGAATCTCAATAATTATCTTAAATCGTATCTACTTGTTTTGTGCTGTTTAGTCTACCGCAGGCGGGTTATTTTTTTTTATTACAGAACATTACAGAAAATAAAGAACTTTTTAGTTGCCCTTCCATTTCCCAGTACTATTCAAATTCAAATAATCTAAATGTATCCAGCCGGGCCGCAGACAGGGCGCAGTATACACACAAGTACAGTGCATCTAGCTACATACTGCACATAGCATCACGTCCGCCTCAAATTGCGTTACAAAACGACTCTTTTCCACGCTAGACGTCTCCGGAGCGGTTCTCAAACTTTGCAAGATTGTTGCGAAACTAATGGGAACAGTTTGTTGCTGTTTAGTTTTAGGGTTTCGAAGAGATGGGTTTTAAAAGATTTCGTCTGTGTAGAGGGGATGTTGTTGTACCGGTGCGTTGCAGCTGATTTTTGGGGATCCGTTGTCCACGAACCCTTATAGTTTTTCAATTATCATTCATCTGTCCTGACTGGAGAACGAAGATCGCCACTGACTAGGTGCCACGTGACGGCTTCCGGCGTAGGGGCAGGCCAAGGCGGAGATGGCGGGACAACCTCGGCCGGGGTGGCCGGAGGTGGCAAGGGGCCGGGATGTGTGGACTCAAAGGGGGGAGGCCTTTGCCCAGCAGTGGGACACTATCGTACAGGCTACATATAAAAAAAACATCTGTATGTGGCTCAGGTCGGAAACAGACCTTTGCATTAGATGTGTAAAACTTCTTTGAACTAAAAGAATGAAGAATTCGAAATTCAAAACGGAAGCGTTACCATCATTCTTTAAATGAACTCTTTTATTCTGTAATTCTAGACCTTTTGATACTAGAATTGCCTTCAATTTGTTCGGGTACCGATGAGTAATATAAACCCAGGATTATTTTGAACTTTAATCTTCACAGCTGCGGGAATGGGCTAGCCCCCTGTCACGCAAAATAGAGAATTGAATAATTGACTAAACGTGGGCACAATTGTGCCTCTGACACCCCGTATGGGAAAAGGACTGACGCGATGATATGTTGAGTCACTTGTGTTATTTTGTAAAACAAATTATCAATATTTGCATCTATAGCTTTCACAGCTAAGTTGGCACTGTAGCCGTTAGCTCATGGGTGTTATCGTGATTCATTACGACACATATCACCATTTCGTCAAATTGTAAAAAATCTTAGTAAAAGGCTAGGCTAATATTTGCTCGCACAGCAAATATTCTGATTTTCACAGTAAAAACACTTTTTATGTTTTGAGTATTTTTGTTGCTCTTACATGTTCAACCTTATACGAAGGATAAAGGGGGCTTCGCTTCGCTCACCCCCTTTACCCTTCACCTAAGCTACTGCTCCATTTTGCCCTGATATTTGCTGTAAAAATCAGTACATTATTATTGATGTGCAGTTTAATATTTCCCTAACTAAAATTCTTTGTTTTACCTAAAAATGGATCTCAGTAAGACAAATTACAATTTGTTTACAGATGGTTCTGTATATTTCTGGTATAGTAGTCTAGTCACAGTTTGGTTGGCACTGGTCGTCAGTAGCATGTGACGTCAGCTCATGTTCGTTACCGCGCTTCATTACGAGCGTCAAGGGCGAGGGCGGACAGGACACTAGACTATTGTCCGTATTGGGACACCGATTATTATTAACAATTCATAATTTCTTTATTGTGGTGCAATTCAAACACATAGATAACTTATAGGATAAAAGTGTTCACAGGCGAGATTACCTGTGACAAGATAATTCTTCCAGCAAACCATGGTAGGATAGGAGAAGTCCATCGACAGAGAGAAGAACCTTGCGTACAAATAGAAACATACAGTATTATGTGTGTGACGTCGCGTTGCTGTTTCTGGTAAGGTTATTGTAGTGTGGGGTCAAAAGCAATTTCTGTGCCTATTTGTAAATATTAATGTCTATGTTGGAAATGATAATGCCAGAACAGAACTAATATTTCAGAAAGTGAAGTTCTGTTTTCGGAGAACTAGATGTGTATAAGGTATGCCATCATTATATAGACATTGCCATGTCTATATATAAAACAAATAGTTATTTTTGTTAGAAAACATCCTACATATTTTCCTAAAAATAAAGAAATGACAATTTGAACCCAGAGAGAAAATATTGGAGACAGGTTATTTGTTCATAAATGCAAACTAACTTCAGTCCAGAAAAATGTCTTTCATATGACAATAAAATTATACAGTGCCCTACCAACAGCTATGGAGTAATGAAGGTTTCCTCACGATGTTTTCCACCACCGTTAGAACTTGCGCTCGACGACTTATCTCATCGGTGCATGGTCAGCGCCGCGATTCGAACCCAATAATTTTCCTTCTAACGTGATTTATGGGAAATTCGCATTTCTCTGACAGCGACGAAAACACTCGATCCTAACATCGTACTCCGAACTTATAAACAACACAGCGTTAAACAAAAGGTTTTTTTTTTCTTAAACAGTATTTCTATTTGAACATCCTCAATAGCACGTCGCGACCAGTCGTCAGCTTCGTTACATCGCCGGCAGGGGACGGTGGCGGATTCGCCGTTTCTACCGATCGCAACTTTTAGCAACACTGATTGGAGGGGCGGGAATTAGCGATTCTGACGTCGGGGTATGCAGTTTATTTGTTTAGTTTGACATGTACATGTATCTATGGCAACGTATTTTTACTTTATGTTGTGGATTTGTACGGATCGACTTTCCAAACGATGCTTTCTTTGGAACTACTTTGAAAAAAGAGCTCAGTGGTCTAATGGGTTTCACGCTTGCTTCTCACACAGGAGATGCAGGTTCGATTCCTGAACATGTACCTATGAGATAATCAATTTATCTTAAGTATATTATACGGACATTCTAATGGTGTTGGAAAACATCGTCAGGAAACCTTCATTACTCCATAGCTGCGGCGATGGGCTAGCCCTCTGTCAGCCAAAATGGAGTATAGGATAACTGGCTCAAAGTACACAATTGTGCCTCTGCCACCCCGTATGGGAAAAGGCGTGACGCTATGTTATGTTACGTTCTATTTTGGCAATAATATTTTGAGATTTTTTTAGAAATGTTTTGCCTCATGAGCGGTGCTGATCAAGCTTGAAGCTTGTCTTTCTTCTTTCTTCTCTTTTTGTGGTCTTAATTGACCACATGTATCTTGGGACATCTAGGTAATCATAGTCTTAAATGAACGATGTTATGATGATTGTTTGAGTATAAAAGGCGGCTGTCAGTCAATCATTTTAGCATCACGTCATTCGATACCCTTTTGCCAGGGCTAGCCCATCGCCGGAGCTACGGAGACATTCCGGTTCTTATTGGGAATTATTAAACTGCACATAAAAAATACTGATTTGCACAGCAAATATCAGGGCAAAATGCTGCTGTAGCTTAGGTGAAGGGTAAAGGGGGTGGGCAAACCGAAGCCTTTATCCTTTGTGTTAGGTTTAACATACAAAAACAACAAAAAATACTTAAAACACAAACTTAAGTACAAATAAAATATTTAAAACATAAAAAGTGTTTTTGCTAATCCTTTTTTGGTGTGCAAATCAGTATTTTGATGTTCGATTAAATACTAGCCGTCCTTATTTACTTTACCTCCATGCAGCGCCAACAGCAAACGCTTAAGAAGGGTCCTTCTCTAATGAAGGCTCCTCCACCCGTCAGCCTGTCTGCGTCTCAAAGACTCAGCGGGGAACGTGTAACGAGCGGCGCCCTGCAGAGTGACCAGCTCAGTACCTGGTGTGGGGTGAATGTAGCCTGACAACCTCGGGGAAGATAGTCCCATGTTCTGCGGGGGTGAGGGAGAGAGATATGGGACATGGGTGTAGTCTGAGGGTGGTGGGGCGAGGACACTACGCCAAATGTTCATACGTTAGCTTCCCGATTTGCTGTGCGGGCGGAACCTATCTGTGGTCGGTATTTCCGGTAATTTTAGAGATTTTGATGAATTCTCCTTAAGTCTAGATAAACCTCATTTGGCAGATAATTTTATTATTTCGATTATTAAATCGTGCATTTACGTAAAATATAATTTATCGCATCCCGACTACGGCGATAAAAAAACAGGTATTTTATTACAAAAGTACAATTCGACAGGTCACTGTTTACGGCTCCCACGACTCATAGTGTGGGGGTAGAAGAAATATATGTGCCTGTATATATATATTTTTATGATTATCTGTTAAAAAGAGTGAATCCGGACAATTTGAAGCAAGCCCTTAATATTCGCCGAATGGCGATCACTCACAGAAACATTTTTCCCGCATCCCCTGTTGACCAAGGAGTGTCATTTATAATAAAGTCGTACTACAGTGAATAGACGGGCGTTGATACTGGCAGGTTCCGATTATCCAAGTTTTGCAAAATTTTCTTTGGCTAGACTCGCAAAGGGTCCGTCACACTGTTGTCAGCACATCAGTGTGATGGACCCCTTACAGTAAAACGTGTTAATGAATAGGGAGCAGTAATACAACTACAGAAATAATAGTACATTACTTCAGAGGGAAGAAAGTGACAGTTCCATACCGAGATTATGGCATTTGCGCCACGAGCTTGCGAGGGGCGCAAACCATTTGAGGTATGGAACTGTACTTTATCCTGAGGTATGTATAGTGCTTTTTATTACACCTACGAGGAAAATTATAGACATAAATGCATCCATATTTTACAAAAAACACAAAGATAAATGCTAAATCAATCGAAGTTTTTGCGAAAATGCGCGGGCTTTTCCTTTTTTTATTCGCCCGTTTCTGGAGTAGGCTATGATCATAAGCTCATGCAGCCACTTCTTCCGTGATTCCGCGCGTTTTATATACAAAAATAATTTCGTTTTTAATTTTCTGTATGCACCAAGGAGGTTGGTAACTGGTAAAAAAAAAACTGTATGTGGCCAGTAATAATTTACTTGAAATTTAATTAGTAGACAGTTAAAGTCTCTTTGCAGTATGACAGGTGACAAATAAAAAAAAAAAAAACCGGGTATGTAATGGAATTTCATACATACTTCCCACCCTTGGGTCGGAAGGATTTTCATACAAACTTCCATACCTTGGGATGAAAGGATTTGAAGGGCGGGATAAAGGCTTTTCTTCCCTCTAATTGGTATAATTAGTATGTATTTTCAGAGCAGGTGTGATAAAATAGTACATTACTTCAGAGGGAAGAAAGTGACAGTTCCATACCGAGATTATGGCATTTGCGCCACGAGCTTGCGAGGGGCGCAAACCATTTGAGGTATGGAACTGTACTTTATCCTGAGGTATGTATAGTGCTTTTTATTACACCTACGAGGAAAATTATAGACATAAATGCATCCATATTTTACAAAAAACACAAAGATAAATGCTAAATCAATCGAAGTTTTTGCGAAAATGCGCGGGCTTTTCCTTTTTTTATTTGCCCGTTTCTGGAGTAGGCTAAGATCATAAGGTCATGCAGCCACTTCTTCCGTGATTCCGCGCGTTTTATATACAAAAATAATTTCGTTTTTAATTTTCTGTATGCACCAAGGAGGTTGGTAACTGGTAAAAAAAAACTGTATGTGGCCAGTAACAATTTACTTGAAATTTAATTAGCAGACAGTTAAAGTCTCTTTGCAGTATGACTGCTGACAAATAAAAAAAAAACCGGGTATGTAATGGAATTTCATACATACTTCCCACCCTTGGGTCGGAAGGATTTTCATACAAACTTCCATACCTTGGGATGAAAGGATTTGAAGGGCGGGATAAAGGCGTTTCTTCCCTCTAATTGGTATAATTAGTATGTATTTTCAGAGCAGGTGTGATAAAAAATATATTACAATGTTCTTCGAACTTTCTATGCCATATACAATTTTGCAAACTTATGGAATATTTTCTAAATATACTACTGGACGTCTATCCGTAGTCACAATCATGTCAATAAAAAGTATCCCTTGAAAAAGTATTTTCTCAAAACTAGTATGAAATGTTCCCATAACATCTGTGAAGATAGTATCCGAAAGAGACTCATCCTGGACAATTTTTAGAAGTGTCCAGGAAAACGCAAAAGTGTCCAGTAAGTAAGTATGATATCCCATTATATATCATAATATTTAAATAAAGAACTATAAAAGTGTCCAGTAAGTAAGTATGATATCCCATTACATATCATAATATTTAAATATAGAACTATAAAAGTGTCCAGTAAGTAAGTATGATATCCCATTACATATCATAATATTTAAATAAAGAACTATAAGAGTGTCCAGTAAGTAAGTATGATATCCCATTACATATCATAATATTTAAATAAAGAACTTTAAAAGTGTCCAGTAAGTAAGTATGATATCCCATTACATATCATAATATTTAAATAAAGAACTATAAAAGTGTCCAGTAAGTAAGTATGATATCCCATTACATATCATAATATTTAAATAAAGAACTATAAAAGTGTCCAGTAAGTAAGTATGATATCCCATTACATATCATAATATTTAAATAAAGAACTATAAAAGTGTCCAGTAAGTAAGTATGATATCCCATTACATATCATAATATTTAAATAAAGAACTATAAAAGTGTCCAGTAAGTAAGTATGAAATCCCATTACATATCATAATATTTAAATATAGAACTATATTTTTCTGCAAAGATAAACTAAGGAGGTTATTGGCAGTCCGCAGTGTTGGTCTAGGTGCAATCTTATTATTTGTAGTATTTCCACGTTATTGTTATCATAGTTTATATTTAGTTTCGGTGGGTTTGCTTGTGGTTGATGAAATGGCATAATTTTAGTTTTTTGTGCCTTTTATAAAAAGGAGCTACCATAGAGTTTGACGTGTCCGAATTGCACTTATATTGCACGATGTAAATAAAATGCTCTGGAAAAAAAATACCCAACTACGGTATAAAGTTTCTTCCTATAAGCTCCAAACGCATATTTCAATTCAAAAAGCAGATTATACTAACATTATAGCTAAATTATCTAAAATGGATTGGCTCTCTTTTCTTTACAATAAGTAAGCGGTAGATTATTTGTATTATGTATTAACGAGGCTTATAGATGAATATGTTCCCTATTTTCACAGTAACCCTGACGGCTACCCTGAGTGGTATTCAATACCTCTCATACACATGCTCACCGAAATAACAAAATACCACCAGAAAAGGAAGAAGTACAGTAATCCTCGTGATTACGACTACTTTTCAATGTTTCGTAAACGCCATGAAAAACTTCAGAAGATATGCTGGGATATATTATATTTATGTAAGATATTACTCGTTTATTTCGTCATATTGTTGTACACACACTACCCCTGCTCAGCAATCAACATTTCCCACTTTAACCTGGTTTGCTGGAAGAGATCTCTTATTAGAGACAGGCTCACCTTTGTACACTATTTTTATGTAACTCTTTTTAGGGTTCCGTACCCGAAGGGTTCCAAACGGGACCCTATTACTAAGACTCCGCTGTCCGTCCGTCCGTCCGTCCGTCCGTCTGTCACCAGGCTGTATCTCAAGAACGTAGCTAGCTAGAGAGTTGAAATTTTTACAGATTATGTATTTATGTTGCCGCTATAACAACAAATACTAAAAAACAGGATAAAAGAAATATTTAAGGGGGCTCCCATACAACAATATCACATACAAACTTATGGATGCACCTGGTTACGTACATGGAGTGTGAAAGTAACCGCACCAATAACTTTGTAAACAATATTTTGCTGTGTAAAATCCAAACTATTCACTCCACACCATCGCTTCCATTGAACGGTGATACGGAACCCTTCGTGCGCGATTTAGACTCGCACTTGACCGGTTTTTTATATCATTTGTGTGCAATAAATAAATTATGAATTATGAACTACAGGGTTAAATGTAGTGCTGCCATCGCTGTTTTTCCAAACATTTTTGGCGTTATGCAAAGGATCTTTGTCGCGATAGCCTGCGCAGATAGCCTATGGTTCATATATTACCAATGATGGCGATGAGGTTTTCCTCGATTATTTTTTGTCAGTGTGCGTTGATTCGCCTGGTACGCTTACGTCCCCAACTGAATCACCAAACCCGCTTAGTTGCTTATGCTCAATTGAGTTGAGTAATGTCCTCGTCCTGAAGTACTTTAAGCACATCAACACCAACAAGGGGCTAGACATAATAATATCCCACGTTTATTTATAAGAAGATGTGCAGTACAACTACCGACTCCGTTGTGCATAATCTTTAAGAGTTCTTTGACGGAGAATATGTTTCCCAAGCAATGGAAAAAAGCCTTTATTGTACCTATACACAAAGGTGGATCCCAGAATATTGCTGAAAATTATCGCCGGGTATCAATACTCCCTGTATTTAGCAAGACTTTTGTGTTGATATTCCATGACCAGGTATACCCTATCATGGCGCGCAGCATACCACCCGCATAACATGGCTTTATGAGTCAGCGTTCAACACCGTATAACTCGGTCGAGTGCGTGGATGCTGTGGCCACTTACATGGACCAAGGCTATCGGGTGGACGCCATCTATACTGATTACTCCAAATGCTTCGATAGACTTAGACACGATGTAATCAATAAAAAGTTAATTGAAATTGGTATACACGGTGATATACACTCCTTAGATGGTTAGACTCGTACTTATAGAATACAAGCCAGGTGGTCAGAATCGGTTGCTACCATTCCTGTTTCGCTCCTGTAACTTAGAGATCCCACCTAGGACCACTCCTCTTCAATGTGTGTATGTATGATAAATCAAATGTTTAAGTTTCGCCCATTTCCTTATGTACGCCTATGACACAAAATTTTACATGCTTATCGCTAATGAACAGGATTGCATAAAACTGACCTCGACAGACTATCGGACTACTGCCGACGTAACATCCTGGATCTAAACGCTGTGAAAAGCATCACCTTCTCCAGGAAACATACAAACATTTACTTTCAATAAATGCTCAATGACCATACCCTGAAAAAAGTGACAGAAAGTTAAGACCTAGGGGGAAAAGTTGACTCGAAACTTCTATTTACGCCACACTATGATAACATTGTTTCTAAGGGGCTCAACAAGTTTGGCTTTGTACTTACATTGTGCATCTAAGGCGCTGCTATCGTCACTTGGCCTAAAAATGCTTTATTTCGCATATGTGCGTAGTGTGCTTGAGTTATCGTCACCGGTCTAGTCGCCTAGCTATTCAATACACTCTGAAAGATTAGAATCAGTACAGAGAAGATTCCTAAAGCGGTTAGATAATGGGTTTGGTTCTACTGCCACCACTTACCAAGAGGGCTAAGACAAACATAAAATCATTTCATTGTAGCTGATTTGAAACTGCTCTACGATGTCATTAACTACCGCATCGACAGTAGCACATTGGTGAGCAAGTTGTTGCTGCGCGCCGCCCCTCTGCGAGCACGCCGGCACGTTGCAGGCGTGCTCACACATACATGCACGCGCCAACTACGCAGCCAACTCGCCTTTAAACAGGAGCATCGATAGATATAGACATATAAACATAAACATAAACATTTCTTTATTGCAACACAAAAAGTATAAATTATTGTAGCCCTGGTTCCTAAACTAGGGTAACCTGTTTGTCAGGAACCATGAAAGGCATTTTTCCGACTTGGACATATTTCTGTTGAGTCGTCCTCAATTCGAACGCCACATCAACGAAGAAGTGGGGCGTATCATCAGTGAATCTAATTGATAACTTAACCGTCGCTCAAAACATGTCAGCGTTGGTACCTCATCTGGAACTTCAACACACCACACCTCCAATAACTCACCCTGCTTAGTGGGCAGCCAGCCCGAAACCCGATCCCAAGACCTTGGTTGTAGGGCTTAGCAGATACACTCACTCACCAAAAATACATGCTTCGTGTTATATTTATGTTGTCCTGTTTGTTATGTAATTGTATTTTTATTTTTTGTATGCCGTGAAACAGCAAATAAACGATTTTTCACTCTCTTACTTTAATAGTTGGAGTCGAAGAACGGACACTTTGAAAGGGTTTGACTGTTTAAAAATTACTTTGAGGAAAAATTGTTTCAGGAACCTCAAAATATTTTTTAAAGACTACAGATATCCCACACATAAAGGTTTGAAGAAAAAATATTTTTTGGTTTCAGTTCATGTTATTTTTTTTTTATTTTTGTACCAAATTCGTAAATAAGTTCACTGAATACAACATCATACCAAGTTTCAACTGTGTAGGGCTGATAGTCACACTATCACACTAATATTATAATCGTGAAAGTTTGTGTGTGTGTTTATATGTTTGTCAGTCTTTAGCGCTGAAACGGCTGGACGGATTTAATTGAATTTTGAGATGTGTATAGATTATACCCTGACTTAAAAAATAGGCTACATTTTATCCCGAAAAATAATCACTGATTCCGTCGGATGTTCAAAATGCATCCATAAAAAGTTTTCATAAATATGACACTAGATGGCGCTGCATGTATTTTACATCGCGCTATGGTTTGTGTTTAATATTTATGCTTCGGAACGCACCGGTTTTTTGTTGCGCGGATCGACCGCGAGTAATCGGGACATCACTAGCGGAAACGGAACCGCCGCTGTGACTCGTATCGAAACGAGATGAAAAATTGGAGGTTATCTTTTCTCGTCGGGAGAACAAACATGTCTGCTCAGGCATCGCGCCATTGATTGTAATTCGGTGTAACAATCGTCTAATACAGGTGTCGAGCCTGGTCGGAGTGCAAATCTACCGCATCGTCGGGAAATAAGTAGATTCGCGTCATCGGTTAAGTGATCCGTGTTGATTGGACATCGTCGTATCGGACGGCGACTCCACGTGTCGGCAGGCAGCACGCCGGCGACAGCGTCGGGCAGCGACAGTGAGATTCATTCCCAATCCTACCCAAACTTGTGCCCTTATCCCGTATTCCTGTCTCGAATCGAGCTTTCGATTTCCTGTCTACGGCGACAAAGGTCAGTAACAATCAAGATTTTCTCTCCCGTGCTGGCAACAACCCAGCCCCCTCATGATTCCACGCCGTTCGGTTGTGGCGTGGAATCATTCACTTTGGTTTCAAGCTTACTTCATATATGCCGGCACTGACACGCACTGACTGCTAGCGAAGCTACTGCCCCACATCCAGCCGCGCCCAGAACAGTTCGGCTTCAGGCCCGAGCATTCTACGACGCTTCAGCTCACCAGAGTACTGAATGACATGACGGTTTGTTTAAACAAGAAGGAATACACTGTCGCAGTACTCCTGGACATGGAGAAGGCGTTTGACAGAGTATGGCACGAGGGGTTGCTGTACAAATTGTCGACGTCTCCAGCCCCAAGAAGACTGGTCCAGATCATCGCCTCCTTCCTGAAGAATCGCCGCTTCCGAGTGATGGTGGAAGACGCCGTCTCCGAGGAACACCCCGTTGCAGCCGGCGTCCCTCAGGGGTCCTGCCTGTCTCCAGCCTGTTACTCCCAATATACGGACGACATCCCCGTCGGGCCGGGTGCCCAGCTGGCACTCTTCACCGACGACGCTGCCTACTACGCGTCGTCGATCCAGGCACGGCACGCTGCCGTCAAACTGCAGCACACCCTGTACATCTTGCCCGACTGGCTCGCCAAGTGGCGGTTGTCCGTCAACGTTGGGAAGACGCAGGCGCTCATCACAGGCCAGTCCCCCCTTCCACCACCACTCCAGCTCCAAGGACAGGACATCGCGTGGTCTCCGCAGGTGAAGTACCTGGGAGTGACCATCGATCGCCGGCTCACCATGAAGCAACATGTCGACAACGTCGTCAACCAGGTCAAGGTGGCACGCGCCAAGCTGCGTCCACTTCTCGACTCCAGCCTCCCTATGAGGGCTAAGCTCGGGATCTACAAGTGCTACGTGAGATCCCGCCTCACCTACGCGGCCCCGGCATGGTACGCCCTGTGCTCGGAGACGAACAAACGGAGACTCCGAGCCCAAGAGAACCTCTCTTTGCGTACCATCGTCGACGCCCCCCGCTACGTGAGGAATGCGACGATCCAGAGGGACCTCAGATGGGAACCAGTGGACCAGTTTGTCCAGAGGCTGGCGAAGGGCATGTTCGCGCGTACGGATAGCTCACAACATCCGCATATCCGCGACATGGCGCCGTACCACGCGCGCCCGCCCGACCGCCGCCACCTGCCACGCGACCTGGTTGCCTAGCCGGCGATCATCCAACGGAACACCCCTCGTGAGAAGATCTCCACCGCCCGTGAGGGCCCCCCGATGACCTGTCCATAGGAGTGGACAGAGGCGCTTCTTCAGGAAGAGATCCGATGATCTGACCCTGACTCCCCACGCCCCAGAATGGGTGCGTGAGATGAATTCTTGATTGATTGATTGATTGATTGCACTGACTGAGGTTGTTCTGTTGATTTATTGCTAAAGTTTCTCTCTCTCTTTCTCTCTCATCTCGATAGTTGCTCTCTTTTGTCTTGATAATTACAACAAGGTATTGTATTTATAATTTCGGATAGGTTAAAGGTTAACTGTGGTTCTTTCGCATAGAATTGTAATTGGCATTGTAACTTTTTAAATTGAGAATGCCTCGCAAACGCAAAACAAATCTTTCGTCGAGCTCACAAGGAGCGCGAACTAAGAAGATAGCTAGACAGCAAGAATCTTCTGTTCATGCTGAACAGCGGAGAATTGAGCAAGCGGCGCGTCAGGCAAATTCTCGAGCATCTGAAACCTCAGCGCAGGCTGATGCTCGACGTCACCGGAACGCTAACCGCATTGCATCTCAGATTGCTGCGGAGACACAAGAGCAGTCGGATGCTCGACGAAGGGATATGGCAGAACGTATGGCTTCTCAACGAGCCTCTGAAACACCAGAGGAGGTGGCTTCACGACGACAAGAGAACGCAGAGCGCATGGCTTCTCAACGAGCCTCTGAAACACCAGAGGAAGCGACTTTACGACGTCAAGAGAACGCAGAGCGCGTGGCTTCTCAACGAGCCTCTGAAACAGTCGAAGAGGCAGATCTGCGCCGAAACGCTGTTACCCAACGACAAGCTGAACGTCGGCAAATATTTTCAAGGAATATGTGGGGAGTTTTCAAAAAATGTGCTTTCGACTACGATCCTACTTTAGATTATAGTAACCATAGACTCATCAAAGTTGACCGTATGAACAAGGCTTGCAGATTCTGTGGGGCACTGAAATGGAAAGAGGAAACGGCGGGAATTTGTTGCTCTGGGGGCAAGGTAGCCATCCCCACATTAGCGGAGCCGGTCGACCCTTTAAGGGAATTATTTTTGGGCGAGACTGATGAGTCACGGCGCTTCCTAAACCGAATAAAAAAATATAATTCATGTTTTCACATGACTTCCTTTGGGGCAGACAGAATTCTCGCGATGCCTGGGTTTTTACCAACCTTTACGGTGCAGGGGCAAGTGCACCATAAAATAGGGTCACTTTTACCTCCACCCAACGGTCAAGCACAATTTTTGCAAATTTACTTCATGGGAGACGACGAGGCAGAAACCGATAGCCGGTGTAAAATTATTTATGGAGTGGAACGAGCGACTGTCCAGAAAATACAAAAAGTCCTGCACGATCACAATAAATTGGTGCATGACTTTAAATCAGCTCTCGAGAACATGCCTGATGAGAGCTGCAAGGTTGTGATCAACCCAGACCGCGTGCCGAGCGGGCAGCACGCGCGCCGCTACAACGCGCCGGCCGTCACCGAGGTGGCGGCTGTGGTCGCGGGCGCCGACCTCACGGCCCCAAGAGACATCGTCGTACGCAAGCACAACGACATGCTCACCAGGATCGCTGACACTCACCGCTTCTACGATGCGCTACAGTATCCCATTATGTTCTGGAAAGGACAAGTTGGATATAACTTCAGTATTCCTCAAACCAATCCGGCGACTGGGCAACCGATCCTGAACAAAAATGTATCATGCATGGCTTTCTACGCGTTCCACCTGATGGTCCGCGAACACGACTTCAACTTGCCGCTACGGTGTAGGGTACTTCTATCCCAATTTTTGGTAGACATGTACGTTAAGATAGAGAGTGAGCGTCTAAGGTTCATAGCGCTAAACCAAAGCAAGTTGCGTGCAGAAAATTACGTTCACTTGCAAGATGCTGTTGCGCACGATGGCAATGTGAATCCGAATGACTTAGGGCAGATGGTGATCCTGCCATCGTCGTTCGTGAACAGTCCACGATACCTCCACCAATATACCCAGGACGCGTTCTCCTACGTTCGGAACTATGGGCGGCCGGACTTATTCATTACCTTCACGTGCAACCCAGCCTGGAAAGAGATTAAAGATGAATTAATGGGTGGGCAAAAACCGACGGACCGGCACGATATCGTAGCACGAATTTTTAAAATCAAAGTACAAAAGCTGGTGGCCCTCCTCACGAAAGGGCATGTATTTGGCGAAGCGCAGTGCTTCATGTATTCGATTGAGTGGCAAAAGCGTGGCTTGCCCCACATGCACTTGCTGCTGTGGTTAAAAGAAAAATTGCTTCCGAACCAAATCGATGAAGTGATATCAGCTGAGTTACCAGACCTTAACGTTGACAAACAACTATATGACACGATCATTAAGAGCATGATCCACGGACCATGTGGAACCCTGAATCCTACGTCCCCGTGTATGAAGAACAGGAAATGCACAAAAAAGTATCCTCGTGCACTGTTAAAAGAGACCCAAACCAATGATAATGGGTATCCGTTGTACAGACGCCGAGCACTCGAGGTAGGGGGACGTACAGTCACAATTAAAATCAGGGGTACCGCGCAAGACGTCGTAGTAGACAATAGCTGGATAGTCCCTTACTCGCCGCTCCTTTGCAAAATGTTTGATGCTCACATTGCAACTCGGTTCAGGCAATTAAATACATTTGTAAGTACATCAACAAAGGCAGTGACCAGGCCATATTTATTGTGCAGCAGCAAGGCAATGCCAATATTAACACACGAGACGAAGTGCAGATGTTTAGAGCTGGTCGATACGTGAGCAGCAACGAGGCAGCATGGCGAATATTAGGCTTGCCGCTTCACGAGAGGTACCCGACAGTGATACATCTTGCGGTACATCTTCCAAACGGTGAGCGCATTTACTTCACAGAGGCTAACTTGCGCGATCGAGTAGCGACACCGCCGACGACTACACTTACAGCGTTTTTCCGTCTGTGCCATACTGACGAATTTGCCAAAACATTGCTGTACGCGGAAGTGCCAAAATATTATACATGGAACGCTGCGCGGAAAGAATGGAAGCGTCGTGTGCAGGGCAACCCCGTGGAAGGCTGGCATGGTGTGAAGGCGTCGGATGCTCTGGGCAGAATATATACCGTACACGTTACACACTTTGAGTGCTACTGCGCGCGGTTGCTTTCGACCCGCGTCCGGGGCCCCATCAGTTTTCAGGCCCTTAAAACAGTCGATGGACAGGAAAAGGCTACGTTCCGAGAAGCGTGTGAGGCCATGGGACTTTTGGAAGATGACGGCCACTGGGACTCTATGATGGAGGACGCCGTATTGTGCCGATCAGCGGCCAAGTTGAGAGAGCTCTTCGCCATCATGTTGAGCACTTGCGGACTCTCGAACCCCCTGCAACTTTGGGATAAATATAAAACCGCTTTATCGGAAGACATCGCGCACAGGTACCGAGAGACAGCACAGACCGACGATGATATATATTTCAACGAAGCGCTTAAACTTATTGAGGACAAAGTATTTTCAATAGTTTCTAAGCGGCTTTCTGATTTCGGCATGCCCACCCCACAACGAACAGGAGAGTTGTGCAATGATTTGATCAGGGAGCTCAGTTATGATACCGCAGCCTTAGGAGCTCAAGTTGCTCAAACTGAGCCTCAGTTGTTACTCAGAACTGCCCACTCGGTGTTTAAACTTCCACTGAACCTTGCGGGTGAGGAAACTCCCACTTGCAATATAAGCAAGAGCAGTGGTCGTGAAGCTCTGGTGCAGCAATGCAAATTGATCGTGTGGGATGAATGCACGATGTCACACAAGCGTGCGATTGAAGCACTCGACCGCAGCTTGCAAGACATCCGTGGCAACCGCACGTTAATGGGAGGAGTGGTCGTCTTGCTCGCAGGTGACTTCCGGCAGACGCTGCCGGTCATTGAGCGCGGCACTCCGGCAGACGAAATCAACGCTTGCCTCAAAGCTTCACCAATATGGGCAAAGGTAGAGAGATTGCACCTCACAACTAATATGAGAGTCCAGCTCCACAACGACCAAGAATCCGGAATCTTTGCTCAAAACCTCCTCAAAATCGGCGAAGGCCGCATGGCAATGGATGCGGAAGGCCTTATCAAATTTGAAAGCCACTTCTGTAATATTGTAACCTCGGAAGAGATCCTAATACATATGGTTTTTCCGAGCTTACAACAAAACATGAGCAACGAGGAGTGGTTGTGTGAAAGAGCCATCATGGCGCCAAAAAACGAGTCGGTGGGAAAAATTTATAAAAAAATTATCGATCAAGTACCGGGTGTGGTAACTACTTACACATCAATCGATACTGTGCTGACCACTGACGATGCAACAACATACCCAGTAGAGTTTCTTAACTCTTTAGAGCTTTCGGGAGTGCCGTCACACAAGTTGGAACTGAAGGTGGGTGTGCCTGTCATACTGATGCGTAACCTGGATGCTCCAAGGTTGTGCAATGGCACCAGGTTACGCATCACGGAGCTGAAAAGGCACATCGTGCAACCCACCATCATCACCGGCGAGGCCAGGGGAGAAACGGTATTGATACCGCGAATACCTATTATCCCAACGAACTTGCCCTTTCAATTCAAACGCCTGCAGTTCCCATTGAAAGTGGCCTTTTCAATAACTATTAACAAGAGCCAAGGTCAAACATTAAAAGTGGCAGGCATTCATCTGGGCACCCCATGCTTTTCGCACGGGCAGCTCTACGTTGGCTGTTCACGTGTATTGAGAGCTAGAAATCTCTATATTTACGCAGAGAACAACAAATCTCGGAACGTTGTATACAGAGACGTATTGCAGTAGATTTCTGTCTCTCGGTGCATTTCACGACTGTTTGCGATACTCAACATTCTAAATGATTTTATTTCCGGACATGTGTACAAATATACTTACAACGGTTCTCTACGTTGGAATACCAGAAACTCTTACAGAGTTATTTTTGTTCTCTTTTTTAAACACATCAGGTATATTACTACAAATGTGCACAATCCAAAGCATGGCGTAAATCCGACTACTACGCGGGCGAAGCCGCGGGTAAAAGCTAGTTTAGGCATAAAGTTGCTGTGGCATACGGACGAACGGACGGTCAGACGGACAGACAGACTTTCCAAATCTGTGACGGCTCCTTTTTTCTCTACGTTACCCTAAAAAGACGCAAGGTTGCAGGCGCTGAACAAAACCTTTGATGTTGCACTTATAATAACCTGTTATTAAAGGCTTATGTTTAAACGATTACCAAAAACGCACCTATTTTACTACCAATAAATTCGAAATGACTGCCAGAATGGATAAATGTCCACCAAATTGTGTTTGGATAAATGATCACCAAACTTCTTTTTATGTTTTGTGTACTTAAGTTTATGTTTTAAGTATTTTTTTTTGTTCTTACATGTTCAACCTAACATGAAGAATAAAGGGGGCGTCGCTTCGCTCACCCCCTTTACCCTTCACCTAAGCTACCGCAGTATTTTGCCCTGATATTTTTTACAACTTTTGGTGTTAATTTATCCATTTTGGGTAGGAAAAAATATTTTAGTGATCATTATATTTGTTGCCGTTATTATATACTCCAGTTTTGCGTGATAGCAGACTATCCTAATGTCACAGCTATGGAGATATGAAGCTTACCTCACAAAAGAAAGACCCTATCAAGAAAGTTGAAGATAAAATCTTTTATAATGTCCGACGGGCTCCAATCTCACGATTTAACCCCATCGGAAAGGTGGACCAACGTAACTAAGCCGCACAAATAACACGAAAAGAAGTAAAAAGTCGTCCGCTAAGTCACATAATCTACGGAGAGAAAAAGTCCTTCGGGGCGGGAGAAAATATTCCACTCTGTCGCGATCTTACACGTTTTACGGGAGCCTATAAAAACTTTGCGGGTACTCGGAATAATTTTGTTAGTTCTATAGTCCATCATCTTACCCACTATGTAAATGTGGGAAGATTGAGTTTACAAGAATCGGCCATCAGCTCGCGTCTACTTCCGCTTGGTGCAATATCGACTCTTTGCTGAAGGGATAAGGATGTAGGCCGTGCTTGAAAAGGAAAGGTAACAAGTCTGGGGATAACAGGGGGATTTAGAATGTTATCAAAAAAGTTAGCAACTGGCCAAGATAAAAATAATTCTGAACTCGGTAACTGTTTTTTCAGGCACATATTCAGGTGGGAGAACCTTTTACGATTTTATTAATATTACCTATTCTTCTTATTCTTCAACGACCCGAATGGCCGAGTCGGCAGTGACCCAGCCTACGAAGCCAAGGGTCCCGGGTTCGAATCCCGGTGAATACCCTAGTCATGGTTGTTCGTCTATCTAAGTATAATATTTATCTATATAAGTATGTGTATCGTTGCCTTGTACCCAAGGCACAGTGAATCCTAGTTTAGGACTAGATCAATGAGTGTAAATAGTGTCCAAGGTATTATTATTATTATTCTTAACGTACTCTCCACTATTGGAGTTTGTTCGGTTCGGTCAGTTCTCCACGAATGCTAAGTACCTCTTCTCTCCCACAGTGATCCAATATAGAGAAGAGGAAATAATGACGTTTACTAAGTACATTGAGAGATATATGAACTTTAAACTTCATCTTTCCATCTACCTCACCCATTACGATAACTTGAAGAAGCCGGTACCTTGTTCCCGTCACCCTGTCCAAAAAGATCAACATATTAGTATTTTCATTTAACATTCTAAAGAGTTTATAGCAGGGTTTCTGTTTTAGATTCTCTCACATGTCCGCTATTTAAACAACCAATACCCATCTCCTCTCAGTTCCAACCGGCAAGTTTGTGAGTACTAACTCACTCCTAACTAATATACTCCTCACTTCCCATCTCTATTCTTTGACTTTAAAAGTCTAAACTAAGAAAAGTACCACCAGCAAAGTCCAATGTTGGCCTTTGAGCTCGAAAGGACAGTGCGATAAAGGCTACATCAGTTGAGTCGTGACTCGTGAGGGCAATTCCCAAAGAAGCACTTTCACAGTTCGCTCGCGAGATATATCGGTCTTGTTTCTAAGTCAATCTGATTTTTAGCTGGCGGCAAGATATATGAGGACTCTGTATCTAACTTTAAAGTGATACAGCGATAGGGCCTTCACTTACTCGCTGTCAATTTCACCAGACCTTATGCTTGATTGAGAATCTTTGAGTTATGTTTTCTGTTGATTACCTCTAGACGCCGCCGCCACCCAGCTGGCAACCCCTGAACATAGCCTTTCTTTAACCCATTTCAAGAGATATTAATATGTACATCTATGTAGTTTCCGATGCCAACTCCTAGTGACTCTACCTCTTTAGTTTTGCCCATCTGCAGGCATTATTTCTGGGAGCGAAAGTGAAAATAAAAACACTTTTTTGCCCACACTCACTTCTACCTCCATGCATTAGAACCTTCATTTCAGCCCCTGGGATAATGAAACTGTGAAACTTTGTGAAAATCTCCGAAGTAACGGTCCAAACTCACTTTCCAAAACTCTACTAAGTGTCACAGCAGGTTTTTAGGACGGGAAATGTGATAAGGAGATGACCTTAAAAGTTTTCATACCAACGAAATGTAAGGGCTGTTTTTTTCTGGTTATGGATAAGGCTACTATAAAACTTAAATACACGTTGAGTTGTTTAATTTAATGGAAGTGCCTCCGCAGCCAGCACCGGCTTCCAAAATTTTATGTGATTGGGAGCCGGCACAAGGGTGGGTATTTTGGCAGCACTGCATCAAGTGTCCGTCAATCTCAAAAGGTTGAACGTCATGAGCTTGGTTGGTTTCAAATATCAGGGCAAAACACTGCGGCAGCTTAGATGAAGGGTAAAGGGAGTGAGCGAAGCGAAGCCTCCTTTATCCTTCGTTTTAGGTTAAACATGTAAGAAGAACAAAACATACTTAGTTTTAAGTACCTAAGCTACCTAATCGGTAGCCGGCGCCGGCTGCGGAGGCACTACCTAATTTGAAACTAGTTAGCCTTCATTGATTGCAGATATGCCATGTGTCGTAAAGTTCAAGTATAGGCGGCGCCAAGATTATTTGTCTCTGAGCGAGCTGTGGTGGTTAAGGTGGGGTGTGTGTGAGAGAGAAAGATAGAGATAGAGGGTGGTGACAAAAAGAGCCAAAAAACCTTGCGTGAACTTTAAGCGGTCCTTAAATATTGTTAGTAGTTTGTGTGACTGCTACATAATGTAGGGCATTAATACTCGAGAGTGGGTTTATGAAACGAGCCGAAGGCGAGTTTCATAATAATATCACTCGAGAGTTTTAATGCCTAGTTATGTACAGTTACAGTTACAGTTACAGATAGAGGGTGGTGATAAAAAAAGAGCCAAAAAACCTTGCGTGAACTTTAAGCGTGAACTTTTACATACAATTACATACACTAGTTTATCTACACACTTATCATAAGCTCTCTTTGATGTGTTCAGGAACCGCATGTTCGACCGGGATTGTGGCATTGATCATTGCTCTGCAGTTGTATAGCTTGTTCTGTAGTACCAACTTCACAGACAAACTAGGGGCGGCACGCAGGCGGGCGTCGGTGTTCGAAATTTGAATGTCATAATTTGACAAATATTAGTACTTTATGGTCATAATGATCAATATTCAGGTAAGAAATTAGTTTTAGCAAGAAGTTTATCATTATGCTGGTCGTAACGTGTGGTTTTTGGACGCAGTAAAGAGGGTTTATGATACGTGTGTAGATAAAATAACTAACAGCTCTAGTTTTACAAATATTATTGTGTAACACATAAAGTTAGTACAATCGGCCTTAAGGCGATCTTCCGTACAGGGCAATTTATTATAAAACTCGGTCAGGTGCGAGTAGGACGTCGGTACCGCACACGAATGGTTCCATATCATTGCACACGGAAAAACGTAAAATGACAGTCTTATGTACCAGTATAGCTTTTTAATTCTTTATAATAACATATTAATTACTAGGTAGGACTACATTAAAGGCCTTACATCGAAACATTGAAAAATAGTTTAGTGTAAGTAGTATGTAAGAATTAAACTATGTACTCAGGATAACGAAACTCTTTGCTCTTTTAAACCCGAAGTGGACAGAAATGGAGTGACTTATTTACAGAAATAAAATCAAATTGACAAAAAACTTAATTATTTATTTAAATTTAAAATTAATCGTGGAATGACAAATTTCTAACCACAAAACTTTATCATTTAAGTCCAGTTCAGTTCACCGATAAACAAATAAAATAAAATTACTAAGAAAATGGCGTAACAAATTATCTATTGTACGGGTAACTACTTTTAATTCTTAAAAACCCGAATGTTTCATTACCTATTTGTTGTTATAGCGGCCATAGAAATAGACCCCGTGAAAAAATTAGCTATCTATTTAGGTTGATCCGGTAGATTCCGGTAACAGACGGACGGACTGACGGACAGCTTAGTAATAGGGACCTGGTTGGCACCCTTCGGGCACGTAACCCTAAGCATCAAAGATCAGCGAATTCATTTAGAATTCCATAATATCCATTTTGATATTATGCAAAAGCTCATTGAAGTTGTCAAAAACTATTTACTTCTTTTCATAATATATGGCGTGATAACCTCATTTGAGATCAATTTTGCCAGTATCAGAGAGAGATCACGGGACGTGCTTTTGAACCTTGCCTAAGATAAATCACAGATACCTTAATATGTACTAAAAGATGAATCTTTTGCTCTTACTTTCTTTCTTATCTTTTGCTTTAATTACTCTTTGCCCCCAACTACGCCAGCGCCACCTAGCAAGACAAAGGCGGACTTGGCAGCCATTATATCATCCCAATTTAAAAAACACAGAAATCGGAACTTCCGTGTTACTACAAAAAATATTAAACAGCGGTTAACTTCAAAACAAACTCCCAATCCCATACACTTTTGTTTTTAAACAAGTGTTAAACAGTAGTTTATTTTTTTGTGGTAAGGCCCTTGGAGTCTATATAGTATAATAATATACATAATAATACCTTGGACACTATTTACACGCATTGATCTAGCCCCAAACTAGGATTCCCTGTATCTTGGGCACTAGACAACGGTACACATAATTATATAGATAAATATTATACTTAGATGGATTGTACGCATGACAAGGGTACAAACATCCGTTCTCATCAAACAAATATTTGCCCCCACTGGGACTAGAACCCGGGACCCTTGGCTTCGTAGGCAGGGTCACTGCCGACTCGGCCCGAATGTCATACTATGAGTGAGTTTATAAACTCGACATCGAATCGACAATCCGGCCGCAATCCATTACTAAGGGCGCGCAAACATAGCAAATTAATTAAAGTATTAAAGACAATTACACCGAAAATAAATTTATCACTCGACTTAGCATTAGCAGCTTACTTACTTAGCGTTGAGTTATTTTGACGTGGATCCGGGGATCGTATCCATATACATAGTAAAGAGATACTTGTAAATATATCAGCTAACTAAGATGACCTTCCTAAATCCATATTGACAATGCATATTCTTTGTTATAACGATGATGTAAAACTAGGTTAGGAAACCTTCATCAAGAGCCACGAAATATATCAAAGGGTAAGCCCCACTTAAATATTACCGATCAAAATATCCAGGGGCTACCTGGAAAAGAACTTGTATTAAAATAATTTCTAAAAAAAAACTCCAATGTAATTTGTATTACAGAACACTGGTTAAAGAAAAATATCTTGTAACATATACACAGTCAGGTCATAAGTTCTGTCACACAATAAAAACTTTTGAATTTAGAACGCTGGCCACAAAAAAGTTTATTGAATTCGAATTTCAAATTTCGAATTTTTCATGAAAATAAAAATTTGTACTTTTTAGAATTTTCCTCATTTTTAAATATGGAGTGGACACTTAAAGAAGACCGTGTCGCAGTTATTGCGTTGCATCGTTGCGGTTACGCGCCAATTCAGATTTTCGACTTACTGAAAAATTTGAATATAACCAAAAGATTCGTTTATCGTACCATAAAACGATGAAGACTCTAGTTTAGATGACAGGTCAAGAAGTGGTCGCCCTCGCTCTGTTAGGACTCCAGCAATGATAAAAGCTGTGAAGGCGCGAATTCAAAGAAATCCCATACGTAAGCAGAAACTGTTGGCCCTTCAGATGGGGTTAAGCAGGACCACGGTGAAAAGGGTGTTAAATGAAGACTTAGGGCTTAGGGCATGTCGTAGAAAACAGGACATCGTTTGGACGCTCGTTTAATGGACCTGAGTCTGAAGAGATGCCGCGCTTTGTTGAAGCGGTACGCGGGAAAAAAACATCGGGAAATTCTTTTTTCGGATGAAAAAATTTTCACCGTGGAAGAGAGCTACAACAAACAAAATGATAAGGTGTACGCACACAGCAGTGAAGAAGCGAGCATCCATATTCCGCGTGTCCAACGAGGTCATTTTCCATCCTCGCTCATGGTTTGGTTGGGAGTCTCTTATTGGGTACATTTTTGTGAGAAAGGCGTAAAAACTAATGCAATTGTGTATCAAAATACAGTCCTCAAGAACCTTGTGGAACCTGTTTCTCATACCATGTTTAATAACAGGCACTGGGTATTCCAACAAGATTCTGCGCCAGCTCATAGAGCGAAAAGCACACAAGACTGGCTGGCAGCGCGTGAAATCGACTTCATCCGGCACGAAGACTGGCCCTCCTCCAGTCCAGATTTGAGTCCGTTAGATTACAAGATATGGCAACACTTGGAGGAAAAGGCCTGCTCAAAGCCTCATCCTGATTTGGAGTCACTCAAGGCATCCTTGATTAAGGCAGCCGCCGATATTGACATGGACCTCGTTCGTGCTGCGATAGACGACTGGCCGCGCAGAATAAAGGCCTGTATTCAAAATCGCGTGGGTCATTTTGAATAAACTTTATTACCATAAGAATCTATGTTTTATTAAGTTCATTTTGATATATAAATGTTTACATAAATAATAAACATGTAAATTATTTCATAATGCACATGTGACAGAACTTATGACCTGACTATGTATAATTGCAAATTTTAAGATTTAACATATAATATGTCTTTTAACATATATAATTAAACATTTTTTACTTGTTACAATGGAAAGACTGCTGAAAGAGGTGATTCTTTAATCTTAGTAAAAATAATGTTACGGTGAAACAGCGGAAAGATATTCTTACACTTACTGTAGTAAAACAAATAGAGGTATCCAATGTTGAGTTAGATAGCCATACTATTGTGGTGTCTACAGACATCCGAGGGTTGAAAAAGGCTTTGGATATTTCTAAACAACAAGGAGTGATATACTTAGAGATGGTAATGCTCGCAATAAGCCTTACGAGGGTTATAAGGGTTATAGCGAGCTCCACCACTCTTATAACTATGAGTCGTATTGTAACTCTCGAAAACTGTTTGTTTTCGAATAGGTGTTTTTGTGAGTAAATTCAATTATTGTCTAGAGTAGTATTCAAACGCACGTTGTGCCTTTTTCTTTTCCAACGATGATTGTAAGTTGTCTGGGCGCTAGGTGTAATATTGGCGATAATCGTCCAACAATAAAAAACTGTCAGGCGTGGGAGATACCATATCATGGATGGATAGACTAGACGATTCGTCGGAGACGTTCAGCTTTCAAGTATTTCATAATATAGTGTAAACCTTCAAATAACTTAAGTTTGATGCACGGGTTTGTTTTACGGAGCATGGGTTGTTAGTGTGGGACTCGGCTATTGTGCTTTTATTTTGATAAAAATCCATTGCACTTTGATATTTGGGCATTTTACAATAGCCACATGCCACATTTTCTGGTTTAGACAATATGATTATCAAGTTTTTTCAGTGTAATGTTTTGGCATGAAGTGGCCTCAAAACTGCAGCTGAAAAAACTGGTTTCCGCATCGTTCTGTTTCTTTTCGACCAAGATCGTCATCTCCAGCTCATGAACTGGGCCATGCAGACAAATATCAGGAATGACAATTCGTAAAAGGATTCGATTTGAGTTCCCGCTTCTATTGTTTACCGAAAACTAAGGTGACTTGGTCCTCTTCTACATTACCGGCTTAACCAAAAAGTAACGAACATTTGCTGTCCAAATAGTTAATTTCTAGATCTTGTTAATATAATTAGACGTGGTTTCTATGAAAAATACTATTGTTATTATGGTGGGAAATCATTCAAACATTAGTCGGAACAATTTGAATAAACACTTCTAGACTTTCATAGTAGGGTGAAATGCAAATTTGTACTATGCAATTTTCCATATGCCTGTAATTTGACCGAACAACAAAACAAATCTGTGCATAGAAATGAATATTCCTTTCTTTAATTTAAGTGTCATCACAGCGATGCTGTTCACATTTCGAAATGAATAATTTTATTCATAACTTTACACTTTATACGTGGTATCTGACTAGTCAATATAGAAAATTAGTAGCTACAACCAATTTCAATTTGACATCAGCTATTGTAATTGAACAGACTCATCAGAAACCTGCTCGTGTTAAGGGTAAGATGACATGCAACCCTATTGAGAATTCACCGGTTGATAATACTTTGCATGCAACATTGGAATCTCTTCCAAGTAATTTAAATTAGTTCATAAGACAATAGAGTAAATCTCTAGCTTACAAGAGCCACGAAATATATCAAAGGGTAAGCCCCACTTAAATATTACCGATCAAAATATCCAGGGGCTACCTGGAAAAGAACTTGTATTAAAATAATTTCCAAAAAAAAAACTACAATTTGTATTACAGAACACTGGTTAAAGAAAAATATCTTGTAACATATATATTGCAAATTTTAAGATTTAATATATAATATGTCCTTTAACATATATAATTAAACATTTTTTAGTTGTTACAATGGAAAGACTGCTGAAAGAGGTGATTCTTTAATCTTAGTAAAAATAATGTTACGGTGAAACAGCGGAAAGATATTCTTACACTTACTGTAGGAAAACAAATAGAGGTATCCAATGTTGAGTTAGATAGCCATACTATTGTGGTGTCTACAGACATCCGAGGGATGAAAAAGGCTATGGCGATTTCTAAATATTATGGAGGAAGCCCTCACTAAACTATGTAATAACAGAAAAATGCGAATTATTTGTAGCGATCTTAATGTAGAATTGCTTGTATAAAGGTATTACTTGTTGTTCAAATCATTTATGTAATATAGATAATTTATTTCTAGAGCCGACTAGAATTACACTGACCAGCCAAACTTGCTTAGATAACGTTTTTTATGACTCTGCATCCACAAGTAAAAATGAAATTAACTGCTTACAGCCCGATCACAGCGGCCAAACAGTTTCATTTTCAATTGCCAGTAAAGATAGGACTGATCCACTTTTTAACAGGCTTACCATAGACTAGATAAGTATACGAAAAACTGAGACATAACTTTGCCAGTTTCACGGTTGAATTTGCCAAACTATTTTCATTTTATTATTTGAATTTTTGATTTTTCTATTAATGTATAATGTTTTTGCAGTTCTACAAACTGGCCAAGGCCAAGGACTACGATTTCTGCTAAAAGATTATGTTTAATTTTAGTTCTGTTAAATCCAACGCTGAGGCAGCTCGAGCTTTCGAAACATTCTTCGCTAATATACCCTTACCCTCAAAAGAAAGTCTAAATTTATCTCGAGCTAACTTTAAAAAAATAACACGTCAGTAATGTAGATTTTAAATTTCATCATCAATTTCCCCATATACATCATAAAAAATCAATAGAATTCAAAAGGCAGAAATCAACGGTAATAAATACGTTGGATATAGCAATGACACACATAAAAAGTATGACAAAATAAAATAAAAAAAACGATTTAAAAATATACGCTCCTATACATAATCTACACGTGTAAAAATTGTATAAGTAAGAATTTAAATATCACACAGTAAAGAGTAAATCGAAAAACTATCGCACGACTTTGCCTGACCTAATTTCTTTCATTACTGCTGTGGCTGGTGCTTGGCCATGTTTCGCCGTGGACTCATTTGAGATCATGTCATCTTCCTCGTGTCGACGCAAAATGAATGACTCCGCTCATGAATATTTCCGGATATGTTGGATTTTGCGGCTCGAAATACACTCTTGTGACACGGACTTTTGTTCCATGTAGCATCAGTAAGGGGCTTTTCAAAACTCAAAACTCAAAACGTTTATTCTGTAAATAGGCCACAAGGGCACTTTCACATGTCATTTCATTTCATTTTTTACAGAACATTTGGTATTATTATTTGTATCATTTTATCAGAAAAAAAAGTACTTAATTATTGTTTCTGAGAGATGTAAAGAGTCCCAAATGTCATAATAAAATAATTAAAATATAAATAACAGAGATGTATAGTCTCTTTAGTGAATAATACAATGATGATAGGAGATGTTTTTTTGTTGCCTCCATCGTGGATTGTTGTTCCGTTCTGTCGTGTATTGCGGAATTGTGGTGCAGATCTTCCTTCTCGATTCCCGAGTCGTGGTGTTTAGTTGCCAGCTGGATGCTCTGTAGTTCTCCTTGTGTTTGTCGTCGATGTATTGGTATGTTGGTCCGCTTCCGGTGATATAGTATCCGGGTTACAGATGTTATGGTTGTTTCCTCCCATATTTACTGCACGCCAAGAAATCACGACAATATGAGTAGACACTTTCTTGTGTCATGATTTTTCTGCGTAGAGGTTTTTCAGCGGCGAATCACGCCGAAATTTCGATTTTACTTCTTGATTTTCAGTGTTGTGATTCTTCAGTGTGGTTTTATTACGTCGGGGTCACCATATGTAGACGTACGTGCATGTAACTGCCTAGCTAATATAAGAGGAGACGAGATATAGTCAAGGCGGCCAATGTAGAACTGAATATATATTTCAACAAATCTAAATAAGTAAACAATAAATAAATACAAAGGTCTAAAGTGCACTGCTGACTCTGTTAATTTTGCCTACATATGTAGGTATGTATAGGTACCTATATGGTTAATCTGCGAGTTACATTTTGACACAAGACCAACCATGGCAGAGTCTGAGACTGTTGAGAACATTTTACGAGACAGACAGCATAATTAACGACCATGGAATGGTCGCCTTACAAATGAATATCATGTTAATTCGGATAAAAAAAATATTGCCTGAGATATATAGCTGCAAAACAAAAATTAACCGATTCACTTTCACTGCCTACGACCCATTCCTACCATTATGTAGGTAAATGAAATCCCACGAATAATTCTGACAGGCACAACCACGTAAGCTACCCTTCTCAGTTATTTTGCCAACCTTATTCCACGTATCATATGGACTTAAATAATGGTACTGGATAGGTGTATCTTACCGTGAATGGGTAGACACGTACCGTCTAACAATACGCGGGCCCAAACAGGCGCGGGGCTGACTAATTCTAATTGCAGAGAATGTTTGGTTTGCAAAAACAGAAGCGATAGGATTGGAAAGTGGTTAGGATTTGTTAGTGCCATAGATGGCGCTGTGGTTCTTATTAATTAATGGAACTGTCTGCTACTCGAAGTAATATTATTACAAGTAAATAGGTAACCGAGTTCTGTAAGGTCGATCACATCATTATTTTGCGACAAATTGTCTTGCAGTTTTGATTTGTCTTAATTTGACGAGCAGGACACAAAAAGAGGGTTTACCATTCATAAGATCTAGATCCTTATATATATCACCGTAAGATAGTGAAAACCATTAGTTGATAAACTAACGCGTTATTTGATCAACTATCGACGGATAGTAAACCAGACCGACAGGGTTTAGAATTTACGTTTCTTTTCTCCTTACATGTCATTCTAACACGAAGACTACTCGGGGTCTTCTCTGCGCTCGCCCCTCTTGTCATGACCTAAGCTACAGTGTTTACCCTGGTGTTTCGTTTGCAATTCAAGCTAAAACCGGTTAACTATTTAACGGCTTTAACCGTCAGTTTATCTGTCGATAGTTTAACAACTAACGAGAAAAAAAACGTTAGTTTATCAACTAACGGTTTTGACAATATTACATGATGACAAATATATATATGTATATATATATATATATATATATATATATATATACCTCTTAGATAACTAATCTGGTTTTATGCTAGGTAAAGTCACAAAAGTCCGGCAGTTAAGTGGGCTATAGCAGCCTCCCAGATGCAAAATTACCTTAGGCATCCGTCTCTCCTCTGTCCTCGTGTAAACAACTCTCTGACGCTGTGTTAGACTAGGAGCATATACGATGTAATTTCCTTACCTGAGCCTCATTAATTGTGATCACGTGCCACTGCCGACTCACGTGACTCAGGGGGTTAAATATTCCGTTTCGCCTTTTGTTATTTTCGTTTTGCTCCAGCCTTTATCAGTCAATATGGTATTTGACTGCTAGTCAAAATAGATAAACCCTCTTTACTGCGTAGAAAAACAGCATGTTACGATTAGCATAATGTTAAACTACTTCGTAAAACTCATTTCTTATCTGAAAAATTACAAATTATGACCATAATGTGTAATTTTTCTACATATTATGACATTCAAATTTCGAACGTCGACGCCCGCCTGCTTGCCGCCCCTAGTTTGTCTATGAAGTTGGTACTACAGAACAAGCTAAATAAGTGCAGAGCCACAATGCCGGTCAAACATGCGGTTCCTGAACACATCAACCCACTCTTGAGTTTTAATGCCCACCATTATGTAGCAGTCACATAAACTACCTCTTCAAAGCAGGTAGTACTCAAGACCCCACCAATTTCAGACCTATATCAATACTACCAACATTTAGTAAAATTTTTGAGAAATTAATCTTATCACAGCTATTACATCATTTTGAATCAAATAAGCTAATGCATAACAAACAGTTTGGATTCACTCGCGGTCGTTCAACAACAGATGCCGGAATTCAGTTCATTGAAAGTATTTTTGATGCCTGGGAAGAGTCACAAGATGCCCTAGGCATTTTTTGTGACTTATCTAAGGCTTTTGATTGCGTTTGTCATGAAACATTGATCAGGAAATTACATCATTATGGAGTTAGAGACACGTCATTGAATTTGTTAAAATCTTATCTGAACGGAAGAATACAAAGGGTAGACGTAAACGGAAAACGATCACCAGGATCATTGGTTTCTTTGGGCGTGCCACAGGGCTCAATATTGGGACCCTTCCTATTCCTCATCTATATAAACGACTTACCCTATCTAGGAAGGGACTGTCATGATATGGTACTGTTTGCTGATGACACCTCACTTATTTTTAAAACAAAGCGAAACCAACACGCTACTGATGATCACGTGAACAATACCATATCAAGAGTGGTAAATTGGTTTAATGTTAATAATTTGCTATTAAATGAGAAAAAGACTAAATGTGTTAAGTTTCTTACTACTAACGTTAAAAATAATCAGACATGTATAACAATTAAAAATGAGGAATTGGAATTGGTAACCAGCACAGTGTTTCTAGGTATAACGTTGGATTCCAAACTCCAATGGGGTCCACATATTGATAAGCTATCGAACAGACTGAGCTCTGCAGCTTTTGCATGCAGGAAAATCCGTCACTTGACAGATTTAAAAACAGCCAGATTAGTTTATTTTAGTTATTTTCATAGTATTATGTCCTACGGTATTCTGCTCTGGGGCAGTGCTGCTGACATAAATACTATTTTTGTGCTGCAGAAGCGGGCTGTTCGTGCGATTTATAAAATTTATAAAATGAATAATAGAGATTCTCTTAGAAATAAGTTTAAAGAAGTAAATATATTGACAGTCCATAGTCAATATATTTACGAGAATATTATGTATGTCCATAAGAACATTGTTAACTTTCGAAGAAACTGTGATATACGTAACTTTAATACTAGAAACAAGGACAAACTTGCAGTGCCCACTACTCGGCTCCATAAAATAAAAAACTCGTTCAAGGGTAATTGTGTAAGATTTTACAATAAACTCCCAAGCACTTTGACAGATCTATCAATTAATAAGTTCAAGAAATACATCAAGCAAAGGCTTATTTCTAAAGCTTACTACAGTATTAAAGAGTACATAGACGATAAAAATGCTTGGGACTGAATTGTTCTAATTAATTGTGAGCATCCTCACTGCCAGAGTTTCTTTTACTGGACACTTGGAGGCCTTTTACACCTCCAAAGATTAATTTAATTATACAACTCTTGACTGTGGGGACCATTTACATCTCCTATTATCATTGTATTATTGACTAAAGAGACTATACATCTCTGTTATTTATATTTTAATTATTTTATTATGACATGAGACTCTTTACATCTCTCAGAAACAATAATTAAGTACTTTTTTTTTTTTCTGATAATATGATAATAATACCAAATGTTCTGTAAAAAATGAAATGAAATGACATGTGAAAGTGCCCTTGTGGCCTATTTACAGAATAAACGTTTTGAGTTTTGAGTTTTTTTGAGTTTTTTACTTTTACGAGTTCTAAGAAATACTATCACGTGATGTTATAGTCAAATGCTGTCTTTGACATGACAGAAAAGAGCTAATAGAGCTATTTATAATCTAAAACGCACAGACTCCTTAAGAGAACTTTTTAAATAAATTGACCTGCTAACTGTAACTAGTCAATTTATTTTCGAAAATATAATGTATGTACGCAAGAACCTTACAACATCTTCCAAACTTAGCGATAGCTATAATATTGACCTAAGAAATAATGACAGACTACTTGCGCCCCGGTTTAGACTCGCGAAGGTTAGCAATTCTTTTAAGGGTCAATGCATTCTCTACTGCAACAAGATACCTCTGGAGATCTTGAAATTGCCATTTGAGAAATTTAAAAACCATGTTAAAGCGACTTTGTCGAAAAAGGGATATTATAGGTACAATGTTCAAGATTACTTAAATGACGGGACTGTATGGAATTCGGAATTACCTAACTAAATTAAAAAACTAATAACTAAAGGAAAAGTGTGAAGGATTAAAGACAGACTTGTGGATTTGTCAGAATTGACACAACAACTTAAGTCTGTAATATTTTCTCCAATATTGGAAAAATATTTATTTTTTATTTCTCGATATTTTTTATTATTCAAAAATAAGTTCAGGTGTATAACGTTACGCGTCTATTCATTGACACGTTGTATAATGGTACGTGCATACGCTCGAATAACATTACTTTCCTTTTGGTGCAGTCGGGTGCGATCTTTTCAATCACCATTAGAAAGTCCGCATAAATGATCTCATTGGTACATGTTCAGCACTGAACCCGCATCTCCAGCGCGACTAGCGAGCGTGTAACCAATAGACTTGATACCTGCATTTACATCCTAGAACATCACTTTAGCCATGTCGCAGATGTTTTACACGTTGTGCCCTAGAAAACAGGTTATAACAGTTGACGACAGCCCTTATATGTTTCAGTGTTTCTCTAACACGAGCTCGGCTTGTGCAGAGGCAGGCGATAAAGTACCAAAGCACCAAAAAGGCAGCCAGCTCATAATTTACTGGAGGTCTGGCGTTCCAAAAGAGGCTTAGTTTGACGCATGACGAATTTATAGCCTTTCAAAATTCGATCCGCAGCCAATATAACCTGGTCTTCCATCCCGCCCTCCATGGAATACGTAAACTAAGTTGTAGGAGGTAACTTGCTATTCATAGAGATCATGTTATCCTGGTGTGATTGGAACAGTGGTGAACCATTTAATTAATTAATTCTTTGTCTTTGGTTTTTTTTCTTATCGACATGTTACAGTTGATAGAGATAATATTGGTATTATGATACTAGACATGTATGATGTATAGCTTAAAGCTGAAGTCGTTCGTGATCTAATGGTTTACGCCGATTCTTCAGGAGACCTAGCTTCGAATCCTGGTACTGAGCGACCATATACCAATTAGATAAGTAATGTATCATAAATAGGAACTTTCTAACGGTGATGGAAAACATCGTGAGGAAACCTTCAATCTCCAAAGCTGCGGCGATGGGCAAGCCCCCTGTCACGAAAAATGATGCATTGAATAACTGGCTAAATGTGGGCACAATTGTCGCCACAAATGCTGCATGTTCTTGTAATAAGTAGACTTAATCACAATAAAAATAAACATTTATATATAGACACATACATTTCTTCTGCGGTCATGACCCCACACTAGGATACTGTGTCGTGGATAACCAGAAACAGCAACATTACACGTATTTAAATAATCATGACTTGAGAATTTTTTTTCTTTACCCCCAGCCGGGGATTGAACCCGGGACCACTCGCATGATAGGCAGAGCCACAACCGCAGCACCACAGATGTCGTCAACAATAGAATACCGATTCACAGCCTAAGATCAAAGGATCAATAGAGAAGCTTCGGTTTAGATATTTATCACATTTAATAATATTGTAATACGGTATTTCATCAAAAAATATGAATAAAAAGTAACGTCAAACAGCCCTTGTTTTGAAACAGAGTGAATGTGAGAGGAAGGAGAGGAAGTGGCGTAATAGTTGTAGTCAGTAAGGGACAGAGCTATTCGTCAGTCTCCCTTTTCTATGCGAAAAAAGGACAAGTAGATTTACGCATAGCTCTGTACCTTACTGACAACAGCTATTACGTCACTTCCGCTGTAGTTCCGTATTTGCGCCCCGCGATTATTGGCATAAAATTAAAGCATTTTAATGTTTTTATCTACACACGTATCATAAACCCTCTTTACTGCGTACAAAAACCGCACGTTACGATCAGCATAATGTTAAACTATTTGGTAAAAACTCATTTCTTATCTGAAAAATTACACATTATGACCATAATGTTTAATTTTTCTAAACATTATGACATTCAAATTTCGAACGTCGACGCCCGCCACGTGCCGCGCCTAATTTGTCTGTGAAGTTGGTACTGACATTCAAATTTCGAACGCCGACGCCCGTCTGCGGCACGTTGGTACTAGAAGAAAGAACAAGCTAAACAACTGCAGAGCCACAATGCCGGTCGTTTGACCGCATGTTTATGCGGTTCCTGAACACATCAAAGAGAGCTTATGATATGTTTGTAGTTAAACTAGTGTATGTAACTGTACATAATTAGGCATTAAAACTCTCGAGTTAATGCCCTCCATTATGTAGCAGTCACATAAACTACTATAATATGCTCGTGGTCTAAAAAACTTAAAACTCAAATACAAATAAGCAAAAATAATGCAATTTTACAAGTCAAACTTACTTAAGTCTCATATACATGGATAAAAGTAAAAAAAAAATCTAATATGAAAAACTAAACTAATGATTACATGACTGATTATGGTTTGAGTTTTAAAAAGGAAATCTTCCTTTCAAGTGGTAATTATTGGCTGAATCTCGCACAGGAAAATGAAACTCCATTGACTCTACCGGTGCTTCGGAAATATGCCCGTCAGTGAAGATAGCACCAATAAACCGTACGGGGATGTCATTTTTAGGGTTCCGCATCCAAAACGTAAAAGGGACCCTATTACTAAGACTCCGGTGTCCGTCCGTCTGTCACCAGGCTGAATCTCATGAACCGTCGTTGTTAGCCAGTTGAAATTTTCTCAGATGATGTATTTCTGTTGCCGCTATAACAACAAACACTAAAAAAATATAAAATAAATATTTAAGGGGGCTACCATAAAACAAACGTGATTTATTGCTCGTTTTTGCTCGATATTGATAACGGCAACTGGGAGACGCTTGAAATATTCACAGAATATAAAATTATATATTCTCTTTATAAATAAATAATTAAATTAAAATAAAACAGATATTTAAGGGGGGCTCCCGTGATTTTATTTGCTCGTTTTTGCTCGAAATTGATAGCGGCAAAACGTAGATGCTTGAAATATTCACAGAATATTGAGTTACATTATTCACTTTTAAAATAAATAATAACATTATTATTTAAATTATATAAAGGAGTTTTTACTTTGACTTTGACGTCTTTTTTTTGTTATTACACAATGTACAGTATAATAATCTAATCTAATGACAATATTATAACATCGTATCTATAAGTATAAATAAAGGGAAATATTAAACTGCACATCAATAATACTGATTTGCACAGCAAATACCAGGGCAAAATACTGCCGTAGCTCAGGTGAAAGGTAAAGCAAAAATACTTAAAACATAAAAATATTTTTGCTGATCCTTTTTTGCTATGAAAATCAGTATGTTTGCTGTGCGATTAGATACTAGCCATAAATAAATAAGTACAAAGATAAGCTGTAATGAACTTAACCTATGAAAAACTAGACTGGACCAGTCCCCCCCAAGCAGCACCCGTTCACGCGTATGCCTTGTGCACCAGCCATCACAACAACCCGCTACACAGAGCCGCCGCAAGCAAAAATAATTGAGTGAGCTATATATTCGACATAATATGAAAATGAATCAAAAATAAAATTAATTAATTCTTCACAAAATGCCGTATTTGGTAGTCAGTTTCCAACAACAATAGGAGCCGCCGACAAGTCAAATACGACATTTTGCTCCCTTGGGAGTCATCGATATACTATCGCTATGGTTTTTCCGTAATAGAATAGAAAGCATGAATTAATTTTATTTTTAAATTCATTGTCATGAATTTTTGAATTCAGATTTTTTCATTCATCATTCCATAACAAAATAGGGCCCCAGCTAACGGCTTCTATCAGCGATATTTGAAACTTTAGTCGATTACATAACCCGAGCACAGCAAAACGTTTACTATCACAGAACAGCTCTCAACTCCAAATAACCCAATTTATCTCGAATCTTCAGGAATTTGGCCATAAACCTCGCGAACCGGGTGAGCCGAGTACACACCCCTGAGGGGGCATGAGAAAATAAAACTTATCTATTTTTATGCGGATTCGATGAGTTTTTTTTTAAATTTTAGGGATAGCTAAAGTTAAAGATTCCACGGTGAATCAATGCTGCAATAAATCTTGAAGTATGGCATTATATTTAATCTATTTATTTAGCCGCAAAAAGCGTGTAATTCTAAAGGGGGAAGGCAGTGGTTCAATGTGGACTGAGCAGATGAATTCCAAAGGCATAAAAATTAACAACTATCGAACTAAACTAACTCGCTTGAAGTCCGGCTTTTGTCCGGTTGCTATAGGTTCTATTTTCTAGTTTTGTTAATTGGTTTAGTTGTGCCTGTTTTTGACATGCATAACAACAAAATGAAGGAAATACGTTAGCGCATTTAAGTGATAACTAGACATAACATATTACTAAACAACAAACTCAAAGATTGACTGTCACTCAGATTTTTACTCTCACCGTCTTTTATAAGTGACTTGAGAGCGTTAGCTGCTCTCTACTTAAATTCGTTGAATAGGTCATTTGAGAGAACATTAACCCACATATCTGAGAAAATGGCAATATGTTGCGAAAAGCAAATCGAACCCAGACGCTACATACGCAGCTTCCCCCAATAACAATAAACGGAGGTTACTGAGTAAACTCCGATAAAATATCCTCGATATATCCTGGCTTTTGCGTTTAATATCTTAAAGGAATGAGCTTGGAGGCTGCACACTTCAAACACATGCGATTCACCGTATACTGAAATGAAAGATCGCTCGATCTCACGAGCAGGTGCGGGCAGTGTGACTTGGTGGATGCTCTACAATGTATTTAGTTAAGAATTTATTTGTCGCTGAAAGATAAATTCTAGTGGCCACGTGAGATGTAGAGCTCACGAGCGGGACTGGAAATTGACTGGATTTTTTTTCCTTATTTTATACCCCGTCGGTACTCCGACCTTTTGAAGTTTATCGGATGAACAAGTGGAATTATTACTAGTGGCTATATGAGCTTTAGACCTTGCAAGTCTGTTGGTTAACAGCTGAACTTCTAACATACAAACTTATGAATGCCCTTGGTTACCTACATGGAGTATGAAATAACTAATAAAGTACATTTTGAGATTTAAAATTCAACCTTTTAATTGTTTACCGAAACTATTTATCCAATGTGGCCTCTGTGGCGCAGCGGTTGTGGCTCTGGCTACCATGCGAGAGGTCCCGGGTTAGATCCCCGGCTGGGGGTGAAAAAAAAAACATGTCTTGGATGTTTATATGTGTGTGACGACGTGAGAAATGCGACCTGTAGAGGAGATTAGCCTGAAATCCGGACAGACATACGAAAGCGTTTTTGCCCAAGCTGAAACATAGATGCTTCGTCGCGATTCGCGCTCTATCGGTAAAAAAAACGATCAAGTGCTTCCTTAGATTTTTACTCGTACAAAGAAAATTATCTTGCATGTTAACATTTAGCAAGTTATTCAATACTCCACATTGCTTGACGGGGGGCTAGCCCATCATTGCAACTATGAAGTTTGCCTCAAGTAGAGCAACATGCATTCTTATTCACTGTAAAAAAGTAAACTATCTGAATTTCGGCAGAGACATTTCGGCTCGAGATCTGCTCTCGTCCGCTCCGGGTTTCAATCAACGAATACTTTTTTTATTCGCCCAAAGCAAAGGAATAGTCAGAATATCTTCGGTTCTGAGCTTTCATTGTTTAAGGTAGATTGTGTCGAGTCGTACCCTGGTACTTCATTTCGCTAAATAAGTTTTCCTTTCAGAGATTTTTGGCGTGAATTTTGTTGGGTTGAGAAAATCTGGGTGCGGTAATACTTGGAATGTTGTTATTTCTTTTAGTCTAAGCTAACCCTTTTTTCTTATCATTATTATATAAGAAAAAAGGGTCTTATCATTCTTGTACTAGCTTGTTACTTTATTATGGTAGCAAATTTTCCGCGCCAAACCGGATATCCGGAAGCCACGAACATTTTGCTCCCAATCAACAAACCTCTTTGTTGTCCGTTTGTTCAGTTCCGGACATAAATCGCGATCGGTTACTGAAACAGACGGACGGACGGACATGCTCTGAGTGGCCCTGCATCAGTGGCGACTGATCAACGGAGATATGCGGTGATTTATTGCATCTGCTCCGTAACTCCGTTGAAGGTATTGGCGCAATTCGGGGATCATTTGCACGGGGTGATTCATTTGCAGGTTGTGTTGGTTCTGCCTATGCCTTATGTAGTTGTTGCAACCTTTGAAGATGGAACCTATAGAAGGAAACGTATAATTTATTATCTTTTTTACTCCATATAATTTGTGTATCATCAGCGGATATGTTGAGTAATTCAGTTACCCGAGCCCTTAGTTCTCAGATTTCAGTCTCGTCAGATGAGTATCTTGAAATCATATCTTCCAATGAGGCATGTCCCTGACCATCCCCTATAATATGACTACGTCTTTCACACCCTGTCTACAGTTCTTTCTCGTAATTGTGCCTCGACGTCAAACGTAAAATTATTCAGCATTGTGTGGTTTTACTCCAAAAGGCTCATTTCAGCTTAGAATTTCCACTCGGGGTCATTATTTTCCGGCTTTGACAACGAATAATGGACGAATTGTACGTGCACGCGTTTTACTGTATACGGAGCCTCACACCTTTCCGTTTAGCTCCGGGGATGTGCTAGCCACCTCTCACGCAAAATGGGATTATAATTGTGTTAAAAGTGTAATTGCATTATAAGTGTAACAAATAAAAATAAATAAATGTAGCCTGATAATGTCCCCACCGAGAGGTACGGGTCTTTACCCGGATAGGACTAAGATTGAGCCATACTCCATCACCCTGGGTCAGTACGGGTTGATGGAGGGGTTTTTACGACTACTTCTACCATCATCTGTCAAAAGTCAAAAATATTTTATTCGAATAAAGATTTTTACAAAACCTTCACAACCAGTGTACGCACGCTGTGAAGAAGAACATCAAGAAAAAACTCCGGAGGAATTGTATCTTTCGTACTGTTATTTTAAATATACATATATAAATAAATCATACATAAGTCATAATTACAATCTATTCCACTGATTTGGAACAACAGTTGACCAGAAGTTTTTTTCATCTAAGTAATCGTTTATCTTATTTGTCTTCTTCATCGTTACTACGTAACGGACCTACGGGACCTACAGCTTAACGTGTCATCCGAAACACGGAACGTCCGATAATGTAGCGATAATTTAATCATCTCATGGTACATGGTCAGCACCGGCTTCGAACCTGAATCTCCTGTATGAGAAACAAGCATCATAACCACTAGACCACGGAGCTCGCTAGCAAGGCGACAAAGGCCCACTACTCTCATGCAAATAAATTGAGTTGTCAATGCTATTCAGAGAAAAGCTATTCGATGTAATAGGCCTAAAACCTAAGAGTTCTCGCCTCGACATTGCGTCTATGTTAATCGAACATATCAGTCTAATTAACGATGACAAGACTAAATGCTAGCTTAGATGAAATTAGTTTCAACGACACTGATTAGTTGGCAGGTTACATGAATATTGTATGTATACAAAATACATTTATATAGGTCAGGCTTACAGCAATTGATTGACCTAGTTCCATTACCTAGCATAACATAAGAAATGAGGCACTTACTTACATTGCTTCTGGGGCACTACAGTAGGATACCCTGCGGCCTGGGATCCAGAAACAGGGACGTCACCCACATAAACATCCAACAACTTTTTTTACCCTATGCTCCAGCCGGGACTCGAACGCGGCACCTCTTGCTAGGGAGGCAGGGCCTCGATCCGCTGTGCCATAGATGTCGTCAATAACTGATTATTGCAAATAAGCTTGGTGAATGTTCTTTTTCAGTCCACAGTCAAAACCACTGAATTTATTTTGATACTTGCATTTTTCTCTAGTTTTCTATCATCCGTTTGTTGCACCAATTTTGATAAAACTTGCACTCTTCCCTACGTTGAATTAAATGTAAGCCATTAAAAAATGGTCATAAACCGATCCGAAGTTTCAGAGAAACACAAAGATAAACAAACATACAAACACACATACACCTATGAAACTTTATATACTTGTTTGGAAGCCCATAAAGACTAACATGATTTTACGTTTCCGATAATATTGCATACAATAGAATCGAGAACCTCCTTTTTGAAGCCGGTAACAAAAAGGGAAATTTTAAACTGCACATTAAAAATACTGATTAGCACAGCAAATATCAGGGAAAAATGCTGCGGTGAAGCTTAGGTGAAGGGTAAAGGGGGTGAGAGAAGCGAAGCCCCCGTTATCCTTCGTGTTAGGTTGAACATTTAAGAACATCAAAAAATATTTAAAACTATACAAAAAATATATAATTTATAAATAATTTAAAAATTGTTTTTGTTGATCCTTTTTTTGCTGTGCAAATCAGTATTTTTGATGTGCGATTAAGTACTAGCCAAAAAAAAGTCCGAAATTAGTCTCGATACCAATTGCGCCAGAGAAGATCGACGATGATGGACATAGTGAAATTTGCGGTACCTAATATGGAATCATGATGATTTAGTAATTGGCTGTGCCAGGGATATTAATCTCTCTATCTCTCTCTCTCGGTCTCTTGTATGAGGAGTCCTTTAACCCCTTAATGCACGGTAACCCATATATGGTTTGATAAGTTTTGAACTTTATTACCAAGAAATAAGGTTGAAAATCGCGATCCATTTTGGGTAAGGCCATGCATTAAGGGGTTAATTTATTAAATACCGTGTAGTCCACTATTTGTAGCTGTAGCGGCAACATTTAGCGGCCCTTCTCAACCTTTCTCAGACTGACTTGGTCTGCTGGTAGAGATCTCTTACTAGAGATAAGCCCGCTTTTGTGCACTATTTTGATGTATATGTTGACATTTGAATTATTTCATTCATAATTCTTTATTGCACACACATATTCAATTTAAAAGGTAACATTAGGAGAAATCATATGTACAAAGGCGAGCTTATCTCTAAAAAGAGATTTCTTCCAGCAAACCAAGGCATGAAAGGGAAATGTATCATGAAAGGGTAGGCAGTGTACAATATCTAATATCTAATGTATACTAAAATACATATAATATAAAATACGGAAAATAAAATAATTTTTTTTTGTGTGCAATAAACAAATTATGATTATGATTTCTACTCTCCACCACCCACCGGACGGACAGACAGCGGAGGCTTAGTAACAGGGGTCCGTTTACCACCCTTCGTGTCCGGAACCCTAAAAAAATAACGTGTATTGTAATTGTAGATATTGACAAATATGGCTAATAAATTATTAGCCATATTTGTCAATATCTACAACACTAGTGGCCCTGTGGGCAGTAGACCTCGCTAACATGGGGGACTGTGAACCAATTTATAGGTAAGTATTTTAGATTCAATCAAAATCAAGTAGTAAAGTAGCCGCACCAGTAACTTCGTAATCTACATTTTGCGATTTAAAATACAGTCTATTGACTTTTCACGAAAATATTTATAGTCTATTTCACTCACTCTCATGGTCTGTATAGATCCTCTTTACTAATCCGTCTCCTACTTCCAGGAGTCCAAACTTGGTATATTTTGAAAATATTTCTTGGATTTCTAGAAAACAGGCGGCCGAAAGGTAATGGTGTTGTATATTTTTAGAACCGCCTCATGAAGCCCTTTAATTTGATACCCCACAAGATAGGTTTCAGAAAAAGAAAAAAAAATACTAAATATTAATGACGTCATAACTCCCCCCAAGGGGAAAATCGAGAAAAGCTCTCTTCAAAAAAAGTAATATGTTAATTAAGGAACACGTGTACCAAGTTTTGTGAGGATCGCTTGAAAACTGTGGCCCATAGACCGGAACTGACAGACACAAATAGAGACAGACGAAAGCAAAATCGGCCTCCTATCTTGTCGAAATGGAGCCCTGCTCTCGCTTCGCTTGCTCGGTCATTTAAGTGTTTTTTTTTATTGTGAATATAATTATAAAGGTTTACTCACGAGGTTTCCCAACTCCGATAGAACATCCTTATAATGGGTACCTAATAGACTTTTTTATTTATTAATCACATTCAAGAAAGGACTATTTAATAGCCTCGCGTGCATAAAATCGGTTCGGAGCCGCTCCCAAAGACTGTGAATGCCGAGGCTTGCCAAAGGAGCGCCCCGTCATAATATATAGGTAGTTATTTCAACAACAATATTCATTGGTTTTTAATTACCAAAATGTGTATCAGAGTCAGTCATTCAGACAAAAAACGGATGTGGCTACATCTAAGCTAGTCTAGTTTAGTTACTTTAATAGTGTCATGTCCTATGGTATCTTGTTTTGGGGGAAAGCAGCGGATATTCAAACTTATTTTAGATTAAAGAAAAGAGCAATTCGAGTTATATAAAATTTAAAACTCACAGACTTCTTAATCAATTATGTGTACAGTTAGTATGTCAACATACTAACTGTAGCTAAACAATTTATTTTAGAAAATATAATGTATATATGCAAGAACGTTTACAAAATCTTCCAAACTTAGCGATAGCTGTAACGTTGACCTAAAAAGTAATCACAGACAATTACACCAACTAAAAAACAAAAAGGGGATATTAAAGTATGATTACTCAAATAAAGGGACTGTATTAGTTAATCTAACTCAACACAGAACTAGCTGATAATAATTTTGTAACTATTTATTCTTGCTTATAACAAGCTTATAACAATTGATATTATAATATTTGTACTAGTTAACCATAAACAATTATCAAAAGAGATCTAAAAATCTATGTGTGGTCTTATTCTCCCACAGTTGTCCAATGTAGATAAATAGGAAAAAAAAACATTTTCTTAAGATAATAAAATAAATAAAAAAGTCGACTTAAGCAAAAAACATAACATTAACATTGCTTCTGATCCACCACTTTACCCCCCCCCCCCCTCCCACATATCCTGCTTCGTAGGAACCAGAACAGCGACGTCACATACATATAAACATCCAAGATCTGGGGTATCCGGGATTCGAACCCGGGACCTACGACTAAGTTTAGAGTTATATCAGGCGAAGAGGTAGGTGATTATACGTATGTACATTTCATCACCTTCATCATCATGTACGTAATCCCTCATCAAGGGTAGGTATACTTATAGGGCCCGCAGTAAAGATTTCTATTTAGTTTGGCGAGCCCCGTGGCACTGCGGTAGTGGCTCTGGCTACCATGGGAGAGGTCCCGGGTTCGAACCCTGGCTGGGGATTTAAAAAAAAAAGTTCTTGGATGTTTATAGGGTGCCTGTATGTAAATGTTTAAATGATGAGTTCGTAATTGGGCCATTTGTCTGGCCAGTCGTATGTCTTGCAAGGTAAACAAAATTAAAATAAAATACAGACAATGTTTTTCTTTCTAATTACAAAACTAGGTAGGACAGAAAACAATGTATGTGAATTTTCAACCAAGTCGGTTCTTTAGTTTTTTGTAATCTTCCGCAATTACGATATCAAAAGGAGAGTAAGGATTTCACAGAATAAACAATGAATCCATTTTGCACAGGGACAAAATCAGATAAATCTATTGAATTATTATTAAAAACCGGAAAACTTTCACAAGAATATTTCATAATACAGGTATTCGTCCATCGAAGGCCGGAACAAAGACTAAATAAAGCCAGTCTAGAGCCCGGTCTCACAAATGCCTCGGAGGTGATCGTGCGGAGGAATCCAGGTGGTAGTCAATGGACTCGGAATCAATTAGAGCTGGCTCCTTGAAATCAGGAGACAATGCTGCGTCTCGTGTCGGGTGGACTTTGTACTAAGTGCAGAACATCCGCAGATTATTACCCGAATGATTTTACACTTTTTCTACAAGTAGGCCATTATAGTCTTATCTATTTCTTAATATAGGGTGGTCCAACTACTAGGTTAACTTCGCCAACGTTAGGTGTTATTCAATATTTCACTGTATTTGTATTTCTCGGAAGAGAACCTGGAAATTTTAGTGTCGATTTGTTGCTCGATAGCTCTACCCAGGGGGAACGTGCAGGGCAGTGGGCAAATAATTGGTGGCCTCTTTAAGCTCGGTAAACATCTTCTCTGCTTTCCTTGGTATAAAGATGAACCGCTCAATATCCAAACACGCGAAAATAAAAAGCTAATCAGTGTTCGATATTAATGTTGTTAATATAGACAGAAAAATGTAGATTTTATAAAACAATTTACACCCTCCAAACGCTTTGCATCCTCAACACATAAAAAGGGCGTAACAAACAAAAAGAAAACTTAATCAGATTCTTTTCTGTCTGTCCGTCTGTCTGTCTGTCAGCGGGTTATATCTCCTGAACCGTAAAAGGTAGATAGTTGAGATTTTCACAGAATGTGTATACCTATTGCCGCTTCAGCAACAAATTATAAACTTCACGCAACAATTCAAGTGACGTGTTGTTTTGCGTTTTTAACTGTACGATAGTACGGAACCCTTCGTGTGTGAGTACAATTTGTACATGACAGTTTTTTTTAAAACACATTACAGATAATCCAAAACACTCCGCATTTTACCGTGAAAGTCCCGCGCACAAAGTAAGCTCGTCACGTCGCGTCCGAAGTCTCAGCACGCGACAATTGAGCCTGCAATGAGGTCGCGCCACAGTAAGTCTCCGCCGCAACTGTTCCGTAAAACAAGAAAAAGAAAAAAAAGCATCACGGCTTTTCCCATACGAGGTGGCAGAGGCACAACTAGGCCCACGTATAGTCAGAATTTAGTTGAAAACAAGAAATAACTTGATAAAACAGTTGTTACTGTTATTTTTTACTTTTTTACAAGTGTTAAAGGCTGGGCAAAAAGGAATATTCCATTACTGGCTAATTTAATATACTGTGCCTCTACCATCCCGTATGGAAGATTATTAACTTAAAACCATGTAAAAGAGTCTTTGAATAAAAAGGGATATTAATTTTCAAGATGTTTTAAATAACGGGACTGTTTGGGGTTAATCTATCTCAACACAGAACTCGCTGTTATTTTTGTTATCATTTATTCCTGCTTATTATTATTATAACAACGAATATTGCAATATTTAACACAACACAACCAATTTTTAAAAGAGACCTAAAATTCAATCTGTGGGAGTTCCATCGCCCTTCTACTCCCACAGTAGTCTAATATAGAGAGGATGCGAAAAATTACGTTTGCTAAGTACATGTAAATATTTTCAATATTTATTTTTTATTTTAATACAGGCGCGCCTAACCGTACAATATGGCAAGTCGGGCCGTCAGACGGCTGCAGCCGACAATGAGCCAGCAATGAGTTGCAGTGCACAGGTGCAGCGGGGGCGTAATATGTGCCGGAGTTGTAGTGTACAGCGAGCGCGATTGTGTGTCCCCGGCTTTATATTAAAACACGTCACATGTCTTGTATTGGTCGTTGAGAGATTAGAAAGCTGGGTTTTGAAATTTGGGATTTGAGTAGATCTCCTGAAATGTTTTGCTCGTGATGCGTTCAATTAAAGTTAAGACGACATACGATTTAGATCTACCCCCTTATTCACTAGGTTAATCAAATCAACACCGAAAAGTTTATCCATACACTAGACGTCTATTACACTTCTCCAATTCGACGAATAAACGTTGATTTCGTTGTAGTTCTAAGTTTGCAGTAGATGCTGGGAAAAGTTGAACTGCCCATAACACAGTTCGATTTTTCCCAGCATCTACGGCAATTCTCTACATTATATTGTTTTTTGAAAATTAACTATTTAATAAAAAATACTTATCGTTAACATTACATGTAATGCACAATCGAACCATCTGAATCATGACCCACCAGAAGCTTATTTTGCTAAACCCCTTAAATGCAAGTAGGTCGAAATTCGCTTGAAGGTTTATTTCCTTGGTAACGAACTTGTTATCATTTGATTAGACACTGACAGACCGATAGATCTTACAAGTTTGAAAGTTTCAAACGAATTATCAGGTAAGTGGGTCATGATTCAGTTGGTTCGATGTACAGATAGTAGGATTTATGCAACGCAACGCAATGACGATTCCTCTTCTTCTTCCTCGTGTCCTCATGTCTTAGGGTCGTGACAGCATGTGTCCGTCACTTTCTTCACCAGAGCTCTCCAAGCCGCTCTGTTTCCTGCCGTCCTGAATAATCCTGATAGAAGTCTGCAGGTTGCCACCAGGTTGGTGCCCGCCCAACTTCCTTTACCTTCATGCAATGACAATTTTTTTAAGCTAGGTAATAGAGAGTCTCTAAGAGATTTATTCAAAGAAACCAACATCCCAACAGTTACAAGTCAATATATCTATGAAAACATAATGTATGTGAGGAAAAATATCAGTAGCTTTACAACTATTGATAGCCGCCACAATGTGCAAACTAGAAATAAACATTAACTTTCTGTTCCAATGTTCAGACTCACAAAAGTTAGTAGTTATTTTATGGGACACTATATACGCTTCTACAATAAAATTCCGCAAGAAATACAACACTTAACTGAAGCTTGATTAAAAAAATGGATAAAGCACACTTTGTGCACAAAGGCCTACTTACTACAAAATTAATGACTTTATACAAGACACTGACATCTGGCATTAAACCAGTTTATTGCACCCTATATATTATGTACTAATAATTAGGCACCTACTCAATGTTATGTTGACTTATACTTGCTTGATTATGACGTTCATTAAGTCTCAATTTTTGTGCTATTATGAATAAAATCTTTGAACTGAACTGAACTCAAAACAAAATATAATCTATAAAGTTAAATTTGAATCGTTTGTAATTTCAAAGTAAAAACAGTATCTACCAATCTATCCATCACAACTCCTTAGAAAAACTTTAACTTAAAAAATATTGTGGCAATTCTTAAAATAACTTGGCATCACCAAGATATTTCAAAGGCATCAATTTATATTAGAGAGCGCTTCTAATGAGTTTTTAGTTTTCTTATTCTTCGATAACTTGTTTAAAACTTTGTTGATTAATGAATAATGATGGTTTAAAGTGGTTTTAAAAAAAAGATTTGATTTAGTTTGTTTTAAGATCCTAATAAGGTACGTGTTAGACGATATATGTTCACCCGAGGTTACTATATAGTAGTTTTACATAATGTCTGATATTCAGCTAAAGGCGCTCTCACACAACGTTGCAAAGCAACAATGCGCGCGCTACAAAGTCTTGACGTGGTGTGGAAATAACAAGAGACACTATCGCTACTGCGTCGCCGTGTGAACAGGCCCTAAACCCCAAATTTCTCCAATAAGAGGGCTACAATTAAGAGTTCGTTTGCAGGCTTGAAATGAAGCAAAATTAGACGCGTCCACAACAGACTTCGCCTCAAATTTTTCTGCCAACTTGTTTTAAGCTTGCTGTCGACTGCTGCCGATGCACTTGCTGCTAATGTGTAAGGGCCCTAAGCCTCAATAAACACACTTGTATTAAATACAAGTTAATACAAGTATTAACTTGTAAGAAAGGAAGTCGGCAGGGGTCGCCATCTTGGGACTAAATTGGACCTCCTGCGGTGTGCCTTCGCGGCCATTATTAGGTACAAATCGTTTGCAACGTCTGTTTCAGAGTTATTATGTTTGTTTATTTTGTGTGGTAGAAGGGAACGACGTTTTAATGACGAGCGACCTTACAAAATTCATCCAGCCAGTAAGCTGGTGGAGTTTTAAAGATGCTACAGCAAAGAAATAATACTTCAAACAAAACAACCAAACTCGCTATATAATAACGCTTTGAAGAAATAAAAATTTAAGTCGTATAGCGGTACAATAGTTATTTTTTCATCCCCATTTCCGTACTAAGCCCATATTTCATCTAACTAATAGTACCTCGATTCTGCTAACGATGTGGCGACTCAATGACAATGATTACAAAGGCGGTTTAGGTATGCCTTATCTGAAGGTTCCGTTACCAATCATTTTATAACCTCAACCTCTGCCACCGTTCGCCTGTCAAATGTTTTCTCAAACGCCACATAATTGACACCTAAAGTCCAAGTCGTTGCGCCATTGACATTGAACTGACATTTCACTAGCAGAATGGCGTCTCAGAGTCTCTGTGACTCTGCTTTCTCCTTGTGAAGGTGATCTTAAGAGTAGAACTCTTTCCCCGATCAGATCTCACTAATGCCGGTGCGGAACGTGATTTTCGAACAAAGAACCGTTTGAACAATCGGCCGTCTGTGAGAGCGGTTCACTCCCGTCGAGGCTTCTCTAGAACTAAAACTCTTGTTAGAAATAAGTTCGCCTTTGTACAATGTATTTTCCGTATTTATTTGCTTGACATCCATAGTTTTGTGCAGTTGAGATTGAGATAAAAGCCTGCCAGAGTTGGTTGCACACCATTCCATCTCCCATGGTATATCCCATGAAGTTTGAGTATTCGGTTGAATTGTTTTCTTATCTCCATTTAGGTTATTTCTTACCGCGATCTTCTTGAGTTTCAGGCATCAGAGAGAGAGTGATACTGCTACTGTAAGGTCTCTTTCAGTATCACGCGGGTTTCCTCACGCACGCAGGGTTTTCTATGGTATTGTCAAAAACTGTGCCGCTACAATATCATACTGAAGCTTTCATTTTCCAATCGAGAGACAGTGACTAACGGCTGATCCCATTAACCTATCTCTATCCGTGATTTGCAGATTACGCGCTACATTTGACAGTCGCGCTATGGGATTTATGTCAAATTTGACACTAGCAATCTCAAATCTGCAGATTATGGATAGAATATAGGTTATTGGGATCGGCCGTTAATGACTTGAGTATCCGTCAATTTTTGAGCTGTCACCTGCATCCTGACATCAGTCGAAAGTTGTTTATTCGAGCGGCCGTTATTTAAAATCTCGGAAATAAGTAACTACATGTATTAAAAAGTTGTTAGGAATAGACCGTATAAAACCTAGCTACTCGAGCGCTCCTGACGTGCCCGTTCTTTCTTTGAATACGCTCAATTTCTTTATTTTCGTTTGTTCAATCGCCTAGATATTTCTCATCTTACTTTTTAAAACTAAATATAGATTTAACTGGTAGCTTTACACCGTTGTGCACTATGCAGTGCAGGAATATGGAGCCTACTTCTGCTAATGTAAACCGTAATCTAGACGTTGTTCTCTCGTATTAGGGGTTTAATAGTAGTTTATGCAACTGATACATAATGGAGGGCATTAAAACTTGAGAGTGGGTTTATGAAATGAGCCGAAGGCGAGTTTCATAATAATATCACTCGAGTTTTAATGCCTAATTATGTACAGTTACATACACTAGTTTATCTACACACATATCATAAGCTCTCTTTAATGTGTTCAGGAACCGCATGTTCGACCGGCATTGTGGCATTGATAATTCCTTTGCACTAGCTTGTTCTGTAGTACCAACTTCACAGACAAACTAGTGGCGGCACGCTGGCGGGCGTTGGCGTTCGAAATTTTAATATCATAATATGAAGAAAATTTACACATTATGGTCATAATGTATCAATATTCAGATACGAAATGAGTTTTTACCAAGTAGTTTAACATTATGCTGATCGTAACGTGCGGTTTTGGACGCAGTAAAGAGGGTTTATGATACGTGTGTAGATAAATAATGTTATGTACACGTTTTGAGCTTATTATGATCCTGTGAAGAGGTCTGTGGAAACCAAAGAATAATCACGCATATTGTTTGTCAACTCTTGCTGCTTGAGCTCATGAGGTCTGGAAGGTTTTGATACCATAAGGTGATGATGATAATGATTTTACCTACATTTATAATATATCTATTAGAAAAGACTTATCCGTACATTTTGAAAAAGGGAATAAGTCGAAATAACATAACAATCCAACTAGTATTATAGGGTTTCTGTACCTCTTATTCTAAGCGGAGTTAAAAATGCATTTAAATTTCCAGCAAGAAAACAATCAACTCCACAAGTACACCAAGCAACTAACTGTAAATGAACTTTGCAATGAAAAATTCCTGACTACCAGCAAACCCCTTCGGTTTTCCTTAATGAAGTTACCTGTATTCAAAGAAATAAATTGAAAAGCTATAATGAGCTGAGCCGGAACCGGCACACACGGCTGAGCTGAGCCGGGACCGGCACACACAGCTGAGAATTTCTTTTTAGAACATGAAAGTCAGGCTCGGAGTGAGATGAATGAATGAACGATAGAATGAATGAATGAATGAATGGACGTAGCGAAAAATGAGAGGAGCGTTCGCGCGATTTTGATGACTTCTTTTATAATTAGGTGTGTAAGTATCAATGTAAAGGAACCTTTGTTGAAATACCATATAATAGATCAATGAAAAGAACACAGTTCGAGTACTTAAGGTCTTACAAAAGGTACAAGTTTAATCTTATCAATCTTATCACATACAAAAAACATTATGACACTTTATTTAACAAGTAATTATTTCTGTTACAGGTCGAAAATTAGAGCTACAGAGTTAAAAGGTAAGACATGCATGTCAATTTCTTTAAAATAAATCTTAGGGAGTATTTGCGTTTTAAATTATAAATTAATCGAATAGCTCTTTTCTTTAATTTTTTTTTTTATTAAATATCCGCTGCTTTCTCCTACAACCAGATACCATAGGATATGATACTATGAAAGTAGACTAGCCTTGCAGTAGCCTCATCGATATTTTGTCTCATGGTCTAACAGCGTTAGCCGCAGAACTTAATCTACCGGCTAATTTATCTAAGTGGGATCCCCACTGTAATTTGCTAACAATGGTTATTCCAAGAAACGTCATATCATTTACTGATTATTATGTGTTGCTGTCTAACACAAAACAGTTCTCAACTTGCTTAACATTTACCAGCTTTTAAAAATAAATGATTAACCTTGAACTAATTCAAGGTTAAAGACATTGCATAACATTGTCATGATCATCAAAATCTTCTTTTTGTCTTACAATCTTGAAGACAAGTGAAGAATCATTACCAAACAACACTATGTCAGTCAATTTCTCCACCATAAAAGGCAGATCGTTAATATATAACAGGCATAAGAAAGGGCCTAATATAAAACCTTATGGAACGCCGATTATTACACTTGATCCATCAGATTTAACGCCGTCGATTTCTATCCATTGAATTATTTTTAGATCCAACGCTTGATTTCTAACTCCGTAATGATTTAATTTCATTAGAAGCGTATCATGATCAACACAATCAAATGCCTTCGACAGATCGCAGCAAACGTCGATAAGCGATCGCAAAAATTGCCGATAACCGGTATCCAAAGATGTCACGTTTGTATCGAGATGCAGTATACATAAACGTTTCCGAACAGGAAGCGCGAATTAACATATACGCTGGTATGTGTGGTACCGCGCGTACCGCACAAACCAGTACCATCACAACTGACAAGTCAGACAACTGCCCAAGGTTTCACTTTCCTCTACAATTGTACGTTCAATCAATTTCAAAATAAGCGTAATTCACTGTTTTTCACCGACTAGCCCCACATTTTGTTACGCAGAGGCTTTGAAGTATTAAATGCTTATTAAATTCTGTTGCGAGTGTTGCCATGTGAGGAACTCGGTCTGATCTTTTATGTAGAAGCCAAAACAATTTGTTTGATAAAACAAATACATATGTAGCTTTTAAAATAATTCTCAAGCAAGGATTGAAGTGAGCGAACATATGATATAAAGACAAATTACAATGTAGCGTTTAAAGGGGCACTTTGTGCCAAGTCTTTGAAACTTGGTACGGTCTTAGGTATGATCTAAATGATTCCGGAAACCACTGCAAGCAACTTGTGCGCGACGTCTGGTCGCCTTTTTTGTATATTTAATAGATGGGCTTCTATTAGGCACAGAATCTTGAGTAATACCACTTTTTTATAGGTTGTAGGAGGCGAGGAATAAATTTCTAAGGTCTTAATCATTATCCAACCACGATATTTCAAACAATAGTAGAAAAAGAATAGCCGTTCTTCGATATGTCAGAAATTGAAACAGCCATAGGTATTTTGACCATGAATTTGATGTTGAAACCCAAATTAGTCCTTAAAAATTAATTCGTTGCATCCTAGAACCTAGAAAAGTGGTATTATTCACTATGGTGTGTCTAATAGAAGCCCATCTATTAAAAATACCCACGCATATAGCGGATTTATATTATTTATACAAACAGGCCCCCAGAGGTCGCACATAAGTTGATTGCGGTGGCTTGGGATACCAATGCTTAAGACCGTACCTAAGCCTAAGACGGAGCCAAATTTCGAAGACTTGGCACAAAGTGCATGATTCTTATGATTTTGAATAATGGCACCTATATGCTCGCCTTTGCTCCCGCTAGGTGTCGCTGGCATAGTTAGAGGCAAAGAGTTTCATTCGTCTGAGGTTAGGTTCAAAAACTCGTCATGTGATCTTTCAAATACACTTGACACTGGCAAAATTAACCTCAAATGAGGTTGGGATGCCATATATTATAAGAAGAAGTAAATAGAGTTCGACGATTTTGATAAATAGTTAGCCTCCAAGTTCACCAGCGCCATCTGTAATGAGCTTTTCAGATTAGGTGCCATTCATTCACGGCTAATGAATTTTGCATACTCTACAAACAAATTTAAACTGACATTCGTGAGTTAGGCACTTCTGAAGGATACACGGACGGATAGCCGATGCCTAGTGATAGGGTCCCGCTTGGCAAGCTTCAGGTACGGAACCCTAAAAATAACATTTGGCATATTATACCTAAAGTGTCACATTTTTGGGATATTTTGTAGAAAAGTTAGGGATTAGTGAAAGCATATTGATTCACAATTATCTCCTCAAAATTTGACTAAATAAACCACTTGTTACATCCTGCAAATATAAAGAGTAGAGTAGATTCGTGAAATTATGAAACCGGCAAAAGATTTGGAGCCCCATCAAAGTTTAATCAAGCAAGAGTAAAGGAAGAAGACTCGAGAATTATTTTAGAATTGCATGCCATTTCATCGCACGTCGAACAATAAATAAGTAAGTAATTAGTCTTAAGGAATGCTCTGCCTCTACTGCCTCCCTAATTAGCCTCTTTAAACAGGTTGCAATTAAAAGGTCCACCTAGTCAAATTATTGTATGGAGTGATTACTGATTAGGGAAATAATTCTGGGCTTTACTTCACATCCAATAGAAATATTTTTTCATTAAGGCAATTCTGTTGTTAATTTTTCCATACGTTTTAGACCGAATTGCTAGTCTGTTTTGACCAATATTTAATTTATGTTCATTGAAGAAAATTATCAAATTACTTACTTTGATCACAAGACTCTGCTTCAATATATATTTTTTGCTAAACAATTATCTGAAAAGTCTATAAATCTATTACATAAACTAATGACACGTAAGATTTTGGATAACATAAAAAAACCGTGATGGTTGAGCGAGACTGGCTGGAATTTTTTCTCCCAATTAAAAAAATACTTTCTCTTTTTTATTCGAAAAAGTTAGAGGTCGTTATTTTCTGCATAACTGGCCTTTTTTAAAGGCTTTCGCGAACTATGTCAAAATGAAAACGACGCTTGAAGTAATACTGATTCAGCACTTAATAAAACTTTGCCGCTGGAGTAATTTACGCAAAATTGCAAGATTTTCGGGCCTATTTCGTCTTAGAACAGTAACAGTTAAATTCCTAACCCAAACCACTTAATTAAATTAAATAGTCGACCGAAAAATCCCTCACAAAATTTTGCAAACACTTCCTTGGGTTCTAGATGTGTGCTCATAGATTCCGGACGTGTCAAACTAGCTTTCCCGCCGCACCGGCACAATGGCGAAACAAATGGAACACGCTACAAAATTCCGCCACAACAAAATGAAATAATCGTAAAACATGTGATGACAAACGCACATGGCTCCGAATAGCGACAATCTTGCCGAAATATTGTTTCAAAATTTATTGTCGAAGCGCAGCGGTTGCCGGACGACAACCGAAACGTTCAGATTTAATCCCGATTTTGCATGGCGCAAGTGAATGGTGACCGCGACTGAGGGATTGATTTAATCGTGGTTGGGGTATGGGTTCGAAGACTTGCCCATGCTCATATTATCCCAGTATCAATGCTATCGGTTCAATTGAGTGATTGCTTTGTCAAGGTCTATGATACCTAGGCACAGACTTGTATAGTAACGTATGTAGGGTAGGGTAGAAGTAGTTAATAAATGTCTCCACTTCATTGGAGATAAAAATGCTTTGTGGCTCTATCGCAAGTATGTCACTACATGCAGCGATGCGATAAAATGTCATAAATTCCAAATGGGGTCCTTTTTAGGGTTCCGTACCCGAAGGGTGCCAAAAGGGCCTCTATAGCGGACGGATGGATAGCGGAGGCTTAGTAGCCTCCGCTATCCGTCCGTCCTTCTGTCAACAGTCTCATGAACCGTGATAATTAGACAGGTAAAAATTTCACAGATGATGTGTTTCTATTGCCGCTATAAGAACAATTACTAAAAAACTGAATAAAATATTTATTTTATTCAGTTTTTTAAGGGGGCTTCCACACAACAATTCTTTCAATACCACATACAAACTGGCGAATGCACCTGGTGTACATGGAGTGTGAAGGTAGCCGCACCAATAACTTTGTAAACAACATTTTGCTAAGTAAAATCCAAACTATTTACTCCACACCATCCTAGGATGGATAGGTACATGACAAACGAATTCTGTGGCAATACTGTAATTCATGCCAGCTCCTAAGGTCTTGTTGACTACCATTATATTTGTCCATGTCTTTCCCCATGTATAGCTTTAATGACGAAAGACTTCCTTTAGTGTTGCTGGATCTTTGATTCAACCGGACGGCCGGCCGCCCACTGATATGGTTGATTATAGTGTCTATGGGTGCTGTTTTTTTAGATGTGTGCCCAGCTAATGCAGGTTTTGCTACCGTGCTAGCCGATTTTCAGAGAAAAGTCGTTATAATAAGTTCCCATTAATGTTAACGGTCTAAAAATACGACTACAGATTGAATGTTACATAATCTCGCCAACGATGTAGCTTATATCTTACACCGGTGGATCGAAGTCTAGTCGATAACCACCATTCATAATTAAACAGCTGGGTCTCTCCGCTATTGTTTTCCTGTAGCTCGGGTTCGATGAGAGCCAACGACGGATATTACAACTATGCATGAAACTTGGAAGTTTAATCAAGATATGTCTTGGTCTGAATTGCGCTTGGATAATCTTTAGGTGTGGTTTGAGGGTTGGCTTCGATTTGGAACGTCTAGTGTAAATTCTGAATTGTCGGTGCTTTTGAGAGTATTCTGTCAGTCTTTGGTTCAATAAAGATATTTTGTATTTTATTTGTCAGGGAACTCACTATTAGGTATGGCGTCTTTACGTACACGTCATTCAACTCTTCTCCGTGCAATCTGCCATCATCCCAAGGTAAAATATTTAAAGTGGATCCATTTTGATGATCCAGAAGTTGCATTCGTACATATGTCAGTCGTAACAAATATTTGTTGGATGAGAACGGATGTGTGTACCCTAGTCATGGTCGTTTATCTATCTAAGTATAATATTGATCTATATAAGTATGTGTATCGTTGTCTAGTACCCAAGATACAGGGAATCCTAGTTTGGGGCTAGATCAATGTGTGTAAATAGTGTCCAAGGTATTATTATTATTATTATTATTATTATTATGTCCACTCCTTGTCTCGCTTAGAAGAGGAAGGGAGACCGACGCACGGCTCCCTTCCTACTATCAGATACCAAATACAACTTCTAAGACTACTTTAGTCATTCATGCATGACTTACTATGATTCCTGCAGTACAACTTGTGTCAGTAACAACCGACTATCTAAACATCCACTCAAATCAAACACCACTAATCAGCTGTCACCAAAACGCACCCGAACAGACAGGAAATTAAAGTACCCAAAATCAATAAAGCCAAGCAGTGTACCCCGTAAATACGCAGAGACAGATTTACACTACCGCGAGACGTTGAAATACCCCAGGGTGTAGACATTGCCAAAATTCATACCTAGTTTAGGCTGAGGTGTCGTTTGGAGCATGTGGTGCCTCAGAATTTGCTGTACTGCCTTTGCCTTCGCCAGCGTACCTTTCGCCGTGGAGGTGGGAATGTGGTAAGGTAAATATGTGGAGAAGAATTTTGAAGAAGAGGAATTTTAACTTTTGAAAGAATTTTAACACCTCATCCTTACGTCTGGGTAGGATGGAAAAAAATCCCCAGGTTTTGGATGTTTGCGGGTTTGTGACTTCACCATTTCTGGTTACGACGACACAGGGTGTCCTAGTGTGGGGCCAGAAGAAATGTAGGTGCCTGTATGTAAATGTTGTTATGTTATGTTATCTGAGAATACGCTTGAAGGTGCTTTGCTACATCTAATGTAAGACTGTTGTTCTTTATAATAATTTGTATGTCTTGGCCATATCCTAGAATTGATAATTTCATGATGTGGCTAAACATGGTTGAACTAGAAGTTTCATTGATTATAGAAATATTTTAGGACAAAATACTGCAGCAGCTTAGGCAAAGACTTTTAGGCAACGAGCTGCATAGTATGTATTACGCGCCACGTAAGGCTGAATAAAACTGTTTTTTAAAACACATGTTTTCATGAACTTCATACTTCGAGACCATTTCATTTTCATGAAATGTTCGGCCACATCATAAAATAGTCAATTTTATAATCTAAGCACAGCACTTACATTTAAAAATAAATTCATTGTTTTATATCAATACCTTCCCATACTGGGCGACAAAATTAAGATTTAATTATTTCCGCATTATCAATGCTTGTAGTTCTTCTATGCCATTGAATCTTTCAAAGGTAAAGTAAACATTTCATCGTTAAATTTTCTCCATCCCACGATGCAAAGTCACCATAAGCGGACCGCTCCAACCTCCACCCACTAAACAATTTAATTATGTACGCATTATCAATGCTTGTAGTTCTTCTATGTCATGAAATCTTTCAAAAGGTTTAGTAAACATTTCATCGTTAAATTTTCTCCATCCCACGATGCAGAGTCACCATAAGCGGACCGCTCCAACCTCCACCCACTGTACAATAAGGTAACATCCCTTCCGCAGGGCAGGAGGGTAAATTATGTATTTTATTGTCCCCAGATCCAATTTCATAACCGAGAGAATGGGCGGGATGAGCCGATTGTGGGCCGATTCAGACGAGAAACGAATTTTGTCATACATACAAATGTTTACGTTAGTCTGCCAGGGTAATTGGGAATTCTTTTTCATTTTCTGGGTACGTGTGAGGTACCTCTTGCCTTTTTGGAGGTGGTACGTTTACGGCCAGTACTTTATTACGTGCTCAAGTTATTTTTTATTAATTTCTGTTTTTCTCCCCATTATTCTGCTCGGAAGAATATTATATTCAGACGATAGTGACGATTTATCCATATTTTCCGCTGTGAAAGGACAAGATGACGCAGAAGCTGAAACAAAAGTAAATAGGCGGATTGTAGCTAAATATCAGATTATCTCTCAGTTGATTAAACTTTCTGCCTAGCCCGAACGAGATTCTTAAGAAAGTTGCATAAAAAAGACTTCACAAACTTTATGTTTATTTCCAGCCTGAAATAACTCCGCTAGACTTTTTATTATCTTGAGTTATTTGATAATTCCCGTCGCATGCTTCTTGATTTAGTGCCCCAGGTCGCCGCTAGGGGCTCTGGTGTAAAAAAAATACAGACGTCATTATGATAAATTACGTTGAGTTATCTCTCTGCTGTAATTCCATCCTTGGTCGTATCAGCGGAACGAACTTTATGGTGTCTTCTAGTTTGAAATAAGAACTTTGACTGCATAAAAATGCTGGCTGAATGTGGACAAGAATCTGTGCTGATAAGAAGAAGCTGTGATAACTTGTATTGAAGAAGACTCAGAAGAAGTATTCAAGTAATCGTGTGACAAGGCGTGAAGGGGATCTAGTAGGTATAATATGTTAAGCGTTAATTACTTCCACATAAGAAAGAAAAGAGAGCGCAAACAATGCGTTCAGCTCAAACTAAAATAAAGTAGCGCCAAACCACAGAAAATTGTTTAAAAATAAACTGCACTGTTTTGTCAAAAATATATTCAAGAAGAGTTTACAAATCCACATTTTAGATGCAATTCCGCAATGAAATTAGTTAGGATTTTGGAATAACAGGAAATAATAAAACAATTTAGGGATGAAAATTTCATCTTATCGCGTTTTCCTTCAGTTAGAATCTTAATCAAATACTCAATAAACGTTAACCCAAAAATAAAATCTGTAAATGACTTTATAATGGAGTAAATGGATTCGTAAAAAGCACTTTTTTGGGATCGCCTTAATAATAATACTAATAATAATACTTTGGACACTATTTACACACATTGATATAGCCCCAAACTATAAGTCCCTGTATCTTGGTACTAGACAACGATACACATACTTCAATAGATAAATATTATACTTAGATAGATAAACAACCATGACTAAGGTACCAACATCCGTTCTCATCAAACAAATATTTGCCCCCACCGGGACTCGAACCCGGGACCCTTGGCCTCATAGGCAGGTTCACTACCAACTCGCCCATTCGGGTCGTCGAAAATGTTACCCTAGCACCAAAGTCTATTACAAAATTATTACCTAGGTTGTCTATATATTTTAGTTGTGTATATGTGTATTTAGTAGATGATACTTTCAAAGTGTTCACTTGCTCTTATTAAGTAAGCCCTTCAGACTTTTCACCTTTTTCCTAGCTGTCTCTTCCGAATCCATTCTCAATTCCTTTAGCATTTCGACACTTTGAAATGTTTACGATCGAAATTATATAGTACGATAAAATGCGACATAAAATAGGAGACATCGACATGATTTTACGAGGCTCCACGTGTTGAGCTGAATTCTGATTTGGAATACAAGACATTGCAATTGTTGCATTCAATAGAAATAACTCGGTTTTGTGACAATAAAAGGTTTGATCAGAACAACTTTATTTGGCGTAATGGTCCAGTTTCTGGCTTTAAAGAAACAGCAGCTTTAACTCTCTGAAGTTCATAGCGTGTGTCTATGGTTCATCTCATGCTCATACAATTTCATCGATTGCGGGGTATCACCGAAGGCTTCTAGGCTTCATTCAATGAGCTTGGGTTTGGCCTCCATTATGATGCTACTTGCGTGATACCAATTTGACAGATGAAGCTGGTGCAAGGTGTCAAACGTAAAAGTCTATATGAAGTTCATAGCTCAGACGACTTACGCCATAAGGCTGCAGGTCCTGGGTTTTCATCCGGAAGAAAAATAACCTATGTCTTGGATGTTAATAAGTTTGTGTCTTCGCAGTTTCTGGTTCATGCAATACAAGGTATCCCCTACCTAAATGTGTCGCTTAGTATGGGGCCAGAAATAATTAATTTGCCTGTACATACATAGTTTATTTTTTTGGTCTATGTATAGTAAATACATATCCATTTAGGAGTGTAGGTTTGGTTTCATATATGTTTCTTCTTACACCCTGTGATTCATCATTATAGGGCTAAAATAAGTAGCCGCTCACAAAAAGGGTGTTGACCTCGACAATAAAAGTCACTCATAACATTACAACTGACATTTATCACATCCACCATAAAGAAATCACACCGGTATAATACTGCGGAATGGTGTTGGCGAATGCGTATAAAGAGGACCCGTACCAGTAAGGGTTCATCGTAACTGGTCGTGTAATAAGATGACAAGCCAGCCATTATGAGAAACTTTGTGACTTGGATTCAAGAAATGTGCTGAGCTCTGTTTTGGAGGCGGATAATTAAATTGAAAATTTATGCTCCTGAGTGACGGTAGTTCTAGAGTTATCAGGCTGATAAATGCGACTGTCAAAAGTAGACAAAGTGCCCTATTATCTATAGTAACGCTGCTACAGATTACGACTAACACCACAATATTATAACGAGAGTGATTCCACAGCGTGTCGTCCAAATTTAAGAAGCATTTGAAACAAATAAGTACTTCATTTCGCAAGACAGGAGGCTAACTCAGTGCCTCAGCTATGAAGATAAATAAGGTTTCACATATAACAGTGTCGGCAGTACAGAACCGAGCACATACATTGCTTCTGGCCCAACACTACGGTACTCTGTATCGTGGGAACACAGCGACAACAGCGACATCACACATGTAAACAACCGAGACCTCGAGGTTTTTTCTTCCCCCCCCAGCCGAGATTCGAACCCGGGACCCCTTGCTTGGAGGGCAGCCTTAAACCGCGACGCCATTATGCCACATCGCATTCCAGCTTGGCAGTCCCCACCTCCACGTCATAGCCCTCTTAGCAAAAGGTTCTTCATTACGCCACGGCGTAGACGAGGTAATTGCAGAGCCAACACACGTGAACATAACCTCTTAATTTATTGAACGAAACTAATGAAATTCCAAGCAAACTTTATTGCTAGAGACAACCCTGTTTTCAGAAGGAAACGCTAACAATTTGCGCGGAATTCAAGGGCGGCGACGCGTAGGGTTGAACAGCGTTTTATAGTCTAATCAGTTCTTTAATTATATTAGAGTTTACGTTTAAGTGATGGCGGAGGTGGAAATTTAGGAGACAAAGCTCTCTGGGATAAAATTTAATTTGCATTTTGAGACGTCTATATTGCAACTTTCAGCATCAGCTGTTTTTTTTACTTTGATAACTTATTCTCGGAAAAATCCATAAACAGATGTTTTTCAGTTACACGTCTAGTGTACAGTTGTGATACTTACGTAGGTACCAATATCTTCAATCAGTATTATAGCTGACCGCCCAACATCTGTGACTTTATGAGGGTAGTTTTTATTGCTGATCCCAAAATTGTAACGAACACAATTCGGAACAGGCAGTCTCACTTGCTCAATAGTAATTAGGATTTCGGAAGCTCTATAGAGGCTATCAATTAGCTCAATATCAGCACAAACAACTGTATCCAAAAAACATTTATGTGCGCAAATGAAAAAAAAACATCCCTCAGTACGTTGACCCGATCAACAGAATGCCAGTTAGGTACTATGGGAAACACTCATTTTATTTTTATTATTTTTGTTTACGACAATCTATTTCGTGGCGTAAAGTTTTTTATAATGATGGTTTCTATCATTCTCTAAATCATAATCAGCTAATTAAATGTTGCTGCATATGTCACCGTGAGATAGTCAAACCCGTTAGTTGATCAACTATCGACAGATAGTTAACCAGACCGACAGGGTTTCGAATTTACGTTTCTTTTGTTCTTACATGCCAACCTAATACGAAGATTATTCGGATTCGCTGTGCTCGCCCCCTCTTGTCATAACCTAAGCTACCGCAGTGTTTGCCCTGGTATTTCGTTTGCAATTCAAGTTTAAACCAGTTTACTATTTAACGGTTTTTACCGTTAGTTAATCAACTAACGCGTCATGTAGTAAGCAGTACGCTACAGTTTACTATCTGTCGATAGTTGACCAACTAACGAACTAACGATTTTGATAATCTTACGGTGACTTAAACACTTAGCAGGATCTTTTCAAAACAGTTAACTATTGATACATTACGAAAGGCCTAGCCTATTTATGGTTAGGTTCTAGATCTAACCATAAATACCTTAAAAAACATAGCGTCACGCTATTCCCCTTATGCCAAATCAATACACCATTTTGTGTGACAGAAGGGTAACCTATCACTACACACTCCGCAGTTTCCAAAATCTAATTACAATTAAATGGTTGTTAAAATTTTATCCACTCAGCGATTCCCTAAAATACTAGTATAATAATACATCTCAAAAGAGACAGTTCCGGAGGGGTTGCTCAAGCCAAGGACCAGTTCTCGTAATGTAAAACGACGCTTTTTATTTCCCAGCGCTGCATTTTTTTCTGGAAACCGACCGCTTCTGAATCTTTTCAAATCTGTAAAAATGTAATTCCTAACTACCTCAGTTGTTAGCAAATTGTATGTCAGCTGTAGAGTTAAATTTACTTTACTTATTATTGCCAATCCACCATCTTGATTTATTAGAAATATTTAAAAGCAAATATTTGTAAAATTATTACAATCATCTCTGCATCTTCAATTATTTAGATGTAACGAGCCCAAAAAAGTTAGACAGCGTATCATAAAAGTAGCAGAATAAAGTATCGCAAATTTGCAAAATAAACAATAAATTCAGATGACTCGTCATGGAAAGAATTAAGATAATTGTGATCAGAGACGGGAGTGCGGAGGTAGCGCAATATTTAAGAGATTAATGAATTGAGATATCTCTTTGGATAATTAAATCGCGTCTTGCGTCTCGCGTCACTTCAGTTATTTATATAGGTTTTAGACATTTAAAAAAATCTAGCACCGCCCTTTTTCGCTAACTCCAGTCCAAAGTCAATTCGTCGTAGTATATGTGAAACCGACATCTAGGGTGTTTTACCTTACACTTGTTACCTTATAGATGTCATCGTACGATAGTCAAAACCGTTAGTTGATAAACTAACGCGTTAGTTGACCAAATATCGACAGATAGTAAACCAGACCGACAGGGTCAGCGACAAGCTAACACGAAGACTATTCGAGGGCTTCGCTGCGCTCGCCACCTCTAGTCTTCACCTAAGCTACCGTAGTGTTTGCCTTGGTATTTCTTTTGCAACTCAAGTTTAAACCAGATTACTATTTGACGGTTTTAACCGTTAGTTTATCAACTAATGCGTCATATAGAAGAGTACGCTACAGTTTACTATCTGTCGATAGTTGACCAACTAACGAGAGAAAAACCGTTAGTTTATCAACTAACGGTTTTGACAATCTTACGGTGACGTATATAAGTGAACATATGCGCAGTAGTTCAATATAATAATAATAATAATAATACCTTGGACACTATTTACACACATTGATCTAGCCCCAAACTAGGATTCCCTGTATCTTGGGTACTAGACAACGATACACATACTTATATAGATAAATATTTTACTTAGATAAATAAACAACCATGACTAGGTTACAAACATCTTCGGCCCCACCGGGACTCAAACCCGGATATATTTTGTGACCACGTAAACAAAGCTAACTGCGCAGGATTCCGCCATTTCGGTTCAAACTAAAACAATTCACCAAGTTGAAAACATAAAAAAACGACTTCAAGCCCTATTTCTTCCTCCCCGGTCGCGATTTGAAAGTCGTCTACATACCCGAAAACAAGTCTACGAAATATACATTTTAACAATCTGGGTAATACACGACCAAGCGGCATTTTATAAATTCCCAGATAAACACAGGTAGATACGAATTCCTCAGAAGAACGTTATCTGATTATAAAAAAAATATCCCAGATATGGCAGAATATCGGCGTCACAGATTCTTCTGTGACATTGCTGAGTCAGGGCCATTTCGTTGTCGCAGTACAGTCACAGTGCCACATAGTGATCCTTACTTTCCATATTTTTGCTATGTTAATTATAATAATTTCATTGTTTTATTTAATTTCTTTGTTTTTTTTTCATTATTTATTTTGTGTTGTTTGTAATTTGTTAATAACCAATTATGTGTATGTGTTTGTGCCGAATAATGAATAAATGAATTATTTATCTATCTATCTATATATCCCCAGGTCTGATTCGGTGATCAATTCTATGCAAGTGACAGCTAGCTAGTTCCGCTCCGATCACTCGCGGTCCGATCGCGCAACAAAAAAAAGGTACGTTCCGAAGCATAAATATTAAACAGTCACCCGCCCGGACAGGCCCGAACCTGTCCCTAATCAATAGGAAGGCGAGAAAGTGTTGCGACCGCTCTCTTGAGGACCGAGTCCCCCACCTTGACTTCTGCTGATCGAGGCGTGCCATCCCGACCCGTGTACAATTTGACGATCCGTCCTCGTCTCCATCTCAATGATGGCAGGTTCGCATCCTTAATCACCGACTTGAGGGGGGCTCGTCCGGTCAGTCCACTTAAGGCGCTGCTGCAAGATGTGCAAGTACTCAAGGGACCACCGTTTCCAAAAATCTTGAGCCATCTGCTGCAACATCTGCCGCCTAGTTAACCGACTTAACTTAACATCACCGAATGGGTATTCTGGCAGGGCGTTAAGGGGCTGACCTATCAGGAAGTGACCCGGCGTCAACACTTCCAAATTATTTGGATCCGAACTGAGCGGGCACAACGGACGCGAGTTCAGTGTCATTTCAATTTTACAGAACAGCGTCGCAAGCTCTTCAAAGCGTAGAGGGGTCTCACCGATGATCCTCGTCAGGTGCGACTTAGCCGATTTAACCGCAGCCTCAAAAATTCCTCCCCAATGAGGACATCCCGGCGGACTGAAAACCCATTCAATCCCTCGTCGGGAGCAAGCCGTACCGATGGCGTCCTGGTTACCGTTCAGGAATTGAGTGACCTCCTGCAGATATCGCCTGGCTCCGACAAAATTTGTGCCGTTGTCCGAACGGATTAATGACGGGAGGCCCCTTCGTGAGACGAACCGATCCAGACATGCGATAAATGCCTCCGTAGTGAGGTCACTGACCACCTCCAAGTGGACTGCCTTTGTGGCCAAGCACACGAAGACGCACAGGTATGCCTTCACTAATCTGGCGTTCCGTAGCTGTGAAGACTTGACCATGAATGGTCCTGCGAAATCCGTTCCGACACCCGCAAAGGGCCGGATTTCGTTAACCCTATCCGAGGGCAAATCGCCCATCTGGGGCTGCATCGTAGCCGCCTTGGCCCGATAACAAGGCAGGCACCGAAATACGACGCTACGCACTAAGCGTCTTCCCGATAGAATCCAGAACTCTTGCTGGAGAAACGCCATCAAGGCGTGGCATCCGACATGCCCATTCCGAATGTGTCGATCCTGTATCAACAGTTCGACCAACTTCCCTTTCCTAGGGAGTAACAACGGGTGGCGAGCCGCATAAGGCAGGTTGGCATACCGCAGCCGACCTCCTACCCTCAGCAATCCTTGAGGGTCAATAAACGGGTTGAGCCGAGCCACAGCTCCCTTCAGTTGGACGCGTCCGCGTCTCAGAATGTCCAGTTCGGGCTTAAAGTGCACCGTCTGCACGTTCTGTACCAATGCGAACAACGCATGGTTCCGTTCCCGTGGTGTCAGGACCTATGTCCGCACCCGTTGCGCCTCAGAATTGAGACGATTCCGCGCAAATCGGAAGATCCAGGCGGTCACATTGACCAGCTTGTCGAGCGAGCGCCTCCTCTACGGAATCTGCACCGGTACAGATATCGTCCACGTAGAGATCCTGCTCCAGGATCGCTGCTCCTCTAGGGAAATTTAACCGTACTCGATCCGCTAACTCCCGCAGAGTGCGAATCGCCAAATAAGGACTAGACCGTAGCCCGTACGTATTGGTGTTCAGCTCGTACACCTTGATGATACCGTCTATCGTCAGGGTGAATGACCGTCTGCCTAAACATCATCCGGATGTCAGCTACAAACACAACATTTTGTCAACGGAACCGTGTGATAACATCCGCGATGTCATGGTTCAACTTCGGCCCGGTTCATGTCGTTAGATGTTGATGCCAATCCATCGAACACTACCCGTATTTTGCCCTCCGGGGTCCTCAAGACTGCGTGATGAGGCAGGAAGCAGTGGTCTTCACGCTTCCAGTCTTCCAGACATGTGGCCGAGCGACTCGTATTCCCGCATGAAGTCGACGTACTTCTGCCGGAAAATCCCGTCACGCTTCATGCGTCATTCCATCGACAGAAGCCGTGTCTCGGCTGCATGGTGTGAACTGCCCAGCGGTGAGCGATCACTCCGGAATGGAAGACGTGTGATAAATCGACCTGACCGAAGGCGACCAGTATTGTTCCGATAAAACTGTTCACACTCTTCTTTAACCGGGTCCAACCAGCGGACCGTAGGTGGTTGCTCCACCTCCCAAAACTTCTGTATCACCTCCGAGAGTACAGAACCGAATAAGGGACTACTAGTCGCTAAGCGTGGGGCAGCCGGCATGACCAGACCCATTACCGCATGGCCCAGTCTGGTGTTGACCGAAACCAGACCAGTCGCTTGCAACACGTGGACACCTGGCACTAACAGGTATCCCAAGGCATCAACACCCAATAAAATGTCTACTGGGCCCGGAATATCAAACTCCGGGTCAGCCAGTGACAACCCAGCGACCAACTGTCGCACCGAGGGCGACAACCGTACGTGAGGGTGTGAGCCCATCACATTAGGCATGACTAATGCCATGACCGTCAGATTTACCGATGAATCCACCCGTGACGAGAGAGTAATCCGACATACCCCCTTAACGGAACCGACTTCCGTGTTTCCAATTCCCCGAATGGAATGTGGATACTCCTTTACCGAAATGCCCAACCGTCTAACAAGTTGCACGAGACTAAGCACCCCTGGGCCCCCGAGTCCAATAGTGCTCGTGCCACACATGATTTGCCGTCCGAACTCCACGCTATCACAGAGACGGAGGCATGACCGTCTGTGGAGTGGCGGCATCCTGTAAGTGGGTGGCGTGTCCCTAGCGGGAACCTCCGCGGGATCCGAACCCGCTGAGACCTCCGTCGGCCTCGGAGTAACTCGGGTGCTGGTATGCAACCGGAATATCAGACCTTATGTGCATCAAGGGGTCCCAACCCGTATAATAGGCACCTCGCTGTCCCGGTATCCGACCATACCGGACGGTGTACGGTGTGCCCGGTGCGCACCGTGGATGAATGAGGGAGAGCGGATCCAACCTGGGGCGCTCTAGGAATGGGGGCGACATCCGACTGTTCGCCTCCCAGAGCAACGGGCAGGGTGGCGCAGAAGGTGGTGGGCTCCCAGCCTTCGCGCTACTCATAGGTGCCATCTGACACCCGCCCGTAACACGCGGTGAGCCAGCGGCCCGAAGTCCTCGCTGACCGTGGACAGCGGCGACTGAACCCCGGCTATCCAGCATGATACCCCCCGCGCTGCCCCCTTCCCCTCGGGGGGGGAGGTCCCGTCCGCGGGTACCCCAGTCACCCCGTTGGTGACTCTCGTTGCCCGGAGGGGGACTGGGTCCGGCCCTGGTTGGGCCCTGTGGCCGACCAACCTGAGTCCGGCCCTGGTGACCGTCCGAAGGGCCTGACCGATTCAGGCACAACACTATGTGGTGCTTGCCACCACAGCACTCACAGGGGAACGCGCGCGAGCACTCGCTCAGCGTGTGCGGCCCCAAACAACCGAAACACAATCGGTGACGGAACACTATCTTCCTGCGGGCAGCTACCCCGAGCGCCTTAAATTTGGCGCAACTGGTCACTTCATGACCAGCACTGTCGCAGCGCACACAGCCGTCACCCGACGGCGCGGCATTCAAAACGCCAAATTGTTTCGACCTCCCACCCCCCTGTTGGGGCGGGGGGCGCGGCCCCTCCCGCATCCGCGCGGATTAGCACTGCATACTGGCCTCCGTGTCCAGTGTGTCACATCGCCTGCATTCACCCTCCAAAAAATCTGTCAATTGGACAAGTGTGGGCAGTTCCGTGCTACTGCCCCCATGCAGCTGTTCAAACCGACTTTGAACAGCTGCAGGCAATCGTGACAAAACCATATATAAAACAATGTATGACCATTATTCTACCTGAAGATCAAGGTTCTGAAGTGCCTTAGTGGCCACCAGCACAGGGTTGAGCACCTGTACTCGGATGTCAACATCCCATGTTACTCTGGGGATGCTAAACAGCTTCCCCAGCTGCGCATCAACCAACCGCCGTTTGTGTTGGTAGCGGTCCAACAATATGGACCTTGCTATCTCATAATTGCCCGCCGTGACCGTTAGGTGACCGACCAACTCCTTCGGTTCACCCCGCAGAGCCATCAATAGTTGGGCCAACTTGTAGGCGTTGTCCAGGTCGTCCCGACCGTGGACCAAACTATCAAATAAATTGATGAAGGCTGGCCACTCATCAATTGCCCCACTGAAGGCCGGAATCTCCAGGTGTGGCAGCCGTCCAACAACACCCTTCGGGGGTGGGTCTCCGTTACCTTCTCCACGGTCATTTCTTCGCGACCGCTTAATTTTCTCCGCGCGACACTCGATGTCACCCAAGCATTCCATCGCTTGGTTAGCATCCGCGCAGAGCTGTTTCACTGTGGCCACCGAAGCTTCATCAGTAAGCCCGAGAGCTTCAGCCTCCGCAACCAGCTGACACACCTTCCCGACGCGTGTCATTGCGTCCTCCACACGCTTGAGCAGGACATCATCCATGTCCGGACGCTCCACATACTGATGAGTATGGGCGAGCCATCTCATTTCCTCCCGGACACCATGCCGCAGTACCGTCAAGGGTGAAGGTGCCATGTTGACCGATTGAATGGATTCTGGTCCTATACTTCACTACCGAACTAAGTATAGCCAGAGACCAGCACTTGCCCATCAGCGCTGGGCACAGAAGTTTAAACTAAGTTGTAAAAACTGAGGCAACTACTGGAACAATTAAATCCTAAAAATATTTAATATGGTCGCCCTGTGGATATACACCTTATAACTATACTCTCTAATTCAATTAGAGAATGCCACCATAAAGCACAATAAAAAATAACACCCAAAAATGTATTATAAAAAAGCTATCTTTAATATAATGTAGATAGCCGTGAACCTTCTAGAAGTGGCCTTTCCGATATGACCTGCACTTCTACTGAGGTCAGCAAAATCAGCTTAATACCCCTTAAATAGCCTGACCCTGCTCTGTAAACCGAAATAACACTGCAATACTATAGAACCCGACGTTCTATTAAAAGTAGTTACTTCGCAGAATGGCTGTTCAATCCTTTATGCGCACAAACAGTAGTTTCCGACTACAATTATATAATAATTGTTAACTAAATCGTCAATTATACGTTCACTAACCGAAAATGAACCTAAATTGTGGTATACCGACCTCACGACTCACTCACAACAAAGATTGCCGACCAATCTGAGGTACCCTTTCCCACTACAACGCGGCACAAAAAACAACCCTACAACCGTCCGTGAATCGATTTCCTACTAGGAAACCACGCTCTGCTACCATATGTTAAATTCCACGCCTCAACCGACAGGGCGTGGAATCTTGGTAGGGTTGTTTTTCAGTGGAATGTCACACAGTAGTACTGACCTTGACGCCGTGGACTTGGAAAGCTCAATTCGAGGTAGGAGTACGTGATGAGGAACACAAGGGTGGGGGGTGCTGGGAGTCGAATCTTACTCCTGTCGTAGTCCGCCGCCGGTGCCGTCGTGATGGTGCCGACTACAAGGGTCGCTATCCAAACGCGACGAATTGGTGACCGAACCACTTCAACCTTTCACAGCACGAAGCACTCACTACGATGACGTGAAATCTACTTATTTCTTGACGATTGTTCCGTGATTATTACAAATAACATTCAGCCAAGCCTCCCGATGCTTGGCGCCGACAATTTCACCATGTCCCAAAGTTAACCTCTAACTCGTCATTTTGTTTCTATGCAAGTGACAGCTAGCTAATTACCCATGTGCAAAAAGTGAGGTTAGCTAGTAATTTCGTTTCTATGCAAGTGACAGCTAGCTAGTTCCGTTCCGATCGCTCGCGGTCCGATCGCGCAACAAAAAAAAAGGTGCGTTCCGAAGCATAAATATTAAACATGGATGTTTATATGTGTGGGACATCATTGTTTCTGGTTCCCACTACACAAGTTATCCTAGTGTGGGCCCAGAAGCAACGTATGTGCCTTTACACACAGGCATGTTTGTGTTATGTTTATTGTAAAAAAGGTAGCTAACCGCACTAATAGACAGAACACATGACAAATAGACAGAACACATGACAAATAGACAGAACACATGACAAATAGACAAAACACATGACAATGGTCTTAAACACGACTGAAAAGTCACTGCAGGTAGGCAAAAATAGGCATTGTTTACGCGGATGACATATATAATAATTCCAGATATAACCCTCATCAAATTCAAATTTTGGGACCAAACTCCTTTCAGATAAAAGAAGAATCTTTAAAATCGGTTAATTAATATGCGCGTTTGTGTGATGTAGTCAGCTGATATGAGAGTAGACGAGAGATACTCCAAGGCAGCCAATGGATAACTGAACATATTTTTAACATACCGTATTAGTAAACATAACAAACCGAGCTCCGTGGTCTAATGGGTTTCACGCTTGCCTCTCAAACAGGGGATGCAGGTTCGATTCCTGACCATTTACCAGTGAGATAATTAATTTATCTTAAGTACATTATACGGGCGTTCTGACGGTGATGGAAATATCTTGAGGAAACCTTCTGCGGCGATGGGCTGGCCCCTGTCACTCAAAATGGAGTATAGAATAACTGGCTCAAAGTGACGCGCCTTTTCCCGTACGGGAAAAGGCGTGACGCTATGTGTGTGTGTGTGTGTGCGTGCGAGTGTGTGAACACAACAAATAAATACTAAGGTCATAAGTGCGCTGGCCTGGATTACACCTACAAATATATTACAAAACTTTCGAGGTAACAAACATAAAAAAATACAACCGAACTGAGAATCCCTTCCTTTTTTAAAGTCGGTTAAATTACCTAAATATTGGTATGTTTCTAAAATTCGTTGTTGAAGTTGCAAAAAAACTCATTCAAACAGATAAAGTGTTAAGTGGAGATCAAATACTGAGTTGACGATGATTTATTCTAACCGCTGAACAAATCAAGCCAATTAACAACTCTTAAAAAAGTGCAAAGTCCGTTTAAAAAGTTATGGAAGATTTTAAAAACTTTCATTTTATAGTAGGTACTTCCTTAATAATACGGAAATTAAGATAAATGAACGCCAAAGTTGAGAAGTTTGCTCAAAAGGTGTTCAAATCGAACTATGTCGTCTCAGTTACTTAATCATCTATATGAAAGTAAACAAATAAATAGAGCGCCACGCCTTTTTCCATACGGGGTACCATGGTGGCACAGTTAGCAGTGACGGTCGGTAACCATGGTAACGGTCGGCATAGTTATAGTTACAGTTTATCGCGGGCCACTTTTCCGCAACCAGCCCAGAACTGATGGTGTTGCTTTGCAGCCATTGCAGAACTCTTTGCTGTAGGATAGTATAATACCTTGGACATAATAATAATACCTTGGACATCATTTTACACACATTGATCTAGCCCCAAACTAGGAGTCCCCGTATCTTGGGTACTAGACAACGATGCACATACTTATATAGATAAATATTATACTTAGATAGTTAAACAACCATGACTAGGGTACAAACATTCGTTCTCATCAAACAAATATTTGCCCCCACCGGGACTCGAACCCGGGACCTAGCTGCAGTAGCCATTATGATGCCCATGCACTCGACTTGGAAGACAGTGTTGTGGGCACCTAATGATATTGATTTCCTCATGTTTAGATCTTCCGAGAATGCCCCGGCGCTTGTACCTGAGTTTGTTTTGGAACCGTCTGTGAAAATCAAGGGTCGGTCGGTCGGTAACCAAGGTAAGGATCGGCGACCGCCACCATGATAAGCTAAACGAAAGAAATTTCGAACGCTGCCGCTGCAAGTCACAAATAAGTCCAATCATTAGTCAATGACCGATATCGTGATACTAACCCATATAAATTATAAATTATTGTGTGATTGGGGGCTAGCCTATGATGATATGAAGTTTTCCTAATAATGTTTTCTATCGCCGAAATTAAAGGTGCACAACAAATTAGCTAAAACGTGTATGACGCAAACGTCTCTGCTATGTGTGAGAAAACATGATGATATAATAAAATAAAACGGTCAAGTTCGAGTCGGACTCGTGCACCAAGAGTTCCGTACACACTTGTAGAGACCTATTATATATGCGTATGTGATGTTTATGGAAAAAGTTCGAATCCAGACCCGAAACTTACCACGGAAGCTCTTAGATACGTTTACGATAGGGTGTATAGATAGGTACTTTAACAAAAAATTTTTTTTTTTTGTAATCGAACTCCAAATTAAGACCTTGCTTTTTGCCGTATTTCATGACTCTAGGTCAACGGGAAGTACACTATTAGTTTTGATTCCCTTGCGAGTATGAAGCAAATTCAGCTAAATTGTGACATTAAACGGCGGAATATCTTGATCGCCTTGATCTATATGTTTTTTTTTTCTCAACTTCAAGAGACCACAGGCCTTAGCAATTAATGTTAGTTTCAGCTTGACACCTCCATGCAATCCCGAGAAAAGGGGTCTTGACAAACGTAAATGTACAGACAGACAGGCAGACAGACATAAATGTACAGCTTTCGGATATCCCTTTATGGGGTATTTAAGACCTTGCTTTTTGATGAAGTTTATCATCCTAGGTCAACCAAGGTTCAAAAAATGTTTCACATAGTACCTCAAAAAACGTCAAATCTATACATTTTTGTTTTTAAACAATTTTTGGACAGTTTTTTTTTTTTTTGTAAGACCCTAAAGGTTTTGATTCCCTTGCCATTATGAAGCACAATCAGCAAATTTGGGACATATTTTTTACAGCTCCTAGGGTATACAGATGTGAGTAATTGATATCAATTGTAATTTGATACAAATACGAAAAACAAGGTTGTTACATACAGACAGACAGACGGACAAGAAAGTGATCCTATAAGGGTACCTTTTTTCCTTTTAAGGTATATAACCATAAAAAGGTAACAATAAAACATTAAATAAATGAATAACAAAGCAAGTTAGTATATGCTTAACATTTACATAATTACTCAACTCAAAAACTTATAATACAGAGCTCGTCTAACTTTTAATATAACACTAATTCAAGAAAGCTCAACTTTGTTGTTTTAAAAAACTAGCTTTCAAAGTAAATAACTGCTAAAAGTAATAAATTGCGCGCAAGAATTTATTAAAGGAAACTTGTTCTGCATGTACAGTACCTACCTTGAGTTTGCAATTAATTAAACGTGGTAGGTAAAAGTATGTAATCATTTAATTTTAGGGCTATGTACCCGAAGGTTGCCGTAGGAGAATCTTTTACTAGTCTCCGCTGTCCGTCTGTCTGTCAATATATATATTTTTTTATGTATCTTTATATAACTTTTGTTTCATGCAACAAAGGATTGAAAGAATATACAAAAGTACAATATTAAACTACTCGGTCAATTAAAGAAAAGAACTGGCAATAGTATTTGCATCTCGCTCAGATTGTATACCATTTGCCGCCGCGTCTTCACCGTCTCGCTCAAATGTAATGTCCCTTTCTTCACGATCAATAATAATTAAAGTTGTAGTTGCACTTTTAATATTTGAAGGAAAATTAACAATAATGAATAGTACGTTGTTGTTGAGGCTGGAAAGTGAGCAATAGATGAATGAGTCAGTTTGAGGGCTAGGCCTTCTAAGAGACGAATTGATCTATTGCACTTTTGGCCGACATATTGCATAGTGCTTTTCATGATTTCTGCGAATATAAAGTTATAATTATACAGAAAATTTAATTTTAGATAAATTAGGTTTGGAACACCGCCACTTTGCTCCGCCCGACGGTGAAATAACACGGGACCTAATTCGATAGGTGTCTCAGGAGTCAAACTATTTACTAATACCGATGCTAGAGAAACCGTATCTTTCATTGCTAAAGGATACGACTCTACATATTTGCTTAAATTACACTGAACTGTTATTATGTACTTATAACGATGGTTGTCTATATGTAATGAACCCATTATATCTAAACTAATTCTTTCGAAAGCGCTATTTGGGGTGGTTGTGATAACCATTGGTTCCCGGGTATCATTAGTCGTGTGTTTCTGGATCTGACAGAGATTAAACAAAAGTCGTTTAAAATAATCGTCTTGTGATATTTATTCGCAATATGACTAACTCTTTTTACCATCAATAATCTTGGAATTGTACAATCAATTGTAAATTTTAATTTATCTTGATAAACACGTAAAAAGTTTACTTTTCGTTAACCGCTCAGTTGATATCGCCTCCGGAAATTATCATGCGTCGATTGCCAGCGGCGCGGCAAAAAAAAAACCGTCGATTGCCATAAAAAACACGTCATCGAGGGCCCGCCCGCTGCGCGGCGGCTCGCTCTACAAAAACATTATTTATGACTATGGGTTCTTGAGAATACCGCTTGAAGTGTTGTTATTGTTAGTGCTCGTAAACTAAACATTCTAATGGCATACGTGTTGATTGAATTTGATACTCTTGTACAATCATACATAGCTGTAAACATAGACTTCAAGCGTAAAATCGACTAGGGTCAATGTAAAAATATATATCTAAAAAAGTAAAGCGATAACCTACTTATTTTATTTATTTAAAAGATTCCTGTATTAATATTACACATGGAAAAAAAATAAACTCGCAATATGTAGATAAAAAATATTTATTTATATGTATTTAAACTTTCGCTAGCGGTTGCTAGCGCCCCGTGGTTAATCACCCGGATTAAAAAAAATATATCTTATTTTCTATTACACATAATATTACAAATTTAGTATGTATTGAAAGCATATTTAACTCGTAAGTTTATTTAAAAAAATGTAGGCAATTGCATAATCCAGCCCGGAAAAATATTGCCTATGACGAAATTGTATAACATTTCGGTTGAACAAACCTGTGTTGACAAAACTTGTGAAACATTGCACGAAATCTGGTTTTGAGCAAATGTTTTTTGTTTGGGCAGTAGCGGAAGGAACTAATCTATATGAAAATGAACAATTATCAGCTAAATACTCACATAATTATTTAATATCACACCACAAATTCCACAACACAACAACACTTGACACTGGAGTGAACGGAATGAATTGCATCATTCTTTTTCCATCGCTGGGATTGTTTAAAACGTTGTCGTATCTCAAAATAAAGGTTATTTAACCGAGAACGAGATGGAATACGATCCTTACTGAATTAATCATTAGTGTGACAGAGACAATAGGTTTTGTCACATAGTCCGTCACAAAATGCCTATGGGTAGTAGTACTACCCATTTGCAATCTACGGTAAAAAAATGCTTGGGTAGTAGTACTACCCATTTGCAATCTACGGCAAAAAAATCCATGGGTAGTAGTACTACCCATTTGCAATCAAGCGGTTAATCTTTAAATGAATGAATGAATGGTGCCTCTCCCTGTTCCGGGCTTTCGGCCGGCATACCACCGCGCAAAATCTTTGAAGGGGGAAGGGGACCTGCTCGTGAGGTTTGCGAAGGAGGTGGAGGGGAAGGTGATTTCAATAGACCGACTCTTCAGCCTAAAGCCACTACAGGATGTGTGGACTGGGGAGTAGGGAGTTTCCTTCAAGTTCTTGTTTTTCTTCTATATTCAGGTATCATTGATTGAATTTCCTGAGTCCTGTTCGGTTAGGTTATCCGATGAGCTCTCAGTTTTGCTGTCTTTTTCCGAGATACGGTATATTTGACTCGATGCCTTCTTAACTTCGTCCCTGTTGTCTGCTGATTCTGTCCAGTAACTAGGTTCTTTACCATCGCATTCAATGTTATTTTTGAGGGAATCTTTCCAGGTGTATACGGGTCGGCCAACTTTCTTCTTTTAGGCTTCGTACCTACTTGAATGCGGCGTGAAGTAGATGTTGTTGTGGGCGTCGTAGAATATGTGTAAAGTAGCACATCCTGTGATTTTTAATTCGATTGGTTACTGTTTTGCCCTGTAGATCGTAATTCTTTTGATGTTATCTTAGTCTAGAACTGTTAGCTTTAGTGAGGGCTACTTAGTCCGTAGGTTATACACGGTGAAATAACCACTATGTAAATCAGGTGAAATATCCTCTAGTCCATGTTTGATTTCTTTCTAAAATTTATTAGGGCTAAAATTATAGTGCTTTTGCGATATCAAGAGCCTGTATGTGCCTATATGTATATGTTCTGTTAACCGCGCGCTATTACACTTCTAGTACTCTGCATAGTGCGAAGATGTGGTCACCGGTGGATCTTTTGCGCAGAAAAGCTGCATGGTTGTTCGCGAGTTCTTTTATTGTCTCGTGTAGTTTTTTAAGCAGGTATTTGGCGTAAATGCGATGTCCTGTATCGCACATTGTTATCCAGCGAAAGTCATTGATGTCTAAGACCTTTTGATTCCCGGACTTCGGTATTGTATTTTCTGTCGAAGCACAGTTCATTATTTTGGCGATTACCTTTAACCGTTGTTGCAGTATTCCTTTGTATAGTTCCGGGACTGCTGTTCTGTACCAAGTGCTGTTCCTTTTCGTATATGAGTGATAAAGATGGGTCGTTCCGGACCGTAATAGTTCCAAGAGACGTATCCGATCCCGGACGACATCGTTCTGGTCCGACCTGTCTAAATCAACATACTCCATGGAACGACGATATGGATCGAGGATTGAGAGAAATAGCAACTCCACGTAGTGGGACGTCGTCGGTGCGACGAGGTTCGATGAAAGATCCGAGCGCCTCATCCTTCCGATTCCGCGAACTCTGAGTCTCTGTCTCACTTTCCGTCCCGACAAATCGTGATATTTTACAAATATGAGACATTAAAATATGACTTATGGTCAAGAAGTTTAAGTCGAAAATAAAAAAAAAACCGTAAAAAATACAATATTATAGAAAATCAATACCTCTAATTGCCACATATATTATCGTGATATTTATACTGATAGGCAAATAAATATACGAAAATGTGGCACAAAAAACTGGCATTCGTAAATCTACTGGGAATACATGCCATTAATAGCTTTTCAAATTGTCATGGTAAGTTTTTCCTGCTCAATTAACTATGAACCATGTCCGCACCAAAGATGAAACGTTCCAGGTTCAATCACTTCAAAAAGAGGATTGGCACATCTTTAATGACTGATTATATTTTTTATGTCGGCTAATATCGGACCAGTCCAAGTAGTAATGTACATATGCTCACATGTGAACTTGTGTTTAAATGTGGGGCTGTTGCGGATCATCGTATATCCGGTTGTGGACGTTGTAGTTGATGCTGTTTTGTCTGTTTGGCTAACGATTCCTTCATAGGAATGTTTATGAATCGGAATGATCTCACCAGGTGCTCAGCTAAATTGACAGTGGTGGCTCATGTTGGCAGTGCTGTAGATGCGTGTCCTAGACGCCTTCGTGCTGCTGGTTTTCGGCCGCTCAAATCTAGACCCCTAAGACTGGCACTAAACAGATACCTAGATGTTTCACGCACTTTCACAAACCACTCAAATGATTACGATTTTTTGAGGGTTACGATGTTATATGTTGATTTTGGGTTCCCAGGGTATCCAAAATCAATTGAGGGGCTAAGCGCTACACTGATATTGCCAGTCATAAATTTCACTATATACAATGCGTTAGATAGGCCCATGATTCGTATTGAGGTTTGATTTCAAGACCAGCTGTGGATAGGCGACCTTCCGCTTTGGCGTCTCATAAGCAACTCCACTTACATCTCGTTTATCTTTTAAAACAATGAATTCCTCACTATTATATTTTCTGCAAAGGCACTCTAGTTCTCTTGCTATTTCACTCACGGAACATAACGATCGAGAAGTAAGGTATATGGCAGACATTGATGGAACGTAGACACAAAAATTGATTGCACTAGGAACTTTTTCTACGTTTCTGAATTTCGATTAGCTTCACGTTTAATCATCAACTCTCCACTTAATCAGCATTTTTCAGTCGTTTAGGTTAATCAGAACTTGAATCAGTGGAAACCTCATAGTCAGTCATGTCAGTTTAAGTCTTCTTTTCTGAGCTCGAGTCATGACCTAATACAACTTTTTCATGAATTTTTTGCAGATCTTGGCTTTTTTAGGTAGTTCTAAAGTGTTCAAAAGACGACTCAATACATCTGCAGCTGCGTTGCATCGTCCAGGAACATACTCTTTTTCGAATTCGTATTCTTCGAGATAGAGTCTCAATTTTGTTAGTCTACTCGATGGCTCGGTCATGCTGAACAAATAAACAAGGGGTTTGTGGTCAGTTCATATGGGAAACTTTCTGCCCTATAAATATTTTTATCTACAGTCGTATCAAAGACCCTCTTTACTACGTCCAAAAACCGCACGTTACGACAAATTTCTGCAAATGATGAGATAAATCTTCTATAGTAATTGGCAAACGCAACGAACCTTTTTACGTCGTCTGCCGTTTTTGATCGTTGGTATTTAACTAAAGTCTCCACTTCGATGAGTCGAGTGGTATTCCTTCCGCGGTAGTTTTATGACCTAAACACTCGCATTTAAGTGGACATAAAGTTATAGTTACTTCTCTAAGTCTGTCTAAAAGACCCATCAAGTTTCTATTATGATCTTCTATGCTATTTCCTATTACGATACATTCATGTACGTACGTTTATGTGACTGCTACATAATGCCTAATTATGTACAGTTACTTACACTAGTTTATTTATACACATATCATAAGCTCTCTTTAATGTGTTCAGGAGCCGCATGTTCGACCGGCATGGTGGCATTGATAATTCCTTTGCACTTGTTTAGCTTGTTCAGTAGTACCAACTTCACAAACAAAGGAGGGGCGGCGCGCATTCGGGCGTCGGCGTTCGAAATTTGAATGTCATAATATGTAGAAAAATTACACATTATGGCCATAACATTATGCTGATCGTAACGTGCGGTTTTCGTACGCAGTAAAGAGGGTTTATGATACGTGTGTAGATAATAGTAGTTTATGTGACTGCTACATAATGGAGGGCATTAATACTCGAGAGTGGTTTATGAAACGAGCCGAAGTTTATCTACACACATATCATAAGCTCTCTTTGATGTGTTCAGGAACCGCATGTTCGACCGGCATTGTGGCATTGATCATTGCCCTGCAGTTGTTTAGCTTGTTCTGTCGTGCTAGCTTCACAGAAAAACTAGGGGCGGCACGCAGGTGGGCGTTGACGTTCGAAATTTGAATGTCATAATTTGACAAATTTTGATACGTTATGGTCATAATGATTAATATTCGGATAAGAAATGAGTTTTTACCAAGAAGTTTATCATTATGCTGGTCGTAACGTGTGGTTTTTGGACGCAGTAAAGAGGGTTTATGATACATGTGTAGATAAAAAAATATAATTTAATCCTGACAAAGCTGACAGTATTTAGTCGAGAAAACTCACTTGGGCGTGTTTTAAGACCCATGGGGCGTCTCTTCACCTGGTACATCTTATCGACTGTGAAGGCCTAATACTTGCGTGATGACTCTTCAAGCATTAACTGATATTACAATTGGGATAATATAGCGTCACGCCTTTTCCCATACGAGGTTGCCACCGAGGCACAACTGTGCACACTTTGAGCCAGTTATTCAATACTCCATTTTGCGTGACAGGGGGCTAGCCCATCGACGCAGCTATGGAGTAATGAAGGTTTCCTCACGATGTTTTCCATCAACGTCAGAGCGTCCATATAAATTTATTGTCTCATTGGTACATGTTCAGGAATCGAACCTGCATCTCCTGTGTGAGAAGCAAGCTGAAACCCATTGGACCGCGGAGCTACGATTGGGATCTAAATGTTAGGGTTTTTTTTTGTCCCGAATTATTGTTATTTAATTGGCTGTAATCTAGGCTCGGGGCTGGACCACTTGGAAATGTTTCTCTCAATACTGGCATTGCCTAACAAATCCTGAATCTGTTTCTGAACCTCATTTTTCAATGCTTGTGGAAGCTTCTAAGCTTTTTTGTACACTGGAGTAGTATTGTAGATGAAAGTTATAGTAGAAAGGTGCAATAAATTATTAACGGATGGTTTATCTCCTGGTGAATGTAAAACATCTGCGTACTTAGCACACATTTTCTGTATTCCCGTTAGTTCTTCTTCATTTAAATATTACGGTAAATTCAACAAATTCAATAAGGTAAGAACTCTGTCTTGACTTAGTGTCCCTGGTCAAAATGACATATGCCAAAATAATCGTCTAATTCGTGAATCTCTAAAGCAGAATCATCAATAACTATTTATCTGTCTGTCTGATATTTAACCTCGTGAATACCACCGGCGCTTTTCCGTTATAGGTTTTAAATTTTATCACCATAATGGCATAATGTTCCAAATCGCGACCCGTCCCAACTACCCTTGGTTCTTGAGAGTTTGATATTCGAATAGGAATTTCGCCATTTTCCAGTTTTGAAATAATTCCTGCAACAAACACACCTTCGCGAATCTCGGTCGCTAAAGTGACGTAATCACTGATCGCTGACGTTGGGATGTATCAAAATATCTCACAACGTGCTCCAATACCATGAATATAGTTTTCTGTACTCTCTATCGGTACTGTGACAGACTGGCCTTTGCTCTTCAAACACAAGGTACCATTTCTGTAATTAATTATCGCTTGATAGCGCGCGAAAAAATTCTGTCCTATAAATCCATTAGCAGTGCATCAAACAAGTCCCTCTGAAACTAAAATACCTCTTATTCCATTAATTTTATCCTATATTAAATAATGTTTTGTACAAAACTAAATCTTTGTATCCAATCATACCTAATAACACAAATACTTGCACCACTGTCTACTAAAAGAGCTATTGGTTGGTTATCAAGATTACATATAATATACAGGATACCCAAGCAGTGTGCAGAATCATTTACAATAAATAATTCTAATCTTCCTTATTTTAGTTGAAATTTTAATCTTAACCTAAATACAATTAATAACAATAAAAACATGATCATCATTAAGGTATTAACGTACAATTCGTCGGTACCTTTAGTGGTGGAGATAATTATAAAACTGGTAGAGATTGACATCACATAATAATTAGTAAATAAATAAATCTATTTAGAATCTATACCACTGTAAAGACAACTCCATTAAAATTAAATAAATTTATTTCCATAAATATATATATAATAACAATTGATGTCAGAGAATATTATCATCATAAAATTAAAATGAAAGAACACACACAGAAATTTAAAGGGCTAGAAATGACTGTGATATTCCATCCATTTAATGGCAGGTGGAACATGGCACATGGATACGGTGCATGTTTGTTTTTCTGTACCTGAGTATTTCAAGTCGTACTGTCAGGTTGAAGAAAAAGCCTATCAAAGTTATTAGCTATTTCCTTATTTTTGGTCTCCCCTCATGTGCGACGGCGTGGGTATTCTGACCTTTAGTATTTTATTGGTATGATGCCAGAACCTTCTCCCGTTGATTCATACTATTAGCATTTTTATCCATGACTCTGGTCTTCCAAACGCTGGCACTTTTTGAGTTCTCGTTTATATATACATGGCATTGTCTGCGCTTATCAGCGATGCGCGTCGGTCTCTGTCTGTCGGTCTGTGTCGGTCTGAATCGGTCGTCCGTCTTCGTGACATAGAAGCAGTTATATTTATATGAGCGAACGCCAAAAAATAATAAATCCATTCGTTCGGCCCAATGTATTCAATGAAAGTACTTTGAAAGACGAACTTCATAGCCATAAGGACAAAAGTTTTACTCTCGGCAATTTAATATGTAATTTGGGTTGCAACAGTACATTACATAGGCAAACTGCTTGAATATGCAGTGCCTGGGCCGTTACCGTCTCATTTTCTTGAATTATCGCTCTTAATGCGCATTATTAAACTCCCTTACACAGTGAGGGAAGAAAATGGGTGTGCTCATGTTTGGATGAGCTACTTAATAAAGTAGCTCATCCATCGGATGCCCAGCGGACAACTCATAGTTTGACAAACACTTAAGGCTGGGCACCAAGCCAGCGTAACATTCACCTTCAGCTTACTTTTAGAGCAGTAGGATTCAAATGTTATAAAAGGCCCGTGAAGAGACTCTGTAGAGGACTAACATAGTCACATCACTTTTTTTTAAACTATTAAATAAATAACTAGCACATCAATTTAAAACCAGTGCAATTTTTTTTATATTTTTTTTGTGAAAAACAGATATTGTGAAAAGTTTGGGAGTCTTCTCTAGCGATCAATAAATGATCAAGTTACGCAAATCAAATCAAATCAAATCAAAAATCATTTATTTCCATAGGATGTTGTTACATCGCTTAGATCCGTCATTACATTTTTTTGGGTGAGTTCACTAACCCAATGGCGGAATCTGTGGAGAAGAGCTCACCGAAGAAACTCCACAGTCGTCGCATCTTTTGCGTTTCCTTTTTTAAATAAAATATTGTCAAATTACAAAATGAATGCTAATTATATATCGAAACAGCCTGTTACTCAAACAATCTATTCCCATGGACATCTGTCCTCTAAGTAATCAGATATCCTATAGTAACCCTTTTTATACAATTTCTGTTTTATTATCATTTTAAACTTGTCTAAAGGTAAGTTTTTACTATCAGTAGGGACCTTATTGTAATAGCGTATACAATTGCCTTTAAAAGAATTACTAATTTTATGTAGTCGGCTTACATAAGCAACCAACTTGTCTTTATTTCTAGTATTAAAATTGTGTATATCACTGTACTTCTGAAAATTAGTTATATTTCTTTTTACATACACAAGATTGTCATAGATATATTGAGACACAAATGTCAGAATATTGATTTCTTCAAACTTTTCCCTCAGTGACACTCTAGGCCCTAATCTATGTACGTATCTATGTACGCATGTACGTTGATGAAGCCCTGCCGACACTCATGATCAACAAGCTAGTCTAAAGAAACAACTGCTTTAATACTCTTATTTTGCGTACCATGAGATTTACAACGGGTTGTTTTGGCCTACTGCGACGAGCGGCGTACAACAGCTGGTATGATATTTCTGAGGTACTTTATTTGATCAGCAGAGGTGTATTCAACAAAAACGTCTTCTGATGATGATGTGCTCCAACCGATGTCGGTCACGGCGACCGCTTCAACTTGTCGTCTGTAGACGTCTCTCGTGGGCTCACATGTGGCTATGTAACCAACCTTCCTTGCGAACATCCTCGCACACTATGGGCCCGTGAGCACCCCATTAACATACATAGTTAAGAATTTGCGCCAGTAGTCGGGCTTTTGATTCATCGCATTTAGCGTCACGGGCTTTGATATGAACCAAAGCCCTCCACTCCGGTCTATTTGAGTCTTGCTTCTTTCACTGCGAAAACTCGATGCCGCACTTCTTCATACGCCGCTTCAGCACATCTTTGTACCTGAGTCATGCTGCACCTGCACATGCTGACCGTCATGCTTACGACGAATTGATAAATAATGTTTAAGAACTTACCATATCAAACCCTAGCATCTGCCTCACTTTATCCCGAACTTTAACACTTACCGAGACAGTATACTCGCGGTAGCGGTGGCAAAACTATTTGTAAGGTGCGCCACCTGTCGGAGCTGGCGGGAACTGAAAGTACTTACATTTGTTAATTGCTATTGGAATTCTTCTCTTGCCTTGTTACACGTACTATTGGTACTCCCATACATGTCGGAATAGGTATGTCAACCAAGAGAACCAATTTACTCGCTTTACTGTGAAATAACCTCTGATGAAAATGTTACTGATAAAAAGAGTGTTTTGACCCTGCCTTACCATCTTATTTACATGAAAAAAGAGTCAAGTGCGAGTCATACTCACAAACGATGGATTCCATACCATCGTACAAGATATAACGCAGAGAACACGTGTCTTGTACGGGCACCCCTTTATTTTTTTTGTTATCGCATTTAAGTTAATTATTTGATGACCGCCAGTGATCATAATACATTTGAAATACTTTGCTTGTTCGATGGTCTGCTATATGTCCCTCCGTCCGTCCGCCGACCGACCTACGGACGGACGGACGGACAGCGGAGGCTTAGTCCAGTTTGACACCCTTCGGGTACCGTAGCCTTAAGTTATTCTCTTACAGAGTTGTGCTTATAGTCGTCTGTATTTTCGTGCAAGATTTAGGGCCTTTTGCACAACTTTTTTATATATAAACTTTAAACTTTATCTGCCAGAGAAATCATATTTTTATATAAAAATGACAATTTATCTGGTGGTTAGGGTTTATCCATAATATACATCATTTGTTAAACATGCCCTAAATCTACTTATAGTATCCACAAGTCTAGGCTCAACCGTCAAATGAGCGACATTACACATAATCCGCTGATTGCTCTGAATAGTCTTTGTTGATAACAGAGATAGAGCTTAGAGATAAGAGCGCCTCTGTGCACTTATTTTCCATTTTGATGTATTTGTAGGTATCTTTTATTTTTGTGCCAAAAAGTATAAAGTACTCACATTTATTTGAAAAATGTAGAAAATAGAACAGAGACTATTGTTATCCCATTTCACCTCAATTATTTGTGTTTCTGCGGACATTTAAGGTGAACGCATCTTAGGCGAACTCGTCGAACGCGCCATACGAAGAAAAACTTAGAATTGTTTGTAAAAAACATAAACATTTATAAATAGGCCATGACACATGAAATCATATGAAACCTCGCACACCTGCTCGTGTTAAAACGTCCGAATCTCAGGCGTCCAAAAGGACGATGCATATATATAGTACTGATAGAACATCACTTGGTAAGTATATTTAAGCAGCGTTGCCAGAATCTTATCTAAAACACGCTTCAGAGTGCGTATTAAAACATGTAAATATTATTCTTTATCCTTTATTGCAATGAAAATATAAAGGTACAAACAGTTACAAGAAATGTTACAACAACATTTTTCAATCGCGCGATGATACAGGCATGCAGGCAGCCAAAAGACGCCTGGAAATCTATTTAAATAGATTAAATTTAGCACCTTAGACTTCAGAATAGTTACTATTTAGTCGCCACCTTGGTATCTATCTAACCCTAATTAAAATGGATATCGTTGCATTTGGAATCTTCGAATTACTATACTCTACTAACACCATACTATCACCTGAAGCTGACTTGGAGGGTAGGAAGCAGAATTATTTATTATTATTATTATTACAAGCCGTTTATGTCCCACTGCTGGGCAAAGGCCTCTCTCCCCCTCTTCCACTCCTGGCGGTCTTGAGCGGTCTCCCACCAGTTTTTGTCCCAGCGACCCATTTCGTCACTCCATCTTTTTTTGGGTGGGCCACGCTTTCTCTTGGCACCAGGAGCCTATTGCGTGGCTCTTTTGGCCCATCGGTCCGGGTGCATTCGAGCAACGTGGCCGGCCCAGTCTCACTTCAATTAGGCGGCCTTCTGAGCTACATCTTTTATTTTGGTTTTTGAGCGCAACTCCGTATTCCGGACTCTGTCTAAGAGCTGCCCGGGGATGCTGCGCTTCATGTTTCTTTGGCAAACCCCGAGTTTGAACCTTTGTGCGTCAGCCAAAGACCAGGTTTGGGCTCCGTTGGTAAGGATGGGGAGAATGCACATGTCCATGAGCTTGCGTTTGAGGGACCACGGAAGCTCTCCCTTCATGAGCTCTTTCATAGACCAAAAGCTCTTCCAGGCATTTTCGACAGCAGAATAGCAGCATAATAAGCGAGTAAAAGGCCCTAACGTAATGCATGCCAATACATTGGACACCGGTCCGTTGGCTAGTTGATAGTTTTGGTAGTGTGAGCAGAGGAACTTTCTTCTTCTTCTCCTTGCTATAGCGTGTTAACCTCTTTTGAGGTTAATTTTACCAGTGTCATGTGTATTTGGAAGATCATAATTTGGTCAGGATTTCCATCGAGAATTTGGAAATTAATGTTCTTGAAAATAATCTGTTGCTCCTAAGCACTACCCGGGAGGTCGTGCAGGGTTGTAGAAACCAAGTATTTCCTTCGGACGTGACGTAGGGAGCAAAATAGGCGCGTAAAAAGCCGTGACGTAATGCATGCCAATACGTTGGACACCGGTTCGTTGGCTAGCTGACAGTTTTGGTAGCGATAGCAGAGGAACTTTGTAATTAAACTCTGATTTAAAATTGTAACTTTTAACGTTGCAAGCTTTATACTTCTAGGGATGTCAAAATGGGATCAGTAAAATCGGAGATATATCGATTAAATGAGAAAAATAGGCAGGTACTTCGATTAATCGATCGATCGATCAATAATTAATAGGAATGGGTATTATTCGAATAATCGTAACGAATGAATTGGCCAACTGTGACTACAACACTACTTTTTTCCTGCCATAAATTCCAGGCAACCCACCGACTGCCATGTTGGTCTTGTTGTATAGAAATAAGGGTTTAGTTTTTATTTATTGTGCTACACATACCACTGCTAACAAGAAAAAAACGTCTCCTGAATGGGGACCATACACTATTTTCAAAACGCTTGTGGTACATTATTTGTTGCTGTGGCGGCAACAGAATGCACATTGTGTGAAAATTTCAACTTAGTATCAGTCGCGGTTCAAGAGATAGAACCCGCAGACGGACAGACAGAGGTTTTTTTTTTATCCATGTTACAAATTATTTTATTTTAGATTATGTTTACGGAGCGATCACGGAAACCTACATGGTTTATGCGTGAACTCTGTCGCTCGCTCTATAGTAGTAAACCAACTGACACATATTTTTATTGACCCGTCTCACTAAAGCACAGTAGTTACACATGTTAATTATGCGAGATATTATATTTAGTTGTATTTTGTGATTTATGTGTACCTCGTGCTCCACCGAAATAGACCTTTCCATAATAACTTTCTTTCTTATATTTAAAGTAAAGTACAGCTATTTGTACTTACATAATTGTGAGTACAAACAACTAATTCCTAATTATTAATGTATCCCGGCCAGAGCCCGCCGCGTTTAGTACCCGGTACGGAACCCCAAAAAGTCTATAAGATGAACACTTACTTTCGCAACCCAAGTGCACTCATAGATTTCGACAATAATCCACAAGGCATGTAATTTCGCTGCTGACGCTACACAAAATAGTCATTCGTGACCGGCGTTCCTACGAGCGGTTAGCTGCAAGTTTCAATTTGGACGTGATCACTCTGAGCTCCCCTATTGTAATGTTACTCGATCGATGTATTCAACGAATGAACAAATTATGGGGTAAGGCAGGACATAATACCGCAAAAAAGATGCCCACATGGGTGGGCAGAGGCACAATTGTGCTCCATTTTGCGTGAGAGCAGGCTAGCCCATCGCCACAGCTATAGAGTTTGAAGGTTTCCTCATGAGGTTTTCCATCACCGTGAGAACATCCGTAGTTAGGATCAATGACTTATCGCATTGGTAACAAGGTCAACATCGGATTAGAACCCGCATCTCCTTGTTGAGAAGCGAGCCTGAGACCACTCGACCACGGATATCTTCTAGGTATTTATGAAATTATGTTAAATATTGTGTGCTTCATAAACATTAACATTTACATACTGGCCTTCCATACATTACTTCTGGCCCCACACTAGGATACCCTGTGTTATGGGAACCAGAAACAGCTACGTCACACACATATAAACATCCAAGATCTGGGGTTTTTTTTTTACCCAGCTGGGGATCGAACCCGGGACCTCTCGCATGGTGGGCAGAGCCACAACCGCTGCGCCACAGAGGTATTTGGAAATCATGAAGTGGATGACAATAAGGATTGATAAACCAACGGCTAAAAGTGGCGCCTTTTTAGCCGTTGGTTTGTCAATCCTTATTGTCATCCACTTCATGATTTCCAAATCACGACTAAAGAAATGATTCACTTCAAAAGTTTAAATAGCTGAAATTTTCACTGAGGGTGTATTTATATTGCCACTGTGAGAACAAATAATGAAACATACGGGTTTTCAAGAATTAAAAGTTGCTACTCATTCATATTTGTATGGCCTTTTTCTTAGCCATTTTTTTATTTCTTTGTAAATCAACCGAACTGGACTCTCCCGATGTTATCAGAAAGAAAAAAAAAACTCGGGAATTGAGTTTTGTGCTTAGTTATTTGTCATTATACGATTAATAATTGCTCATTCAAATTACAATAAAAGTAATTAACAATAAATATTAAGTTTTTTATCATATTTCTTTTTATTTCTGTAAATAGGTTACTCAATTTCTATCCACTTCCAGTTTCAACGAGCAAAGAGTTTCATTAACCTAAGTAGGTAAGTGCTACAATACTTAACCACATACACAAAACTCTTTTTCAATGTTTCGATGTACGGCTTGCATGTAGTCCTACCTAGTATTTAATATTTTATTATTAAAAATTAAAAAGGTATACTCGTACAAAACACAGTCGTTTTGCATTTTTCCGTGAACAATGGTACGGAACCCTTCGTGTGCGAGTCCGACGTCCTTTTCGCTCTTAACCGACCGGTTTTATTAGTAACATTTTCATGGGGTCATTGCGGCGATGGGCTGGCCCCCTATCACGCAAGATGGAGTGTTGAATAACTGGCACAACGTGGGCAGCAGTGCCTCTACCACCAGATATGGTAAAAGGCGCTTATAAAATGACGCAATGTTGTTGTTGTCAAGGGCCGAAGGTGATTTTTTGAATTTCATTCAACAAATACATATTTTACGGTGTATTTGAATGAAAATTCCGATTTATTTACATTTGACGGCGCCGCGCCGCCGCCGCCGCTTCGCTACAGATTCGTGCTCAAATTGCGGAATTGACAGCGACGTATGAAATTCACAACATTTTCAATAATCTGGAACAGATTTTTAGATGTTTGTCGATATTTTCTCTTTTTGTAACATGTGAAACATCTCAGTCGGTTTGGTTTATTCAAGTGTAAGTATTTCTGATATAGTCTGCAATTTTTGTCTATCTGTTGCTGGTGTTTCCTTTGCGTTTGAGGGACAAAAATCTGTACATAGTGAGAGCAAGAGAAAATAAAAATAAAAAGTACAAACATTCATCATAATTTCCCAAAATATAATCAGCTAATTAAATACGACGTCTGTGGTGCAGCGGTTGTGGGTCTGCCTACCACGCGAGAGGTCGCGGGTTCGATCCCCGGCTGAGGGTAAAGAAAAAGATCGTGGATGTTTATATGTGTATGACGTCGCTGATTCTGGTTCCCATAACACAGGGTATCCTAGTGTGGGGCCAGAAACAATGTATGTGCCAGTATGTAAATATTATTATTATTGTTATCATTAATGTCATATTATATGTATATTTATATATTTAGGCACCAAATGTAATACATACCAACTTCATTTACACTGGCCACCTGGTGACACGCAAAACAATGACTTGAACTATGCATAGTTTTGTAATCCTGGGTTTAGACAGAAAACCAGCGTCTCAGGGATTCCTGTGGCATTATGCTGGGTCTGCGCCCTTTTGCTGTCGCGCATGCGCACAATGGCGCACATAGCAACGACGCCACTCTTGACGCCCACTTTGTTATCTGCTTTTTTATCCTGTGCGTATGCGCTATATTCTATTATTTTCTATCCTACATATGTAAAAATCAAAATCATAATTTCTTTATTACTGTTGATATTTACATATACTTAGCAAATGTATTTTTGTGCCTCTTCTCTAGACCACTGTGGGAGAGGCAGTGCGAAGAAACTCCCACAGATTGATTTAAGTTCACTTTTAAAAACTGATTGCGTTTAACTTATACAAATAATTATAACGTTAATTATTTTATCTACACACATATCATAAACCCTCTTTACTGCGTACAAAAACCGCACATTACGATCAGCATAATGTTAAACTACTTAGTAAAATCTCATTTCTTATCTGAAAAATTACACATTATGACCATAATGTGTAATTTTTCTACATATTATGACATTCAAATTTCGAACGCTGACGCCCACCTGCGTGCCGCTCCTAGTTTGTCTGTGAAGTTGGTACTGACATTGAAATTTCGAACGACGACGCCCGCCTCGTGAAGTTGGTACTACAGAAGAAGCTAAACAACTGCAGAGCCACAATGCCAAACATGCGGTTCCTGAACACATCAAAGAGAGCTTATGATATGTGTGTAGATAAACTAGTGTATGTAACTGTACATAATTAGGCATTAAAACTCTCGAGTAATATTATTATGAAACGAGCCGTAGGCGAGTAAAGTAAAGTAACCCACTCTCGAGTATTAATGCCCTCCATTATGTAGCAGTCACATAAACTACTATTAAATAATAAGCAGGAATAAATGATTAGATACTTGAAATCGTACTTTCAAAGAAATATTTGAAAGGGGAAATATTAAACTGCACATAAATAAAACTGATTTTCATAGCCAATATCACGGCAAAATACTGCGGTAGCTTAGGTGAAACCTTTATCCTTCATATTAGCTTGAACATGTAACAACAACAAAAATATTCAAAACATAAAAAGTGTTTTGGCTGATCCTACTTTGCTGTGAAAATCAGTATTTTTAATGTGCGATTAAATACCAGCCAATTGAAAGTTCGGTTCAGTGTTTAGAACAGTCGGCTACTCTACTGGGCCGGGCTTACGCAACAACTATAGCGGTTCCGTAAGCCCGGCCCAGGTGTGTTTTTTTTTAATTAATATTATTGCTTCTGGTCCCAGCATATCCTATGTCGTGGGGCCAGAAACAAGCAGTGGGTTGTTTTTATTCCTCCCCACCCTGGAATCACCCTGGTCCCGGGTTCGAGTCCCGGTGGGGGCAAATATTTGTCTTATGAGAACGGATGTTTGTACCCTAGTCATGGTTGTTTATCTATCTAAGTATAATATTTTACTAGATAATTATGTGTATCGTTGTCTAGTAACTAAGGAACAGGGAATCCTAGTTTGGGGCTAGATCAATGGAGGTATTCCACTTTGAGCACCGATTTGAAGAGCACCAATTTGAAGAGCACCGATCCTATTCCACTTTGAGCACCAAAGTGCTCTTGGGTGCTCTAAGTGGACTAAAATTTATTTTTACGTTTTTGTCCACTTTGAGCACCAATGACTCAGCAGCCTACTGGGATGTATTTGTTATACAGGACGTTATTAAATGAAAGATATCGATAAAAATCACTAAAATGTTTATTAATTACACATACTTACTGCTCTGTGTGTGTGTGCTCTTATTATTACTCTTATCCTGTTGCACTTTGCCTGCGTGTACCGGCAGGCGAGACCTGAGGTATTGGGCGGACAAAATGCAATATTACAGTACTAAAAGACCGCGCCGCGGTAATTATGTCCGCCACTGTCCGTCGTTTTCTCAGGTGTTACATATTCTAATAAAATAAATTAAAAACATCTCTTAAAATCGCAGCTTTTCAATGCAGTGACCAAGAGAAATAAAGCCACTCTTATATTCATCTATTATACTATTTATAATTTGGTTCTTTATTTTGGCATTTTTTTGGGATTTAGAAATTCCAATTTTTTCGCGAATTTCAGCGTAATTCTTGCAATTTTCCTGTAGGACTCTTAAAACAATAGCTATATTCTTATTATTTTTATTTATTGCTTTATTAATGACAGAATAATGAGTCTCAGTATAATTGTTAGTCTTATGAGCCTGGCCATAACAGCACCATTTGTTCGACCAAAATTTGTGGTCAAGCCATTGTGTGATCATATAGTCGTTAAATTTTGTTATGTTTTTATCTTGAGGACTCTCACTCATAATGTAAAGCCAAGCATCATCCAAATCATCCGGTGGCAAATAAGGGAGTACAGTACACAAAGCAACGTGCTTTCGATATATGCTGTTATCGTTGAGGCCTAGCTCTTTCCCTTTCTTTTTTAACGCCTTTTTAAAATGAAAGTAGCATCCCTTTACTGCTACTTTGGGAAATACAGACAGTATTCCTCTTACTGCGGCGTCTTCGAAGTCACTAGTAAAAAAATCTATAGACATGGCTGGTATCGAAGATTTTAGTAATTGAAATAATATTTTATACGTGGACATTTTTTTGTTTAGAAGCATAGCATATGCTAACGGCTTAACGACACCATCGATATCACCATGAATACTATAAATCTGAAGAAATGGTTTCGGCGCAGATTTAAAAGTCCCATCACAATATAGATGGCGTGTTCTAGCAAGTTCTTCTTTGCTTGTTGTCGTGGCGAAGAGAAGAATTCGATTTTTCCCATCGTAGAAATCAGCCAACAGGAAGTCCAAATATTGGTTGGGTACCTTAAAATAAATAAAACTATTTTAACTTTCGAGCGAACAAAGCTGAGTGTTTATTGTATGTATTAATCGTAAAAAAACGAAGTTCAGATTTTGATGGGGATAGGAGCTCTATCGTTAACTGAGTAGGTACCTAAAAAAACGGCCAAGTGCGAGTCGGACTCGTACACGAAAGGTTCCGTAGCATTATCTATAAAACGGCAAAAATCACGTTTGTTGTATGGGAACACCACCCTTAAATATTTATTTTGTTTAAATTAAATTATTTATTTTCAAGGTGAATAAACAGCTTAATATTTTGTGAAGGTTTCAAGCGTCTACCTCTTACCGTTATTAATATAGAGCAAAATAAAGAAGTTTGTTGTATGGGAACCCCCCTTAAATATGCATTTATTTTATTCTGTCTTTAGTATTTGTTGTTAAATAGCGCCAACAGAAATACATCATCTGTGAAAATTTCAACTGTCTGGCTATCACGGTTCATGAGACCGTGATGCCTTAAAACCCTCTGACGGACAGACGGACAGAGCAGTCTTAGTAATAGGGTTCCACTTCCGTTTTTACCCTTTGGGTACGGAACCCTAAAAAAACTTTAACCTTTTAAATGTGTTCCCAATTCGTTTACTATAGAAATTACCTAATAATAATGTGAATAAGTAGGGTTAATTAATAACTAACTGTCTAAAATAGATGCCTAGACTGTCAAAAATAGTCACCATGGCGGCAACAATAGATGTGGATGAATGAGGCCTCCCATTATCGCCCGCGCGCCAGTAAAAATAACGTTATTATTAAAATACGGCGTTTGATAATTAATTTTTGGATTAGTTTATAAATTATGACGGTTAGTAGAATAAAACTACTTTTAGATTGAAAATAAAGACTACTTACTTGTACTTCTCCCGCGGTTTTTGCACATAGCCGGCTTACTCCAGAAGTCTTGTTTCTTTTCTTATAAAGACCAGATTTAATGTTAATAAAATTTGGAACATCGGCTACTAAGTTATATCCTTGATCGAGCAATTTATTCTTTATTATTTTATTATTTTAATTAATTAATTAATTTAATTTAATTAATTTATTATTTTAATTTATAATTTATTTTTTTGTATTCTTTGAATTTTCTGTACTGTCTGTTTCTATATACTAGTATTGGCGCACCTCTTCTACTGGAAATGTAGCTAATATCTGTATTTTGATCACTTCCACCGGCAACAGGCTCCATTGTTTTAGTTTACAATATATACACCCACTCATAAATAATAAGACTTTTTAAGCACGGAAATACAGATACAAAACTGCAAACTATACCTGTGATGTGCACTGCCGAACTAATTATTTGCAATTTGACGTAAACAAGAAACCAGTTCCGGAAGCTTTCGGTTAAATTCGTCATACTTTCGTGTACCACCGTCACCACCGTCGTCGTCGCTCGTTAGATTGCTGCATTGAACCTGTTGCAACTTTGAAGTAAATTCGCGATTGGAGGATTTTGACCCGACGGACTCAAGCATAAGGTCCTTTCAAGGAGAAAAGTCGATCTTTGTAAAAATTTGCTTTTAATGCTTAATAAGGATGTCACCTGTGCATGTAAAGCATGTTTACCGACAACCATGCAAAATTAATAATAAGTCTAACATCGTTATCTGTTTTAAAATAGATAAATGCATGTTATATCTGATTCTGTATTTGTATGTATGTGTAATATATATCAGTAGGTATATCCACTATTATTTATTGATATTTTTTTAAGTAACTGGCAGTTTTTCCTATGACGAGGAAACAGGCCATAGTGGGGGAATACTTTAAAAAGAATAGGAACTATAAAAAAATTGCTATAAATAATATTGGAAAGTAAAAAAAAGCGACATTTAAAAAAGTTTAAATGGAGAATGATAACCATTTAAACTTTTTTAAATGTCGCTTAGACAGATTTCATATGTACAGTCGAGGACACGTCATGTCAACCCCGTGCCACACGATCCTAGAACTTATGACTTACGAAATAAGGACGCTACAATGTTCATCAAAAAGGGTGGCTCTATCTGTCCTTGACTGTACATTATATGTAATTAATATAGATTCTTGTGATTTTTATCGATATCTTTCATTTAATAACATCCTGTAAAACAAATAAATGCTGCCGAGTCATTGGTGCTCAAAGTACACAAAAATGTAAAAATAAATTTTAGTCCACTTAGAGCACCCAAGAGCACTTTGGTGCTCAAAGTGGAATAGGATCGGTGCTCTTCAAATCGGTGCTCTTCAAATCGGTGCTCAAAGTGGAATACCTCTTGTGTGTAAATAGTGTCCAAGGTATTATTATTATTATTATTATTATTATTAAAACCCGGGACCAGTCGCTTGGGAAGCTCAGCCTCCACCGCAGCGTACAGAGGTAATCTTTGTTTTTTAGGGTTCTGTACCCATAGGGTAAAAACGGAAACCTATTACTAAGAATCCGCTTTCCGTCTGTCTGTCTGTCTTTCCGTCTGTCACCAGGCTGTATCGTGATAGTTAGACAGATGAAATTTTTACAGGACATGTATTTCTGTTGCCGCTATAACGACAAATACTAAATAAAAGAATAAAATTAATATTTAAGGCGGCTCCCATACAACAATTCTTTCAATACCACATACAAACTTATGAATGCACCTGGTTACTTACAAGTAGTGTGAAAATAGCCACACCAATAACTTTGTGAACAACATTTTGCTATGTTAAATCCAAACTATTCATTCCACACCATCCCTACCATTGTACGGTGGTATGGAACGTACGTACGTACCATTTTACGATTTCACTTCATACTTTACATGATTACTGCTGTATTCTTCAGAATGGTAAACAATCTGTAGCTATATAACCATCCTCGTTCAGATATGACGAGCCAGATGTAAACTACAATAACTGAGAAATTTCTAGCACATTTTGATATTCTGTTTCCTGAACCCTATCATTATATAGTTAAACCTACATGGGTGAGTGCCGAAGTCCGTCGCACGCAAGGCCTTTGACAATATGTCTACGTCAAGCGTGAAGTATTTACGGCTTGCGTCAGACTGTCGCTTCACTTACAATGTCCTGACTCCTGTCTGATCGGGATAGACGTTCTGATATGTAGATTTGAACAACGTTTCTACTCACCTAGAAACATTACACAGATTTTGACGCTGCATTGCATATTTAAAATGAAATGCGGTTATGATTTAAAACTTTTTTTATGTAGCCTGCGCTGTTCCCCACTGCTGGGCAAAAGCCTCCCCACTTTGAGTCCTCAACTCCCTATCTATCACAAGCCTTCTCTTGCCAATCAGGGAGATACCTCTCCAGATCCTCTCACCAGCTCCTCCTGGGCCTACCTCTTCAGCAGCGTCCAACTTGAGGTACCAAATCGGTGGCAATCTTTGCCCACACGACACGACAGGTCCGGCCCAGCGCCAATTGAGTTTGGCAGGTTGTGCACCCACGTCCACGTGAGTTATGGAGCGCAGTGTGGTTTCTGACATGAATAATAATAATAATAATAATAATAATAATAATAATAATCCTTTATTATAAAAATCCTTAATAATATTAAACACAGTGGAAATTATAACAGAAACAGTATGCAAAGGTGAGCTTATTTCTAAAAAGAAATTTCTTACAGCTAACCTATGAAGAAAAGAGAAAAATAAAATATAGAGAGGTAGTCCTAGTGTACAATTAAGAGTTAAAAGAAATAAATAAAATCAATATACTATCAAATAAATCACAATACACCCTACGTAATTACTATAAAATAAATAAATAGAATACAATTAATACATAGATACACATGAATACTATGAGATACCCACTATTCGGAAGAGAGGAGATGCTGTTTCAATTTTTTCTTGAAAGTGACCAAGGATTTGCAATCCCTTATAGCGCAAGGAAGTGCATTCCACAATCGTATTGCCCTTAACCTAAACGAGTGCTCGTAAGCAACAGTGTTGTGCTGAGGAATTGACAAAAGTGACACCGTGTGAGATCTCCGAAGTCTATCTCCAGAGAAAAGATACTCAAAACGTTCACGAAGATATGCAGGGTAGCGCGGATTTCTCAAAATATTGAAGAGGAAGGAGAGAATGTGCATATCACGACGAAGTCGGATCGGGAGCCAGCCTAATTCCCTACGATATTGGGACACGTGGTCGTACTTACGAAGTCCGAAGATAAACCGAATCCCGAGATTTTGGAGTCGCTCGAGTTTGTTCAGTAGAGAGTTTGTCCAGACATGGTCCATTTGACTCCTATCATGCTGGACTCCGTAGCCCTTTGACAAACCTTGAGTTTGGACTCTAGGTGATCGGTCAGTGACCACGTCTGGGCTCTGTAGGCCACGCCTGCCCAATCTTAGGGCAGGATTTATATCATACATTGTCTTTGAACTGATAAATAGTATAGACTTTTATCATCGCATATTGGTTGGATATTTTTTAAATCCTTTATATTTCCCTCGAGGCAAATTTACATCCTCCACTTGATCACATCACATTTTAAAAAGCAACCGCTGCAACATCTGACCCCACGATTAAAACTACGCCCGATAATTTCGTACCGCTATTATTATATTATGATCATGATATCGATAATGCCCATTATTATGGAAAGTTAACGACTTTGATCACTTAAAAAGAGGCTGCTTTAAATAACGACAGGAAATTTCTTGAATGTTTAGTCGTTTTTTGAACCCTACCTATATTCTCATAAACTAATATACATTTTAGTCGTATCCTCTATTGTACATATCTCTAGGTATTTATTTGTTTAAAGTAAGCCTAAACAGGAATCCAATTGAATACCATTTGGTTAATAAATCGTTGGTGACTAATTCTCGAAATCGTTTAAACGTTGGCGTTCAGAAACATGTTAACAAATTAACAGATCGTTCTCAGCCGAATTGCCTTTGACGACAGGTTAATGAGAATTCAGAAATCGTAAGGACTGTAAACAGAATTAGTTCTTAATGAGCCAATACTTTTTTAAATAATCTGTGGTTAAAGTCTCTATCTTCAAATTCGTTTCGATTCAAATAGTTTATTTTGTAACGCCACCGGAAACCAGATATATCTTTATTTATTAGGCCACTACGATAGCCGAGATCCTAAAGAATTAACTGAATATTTACGAAGTTACATCATCTGGACTAAGTTTTTGCTCAGAAAAAGCATAAATATATACATAGTCAGGTCATAAGTTCTGTCACATGTTCAATATGAAATAATTTAGACATGTTTATTATTTATGTAAACATTTATATAGCAAAATGAACTTAATAAAACATAGATTCTTATGGTTATAAAGTTTATTCAAAATGACCCCCGCGATTTTGAATACAGGCCTTTATTCTGCGCGGCCAGTCGTCTATCGCAGCACAAACGAGGTCCATGTCAATATCGGCGGCTGCCTTAATCAAGGATGCCTTGAGTGACTCCAAATCAGGATGAGGCTTTGAGCAGGCCTTTTCCTGCAAGTGTTGCCATATCTTGTAATCTAACGGATTCAAATCTGGACTTGAGGAGGGCCAGTCTTCGTGCCGGATGAAGTCGATTTCACGCGCCGCCAGCCACTCCTGTGTGCTTTTCGCTCTATGAGCTAGCGCAGAATCTTTTTGGAATACCCAGTGCTTGTTATTAAACATGGTATGAGAAACAGGTTCCACAAGGTTCTTGAGGACTGTATTTTGATACACAACTGCATTCGTTTTTTCGCCTTTCTCACAAAAATGTACCTCAGTTAAGCCCCAATAAGAGACTCCCAACCAAACCATGAGCGAGGATGGAAAATGACCTCGTTGGACACGCGGAATACGGTTGCTCGCTTCTTCACTGCTGTGTGTGTACACCTTATCATTTTGTTTGTTGTAGCTCTCTTCCACGTTGAAAATTTTTTTCATTCGAAAAAAGAACTTCCCGATGCTTTTTTCCCGCGTACCGCTTCAACAAAGCGCGGCATCTCTTCAGTCTCAGGTCCAATAAACGAGCGTCCAAACGATGTCCTGTTTTTCTTCGATATGCCCTAAGCCCTAAGTCCTCATTTAACACCCTTTTCACCGTGGTCCTGCTTAACCCCATCTGAAGGGCCAACAGTTTCTGCTTACGTATGGGATTTCTTTGAATTCGCGCCTTCACAGCTTTTATCACTGCTGGAGTCCTAACAGAGCAAGGGCGACTACTTCTTGACCTGTCATCTACACTAGAGTCTTCATTGTATCGTTTTATGGTACAATAAACGAATCTTTTGGTTATATTCAAATTTTTCAGTAAGTCGAAAATTTGAATTGGCGCGTAACCGCAGCGATGCAACGCAATAACTGCGACACGGTCTTCTTTAAGTGTCCACTCCATATTTAAAAATGAGGAAAACTCTAAAAAGTACACATTATTATTTTCGTGAAAAATTCGAAATTCGAATTCAATAAACTTTTTTGTGGCCAGCGTTCTAAATTCAAAAGTTTTTATTGTGTGACAGAACTTATGACCTGACTATGTATTTGATTGCATAAGTTTATGTTCACCCCAGAATTTATGAAGAAGTGTCTATTGTATCCAAATAACATATCGAATTGCTCACGAAACACAAACCCTGTCTCCCCAAAACTATTATCAGAACACAAGTGAAATCATATACCAAATACTTTGGCTATACAGAAACACTATCTGAAGTAGGTCGAACTCAGCAGTTCAACGTAAGTTCTGTTACTTCGGGTCTCGGACGCTATTGAAATTTATGATTTTCGGAATAATAAAAGCGAAGAAATAATATGTATGTAATCATATTGTAAGTTCGCTCGAAACTGCAGCAAATTTTACCCCGAAACTTTATTTTATGGAGCAAAATGGCTGTGCAAGTTTCTTCTTGAATTTCATGAGATTCTGAGCAACTACGTCGTGTAGTGTTTGTGTATTGTTCTGAGTTTATCGGTAACTTTGTTCTTTAAATATACCCTCAAATTATAATATACAATCAATAACCTCAATTTTAAATCACGTACATCGCTAATGCTGTCGTAGTTTAAGCGTAGTTCTTTTTGCTGCTTCTATCTGAATAATTGGTTTATGAATTGTACTATATTAGAAATATATGAATTGAACCTCATAATCTTTGACTCTGCCATGTCTATGTCGTAGGATTCTGTCTTTTATTTGGTGACAATGACTCATATAAAACCCTTCAAAACACAAGTAAAGCTTCTATTCAAAAACAAACAAGCGTTACTATTATACTAAGAAGACTGAATGAACTGTTCAAATATATTTTAATATTTATTCTTCTAGTTAGTTTGTAAGCATTGTTGTGTAAGGCCCTTACTTTGTTAACAATAGAATGAGGAGGTCACGAAGGGTATTAAGGAACTCGTGTCAAAAGTTAGGAAGGGATGTGCGTATTACCATAAAGGGCACTCGATGGGCTTAGGTGCAGTTTGTCTCATCATTTTTCTCTGCGTGTTGACTACCTGCCCAATGATCCAACGATAACTAGAAATGTAAAAGCTTGTAGTTCGTGGGGTGTGTAGATATGATATACTTGAGGAATTTTGGTCAATTAACTCGAAAAGAAATTGCTACATATTGTAAACAACAACATTACCCTGTGTCATCTGCATCCCAGCGCAGCTTTCAACCAAAATGTTGAGAACTTACGCACTCAAATCTAGCGAGTGGCTTGTTTAACCTTAGCTCGTTTATCGAATAGAACAAAAAAACTTGTCTCCCACCGAACAAATAGATCATCACGCCGAGGATGTAAGAAAAAAACTTTATTATCTTCTCCAGTTATGAGACATAATGTAACGTACAACAGCCCGTCGTATCCATCACACCCTCCATTAGTTTTTAATCTATTTTTAAAATAGCTTCCTCGAGCATGTTTATTTTTTCTTGTGGATTTATATTTTCGGCCAGACCTTTTGATTTCCTAAGGAGGCCTGTCATAAGTTTTAATGTGACGTTATTTAGTGTTGATGGTGTTTCAAATGATATAACACGCCACTTCCGTGAGGCCAGCTAATTAATCACTTTATAATAGGCGGAACATAGTAGTCTAATTAAAGTGACTTTTGACTGTTAACTAAACTTTTCGAATACGATTTACAAACCTGAGCCCGTTATTCAAACAGGAATTTGGAAAAAGGAAACAAAAAAAATACAGCATAATGCAACATCGCCAAGCTACCCGAATATCAAACACTTTTTATTCCTGTTGTGCGATCTTCCATTTATCCATTGTTTATTTTCCTTATAAAAAGTTAAACCTTGCCTTTTTAGGGCCATCTTAATACGAGACAAGGAAAGTGTTATGTTAAAGAGGTGTGCAAAAACTGCTCTTCTCCTTAAATGGTATCGAAAGATTCCGAATTTATGGTCCTTTTTTGAATGCCGTATTGTAAAGAAAAAGGAACACTTTGGTCACAGTTCTCAAATACGAACAGGTTTAATACTTTTATTTTGTCAATAAGTATACAATAAAGAAAGGCAAACTTAAGTACTTTTTAAAAGGTGCTGCGTATTCTACTATTAAAAATAATAAAAATCTATATATCTAGAAGGAGAAGAATCTTCAAAATAACTCAAGGCCACGTGTCGGTAAAATTTGGATCAACATTTGTGGAGATTAAATTTTTGACACAACCAATATAAAATAAAGTTCACAGTGTAACATGGTTGTCACTTCAGTCGCCTCGGCAGAACAGTGCGAAAATTGTGTGCAAAAAATATTTGCCGCACATCATATAACTTCAAACGAACATATATTATTTGCCCATCTCCAAAATCAGCCTGCAATTCCACCAAACGCTCGCGATAATCACCTCAGTAACGACAACAAATAACAACAAACGACATAATCATTCCCGTCCGCCATTTAACTAATAACAAATAAGACCTCTAAAGCAAATACTTAATGGCGGCGATTAAACTCAACAGAGTAAATGCGTCGCGTGAAAAATCGCGAGACTTAACCCCTACACTGCGGCGGGTGGGGTCGCGCAGACACAGGTAATTAGTAATGTCGTCGAAGCAATTTGTTCCCCGATCCACCTGCTTGTCGCTGCTGAGTGCAATGTTTGTCATGCTAAGCCGCCATTTTGTATCGGTGGATCGTGTTACATTTGCCTAAAATGGTTTTGCTAATTTTGTCTGTACGTAAAACTGGCGAAAGGACAGACAAGCCAGATTTAGTTATTAAAATTTATGGAAAAAGAGTTAACAAGAAACATGACAAAACTTAAGCGGCAAAACTAGGAATATCTGGCGTCAAAAGGACTGAAATTTAAAATCACAATTTTGCATCTCACTTTGAGAAATATTAAAGTAAAACTACTTGGTTTTGTTCCTTTCTTAACCGACAACAGAAAAGTCCAATTTTGCCTCTCATTGTGTATTCGCACTCGACTCAAATCATATTTTAGTTGTCGCTTTTAGTACGGGGGCTTTTGTACTATTGTTCTTCTTGGATTTTCGCTAAAGTAAACGCTAAACGCTAAAGTTAAAAAAAGTTTATATTGTGAACAATTGATGCCCTTCCGTCGAAATCGAATTTCCTAACAACAATAACTACTATAAAGATGTTAAAAACATTCTGTATTTTTATTCTGTTTCTTTTACCACAAATAAAAAATAAACTGACAGGTCATTTTAAGACATTTGTTTCGGTTAGTTACTAATGGCTTGATAAACAATAAAGTACATAGAGCTCCAAGTTTAATTTGACAAGGAGTTTATTTCGTCTCTCTGAAACGTAACTTAACATAAAATCATTGCCTCATCACAGCCTTTTTCCACACGGCGCGCCGTATGAAAAAAGGCGTGGCGGTTTTGCTCAGATTTGGCCAGTTATTCTATAGGTACCCCATTTCGTGTGGGGAGATGGCGATACTGACAGCTCAAAACCCATACATTTTTGACATCGGCAATGAAGAATTTTGCTCACTATGTACGCGTTAAGAAAACGGCCAAAGTGTAGGTAAAACGGCCGGCTCCTGGACCAACAGTTGGCACCGGGCATTGTTGCTTCCTTCAAAATATTAAAAGTTCCCTCAGCGGTGCGGTTATTATTCCTTTTTCCGGCGCTCGGCCGTGTTGGGCGCGTCTGCATAGATAATGCAGCGAGAGCTATTGTTCGCACGGGCCGTACGGATGAATGCGTGAGGTTAAGGGTGAGCCGGTGAAGGGTTAAGTGACGGTCGCAGGTTTCTGGGGGGAATAAAAACCGCATTGTTTCCTTCGTGATAACGCAAAATTTGACAGATACTCAAAATCAGACCTCTCGCTCGTGAAATGAGGGCACCAGTAGCCTTATTATGTACCCCTCATTTTTTTATTTTTTTTAAGGTTCGCGCTTTTGAGCCTTATGCCATGGTAATAAAATTTAAAACCATAACGAGTTTTTGGGTACTACAGTACCCAAGTGCATGAGGGGTTAATGACATTAATCGCAACACCAGTCAAACGAATATTCGACCAATCAGGTGAAGGTTATTTTACACGAACTGTCTTCTCTTGCGATGCAATTGGTTGATTACAAATTTAAATGGCAATCTGCGACTGATTTCAGAAATATACAATATGGTTACAGTATGACATCTTTATTTATTTGAGGATTGATGTATCAAGCGACTTTCAGCTTTAAATGATAGCTCCTGTCAAGCAAGCAAGCACCTTTCTAAACATCATTTGGCAAGGAATACGATAGAAATTTCTGGATATCATAAACATGAACATTTACAACATACAGGCACAATCGTTGCTTGTGGCCCCACACTAGGATACCCTGTGTCGTGGGAACCAGAAACAGTGACGTCACACACATATTTTAAACATACAAGACCTGGGAGTTTTTTTTTCTTTATCCCCAGCCGGTGATCAAACCCGGGACCACCACAGCCACAACCGCTGCGCCAAGCAAGTCGTCGATCAGAGATAGAGATTAGAGATAACCTAACCTAACCTGACCTAACCTAACCTTACCATTGGCTCTTCATATTTGAACGCAACTGTACCACCATCATATTTTTGCAGTTCAACTACGTGTATCTTTTCACGCCACTGCTCGGAAATATGGCCAAAGATGGCTTGAAATGAGAGTAGAAAGTAGTTCTTAGTAGTACAATTCAAAAACAGTCAAACAATGTAGATTTGCAAAGTAAAATGTAGTGTTTAGCGGCCTTTCTTACTTTCTACTCTGCTGTTGGTCGATTATTTTCGGTCGGCATCACACTCCATACCGGCCGAAATGACACAAAATACTCATATAAATGTTCCGGAAAAAAACATTTCCTTGTCATTCCACAACTGCCCTAATGCGAATATCAATATTAGTTTTAATTAAACTGTGTATTATACTGTGTACTCAACCTGTTTTACTTCCTTACATTAGGCGTGAAAAGCACATAGTAAATGCCTCGGTAAAAAGTGCAATAGATGGACTCGCATCTTCGCGGGCCTCACCTGCGGCTCGGCTGCTTACTTTCTATACCTGGGCAACAATGTACTATTGCGGGTATGTTATTTTTCCTACAGGTGTGTTGTAACAACTTCCTCTTAACCATGGCTCATCGTGAATGCAGATAAACAAAAAACAAAGAGAGCCACGCCCCGCGGCCTGTCAAGTATCGCGGCGCCCATCATTGAAAATAATACTATTTTATTATGAACACTGCTGACGCAGGGTATCAAAATGATAGCTGCAAACATCCATACATTCAGTCCGCGAAAAGTATCTAGACAATGAAGCTGAATTCGATTTTTGCCTGTATTTAAAATCCCGATGCATCTACAGTGTTATGGTATAGATCTCCGAGGTCTAATGGGTTTCACGCTTGCTTCTCACACATGAGATGCAGGTTCGATTCCTGATCATGTACCAATGAGATAATTTATCGATTTTAAGTACATTATCGGACGTTCAGCGTTTCGGATGGCGCGTTAAGCTGTAGGTCCCGGCTACTATCGCTACGTGGTAGTGGTCGTTAAGGGCTGAACAAAGGCCAATGGCATTGAGAATTAGACAAAGAAAACAAAAACCCGTCGCATCGCGTCGTAGCAGACTGACGCATGCTCCCGCGCAGAGCCCCGCGGGGCAACCCAAGCTCCGAGACCAAGAAAATTATAGAAAATATTACTAAACTCCTGTAATAATAACATTAAAAATATAATAAAACAACCAATAAATTTCCATTTTTTTTTACCTATTTTTGCGTGTAAGGAAACTGATTTCGTCTCCGAGCGCCTGTTCATTTAGTTGAATAATAATGCATTGCGAAAAATATTTTTAAGTATTAAATATAACAGATATCCGGTAATTTTAAAAGTCCATTCTTATCTCTAATAGACCTTTTATAACATATATTTATCCAAAATTTTTATGTTGTCTAGTTTAGCCTAGAATTTAAGCTAAAGATGCATTTCTGGCCATATTTAATCCCTTAAACCCCTCCATCAACCCGCACTGAGCCAGCGCGGTTGAGTATGGCTTGATCTTACTCGCATCCGGGTAAAGGCCTGAGCCCCCCGGTGGGGACATTAATGGTCTACATTATATTATATTATCTATAGTCTTAGTGTGACGTATTGTTTTAGACAAGCTATACGTCTGTATTGTAGCTTATGATTATTTAACCCTTATAGCTGACAGTAATGGGCATATAAATGCCACTATATTTTTCACATTATGGCTTGGTATTAATCCACAGCCTATTAATGTTCTGCCAAGGAGTTAAACCTGGGTGAGAACTGTGCCCTTGCTGCACTGTTTGTAAAACCTTCACCCGAACCACGACGAGCGCGGCGCGCGGTTTGTGGGAGAGTGAGTGAGTTAGATAGCTCCGTCTCCCACCCTCCCGCGACAAAAACCGCTGCGGTGTTACTTATAATACCTTGGACCCTATTTACACACATTGATCTAGCCCCAAACTATGATTCCCTGTATCTTGGGTACTAGACAACGATACACATACTTATATAGATAAATATTATACTTAGATAGATAAACAACTATGACTAGGGTACAGACATGCGTTCTCATCAAACAAATATTTGCCCCGACCGGAACTTGAACCCTGGACCCTTGGCTTCGTAAGCAGGGTCACTGCTGACTCGGCCATTCGGGTCGTTGTACTTGCTTAGTTGAATCTGCGAATGTTTCTATTTGCTGTCTTGGTGCGCTAGTGACACTCTAAAAGAGTCAAATTCACCTCTTTGTCACTATCAGGAGGTAGGTCAACCTTAAACTGGAGTCCTATCCAAAAGGGCGTCTTAACACAAAGGTAAAATTGACCCCAAGAGAAGGGGAAACTTAGTAATGACAGCTCCTCTGTCGTCAAAGTTGGACGAACAATAAATCAATGTGTCGAATAATTGCTTCTCATTGGGGAAGTCTGAATCAAAAGTTACTAATCACCCCCGCCTTTATTAATAAGGCGGGGTGGAGAACAAATTCTTCGGGAACTTTTCTACCCGAGTTTTGAGGGTTGGGCCCTCTGGGGCCCGGCGGCCCAACGGGTTGCATGATCCCGTGCCCTGCTGGAACGCGGCGATTTAACAAAAAAATACTTTCAAGATTTATTGATTGACATACTAACTGTAGCTAGTCAATTTATTTTCGAAAATATAATGTACGTACGCAAGAACCTTACAAAATTTCCCAAACTTAGCGATAGCTGTAATGTTAACCTAAGAAATAATCACAGACTACTTGCGCCCCGGTTTAGACTCGCGAAGGTTAGCAATTTTTTCAAGGGTCAATGCATTCTCTACTACAACAAGATACCTCTGGAGATCTTGAAATTGCCATTTGAGCAATTTAAAAACCATGTTAAAGCGACTTTGTCGAAAAAGGGATATTACAATGTTCAAGATTACTTAAATGATGGGTCTGCATGGGGTTAATCTGGCTCAACACAGACCTTGCTGTTAATAATTTTGTAATTATTTATTCCTGCTTATTAATTATGATAATGACTAAATATTATATTTTGTATTAGCAATTTTTAAAAAGAGATCTAAAAATCAATCTGTGGGAGTTTCTACGCCCTTCTTCTACCACAGTGGTCCAATGTAGAGAAGTGGCAAAAAATGACGATTGCTAAGTATATGTAAATATCTACAGTAATAAAGACATTTGGAATTTGGAATTTGAATTTGACACACCGCACGCCAAAGCTGCGCGACAGAAGTTTCGCGGCCGATTTCACGTTGGACCTAGACATACTATATGCGCGGAAATCACGCGACAGCAATGAGAGAAATACTATAGATATAAAGATAGAATACGCCCGACCGAAGTTCGGTTTACGCCAAAATGCGACGTGATTTCGGCGAGTGTGTTGCTGGTCAAAGTCAAAGTCAAAGTACTTTATTACTGTAGATATTTACATATACTTAGCAAACGTCATTTTTTGCCTCTTCTCTACATTGGACCACTGTGGGAGAAGCAGGGCGTAGAAACTCCCACAGATTGATTTTTAGATCTCTTTTAAAAATAGGTTGTGCTTAACTAATACAAATATGAAAAATTTAATTGTTATGATTGATAAGCAGGAATAAATAATTACAAAACTATTAACAGCAAGTTCTGTGTTGAGCCAGATCAACCAGGTCGTACGTTATTTTATTACGCAGAACTTCAGTTGCGTAATTTCGGCATGGTGTGTTTTGACTTTTACATATTTTTCCGCTCAAAGATTAGAATTTTATCGAGGCTCTAGAGATTTTTCACATTATATCTTTGTGAGGAAACATCCCCAAAGCTGCAGCGTTTGGTTGGTGGCTATTCCATCGCCACAGATATAGGACTAGCCCCCTGTCACGTAAAAGGACCATTGAATAACTAACTGCACAGTGGGTGCAACTGTGCTTCTGCCTCCGGTTATGGGAAAATTAAAAGAAAACTCTGACAGGACTCCACAGGATATTACTCCGACAAAACGCTACTTTGACATGTTTTTTTTTGTTCTTACATGTCATCCTAACACGAAGGATAAAGGGGGTTCGCCCTGATATTTGGTGTGCCAGCACTGCCAGTTCATAATTAAACGGTATGACATGGATAGATCGTCGCAGTAGTGTTTTCGTACCGTTCATTTCTTTGTTCAATATTGTTTATTTCTTACTTAATTTGATATTTGTTTCAGGTAAATCAGCTAAACGCCAAAAAAAATAATGAAGACAGTCCTTGGTAAGCCACGTACCTAATTTTGTATTTTGCCTATTTAAAGAAATCCTACTTGTTGAACTTTTTAATCAATAATGTTGTTTTTAATAGTAGTTTCTGTGACTGCTGCATAATGCCTAATTATGTACAGTTACATACACTAGTTTATCTACACACATATCATAAGCTCTCTTTGATGTGTTCATTAACCGCATGTTTGACCGGCATTGTGGCTCTGCAGTTGTTTAGCTTGTTCTGTAGTACCAACTTCACGCAGGCGGGCGTCGGCGTTCGAAATTTGAATGTCAGTACCAACTTCACAAACAAACTAGGGACGGCACGCAGGCAGGCGTCGGCGTTCGAAATTTGAATGTCATTATATGTAGAAACGAAACGAGTTTTTACCAAGTAGTTTAACATAATGCTGATCGTAACGTGCGGTTTTTGAACGCAGTAAAGAGGGTTTATGATACGTGTGTAGATAAAATGACAAATGTCACATATAAAGCATACGGGATTTCTTGAATCTGGCCGCACCACCTTAAAGTAACCGATAAATCGTCCGCGCACGGCTTTGCTCAATTGATTCCCGGGCAAATTTATCGCTAAATGAATATAATAAAACGACACCAGCATCATCATACATTTATCACGGACAACGGACAAAACAACGAGAAATCAAAAGGTCTCCAATAATAACAGAGTGTGCGAAACAATAAGAAACGATTTCGAGAAGCGTGCTCGGCGACTGACTGGCTGGGTTCCCTACCTTTGCCCAGAAGAGGCTTACAGACTAACAGTCTTACCTATAAAAAATAACTTATTTATGTTTGTAGACCTGTTTAAGAAAAATCCTCTTTAAACCTTAATGAGAGATGTATGTTTTTGTGATTTATGAAAGAACAGCGAGTCAGTTTTAACTAAAACACTGTGGTAAGTTCGTTTATTCTTTTAGGTTCTATCGATGTCGGCTGAAGAAAGAGAATCCAAAGCCGTGAACATAATTAAAAAAAAACTGTGTATGTGTCAAAATTTACTCTGTGTTCCAACAAACAAAAAAAAATAACCAAAATAAATTCTCAGTTTAACGAAACTCTTTGTATTTGGCATATGGTGTACTGTACACCCAAGAGGATATAATATGTGATAATGCCTAAAATGGCCTCATCGGACAGTTATACATAGAAGGGTTTGTGCTACTTTAAGTTGTAGAAGGTTTATAACGAACCTAAATTACAGATTTCATTTTATTAATCAAAATTTCGTGAGAACGGATTGTAAGAATGTTTTATGTGTGTTTTAGAGAAATTTAATAACACTGTAAGAACCTCCACGTTCCACGATCGTGCCTTCATCAATAAACGATAATGTTTGATGAATAAAAATTGAGGGGTCCTTGAGTCATGACTCCTGTTATTTAAACATATACTAAATATTCCCCACATACGAGGGGTAAAAGAAGCTAAATCTGCAGCTTGAAAAATATTCCCCAAATAAACGAATACCTCCCGTAGCTTCAAAAAGCATATAGTAGCACGATTATGAGTCGGAAGCACAAATATTTACGCATCGAAAAAGTGTTCGACGTGAACCATCAATGACTTAGGTTTCGTTTCATCTGGACTCGAATTCTTTTTTGAGATGTCAAATTATCGTGCTCGCAGCTCAGTATCTTTGACAGGTGTTGCGACTCGGAACGTGATTGTAGTTTTGGAACAATAACTGCCAAACTAGCGATGGATTTTATTCGCATCGTTAAAAAAACACTGTTCAAATCGCTTTAAATAACGCTTTAAAAACATAAATTTGAAAAATAACTGGAAAGAAAGAAATAACCAGTGAAATAAAAAAATCGACCAATCAGAACACGGTAATTTTACGTGAGTAATTTCCTCGCGATGTCATTGGTTAATTTTGAATTTTAATGGCAATGCCACTGATGTCAGACATACATAAAAAGGCGACATACAGAATGCAGCAACAGATCTCTGAACCAGCACAACAATCGGCAACAAAGGGTGCTCCGCGGTCCACAATTTGCTCCATTGCGCCGCTCATTTTAATACGACGACGCGCCAATATAATTTTGTGTCCGCAATTTCTGCGCCCATTCTTTCTGGTCACAACGTGAAATAATCTTGCGCCTTGCGGATGGCGCGGCACGTGACCGGCGTGGCAAGTTGTCTCCCTGACCCCCGCTTTGCTAACGGGTTATGAAGACAAGTTGTGACAGGTGGTGTCCGTGACTGCGTCAATTTTGGTCAACCCTCATGATTTTGGGGGTTATTTTTTGGGCGTATCAGGAATGTGATATTTTGAGGTGTTGCTTTCTTTGGGAATGTGATACTGTTCAATTTGGGGTGTTCTGAGTTTTGTCTGGCGCAAGCTATACATAAATAAATGAGGCCATCGATCACTAGTTTACAGAATCCATTAGGAAGTCTGATTTATCTGCATAGAACTCTAGTTTTCCATTCCGGTGATGTACTGATGAGTTACCTACCTATCTTCATTACGTACGTCATACGGACTTTTTGCGGAAAAGATAACATGGCCTATTTAATAACTGGCTAACTCTGCGAAGCCGTATGGAAAGACATGAGATAATTATAATAATAATAGTAACTTGGATACTATTTACACACATTGATCTAGCCCCAAACTAGGATTCCCTGTTTCTTGGGTACTAGACAACGATACACATACTTATATAGATAAATATTCTACTTAGATAGATAAACAACCATGACAAGGGTACAAACATCCGTTCTCATCAAACATATATTTGTCCACACCGGGACTCGAACCCGGGACCCTTGGATTCGTAGGCAGGGTCACTGCCGACTCGGCCATTCGGGTTGTCAGAATGAGACGTCGTGAGACCCTAGTTTGTTTTAGTTTCTGTAGAATTTGCAACATCCTACTAAAGCACAACATTTGTATACATCAGCACCGTACGTTCACACTACACTTTAAAAGGGTTTTTTACCGAGGCTCAGCCTTTGGGTCTAGTCTAGCCTTTGCAAGCTCGGCTTTAGAAAGTCACGCGTGCAGTACAAGTAGGCATTCATGGAAGTCAGGCTGAGAGAACAGAGATGGGAGAAAAATATTTGAGCACATTTTTCATCACAGTTCCAACATAAATGCACCTAGAAGAATACCTGGCTGGCCAGCTAGATTCAGATTTCTCACTGGAATCGAAAGAGGTTAAGGTTTGCTATACGTTTTTGGTTATCGGCCCGCTTTATGTGTTTTCGAACTACGCGCCACCTCATTTGAACAGAAGAAAAAGAAAAAATCCATCTGGCAAAAAACAAGCACACGAAAATGTCAAACCTTTTTTCCACCCTTTCCCCGCGAGGCGTGAGTGTTCGAAATTTAAAATTTAATTAAGGCGGCCAGTTCCTGCAGTGAGCGTTAATCTTGTAAAGGCTGCTACACACGCGCGGCTCACGTACAAAGCAATTTTTAATTGCATCGCGTCTGAAAGCGCCCGTGTCTTTGCCGCTTTACGATTGATTTAAAAGCAAAAAGCTTAGGCTGAGGCGCCTTAATGAGGAAGAAACGTCTGAGGATTGGAAAGGGTGACGGTGGAAATAACTGCGGGTGTTTTCTGCCGAAGTCTTATTTCTTGTGTTGTCAAAAAACTCACTTTATTGAACGGCAATGGTCTAGCCCCCTGTCACCCTAAATTAAGTGCCTAATAATGTTGGTCTTTGGATTTTGTTTGAAACACAGTAAAAAGAGTATTCTTTAATTCCATTATCCATTGAAGTATTGAGAAATAAACATTGATGTAAGTAGTTCATATAAAAAACAGCTGTCGCAGTAAATTTAGCGTGGCGCCAAAATCACTGATTAATTTTCCGATAAATCATTCAAGCCGGTCACTTCATGCAGTTTTTTACTTCATCCATAAAACAAACACGGAATCCAATAAAGTCCATTCATTCTGCTGGATTTAACCATAAAAAACAATGAGGTTGAAATCGGTTCGTTGCTTTGCTTATTACATAAATGCTGCCAATGGCGTGACGGTTCACAAATGTTAATACGCTCATATTTTAGAAAAACGTGTCCAAAAATGTAACTCATCTTTCACCTCAATTTCAACTCAACGGGGAAAAGGACGAACGGGGACCGAGTAGACGAACGGGGAAATGGACGAAGGGTTCCGAATTGACACGAACTATGAAACAGGCACTCAAAAATCTAGCTGTCAATGGGCAAAAGGTCGCCAAGAGTCGTCTTTAGATGGCAAGTGTCGTCTACGGACGCCCAAGACGTCTACAGCCGTCGCGAGCTACTTGTCGTGGTGACGCGTCACGAATGAGATAATCACTCAGAAGCGCTCACATACGCTAGACGTGACTGAGTATTTGCACTCCCCGACAGTGCTAGGCAATATCTTGTATTTTTTTATTTATTCTAATGTAGTTGTAGTGGTTTTGCAATCTTAGGGTTCTGGGTTCGAATCCACGTTCGGACATAACATTATTCCCTTTTTGTTTTTGATGGGATTCACGCTTGCTTCTCACACAGGAGATACAGGTTCATTTTACGGACGTCCTAACGATGCTGGAAAACATCGTGAGGAAACCTTCTTTACTCCATAGCTGCGGCGATGGACTGGCCCCCTGTCACTCAAAATGGAGTATTGAATAACTGGCTCAAAGTGGGCACAATTCTGCCTCTGCCAACCCTTTTGGGAAAAGGCGTGACGCTATGAGATGTGTGATGTATTTTTACTGCTTAAGTATTCTTTAAGTTACAACATGGTGAGGCCTTTGCCCAGCAGTGGGGAACTTAACGGCTACAGAAAAAAATGTTTTCTTTCAGACCCGCATGTGACTGATGTTTGTGATTAATAAACCAAACTTATTTGAAAAACTCATTTTCTGGTTTGAAAGATTAGACCTCTAGTTTGGTCCCTATGTCTGCTAATTAGAAGTCTGCATGTCCAGCTGTTTGGTTTCTAATTAGAAGTCTGCATGTCCAGCTGTTTGGTTTCTAAATAAAAAATACTCAACTATGATGTTATCCATGTAAACGTAATTGCGTAATAGTTTTTCTCTTGACCCCTGGGACAGTCTTTGGAGCGCTTCGGTTTACAGATTCGTGGTGGCCTGAGGAACACAAGCGTTAATTTTGGGCACTACTTGGTCCGACTTCCATATTTAAGTTGTTAATGCCCTTTTGACTCTCTTCCTACTAGTGGTTCTGTGAAAATAGAAACAGAAGATCTCGCTTGTTTAAAATTTCAAGCTTGTAGGTCTGTTAGAAGTATGTTAGAATTTTGAGGATCGGTGATGACTCGGTCAGTGACAAAATGGAGGAACATTGAAAGGCTGTCGATTCCAATCTATTGGTTCCAATTTATATAATTCCGGGAATTTGCCTATATATATATACATATATATTGTGGCCTATTAGTCACAAAAAATCAGGTATCTAGCTGTATCTATAACATAGTCACAGGGGGATCGACACTACCCCGAAATGTTTCCCCCTGCACAGCCTCTTTTATTTTTTTTGTAACATCTTATGAAGAATGAAGTACTGAGCCTCCTGTGCCTCTCAAATTTCATTGACATCCGTTAATAAATAACACTAGAGCAAACTTCCCTTGTTTCCCCCCCTATTTTCCCCCCAACTGGACGCTTCGCTCGCTCGGTCAATTACGGTTCCTAAGAAACAGCCCGCGGACGGACGGACGGACAGCGGAAGCTTAGTTACGCGCACCCATTTGGCACCCTTCGGGCACGAACACTAAGATTAAAGATCAAAACTCTTCACGTAAAAATTTAAATAAATTCTGATAACGCACAAGTTGGTTTAGGTATCGATACATTCGGTCCTCTAAAATTATAAAGTCTACAGCGAAAGTTTGTAACTGCAGCGTCAACAGATGGCACCAGGGTGCCGAATTAAAATGAACCCCAAGCGAGTTTTGTGAACGTACCCCGCCCAAGAAAGATAAACAAAGTTTTCAGCTCGGTGTTGCTATGTAGTATTAAATTCGGCTAAACTTCCACTAAAGTATGTACCCGTATCACCAACCGCAAAAGAGGTAAACCATTCCTTATGCGCTGGGCTATAAGGTCGGCATAATATGACCTTTAAGCAAAATCTTCTGCTTCTTGTACGAAGATCGCGACTCGTTTCCGTAAAATGCAAATTTCTCTGAATTTTGAGTTGTTTCGGCAAACAGAAGTAACAAAATCTTTAGTGCTGAAGAGAAGTTAGTTGAAAGGATGAAACGAAAACAACCAATTGGAAATAATTGAACTGGGTTCACTTCACTTTAATGTAAAGACAATAAAGGATCCTCAATTTTTTAATAAATACAAAAATGGCGCAAAATTTAATAGGGAGGAGTATGAAGACCTGATCGCCATCCTCTAATAGTGCGTGACTATTAGAGGTTGGCGATCGTAGTATTTTGTGCGATCCCCTAAGTTTGTTTTACCTATACATGCCTAGCCAAGGAGCATAAAGCATAGATTATTCGAATTTTGGATTACTGTCAAAGCGAGATTGATATTTAAAAAACTTTTATCACCCATAACTACGTCCTTTAACTATAGCAGAGTAACATAGCATCCTCACGCATTTTCGCATGTGAAAAACATTGAGTGCTAGAAAAAAGCCAAATTCGAGTCGCAATCGTATAGGAATGGTTCTGTACCATGAGATCAATATCATCATCGTCATGATCAACCCATCAGGGAACCCACTGCTGAGCGAGCCCGAAGTAAAGGCCTCAAGTACACACCATAGCACATTCAACTCTGATCTGCCAATGATAAGATAAAGACACCGAAAACATACTGGCTCTGGAATGGACACGGTCTTAATTTTTTTATGTTTTGTGGTCGTAAATAAACGCTAGGGGATCTGTGAGAACAGTAGATCTCGCGAGCCCTTCGACGTACATACAATACTTAAACATATTGTCACGACTGACGGACAAAAGACATTTTTATAATGCGATACATGTTAATTTTGCGCAACAATTTAACGAATAAAGTCCAATTTTAAATTGAATTTCAGGTGCTTAAAATTTACAGTTAATAACACAACATTGCTTCTAGCCCCACACTAGGAAACATATATCTTGGGAAGCAGAAACAGTGACGTGCCGAAGAAATGTGCCTCTGCCACCCCGTAAGTGAAGAACGTGATGCTATATATATATATGTTTTTAGGCAGTTATTTAAATCACCTGATGCGGGTCAGATCCTCTTACTGACAGACAGACAGGAGAGCGTGTAATAGGACCCGTTCACACTCTTCGAGTACTAACCGTACGGAACCCTAGAAACGAAATAAAAACATCGAGCTTTCGTAAATAGGTCAAGTCTCGGTAGGCTGGTCTCGCTTTGAAGAACTAAAAGAGTTGTTTTTTAACGTAATTAGTGTAGCAAGCTTTGCCGAGCCAACTACGGTTGAACCCTAGTGTTGAGGGGGTGCGGTATGCAGATTCGACACTCTTGGCTTTAAAACTAACTAACTAAAGAGCTAAATTAACTTTGAGATTTCGGAAACAGCTTCAACGATTTCGATCAAATTATGTATATTAGGGGTTATTGGGAGCAAAAACTATCGGTTTGAATGCACATTATCATGCATATCTTCTTAACTGTAACTTTATTATACACTTTTAACCTAACCTACCCTGACCTGACATGACCTAACCTAACCTAAACTAACCTTACCTAATCTAAATTAAAATAACAATAGCTGTAATGATCAATAAAGCAACATAATCCACTATAGCAGCATCAAGCTAGATGAGTGGTCAAAACTCGGAGCAAGAGATGCTGCACCCAGTAGCAGCAAAACTACCAGCGGCGACCACCAGCAGAGGATGCCTTAACTCAATTATCGTATCGTCGCCTCAGGGGGAAGATACGTCAAACATAGTAACCGAGAAAGAAAGAACAGCAAATAATAGATAAAGATAAATATTTTTATTTGCTAAGATAAGGGTACAAGTAGGTAGTAATATAATAGTTTATGAACACCTTATCAGCTATTATTTTAACCAACACCAAAACAACAGGCGTGAGAGTTAACCACTTGAGACTGGCCAAAAACCAGTTGGTAGTCATAAGCTGCTCCAAAAAAGAGGAACTCTAGAGGGTGACCCAAAAGATAAGGGGATCATAGACATACCTCAAAGTTAACAAAAGATACGATGAACTATATCACAAAAGAGAATCTGCTGAGATTCATCCACACATGTCACAAAACGGACACCTTCTCAATGGCATCCTAAAAACGGCAAATGACATCGAGGTGAAATACCGTAAAAAGGCAAAAAACCCGCTAGCGTCCGTTGTTGCAATGCACAAAGTACTTAGGCTATGGACACGGCAGAAAATTCTGTGAGAAGCCTGATAAATTATATAACAATTGCAGTGAGCCGCACATCACAGCAGAATGCCCTTACATGATCTACTATGAGAAACCAAGCTGCAAAAACTGCGTACGTGCAAAAATAAATGCCAAACACAATGCTTTTGTTTGATAAAGATTGTCCTATCCGAAAAAAGTGGGACGCATTGGCTTGCTCAGCGGTAGCAAACTTCTGACGTTGTAACAAGGACTCAAACTGGTGGAAACAGAGAGGTAAAGTGTTATTTCATCCAGGCAAATTTGCAAAGGAAAAGACCGGCAACGGAGGAATTAATACCAGAAGCAGGCAGTCGAAAAATAAAAACGCACTAGTACAAGAGCCATACATGGGCTCTACAGGGGAGATGTTGACCTACCCAGGAGCTAGAGTATTTCAGAGTTCTGGAACAAGCTGTAAGCCCATGTGGTGGTCATGGAGCAGTAAGCCATAGCGGTCTTCGATAATGCAGTAGAGGTGAAAATGAGCCCAACTCTAACAACACATAATATCGTAGTCGCAATCATATCACCACATTGGTAGTGTCGGTATACTTTGGGGACACCTTAGAAATTTAACCATATCTTGAACAACTAAGACTGAAAACATCCGGGGCTGACAGAAGAAACACTGAAAGAAGGGCAACTTTCACGCATGGTACAAGTGGTGGGGTAGCAAAAGTGTGGACGAAAGGGGTAAAACCCTACTGGGGAACCTAAAAGAACTAAACTTACATGTGCTAAACTGCGGAAACGTCCCAACCTTTGACTCAATCAAGGGAGGCAGACGATATAAAAGCTCGACAATCATAATAGCTTGTTCTGACAGCGTCCTTCGACTCGTGGAGAAATGGAAAGAGGATCCAGATATTATCTCCTCGGACCATAATGCCATACAACTAGACCTGACCATTAAAAAGAGGGATGGTATCAATTACAAACACAGCAGTACAAGGGTCTACAACTCTAAATAAGCCGATAGGAAAAAATCACAGCAAAAGTTAAAAACCTTGTTTTCAGAAAATTAAATAACCAAACTAGTAATCGATGATGATTTGGAGAAAACAATAAACGGCTATATATATATACGCTGAAACTTTAACATGTAAAGAAACCATCCCAGAAATGAGAATGGTAGATAAAACATATCTGCTGGCTGAAACAAACCATGACGACAAAAAAGCAGGATTATATACGAGTACATGGAAGACAAATACAACTGCAAAAAATAGGCAAGCAGAGCCCAAACTGAGAGCGGAAAGCAATTCTGTCAAACACAAAGTAAAAAGCGTCTGGGATGGAAAATATAGTTAGCATGATAATAGATATGTAAATAAAAAAAGGGTCATGTGCGAGTCTCACTCGGGCACTAAGGGTTCCGTACCACCGTACAATGGTAGGGATGGTGTGGAGTGAATAGTTTGGAGTTTACACAGCAAAATGCTGTTTACAAAGTTATTGGTGCGGCTACTTTCACACTCCATGTACGTAACCAGGTGCATCCATAATTTTGTATATGGTATTGAAAGAATTGTTGTATCCCATACAACAATATTTAAGGGGGCTCCCAGCCCCCGTAAATATTGATTTTATTCTGGTTTCTAGTATTTTTTGATATAGCAGCAACCGAAATACATCATCTGTGAAAATTTCATCTGTCTAACTATCACGGTTCATGAGATACAGCCTGGTGACAGACGGACGGAAGGACGGACGGAGGGACGGACAGAGGAGGCTTAGTAATAGGGTCCCGTTTGGCACCCTTCGGGTACGGAACCCTGAAAATCAATCAATATATAAATATATATATATGTAAAAAGGAGATTAAAAAGGAAAAACATGCAAGATAAAAAATATACGTAAGAATTACCTAAAGATTAAGCCTGTTGATATGATAAGCTCATTTATGTTCCTGTTATCAGCGACCGAGGTCACAATGCATATTAAGACATGCCAATTGGACAAAAAATAAAGAGCAACGTAATACATCATGCATGATAGCTATAAAAGTTTTAAGAATATTTACGTCGGAGAGAGATCGGATATTCGGATGATTATTTACCTAAAGTTAATTTTTCGCTAAATAAAAGTACGGAAGCCGCTTCTTAATAAAATAAATGAAAATGCATCCCGGGATTCCGGGATTGAATAACTATTTGGAAGCATATTTACTAAAAGTAAATTTTAATTCCCGATGCAAATATGAGTGTGTGTAGGGTTTAAGAGGGGAGGCAATGTGTGTTAGTGGAAAACAAATCATAAATTTAAATAAATATTTTAAATGTAGGTAAATATACATCCGATTCTGTAAGCAGAACACAAAATTTGGCGATCTCGGTAAAAATTGCATTCCATAATAGCCAACACCTCAACTTTAGGAAAATATGCATCCAATCATCCGATCTCGTATAACCCACATTGACAATAACTCTTCCTAACCTAACCTAACCTAACTGTGTAAGAAGCAGGAATAATTACGCTTCTAAAAAGTATGAGAATCGATCTTTCAGTGACCCTTATGTACAATTGTATGTGTATTATGTAAAATTCAATTAAATTTTCAGGTCAATTTTATTTGAACTCGAACACTTTTTCACTCTGGTATTTGTTCCTGCTTGAGCCACTGTAACTTTACTATACACGTTTTTGTGAAAAACTAGCTCGTTAGACCTCCCTCTCACTCAGTCAGTTCAAACTTTTCACTGAATGTGGTATACAGGGTGGCCCAATTAAACTAACTTATTCAGCTACAAAACCTATTGAGTGTCTTCTTCTCGAATCGAGGGTCATCTCAGACACGAGCATCCCAAAAAGACGCAATTGCGATAGTTCCTTCGATATCCTCGTATATTTATTGTAGTTATGAAAAAATAAGGCAATTTCACGAATTAATTTGACTAATAAATCGTTCTAGACATATTAAACATATATTTCTCCAAAAAACTGAACACCGTTGCAAAGTGACGTCGGTAAACCCTTTTTCTTTTTAAACACTAGGGATATTACCCAAAAAATATATCGAACGATAGATCAACAATAATTGAATGCAATGATGACTTCATTCAATTCAGATGTTTGTAATCCGTATCGTTCATTCTTTTTAATCAAAGTTTTTAGGATTACCTTACAACGAAGCTAAGACTAACAGATATCAAATGTTACCTTTTACAATGGCCCTACAATAGCATCTGTTGAGTGCCTTGCAGTTTATTTAAGAATATAAAATAAATACCTTTAGACATGATTATATTCAAATCCATGATCCCTCGCGCGTGTGCAGTCTTGACCGCTACTGAATACGTGTTTATAAAATTATTTGAATAAGTATTTTTTCAAACAAAATGTCGGATTCACAGAACCTTCAATACACCTAGTTAAACCGTTCCCCCCCAAACTCTATCAAAGTTCCAAACAAGTTGGAGTAATTAAATAGTTTTCCAACTATTTTTAGGTGGACTCGTTAGGAAAGTGCTGTCTTATAGATTTAAATCTTCGGTCGCTGACAGGAAATCTACGCTAACTCACTTTAACCTCAAGGAAAGACGCTGTAGTGCAGACGCTGATGCTAAGTTAATAAAACATATTTGCAGCATTGAATCAAGATAAGTTTAACTGTACATACTTGTTCGGCCTTTGAATACATTTAACATCTCCAAAAGTTTTCGGCCGAGCGGCCAATTCACTATATAACAAGAAATAGTTGCATAACGTCTGCAAGAAAAAAAATGGTCAAGTGCGGTTCCGTACCATCGTACAAGGAAAAAAACATAAATCCTAAATAATTAAACCAAAACAAAAAGAAAAAATATATGTGTTCTCTGGGAATCGAACCCGGAACTTCAAGATTGCGAAACCGATATGAAACCGACTCAGCCAACTCAAAGTTATTAAGAGCAGCGAAATTTATGGTGATATTGAATCATGATGTTATGAGGTATTTCGCAGGGGCCTTGATTTAGAAAATCAGTCGGTTGTATGAGGACCGTCTTTTATTTTCAAAACGGCAAAAAATATAATGATCACCATTTTTTTTTTCTACCCAAAATGGATAAATGAACACCAAAAGTTGCAAAAAATATCAGGGCAAAATACTGGGGTAGCTTAGGTAAAAGGTAAAGGGGGTGAGTGAAGCGAAGCCCTCTTTATCCTTCGTGTTAGGTTCAACATGTAAGAACAACAAAAAATACTTAAAACATAAACTTAAGTACACAAAACATACAAAGAAGTTTGGTGATTATCCAAACACAATTTGGTGGACATTTCTCCATTCTGGCAGTAATTTCGAATTTATTTATAGCAAAATAGGTGTGTTTTTGGTAATCGTTTAAACATAAGCCTTTCAAAATTGCGTGTAGTTCATTATTTCTTGCTGTAGTGGCAACAGTAAAGCACATTCTGTGAAAATATCAGCCTTCTATCTATTTCGGTTGATCCAATAGAGCCCGGTGACGGACGGACAGACAGACGGATAGCGGAGGCTTAGTAATAGGATCCCGTTTGGCACAATCGGGGTACGGAATCCTAAAAACTAGGCATAAAAGACCTAGGATTTCTTTCTAAGAATTTCCTCGACTCAGTCGCGCACTAGTTAGTACTTAATCTCAAAGCAGAGTTTACCAGTGTCTGGCCGCAGGTTCAAGGTTGTCCCGCAACCAGTTCGGACTGATACACAGCCGGAGACTGCCTCTCAGTCTACCGCTGCCTCTGGTCAGCTGATTCAATTCACAGCTGCTGATGTGGCACGCGCAGTACGGAAGATTAAGAGAGGAAAGTCGCCGGGCCACGATGGTTTAAGTGTGGAGCACTTACTATGTGCGGGAGATAAGGTTTTTGTAAAGTTGTCAGCATTTTACAACATGTGTGTCAGGTTTTGCTACCTCCCTGTTGCCCTCATGAAAACTATTGTGGTCCCAATAGCAAAGAACAAAACGGGTGACCTTGCATCTGCGGCCAACTATCGTCCGATCTCCCTGGGGACCGTTATAGGTAAAATACTGGAACGACTTCTGCAGCTTGAAGTGGTGAGCAAGCTAGAGATAGATGACGCGCAGTTTGGCTTCCGTCCTGGTCTTTCGACAGACTCAGCAATAATGAGTCTGAAGCATGCAGTAAACTACTACAAGGATAGGGGTACGTCAGTTTATGCATGCTTCCTAGATTTAAGCAAGGCGTTTGATTTAGTGAATTATAAAATTCTCTGGAACAAACTGCTGAGCTCAAACGTTCCCAAGGAGTTGGTGGGTCTCTTGAGATACTGGTACAGGGGCCAAACGAACTGTGTGAGGTGGGGCGACGCGACGTCTAGCGAATACAAGCTAGAATGCGGAGTTCGCCAGGGGGGCTTACCTCTCCGGATCTCTTCAATCTCTACATCAATGACCTAATTGTGAGGTTGAGGGGCACCAAGGTCGGTTGTCATGTTGGGGGTGTTTGTGTAAACAACCTCAGCTATGCGGACGACATGGTGCTCCTAAGCCCCTCTATCGAAGGTTTATGGAAACTACTTTCAGTTTGTGACCATTATGCCGATGAACACGGACTGAAGTACAATGTCCAAAAAACTGAGATGATGGTATTCAGGGAAGGCAGAGGTCCGGAGAGGGTGCCCAAGATAGTACTGAATGGCTCGCCGGTTCGGGTTGTAGATCGTTTTATGTACCTAGGTCACATACTGACGGAGGACCTTCGTGACGATTGTGACATGGAGCGGGAAAGAAGGGCGCTATCTGTCAGGTGCAACATGCTCGCTCGCAAGTTCCACAGGTGTAACCAAGATGTTAAAGTCATTCTGTTCAAGGCATTCTGTCAAAACCTTTACACATGTCACCTGTGGATCAACTACACGAGAAAATCCTATAGTGCCCTGAGGATTCAGTACAATGTCAATTGTCAATTGTAAGACGGGCTGATTTCCGCAACTCGACGACGAAAGCGCCTATTTTGCGTGTGGGTGGGAATGCGACATCATTCGAGCCAACCCAACTCCTCCAGGAACGCCAGTAGGCCCTTTACGTTACCGACTATCCCTGGAAGGTCCCTCGATTGACCGAGGTGTTTAGCCCTGTAGTCCGCTACTCCTGTGCACTCCATGAGGACGTGAGCAGCCGTTTCTTCTGCCTCCAAGCAGGCTCTGCAAAGGGGGCTGTCGGTAACACCTAGGACATATAGATGTTTGTTAAAGAAACCATGGCCAGTAAGTGCTGCTGTTACCAGTCGCATGCGCGGCCTACTAAGTCGAAGCAAGGTCTTAGCCAGCCTAGCGCTAGGGGACGGCAAGGCCAGCTTAGCCTGCCTGCACTCCTCATGGTTTGTCCAAAGAGTGGCATGATCATTCCTGGTCGACTCTCTCAGAAATGAGCGTACCATCTTGAAGGGAAGAGGGATGATAGGTTCGGGACCATACGCTGTCAAGCTAGATCCTTTACGCGCCAACTCATCCGCTGCATCGTTACCTCTTGATCCGCTGTGTCCTTTTATCCATTGAAGGATTACGCGGTTGTGTTGACATACCTCCATTAGTCGTTTGTGACACTCGTAGATTAGCCCTGAGTTAATAGTGTTGCTATTTAGGGCTTGTAGGACGGCCATGCTATCCGAGAGGATTCGAATGGAGGAATCTCTTACCTTTCTCGATGCTATGGCATTAGCGGCCGAGATGATGCCCATGCATTCAGCTTGAAGATCAGTACAATGATGCTTTCCGTATCCTCCTCAGGCGGCCGCGTTTCTGTAGTGCGTCGAGCATGTTTGCAGACGCGGAAGTGCCTGACTTCTTCGCTGTCTTAAGATCCAGGGTCGCCTCCGCGTGGGGGAGACTGAGAGGCTCGGGAAATGCAATCGTGCGTGCCGTTTGTGACGATATCTGCAGTTTATTGCATAGACACTGGCTCTCTGTACATATGAGTGCTTATAGAAAATAGTAAGTTATTTATAATAATTATTATTCAATTATTTAATATTTCTTTTTTTATTATTTATTTTTTTACAGTTTTACAATTTTAAATGATATATATATCTGCTTTATTTTTATGTCATTGCATTTTAATTTTATTGCATTTTAATGACTGTGTACTGTACATTTTCTGTGATATGGGTACTTTACCTGAAAACGTTATTATTATTATTATTATTATAAAATTACCTTTGATTTCACTATCTTTAATACCGATTTGTCTTTTTTATCCCAAAACTATCGATTTATGTTGGGGGGGGAATTCGGATGGAGCTGGAAGGTGGTAGAAGGAACCCTAAGGACCATGTCAAATTCGTACTTAGCACTCCCATGGTCTGCGGACGATGGGGGACGAAAAATGGGGGGCTGCGGGGGCGGGAAAGAAGAGTGCGGGCGGTTCGAGAGTGCTGCCTACGAATTTGACAAGCTAAAATAAATCCATCGAGTTCGGGCTCATTCGTTGCGTTTTGACAAGCCCTAATCATTTCTCCTGACGATGTTCTCATCATTGATAGAGCTGGCAAGTTTTAGACGCAATACTGGTATTCTTACTTTTATAGTAAATCCATTGTGTTGGGCTCATTTGATTCGTCATAAAAAGACCTATTGATATTGATAGGGTGTTTAATTTTGAACGACTACAACTAGTAGCTCTGTGTGCAGTAGACCTCGCGAGTCTGTTGGTGGAAAGCTGAAGTATTAAAATACAAACTTAAGAATGTACCTGGTAACGTAAATGGAGTCTGAAAGTACCCACCTGATAACTTTGTAAACTACATGGACTCTTCACCAAAATTCATACCATGATGATTATATTAACTTCCTTCTTAGTCCCAACAGGGAGAACGCGAGTTCGGACTATGCTCTGAATACTCCTTCAAAACGGATGACCTCTGTGATGCTGTGGTTGTGGCTCTGCCTGCCATGCAAGAGGTCCCGGGTTCGATCCTCGGCTGGGGATAAAGAAAGAAAAAAATCCAATTTTTGGATGTTAATATGTGAGTGACGTCGCTGTTTCTGGTTCCCGCGACACAGGGTATCCTATTGTGGGGCCAGAAGCAATGCAGGTGCCTGTTTGGAAATTAAAAATTTATGTTGGGCCTTCCTTTTCCTATGCGGGGTGGTCGAGGCATAATTATGCCCATATTCAGCCAGTTATTCAATATTCCATTTTGATTGACACGGGGGCTAGCCCTTCGCCACTGCTATGGAGTCAAGAAGGTTTCCTCACAATGTGTTCCATCATCGTCCGTTTAATGTACTTAAGATACATTACTCAGCTCATTGGTCAGCACCGGGATTCGGACGTGCATCTCCTGCGTGAGAAGCCAGGATGAAACCCACTAGATCAGCGGAGCTCTTGTGTTTACCTACTTATTTTGTTAAAATTATCAGGGAAAACTTTAAATATGTTACAATTATTTTTCCAGTGATATTGAGGCAGCGTCTAGACTACTAGTTTTAATTCAATTCCCGACAGTGATCCGAATAATTGTGTTAAAACCAAGGCTTTTTGCCACTGAGCAAGTGAGCGACTTACCAGAGAGTTAATGACTAACCACGAGAAAAGTTTTCTGTAAAAAACCTTAAGTAGTGGTGTTTTAAAGATATAACTGTCACCGGAAAATAATACGATCCGCAAGTTTATAAATTTCCTAGGAAATTTATAAACTTCCTTCTAGATTATATTAGGTTAGGTTAGGTTAGGTTAGGTTATGAAGGTTATGTTAGGTTAGGTTGGGTTAGGTTAGTATATTTATAAACTTGCGGAAAAAATATTAGGAAATTTATAAACTTGCGGATCGTATTATTTTCCGGTGACATAACCATCGTTCATTGATTTAAGGAAAGAAATTCAGATTGGAACCAGAACTTTATTTAGAAAAAAAAACGGTCAAGTGCGGTACGGTACAGATTACAGTTTTTATGATGGAACTACACTGGTTTCAAGTTGTTTCCTTTATCTTTTCTAAAAGAACCTGCTTCTTACTAAATATCATGATTTTAGATCATCAAGCACCATATAGGTATTGATTCCTTTGCGAGTGTCAAACAAATACAGCAAAATTACTGGATAAACTGCCGTATTTTTTTATTGCGTTGACGTAGAAATTAGATTTTTTATTTACACACGTACCAAAAGCCCTCTTTACTGCGTCCAAAAACCGCACGTTACTTACGACTAGCATAATGATATAGTACTTGGTAAAAACTCATTTCTTATCTGAATAATTGATACATTATGTGACCGTAATGTATCAATATTTCGACATATTATGACGTGAAGTTGGTACTACTGAACAAGCTAAACAACTGCAGAGCAATGATCAATGCCACAATGCCGGTCGAACATGCGGTTCCTAAACACAAAAAAGAGAGCTTATGATATATGTGTAGATAAACTAGTGCATGTACATAATTAGGCAATATGTATCAGTCACATAAACTACTATTACATCTCAGTATTTTCATATAACTCACGTCAGTGTTATGACAGTTCTTAAAAAGTTCTATATTTTTGGACTAACCACTCGTTATCCCTTTTGCGACTTAAGTAGGTAAGTACGTAGAATTGTCTTTATTAGGTACAATGAAATAAATATCATCGTGTGTTCTTCTCCTGGAACCAGGAAGCCCTGTAGATGGACTAATGCCAGACCTACATGATACACTCTTTGTGACGTCCCATTATTGGTTTCCATCGAATTTAGGTACTGATATTAAACGCGGACTGAAAACTGAAAGCGCACAGCTGTTGTGCGGTTTTATCCGTTGCCTAGCAACCGACCAGGTTAATTACCCAACAGCCTATTAGGCCCCGCTGTCATTTCTCCATTGTGAACATGACAGTCGCAATAAGTACTGCTTAAAAACGGAAGCAAGTATATTGTTTTCCAATATAAGATTTGACTACCAAATTTACTAAATGTTTACCAAATTTAGCGGTCCCATGTAGTTTCACATGAAAAGTGTGTTGGTTGCTGTAGGTCACTTTCTGTCCGAATACTAAAGTTAGGTTGTGATAGTTTACAACTCTGTGATACAACCTGGAGCCGAAGCGGAGCGGAGTGAGGCGACCCCATGTAGTTAAGTTAGTGAACATTTAGTAAGTTTGGGATGACAAACTATGTTTTTAGATGTAACTTTTTACTCAATTTAGTAAACAGTAAAACATAAGCCGTTAAAAATATGGGATTCTAAAACAAAAACTTCTAAGATGTAAACCAGAATTGGTTCAACTGTCATTTGCAGTAACTCTCTATGTAACGTTATTGTTATGCCTATAGGTATATAAACGATTGATTAATCGTGAAATGTATATCATAAATTGATTATATCATTGATTGTTATTTGGAGGCTATTAAAAGTAAATGCTATTAAAATAATATTTTTAGATAAGTAATGCTTGTATTCATTCATATTCATAAATCTGCGTGCTGGCCCAACATCGACTGGCGTTGTTTCACTTCGGCTGTTATATTTATGCTGTATTCCCGGAAGTAGGGTAGTCAGAAACCATACGATCTCAACTTGAAAGGAAGACCTGTATTCGGCTGAAACAAGACTAAATATGTTTGGCAACACCATTTGTTTTGTTTGGTAGAGTCTCCTTTATATCTTTTGGTTGAATAAGAAACTGACTTAACACACTAGATTAAGGGGGTCACCAAAAACATTGTTAAAAGCACATCAATTTGCACCCTTTTATCACGCTTTCATGAAGATTCTAAGACCCTCTTTGGATAAAACAATAGGACGAAACGCTACAGACGAAAGTTGTCGAACTTTTCGACAGATGGCGCCTGTATAGACAAGTCGGGAGGAAATAATTAAAGTGGGTAGACTAGACATTAAAATAAATCAAGAAAAGTTTAGGGATGAATAAGAAGTTATTAACAGAGCTCGGTGGTCTAGTGGATCAAAAAAGATCCGTGGTCTAGTGGCTTCAAGAGAGTGAAAGAGCATGAATGAGATATGTACTCGTAGGTAAGTACATAATTGTTATAAGTACATTATACGGACGATCTAATAGCGATGGTAGACATCGTGAGGGGACCTTCATATCTCTATAGCAGCGGCGATGGGCTACCCCCTGTCACCCAAAAAGAAGCATTTAATGATTGGCTAAACGTGGGCACAATAGTGCCACTGCCACGCCAAATGGAAAATAGCTTGACGCTATGTGAGTCATATTATGTAAAAAGTTATTGTATTGTCAAAGTATTATCAAAAGGTGATTTTTGAGGTTAATTACGAGAAGGTATTAATAATTAATACCTTCTCGTAATTAGATTTTAAGGAGATGAGTAGGTAAATGACTTTTTCATATCAAAACTAAATTATAATAGTAGTTTATGTGACTTCTGCATAATGGAGGGCATTAAAACTAAATGAATTTTTCATATCAAAACTAAATTATAATAGTAGTTTATGTGACTACTGCATAATGGAGGGCAAAAAAAAAACGAGAGTGGGTTTATGAAACGAGCCGAAGGCGACTTTCATAATAATATCACTCGAGAGTTTTAATGCCTGATTATGTACAGTTACATACACTAGTTTATCTACACACATATCATAAGCTCTCTTTGATGTGTTCAGGAACCGCATGTTTGACCGGCATTGTGGCTCTGCAGTTGTTTAACTTGTTCTGTAGTACCAACTTTTCGCAGGCGGGCGTCGGCGTTCGAAATTTGAATGTCAGTACCAACTTCACAAATAAGCTATAGGGACGGCACGCGGGTGGGCATCGGCGTTCGAAATTTGAATGTCATTATATGTAGAAAAACTACACATAATGACCATAATGTGTAGTTTTCCAGATACGAAACGAGTTTTTATCAAGTAGTTTAACATAATGCTGATCCTAACGTGCGGTTTTTGAACGCAGTAAAGAGGGTTTATGAGACGTGTGTAGATAAATAAATACATGTAATCCATTTATGTAAGATAGAGCTATACTTCAGCAAGCTAGCTCAGTACGGGTTGATGGCTGGGTGTCAGGCTTACTAAAGGCGGGCAGGCAGGGATAGGTAACTCAACGAGTATCTTCATTATTCGTATGTATTACATTTGTATTAGTCAATCGTGTTTAGTTATAAATAAAGCTATGATAATGATGATGATGACGATGTGATCCGACCGATGTCGGTCACGGCGCCCGCCACACTTGTCGTCTGTAGACGTCTCTCGCGGGCTCACATGAGGCTTATGAAGCCAACCTTCCTTGTGAAGATCCACGCACACTGTGAGCATGTGAGCACCCCATTTATACAAAGAAGAATTTGCGAAGGTGGTCGAGCTTTTAATTCATCGCGTTTGTCATCATTATCAAAGCGCCGGAGAGTTTCACAGTCACGGACTTTGGTATGAACAAAAGCCCTCCACTCCAGTCTTTTGGAAGCTTGTTTCTCCCACTGAGAAAACTCGATGCCGCCTTCTTCATGTGCCGCTTCTTTAAACTTTTGTACTTGAGGAGTTGTCCGCCATGCTTGCCCTCCTGAAACTCCGAATAAATCCGACAAGATATGCTTGCCACCACCGAAGCTTTCGTCGCATAAGGTAAGCTTCAATGCCACGCACATTTGGCTCGTCGCAGCATTTCGGTATTCCGCACGTGATCAGACCATTTGAAAGCCGTAATCCTACGCAGATATCTGAGGTGGAATAGGTCTAGCATGCGTATATGTTTATATGTTGGCGGTACACGGTCCAAGTTATAGTTATTGATGTTTAAAAGACTACTTGGTAGTCTTACCGTAGTGTGGTCATTTGAGAACCCAAAGAGTATCTATTATTATTGCCATCTGTGGATTCCTAGCCAGGTGACACAGCTTAATTTAATATTCTACTCTAAAGCTCATAGTTTAAAATCCTAGTGGCGGCCTTTATCGGTGAAAATCTACTCTTAATGTGGCAATATCGTAAAACATTTCCCCAAAAACTTGTTGTTTGACAATAGTAATCAAATAGATGTAAAGCTAGCTGGATTATTCTCGCTAAACTAACTTTATAGGGAAACACTAGGTTAGGGCGGCAGCAGTCTTGCAACTTGCTCATAGGTAAAGTACAGCTTAGTACGTATTTAAAAAATTGCTACCAACAATGACAATCAGTTCAAAACGAATCTAATTAAAAAGTATGCATTTACATTTGAAAAAAGTTGTGGTTTAATTAATAGAGAATTGACCTGAACGCGTGATGTGTGCGTGCATGTCATATTTGGAAGAACTTATGTAGCTCTGAAATACTTTTGAGGTTGATGGTTATTTTTCCATAGTAGTAGATCATAGTAGTTATCTAGTTCACCTATACATAGGAAGGTATGATAGACCACGTATAAGCATTTTGATTTGGTTTGAACAGGTAGTTTTTTAATAATAATAATAATAATACCTTGGACACAATTTACACACACAGATCTAGCCCCAAACTAGTATTCCCTGTATCTTGGGTACTAGACAACGATACACATAATTATATAGATAAATATTGTACGAAGTTAGATTGTGAAAATCCTCATATATATAAAAATAAAGAAAAAAAATCTTTATTAAAAACTAGCTTGTATTAAAAATGAACTAAAAAGTTTAAAATAAATTAACTCCAATAACAAATATATTACTTTTTAAGTTCTTTAACGATAATTAAACTTCTTCGTCTACGACAAAATAATTACATACCGTACATAATTATATATTTTTAACATTAAAACCTTCACACTTTAATTGTTAAATCTTCCCGTTTTTATCACAGTCCTAATTTCATAAATAAAAGCGTGTTACATTGTGATAGCGAGAGGAAAAGAAGATGCTAAATGTTCTTAATCATAGCATCAAAATGTAACACGCTTTTATTTATGCTTGTTTTAAAAAAGGTTTTGTTTTCTTTATTTTTATTTTTAACTTTTTAGTATTTTTATATCGAGATTTACTACGACGTAGTTCGTAGCACGTAGTAGCGTATTTCCGTTATGTAGTCCGTAGTACGTTCACATAATATGTGCTGCTTTGAGCACTTAAAGTTTATGTATTTTATTTATTTATATATGTATTTTTTTACATATTTGTAGTAAGGTAAAATAATGTTTAAATAAGTTATGTAATCACCTGTTATTTATTTGTAACGTTTCTCATTCTATCCATTTATTTTAATGCATCAACATTACAAGGTTTCTTCGAAGTCAACTTCGAGCAGTCAAGTTCTTCGATTTGAAGACCTGCTAAAGACTTAACACGGCTTTGGGGTCGGACATCTAGTATCAAAGTACTCGTCAAAACAAATTAAACGAGCCCAAACTCGATGGGGTTGCGTCGTTTAATTATGGAGTTCCTATGGGCCACCTTCCAGCTCCATCATGAGACCCTGGTTATCATCTAGTGTCAAAGTATTCGTCAAGACGAATTAAAAGAGCCCAAAATCGATGAGGTTGCGTCGTTTAATTACTGAGTTTGAGTTTGAGTTCCTATGGCCACCTTCCAGCTCCATCATCAGATCAGCTCTATATCATAATAATATTGCATTGTCATCCGATTTATACATGCATGCAAAATTTCAGCTCAATCGGAAACCGGGAAGTGGATCAAATTTAACTTGCAAGATTTGATTACAGACAGACAGACAGACAGACAGACAACGGGACAGGTGAAACTAAATAAAAGCTTGTAAAAAAGCAACTTAAACCTTGTTAAATATACTTTAGGGTACCACAGTATTTAAATAGTTCAATTTGACTATCTCTGAATTGGTTTCTTATGTTACTTGGTATATTTTTGGTTCTTATGTTTCCAGTTATGGCTGGTAGCTATAATGAGGCCTATATACATGTCATTTGTTACTAATTGGTTTATTGATTAGATAGAGGAATTTCCTATGAGATAGTATGCATCACTTTAATGAGATTCAATAGTATCAGACTTCACATATAGATCTTGAAAAGTACGATTTTGCGTCTAGCGCTGCCAGTGCCAATACAGAAAGCCTTAAAAGCAAATAAACATAGTGTCACCCCCTTTCCCGTACGGGGTGGCAGAGGCACAGATGTACCCACGTTTAGCCAGTTACTTAATACTCCATGTTGCGTAACAGGGGGCTAGCCCAGCGCCGTAATTATGGAGACATGAAACTATCCACACAATTTTGTTACTATTTTTTGTAAGCCTAACTGCAATGTTAAGCCCCGTGGTCTAATGGGTTTCACGCTTGCTTCTCACAAAGGTGAAGCAGGTTCGAAACCTGACCATGTACCAATGAGATAATTATTATTATTATTTACAGTATTATTTTTTATAAAATATTAACTTTTAAGTAACTTAACAAGTAATTTTTAATAGTTCATACGTACTTAACTTACGTTAAATTTTATTTTATTGCCAACCAAGTATACGAAAGATGGCTGGCTACCCATAGCACAGGGTATCCTAGTTTGGGAGCCAGGAACCCAAAATGTAAACTAAGTAGGCAAATAAAACATTTTTATTTAATTTCATTTCAATTATTTTATCTTAAGTAGAGGTTCGGACGTTCAGTTTCCGGATGACACATTAAGCTTTAGGTCCCGGCTACTATCGCTACCTGGTAGTGGTCGTAAATCCTCCGCCAACCCGCACTGAGCCAGCGCGGTGGAGTATGGCTTAATCTTACTCGTATCCAGGTATAGGCCTGTGCCCCTCGGTGTGGAAATTAATAGGATAAATGTATTTATCTACACACGTATCATAAACCTTCTTTACTGCGTTCAAAAACCGCACGTTACGCAGACTGCTGCATAATGGAGGGCATTAAAACTCGAGAGTGGGTTTATGAAACGAGCCGAAGGCGAGTTTCATAATAATATCACTCGAGAGTTTTAATGCCTAATTATGTACAGTTACATACACTAGTTTATCTACACACATATCATAAGCTCTCTTTGATGTGTTCAGGAACCGCATGTTTGACCGGCATTGTGGTTCTGCAATTGTTTAGCTTGTTCTTTAGTACCAACTTCACGCAGACGGGCGTCGGCGTTCGAAATTTGAATGTCAGTACCAACTTCACAGACAAACTAGGGACGGCACGCGGGTGGGCGTCGGCGTTCGAAATTTGAATGTCATTATATGTAGAAAAACTACACATAATGACCATAATGTGTAGTTTTCCAGATACGAAACGAGTTTTTACCAAGTAGTTTAACATAATGCTGATCATAACGTGCGGTTTTTGAACGCAGTAAAGGGGGTTTATGATACGTGTGTAGATAAACTACTATTATATATTATCGCAATGCAGACACAAAACGCAAGTCTGAGGCGACCTAAGCACAAGATTATTACGCTGAAGAGAAGTTTGCCTAGCCTATTTGTGGGGCCTCTTTATGGGCCATTAGACTCGGAAAACTAGCCGTTTAAGTAATGAAAACGGAGTGGACCGTCGCCTCATTATCATCGGATAATCTTGGAGTTGGATGTGTGAGGTGAAGTGGGATGTAGGTTTGTATTTTAGTTTACAAAAGACTGCAAGGTGAGGGAAGTTTTTGGAGGTTCAAGTGAGTTTATAGAGATAAGTTTCTGTTTTTATGATATAACTACTAACATTAAGACATATTTACATGTTTTAGGCCCTACAATAGGGTATGTACCAGCAAAATAACCACATTAATATAAAATGTGTTGCCGAATATATTTTTAGTCAGACTTAATTTTGCTACGAGTATCGCAGCGTAACTTTATCTTTAGAATTACATGTAGTTTTCATGTATTTATTAGTATAGTATAGTAGTAGAATTGGTATTTATGTTCAGGATGTATATTCTACATGTATATGTAGGCATTCGAATATTTATTGTTGTACTGTACATATAGGTCTACCCCTGCTCAACAATCATAAGAACTTATGAGAGGTACATATAATATTTCAATGATTTGCGTGCAATAAATAAATTATTAACTATTTCTAAAAAAAAATATTTTCAAGATATTCATCAGTGTAAAATATATTCCTTAGGAAAGCTTAATCTGATCCATAACTGAGTCCATCATGTAAACTATCAAACTTCGTTGCCGAAAACTTTTTCCCAAATCCTCGGCTTAACCAACACCCAGATTGTACCTCCAACTGCATCCATTTCCACCGCTTAATAACAAGCGCAGAGACCAAGATCACTACCAACTAATCCAGTCCGGCATACACCCCTTAACGGCCGACGTCTGACCCGGGATTAGAACCCGGGATGCCCGGATCACAGTAGTCGCAATTTGCTTGCCACTGAGCCACTAGATCTTGTTTATCGTCCATTACCGCGCAAGGTTTAGTGATGATCATACTCTTGGCAACTTTATACTTGTGGGTTCGCTACGTTGTTGGATAGTTTATTAGGATTCGCAGTCCATAAGAGGAACCCTTAGGCCGCTTTTAGTGTCTTGTGTGTTTCATCACGCACGCGGGAGTTAGTGCTCTGTCAGTGTCTTGCGGGTTTGTCATGCGCCCCCGCATACAACAAATACGCGCACAATAAAGCGCACTTATATAAATAGTAGATTGTTAACCGAGGGCTGAAAGGCACCCATTCCCAATAGTTCGAGGCAGAAATGGGTGCTATCACCCGAGTTAAACACTCTACTTTTCATTACGAATACGAGGAAAGTAAACACAAGTCAGTTAAAATCAAAATTATTTTATTAAAAACAAAGTCACTTGAAATCAAAATTATTTTATTAAAAAACAAACAACAAACTCAAGTTTAAAAATACTACTCATAAAAAAAGTAATTTCGGTGCCCCCGTTGATGTCTTTTACTTTGAGCATAACATTAAAAAAAATACTTCCGTTTTATGGCTGTATAGGTTACTACCATTGCGTTGTTCAATATAAACTGCGATTCATATATATTTTTTTTTAATACTTTTCTGCTTTAGAGCAGGCATGTACCACTTTCAGCACGGTGCCTGGATGAACAATGACCCCCTTTCAGAGTATGAGTAATGAAAAAAATGTTTTGAGTACTCTCCGAATGCATAGACTGCTGCTATAATATCATACTGGCGCTGGCAATGCTGGAACCTTCATATCTCCAGAGTTGTGGTGATGGGCTAGCCCCTCTCACGCGAAAGGGTCCTTTGAATAGCTGACTAAAGATGGACAAGGAAGAAATGGCGTTACGCTATAATTTTATTTGAATGGGTTCTGAAAATTGTTTATACAAAAAGTAAAACTTGAAAAAACGACATTGAAGAGTTCTCTTTATTTCTCCATGGATCCATTATCAGATCCTGACCGCTGTTGATAAATGAGAAATTCCTCTGGTACGTCAACATTACTTCTATTTCACCATTACGCATTATGATGAGGAGCGCGGTATTCATCATCAGTTGCATTTAATAAAATGATGCTTTCCGAGAGTTAATGCAAGAGTCCCTTTGAGAGATATAAACATATTTTAAAAGATATCTCGATTTCTCCAGAACTCCATCATTTGCTCACGTCCTTATGCAAATGCAAATGGGTCCAATCGGAAGATAAACCCTTTCAAACTAAAAAGAGCAATATTCTTGGTAAAACCAAATAACATACGATAACCAAGTGACATCACGAGAGGTGTTATTTAAAAAAAAATAAGACACCCATTACCCGAATATTAAAATAAGTTTCTTAAAAAAAAGTTGTACGTATTTTCATACAAATACCATTCGACGACCGAATGGCCGAGTCGGCAGTGACCCTGCCTACGAAGCCAAGACTCCCGGGTTCGAGTCCCGGTGGGAGCAAATATTTGTTTGATGAGAACGGATGTTTGTACCCTATTCAACGTTGTTTATCTATCTAAGTGTAATATTTATCTATTTAAGTATGTGTATTATTGTCTAGTACCCAAGATACAGGGTATCCTAGTTTGGGGCTAGATCAATGTGTGTGAATAGTGTCCAAGGCATTATTGTTTGTCTTTTTTGAAGTCCTTAATAAAGCAAGCGAAAAGGAATTTCAAAGAATTTTGACACTGTTTTAACAGGTGCAAGAATAGACGCTCCTATTAATAAGTAACTTGGTATTATTTGCGTCAAAGTTCCCTTCTCATCTTGTTACTTCGCACAAAACGGCTTCAGAGGCGAGGTGTAATATATCAATAGTTTGAAACTACTCCACTGACTTACAAAATTACTACCTACAAGTAGTTATCTTCTTTTAACTTCCTTCTTCGTTGAAAACTTTCAGATGATATTTCTTTACACTGGCTTTGTTTATTTAAAGTTTCTTTGCAGTTTATACAATAATTTATAAGAGGGACACTTTGACATGGCTTGTTAAGACATACGGAAGTTAGTTAATCTGTAACTCATTAGATCTGATAGATGTATAATTGATATCTCCAGAGGTGCCTCTCATGCATAAGAGTATTTTGATTAATAGACTTTCCCTTTGGGGTGCCAGAGGCTCAATACGGTATTTGACTGCTTGTCAATATAGATAAAATGAAGATTTTTATGAAAAAACAGGCTAACTAGTCAAAGAAACATTGAATTAGCCTCCTTATTCAAATTTGTGTCACAGACCAGTCGAAATATATTTAAGGGCGGTCGAGGCCGCGCGTCTTTTTATGGACAAGTATTACGTTATTTAAATATCCCTATATTAAGACCTGTTATGTTTAAAACTACTATATGTTGATTATATAACAACATGTCGTTAAAATATACCATAACAATCGGAAATGAAGTATTTTTAAGTAAATTAAATTCCATTCCATTTATAATCCAACAAGCGCCCCCCAAAACCCCTATCTGTGTTATTGGCAGACTGAACCACACAGGGAGGGGAGTTCTTCAAAATGGCGGGTCACTGACGAAAGGGGAATAGGAATTAAAAAAAAACGAGATATGTCAAAATATATAGTATACATCAACAGATCAAGGCTTAGGCATATGATTGTGTTGGTCAGGATACGCTACTAGTGAAAATTAGTCATTACAAAGATAGAAATACAGGGTTGGATCTAGTAAGATCATACTTAAGCAATAGAATTTAAAAGGTAGATGTCAACAGCGTTTAATCTGATGGATGAGGTGTAAAAATTGGCGTTCCACAAGGTTCCATAATAGGTCCTTTCTTATTCCTGGTAAATATTAACGACGTGCCTTTCGCGTTGGAGAAATGGACTGACGTAGTGTTGTTTGCAAATGATACTTCACTGGTCTTCAAAATTAAAAGACAAAAAGAAGATTTTTATGATAATTATGGTCTTTAACTTTGAATAGGTTCACCAGTTAATAATTTACGCTGGTAAAACTTAGCGCATCAAATTTTCACTTCCAAATGTCAGGCAAGTTGAGACCAGTGTAGTGTTAGACAGCAACAAGTTAGAATTAGAAAATGATACGAAGTATCTTGGAATAACCAACCATTGATAGCACATTGCAGTGCAGACCCACATAGATGCATTAGCTGGTTAATTAAGTTCTGCGGCTCACAGGCTGCGGAACATCAGACAAAAGACAGATATGGCTACATCTAGGCTAGTATATTTTAGTTACTTTCATATGGTATCTTGTTGTGGGGGAAAGCAGCGGATATTCAAACAATTTTTATTTTACAGACAAGAACTATTCGATCAATTTATAATTAAAAAAAAACAGACTCAATAACTTAAGACTTAAGAGAGCTTTTTAAGGAACTTGACATATAATGTATGTACGCAAGAACCTTACAACATTTTCCGAACTTAGCGATAGCTGTAATGTTAACCTAAGAAATAATCACAGACTATGTGCGCCCCGGTTTAGACTCGCAAATGTAAGCAATTGCTTCAAGGGTCAGTGCATTCTCTACTACAATAAGATACCTCTGGAGATTTTAAATTGCCATTTGATCAATTTAAAAAGCATGTTAAAGCGACTTGGTCGAAAAACGGATATTACAATGTTCAAGATTACTTAAGTGATGGGATTGTATGGGGTTAATCTGGCTGAACACAGTTCTTGTTGTTAATAAATTTGTAATTATTTATGCCTGTTTATTAATTATAGTAATTAATAGTGGAATATATGTATGAGTTGAGCTCAAGCAATTTTTAAAAGAGATCTGAAAATCAATCTGTGGGAGTTGCCTCTCCCACAGTGGTCCAATTTAAAGAAGAGGCAAAAAATTACGTTTGCTGAGTATATGTAAATATCTACAGTAATACCGGTAAAAGGGGGCTAATTGGAACTTATATAAAATGCAGAGATTTGGCTGCATTTTCTATTTGTTACAATAAGCCCCTCAATTCTAATTAGCCCCCTTTTACAACTGAAACCAAGAAGAACTGTGTCTTCACATGTCAATAGAGACATTATCTTTCCGTCAAAAGAATTGGCACCGTCTGGAAACTTGCCCCGTCTGCAGAACCAACTCTTGGGCTACATAATACCCTGGTAAATAAATTTGACTTTGACTTCGACTTTGACTTTTACTTAACCTCACACCAACCCAACCCCATTTATGGCCATCGCGATTTTGAACCTCAAGCCATGTTAATACAATTCAAAACCTATAACGGGAAAATGACCTTTATTTCAGTCATGGGTCGTTGAGGGGTTGATAGGTATTGAAAACTACGATGAAGTTATTCACTAAGTTTATACTTAAGGGCTGAACAAAGGCCAATGGCATTGAGAATTAGACAAAGAAAACAAATACCCGTCGCATCGCGTCGAAGCAGACTGACGCATGCTCCCGCGCAGAGCCCCGCGGGGCAGCCCGAGCTCCGAGACCAAGAAAATTATAGAAAATATTACTAAACTCCTGTAATAAAAAAAAATAAAAATAAAATAAAACAACCAAAAATTTTCCCTTTTTTTACCTATTTTTGCGTGTAAGTTTCATACAGGAAACTGATTTCGTCTCCGAGCGCTTGTTCATTTAGTTGAATAATAATGCATTGCGAAAAATATTTTTAAGTATTAAATATAACAGATATCCGGTAATTTTAAAAGTCTATTCTTATCTATAATAGACTTTTCATAACATATATTAATCCTACATTTTTATGTTGTCTAGTTTAGCCTAGAATTGAAGCTAAAGATGCATTTCTGGCCATATTTAATCCCTTCGTTCTGCCACATTCTTTTTTGTGACGTCAGCAGGGTCAGAGCGATACGTATTCGATTAGTAAAATTCTCAATTCAGAAAACGGACGTAGGACGGTTAAACTAACCTAACCTACTTCCGCTTATCTACTTAGCATGAATAACAAACATGCATAATATTTTCATATGACTTGAGCCCATTCTCAAAGCATAACCGTAAGCCTGGAACTGTGCCACATCACCAACTTATTACCACTGGGCTTACTGCGATAGCCGACACTGAAAGATTACCCTGTGAAACTACACAATCATATATTTTGCAAATTTTAGAAAAAATATATATCAAACTCCAAATTATGTTTATAGTCTACAAAAAAAAAACTAATCCAATGTGCTGTACTGATTTCTTAATCATGATTTATTAGAATTTAATATTTATTGTTTAGATTTAGGCGAGCCTAATACGTGTATAATAAGTGTAATAATACGTGTTAATATAAAATAAGCGAGCTTATTTTATATTAACACGGTTAGTGTTACTACAAAAAATAGTAAACGTAGTATAATCTCAAAACAAACGGCAAATCCCATACATTTTTTTCTTTAGAAAAGTGTTGAACGGAATTTTATATTTTTCTGCACAAAATAATTGTGCAGAAAAAATATTGTCGACAATTTCAATATTTTGCAAATTTTGGGAAAAAATATAGATCGAAGTCCAAGTTATGTTTATAGTCTAAAAAAAAACTAATCCAATGCGCTGTACTAATTTCCTAATCATGTTTTATTATTATTAAATATTTTATGTTTAGATTTAGGCGAGCCTAGTACGTGTATAATAAGTGTAATAATACGTGTTAATATAAAATAAGCGAGCTTATTTTATATTAACTCGGTTAGTGTTACTACAAAAAATAGTAAACGTAGTTTAATCTCAAAACAAACGTCAATTCCCATACATTTTTCCTTTAGAAAAGTGTTGAACGGAATTTTATTTTTTTTCTGCACAATCATAAATTTTAATTATAAATTGATGAATTGATTGCATTGATCATTGTGCTCATCCCAAATCGACTAATAGGCCTCTTCTCTATAGCGCAAATCCTCCTCAATTATAAAGTCACCGTAGTAAAAAATCCAAACAGCAATTTAAAAGTTATTTCTAAATCTTGCATAGAAATTACAAGGGTTCATCATCACGGATGGTGTGCGCGTCTCTTAACTGTTGCCTCTCCTTCTATATCTCTTGGCACCGGGCAGTCTTGACAAATGAAGTAAGGTTATGAGGAAACCACTTGCGACTATTTATCTTCTTCATTCGGTCGTAAGATTCATTTATCTGACTAGCTAATTTTAGTTTCTTAGTGCAGGTAATTAATTGAAAGGTAATACTCGATGCCAAGGAAACCATTATCAAGGTATTATGGTACCTTTACATATCTTCAAGTCATCAATAAGTCTATATTTACCCATCTCTTAACCGCTCAACACCTGGACCTGGTTATGAGCCATCGCGATTTTGAACCTTATGCCTTGGTAATAAAATTCAAAATCTATAACGGCAAAATGCCGCTAGGCTCACGGGGGTTAACCACGCCATCTTCTCCGGCCGTGTGACTCCCTCATCAACTGCCTACTAGGTATGGGCCTATTCTCTACAAACTTTAATCTTTATGTACACACGTATCATAATTAACCCTTTACTGCGTCCAAAAACCGCACGTCACGACAAGTATATATACTACTTGGTAAAAACTTATTTCTTAATAATGTATCAATATTTCAACATATAATGACATTCAAATTTCGAACGCTGACGCCCGCCTGCGTGCCGCCCCTAGTTTGTCTGTGAAGTTGGTACTACAGAACAAGCTAAACAACTGCAGAGAAATGATCAATGCCACAATGCCGGTCGAACATGCGGTTCCTGAACACATCAAAGAGAGCTTATGATGTGTGTATAGATAAACTAGTGTATGTAACTGTACATAATTAGGCATTAAAACTCTCGAGTGATATTATTATGAAACTTGCCTTCGGCTCATTTCATAAATCCACTCTGGAGTTTTAATGCCTTCCATTATGCATCAGTCACATAAACTGCTATTAGTGGTTCTTCTGAGGAGCCGACTAGAAGTCCCGGTTTCGATCCCCGGCTGTGTAAAAAGAAAGTAAAACAGGTCTTGGATATGTGTGTGACGTCGCTGTTTCTGGTTACCACCGCACAGGTTATCCTAGTGTGGGGTCAGCAGCAATCTACGTGCCTATAAAAACATGTTTATGTTCATCGTGAGAACTTCAAACAGACATCCTTTACAAGGTTTTCCAACCCTCTTTTACGAGTTTTATACCCTTTATGTAGGTATTTGCATATATGTAATGTAGATATGTTTATTCTCAATGTAAGTCGCCTCTCTCCCAAAAAAAACAATTGTTTATAATAACTCCGGCATCACAAGCAACAAAGCCTACCCTAAACGCTTGTTTGCCAGCAAAAGATTTATGTCTTCCAACATATCAGGGAATCTCAATTTGTTTTCTCGAGGGCTGATAAGCGAACCCTTGAACTCTGCCTTCGGTGTAAGCCTCTAATATTTCTAATGCTTCTTTCTTTTGCGATAGCGTTTTCTGCGTATTCGGCTCGGCGACGGATCTGGCCTTGGCTCGTGTTTACGGTTTTCGCAGCCTAAAGGCCCGAAAAGGTGGTTCTTATTTGTTAACGTTTCGAGAAAAGGCTTATGTTTTATTACAATGCTTACCTTTGCCTTTCAGAACTGCCTCAAGAGTCGAGATCTAAACATATACATTTACCTATACCGGCCCTCAGAACTAAACTAAATTTTACATTGAAAACGTCAATGAAACCTTACGGCTAACGCCCGTTTTCCGAAAGCAAAGTTAACTGTGACATGACAACTTGTCAAACTCTTATTAGACTTATACTAGCCAATCACGTGCCGTTGTCTTGAATTAATCATCGATTAATCGCCTGTTACATTTAACTACTCTTTCAGAAACTGGGGGTAAACACTCGTTTCCCTGTTCAGCTAATAACTTTCCAACCATTTTTTATTTTAATCAAATATAGCTTAGAACCATCGTACGGAAGTCTACTGCCACCGTCAGTCCACCTGTTTGACCGCCAAGGTGCCACGAACAGACACACATACACACACACGAAGACAGACGCTTCAAACTTATAACAACCCTACTTTTTCGCCTGGGTTTAAAAATTTGGGTTCAAATATTTCGGCCGATTCTGATCACAATCGCTTTAAATGACAGGTCGTGTGAAATCATCACGTTCTGATTGATTCTGTCAATGCGAAGTTGGCAAACATCCTTCATAACATCAGTTTGATAGGAGTCCTGATAGATGACAGAGATACAGAATAGAGCTGAAGTGAGTTTCAGATAAGTTGTCCCCATCGTCGTTAAGTTGGCTGTAGTGGACAGCTGTCATAAAATGCGCAAATCAATATCCGGTTGCTAGAATCAGATAACATTTCCCGCTTTAAAAAAATAAGATTTCTTTTTATAGGTACGTACAACCTCGTCACAATATGAAATACTTACGTAAATTAAACACAAGTGATAGTGAGAATCGGTAACGTAGATGAAGTAATGCATTTATAGTATGAGTTAGTTATGATATTTTCTCCCCAACTTTTGGGTAAAACATTTTTCAGAAGCTTGCAACACTGTATTCATTGCCACCAACTTTACGGCGAAGGAACCAGTGAGTGAAACGCATTTTACTGTGCCTCATGCATATACTCGGTTCAGTCGTGCCTGTATCTTTCGCTCATTTTATAAAAGCGCCAGTTTGACATCTAAGCGGCATTTGACCTGCCTTCTGTGCATTTGGTCATTTAAAATATTTCCTTTTTACCCAGATATTTTTTAAATTGGATCGTGATTTTGAACTTTAACACTTTATGAAAAAAATCGGGTGTTTAAACGGCCAGTAGCCCCCTACTGGCCGTTTAAACGCCTCTCTGGGTAAATTAAGGCTCGTGTATCGGTCAAATTTAGCAACTTGATTCGTGGTGGTGGAAATTTTGAACAAAACCAAACGTAACTAAAAAAAAGTTCATACCAGCTCACATTGCAACATGGCTGTTCCGTCTGTCACTGTGGCAGAGCAATGCGAAAATTGTGTTTTTTACCACTGATAATTTTTATAATTATAAAACACCACATTTTAAGATATTTTGAAAACCTTTTGGTTGACGCAATCTCACGGAATACGTTTTAGGTGAAAAAAATTCTATTTAGTTTTTTTTTCATCGACATTATGAAGAAAAGGGACGTGATCATAACATATATTTTTTCTGGATTTGGGAAGTGTCTCCTTTAGGAGGTATAACGCTTCAAACATGGGCATCACACAATACATACTTCTTCCTCTCAATATTACTATACTTCTTCACAATACTACTTCGGTGTGCACATTATGCACACTGACTTTCAAGTTTACCGAATAAAATGAAGAGTTCATACTTGATATTCAGCTTATAGCCTTTGTTAAGCGTTCAAGTAATTCTAATTTTGGTAGAGTCTTCAAAGGCAATACCACTCAGTAAATACTAGAAGTGTAGCAACTAAAAGTATACAGGGTGACATTTAATTGACGGACCATATTTTGGGGAATGATAGCATCGATCATTATGAACAACTTTTCCAAAGAAACATATGGTCCCAAATGAAAAATGTTTTTCGTCCTTCAGTTCATTGATCCGATAAGCTAATTACAACTTACTATGGGAGCCCATTATTTTTTTTCCGTTTGCGACCATATGTTTCTTGGAGAAAGTTGGTCATAATAATGTGTACCATAATTATATTAAATGATATGATAAGTAAATACTGTTCCTCTGTTTGTCTGTATACTTTTGTTTTGTTTTGTTGTGTACTTTTGTTTTATTTTTCTGTGTACCTTTTTTAATTTTATCTGTGTACTTATGTTTTGTTTGTTCGTGAGGGGTCACACGTTCTGTACGAAAGACTGTAAGTGTGACACAGTAACTGTGAATAAATATTTTAAATCTTTTAAACCAAAATAAAGCCACCTTATTAAATGTCACCATGTTAATCACCTGGCAAAACGTAGCCACAATAGAGAATATCGATTATTTTTCCTTTTCTGTTTCCAAAAAACTATAAAAATACTGTTATAAATAATCATTTTAACTATTAAAAACATCTTTATAATCACGGAGTAAAGGAGAACTAGCATCAGAGACTCAGGGCCGACAGAAAAGAGACATACCTCATTCTTTTTGTTACTATGCATATAGTTAAATTATATACTTTTTATATTCCGAATCTATGGCTAACACCAAAATATTGCCTTATGTTTTTGTTCAGGCGTAACACTAAAAATACAAAATGTATTTTTATTTAAAAAATACGTAAATATAATAATAATAATAATAACAATAATAATAATAATAATAAAACTTTATTTTCAGACTCATTTACGAAAAATGTTATCCATAGTTGTCAAAAGAACTTAAAAAAATATAGTAAGCAATTATACAGTATTACAAAATGTATGTGCTCTTGTCATATTTACTACGCTGCTGTTGCAAGCCAATGCTTAAACATGCCAGTAGTTACCTATACCTACCTATGTGACTAAATGACTATAGAGTTGCTATGGGATGTATCTAGGTGACCTGGAGATGCATCTGGATTATAATGTTTTTTACTACTAGTACAACAATCAACTTGCGAATCAATAAAATCGTCGTATTGGATGATTTATTGCTTATTAAGTTTATAGGAATATAGATGTATGAAAATAGTGTATCTAGGTGACCTGGAGATGCATCTGGATTATAATGTTTTTAACTCCTAGTACAACAATCAACTTGCGAATTAATAAAATCGTCATATTCGATGTTTCATTGCTTACTAAGTTATTAGGAATATAGATGTATGAAAATAGTCACGCGCTGCCTGCATGCTACGTCCAAGTCACCTAGATACATCCCAAAGCAACTCTATAGTCATTTAGTCACATAGGAATATTTATGTATTTTGTAAATAAAAAGACATTTTGTATTTTTAGTGTTACGCCTGAACAAAAACATAAGCCAATATTTTGGTGTTAGCCATAGATTCGGAATATAAAAAGTATGTAATTTAACTATATGCATAATAACAAAAAAACTGAGGTTTGTCTCTTTTCTGTCGGCCCTGGGTGTTTTTTCTATGGGGCGTGCTAGTTCTCCTTTTAGCGATTAAAACGCCGCCATTTGTCGCGGCGGTGGCGGAAGACGTCACAGGCCACGCCCCACCAAGTTATTCAGATAAATTTTATTTTGGTGGGAAAATGGCAGCAGCCAAAAAAATACTTTTTATATGTTTCTCATGTCATAAAATTCGAATTATAAACGTCAAAACGAATTCATATTGATATACTTTATAAACGCAATACCGTAACCAAATTAAAAAAAATAATTATAATATAGCTCCTCATACAAAGATAATTGTATAAAATAACTTATTTACCATAACGATACAGTTCTTTTTCTTTTTGGGAAAGGCAAGGGTCTTGAAACCGTACAGCCAAAGAGTTTGATAGACTGTGGAGACGGCGCGGCGCGGCGGCGGCGGCGCACAGTGGTCTAGGATTTGTTCCTCCATACTCATAGGAACATGATGTCTGGAATAATTATAAAAAAATATGCAATGTCTCCAGTATACCTCCTTATATGTCATATTAAAACATGGAGTGGATTAGTTGCTAAACAAGTGAGAAAAAAAATGTTGATTATTTTTTTTGTATAGGAGAAAACACTTAAAGTACATTATTTCAGAACTAATTACAACTGATGAGCTGGTGCTCACATGGTCTATTGTACCTTGCACGTTGAACATAATGACATATAATTCATGCACTTTTCGGTGCAGCTTTGGATGTAGTTAATTTTTAAAAATTTGAATATTTAGTATGAGAGTATTCGTTTATGTTCGACATAATGAGAGTAGTTCATAGGTAGAATGCAACAAACATGACTACTAGGTACTTGTGTTTATGTAGGTGCATCATCAATAACTTTGGGGATGTCGTTAGTTAATAGCCCGTTGTAATAACTTTGGGGATATTGCTAGTTAATAGCCCGTGTTTGGCTTTTATGAATAATAATGAAGTTAAAGAAATTACAGTTACAAAATTTCCCAAACTTAGCGATAGCTGTAATGTTAACCTAAGAAATAATCACAGACTACTTGCGCCCCGGTTTAGACTCACGAAGGTTAGCAATTCTTTCAAGGGTCAATGCATTCTCTACTACAACAAGATACCTCTGGAGATCTTGACATTGCCATTTGAGCAATTTAAAATACATGTTAAAGCGACTTTGTCGAAAAGGGGGTATTACAATGTTCAAGATTACTTAAATGATGGGTCTGTATGGGGTAAATCTGGCTCAACACAGACCTTGCTGTTAATAATTTTGTAATTATTAATTCCTGCTTATTAATTATGATAATGACTAAATATAATATTTTGTATTACTTAAGCATAAGCAATTTTTAAAAAGAGATCTAAAAATCAATCTGTGGGAGTTTCTACGCCCTTCTTCTCCCACAGTGGTCCAATGTAGAGAGTGGCAAAAAATGACGATTGCTAAGTATATGTAAATATCTACAGTAATAAAGACATTTGGTATTTGGTATTTGGTACATTGAATGACTAACCAGATCGTTATAGTAATGGTTTAGTTTCAAGCTTAATGACAAACATTAATTAAGGGAATTGCAATATATATAGGGACATTTAAGATGGGTTAATTCAGTAGTTTCTGGCACTTGTAAGCGCTTACTATACTTTATACGTTCTATTCATTTCCGCGTTATAATGGAAGGATTTGTAACCAATTTGGACATTTTCATGTTTGTTGCAAATAACAGTTGTTTCTCAGAGCCCAGTGTATTTGAAGTTCTTGTGAATGCGGTTAGCTTATCAGAAAGTGAAAAGAAAGAATTGAAACAATTCTGCCAGACATATACATGCGCTTTGAAACAAAAGTGGATCTTGTCTAGCCGTGCGAGGCATACATTTATCAAGAAGTTTGAAACATGGTTGGGAAAAGACATAATATGGCCTAAAAATTTGAAGGAAAAGATGACACCATTATTGTCATCAGAGAAACAGCCATGTTCCAGTTCTCATTTCAGTGTAAATGAGGATGCATCAACATCCTGCCAACCAGATATGTGCAGTGTAAGTACCTCAACATCAATTATGATTGAAAGGAAACCGTTTTCGGAGTTAAGCCCCCTACAGAAGAGAAGGAGAGTTCAAGAACTCTTAACAAATAGTACGGAAAGCCTTGCTTACGCAACAGGTTTAAAAGCAGATAGCCAGGATGCAGCAGATATAATAAAACTTGTTATCGAGAAACCTGAAGAGGCAACAAAGTTAAAGGAATTATTGAAGCCGAAGAAAGCAGTGCCCATATATTCCGCAGATAAAGCTTAAGGTATTTTGACCTCTTTGAAGCTATCAAAGTGGCAATATCTGACTATGAGAGCTAGTGCAATAGCAGAAGGAGTGTCACTTTATCCTGCATACAATGCCATCCTAGAGGCAAAAAAGGAAGTCTACACATCAAGAGAAACCACAGAATTCAACAAAAGTGGCGCAAGAGTACAGCTTCAAGCAGTTTTGGACAAAACTGTAGCTAGATTTGGAAAATTCTTACGTTTGGAAGATTCGCTGGCTGGTAAAGAACTGTTGCTAATTTGCAAATGGGGCTTTGATGGATTCGGGACAAAGCCTTTACAAGCAAGCAACTGACGGAGATGATGACTCCGGTATATTCATGTGCTCCTTTGTGCCTTTGCGCTTTGTATTTGGTGAGAAAGTGGTGTGGGAAAACTCAAAACCATCTTCTACAACGCTGTGTAGACCACTTTTCTTCAAGTTTGTCAACGAAAATAAGTTAGATATAGGCCAAGAACAAGCCCTAATAGAAGCCGAGATTGCTGCCCTGGAGCCTTCTGGAGCCACGCTGTTAAGCATTCCATGCTTATGACAATGATAGATGGAAAAATCACTTCTGCACTATCAAACACATCAACGCAGACTTGTGACATTTGTCGAGCTACCCCTTCGGAAATGAATCAATTAGAAAAGGTTTCACAGTGAGTTATTCAATAAAGTAATAAAATAATAATATCGTTCTGCATTACATTACTTGCCTTTTTACTAACTTGTTTACTTTCTTTACAGAAAACCAGTTTCAGAAGAGATTTACCAATATGGTTTGTCCACTCTTCATGCGTGGATCATGTGTATGGAGTGTCTGCTCCATATTTCGTACAGACTGGACTTTAAGAAATGGCAAGCCAGAGATGACAATAGCAGTTGATGAAAAGTAGAAAAGAAGCAATACAACATAAGTTCCATGATGAAATGGGCCTTTTAATAGACATCGTCAAACAAGGTGAGTTAAAATTATTATTTCATAACGATTCTTTTCTTCAAGTTGATTATTATATTATAAATATAAATTTGATACCTATTAAAGTATATTTAATGTCCCTACCGAGGGGCACAGGCCTTTGCCCGGATACGAGTAAGATTGAGCCATATCTCTTTTCCTAGTGCAGTATTATTTTTTGTTCTAGGCTCTGGGACCACAAATGACGGGAACACAGCCAGAACTTTTTTTAGCAATCCAGAAAAAACTGCAGCTATCACAGCCCAAGCAGCACGGAAGTGTCGTCAACGTCCATAAACCAGCCTATTTAGAACTTAGAGTTCTATATGAAACGTATAAGAGTGTCAGAAAAAGCTTTTAGTCGTATTAAAGTGTTTTGTCGGCTATTATACAGCTCAAGCTGTATAAAAAGATTATAAAGGAATTTTCGTGGGTTTAAGGTGCAATAACTGAATATTCGAACTCTACTATAAAACTTTAAGTGTTGTGTGACACCTTAAAGCTACTTTTATCATTAAAGCTGTACATGGGCTGTATTTTGCATGTAATCACTTACTTATTACAGCTCATAGTGTTATAATAGTATCGATAGACACTTGTTACTGTACAAGGGTATAAGACAACTCCGTTCTAGAACTAATTCTTATGGAGTTATTCTACACTCTTGTAATTACAGTAGCTTTATTAACTTCTATTAGGGAGAGTATTATAAAACTAAAACAATAAATTACAGCTATAATACAGCTTTAGGCTGTATTACTGACAGGTGATCAATTTGCTTGGAATCGTGTGAATATAGACAGTCGGGTTAAAAGTTAATTATGTGGAAGAAAAGGAAAAGAATTGGTGCAGTGAAGAGAAAGATTGCAAGGGCAATCGCAAATAACAATGATGAAACATCGTTTATTGAGGAAGTAAACGATGTACGGACAAACCAAAGTCAAGCGTTGCCATCGACATCCAGTGAAGGTTCCGTAGGAAAAATTGTATTGTATTGTAATTCCCACGCACTTGGTATAATGCAAAGTTGTTTCTGTCCTTTCTCTATCGTCTCTATTATTTTAAATGGCATTGTTATCTGAAAAAAATATTAAAACTCATTATGATACACTCTAACGCAATATTTTTTTGTTCACATAAACCCATATAAAGTAAAACTGAAGTTTTTGCTAACCACTTCCAAGTAACGTAAGAAAGACTACCTACGATGACACACCGAAGGAGAAAAATAAAGGAAATGCCTTCTTTGCCTTCGTATAATAAATTGCTTGGCAAGTTAAAATATTGATTGACGGCTAAAGGTTTTTAATTTCTTCTAAGCATCTCTAAAGAGAATTACAAGGCTATGCATGATGAACCAATAAACAGCCTAACGAGTAAAAATATTCTATTAAAAAGCTGATTAAAAGCCAAAGGCTGTATAAAAGACTCTACTTATAACGTAGTACAGCTAGTTAGACTATAATGGTGTTCAAATATCGTTAAGGCTGTTTAACAAATTGTCGCCATTTTCGAATGTATGAAAATATATTTAAAAAGATAATATAATAAATACTTGACAATATTAGGTAATAACTCAAGTCGTTTCATAATTACCAACTCAAATAATTATGATTTTGCCCTCATATCTATTACTTAAAATATATTGTATTATTTTAACCTCAAAATCAAATACTACTTCCCGCTAATTAATATTTAGTTTTACTGTTTCTTAATTATTATGCTAGGGCGTGAAAATTATGCCATAAATCTCACATAGGTATACAATAAATATAAATCTGCAAGTCAATACTGACGCAGTTCACCATATAAACTAATCTATAATAATATTTACTTGGTACTATTTACAAATGGTTTCCATATTACATATAAACTATAACATCAATCTTTATCTTACTTACCTTATGATCAGCAGCTCGGAGTTCCTGGCGCAACCTCGTTGTAAAACTAAAACTGAGTGTTGGTTTATTTTTACACCCAATATAGGCTCTTATAAATATAATGGTTTATTTTTATACCAAATAACAGCTTATGGTTTCTTTTTACACCAAATGACAGCTCTAATACAGCTATGGTTTCTTTTTACACCGAAAAACAGCTGAAATACAGCTAATGGTTTCCTTTTATACCGAATAACAGCTCTAATACAGCTCTAATACAGCTTTTGCACTATTTTACAGTACATGTAACGCCTAAGGCTGTATAATTTGTGGCCCTTTTGCCCTTATAAGGGCTGTATATAAGCATTCTTACCCTTTATACAGCCTAAATGTAAGCTTCAATACAGCTCTTAGTTTAAAAAAGATCTAATATACAGCTTCTTTACAGCTTAAATGCTGCTTGGGAGGCTTGGATTCGGGTTTGATCCAAAGATTTGGTACAATTTTGCGTGTACTTGCCTGTGGGGAACCCATTAACATTGAAGCGTTTGAAAGTTTTGCGCGGCTTACTGCAGAAATGTATGTAGAGCTCTATGGCTGGTATAACATGCCTTCGAGTGTCCACAAACTTTTACTGCATGGTGCTGAAATCATCAAACACTTTAATGTTATTCCCATTGGAAAATTATCAGAAGAGGCATCGGAAGCTAGAAACAAAGACTTTAGAAAAATCCGGGAACATCATTCGCGCAAATTTTATCGGGAAGCGACAAACGAAGACATATTTTATAGTCTTCTTGTGTCGTCAGATCCCTACCTGTCTAGCATAAGACCTGTGTTAAGAAAAGGTAAAAAAACGCTCGTGACTGATGATATGAAACTTCTCCTAATTAATGACGATTCAGTGATAGATAAAGAAAACATAGAATTTGTTGATGTTAATGCATCATTGATGGACTCGGATAAAGAGGACTGTGATGATGACTAAGCTAAGACTCACTTTTTCATTTTGTCCTTGACGTCTTTTATTAGATATATCATAGTAATATTTGTGTTTTTATTGCAGTATGTTGTATAGGTATTACGAATCATGTCATTAAATTAAGAGATTACCTAAATATTTGTGATTAGTACATAGTTTCTAATTCTAAGAGATTACCCAAATATTTGGTATATCTATACATATTTAAATTACCTCTATTATTGTTAATAAAGATCATAAGCAGCCTGTTGACTAATGACAGTTTTATTGTTATTGATGCATTTTGCCTTATTTTTTTACTTTTTAACAAGCTATTATTAATTATTATATTAACCATATTGTAATTTCCGTATCAAAAGAATAAAATAAAATAACTTATAAACTTTGTTTTTGTTATTATTTTTATTTCTATTATTTTTATGGTATTTTCACTCTCAAAGAGATCGGCTGGCATCTCATTATGTCAAAGATTATAATGATAAAGCTGATACAAAAAGTTCAAAATTTAAAAAAATAACTACTTCCAAAGCTGCACCGAAAAGTGCATGAATTATATAACATTATGTTCAGTATGCCATGTATAATAGATCATGTTAACCAGCCCATCAGTTGTAATTAGTTCCGAAATAATGTACTTTAAGTGTTTTCTCCCATACAAAAAAATAATCAACATTTTTTTTTCTCACTTGTGGAGCAACTAATCCACTCCATGTTTTAATATGACATATAGGGAGGTATACCAGAGACATTACATATTTTTTTATAATTATTCCAGACATTAAGAATAAAGAATTTCCTATGAGTATGGAGGCCAAATCCTAGACCACTGTGCGGCGCAGCGCGCGCATGCGCTGTTTTACGGTTGGTTTGGCGCCATTTGATAAGTTTTGTTTCAGTCACTGCACAAGCACTGAAATTGTTGAAATACTTGTTACATTCGCATAAAAATGTCAGAAAGTAGTGATTTTGAAGAGAATGCGACTCCGCCCGATATTTTAAGTGCGGCGAAAGAGATGACTAACTACCTATTGCCAGCTAAGTCAAGAAAAGTATATGATAGATGCTACGAGGAGTTTATCGATAGGAAAACGCAGAAAAAAGCTGCTTCGTTTTCGGAAAACGTGGTGATGGCCTATTTTCAGGAATTATCTGACAAATACACATACAAGTGTTCGTCATTGTGGACGAAATACTCCATGCTAAAGAGTACAATAAGCATAAACCACGAAGTCGATATATCCTATTTGGATTCCTCAAAACTAATCGCGTTTTTGAAAAGAAAATCACAAGGATTTAAATCGAAGAAAGCGAAGACGTTTTCAGCCGAACAATTACGTAAATTCTTAAACGAAGCTCCCGGACATGAACACCCTTTACCGAAGGTACATATGTTAAATAGATTTTAGAAGGATTTTAGTAAAAGTGAAATGTAATTGGGGTTTGTCGTTCTTGGGTTTTAATTTAATTTAATTTGTTTCAGATTGCACTTATTTTCGGTATCATGGGTGCCTGTCGGAGACAAGAACTTATAATGTGCAGTTTCAGGAAGTGAAAGTGTATGAAAATACAATATTTGTGAAAATTCGCAATACCAAAACTAACATAGACCGCTCTTTTGGTATTACAGGGAAATACTATGAGTTATGTAAAAAATACATATCACTACGGCCCGATCCGTGTCAAGCTCCCTGCTTCTTTATAAACTACCAACGTGGCAAATGCACTCAACAGAGAGTTGGCATCAATAAATTTGGAGCTTTAGGTAAAACTATAGCTGATTATCTACAACTTCCAAACTCAGACCAGTACACTGGCCATTGTTCTAGCTAGACGAACATCGGCAACCCTGCTCATTGACGCCGGCGGAGATATTACAACATTAAAGCGTCATGGTGGATGGAAATCGACGACAGTGGCAGAAGGTTATATAGATGATTCTATGAATAACAAAATCTTAGTTCCAAATTCCATTCTGAACTCAATAGAAAACAAAAAGAACGAAATTAATATCAATTTGCCAATAGCCCCGACAGCAAGTACGAGCTCCTCTAATGCCAATGCCTGCCCAGCAATACAAATGCAATTCCATAATTGTAACATAAACAACTTGAATAATTATTATAAATAAATGATTTCTTACTTACTTTGATATTTTATTTATTAGGTTCAACACTAATGTATGAGAGTAGATAAAGTAGTGTATGAAACTACACATAACTAGGTATTAAAACTCTCGTGGGATACTATCAAAAACCTCGCCTACGGCTCGGTTTTTAAACACCCCCTCGAGTTTTAATACCCCTCATTATGCAACAGTTTCATAAACTACTAATTTAATCGTGTCAAAGTGCAATAACGCCATTATAAGTGCACCAGCTAAAGTGTTTTTACAGAGTTCGAAGAGTTCAGAAAATATGAAAACAATGGTGTAAAATAATGAGAAAAAAAGATGATGTTGGCAATACCGAAGATCACTTTTAAGTAAGTATCTTTGAGTTACATTTCTATAGTTAGCATGTTGCGAATTCGTTGTATGATTCGAAGTAAGTTTTGCGTAGTATAGTACTTTGTTACTGGCTTAAAATCTAGTTTTCACAACAAAACTTGCTAATCGGTGCGATAAAAAAAAATCTGTAGAAGTATACTTACAATTTATAGCACTGAAAAACTGTACCTGTTCTATCATCGAAGGCAGTGCTTACATAAGTATTATTGAATTTATTTCAATTCAAGGAGGATAGAGAAACCTCAGAATGAAAAAAGAGAAAGATTGTTCAATACAACCTAACGAAAAAGGAAAAAGGAACACTTCAGCGAAAGGAGTTAGTTAAATACACAGAAATAAGTAATTGTAGGTACCTGCAAAGACATTGATTCATCTGAGGTCGCGCCCCGGCCGCGGCCGTGACATCTGACGTCACATTTCGTTTTCACGGATTGTGATGCGTTTCGAAATTTTTAATTTCCTGTCCTTATTCAGCTTTTTTAATTTACTATTTTGGACAATTAATTGGAGACTAAATAATAAAAGTATGTAATAGGAAGATTGTGAGGACGATAAATTTACAGAAAAATATCATTTCAGAAAAATTTTAACCACATCGATATTTCATATTGTGCCTCCGCTACCACGTTTAAGAAAAAACGTGACTCTATGTTAATTTATCTACACACGTGTCATAAAACCTCTTTACTGCGCCCAAAAACCGCACGTTATGACCAGCATAATGATATACTTGGTAAAAACTCATTTCTTATCCGAATATTGATACATTATAAATATATTGAATCAATATTTCGACATTTTATGATATACAAAATTCGAGCCCCACCGCCCGCCCGCGTGCCGCCCGTAGTTTTGTCTGGGAAGTTGGTACTACTGAACAAGCTAAACAAGTGCAGAGCAATGATCAATGCCACAATGCCGGTCGAACATGCGGTTCCTGAACTCATCAAAGAGAGCTTATGATATGTGTGTAGATAAACTAGTGTATATAACTGTGCATAATTAGGCATTAAAACTTTCGCGTGATATTATTATTAAACTATGGCTTTCGGTGCGTTTCATAAACCTACACTTGAGTTTTAATGCCCTTCATTATGTATCAGTCACATAAACTACTATTATATATAGTAAAAATATAATCAAATGGAGAGCTTCAAAATCTATTACTAAAAATCTGCTTTAAAATAATGCTATCAGAACCATCCCTTTCTTAATATTCGAAAACAGATTGAGGCAAGTCAATTAAAATGAAAGTATTGAAACGAGTGCAAAGTACCCAAGTACCCGCTACACCAAAGATCTGAATAAATAGGACAGGCATTATGAATAAATTCACGGCATTCGAGACTACAATATCTTTATTTGATATCATTTACACTATCTACATCAATACATTTATGTAAATGCCTGATCAATATAGACGTTAAGCTTATCTCACTTGTACCTCGATAAGAGAAATCTCTACACGGTCTCCACTCGGTGATACAGATAAGATGGATAGTTGACTTTGCTTATCCATTGACGCTACATCAATGAATTATTATATTCAGCTGTTTGAGAATACTTGGAATTATTATTGTTCTGAGACAGCATATTCCCCATATTATATCCATATATATTTTATACATATACTATTTATATGTGTCACCGGAAGATAGTCAAAACCGTAAGTTTATAAAGTAATGCGATAGTTGATCAACTATCGACAGATAGTAAACCAGACCGACAGGGTTTAGAATTTACGTTAATTTTGTTCTTACATGTCAACCTAACATGAAGACTATTCGGGGGCTTCGCTGCGCTCGTCCCGTCTAGTCTTCACCTAAGCTACCACAGTGTTTGCCCTTGGTATTTCGTTTACAATTCATGTTTAAACCAGTTTACAATTAACGGTTTTAACCGTTAGTTGATCAATTTACGCGTCGTAGAGTGAGCAGTACGCTACAGTTTACTATCAGTTGGTAGTTGACCAACTAACGAGAAAAAAACGTTAGTTAATCAACTTACGGTTTTGACTATTTTAGGTGACATATGCAATGTAAGAATTAGCGGTGGTGGCGGCAGTAGTCGTAAAGCTGTGTCAGAAGCTCCAATGGGGCAGCTTGACAACTTCTGACAGTCGGTTGTCCGCTAGCCCGACACCCCTGCATCAACCGGCACTGGCTCAATCTTACTCGTAGGGGAATGATTATTTTCAAAGTTTTAATTTATTATAATGATAATTTTTTTAATAATAATATTTTTTATAATACCTTTATGTTTTTTTATATATATATATTAGGCTATTATATAAAGGCTCGTGCCCCTCGGGGGGGGGGGGGGGGGGGGACACTAAGAGGTTACATTGATCCGAGATTTTTTGCTAACTCGTGTTCCATCTGTCATACCTCGGATGTTGTATGAAAAGTAAAGTCTGCAGAAAATCATACTCTAAGCATGGAATGAAAAGGTATTTATTGAAATCATTGTTAATGGAGTATCGGGAAACAGAAGACACATATTAATTAAAGAGTTCCTTTTTTTTCTCCATGGTCCCAACATCAGGTCCCGACCGACGTTGATATATTGTTCATAATTCATCATTCTTTTTTGCACAAAGATAAATAAAAGGTTAAATTTGTTGAAAACATATTTAGAAAGGCGAGCTTATCTCTAAAAAGAGATTTATTTCAGCAAACCAAGGCATGATAGGAAAAATTACCAAGAAAGGCTAGGCAGTGCACAATATCAAATAACTTATCTATAATAAATAATAAATAAATAAATTAAATATCCATAAAATATGTAAAATAAAATATCTGCATACCAAACTATTAAATAATTACCAATAGATACATAAATCTGTACATATAGTAATAATATACATACTATAACTACTATCATGAAAGAGAGAGGAAGTGCTCTTTTACCCGGTTTTTGAAAGAGAAAAGAGTGGGACTGTCTCTTATCTTGCAAGGAAGTGCGTTCCACAGTCGGGCCGCCTGCAACCTGAAGGTGTGCTCACACGCCGAGGTGTTGTGCCTTGGTGTGGCTAAGAGTGAGACCGTATGAGATCTCCGGTGCCGATCTCCTGAAAAGAGATACTCAAAGCGCTGTCGAAGGTAGCTGCTGGGGTAGCACGGATTTTTCAATATATTAAAAAGATATGAAAGAATATGAAAGTCTCGGCGACGACGAATCGAAAGCCACCCCAACTCTTTGCGATATTAATAAACGTGGTCGAATTTGCGCAACCCGAAGATAAACCGAATCCCGAGATTTTGAAGTCGTTCGAGTTTGTTCAATAGATCTTCGTTCGCGCTTGCCCAACTGACATCGGCGTAGTCGATTAGCGGCAGGAGAAGGGACTGAGCAAGAGTGATTTTGGTCTGCCGCGGCAGGAAGTACTGCAGCCGCCTGAGGGAGTGTAAGGACGCAAAGACCCGTCTGCTGATCTCGCTGACATGAGATTGTTGAGAAGCTCTCCTGGTACGTCGTATCCATCAATTCCATTTCAGCATTATGCATTATGATGAGCGTGCATTGCTGACCCCATGGCTCTTAGTGGAATCGATTTTATCGATAACTGTCACACAACATAAACAAAGGGGCTGTTTTTAGTCCGTATACTACACGAGCTGATGTCCGCTCAATGTGAAGGTACCTACCCGGACATAGCATGGAGATCTGACTCCTCGGCATGGGTAATTCCATTTTTTTTCCCAAAAAAAAAATGAAAAGAAGTGCATTACTGCCCAAACGATAATGTTGTTATCACGTCGCATCTGTGGAATACCTAGTGTCGAGCAGTTCCGGTGGCCTTCTGTGGTCTTTATCATCAGTTCCTCTTCATCAAATGATGCTTCCCAAGAGTTACTGTAAAAATACAAAAAAACGCTATAGTACTGCCTATTATGGCCTCTCTGACGCCCTATGTGGTGCTGTGGTAGTGACTCTGTCTACCATGCGAGAGGTCCCGGATTCGATCCCCGGCTGGGGATGGAGAAAAAAAATCTGCTTCTGGTTCCTACGCCACAGGGTATTATAGTGTGGGACCAGAAGCAATGTATGTGCCTGTATATAAAAGTTTATGTTTGTTTGTTTATGTTTATAATATTTCAAGAGTTCCCCCGATTTCTCTAGGATCCCATCATCAAATGACCTGATGTAAATGGGACCAATCAAAAGGATCTTTCCAAGAAGAAAAAGAAAATCCGAATCCGTTACTCCATCTTGGAGAAATTATTTACATACGTAAAAATAAAATAAAAACACAAACTTCGACGAATGGTACTGTACACATCCTCCTTATAACAAGTCGTTTAGAAACGGTTTCAAAAATTAGATACAATATTCGACTGAACTGCTAACAGAAGTTAAGTATTACATTCGAGCTTTTAACAGACAAAAAAAATGCTTCTAGACAATCCGCCATTTATCATTCCACGTTCGGAGTGCAATCCATAGGTATTGTGCGCAAACTGCCCGGACTATCGGCCCTAATCGAAGAGCCCAGAGTGGCCATGCCAGCCGAACTGGTTCGTGGAACACGTGCGTATGCGCTTGCGCTGCTTATATAGATATAAGGCTGTGTCATACTACACTTGCTTTATAGATAGTGATAGTGATATATTTCAACTTCATAACAAAATAAATATATCACGGGTTGACCCGACGTATACATTGAAAATACAAATCGTTTGCAAAGAATCGTGAAATAATTAATAACCGACATGAACCGTTTGAATAAATGACATACGTCATAAGATTCGTCTTGATAGTGCGAGTGTCACTGGGTACATTCAATAAATAAAAATAAAGCAGAATTTAATCACACAAAAACATTTTTTAAGATCCTCGAGTACCCCACTCAAAATAAAGGGATTCAAAAGTTGAGTACGGCAATAACTAATGTCACTGGGTACATTCAATAAATAAAAATAAAGCAGAATTTAATCACACAAAAATATTTTTTAAGATCCTCGAGTACCCCACTCAAAATAAAGGGATTTAAAAGTTGAGTACGGCAATAACTAAGTGTCACTGGGTACATTCAATAAATAAAAATAAAGCAGAATTTAATCACACAAAAACATTTTTTAAGATCCTCGAGTACCCCACTCAAAATAAAGGGATTTAAAAGTTGAGTACGGCAATAACTAAGTGTCACTGGGTACATTCAATAAATAAAAATAAAGCAGAATTTAATCACACACAAACATTTTTTAAGATCCTCGAGTACCCCACTCAAAATAAAGGGATTTAAAAGTTGAGTACGGCAATAACTAAGTGTCACAGGGTACATTCAATAAATAAAAATGAAGCAGAATTTAATCACACAAAAACATTTTTTAACCCTAAAAAGATAATCTACGTCAAAATGACTCCGTGTGTTTCGAAATATTGCTGTCTCGTTCTAATTCGCGCGAATCCGGCGCAGTGCTTTACGGACATTACAGTCGCCGGGCGGAGCTACCGAGTGGCGGTCGCGGCACCGAAGTAAGTGTTCCCGTTTTCGAAATACAACAGGTGTTGGAGTCAAAATGACGTATGATTATCTTTTACGTGACTTTTGAGATTTTTGTATGCGTTTCAATTAGGGTTCTTTTTGCTAACTTTTCTTTATTTTAGCGATTGTTTTACCTTTATTTTATATTTATAAATATTATAGAATATCCGGTCGCAATGGGAAATCGAAATTTAGAAGACGAGAGCATCCTGGCGGCTCTTTTAGAGAGCGATGAGGATCTTTCACCTGCCGACACTGACAGCGAGCTCGAGGACCATCTGAGCGAAGACGACGTGCAGAGTGACGTTGAGGAGGCATTCGTCGACGAGGAGAGGGACCAAGAGTCAATAGCATCCAGTGTACCGCCTGAAGGAAATGCTGAACAAGTACCACCATCTACAGCTTCTCGTCGTCTGATAACCGTGTCTCGGCCTAGCATAAGAGGTAAGAATAAACATTGCTGGTCTACTACAAAGGCATCAAGAAGAGGACGAATCTCAGCACTGAATATTATAAGGTCACAAAGGGGTCCGAGGCGAATGTGTCGCAATCTTTATGAAGCTTTGCATTGCTTCGATATTTTCTTTACCGATGAGATAATTGCTGAAATAGTTAAGTGGACAAATGCTGAAATTTCTCGAAGACGAAAGGAAACCATGATAAGTGCTACATTTCGTGACACCAATGATAATGAAATTCGCGCTTTGATCGGCATCCTGGTAATGACAGCAGCGAGAAAAGATAACCACATGTCCACAGATGAGTTATTTGATCGATCTTCGTCAATGATTTATGTTTCCGTTATGAGTCGAGATCGGTTTGATTTTTTGATCCGATGCCTTAGAATGGACGACAAAACTATCCGTCCAACACTTCGAGCCACTGACATTTTTACTCCAGTACGCAAAGTATGGGATCTATTTATTGACCAGTGCATAAATAATTACACTCCAGGAGAACATCTCACCATAGATGAACAACTCCTTGCTTTTAGAGGTAGATGCTCATTCAGAATGTACATTCCCAATAAGCCAAGCAAATATGGCATAAAAACCGTCATGGTATGCGACAGTGGTACATCGTATATGATAAACGCAGTGCCTTATTTGGGAAGAGGAACGGAAACCAATGGCGTACCCCTCGGAGAGTACTACGTGAAGGAGTTGACAAAGCCTGTCCACGGCAGTTGTCGCAATATAACCTGTGATAATTGGTTCACATCGATTCCTTTGGCTCAATCTTTGCTTCAAGAGCCTTATAAACTGACACTGGTCGGGACCATTCGCTCTAATAAAAGAGAGATACCTGAAGAATTGAAGAACAGTCGCTCCAGGCCAGTAGGAACATCAATGTTTTGTTTTGACGGACCCCTGACACTTGTCTCATATAAACCGAAGCCGGCCAAGATGGTTTACCTTTTGTCATCATGTGACGAAGACGCGGCCATACACGAAGTTACTGGGAAACCAGAAATGATCATGTACTACAACCAAACTAAGGGAGGAGTAGATACCCTTGATCAGATGTGCTCTCTTATGTCGTGCAGTAGGAAGACGAACAGATGGTCCATGTGCCTTTTTTATGGGATGCTGAATATTGCATTCGTAAATGCATATATAATATACAGGCACAATGTTGTCACTAAAGGCGAGAAGCCTCTAAATCGCCGCAAATTCATGAAACAATTGAGCATGGCTCTAACTTCACCCTATATGGCCAAGCGCTTGGAAGCACCCACTTTGAAGCGATATTTGCGAGATGAGATAAAGGATACGTTACCGAAAACTGCTCCTGGACCAACCGAAGACGACACAGAAGAGCCCAATCCAAAGAAACGTACTTACTGTGCCTATTGCCCGTCTAAAAAAAAGCGTAAGGCTAGTGGATGTTGCAAAAAGTGTAAAAAAGTGATTTGTCGTGAACATAACATTGACATGTGCCTGAGCTGCATCTAATCGATCTCCGTAAATTTAAGTATTAAAAATCTATAGAGTCTATTGTTTCAAACTAACACTATTACTAGAAATAACTGATTAGTCTAAAAAATGTGAATTCTTAATAATAAGAGAAGTTCCTATGTTTGGTTACTTTAAAATGATAGCCATTATGTTTCGTTATTTTTTTAAATAATTAATAAACAGTACTTATATATAAATATGTTGTATTTTTATTTAAACTTATATGAGAAATACATACATACCATAGTTCATCAAATTAAGTAAATAATCTTTGAAATAATAGCTATTTAAAACTAAGGAGTAATTTTGACGTATGATTATCTTTTCAGTACATCTAAATAAGATTATCTTTCTAGGGTTAAGATCCTCGAGTACCCCACTCAAAATAAAGGGATTTAAAAGTTGAGTACGGCAATAACTAATCTTGCACAAGCTATGAATATACACATTCGTTGTAAACTAAGCATCTGAAGATTTTTCGTAATTTTGTCCTAAAAAGCAGGAAATAAATAAGGTAATTAAAAATTCTAAACCTCCCGACTACGGTAAACTAAAAAGTAGCAGATAAGACTTAACGTCACTATTGATTCGATAAAATTATTAAAGTACAGTGTTTTTAATGCAGGCGGGAACTTTTAAATTTCATAGAGTGGGTTTAAATTTGCATTTAAATATATTTTTTATATATTCAAAAATAATCATTTCGCTTACGGTTACCCAAAAATTGGTGATTTTAAATTATGCCAAGTAAATTTTTCCACCTAAATGAGACCATTAACTTGGAAAAATAAATGACACAATTTACTTGGAATTTTTTTAAATCACCAATTTTAGGGTAACCGTAAGCAAAATGATTATTTTTCTGTAACTTAAATAATTAAATTTAATCAAGTTTTAATTATTATCTTTTTTCAGGGCAAGGCAACTTCGTTTGTGTCTTTAAATACCTACTTGGTTTCTCTACATTGTCCTACAGTTGTGTATCCTCAACTTTACTTTATTTATTGAAGTATCCAGCAGTCAAATATAACTACTACCAGTAAGACCTGTTTGTTTCATCGCGATTGACAGCAGCTGATGCATTGTCCATGTTTACTCTATTTTGAGTTGCTTTTTTTGAGCCAATACATTGAATAATGCACTAGTTGCAGAGCGAAAAAGATCGCCTTTTTGTTTGTTAAAAGAACGACTGGGAAGCCGATACATGATACACTTTTTAGGGTTCCGTACCCGAAGAGTGCCAAACGGGACCCCAAGCTCCATGCTATTAATAAGCCTTTGCTGTCCGTCTATCCGCCCGTCACCGGGCTCTACCGGATCAACCGAAACAAGTGGAGAGCAGAAATTTTCACAAAGGGTGTATTTATACTGCCGCTTTAATAACAAATAATAAAACATACGGGTTTTTAGAAATTAAAAGTAGTACCCATACAAGATATTATTTGTATGGCCATTTTTTAGCCATTTTGTTTTATTTGTTTATCGGTGAAATGAACTGGACCCTCCCCATATTATCGGAAAAGATCTTTAATTGCGGGTATTGAGTTTTGTGCTTAGTAATTTGTAATTATAAGATTAATAATTACTCATTCGAATTATAAAAGATAATATTAAGTTTTTTACCATATTTGATTTTATTTCTGTAAATAAGTTTCTCAATTTCTATCCACTTCCGGTTTCAATGAGCCAAGAGTTTCCTTAACCTAGAACACAGTTTAATACTTACATACTACGTACACAAAACTATTTTTCAATGTTTAAATGTACGGCCTTGAATAAAGTCCTTGTATATTTTTTTTTATTAAGAATTAAAAAGGTATACTCGTACACAATGCTCTCGTTATACTTTTTCCGTATACTATACGGAACCCTTGGTGTGCAGGTCTGCCATCCTACTCGAACACTTGACCGGTTTTATTTACTAATGTTGCCAGTTTATGCCTGTGAAAATGCAAGTAGATTCTTAATTAATGATATATATATATATATATATATGTCACCGGAAAATAATACGATCCGCAAGTTTATAAATTTCCTAATATTTTTTCCGCAAGTTTATAAATATACTAACCTAACCTAACCTAACATAACCTAACCTAACCTAACCTAGCCTAATATAATCTAGAAGGAAGTTTATAAATTTCCTAGGAAATTTATAAACTTGCGGATCGTATTATTTTCCGGTGACATATATATATATATATAGGCTGTTGTTATCTTCATCGATGTTGTGTTTGTGAATAAAAACATACCTATTGTGTAGGTACCTATTGTGTTTTTTCGGTATTTCTTAATCGCGTGCCACTCCTACATCAATAAACGATACAGTCACGTACCAGTAGAAAGTCTACCACCCAAACTCTAATGCTAAGGATCAATTTCGGATTCAACTGCATCTCAGATATGTTCCGTCACTGTCCCCATCATCAGACGGACAGACGTACAGACGTGAACTAATGACATATCCAAAATTACTTAACAGTCGATAGATCTTGCGACGGCCCTTATCTCATCCGTACGGTATCTTGGATGGTCATAATCTATGATATCTCGCGCCATTCATCAATTTGATTGCCACTGATCGTGTTGATCTTTGTACCGTTAGCAAAGGAATCTTTGACCACTATTTTGGGATATTTAAAGTTAATTTATCTAGACACGTATCATAAACCCTCTTTACTGCGTCTAAGTCGTTAAGACCAGCATAATGTAAAGTATTTGGTATTAACTCATTTCGTATCTGAAAATTTGTACATTATGACCATAATGTACAAAAAATTGTCAAATTATGACATTCAAATTTCGAACGCCGACGCCCGCATGCGTGCCGCCCCTAGCTTGTCTGTGAAGTTGATACTACAGAACAAGCTAAACAGCTGCAGAGCAATGACCAATGCCACAATGCCGGTCAAACATGCGGTTCCTGAACACATCAAAGAGAGCTTATGATATGTGTGTAGATAAACTAGTGTATGTCACTGTACATAATTAGGCATTAAAACTCTCGAGTGATATTATTATGAAACTCGCCATCGGCTCGTTTCATAAACCCACTCTCGAGTATTAATGCCCTCCATTATGTAGCAGTCACATAAACTACTATTATCGGAATTTATAGTGCGTGGGTTATTCGTCTTTTTGTAGATCATCATTAAAGGGTGTCTTGACAGTCAACCCGAAATATCTCTTAGCCTTTTTCCGCCCGGTGGAACAGGACCTTATAACTACTGTTTATAATGTTACTTATATTAAAATAGCGCCCTAAAGAGGCTGAAGAAGATTCAAGGATGTTTTTTTTAGATCTTTCTTTTCTTACCTCAGATTTTTTCAGGCTGTCTATCTAACGAGAATCGGAACAGCTGTACAAAAAACAAAACTGCGAAAACAAAAAAAGTAAGCAAACGCCAATTTCGACACCAGACGAGCCTCCTCGAGTCTCAATCCTTGTTCTAAAGAGGTACCAAACTATGATGTACGATTTCAGTCCTACGCACCTATGAAATAAAGCTGCTATGTAGAAAGGGAGTACTTTCAAGGCGTAGTGCTTCAGCCGACGCGACAAGTCACGCGTGCGGCATTGTCTCCCAGCCTATTGTGTGACGTCACACATCGTCTGCGTATATCGCGCGTCTAGGTTCTAGAGGCGAGACTTGCATTGTGAGAGGCTGTTTTTGTGAGCTGACCATGGGGAAATAAGCCTTAGCTCCTAGTAACGACAGGACTGGAATTGCTAAGTGAAGTTGTAAGTTTTTAGATTAATTTTCGGTTGTGTCGGAATGTTTATGAGGTAACAGATTCTTTTAGGGAATAATTTACAAACAAATTGAAAATTTACTATAAGTATAGCGACTGTTTCATAAATAGGTCTGCTTCAATTTTGTAAAACTAAAAACTCGTAAACGCGAGAAAAGGATGACGCGATAACATTACTGCAAAAAACATTTATAAATGTCACGTTTACTAATACGGTGCGGCTGAGGCACAATGACGCCTAAGAAATGTATAAAGGGCTAGCTCATCCCAGCACTGGAAAGAATGAACTACAAAGAAGTGAGTTTATTTGCCGTTGCGTGCTATTATTTATAGACCCGCCAAAACAAGCTAATATTCTCTATCCTGCCAACTTGCCAAGACATCAAAAGTATTTTCATCACAGACATTACATTACTTACGTCTCTTCTTAGGCGGAAACGTTGCCAAAACTTACGTTAATTGCCCTACGACCTTACCTTAAGACTGTTACGGTCTACAGCCTTTATACCAGTATAAACTGACCTGTCTAGAACAACATCAACCTAGGGAATAAGAGGTCAGGTTAGACTGGGAATTTGTTAGTATCATAAAGGTGAGTGTGCACATCAGCAATAACGAGAAAGCGTTATTACCAGTAATATAAAGGAGTTGGTTTATTGTAATTTGGATTTTATAATAGTTATAGAACTGTCTGCTGAGACTTGCGTGAAAAGGATATACAGGGTGTTTGGTAGTACATTGTCACATAAATATAGTTTACAGTATAGACTTTAGAATATAAGTAATATTGGCGCTAAGTCAAATATAATATTATTTTTTATATTTTGGTATGATGAAATAGCATAGCTCCATGGCTATTTAACCAATATACGTAGTGATAGCATATAATAGTATAGGGCTTATGTTTAAACGATCACCAAAAACGCACCTATTTTACTACCAATAAATTAGAAACGACCGCCAGAATTAGTAAACGACCACCAAATTGTGTTTGGATAAATGATCACCAATTCTTTTTATGTTTTGTGTACTTAAGTTTATGTTTTAAGTATTTGTTGTTGTTCTTACATGTTCAACCTAACACGAAGGATAAAGGGGGCTTCGCGTCGCTCACCCCCTTTACACTTCACGTAAGCTACCGCAGTATTTTGCCCTGATATTTTCTGCAACTTTTGGTTATCATTTACCCATTTTGGGTAGGAAAAAAATATTTTGGTGATCATTATATTTGTTGCCATAGTACAGTAGTATAAAAGAGCTACCTACCATTATGTCTACCTACGTACAAATAAGACACTATGTAATTTTAACCATCAATGTCTTTTATTACCCACGACGGCACGGAGATGGTATATGCGTTTGGGGTGAGAGGATGTTTGTGCAAACTAATGTTGCCATTTTTCTCAAAAACTACTGGTCCGATTTCGATGCGGGTTTCAGTGATGGGTTCGAGTTTTATTGGTGCATGTTCTTAGATAGGTGTTACGGTGACAACTCACTAGGGGGCAATTATTAGCGGTCCCCCGACGCCACTAAACTTGGATAAAAATTACATTTTTGTGTTAAAACTTAAAGATAAATACCTTTTTTTTTTTTTCTAATTTTATGATTTATAATTTAGAATCTGTGTAATTTTAAAATTTATTTTTCTTGCTGCTAATAAATGCACTAGTTTGGCATGTTTATAGTAACTTGATTATTTGTTTATATTTAAAATAGAGATAGCAGCCCCTGACGGATTTTCTCGGTTTTTTTGACAAGTTCATAGCATAGATTCGTTGAGTCGCGGGTTTCAAAATTATTTAATCCTTTTTCAACTACGTTTTAACCGTCGTGGGGTTTTTAAAAAAAAAATTTTTTTTTTAGCATCAGCATGTATAACAATGGTTGCCAACATTACATTCGTCGGGGCTTTAAATACATAACACTTGGGGTAGATTTATTGGGGTGGTTAGTGCCCCTATGTACATTAGTATTAACCTTCCTAAACAGGGTGTAACAGAAGTAGTCTTATTTTAGGGGGTTGTTACTGGCATCACTCTAAAAAACATTTACTATGAAACCGATTTGATCAGAGCAACTTTATTTTTCACTTCTTGCATTTCGAGCGGTCAGCAGATTTGTATGGGGAAGTTAAAAATAAAGTTGCTATGATCAAATCGGTCTCTTAATAAAAGTTGTTCAGAATGATATCCCTAACAACAATCAATCAATCGATCAATCAAATGTCTTTATTACTGTATACTTAGCAAACGTCATTTTTTGCCTCTTCTCTACATTGGACCACTGGGCGTAGAAACTCTTTTAAAAATTGCTTGTGCTTAACTAATATAAATATTACAATTACAAAATTATTAACCACAAGGACTGTGTTGAGCCAGATTAACCCCATACAGTCCCCTCATTTTATTAGTCTTGAACATTGTAATATCCCTTTTTCGACAAAGTCGCTTTAACATGCTTTTAAAATTGCTTAAAAGGCAATTTCAAAATCTCCAGAGGTATCTTATTGTAGTAAAGAATGCACTGACCCTTGAAAGTCTAAAACTTTCTAAAAAATTGTCTAAACCGGGGAGCAAGTAGTCTGTGATTATTCTTAGGTTAACATTAAAGCTATCGCTAAGTTTGGATCATGTTGTAAGGTTCTTGCGTACATACATTATATATTTTCGAAAATAAATTGACTAGCTACTGTTTGTATGTCAATTTATTTAAAAAGCTCTCTTAAGGAGTCTGCATGTTTTAAATTATAAATTGCTCGAATCGCTCTTTTCTGTAAAATAAAAATAGTTTGAATATCCGCTGCATTTCCCCCACGACAAGATACCATAGGACATCACACTATGAAAGTAACTAAAATATACTAGCCTAGATGTAGCCACATCCGTGTTTTGTCTCATGTTCCTAACAGCGTTAGCCGCAGAACTTAATTTACCAGCAAGTTTATCTATGTGGGGTCCCCACTGCAATTTGCTGTATCAATGGTTATTCCAAGAAACTTCATCTCATTTACTAACAGCAACACAACCCCCCAAAATGTGAGTACACCTTAACGTTACATCCTGTATAAAGTCCACTATATGCATGGACCCCAGCAGCAGCTCCAACTAGCAAGGTCCCGAGTTCGAGTTCCGGCAGGGGAGGAATAAAAATTCCCCGCTCCAGGAAATTATGTTTGCCACGTTGCTGTTTCTGATTCCCACGAGACTGGGTTGCCGAGTGTGGGGCTAGAAGCATTGTATGTGCCGGTTTATATGTTTATGTTTAAGGAGATATATGTTGCGACCAACTATATGCTATTTGCCAAAAAGGTTAATGGGAAAGAAATGCACTGGCGTCTGATTGGTAGAGCCACGATGCTAAGACCGCGTTCACATTGCGAGAAGTTTTCTGTCTTTTGGTGCGACTCGTACTGTTGATACGTTCTGATAATTAGAAGTTAGTATGAAGTCAGAATTTTTTATCTTTACAATACATATAAGTATTTTTATTCTAGTAATACACCTCATAACTGTCTAGTTACTCAAAACAACATCATGAATGCGCCTTTACTTCTAACCAGTTTATCGACGCCCACTACCGATTTTTCGAACTTGTCTTTTGTATGAAATTGTGTAACAGAGACAACGCTTTATTTACTTTTTTCGGCAAATAGAGTATATCTAAATTAAACATCCAATTAATTGAACAACGCCGTTCAGTCATTTACGGAATGGCTTAGCCAACAATTATAAGATTTTATTCACAAAGTGCATACAAATGCTGCCTAAAAAGGAAATATAATCAACCTAAATATAATAATAAATCCGCAAAGTGCATCGTCAATTAAAATAATCTAAGTAACAAATTATTTATACGTATAAAAACTGATTGCAATAAAAAACACAATACCAAACAAATAAACCGCCCCAGGACATGCCCAAAGGTACCCATCACGCTGACAGCATTACCGCGCTGCACGGCGAGTGAGATCGTTTGGATCAGGAACGCTCCGGAACGATTGTCAAAACCTCGGTCCCCCAGGCGTCGCCCAATTTCCTTGACAAATAAATTATTGGCTATCAAATATAAAAGGATATAAAAAGTAGCCAAGTGCGAGTCGGACTCGCCCATGAAGATTTCCGTTGTAGCAAGTAATTATGTGACTGGATGTTTGTGTTGTAACTTTGTTTTTCATAGTGTTTGTATAAATGACAAAGTTATCTTTGCGGTTTATAATAAATGTTTTATATCCGACGATACTGTTTTATGCCGACCCGAATGGCCGAGTCGGCAGTGACCCTGCCTACGAAGCCAAGGGTCCCGGGTTCGAGTCCCGGTGGGGGCAAATATTTGTTTGATGAAAACGGATGTTTGTAACCTAGTCATGGTTGTTTATCTATCTAAGTATAATATATATCTATATAAGTATGTGTATCGTTGTCTAGTACCCAAGATACAAGGAATCCTAGTTTGGGGCTAGATCAATGTGTGTAAATTGTGTCCAAGGTATTATTATTATTATTATTATTATCTTAAAACTACTTATTTTATTTTGTTTAAACCAATTTTCGTTGAAAATCTGTATTGAGATACACAGCATATATTGTTTGTAGATTTTTCACTTTCTTACTTTAAAAGTGCACACATTTTTTCACTTTGGAAGGGTCTGTCTCTTTAACTATTTACTTTGAGGAAAAATGGTTTCAGAAATCTCAGCGACATTTTTAAAGAACTATCTATAGAGAGACATCCTGTACAAGCCAACCTTGTACAATGCGAACGCGGCATTTATCAGCACGTTCTAATTTCTATATAATTGTATTTTAACTATTAACATATTGCAGTTCTACTTACTTATTCGCCGTAGCACCTAAATCTAAGCCACAACAGACTATTTTTAGAGTGTATTTCATTATTATAAAAGTAAAGTGTTTTCAACTATACAAGGAGACTCTTTAACTTCCAACTGACAACTTAGCTAACCCTGAGTTGTATGTAAGGCTGTGTGGATCCCACCAAAGACCATACATCTTTTTGTTGATCTCAGATTTGTACCGATCGTAAGTTTCTTCCCATTCGTTATACTCAATGGCGTAATCCGAGTTGGAGCCTTAAAGCAGGTATTCTATCTCCCAGTGAATTTTATCGATAGCATCCCACTTAGACGTTAATACCTTAAGATGGTCTTCTAGTTCCCACTTTTCGTTCACATCTTGAAGATTAATCTTAGAAACAACTCTTTTCAGTGCGTTGAAGTTGAATCTTTGTTGCCGCAGTAAGTCAGTTTTCCTGTCCTTTTCAACATCAGCGGGCTCAACGTGGGTCTATTCTTGTTGGTTAACCTCCATATTTGCTCCTGAGGTCCCTGGCGTAGCTAGTAATCCGGTGGATAGTCGCAGAACCGCAGGAGCCAGTACAGCCTTCTGGGAAACTCCGGCTGTCGGGGCTAATCCTTTTTTCATGTCAACCATGATCTGTAGAGTTTCTTCGTACATTATTTTGGTTTTGTTATACACATCCTCCTTAAAGTAGTCGTAGTCCGTTGTTCCTGCTAGGGCCAGTATCTTGTGGTTCGAGCTAAACTGAAGCCAATTTACCGCCAGAGCACTAATGCGCTTTTCCAGGTACTCAAGAGTTTTGCGATCTGCCCCATCCTTCTTGAAGTTGGTACATATCGATTTTATACTTTCGAAGGAGATGAGCTGAAGTTCGATGATTTTTCCGATCATTTTTGTGCTTGTATGTGTAGTTTCTTCAGTTCATGAACCAATTTCCACCGATCTTGTAGATTGATGCTGTACGAGTAGAATAAGACTTTTCTTGTCTTTATACACCAGATTTGTGGGTTCAGATGTCAGTAAGATGAGGCTGCTCTTGTCTTCATACACTCGGCTACGGCCGGCGTCAGTGCGTTTGTTGCGTAAGACTTGTTGTCTTCAGTTGATTACTCCCTGCAGTGGAGGACAGTTCTATTCTGCGTGAGCTGCTATGCCGTTAGTATGTTATTCTTGATAGATACAGTGGTCGGGATACACTGCCTGTCGGTGGTTCATGTGATCAGGTCCGTGCTCAGTGCGTACAATCACGTTCCGGTGTGCCTTCCTGCTCGCTGCCGCTTCCGTCACAGTTGCCCAACACCAACACTCCAATCACAGAGTTTTGAAAAACCGATCCGGTTCGAAGGACCAAAAAGATGTATGGTCTTTGGTGGGATCCACACAGCCTTACATACAACTCAGGGTTAGCTAAGTTGTCAGTTGGAAGTTAAAGAGTCTCCTTGTATAGTTGAAAACACTTTACTTTTATAATAATGAAATACACTCTAAAAATAGTCTGTTGTGGCTTAGATTTAGGTGCTACGGCGAATAAGTAAGTAGAACTGCAATATGTTAATAGTTAAAATACAATTATATAGAAATTAGAACGTGCTGATAAATGCCGCGTTCGCATTGTACAAGGTTGGCTTGTACATGCTCCCGAGGGAGAAGTTAACTTAGTGCTAAACCACAACAGCAAAAAGATGTATGGTCTTTGGTGGGATCCACACAGCCTTACATACAACTCAGGGTTAGCTAAGTTGTCAGTTGGAAGTTAAAGAGTCTCCTTGTATAGTTGAAAACACTTTACTTTTATAATAATGATATGAAATATATATTTTTTTGGTTTCAGTTCCATGTATCCTCTTTAATTATTTTATTAGAGCCCTCTTTAATTATTTTATTTTTTAAATTTTCGTATAAAAATCGTAAAGCGGTTTACATCCACATACCAAGTTTCAACTGTGTAGTTCTAATAGTTGCTGTGACATACGGACGGACGGACAGACGGACTTAACGAAACCATAAGGGTTCCTTGTTTCTCTACGGAAACCTAAAAAGACCATATTGGACACCATCACCACCCTTTCGATGCATGTGCTACCATGGTGAATTTAACTGGTGTGTTGTTCACTCTACCTACTCTACAAAGCAACAATATGTTTATGCTGTTCCGGTCCTACCATAAACAGAACACAGCTGGCCATCATCGGCAAAAAGTCGACCAGTGAACGTAACTTCTGTTCCTCCCATGAATGGTGTGTCCACAAGCGATACCATGTTTTTATAATGAATATATTTAAAAGTCGCGTGAAGAAGCATTACCTCTCCCTTTAGAGTTATAGGTATTATGCATGTAAGTATTTATTTGTACATACATATATTTATACGAATATATTTATATGATAGTAGTAATTTATTATTAGTATTTAGTATATTATCAAAGTAATTATATAATTTATTTTATCTACACACGTATCATAAACCCTGCGTCCAAAAACCGCACTTTACGACCAGCATAATGTTATTCTACTTGGTAAAAACACATTTCATATCCTAATATTGATACATTATAACCATATTGTATCAATTTTCGACAAATTATGACATTCGATCGCCGTCGCCCGCCTGGAAGTTGGTACTACTGAACAAGCTAAACAAGTGCAGAGCAATTATCAATGCCACCATGGCGGTCGAACATGCGGTTCCTGAACACATCAAAGAGAGTTTATGATATGTTTGAAGATAAACTAGAGCATGTAACTGTACATAATTAGGCATTGAAACTCATGGGTGATATTATTATGAAACCACTGTCGAGTTTTAATGCCCTCCATTATGTATCAATCACTTAAACAACTATTGTTTATTGTAAGTACTTGTTTATTTCCTTAAATGTTGTACGCATAGGTCTGCCCCTGCTCAGCAATCAACCTTTGCCATCTCACCCTGGTTTGCTGGAAGAGATCTCTATTTCATATAGAGATTATTAGAGATAAGCTCGCCTTTGTACACTATTTTCATGTAACTATTGCCTTTTATAAGTTTTGTGTGCAAAAAAGAAATATGAAATGAGACAGACATTATTTCATTAAGATTAAACCAGATAGTGATTGCCCACTAGTCACCTATGATCAATATACGCTCACCTTTTGTGCTCATGTATTTTACTCATTATTTAACGTGAAATAACACATTGAAATATATCGTCTTAGTTCTTTTTATACTATTTATAAAGAATCGGTTCGCGGAACAAGGCAGAATAGAGTTCTTTTGCGTTGTTTTTATAACTCTAAGGACTTAGGGGAGGGCGATTAGTCAATTTCGGTGTTTGCAAGTATTTTTTTCATTGGATCGTTTATTTATTTTGTTTGGTATAATTATTATGAAAACACATGATGCAATGTCTTAAATAGGCAATTTTACGTTATGATAATGGCTTGATTGTGGTCAATGTACAATTAAAGTGAGAAACCGAATCAGCTGGCCTAGACTGCATACTTTATATAGGCCCAGCTTTTTAATTTATTACTGTACCTACATATACGCAAAAAGCACAATATCCTTGTCTCATGTGAGGTGGCAGAGAAAGTTTACGACCACATTTAACCAAGACAGGAGACTAAAAGTGAGCACAAAACAACGACAGAATTAAAGCAGCAAAATTCTTATTGTAATTCTAGTTGGAAAACAATTTCTAGATTTTATGCAAATGTGGGGGTAGCCGGCAAAGTACTCCGGTTTATCTAGTTGATGGATAGTTGGTCGTGCGACGGAACCCGCGGTCGTCACGCGAGGTTCTTCCAGTGGCCCGAGGAACGCTGCCGTCGAGAATAGATTGCGGACTATGAATTCTTCATTCGGAGTGAGATTGTTGTGTTTAGTTGTTGAGAATCACTGTGAGAGGTGTTGTGAACACGAACTTTGAATAAGTAGCCACGGTATGCACAGAAAACTGCTCAAATAAAGTGCTGCTTAAGGGCTGAACAGAGGCCAATGGCATTCAGAATTAGACAAAGAAAACAAATACCCGTCGCATCGCGTCGAAGCAGACTGACGCATGTTCCCGCGCAGAGCCCCGCGGGGCAGCCCGAGCTCCGAGACCAAGAAAATTATATAAAATATTACTAAACTCCTGTATTAATAACATTAAAAATAAAATAAAACAATTAAAAAAAAAACCTTTTTAAACTATTTTTGCCTGTAAGTTTCATAAAGGAAACTGATTTCGTCTCCGACCGCTTTTTCATTTAGTTGAATAATAATGCATTGCGAAAAATATTTTTAAGTATTAAATATAACAGATGTCCGGTAATTTTAAAAGTCCATTCTTATCTCTAATAGACCTTTTTTAACATATATTTATCCTACATTTTTATGTTGTCTAGTTTAGCCTAGAATTGAAGCTAAAGATGCATTTGTTTGTTCGCGCCCCCTGGCGCTGGCCATATTTAATCCCTTAAGCCGTGTATTTATTATCGGGCTGTAACTGTAACCGTTACCAAAAATTATGTATTTACAATAGGGCGGGGCCTGTTGCTCGCGAGCGAGTTCACAGTGAGGCGATGAGAGAAGCTTCTCATCGCCGCTCCCTGTAAAGTCTATTCACTTAGATAGCGTTGCACCGCCTTGGCACGTGTCGCCTCTTTTCAAAGGATATATTACCTTATCCGTATGCGGATAATTACCACATTTGCGTGCAGATAGGCGACATTATCTAAGCGATTGGACTTAACACACTAGCTAGAGCCTCGTTACTCTATATGATTGGTTACCGTTACATCTTTTAAGTTGCCCTATAAAGGTAACGTTTTGAGTTGTTGACGGGCATGCTTTCAAATTTTTAATTGCCCTATTATCTGGCATGAGACTTTATTTTATAGACATTATAACAAGGTCAAAGGAATGCAAGTGTTTAAAAGGCATAGTAAGTATTTCATAACATTACATGATTACGCCTTTACATTACGCCTTTTCCCACACGGGTGGCAGATGCACAATTATGCCTAATTTTAGCCAGTTACTCAATATTTCATTATGCGTGACAAGTGGCAAGCCCATCGCCGCAATTATGGAAAAATTACGATTTCCTCACGATGTTTCACAACACCCTCAGAACTTACGCTACTTAAGATAAATAACTTATCTCATTAGTACATGGTCACCACCGGGATTCGAACCTGCACCTCCTGCGTGAAAGCAAGCGTGAAACCCACTAGACCATGGAGCTATATATCAAATCAACAATCGACAATGTTGTATTTAATTGCCCTATTATCTGGCATGAGACATTATATTATAGACATAATAACAAGGTCAAAGGAATGCAAGTGTTTAAAAGGCATAGTAAGTATTTCATAACATTACATAACATAGCGTCACGTCTTATCCCATATGGGGAGGCAGAGGCAAAATTATATCCACTTTGAGCCAGTTATTCAATACTCCATTTTGCGTGACAGAGGGCTAGTCCAACGCCGCAGCTATGGTGTAATGAAGGTTTTCTCACGATGTTTTCGATCAACGTTAGAACGTCCGTATAATGTACTTAAGATAAATTATTTATCTCATAGGTGCATGTTCAGACATCGAACCTGCATCTCCTGTGTGAGAAGCCAGCGTGAAATCCATTAGACCACGGAGCTTTTCATAATCATTTTATCGAATGCAATTCTATGTTTAGAAAGAAGTCTAGATATAATTAGCTCTGGTTCGCTTAATACAATCCCGATATCTCATCACGACAAACAAATTTTGCAAATATTTTTAGACAACTTGAGACTTCGTATCTTTGTTTCCAGATACTTCCCGCCGCACATAACATAAAGCATATAGGCCTGAAAACTTTCCAGAAAGCACCAACAGATATTTAAAATTTTAATATCGTGCCACTTTAGCCCTCGGCTGGTCGTGATACCGCCTTCGAAAGTTCGTCTCCACTCGCAAGATAAGGCCCGAAAGCCTGAATAAAATTTTCAGCACGGAAAATTTACGCTCAGTACGCGCCTTGAAGCTTGGGCGGGCGGCAGTAAGGCTTTGACCGTAACGGAGGGCGGACGAGCCTTTGGTCTTACCCGGGTAAATACAAAGAAAAGACATCGCTCGCTCCATGGTTTGACAAATGTGTTGTGATTAGAACTGATAGGATAGGCGAAATACGTGATACGAGTACTTGGTTGTAGTTTGGAATTTCGAATAACGAATATTCAATTTCGAAGAGTGAATGAACCACGGACATGTTTGAACAGCTGATTTTGACGTATCGTATTTATAAGTGTTAGTTGCCAGTAACTTTTAACGGTAATTTTAATGTTGAAAACTTTTGGGTTGTGATAAGGATTGTAGATTTCTTGCATTTTAGTGTTTTGTAGCTTTCGGATGATTCATGTGTAGGTAAGTTCGCTTTGCACTTTTAGCATTTACCATAAAAATAGACAGGTCAACACTAAATTACCTTCTTAGATCATCGAATTTTACACCTACCTATAAAGAACTTAAAAAAAACATATTTATTAACCCCTTACGAAATTAGAAGGGTGTTATAAGTTTGAAGCGACTGTCTGTGTTGCGTTTGTGTATGTGTGTGTGTGTGTGGGTTGTTTTGGGTATCGTCAGTGGTACCCTAGTGGTCAAACGAGTGAACTGATTTAAATGGGGTTTTAAATGGTAGTAGACTTTCCTACGAAAGCTCGCCATGTTTTATCAAAATCAAATCTTATGACCATTACAAGGAAACAAGTGAACCAAGTTTTAGACTTTTAACATATTACTACAAAAAATAGTAAACATTGTTTAAACTCAAAACAAATGAACAAATAACAGATCCCATATAAGTCTTGAACAGGAGATTATTTTTTTGTAGTAATACCGTTACGGTTTCATATGTCAGGAGTGTTTAAAAATTTCAGTTGATATTATTTGTGCAAGGATTTATTTGATCAAATCTCTGCATGATTTAATCAGCGTTCCTACTTACAGAGTAAAGAGTTAATCTTCACACAAAGTTAGGTATATAAAATATTTATACATCACATTGTACCAAAGTTAACTCCAGTGCACAACATTCTTAATGAATCAGTCTCAGTTCACTTCAGTGTTATTCCCGGGTTAAATTAAACATATAAAGACACTTGACTGCAATGAATTATGATCATATAAAGTGCATATCCTGACGTATTTATCGCCACCAACACCCTTTCAAAATCCTTTCTTATCGCCCTTTTCAATAAGGTTCACATTTCGGGGATAAGTTACTTGGTACTGAATCAATGGTAGGAACGCATCAGATGGATTTGATTAATATGGAGTTGGAACGCGAAAGTCCATTTGCAGTAACGTTTTGTGTTCGTCAGTTTGTTTGTTTGTTCAATGCGGTTGATGCTAATTGAGTCTTTTGTTCTTTGATTGAATTGATTGTAACGAGATATATTGAGACAGTTCTGAAAACCAACGGAAGAAAAATTAAATATTTAGACTTATTTTTAACGAGTCCATTTTTTGGTTTGGAGAAAAGGATACAAACAATAACCCTATCCAAAATGTGTACCTTCTCCCACTGTGAAATGCGAAAATATCTACCATTATAAATACTAATTGATTTTGTGTTTGAGTTTATCATCGAACCAATGAGATTTTTACCAAATTATTTTTTTTACACATAATATCTATCACTTTATACAACCATATCTGGTAAATATCATAAGAAAACATCCAAACACACAACATACAAACATTTACATAGAGACACATACATTTATTCTGGCCTCACACTAGGATACCCTGTGTTGTGGGAACCAGAAACAGCGATGTCACACACATATAAACTTCCAAGATCTGAGGATTTCTTCCTTTGTCATAGCATCACGTGTTTACCCATACTCAAATTTGCGCACCAGCCCACCGCCACAGCTACTTTGTTACTTACACCATACTAAGTCTTACGCCTAATGCAAACGTAAGTATTAGTAAATATGTAATAATAATAATACCTTGGACACCATTTACACACATTGATCTAGCCCCAAACTAGGATGACCTGTATCTTGGGTACAGGTAACGATACACATCCTTATATAGATAAATATTATGCTTAGATAGAAAAACAACCAAAACTACGGTACAAACATCCGTTTCAATCAAACAAACATTTGCCCCCACCGGGACTCGAACCCGGGACCCTTGGCTTTGTAGGCAGGATCACTGCCGACTCAGCCATTCGGGTCGTCAAACATGTGACAAACAATATCATAGACCTTCACATCTCCACTTCGCAGTTCCCCGTTCACGTTTCCACGGTGACATTTATAACAACAGCTCCGTTACGCAACCGCCGAAACTCTATTCTGGACATGTCCAAACTTTCTTCTAATCCGACGTCCGTATTATCCCCACATTCTTATTCCCTTTTTTTCGGGACTCGTTCTACTAAATTATGGCCATAAATCCTTCTTGTCCTGGCATGTCCCGTTGCTCCGCCGGATTAATTAAGCCCGGTATCATAGTGTGTGTGTTTGTATGTAAATGCAAAAAGATCAGAATGTAGTTTTGCTTATATGTGTAACTGGCGTTTGATGACGACCTCTGCGGAGTTGCGGTTCGCGGGTCTAACTGCCAAGCGCGAGGTCCGGGGTTCAAATCCCGGCCGGGGGGGAAAAAAATAATATCCCCAGGTCTTGGATGTTTACGTGACGTCACAGTTTCTGGTTTCCGTTTTACAGGGTATCCTAGTGTCGGGCCGGAAGCAATGTTTACTAAGTCTGTATATAAATGTTTAGTCATACTTTTTTAGGGTTCCGTACCCGAAGGGTTCCAAACGGGACCCTATTACTAAGACTCCGCTGTCCGTCCGTCCGTCTGTCACCAGGCTGTATCTCAAGAACCTCTAGCTAGAGAGTTGAAATTTTCACAGATTATGTATTTATGTTGCCGCTATAACAAAAAATACTAAAAAAACATGATAAAAGAAATATTTAAGGGGGCTCCCATACAACAATGCTTTCAATACCACATACAAACTTATGGATGCACCTGGTTACGTACATGGAGTGTGAAAGTAACCGCACCAATAACTTTGTAAACAATATTTTGCTGTGTAAAATCCAAACTATTCACTCCACACCATCGCTTCCATTGAACGGTGGTACGGAACCCTTCGTGCGCGATTTAGACTCGCACTTGACCGGTTTTTTATTTTATTTACACAATCTTTTTACATACAATATTTTATAAAGTTCCCACTCACAAAGATCTTTCCTGGTCTGGTGGTGAGATCGATCTTCATAATATTTGATTTAAACAAATATTTCTTATTATCTACATAGTTTTTATAAGGTTCTTGGGTATACTCGTATCATTCACAATATGTGGTAACATGCATACTAGATACATTATTAGACCTAGGTAGTTTACGCGTATATGTTTTGCAGTGAGATAAGTGTCTCATCCCAGCTGGTATGTCCTGGTTAACGGACTGAAACTATACATATTATCATCCTATCCTAATGTTTATATCTTAGCCATATCTTAGAGATATCGATATGGTTGACCATTTTATGATATAGTCAACCATTTCATGAACGGAACAGAATGGGTTGAATTTCACAAAAAAATGTTTTTTTTTTAAAGTATTCAGTCTTTTTGTGATATACTTCTCGAAATAGCACGAAGACTATTCAGCGGCTTCGCTGCTCTCTCCCCCTTTAGTCTTCATCTTAGCTACCGCAGTGTTTTGCCCGAAAATATTTCTTCATTAAATGAAAGTTCTTATTTAAACATGGTTCACGATATCATGATGTAGCCAATTCTACGATATAGTTAAGACATTTATCTATACACGTATCATAAACCCTCTTTACTGCGTACAAAAACCGCACGTTACGATCATCCTAATGTTAAACTACTTGGTAAAAACTCATTTCTTAACTGAAAAATTACACATTATGAGCATAATGTGTAATTTTTCTACATATTATGACATTCGAATTTCGAACGCCGACGCCCGCCTGCGTGCCGCCCCTAGTTTGTCTGTGAAGTTGGTACTGACATTCAAATTTCGAACGCCGACGCCCGCCTGCGTGAAGTTGGTACTACAGAAAAGCTAAACAACTGCAGAGCCACAATGCCGGTAACATAAACAAAAAATAAACATTAAAATTCTCGAGTGATAACTCTCGAGTATTAATACCCTCCATTATGTAGCAGTCACATAAACTTCTTTTAAATACTATAGAATGAAACTCGGATTCCAATAATTATTTACTACATTTCACCTACTGTACATGAAGGAGGGTTATGTTTTCTCGAGTATGTATATACGTATGTCTTGAGCAGGTTTTTTTACAATATCCCTCTTTCTTTTTCATCTGCTTGCAATGAAAATAATGATATTAGTGATATTACATGCTGAACCTCATTGCAGTTTCAGTGATGGAGATTTGATTGAGATTGGCATTAATAGTGAACAGTATTACTGAAATGTAATGCGCATTTACATACATCAGGTATGCACTTGTGAATACCGCTGGTGTCTTGAAGTAGATACCCAATATTGGCTAGAACATTTATAAACAATATGCAGGATACTAAAATAGTAGGCGATGGGCTAGACCCCTGTCACGCAAATTGGGTGGGCGACAGTGTGCCTCTGTCGTGAGGAAAGGTGTGATACCTTATTTGTTTTAAGTTATTTAAAGGGTAGCATTGATACGTATGACCGCAATTCCAGTATTTGATTGACAAAAATACTGAATTTACCCGACAAAATTACTGAATTACGCGACCAACTGAGCGCTGCTAGAAATACTAGTTTTGACTGAAAAAAATACTGAATCGCATGACTAGAAATCTGAAAAACAGCAACTCGATTACAAACCGATTAATTTGATTCCAGTTGTCGATTTACAAAAATACTGATTTTACCTGACAATATGCCCGAGTTACGCGACCAACTGAGCGACATACTAGTTTTGACTGACAAAATTACTGAATCGCACAACTAGAAATTTGAAAATCAGCAACTTGATTAAACCAACCGTAATTTGATTGACAAAAATACTGAATTTACCTAACAAAATTACTGAACTACGCGACCAACTGAGCACTACTAGAAATACTTGTTTTGACTGACAAAATTACTGAATCGCACAACTAGAAATTTGAAAATCAGCAACTTGATTAAACCAACCGTAATTTGATTGACAAAAATACTGAACTTACCTAACAAAATTACTGAACTACGCGACCAACTGAGCACTACTAGAAATACTTGTTTTGACTGACGAAATTAATTAATCGCACGACTAGAAATCTGAAAAACAGCAACTTGATCACAAACCTTAATACGATTGACCAATTTGATTCCAGTTTATTCACAAAAATACTGATTTTACCTGACAAAATGACTTAATTACCCGACCTACACAACGTCACTAGAATTACTAGTTTTGACTGACAAAATTACTGAATCGCACAACTAGAAATCTGAAAATCACCAACTTGATTTAACCAACCATAATTCGAGTTACATAAAATGCTAAATTGGCGTTCGGTTTTGTTGTTCTTACATATTCAACCATACGATGGATAAAGGTAGCTTCTCTTCAGTCACCTGCCTTGACCTACCACTTCGCCCAGAAAGTCTATATTTAGCCAATAAACGTTGGTTACAAACCATTCAGTACTTTTTTGCTCATGTCAGGTAGTTCTGCTGTTTATGGTCATTCGCCCGATAAGTTTTTGAATAGCTCGTTTGTACACGATTTGTATCGTAAATATCTTCCTTGAATGAAAATGAGAGACATATCTATCCGGTTCTTTTTTGTTTTCTTTATTTCTTCTTATTTATTTGTCAAATGGTAAAAAAACTCGTGCTCTAGAGTTTTTTTACCATTTGACAAATAAATAAGAAGAAATAAAGAAAACAAAAAAAAACCGGACAGTTACGAGTCAGATTCGGGTAAGTTTTATCTCGTACGACAGCAAGGAACCCTTCGTATTCGTCCGACTTGTAATTGACTGATGCTGTCTCCACGTCAAACAATAAAATTCCAAGAAAGTTTCCGAAATTAAATGGAGTTATTTTTAAGCACTTAACTAATCCGATTATTTAATCCGTGGAGTCCATCGAACCGATATTCGAGATATTAATAGGACGGGTGCTATGCTGAGGGCACAATTTGTTTGTTCTGCCATGGACGTATAAAACTAGAGGACTGACAACGTCATATAAAAAACGTACCCTGCTGCTAAAATCCTGTGTTATTTCTAGATGTCGCTGTACCACGCAATAGATACTGGGTGCTTAGGATACCGGCGTAGTATAATCATAGTAATATCGACGAAAAATCAGAGATGGCGTAAGCGTAAGCCTTGTTTCTTCTTAGGAAATTAACGCTTATACCGCCATCTTTCCTAAATTAAGCGAGCCACCACGATACTTCCTATACTAGAATGAACTTTTGACCTAGTAGGTCTATCTAGCAATATACATTTGAACTAAAAATCGAATTACGCGTCAAAGTACTACGGTTGTTTGTCCTCTAGTTTTATTCGTCCATGGTTCTGCTCATACGGCACTTTTCTCTCTTGTTTGGTCTGGCAAATGGTCAGCAAACACGGGCTGGGCTTAAGATTAATATGTATAGAGTTTTACTGTCTCTGAACATTACATTGTGTTTTACTTCATATTCTCAGTAAATTATAAAAATAGGTCAGGCGCAAGTCGCTTCCACCTAACCACTAAAAATAATAAAACAAAAACAAAATCATCATAATATTTGAATCATGCTATGGTTTGTTAAATCGCGGGTGGTGTTAAAACACGTATCTTATATGGGGAACTTCTTTTATTTATAAAATCTTGTATAGTTCATTATATGTCGCTGTAGAAGCAACAGAAATACTTACAAATTCTTTGAAAATTACAACTCTCTACCTATTACGGTTTGTCCGCTGGACAGATGGGCATACTGACAGACAGACGGACGGACAGAAGGACAGCGTAGGCTTAGTAATAGGGTGCCGCATGGTACACTTCGGCACAACATGTAAAAAAAAACTCAATTTGCTTACGTATTGATTCGCTCAGCTATTGCCAAGACTGACTAGTCTTGGTCTCCGGGACCTGACTAGGTCTCTGGGGCACTACCTGATCTGTCTCACGCGAAGATTTTCGTGGCATTTTAAATGCTAGAGTTTTATTTAAAATTTTAAAGTGAGATATATCAGCAATATGAAATATAACGCTATGTTTAACGTCACGACTTATTACCATACGGGGTGACAGAGGAACAATTATAATTGTGCCCACGTTTAGCCAGCTACTCAATATTACATTTTGCGTGACAGAGGGCTAGCCCATCGCCGCAGCTATAGAGATTAAAGTATTCCTCACGATGTTATTCATCACTGATAGAACGTCTACATATTGTTATCTTTTTTTTCGTTTTTTTTTTAAACATTCATCAATCAATCAAAAATATTTATTACTGTAGGTAGATATTTACATAGACTTAGCGATTATGATTTTTTGCTTCTTCTCTAAATTGGACCTAAGTGGGAATAGAAGGGAGAAGGAACTCCCACAGAATTATTTTTAGATCTCTTTTAAAAATTGTATGTGATTAACTAATACAATTATTACAATAATAATTGTTATAAATAATTACAAAATTATTCACAGCGAGTTCTGTCTTGATTTGGATTAACCACATATAGTCCCGTCATTTTGTCCCGTCCCGTCTTGAACGTTGTAATGTCCCTTTTTAGACAAAGTCGCATTTACATGGTTTTTAAACTTCTCAAATAGCAATTTCAAAACCTCCAGAGATATCTTGTTGTAGTAGAAAATGCACTAACTTTTGAAAGAATGGCTAACATTCGCGAGTCTAAGCCGGGGCCCAACTAGTTTGTGATTAATTCTTAGGTTACAGCTACTTACAGCTAATTACGGCTGTCGCTAAATTTAGAAAATGTTGAATATACATTATATTATTATTTTCAAAATTAAATTGACTAGCTACAGATAAAACGTTCTTTAAAAAGTTATGTTAAGGAGTCTGTGCGTTTTAGATTATAAATTACTCTAAGAGCTCTTTTCTGTAATATTAATATAGTTTGAATATCCGCTGCTTACCCCTACAACAAGATACCAGAGGACACTATGAAAGTATCTAAAATATACTAGCCTAGATGTAGCCACATCAGTGTTTTGTCTGATGTTCCTGGCAGCGTAAGCCGCAGAACTTAATCTACCAGCTAATTTATATATTTACATGCATATACATTGCTTCTGACCCCACTTTAGGATACCATGTGTCGTGGGAACCACAAACAGCGACGTCACACACATATAAACATCCAATACCTGGGGTTTTTTTTCTTTATCCGCAGCCAGGGATCGAACCCGGGACCGCTCGCGTGGTAGGCAGAGCCACAAAAGCTGTGCCACAGAGGTCGTCGAGTGTACGATAAGTTACTTATCTCATTGCTTCATCAGCACCGGATTCAAACTGCATCTCCTGCGTGAGAAGCTTGCATGAAACCACTAGACCACGGAGCCCTGTTATACAATATTATCAAAACATTTGTATATTTGTCAAAAATAAATGTCACGGCGGCTACACTGGCTGGGAGAGCTTTGATCATACAATAAATTGTATTTGAATATCAAATCGCTGTCAATCCTAATATAATGTCATACACCATAAATACAGTTAGTAAACACATCCAAGCCCGTTCACCGCTCCTGTCTCCACCACTGCTGCAGCTCAGAACAAGTAGCTCCTGAAGCCGCCCTGATAATTAAATCCACTACACTAAAGTCTGTAATAGATTTCTTTGTGTACAATCCATGGAATGGACAAGTTAAATATTATTAGCTTATGTCTTCTCACTGCTGGGCAAAGGCCTCTCTTCCCCTCTTCCACTCCTTAGGCTCCTGGGCTCTTTCCCAGCTCGTCACTCCAGAGCTTCCTGGGGCGACCACGTCCTCGATTTGCATTGGGTATCCAGAGAGATCTTGATTTGGTCTATCGGTCTGGTTGTATGGGAGCTACGTGTCCGGTTCAGTTCCACTTCAGTTCGGCCGCTTTTCCCGCTTCGTCTTTTATGTTAGTTTCGGAGCGCAACTCGATATTCCGGACTCGGCCCAACAACCGGACCACCAGAATACTGCGCTGCGATAATACATTTAAAATATGACCAAAGGAAAATAGGAACATATCATTAGTGGTGGGGAACGAGGGTCTAAAAAGCCATTAGGTACAGAGGAAACTAAATGCAACAAACGCACATGACCCAAGTATGATACTACACTTTGATGATGGTGACGGTGATTATTTTACACAAACACGCAGTGAAATTAAAAATTATGTTGGGAAACGCTATTCCGAAAAAACACTGGCCTGCAAAACTAAGTCACACTTTTAAAATTGCAATAACTTTTTAAGTATGTACACAAGATATACTTTCGAAATAAAAAGGACTCGAAAAAGAGTTTATTTTTTTTATTATAGTTTATAATTTTAAAAGTTTAGTACTTAGTTTTGGATAGTATTTAATCGCACACCAAAAATACTGATTAGCACAGCAATAAAGGATCAGCAAAAACACTTTTTTGGTTTAAATATTTTATGTGTACTCAAGTTTATGTTTTAAGTATTTTTTATTATTATTACATGTTCAACCTAACACGAAGGATATAGGCAGAATTTTGCACTGATTTTTGGTGTCTACACGAGATTATATAAATTAAAAGAGACGAGTTTTAACCCCCACCGAAATAGAACAACTTATATCATGATTCAACTATGATCGTAGATTTCTCGGATCATCACATGGTTGATATGCAGTTTAATATTTCCCCTTAGTTTTTCAGGCCAGTGTATATATTCTGAAGACATCCCTTTTCTTAAATCTGTGTGTAAACATCATATGTCATTACACATTTTTCACCTAAAACTTGCAAAAACTTGCTACTTCTTGTGATCTATAAATAATATTGATGTAGATGTTGCGTAAAAAATATGTATTCAATATATCCTAAAGTTGTGAACGAATTCAAGAAATAATCTGTGGTTTTGAAAAAGAAAGTAATAAAAAACACGCCTTTTTTGCAATGTTTTGCCGCAGCGACCTTCGTATATAACAGCTATAATGTAGGGTGAACTGATATGATCTTTATTTTAATACGGTTACGTTCAAAATTTCAACCACATCGAATCGAGTTGCTAATGTTACCGATAGAGCCTTAAGAAATGGAATAAGATGGACCAGGATACATACTACATTAGAATATGGCTCGAAGCTGCTGTGTAGCTGTACGTGCTACAGTATAATAGACAAATGCCTTCATTCATGCGCTGATGCGAGTAAACAAAATCTGTATATGCCTCAACTCCCAATGCTGATAATTAATTGCTATAGGTCACTTTCTGTCCGAGTACTAAAGAAAGATCACAACTTTATAATAACAGCCTAGAGGCGAGGTTGCTATAGTAAATATTGGAAAACCTAGAGTGGACATAAAATTATTGGCTCAACATCTTCCGCAGGCTGAGCTGACAGTTACACAGACTGTTCATGTCAAATTGCCGAAAGAGCAAATTGTGAGCACGAACATTTGGGTGATCACCAACACCTTCGGCGTTGAGCCATACAGAGGTCTGGCTTTACGTAGCCCGGCTCAGCCAGTGCGACTCTCACTGTACTTTGGAAAAGAGGTAAGCAGGTGAATAACAATACCTTGGATACTATTTACACACATTGATCTGGCCCCAAACTAGGTTTCCCTGTATCTTGGGTACTAGACAACGATACACATACTTATATAGATAAATATTATACTTAGATAGATCAACAACCATTACTAGGGTACAAACATCCGTTCTCATCAAACAAATATTTGCCCCCACCGGGACTCGAACCAGGGACCCTTGGCTTCGTAGGCAGGGTCACTGCCTACTCGGCCATTTGGGTCGTCAGTCAGAATGGCTGCTCCAATGCCTGTTGTTCTGAAGCTGTAGCCGGACATCCATCACAATCTATTCCATGTGTTCACGTTTTGACTAATGCTTTCTTGGAGCTTCCTATGTACCCACCGCCATGTACCAGTGGCTACTAATAGGCTAGGATATAAAAGAACATGGGACAAGCGCTGGGCTACTCCCCTGTCCCGTGGAATGGAGTAATGAATATTTGTCTAAACGTGGGCTTAACTCTGCCACCCCATAAAGGAAAGAGCGTGACACTATGTATAATGTTATCCCATAAAACGCTTGATCAAGATCAAGATTTTTCTATGGCAAAATAAATAATTCCCACAGAACATTTATCCTTCTGAACAGATAATCTCGGATGAGATAATTGTGTTTAAATTAAAAAAGCAAGAATTTCACCCCACTCTTACATACTGATGCTCGAAGCTCTAGGTCGATCAGTTTCGGCACAAATCTTCAAAACTACGACATAAATAATCGTCGTATTTCACAACATCCGGCCGCCGCCGACGTCCAGGGAGTCCAGCCAGATTCACGTGTGACCTGAATATTATTTTAATTCTAATTAGACAGAAAATGATGGAGAACTGTTCTTAATCTGACGTCCAATTTGTTTCGCCACTTTTCAAACAAGCCTTTAATCGGATTCCCGTTAAGTGGACCGAGAGCTTATTAGATTCTTCGAAATACTTTTCATGAGAAGATTGTAAAAAGATAAAACTCAGAATTCTTTTAGGATTTTATTCAATCAGATTTATATGCGAACTGAAAATCTTCTTTTTTGCTGTACGACATGAAAGAGCTAGCAAATTATTGCACTGTTGAACTTTTGTACATGGTTTAATCTAATGTTTCAGTAACCATTTTGAGATTAAGGCGATGATGGAATAAAAATGCGCTGTCGAGTGGAAGTGAGATGCAATAATTACTCGCGAATAAGAAAAAGCGGGATGCCAATAATGCACTCGCGACTAATCTGAAACAACGTAAGCGCCAAAACGTAAAAAAAAATCATAAAAAATAAACTATTTCAGGGAATTAACTTTCAAATTGAAAATCGTTAGAAATAACAATTGTTCATACATTGCAATTATCACACAGTCATATTCACTTACTACTGCGGTGTAATAGGATAAAACCATAAAAAAAGGGTTGACTTTGTATTTATTTTCTATCGAGAAAATTTTATCCAAACATGTTTTCCAATTAAGAATCTCTAGATTATATAGTCAAATTACATATACCAGAAATTAATTACGATTTGCCCAGTATTTCCTGAAAAACACATGAAAACAGCACCCCATATTTATTTAATCAGCGTCTTAATGCAAATTTATTTATTCAAATTGCTATCTCTTTCTTTATCGTACATCAAAAACCGGCCAAGTGCAAGTCGGACTCGCGCACGAAGGGTTCCGTCTATAATAAAACCGGTCAAGTGCGAGTAGGACGTCGGACCCTCACATGGAAGGGTTCCATACCATTGCACACGGAAAAACGGCAGTCTTTTGTACGAGCATACCTTTTTAATTGTTAATAATAACATATTAAATACATCGAAACATTAATAATAATAATAATAATAATAATATTACCTTGGACACTATTTACACACATTGATCTAGCCCCAAACTAAGATTCCCTGTATCTTGGGTACTAGACAACGATACACATACTTTAATAGATAAATATTATACTTAGATAGATAAACAACCATGACTAGGGTACAAACATCCGTTCTCATCAAACAAATATTTACCCCCACCGGGACTCGAACCCGGGACCCTTGGCTTCGTAGGCAGGGTCACTGCCAACTCGGCCATTCGTGTCGTCATTGAAAAGAGTTTTGTGTATGTAGTATGTAACTATTGAACTATGTACTCAGGTTAAGGAAACTCGTTGCTCATTGAAACCAGAAGTGGATAGAAATTGAGTAACTAATTTACAGATATAAATTCAAATATGATACAAAAAACATAATAATATTGATATGTATTTTGAATGAACAATTATTAATCGTATAATGACAAATAACTAAGCATAAAACTCAATACCTGCAATTAAAGATCTCTTCCGATAAAATCGCAGGAGTCCAGTTTTCACCGATAAACAAAGAAAAAAAAATGGCTAAGAAAATTACCATACCATTAATTTCTTGTATAAGCTCTTTTAATTATTAAAAACTGGAGTTTCATTATTTTTTGTTATAGCGGCAATAGAAATACACCCTCTATGAAAATTTCAGCTCTCTACCTATTTCTGTTGATCTAGTAGAGCCCGGTGACCGACGGACCGACGGACGGTCCTCTGGCACTCTTCGGGTATGGAACCCTAAAAAAAACACGTTTGTTATATGGGAGCCCCCCTTAAATATCATTTTTATTTTTATTCAATTATTTATATTTAAAATGAATAATATAACTCAATATTCTGTGAATAATTTAAGCAAAAACGAGCAAAAATATCAGGTTTGTTGTAAGGGAGCCCCCTTAAATATTTATTCTATTCTGTTTTTATTATTTGTTTTTATAGCGGCAATAGAAATAAATTATCCGTGAAAATTTCAACTGTCTAACTATCACGGTTCATGCGATACAGACTGGTGACAGACGGGCTATAAGACGGACGGACAGCGGAATCTTAGTAATAGGTTCCCTTTATACCCTTTGCGTACGGAACCCTAAAAAAGAAGATTTACAGTTCGCATGTCCTTAACAAGGTAAGAACGGCAACGATGACAAAAGATTGTTATAAAACGATTAATTAATAAATTGGTTTCCGGACACACACTCCGACTGAAACAGCCTGGGTGAGTGTGGCTCAATCGTACTTGCAATGAAGTAAAGGTCTGTTTGAGAGTTTAAAAAATAAATGTAGCCCTCTGTAGCTGTGGCGTTGAGGCTCTGCCTACCGCGCGAGAGGTCCCGGGTTCGAACCCCGGTCAGGGATAAAGAAAAAAAAACTTAGGTCTTGGATGTTTATATGTGTGTGATGTCGCTGTTTCTGGTTCCCACAACACAGGGTGTCCTAGTGTGGGGCCAGAAGCAATGTATGCCTGTAAATAAATGTTTATTTTTATGTTATTTTTGTTTAATTTTTTATAGTTAATTGGACCGCTATTGTCTTTGTGATGCTTGATATATCTGAAAAGTATTCATTATCATTCGTAAACAAATATAATAAACAATATTTCCAAAACGCACATACAGAGACAGACACTTATAGAGACCGTCGGAGGTGGATCTGCTTGGCTAGGCATCGAATCTCAGGACAAACAAGATTACGATATCTGCACAATGTTTGGACAGCCTTGGAGGACTACTCACATGCACTCTACTGAAGTTATCGATTCGTTTGTCGTTCGACACGGTTTGCTGTCAAGCTCACATCAATAGTACCAAGGATGCAGTGTCGGACTGGTTGACCGAGCGAATAATGCTTTTGTATGTCCAGATGTGTGTCCGGTTGTTCTCCTTTAGAGGTCGCATTTTTCGGCTGATTATATTAGATTTTTGTGAGCCGGTTCGATGTATATTTTTTTGTTAATTCAGTTTTTGGAAGTTTTTCGAAATGGCGGAGATATGGGGATGAAACTTCTAAAAAACAGTTACGGGTTGATAGATTTTAACAAATGAGGTTTTGTGAGAATGTGGAGATTGTAAAAATAATATAGGCTATTTAATTTTAGTGAAAAGTCAATAGGTTTGATTTAAGATAGACAAATGTTGTTTACAAAGTTATTGCTGCGGCTTCTTCCATACTCTGTTGCAATTAGTAAATATGGCAACATTAAAGTAGTATTTAAGAATATATCCAATGTTTGAGCGGTCGACTGTAGTTGTTATAATAGGGACTGGACTTCGTTTTACGATATTATAAATAAAAAGTAGGAGCTCGTTCTTGTATTTCGTCCGGGGTTGCCGGAAGCCAAGAGAGAGTGTTACTACAGTTGAATATTCTTAAACACTACTTTAATGTTGCCATATTTACTAATTGCAGCATACTCCATGTACGTAACCAGGTGCATACATAAGTTTGTATGTAGTATCAAAAAAAATGCAGTCGGAATATTTTTAATTATAATAATTTCACCTGATCATCCGATAAACTTCAAGGAGTCGGGGGTGAGAGGAGGTGGAGAATAATATTTAAGAAAATCTCGGGCGGTCTATAGCTCACAGCAAGCAAAGCTGAATAGGTCCCTATCAGTTGACGGACAAACACACCAGCAGGGTCTGGTTATTGGAAATGTTTCGGGCTATTGAGACACGATCCTTCAGACAGTTTGCATATGTAAGCGCCTACATGGCTTGGGAGTATTGTATTAATTTTCGGCTTTGCCATCGTATGTCTAAGTTTATGCTATCTTGTGAACTAGCCTCTTTGCAGTCTTGTTTGGAATCTCACAGCTTAAACTCGAATGATTATGCCGTCGAGGCACTTCACATTCAGGGTTGCAGAAGCACAGTTGCACCAACGTTTAGGCGGTAAAAAAAAATACATTTTTTGTGACCGGGGCGTATCGCCACACAGATGTTCTTTTAAAACTTTCATTGCAACTGTGCGGCACCGTGACAAGAGACAGCCTCAAAGAAGCCCAAGTCAACAAGTCTCAAAGAAGGTAGATCCACCAGCCATCGACAACACTCTTCACCCCAGAGGTATGGCTGACCGCCTCAGTAACCCTGACTGCATCCGCACATCAAGTACTCGTACTCGGCAGTCGGCCCCTGACATTACGGCCTGCACCACCCCACGAGGCCAGAACTTGCTAGGATCCACAATCTAAACGAAATCGCCAACTTTCAAGCTATCGTTTTCGTCTCGCCACTTACGTCTGATAAGCATATCTGGTAGAATCCCTTTGACCCATCGTCTCCAAAACATGTCGGCCAGTCTTTGAGAGATTCTCCTTTTCTCTCCCGATACATTGACGAGTCCTCAAATGACCCGAGCGAAGTCATGTTTGAATACGAGCCTAAAATTAAATGGTGCGATATAAGAGACTCTTGACTGGTAGGGTACACTGAAACAAAGGTCAAAAGTCTAAATTTCTTTATTGCTGTAGATTTACTTAAAATTAATTAGCGCATTTTTTTGCCTCTTTTCTATATGAAACCTCTTCACTGTAGAAAGAAACTCCCACAGATTAAATTTTAGATCTTAAAAAGAATGTTTAACGTTACAAATATTACAATATTCATTGTTTTAAATAATATGCAAGAATATGATTACATCATTATTAACAGCGAGTTCTTTGTTGATTCAGATTAACCCTATGCAATGCACTCTTATCATCTAAGTAATCTGAAACATTGGAGTATCCCTTTTTAGACAAATATTTTTTAATGGTTTTTATATTGCTCAAATGGCAATTTCAAAATCTCCAGAGGGGTATCTTGTTGTCCTAGAGAATCCACTGAAAGAATTGATAACTTTCGTGATTCTAAACCGAGGCGCTATGATTATTTCTTAGTTCTTTATTTAGCTCTCGTTGATTTGGGAAAATGTTTTAAGGTTCTTGCGTACATACATTATTGTCTCCAAAAATAAATTGAATATCTACAGTTAGTATGTCAATTTCTTTAAAATGTTTTCGTGAGGAGTCTGAGCGTTTTAAATTATAAATTGCTCGAAAAGCTCTTTTCTGTATCTTCAAAATAGTTTAAATATTCGCTGCTCAACCCCACAACGAGATACCATAGCACATGTCACAATTAAAGTTACTTAAATAGCCTAGCTGTACCCATATTCGTGTTGTGTCTGATTTTCCTATCAGTTATGTCTGGCATTTCGAACTGAGAATTTGATACACTTGGTTAACCAAAAATGTTTAAAGACATACATACATCATAAACATCATCAAGAAGTATCATAAGCAAACAATGTCAGGCAATATCTCCACAATAAAAAGCTGGATCGTTAATATATTATATTGTTAATAAGAGAGGGCCTAATTCGGAAAACGCTGTTTTTACACCAGATACATCAGATATAACGCTGTTGATTTGTACCTTTTGAATTCTATTGCTTAAGAAGCATCTTAGTAGATGCAATGCTTTATTTTGTACTCCGTAATGATTTAATTTCAGTAGAAGCGTATCATGATCAACACAATCAAATGCCTTCGACAGATCGTAAAAATTGCCGAGACTTGGACAGGCTGTACTTCAAAGAACTGCTTATCTTATAACAATTGCTTCACATTATCCTTTGAACTGATAGTGTCTAACCCTTCCGTATGCGTACTGTACAAACTTTCCAATTCCAACTCCAATCTCTTGTCTAATAATCCCATATGTACGCGAGGCTTCTTCCAACTGCAGCGTTCTCTTGGCACGAGATTTAGCGGCCGCCGACATAGTGAAGGTTACATCACCTCCTGCCGGAACCCCCGGTTGCGGACCGACACCTATGGGCGTCATTGACTACGTTTGATCCTCACCGTTATCATCCACGTCGAGAAGTAGGTTTCCCTTAACTGCCATGCTCCGCTTTCTCATATGGAGCCGCTTTTTGCGGCTAAAGGACCATGAAAAAGACACAAAATTCAGCAAAATAAAACTTTTATTCCGACCGTGCGGCACCGTGGCAAGAGACAGCCTCCGAATCAACAAGTCAAAAAGAAGGTAGAAAATACAAAAAAATAATATAAAAACGACGCTGGTCAGGTGGACCAGCCATCGAATACAGGTGAACAATTTGCAATTAATATTATATCACCGTGTATTCTGCTCTATAGGTTGTAATATCCTCGGCTTCTCACTATGCCATTATCCCAAACTTATGAAATAAATAAAGTAGACTAAACGTTGGCGCCAAGCCACGCCTAAGTCCATGATAGTTGAGTAGGTTCCATTTATCATTAATTTAGGATCCCGCGTCAGAGCTAACGGCCCTAGGAGTCAAGATGGTTCCTCGTAAATTCTGATTTTTCACGGAAATGAAGACTAACCGCTCTGCTATAATTCTTGTGGCGGTTTTCGTTTGACTAAAGAAACATTAAAGTTTTGTTGTATCTAATTATTACTTATCACAGGTACGATATTATGTTTTCGTAATTTGTATAATGCCTAAAATGAAATGAAACATGTTGATAATAAAAATTATAATAAGATAAATAAAACGAGGTACGTTACTTATAAAGCTTCACATAATCTGGGTGATTTAAGAATAATACTTTCATTGATGATGATATTTCATCACCAATCACCAGCCTGTCAGGGAACCTATAATAAATAGACCGTCTCACGTGAACACGTATATAAAATGACCTCCATGTAATAGCGCGCATTTTATGGAAATTGGAAAACAGCCCACCAAACCAACAGATTTCTACATCACTGATTTCCAATACTGATCTAAATGATGAAAAAGCGTTACACGAAATAGGCATGCAGCTATTGGTTCTTGCATAAACCAGCGAATTCTCAATGCTGGCACCATGGAGGGTGGACTTGAATGGGGGTATGTTTTGATGGATTTTTCACAGAGAATGCCCCGCTCCGTTTAGAGCAGACTGTGCTTTGGCGATCCATTACACGATTGAATTGGGAGAGCGGAGGCCTATTTTGACGGGGCTTAAAGGTGGAAATTGTTATAATGTGGTTGGTAATGAAAAACTGACCGAACTTGGCAATTCAAAATTGTGAATGAAAACGCGAAGTACTTTGGAGCTGACTAGATCATAACGGTTAGATCATAACATAAAACTATACAGGCCTTAAATATCCTTGAAAATATATATTTTTCATAACCTATATAAAATAGTGAATGTAGCCCATTGATGTCCCCATCGAGGGGCAGAAGTCTTTACCCGGATACGGGTAAGATTAAGCCATACTCCACCACGCTGGCTCAGTGCGGGTTGGTGGAGGGGTTTTACGACCACTACCACGTAGCGATAGTAGCCGAGACCTACAGTTTAACGTGTCATCCAAAACACTGAACATCCGATACTGTATTTAACATAAATTAATTATCTCATCGGTACATGGTCAGGATTTGAACCTGCATCTCCTGTGTAAGAAACAAGCGTGAAACCCATTAGACCACGGAGATATTGGGTTATAATGTTAGTATAAACAATAATAGTAGTTTATGTGACAGCTACATAATGCCTAATTATGTACAGTTACATACACTAGTTTATATACACACATATCATAAGCTCTCTTTGATGCGTTCAGGAACCGCATGTTTGACCGGCATTGTGGATCTGCAATTGTTTAGCTTGTTCTGTAGTACCAACTTCACGCAGGCGGGCGTCGGCGTTCGAAACTTGAATGTCAGTACCAACTTCACAAACAAACTAGGGACGGCACGCAGGCGGGCGTCGGCGTTCGAAATTAGAATGTCATAATATATAGAAAAATTACTCATTATGGTCATAATGTGTAATTTTTCAGATACGAAACGAGTTTTTACCAAGTAGTTTAACATTATGCTGATCGTAACGTGCGGTTTTTGTACGCAGTAAAGAGGGTTTATGGTACGTGTGCAGATAAAATTATAAAAACAAACCCTTGAGGCTACAATTTTCTGTTACATCTTTTATAATATACATACAGTGATTTATTCGTTTGTAACATAAAGCTGGGAAATATTTTTAAACTTGTTGATACAATACCTTCATAAACCTATGCACATAAATATACTTATGGCTGTGTTCCTAAAAAAGCTTATAAAAAACTTAGTAACTGATACAATGATTTACAAAAATAGGTCACCATATAAGCAACAACCTCATAAGAACCACTTCACATACAATAAGCGCGGCATAGAGCCAGCTAGGTACCATCACGTGCATTCATTTCATTTGCCCGCATCGGTTCAGCATTCCATTAAAAGCGATAACTTTGTTGCCACATGGAGAGTGGGGCAAAAAGCGACCGGTTTGTTGCTTGCTAGTTTACTGATGAAAATTGCCATGATAAATATGCTTAACAGCAACATTATAATTACAGGTGAATGTCCAAAAGACCATTTGATTCTAGAGACTCTCCGATCCGAGAGGTAGCCTCCTTTGACACCATCTTCTTATTGGAGGTTGGTGTTCAGCTCTCCATACTCCTTGGTGTACTACAATCTACAACAGTTAAGCGGAAGTAGAATTGGGACAGTTTTTGGACGAAATCACGATAATGATAATATAATTAATTGATGACGATCATTTAGCAAATATTCGTATTTTGCACCAGTAAGAGAACATCACATCACATAAATATTTTACACAGGAAACTTTTTTTTGTGTAATTTTTTTTCAAATACTATTGTGTGCAAGAAAATGTATATCAATTCCAACGTTCTTTATTAATAGTACTTGTGTTATATTTGATAAAAAACAAAGTAAAATCATCATGACAGCAAAATAAGTGGTATTGTCCGACGTTTAGAAATAATTTCTAGGAAGTTGAAAAGCATTTGCGATTCTGTACCGCAAATATAAACTTGCAATGGAAAAATTCTGCCAACAAACCTTATATGAGAATTATACTATTTTTTTATTCTACAAGCGTCCGTGGCCTATTGGTTACACGTGCACCTGTCACGCAGTAGATGAGGATTCTAATTCTGGTACTGACCATCCAGAATGGGTCGTTGATGGGTATGAATCCTAAAGTTGTTCAGAATAATGTTATTCTGAACAACTTTCACTACCAAACTGATTTGATCAAAGCAACTTTATTTTGACACCGCGCGGTCAGTGGATTTGTATGGAGGAGTTAAAAATATAGTTGCTCTGATCAAATCGGTTTAGTGCTACTATTAGCTCCAGGGTTATCTGTTGTTTGAATCCCTATAACGGGAGAATGTCAGCTCTAGCTGACCGTGGCACGCAAGTGGTTAAGGGTCACCCTGTATTCCAATTAGATAAGACAGGCGTCACGCCTTTTCCTATACGGAGTGACAGAGGCACAATAGTGTCCGAGCTCAGTCAGTAATTCAATTCTTAATTTTGCTTCACTGCGGGCTAGCCCATCGCCGCATTTTCCGCCGACTAGAAAGACTGTATAACTGCATATGTCGTGGCCATATCATAGAATATACCAATTCATGATGTGGTAGACAATTTCATGTAATGGTTCCCTTTCATGATATGGCCAGTTCTCATTGCCCACATCATGAAATGGCCTGGCCAGATCAATGAACGGTCAGCGTTTGATGATATGAATAGCTAAACGCATGACTATTTCATGATGTGGTCAAACATTAGTGACCATATCGTAAAACAGTTACATTTACCGCCGTTAAAGGCGCTGATGTAGTTTTGTTGTTTTTTTTTCACCATAGCGGCGGACAATAGTTCAAAATGACGGTCTAGATGCTGCAAAATGTTTATAAGAAGATCACCAAACTTCGTGATTTTTTTGAAATTCGCTCAAAAAACTAACACAACGTGAAAAAAAGATGGAGTTCGGTGAGTTTATATTATATACAAATAGTATTATTTATTAGCTTCCTTTTAAAATGAAAGCTATTTCAAGGAATTTAATTGTTAATTAACCAAGATTTCTCATACTAAACAAATGCTAGTAACTTATTAAAGTTTTCTTGTTTTTATTGGTTTTTATTGTTCAACCTGTAATCATTATTGACATCGCCATACGTGCATGAGCTTATTATCAACCGATGATGTTTAAACGATACGGTCAGGTTGAGTTCGCCATTTTATGAAATGCCACCAATTCACGAAATGGCCGACCACATCATGTTATAATCGTTTTTGCGATAGGGCTATGACATAAACTAGATATTACTTTAAATAGGTACATTATGAGCACTGAGATTCGAATCCGCGTTTTCTGCGAGTCATACGAGCGTAACCACTAGACTACGGAAGTTCTTTTGAATATTTTTTTAATCCATCTCAGAACGAAGTCGACGTGGATAAAGAAAACCGAGAAGATATTGCGATTACACTTTTTCCCCGCCGTTACAGCCCGGCTACATTCATCTTGCGTCTGCCAGAGAGATTATCACAAACCTTTTCGATCTGTCTATAAAATACCGTAGCACAGTTGCACCTACCCGCGCCCGCGCCGATAAGACCCCGCTTACTTGCGTAATCGAAGTCGTAATTCCCGCGTGTCAACACAAACGTGTCAAAGGTGAACGCACTTTAGTACCGTGCCGTTCTGCTAACAGTCATTAAAATTTTAATTATATGTATTGCATTTTATACAATTCCGCACACCTACCACCACAGTTCTTCACCCACAGTGGTCCAATGTAGAGAAGAGGCAAAAAATGACGTTTGCTAAGTATATGTAAATATCTACAGTAATAAAGTACTTTGACTTTGACTTTGTCCAGCCCGTATACCCTCATACGTAGTGTAAAAAAAAACAAATGCGATTATTGATATACTTGCAGTTGAGATATTGTTGAACTAGCATTATCACCTAATTGCCTTATGAATGTAAATAATTGTATACCAAACTTTGAATGTTCAAAAATGTAGGTTGAAACTTAAATCCAGGAAAGGGAATGGTTAATTAAGATTTAAATATTCTTTGTGTGCGACAAAGAGGTGGCTAGCGCAATCCAACGCGAGATTGTCGTCTCTACTAAGTATCTTAGACTAGGACCTGTAGGTCGTGCGGGTGTGCGATCACCTATATTTCCTGCGTGTCAACAAAAACGCGTCAAGTCAGCAGCCGTCATCCATCACGATATTACATCAGAGCGTCAACTTAGGACTCCGGGTGGTTTTTCTATGCTAACATTTGTTCAGTGCGTACTTACTAAGTCATGGATTAATAGGGTGCTACTAAATTGCTATCGGGGTAGTATAGTTTCCAGACCACACAAATCTGTACGGTCGCCGTCATTAATGAATGATTATCTGACAGTTGCTAAAAAAAATAACAGAGTTTTGATATCAATGCGTCAACATATGCCGACCGTTGTGGCTCTGCCTGCCATGCGAGAGGTCCCGGGTTCGATCCCCGGCTGGGGATAGTGAAAAATAAAATGCCCAGGTCTTAGATGATTATATGTGTATGATGTCGCTATTTCTGGCTCCCACGACATGCACATAACATAATCATAAACATAACTTTATTTCGAAAAAAGATATACAATTACAATGTTCACTACTCCCTAAAAAAGGGCAAGCCCTGTGACTTAGGATATCCTAGTGTGGGGCCGAAGGCAATGTATGTGCCTGCTTAAAAATTTTTATGTTTATGCCGCTCATATTTTGGCTCACATGAACGTCATTAACGAAACCATAGACAAAACTCTTTTGGACCCTCATTCAAACTTCTGATAATTTTGCACAACCAGATATATCCGAGACGTTAAGTTGAGGAAATACTACACTAAATTACATTTCACAGAAACATTGAAGAGCAAATAGTCTCACTAACGCCATCTAACTATCTTTTCAAGCTTAGTTTTTTTTTATAATTTTATCGATACGGTATATTGTATAATTGTATCAATGACGTCACTACGGACCATGCGTTACCGCGGAGATCCGAATTGATTCCAGCACAATACCGACACCGCTGAATGGGCGACCCCTATTTGTACCGAGCGGTGGTGACATGACGGTCATCCATCATAACCGAGCTTTATAGCGACAGTAGAGCCCGCCCGCCGCCGCCCGGGCTGGTCATGTGTGCAGCTGGTATTGATGTGATAGGAAGATACACAGGATGATCAACGGAATCTTCCCTGATTACCTTAAGACTTCCATAATTAAGCCGATTTTCAAAAAATACGGCTTTTCAAAAAATACCATTAATACCAATATTCTGCAAAATAATCAAAAAAGCCGATTAAGATACTTTGAAAAGCATAAAATATTGGTAGAAGAACAAAAGGACTTAAGGAGACGCAAAAATATTAACATGGCAATATACGATTTTTTAAGCATGAAGAATATTGATAACAATAGACCAGTGTCGTCTCTATTTATGGACCTAACTAAGACTTTTGATTATGTGGGCCACGACATACTTTTAAATAAACTATATTCATATGGTGTTAGGGATACCGCATATGATCTCATCAAATCATATTTAAGTAATAGAAAAAAACTTACTCAAATTACACAAATCTGCAATAACTAGGGACATAAAATTTGGAGTACCACAAGGAAGTGTATTGGGTCCACTGTTATTTCTTATTTACATTAATGACATCCCAAAATTTATAAATCACCCCTGGTACTTTTTGCTGACGATAGCACAGTAACATTTATTGGACATAATCTTAATACATACGAATGTGACATAAATAATTATTTTTGATTTGACTGGCTACAGAAAAAACAATCTTTTGATTAATGTTAGCAAAAGCAAGTTAAAAAAATGTAGGAAAGGACATAAAAACAATTGATATCAAATATTAATTATGAGGGTTATCAAATTGAAGAAACAGGGACGACTAAATTCTGAGGGCTTCACATTGATGAGAAATTGTCATGGAATACACATATAGACATACTGAGTATTAAATTAAGTTAATTCTTCTATGGTTTATATATGCAGTCTAAACGGGAGAATAAGGACGCTGTGCTAACGGCATATCATGGGTTTGTCGAGTCGTCCTTACGATATGGCATAATGTTTTGGGGAATCGCTACAAAAATAGACTTAATATTCAAGGCTTAGAGGAAATGTCTGCGGTCTATATGTAATATTAACAGAACGGAATCTTGCAAGAGCCATTTCATTAATCTTAAAATATAACAGTTGCTTCGCTTTATATATTTAAGGCTGCAATGTTTATCAAGTGTGTACATTTATTTGATTTTATGAATTGTAAACGTAACCAGGACAAGCTGTGCGCCTACCCACGTAAATCTACTTACTTTGATAAAAGTATATTCAGCATGTCCACCCGAATAAATAATAAACTACCGGAGACATTAAGAGTGATGAATAATATAAGTATTTTTAAATATAATCTTAAGAAAATGCTTACATCTAAAGCCTATTACACCGTAAATGAATATCTCTTCGACAACCCGTCTAGAGCTTACACCACTGACTACCTGAATCGCACCTGTTTTTATTGACTGATTTGATTACCTATCTGCATGTTATAGTATTAATCAATAAATATTAATATTTGTATGACATTGCGCGAAATATAGAGATACTACTTTAAACATATTCCTAAGACCTTTGTTATATACCTATGTTTTACAAATGAAGAATATACTTATTTACTTACCTTACTTACTTACTTACTTACTTACTTACTTACTCAATCCAAATGGGTCAGTAGGGAGAAGTCAGAAAGTATGAGAGATAGCGAAATCTGTTCTTAGGAACCATGGCTTCGATTTTAGATTTAATAATAGTGGCACTATTTTTTTTTATCTCTCATATGTTTCCGGGAAAAGAACCTGGTCGAAGTCTCTGTAAACAATGTTAGGTATAAATTCAGCAAGATTTTCGCTGTTATTGTTGATGGTGCGAATCATAAGTCACGAGGAACATTTTTAATATTGTTTATGTTATTGAAAGAAAAGCCCAGTAATAAGATATATATTTTATTTCAGTAAATGTGCTTGATTGATGTGATTCATAATGATGACCGATTCAAATTGATGACAACATTTAGCAAATTATTTAAATCATGGGCATTTCAGTCTAATGTTTACACAAGATTTCATAGCAAAATTTGGTCCTTACACTTTCAGGATTTATTATACAAACAAATACTACACGCGATTACATAAAGAATATTGACTAGGTTCGATTCCCGGTTATGTATGAGAGTTTTAAAAAAGTTTGAATGTCATCATTATCAAATCTAAAATCGACGCCATGGTTCCTAAGAACAGATTATGCTTCTCTTATAGTTTCTGACTTCTCCATACTAACCCATTTGGATTTATCACCCTGTATATAGGATACGTATTGCTATTATTTCAATTTAATACTCAATTTTGTGTGGGCGATTCCACCGCCGCATATGGAGACTAAAAGCTTCAGCTTCGCCACCCATGGGAGGTGGCAGAGGCACAAACGGTCATTAACCGTGCTTTAAAGTGACATTGGAACACGCCCGATGTGTTAAGTTGATGTTAATATAGTCGTTTAGGCGCAGTGTGCCCAATTTGTAAATTGTCCAATTGACCAATTCTCAGTTGGTCCAAACCGCAATAGTTCCAATTATCAGTTATTAAAAAAGGCAAACAAATTTTATAGGGTACTTCCTGTTGAATAAGCATCATAAAATTTCGCACGAATCGAGATCTTATAGCACACGTAAAGGGAAAAATGCAAAAACTTAAAATTTCTGTCTATCTGCCTGACTGCCTGTCTTTCCGTCTATCTCGACCCTTTTTTCACCGAACCCTAAAAAACGAACTAAAGTTACTTGTGTCATCTTAAAAAAAAAGAACTATAGTTACTTGTATCATCTTAAATGAAGAGGAAAATCACAAGAAATTGCTCGAATTTCACTAGATGGCGCTACTAGTTCTGCCGGAACGATCATGTTGTTACTAATTTATTTTACCCCGTCTGTAACTCAATTTAAATAACATAACAAAACATAGCATAACGCCTTTTCCCATACGGGGTGGCAGAGGCGCAATTGTGCCATCTTTGAGCCAGTTATTCAATACTCTAATTTGCGTGACAGGGGGCTAGCACATCACCGCAGATATGGAGTAATGAAGGTTTCCTCACCGTTTTCCATCACCGTTTAGAACAACCGTATAATGTACTTAAGATAAATTAATTATCTCATTGGTACATCGTTAGGAATCGAACCTGCATCTCCTGTGTGAGAAGCAAGCTTGAAACATTAGACCACGGAGCTCACTCAACTCAATTTATTATTATTTATAAAACCATAGTTATGTATTTTCGGAGACATTCTTGGTTTCCATTATAATTACAAGAAACTTACTTTATTGTTAGGTAATCTACTTCAACAAAAAATTCAATTAAATCTATTTGCACTTTGTTATTATAAAACTTTAAACTAGTTCGTAAAACAAACCTACCATGTTTGATTAATTACTCTAACTACTTATGTAACTAGAGATACGGGACTATACCAAAATTAGTAGTTGCCAACAGACTAATTTCGATTCGTACGCTAGATTTTTTATCACATGCCTCTTTGAAAGGGATCTACAAAATTACGATAATTTGGCGAAGCACAATGAAACGCAACTATTTATGTTATGTTCGACCCTCGGTACAATTGGGCCCTACAAGGTTACATTCTGTAAATTACCCGACGACTGCCAAGTATACAATAGGACCCCTTCATACAAGACCCATTATAAAAAGAACCCCAACATTTAATGTTACAATTTTAATGATTTCAGAACGCGTGCTGGGTGCCATGTGCCGCATCATTGTTGATGTCACATTGAGTTTTGAATCGATTTTTTCATCGATAATTTGGACTAATCTTTTCATCTTTTCCCAACCCTAACGGTGTTAACATACAATTTATATTTGCGGAGAGATGCGTACAATTCCATATTCTTATTCGCAAATGTTAAAACTGTGTTTAGGGTTGCGGGGAATCCGTTGATTAAATTTAGGATTATCCTCTGGGCCATTGGGCGTCGTAAGATTATTGTCACTCCATTAATCTGGCATCTGTTTAATTAGATTACCTCTGGTATTTATATACTTTAGGCAGTTTGTTTTCGTAGTTGCGTCCGTTTGGATTATAAGATTTAGAGGGATATGCAATTGCGTAAATTGCCCTTTTGTATGGCAACAAAAGCTAACTAATCCTGCCAGTCTTTATGAACTTGGTCTAGCTTGGATTATTTTCTAAGCTCTATCTGTGAAATGGTACCCGTAATGAAGCCTGTGTGTGGTTCTAAATTATAAACATTTTCTTTATCATACTTGAAGACTGTTTACATTCAAACATTAAATCTTAAGCCAACTTAATTAAAAGTTTGTAACCAAAATCAGTTTTAAAATGTTGTAAAGATATTTCGCAAGCTTATCGAATTACAAAGAATCAAAAGGTGGATAATAATGCTCCTATACAATTCGGAGAATTGTATCAGTTACCAGTTTTGCTGCAATACTTTACAAGAATACGCAAATAAAGAAATAACGTCTCCCAGGTCCCAGGCACAAGGATTGCGCGAATTTTTTTCATGGATTTTGAAATTTATTACCGTTGTACATTGTACAATTGTACCTTTACCACCCCGTATGCAACAAGGCGTGACGCTATATATGTTAGGTATGAGCGTATGTATTTATGTAATACATTGATAACAATATCCTCACAAGAAGTACATTTTCATTTCTTCAAATCCAAAACATACAATCAAAATCGGTCGGACCACATCATCAAGGTGGGGTGTGAGTGAGAGAGGTGCAGCTTGCCAAATAATCTTGGCGCAAACCGAACCTTGATCAAACCAGACATCAGATCTGTAATGTCAAAGAATAATACCCCCCGGTTCAGAAAGAAATTAGCAAGGGTCCCCCAAATATAAAGGCGGATTAATAAAGGCTCCAATATTACGCGATGCAGGCCAAGACGAACTTGATATGTGATGGGATGACTCATACAAATATCAATTTGGCGGAATAAGTAATATGTCGTGATCGTTTTATGAAAGGGAGGAACGAGAATTCGATTAGGTTGATGTAGTTTTTCGGAGAAAGCAAGAAAGCAATTAAAATGCTACAGGTCCAACTGTGTGTGTACGTTGAGGGAAAATTATTATCTTCTTTATTTGTAGCAAAACGATAAATTATAAAGGTTGATTATTAGGAGAATTTCATTTGATAATTTGATAACGAAAAGATTCGCTTACAGCACATGCGGATACACTTTTTTTGTTACTGCTGATATCTATACTTAGAAAATGTCTTCTCTAGATTGGACCACTGAAGCGTGGAAGGGGAGGCTTATACATAGCAGTGGGTGGATGTGGGCTGATTGATGAAATGGATTTTTTATGCGAAACGTTGCCCTATGTCAGCAAACAATACCCACCAGTTTCCGAAAGAGTTGTCGAATGTAACAAGCGATTAATCGATCATTAATTCAAAATAGCGGCATGTGATTGGCTGAAATGCGTTTAACAAGTTCTCTAGTTGAAGCGTGCGAAGCAACTCCCACAGATTGATTTTTAGATCTTTTTTAAAAATTGGTTACGGCGACCTCTGTGGCGCAGCGGATGTGGCTCTGCATACTATGCGAGAGGTCCCGGGTTCGATCCCCGGCTGCGGTTAAAGATAAACAAAAACCCCAGGTCTTGTATGTTTATATGTGTGTGAAGTCGCTGTTACTGGTTCCCACGACAAAGGGTATCCCAGTGTGGGGCCAGAAGCAATATATGTGCCTGTATTTAAATTTTTATATTTTATGTTTATTAAAGAATAATTAAAGATTTACAGTTAGTATGTCAATTTCTTTAAAAAACTTCTTACTATATAATGAGTCTGTGCTTTTTAATTTATAAATTGCTCGAATAGCTCTTTTCTGTGATATAAAAGAAGTTTGAATATCCGCTGCTTTCCCCCACAACAAGATTCCAAAGGACATGTCACTATGAAAGTTACTAAAATAGACTAGACTGTTTTAGCAATGATTGTCACACTATTATTACTACGCAATACTTACAGATAAAATACGCATACCATAGCATAGTCACAGCTTTTCCTATACGGGGAGGCAGAGGCTAAATTGTGCCCACGTTGAGCCAGGTAATCAATATTCCATTTCGCGTAACAGGGGGCTAGCCCATCGCCGCAGCTTTGGAGATTGAAGGGATCCTCCGTGTTTCCCATCACCGTCAGAACGTCCACATAATGTACTTAATAAAAGTTACTTATCTCATTAGCTCATGGTCAGCACCGAATTTGAACCTGCATACCCTGCGCAATACTACTAAACCCCGGAACTCTTAAAAGACGCATCTAAACCAAATTATACTAAATATCAAAGGGAAATACTGATTTGCCCGGCAGATATACTGATTTTCACAGCAGCTATACTGATTTTCACATCCTGATCCTTTTTTGCTGTGAAAATCAGTATTTTGATGTGCAATTAAATACTAGCCAATATCGTATTACTATCTAATTATAAATTCGTTAGCTCAATGACTGTTTCTACTCTACCATTAATAAAAGTAGTTTTTTTCATGTTACCTACATTCGGTTATCTTGTACCTTTATTTAACTTCGCAATGTTTTAGATAAAATCTTCCGGTTTTTGTTTAGTCTCAGTTTCTTTCTTGTCGTGTGTTACATTAATTACATCGACTAATGATGTTTTCTCTTTTACAGGTACGTACTTTCTACTTCCGTTTGTTAGACCAAATCTCCTGAAACACTTGCAGATGGTAAGTATTTATTTTGCATTGTTTTGCTTTAGACCTTCTAACTATTACTTGCATCTTATGAATTCTACTCAAATAAGAGTCCTACAAACTCACTTCCTAACTTTAAAAGATTGATAAAAGAAATTATTTTTAAGTAACCTTAATTAAACATGCATTGATATTTTCATAATAACTGTAATTGATTTATGGTACTTCAGGTCTAAGCGTAATTTAGTTATTAATTTATGTTTAAGTAATTATCGTTTGTTACCTAAATAAAATAAAATATAGCTAACTATGCAGTAGGATAAAGTGGCAACAGCATTGAGTGTTGCCAACTTAAAAAATACCATGTCACTAGATTTAGTACGAAACGTCGCCAGAAGGTAACATTTTAGATCTAACATTTTGACGACAGTCGTCAGTGACCCTGGCTACGAAGCCAAGGGTTCCGGGTTCGAGTCCCGGTGGGGGCAAATATTTGTTTGATGAGAACGGATGTGTGTACCCTAGTCATGGTTGTTTATCTATCTTAGTATAATATTTATCTATATTAGTATGTGTATCATTGTCTTGTACCTAAGATACAGGGAATCCTAGTTTGGGGCTCGATCAATGTTTGTAAATAGTGTCCAAGGTATTATTATTATTATTTGTGAATGGAGATATTTCTTAAGTTCCGCATTTAGAAAAATCATAATTTCCGCGGCCAGAGATGAAACCCATATCCATCGGTAGAGTAAATTATTACAATAAACAAATGTGTGTAATTAAGAATGTCTAAAACGATACACATTTGCGAGAAATTTAGTTCAATGTACGAAATAAAGGCTACATGCAATTCCTTCACCGACATTGTTTTTTTTAAATTTATTGCTTTAAGAAAGTACTCTGTGAGCTGTTGAATCGCGAGTTTGTTGGTGGAAAGCTGAAATTCTAACATATAAACTTATGAATGCACCTGGCTACGTACATGGAGTATGAAAGGAGCCGCATCCAATACATTTTTAAACTACGATTTGCGATCTAAAATCCAACCTAAAACTAAATCGAACAAAAAATTATCATATAAATTATCGAACCTGCTCATAAAATTTCACGAGAATCAGTCGAGAAATGCGACCTATAAAGACAACTGCTGGACAGAAATCCACACGTTCGAAAGCATTTTTACCCATGCTGAAACAGAGACGCTTCGTCGGTTAATAAGGAAACACAAAATGATGCGAATCAAAGGGATACCAACTTGACCGTGTTGAACTTTAGTTGTGTTGAAACTGAACATAGCGGCTGTCAAAAGTCTGGTACAAGTCGCCCTTTAAACTCTATAACCATATCTGAAATATATGAAAAGTATAGTATATTTACACGCTAGATGGACTAGCCCCCTGTCATGCAAAATGGAGCATTGAATAACTGGCCACACGTGCGGGCATCTGTCCCTCTCCGATTCCGTATGAGAAAAGGCGTGACGCTATATGACGGGTTTTTGCCAAACAGGATGTCCCGTAAACAGTGGATAACCCCGGAGCCGTTTCTATACATCGTCATTAAGAACAACTTGCACTACAAAACTGATTTGATTTGAGTAATATTATTTTGTACACTCCATACATTTTAGGTCGGATGGTCAGCTGCTTTGTACGGAGGAGTGGAAAATAAAGTTGCTCTCATCAAAACTGTTTGGTAGTGAAAGTTATTCATGTTGACAAGGCATATCATTAGCTCCGGGGTAGTCCATTGTTCACAGGACATCCTGTGTGTGAATATCGTTGGTGACTTGGTGACAAATGAATAAAACTAACTCTGACCAAGCCGTCTTTACAGCACCCTACTTGTTTTCGTTCACAAACAAAGAACCCACGCTGGCCGGCCATTGATACAGGGCAGCTATCGTTCGATACAGACAGAAAAGGTCCCCTAACCAAAAGGGCCCCTAAATTTGTTGGTCATTTCCGAACTGGCAACAGCCATTTTAAAGGATATCGTTATACATTGGCGTCATTTTGAAAGAAAAGAACAGAATGTTTTTTACAATGAATTAAATTTGGGATCATAATAGTGGTTGTCCATGACTTTTACAAAAGTTTGTTGTTAGTACACTGAAATATAAGTTACAAGCAATACTGAATCCAAAATTAACCCAAATGTTACGAGAGGATTGAAAATTATGTCGTTATTTTGTATTTTTACAAGGCAAGGCAACAAATATAATGATCACCAAAATATATTTTTCTACCCAAAGTGGTTAAATGATCATCAAAAGTTGCAGAAAATATCAGGGCAAAATACTGCGGTAGCTTAGGTGAAGGGTAAAGGGGGTGAGAGAAGCGAAAAGCTTGTAGCTAGGTTGTATATGTAAGAACAACAAAAAATACTTAAAACATAAAAAGAAGTTTGGTGATGATTTATCCAAACACAATTTGGTGGTCGTTTACTAATTCTGGCGGTCGAATTTATTGGTAATAATTAGTAGTATAGTATAGTAGTAAAATAATAGGAGCGTTTTTGGTGATCGTTTAAACGTAAGCCTTTCACCAATTTTAAGTTCAGCGAAATCTCAGTATCCTTCAAAGTATAGCTGATAACAAGTTATAATAAACCATTACTGTAAGGTCCAAAACTGAGCGTCAAACTAGACGAACCCATGGAAACCCCGCTTAATTCAAAATAGTATCGCAGGACACCAGTGATTGATCGCGTTCACGCAATCTACCAAAGATTTCTGAAACTATTGTGTGTCGCCGAAAATGTGCGACAAATTATGAATAATGCGATTACGGGCCCCGATATTGCACTATTTATTTGCTATTTTTTTTCTTGATGGATGGGGGATCTGAGCAAATTTTCCAATTTTTTTATTGCAACTCTGGCGAGGGTTTACCGTTGTACTGACGCTGCAATACCCTAGCACTGCACTGAGTTGATGAAATTACTTCTTTTTTTATAAAAAGTGATGATAATATTATTCGAATCTTTTTTCTTCGTAATGGTGTCATTAAATATCTAAGGGTGTAAGAGAAAGGTGTAGTCACATTTAAGGGGTTTGTTAGGGACATTATTCTCAACAACTTTCACTAGGGTATTTGGGACGGGTCGCGATTTGAACCTTTTGTCATGGTAATAAAATTTAAAACCTCTAACGAAAAAGTGGACCCCGTGGTATTCAAGAGGTTAATAGTCTGGTAAAATAATTGAGTGTACAATAGTGCTATGTAGGGTGACTCATAACAATTTATCAGTTATATATAACGTAGAATACAAGTCTGTTACTAAGAAACCAGAGTTTATGGTCATGCTCACTAAAATGTCTGCTTGCGGCGGCTCGGTGTAGCGGGTTGCTCCCCTCCCTCAAATATGGCGAGGGGGGTGATGGCTGGTGCACAAGTCATACTCGTGCTGCTTGGTGGGACTGGTCCAGTCTGGTTTCTTTTAAGTTATGTTCATTACAGCTTGTCTTTGTTCTTATTTGTTTATTTTGTTAGATTGTTATTTTGAGACATCTTATTGGCACTTATCGATACGATGTTGTAATATTGTCATTAGATTAGATAATTTTTATATTTTATTGTATAAAAAAAGAAGAAAATTAAAAAAATTACATCCCCGTAGAGTTTCTTGGTGCTATCTTATCTGACGGGCGTACTTCCGAAGCACTGGTAGAGTTTATGGAGTTTCTTTTTCCTGTGCGAGATTCAGCCATGAATCTCCTTTTGAAGGAGAAATTTCCTTTTTCAAACTCAAATCAGTACTCACTAATTTAGTTGATCATATTTGATTTTTTTTTTATTTTTTCCATGTATATGACACTTAAGTAAGTGTTTGACTTGTAAAAGTGCACTATTTTGCCTACTTGCGATAAATGATTTGAATTGATTTGATTTATGAATTCTGAGCAAGTTAAATTTTCACTTATCCATATAGTTTGGGCCGGGTGATCAACTGTTTTGTATGCAGAAGTCCAAACATAAAGTTGCTCTGATCAAATCGGGTTTCATAGTAAAAGTTGTTCTTAATGATGCCCATAACAATCCCTAAAATAAGACTACACTATGTTATGTTACACGCTGTTCTTACAACAACTAAGAGCATCTACTATGCGCCGCACCGTATTGACAAAAACAACACTAAATTATCTTGTTGATTTGATATTTCACAGCAACCCCAATGTTACATTTAAACCCCAACGCCTGGGGCAGTATCAGCGTCCGTGCTCAGAGTAGTGACGTCACGATACACACAGTGTGAGGTCACACCGCCCCAGGCACGATCGGACCACGTTAGTACACCTCCGAATTTTGTCCGAAAAAGCAATCCGTACAATTTTAAAATCACTGTGTATTTTAAAATTGGAATGTCTTTTAGTATTTTTGGTGGCCATTCAACTTTTTGACGTTATCTTGCCGTCCTGTTTTTGTACGAAGACTTCGCTGCAGGAAATGCTTTATAAAACGTTTTTAGCTCATCTCGTTATTGCATAACTTAAATATTTTATTTTAACGAAATAGTGTTACTTTAGAAACACCATGTCATGTAGTACTTTTATATTACGTCATTTTTAGTTTCCGACTGCCAACACATCACGTAAAACCTTCTAGTCTTCGCATCATTACGATGAATCATGCTGAGTAGATTGACTGACTGAGTAGATTGACAATTGCAGAAAACACAAAAGTTTAGTTATAAAATCAGTCCGAAGCCCAACATTTTACCACAATACGTCACAGAGTCGAAAAAGTCACGTCCACAATGTCCCGCGCCCGGGGCGGGACGGGCTACGGGCGGGGCAGGTATCTCTCTATACTGTCAACTCTTGCACCGACGCTCCCGGACTATCAAACGTGTCAATAGTGTACGGTTGCTGGCGAAATATTTTTGTGTCCACTTGCTCGTTGCATACGATTTTTCGACTGATTTGCGTTTTCTGGCAGTGCTTATATTTGCTTTTAGAGCTAGATACTTTCAAATCATCAGGGGCCCAATTCCGGTACACAATTACAGCTCAATGACCATTACATGACGATTACGGTCAACTTTAGATATCCAATATCTCACGATTTTGTAATCCGATTCCCTTTGTTGATTAACTTAATTGTTGTGCTTACCCATAACCTTAATTTTTACCATAATTTCCTAAAAAAATATTCTCCGAACGCCAAATTTTGGATATCTAAAGTTGACCGTAATCGTCATGTTATTGTCATGGAGCAGTTATTGTGTACCGGAATTGGGCCCCTGGTCTTGTTAGCGGCGGCGATGGGATAGCTCCCTGTGAACAACTGTGCCTCTGCCAACCCGTATGGGAGAAGGTGTACCGTTCTGTTTATTTGTAATATTATACTTTATCTTTGAGTAATTATCCCAGCAACTTTAAATTGGCACAGTCTAAGAATTTCACGAATTATTTTTCAAAAAACTTACGTTTTAGGGGGTTAAAACAAAAAGGCTTCCAAAACAAGGGTCTAAAAGCTCCAACGTCACCGAAGGGTTGAGGGAAGATCATTTATTACCATCTGCTGACAGCAGAAGAAATTCTTGCCTGTTTTATCCTGTCTAAGTGTTGCCGAAACTTGATGGACGCTGGTTGAGGGAGAATGTGGTGGGGAGGGTGGTCATTAGGGAGTCGTGTGACTCAAATTCCGGGTTTTCTGAAGGGTTTTGACTGAGACACTCGCTAAGTATTTTAGCAGCCACCGACCTACCGTTAAGTCAAAAAATATCACATGCCACCCAGCTTATGTAGCCCAGCTTATTGGGTCGTCATGACAATAAATCTATAAATATCAAGTAAGTTTTAGTTTGTAAGTGTCGTATCAAATGTAACAAGCAATGACAGTTTCACCATCGATCCCCACATGCATTTGCGGATTAGTACGTATAAGCACACAAACGTGCGACAGTGTGACGAGCTCCGATTGTCAATAAAGGGACGTTCCATTGAATGCCCCCTCATTGTCATCGCTGTGACGTGACGGTGCTACGAAGTCATCGAGCTTCTAGTCGCTGCACTGACTGTACCGAAGCTCGATTGCTATCTCTGACAGGTACCGCAAGTTGGAATTTGATGGCAATTTTGAAATGTCAACCGCCAAACTTCATAGTTCATTCAAATGCTTCAAAAAACAGTCTCGAGAGCGGTCAAAAGCTCTGAGGGCGTCTAACATCCTTCAATATGATAATTTTAAAGGTTGGTAGACGCTTTCGGAGATAAATAAATACTCGTGTAGCACTGTTCACGTCATCAACGTAAAACTGGTGACAACGTTTTGTAGTCTATGGCAGAAGATAATAAATAAACCTCCTTTCTAGCTTCACCGCAGTCGGCTAGAAGAAAAGAACCCAGTACTAATATATGAAAATAAGAAATAATACAATTCAAATTGGATAAGTGATCGGAAGACAGAACAGCATAAAATGGCGCTTGTTTCATTCGAAGTATTTTGAACAAAAAAACTGCTTGCTTGATTTAATTAATATTTAATTATTTTATTGACTTATTAACTTTTTCTGTGACGACCTCTGTGGCGCAGCGGTTGTGGCCCTGCCTACCATGCGTGAGGTCCCGCGTTCGTTCCCTGGCTGGGTATAAAATAAAATAAAACCAGGTCTTGGATGTTTAAATGTGTGTGATGTCGCTGTCGCTGGTTCCCACGACACAGGGTATAATAGTGTGGGGCCAGAAGCAATGTATGTGCCTGTATGTAAATGTTCATGTTATGTTCTCTATATTAATATCAACATAATCAGCCGTATTACAAAATGAATACGGTTTTAAAATAGCCTTCAACTGTTCGTCCGTCACATATTCCTAACCCCTCGTCCGGGGAATGGAGGAATCCACCAATAACAATTGAAGTGCAGTGTTATAAGTTACCCACTGATGTGAGGTTAAATTAATTTTGCCCCCATACACATTAACTATCACAAGACCACCTTCTTCAGAAGTTCTACTTCATAAATCGAGCTACTGTTCCGTTAGCAACGGTCATAAAGCGGTGGATATTCGTCCGTATACACAAAGCGCTTGAAGTTGAGGATTTGTCTGTTACTCACGGAACTATTACCCGCGTCACATTCGATCACACAAGAAGTGACTTAAGCAAATTAGTTAATAGTTCCCGTCACTGATCAGTTCCCTTTCAGTAGATCCGTGTGCATACGGCTTAATACGTTGATAATTCGTAAGCACTCCATGGATTTTGACAGTTTCAATCAAGTTTTAAGGCTCCTGTATCGATTAAAGTAGCGATACGATTCGTGGTGGCTGAAATTTTGTACCCAATCAAAATTAAAATACACTCACACTGCGATATGGTTGTAATGTCGGTGCGGCAGAACTGTGCGAAAATTGTGATTTTAATATTTTTTTAAAAACTTCTGATTATTTCTGTTTTTAAGACCTTTTTTGACGCATGAAAGGGTTTTTGATAGGGATCAATATTATTTTTAGATCCCTAAAAATAGCAAGTTTTAGGTGAAAAAAATCTATCTAGTTATTTTTATGCTTCCGTACCTTAAAAGGAACAAAAAATTACCCTCTTTCAAGACACTTTTCTTAGGAACGTGTTAAGATTAATATGTTATCAAGTTGAAATTAATATGTTAAAGAAGTGAAAAAAACAAACGTATAGGTCAACGCAATCAAAACATACCGCAATATATCGCAATCACAATTTTGCTGAAATTGCTAGATATTCACAAGGTACTTAATCAAAACCTAGACGGTACTTCCCGTTGACCTGTAATCATCAAATTTGGCACGAAACATGGTCTTATGGAAATTCGCAGTTCCTTCATTGAAATAAATGCGATTTGGTCGGAATCCCCGGTGCGCGAGTCAAACTCGCACTAGGCTGGTGTTTTTTCTTACAGTTCCCATTGACATTTAATGTTTTTAAACTAACAAGTTGAAGGAAAAGGATGTCTTAATAACCAATATTTTTTCAGAGTTTGGGAAATCATTTCTCTAAGAAGGAATAGAGCTTCAAAAAGGGTTATTTTCAACAATACTCATTCATCAAATATTGAATTCACGGTTCGTTTTTACGCCCATAAATAGAGTATCAATAATAAGAAAGAAAAAAAGTGTTTTACTAATTTAAGAAATAATGACCATTATTCGTGTATGCGCCCGTAACGGTAGAGCTAGCTTACCCCACACCGTTTGCAAAAACGGTAAACATCCAAGATAAGAATTTAATACACAAAATATTGCATATATAGTGCGTTCACTGTACAAAGTTACACAACGATAGCTCTTAAAGGAACGGAGATATCAAACAAAAAAACATATTAACAGCTCACGAGCCAGCGTTTATATAGCGTACACACAACAGTGTAAGTAGAAGGCACAATCACCGCTCACTGACAATGACGTGATGACGACCATCCACTGATAGTGATGATGAGATGGTTTAGAGAAAAAAAATTTGGTAATTAATCTTAATATATAATAATAATAATCCCTTGAATACATTGATCTAGCCCCAAATTAGGATTCCCTTTATCTTGGGTACTAGACGACGATACACATTCTTATTTAGATAAATATTATTCTTAGATAGATAAACAACTATGACTAGGGTACAAATATCCGTTCTCATCAAACAAATATTTGCCCTCACCGGGACTCGAACCTTGACCCTTGGCTTCGTAGGCAGGGTCACTGCCGACTCGGCCATTCGGGTGGTCGTCGAGAGATTTCCATTAAAGGGAAAGTGGTCACAAAATGTCAAATAATGGATACCTACCTGAAGATGTCCATCGGCCTCCCATCAATGCCACTGAGCCAAATCTCGCTTTTTGGATAGAAGAGTCAGTCTCCAGAACTGACAATCCGGCGGCTTGTTGGGGATCTCACCCTGAGCTTTTGTCTCGTAAAATCTTAATTAAATTTGCTTAGAGAGGGTGTCGCGGGAAAAATCCGGCGGGGCTTTAAGGGCAGGGCTTGGATTCTGCTGGCTAAATTTCGGCTCAGTGACAATGACTAATCAGTGACAACATGGGCGTACCCAGGTAGGGGCAGGGGGGGGGGGGCTGCGGCCCCCCCCTAGAAGATAAAATAAACGTCAACGTTTTTCGTTTCAATATACCTGACCGACCATCTTCTCGAAACAGGTATGAGCTGCCCCCCCCCCCCCTAGCTGAAATCCTGGGTACGCCCTTGAGTGACAATTTCACAAGCACAATGACAATGATAACTCAGTGACTATGACGCGACGAGGGCGTTGGCCGGTCGTTTGCTATTCATTATTTATTATTCGTTAGTAAAATCTTTTTAAGGCAATCGATGCCAGAATTTATGTTTATCGATAATCATATAAATTAGCACCAAAGGGAAATTAAAGGATTAAATCAACATCAGATAGTGGAGCCGTCATTTCGCTAGTGTATTTGGGAGTCCTGAAGAAAGTCGAGGACAATAAAGTCCTACTAAGTAATGAAATGACACAGAATAATCGTAAGGCAACGAAAGTTTCTTAGGGAACATTGTTTTGACTGTCCTTTGATGTGAATAAGTTTGTTTATGTTAGGTCTATTTGTTTAAACTTCTCAATTTTAAGTAGATTACGTGAGGATTAAGAGTTTCCGTCACCATTGCACTTTACCAACGACCACGCAATTTTTATCTCATTGGCACAGTTGCCAGAATATAACCAGCCCAGATTTAGATTTTTGATTTTTCAGTTTGAAAGACTGCTCGTCTAAACTCACGTTCGACAAGAAATGGTCACTCATATAATTAGATCTAAAGAGTGTTATAACATTATTACATATTTTGTGAATTAATATTTTTATTTGAACATTGTGGCCAATTATATTCAGGCAACTAATATTCCTACATTCTTGGTATCACTCATCACCAGGCTTGTTATAACAATAAAGCTCAGACAAAATCTGTCGCTTGTCACAGAGTTACGGTACGATTAGTATATAATATGGTATATAATACCTTGGACACTATTTACACACATTGATCTAGCCCCAACTAGGATTCCCTGTATCTTGGGTACTAGACAACGATACACATACTAGATAAATACTATACTTAGATAGATAAACAACCATGACTAGGGTACAAACATCCGTTCTCATGAAACGAATATTTGCCCCCACCGGGACTCGAACCCGGGGACCCTTGGCTTCGAAGGCAGGGTTACTGCCGACTCGGCCATTCGGGTCGTTAATGAATATATTATAAGTATCTAATTTTATATCAGTATCTATATATATATATATATTACGTATATAGTATACATGGTATAAATTATATATATATATATATATATATATAATTTATTCCGTGGTCTAATGTGTTTCACGCTTGCTTTTCACACAGGAGATGCAGGTTCGATTCCTGACCGTGCTCCAATGAGATAATTAATTTATCTTAAGTAAGTGATGGAAAACATCGTGAGGAAAACTTCATTACTCCATAGCTGTGGCGATGGGCTAGCCCCCTGTCAGGCAAAATGGAGTATTGTTTAACTGGCTCAAATTGGGCACAATTGTGCCTTTGCCACCCCGTATGGGAAAAGGCATGACGCTATGTATTTATGAATATTTTTTTTATTTATTAATTTTATTTCGTTATATTATTGTAAACATAGGTCCACCCCCGCTCAGCAAATAACCTTTCTCATCTTAACCTGGTTTGCTGGAAGATATCTCTTAATAAAGATAAGCTCGCCTTTGTACACATTTTTTATGTAACTCTTGTTTTTTAAAATGATTTGGGTGCAATAAATAAACAATGAAATTATGATTACTTTAACTTTAGCGCCCGACACTTCCCATTTTTAGTCGATGAAAGTGATCAAGATGTCCTAAACTTGAAATTTGGCACAGAGATGTATCAAGAAGATTCTGAAAACAGTTAATTCATTTACGATAAAAAAAAACGGTCAAGTGCGAGTTGGACTCGCGCACGAAGGGTTCCGCACCACCGTACAATGGTAGGGATGCTATGGAGTGAGTAGTCTGGATTTAACATAGCAAAATGTTGTTTACAAAGTTATTGGTGCGGCTACTTTCATACTCCATGTAAGTCACCAGGTGCATTTCTAAGTTTGTATTGTATATGGCTTACAGATAAAATAGGTTTTAAATTTTATTAACATGCCCTGGCATAAGGTTCAAAATCGCGACCCGTGCCAACTGCCCTCGGTTGTTGAGAGGTTAAGTTCTAAATACTGTATTTTTTCATAATTTTAGACTCTGTAGTTTCGGAGATAAGGAGCGGGAATGGCCATTTTTTTGCACTTTTTCGATCATAGCTTCTGAATTTATCAAAACAAAAATTAAAAATATATATTTTAAATCCTCCACTTTTTGCATGCAATTTTTTTTTAATATTAGACTTAAACTATTTTGCTGTTATCAGGATAAGTATTTTTGCAGAAGAATTAAAGATCAAAGACTATCTCTTAAAGTTCCTGAGAAAAGTGCCTGTAACAGACGGACGTACATGCGAGTGACAGAAGGGTTCTTTTTTTACCTTTTGAGGTACGGAACCCTAAAAAAAGCCGATAAGTGTCGAGCGATAAAGTTAAATAATCGTATTTTATCAACATCTGTATCAACGACATGAGTACCATATAGCAAGCAGTATCCAATACACATCAAACATCAGTAACAATACAAAGCTACATGTCGACAATTAGCCGAGTCCCGCCGAAGTCCCACAAATGTAAGCTCTGAGCCAGACATCGCCATTTTATTTAGTTTTTTTTTTCTTTCCTGAATTCGTGTCATTACTTATGTCATAGGGCTTCGGCGGCGTTTCTTCTTTTGTCGAGGCGTCTCGTAAACCTTCACTTGTGTATTTGTATGTACTCAGAAATAAGAGCCATGTTCTATCAAGAAAACAACATTTTATGGAACTGACAAGCCATAGCGTTTAATGGGACCTTACAATTTGAAGATAGTGTCTGTAACTGATACTTTTTTTGTAAGTAAAAACAGAAAAAATCAAACTTATAGGTCAACTTAATCAAAAGATATCATATATGTCACAATTTCGCTGAAATTGCTTGATATTCACAAGGTAAGTAAAACTTACAGGGTCCCGGGTTCGAGTCCCATCTTCTTCATACTCCATTCCAGGATACAGGCTTTACAGGAACGACAGAGTCGGGAAAGCCGATGGGGGCGTCGCTATCTATCTGCGAGTGGAAATCCCGTGCAAGGTGATCAGCGCGTCCCCTAGCCAGTACTCCGAGTCTGCTGAACATCTCTTTCTCGAAATAACTCTTCACCATAGTAAGGTCCTCCTCGGTGTTCTTTATAGCCCCTCTCTTCGCATCGACTACTTCGACACATTAGAATCCCTCCTTAATGAACTCTCACCTCTGTATAACGATACCCTCATTCTAGGTGACTTCAACACCTGTCTCCTCAAAAACCGACTCCCGTTCTACCAAACTCAAGTTTATAGTCAACTCTTTCAATCTGCATATTCTGCCTCTTGATGCCACGCATTTCCAACCTCACTGCTCTCCCTCTCTCCTCGATATTATGATCGTCTCTAACTTGGATAAGGTTGCTGTACATGGTCAACTCAACTCTCCTTTCTCGTTTCACGACCTTATCTATCTTTCGTATAAGATCAGGCCTCTCAAGAGCAGGGCAAAATTTCTTAATATTCGTAACTTTAGGAATATTAACCTAGAGTCTCTTAGGTCGGATGCCTTGTCGATCGACTGGTCCCCTGTAATATCCAGCGAGACCATGGACGAGAAAATCAACAAGTTCAATATCATAGTCCTAGGTCTCTACGACAAGCATGCACCTATAAAAAAAGTGAGAGTGAAACACCTACCCGCCCCTTGGCTAACAGATACTATTAAGCGTCTAATGGCCAAGAGGAACAGAGCCAAGTGTAAATACCGTAAGAATCCGACAGATGACAATTTTCTTTCTTACAAATGTCTTCGCAACCGCTGCAACCGTCTCTGTCGTGATGCTAAGCGTCGGCACATCCACGAGAGTATTGAAAGTTATACACCAGCTCAGGTGTGGAAGTTTCTAAAAACACTTGGCATAGGTAAGACTCAGGACTTTCATGCTGGTAATGTAGATCTCAACGGTCTCAACCAGTTCCTTTCTACCCCACCTGTTGTGATGGATCCCATTGTCAAACAAGCCACTCTTCAGAGCCTGCGCTCTAAGTCCTTACCCGACACCACACCATTCAACTTGAGCAATGTTGAAATCTATGCGGTCAAGAAGGCGGTACTAGCAGTGAGCTCTAAAGCCGTAGGTGATGATAAAATCTGCCTTAAAATGCTTTTAACAATCCTGGATGAACTACTGCCAGCTATTACACATGTTATAAATTTTTCCCTATCGAATGGCATCTTCCCCACCATGTGGAAAAAAGCATTAGTCATCCCGCTCCCTAAAACTTCCAGTCCCACCTCTTTTAAAGAGTATAGACCTATTTCAATCCTACCCATCCTCTCCAAAGTCCTCGAATCCATTGTCCATACCCAGCTCTCTTCTTACCTTCTCTCAAACAATCTGCTGAACATGTACCAGTCAGGATTCAGACCGGGTCATAGCACCGTCACGGCTCTCATGAAAGTCACAGATGATATCCAGGTAGCCATGGACCGCAAACAGCTTTCCGTGCTTGCTTTACTTGACTTCAGTAGTGCCTTCAACTGCGTAGATTTTGACATTCTCGTTGAGCTTCTCAGATCTCTGAACGTCTCCTCCTTCTCTGCTAGCTGGTTCGACTCTTATTTGAGGGATCGGCAACAGCGTATCAGGTCGGAAGAGATATCCACTGAATGGTGTGACCTCTCTACAGGCGTCCCTCAAGGTGGTATTCTTTCTCCTCTTCTATTCTCGATCTTTATCAACACCATCTCGGACGTCCTGTCCTCCTCATATCATCTTTACGCTGATGATCTCCAGATTTATCGCCACTTCTCTCTCAACGATGCACACTCTGCTGTGGAGGCACTCAACGCTGATCTTGAGGGAATAAGAAGTTGGGCTTCATCCTTCGGACTCCTGGTCAACCCGAGCAAGTCCCAGGCCATGATAATAGGTACTAGACATTCTCTTAACTTGTTGCAGCAACATCCCATTCCATCTGTCACTTTTAATGGTACCACAATCGTATATAGCGATAAAGTTAAAAACCTGGGTCTAATCTTCGACAACCAGTTGTCCTGGTCATCGCATGTCAATGAGGTAAGTCGCCGAGTATTTTCTACCTTTCACTCTCTCAGGAGACTTCAGTACTTTTTGCCTCGACATACCAAAATCACTCTTGCTCAATCTCTCATTCTACCCCTCATCGATTACGCTGATGTCTGCTGGGTCAGTGCTAACGAAGAACTACTGAACAAACTCGAACGACTTCAAAATCTCGGGATTCGGTTTATCTTCGGGCTGCGCAAATACGACCATGTGTCACAACATCGCAGGGAGTTGAAGTGGCTGCCGATTCGTCTTCGTCGGGATTCACACATCCTCAATTTCCTCTACAACATTTTACGTAATCCACGCTACCCAACTTTCTTACGAGACAGTTTTCAATTTCTTTCTTCCAGCAGACCTCGGAGAACTCACGCAGTTTCCATGCTCACAACTCCACAGCATAACACCGCTTACTATGAGAACGGGTTTAGAGCCCGGGCCATTCGGTTGTGGAATGCACTCCCCTGCACCATCAGGGACAGTCCTAATCTGAATATCTTTAAAAGTCGTGTGAAGAGACATTACCTCTCCCTTTAGAGTTATAGGTAGTATGCATGTAAGTATGTATTAGTATAGTGTATAAAATAGTATTTGTAGTATATAATAAGTATTTAGTATATTATTATAGTTATTATTTAATTTATTTAATTTAATATTTTATATATTGTACACATAGGTCTACCCCTGCTCAACCATCAACTTTTCCCTTGTTTGCCTGGTTTGCTGGAAGAGATCTCTTATTAGAGATAAGCTCGCCTTTGTACACTTTTTTATGTAACTCTTGTTTTTTTGTTTGATTTGTGTGCAATAAAGAAATAATGAATTATGAGTCCCAGTGGGGGCGAACATTTGTTTGATGAGAACGGATGTTTGTACCCTAATCATGGGTGTTTATTTATCTAAGAATAATATTTATCTATATAAGTATGTGTATCGTTATCTAGTACCCAAGATACAGGGAATCCTGGTTTGGGGCTAGATCAATGTGTGTAAATTGTGTCCAATGTATTAATATTATTATTACTTCCCGTCGACCTTGAATCATGAAATTCAGTATTAAGAATGGTCTCACAGCAAAAGGAAAGAAAACAATCTCAAAACCGTAAATGTATAGATAGATATCCTTTCTGTAACTGGCTGTTAGTCTGTTGGTCTAGCAGAAACACACAAAAACATAGCGTCACTCTTTCCGCCATGTGGTAGCTGAGGACCAGTTGTGTTCACTTTTAGTTAGTTGTTCGTTTCTTGGTTTACCAGAGTTAATTGTTATTAGCAATAACTTCGGCTGCATCAAAAATAAGCCAATAAAGTTGTAATAACAAAGCTAAGCTATGGAACAACGGTGTTTTTCCAGAGTTGTGGCCTCTTTCGAAATTAATAATTTCGTTTTCTGTCATCATCTGTTGTTTCATCATCACTGTTTAAATATAAATATGTATATGCATGTATATATACTTCTGACCCCACGCTAAAATACAATGAGTCGGGGGAGTCAGAAATAGTGACGTTATAAACATATAAACATCCAAGGCCTGGAGGTACTTTTTCCTCCGCCCCAGCCGAGATTCGAACCTGACCTCTTGCTTGGGAAGCCGAATAACGCAACGCACGCAACGCCACAGACATTTTCATAAATATTCCGCATAAAAATCAATTATTTAGCAAAACACATCCACCAACACGTCGCTCTAAAATGCAACTGTTCACTTTGATGTCGCCTAAGCAATATCTCAGCCACCATCGTCTTCATCAGCTCAACTAGCTCTTTCAGATTACAACGGTATTCATCCACCCCAGACAAGGCTCTGTATTCAGTATTCAGGCTGACAAGGTTCTATTTTTCGCTGCCACGTTATCAGGACTGAGCAAAACCTGTCCGAGGTTGAAGTGCCATTCAGGTGAAGCGGCATTCTCCAGCTCTACGCAACGCAGCTTGGGTAAGGGCTGTTACAATTTAATTTTAAAGAGATGGAGGATTGAATACATTTCAGCTTCTAACATAATGTTGAAGAACTCATCACGCCTTAAGCCTTATAATTTGACTTGTTATAAGCTTATTTGTTGTTAATACCAACATTTTGAATATATTTATTTTTCTTTATTTTGGTACTTTTTTATATTTTCCATACTCCCGTATCTTTTCGGTTAAGGTAGTTATTGAATAGTCTAATGTGCGTGATAGGTCGATACCTCATCGCCATAGCTGAGGAAAACATTGCAGGCCCCGTAGCCAAGATGCATTTGCTTATCATCCGCTACGACGCTAAGAAAATACATGCGATTTGACGTTTTCCGCGCAAAGTCACGGGATACTTAGCGTCGGCAGACGTCAGATTTTTGGAACACTCGCGCCGTGGCGAGCGCTCGCCAAGCGCAACGATTGGTTCATATCACTCGACGTAACTAAGCTCCACCAATCGTGTCGCTTGAAAAGAGCTCGCTTCCGAGGCGAGTGATTCAAAAATAGAGCTATCCCATGCATATTTTTGGCGTCTATTTAAAAATGGCTAGGAGGCTGAACTTAAAAGTTTAAAATATATTTCAAAATTGAGAGATCAGGGTAGCTAATCAAGGAAATCCCTTTTCTCCGACTATAGCCGTGTTACTACAAAAGATGTTACACATAATCTTACCTCAAAACAAACTTCAAATCCTATACATTATTGTCTTTAAACAAGTGGTGAACATTAGTTATTTTTTTGTGTTAAGATCTATTTAAACTATCAGCTAAGTCAACCAGTCCCACAAACGTGTTTATTACTAGCAAAACATGGATGCCAACCAATGCCTCATCCACTCAATGTAGGAAAAGAAAACTCGACCTACACAATAACTAACTATCGTCAATATGCTGTGGGCAACTTGTTTGCTGGCGTGCAATGACTCCCGTACCATGTTAGCGAAAGCCACGTATCGTTTTGAGTGAACCGCGGCACAGTTCTTGGTACAGGGGCAGGGCTTTGTGTCGTTTGTTGGCACATCGGCGCTGGATGGCTCGCCCTGTTGGCTTCTTTCGGCTGATTGTTTGTTAGGGCAAGGCTTTGAAGCAGGCGGACCGTGGATGCTGCTTGACACTTCTTCCATCCATCTTTGTCTGGTATACTGAGTATTACAAACAAAAATAAAAAGCGGTCTAGTATAAGAAAACCTAAGCACTAAAAACAATTTAAACAAAGCAAAAAGAAAATAACATTTTGTCCGAATGTGGATTCGAATTCAAAACTGAAAGATTGCGCAACCGACATCAAACTAATTATGCCACCACGGCCATGTGATGAGCCCGCAAAAACAAACAATCATATTAGAATAATTATGTGTTTTGTTATATCGTCTGGCGTGTTAAAACAAAAATAAATAATAACTTCCATTTATTTATAAAATTATTGTTTGCTGTAAGAAATATACATTCTGTGAAAATTTCAACTCTACCTATTACGGTTCATGAGAGACGCCCGCTGAAGGACCGGCAGACAGACAGACAGACAGACAGACAGACAGGCGGACAGATGGATTTGTAATAGGGTCCCGTTTGGCATCCTACGCGTACCCTAAAAGTATGACACATTCGCCTTGTTTCTGATAAGATGGGATCGCAGAAGCGCCATTTGAGGTTTCGTTACATAATGCCACCAAATGCGTAAGTTTCAATGGCGATAATAAATGATTAGAATCCTGCGGTACTGGAGCGGTGCGGGAGGGGTGCGTTTTCAGCTGTACGGCGCGAGACTTTAGTACGGAGTCGGCAATTCGCCTGGTAAGTGATTTTGAAAAACTGTTAAAAAAAAAACGAAAAAACGTTCAAAAACCACACGTTACGACCAGCATAATGATAAACTTCTTGGTAAAAACTCATTTCTTATCTGAATATTGATACATTATGACCATAATGTACAAAAATTTGTCAAATTATGCCATTCAAATTTCGAACGCCGACGCCCGCCTGCGTGCCGCCCCTAGTTTGTCAGTGAAGTTGGTACTACCGAAGATATATATATTATTACTATTTCAATTATATCTCAGGAAAAATAGAGGCTAGCTAGAAAAGTGATAAATTTTGCTTTTCAAGTAACTACTTCCGCTGAAAATGCTCCAGGCTCCAGATGTCATAGCGTCGCTTCTGAAGTCAAGATTTTTAAAAATATTCAAAACTCTTTGTCTAAAGAGTAACCATGAACTCATACTTACATAATCTATGATTTATGCACACCTCTCAGATACACGAAACTCTTGCACACCTGATGTTAGGATATAAGGATTCCAGTAAAAAAGAGCGTTACCATCTAAATAATATCTCATTTATTCATCGTTATATGTATATCAGGAGAGCTGTGTATGGATCATACGTAGCTAGTATAATAAAAGCGATATTTTGGGGAATATGAAGAACATAAGAATATATGAAATAATCACAGACTAGTTTCTCCCCGGTTTAGACTCGCGAAGGTTAGCAAGTCTTTCAAGGGTCAGTGCATTCTCTACTATAATAAGATACCTCTGGAGATTTTGAAATTGCCATTTGAGTAATTTAAAAAGCATGTTAAACCGACTTTGTCGAAAAAGGGATATTACAATGTTCAAGATTACTCTGTATGGGGTTAATCTGACTCAACACAGACCTTGCTGTTCATAATTTTGTAATCATTTATTGCTTCTTATGAATTAAAAAGCATGTTAAACCGACTTTGTCGAAAAAGGGATATTACAATGTTCAAGATTACTTTAATGACGGGACTGTATAATAATAATAATACCTTGGACACAATTACGCACATTGATCTAGCCCCAAACTAGAATTCCCTGTATCTTGGGTACTAGACAACGATACACATACTTATATAGATATATATTATACTTAGATAGATAAACAACCATGACTAGGGTACAAACATCCGTTCTCATCAGACAAATATTTGCCCCCACCGGGACTCGATGGGGATAAGCTAGCTCAACATAGACCTTCTTGTTAATAATATTGTAATTATTTATTATTGCTTATTTATCATAATAAATTAATTTTAATATTTGTATTAGTTAAGCACAAGCAATTTTTAAAAGAGATCTAATAATCAATCTGTGGGAGTTTCTACGCCCTGCCTCTCCCACAGTGGTCCAATGTAGAGAAGAGGCAAAAAATGACGTTTGCTAAGTATATGTAAATGTCTACTATAAAGAACTTTGACGTTGACTTTGACTTTGAACAACTTTTCCAAAAAAAAACGTGGTCGCAACTTAAAAAATTATTTCGTCCCTCAGTACATTGACCCGATTAATATTCCCATTTTTTTTTGTTTGTAATCATCTGTTTCTCAGGGAAAGTTGTTCATAATAATGAGTGCTATCATTCCCCAAGATTGATCAGCTAATTAAAGGTCCCCTTGTATTTTTATATTATATATATAATATAGTTAAAAATATAATAATTTATAATAAATAAATATAATAAAAAAAACTTATTTATTAATATTTATGTAAGTACTCGTTTATTTCGTCATGTTGTTATACATAGGTCTACCCCAGCTTAGCAATCAACATTTCCAACTTTAACCTGGTTTGCTGTAAGAGATCTCTAATTAGAGATAAGCGCGCCTTTTTACACTATTTTTATGTAACTTTTTTATATCATTTGTGTGCAATTAAAGAAACTATGTACTCTCCTATTATTAAATTAAATCCTTGTTTTGTTGTTTAGGACTCAGGTTTGGTCACATTACATTATTTATTTACATACATTATTTTGGTGATTATTTTTTACTTGCACATAACAAAGGAATCCGGCAAAGCACTCCTCCCGCAGCGCTGCACCACCGCAGCATCATACCCAGGATGGGCATAGCTAGTTGCGTAGCTCCACCACGCGGTGGTTTGTTATTTGCCGTGGCCCTGTTGTCCTGGTGTAGCTTGGGCTCGGAGGTGTGTAGCAGTATGGATATATTTTCATATTCTTTATTGCACAACTTATTTAAAGTTACAGACAGTTAAAAGAATTTTATAAGCAAAGGCGAGCTTATCTCTGACAAGAGATTTCTTCCAGCAAACCTAGGCAAGACAGGAGAGTTAATGATACAGGAAAGTCCTAGTTCGCAATAAAACTCTATACATATATTTCAACCTCTTGTTGTTTTGCTACTCAACATTTAAGCAGGACTTTGACGACCTCTGTGCTGCAGCTCTGGCCTACCCTGCGAGAGGTCCCGGGTTCGATCCCCGGATGGGGGTAAAGAAGAAAAATCCCTATGTTCTGGATGTTTATATGTGTGTGACGACGCTGTTTCTGGTTCCCACGACACAGGGTAACCTATTGTGGGGCCAGAAGCAATGTATATGCCTGTATGTATATGTTTATGTCTATGTTTAGGCTTACTAAACTCTATTATGACTAAGCATGCCCTGATTTTAATTTCCGTCTTCTGATATAAGCCGAGTTACACCCTCACATTTATTATTTGTTGAATGACCTGGTATAAGTCACGCACGGTGCTCTGATCTTTTGATCTTGTGGAATTTAACGTTAATGTTTCTTTTGAACGTGAAAATGCAATAATGTTTACAAAAAAACAATGTTTATCTGTAGAGTCAGAGTCAGAGTCATTTTTTTTTATTGAATATAAATAAATAAATTATCTTATTCAACGTCAAAATGATACTTACTTATAACCACAAGTCAATTTTTTTTTTATATAAAAAAAAGACTACACCGTTTCGGAAGGTGGGCCTCGGGGTTAAGAAGAAACGGCAAGAAACTCCCCCATACCTTTTTTTTTTAAAAGTGACTTTACACAAGGTACTGGTTTCGGTCTAAGGAAATTCGCCGGCGAGTGATGGACTTGATCCATCGCCCCTCGTCGAATTTCTGTGCGCTGAGATGGTATGGACCATGCAGTTTTGTCATCTAAGTATTCCTTAATACTAAAATAGGACTTTCTTATCAGCTCATTTTTAACATAGTTTTTGAACCTCTTTTCAGGAAGGATCAATGATTCCTGTGGTATTTTATTGTAGAAGCGAATACAGTGCCCCATGAATGATATGCCTACTTTACTTAGTCTAAATAATGGTAGTGCTAACCTATTTTTATTTCTAGTGTTAATTGTATGGCTATCACCTACAATTTTAAATAAAGCTATGTTTTTTCTTACATGCATGATATTCTCGTATATATATTGACAGGTAACCGTAAGTATATTAATTTCTTTGAATTGTATATTATATATATTTCTCTGGGAAAGTTGTTCCTAATGACCGACACTATCATTCACCAAAATATGGTCAGTTAATTAAATACCAACCTGTGTTGGAAAATAATTTTGGCGTTTCCCATAGTAGCTTGTAATCAGCTGATCGGGTCAGTGTACTTGGTGAAAATTTCTTTTTTCATTTGCGACCATTTTTCTCGGTTAAAAATATTCAAAATGATAGGTACTATACTTCCCTGAAATATGATCGGCTAATTAATCACATACCTACATTGCTTCTGGCCCCACACTATGATACCCTGTGTCGTGGGAACCAGAAACAGCGACATAACACACATAAACATCCAAGGCCTGGGTTTATTCTTTCATCCCTAGCCGGGTATCGAACCCGGGACCTGGCCTGTTAAGCAGGGCCACAACCGCAGCGCCACAGAGGTCGTTTAATGATCAATTGATCCATCAGAGCGCGATGAAAACGTCAATTTAAAATCAATCGGTATATTCGATAACAATCAATCAATCAATCAATCAATCGATACAAAATCGAGCTTCAGAAGCCTTTTTAAATAAAATCACTGCCTGCTAGAACTTTCATTCAGAATTGACAAATCAATTCATCAATCACGATTATTTTAAATTAACTGTCTTTTGTAGCGATTAAGATTGGTCGTTTTATCAATTGATTGAATTCCTATGTAAAAGTCAGAGATACATAAAAGGGCTAAAGGTTTATATAAATAAATAGGTATCCGTATCCTATGGTATATTCACATGCAAGACTGAAAATGTATCCTCAAAAGCAAACTGATAAAAGTTTAAGCATATATCATCGTATCGTGAGGAACAAATTCTGTCGTTGGGGTCCGGTTTTACGGAGCTGAGCACAAAGAAACTTCACTTTGCATCTTACGCAAAGTATGTGGTGCAAGGATTGACTGAGTGCGGTCTGTGTGTCTGTGTCTAGAGAAACAAATACTGGAAAATCATTTGTTCGGACGAAATCACATTCAGATTCACTTCTAATAGAAAAATTCAAACGCCCAATTATATTTTTCTGACCATTCCATTTGAATATATAGTTTTGATCCAGGTCCGTAAGGGCGACGCTATAAGGAATGAGCCAACGCCGAGATGGTCGATGTTGTTTGAGCATTAATTTAAGCAGCAACATGTTGATGATTTGGCGACCCCTGTAATGTTGCTGTCAACGCTATGCTTCTCAATCGTGAGGGTTCTAAACACGGCTAGGATAGAATAAAGATAGCCCAGGTGGGTGCTTACATGTTTGTAACGTCACTGTTTCTGGTTCCCGCAGGTTCCTAGTGTGAGGCCAGAACCAATTTATGTGCCTTGATGTATTATTATTATTCCAAGCCGTTTATGTCTCACTGCTGGGCAAAGGCCTCTGCTAATTAATGGACTGTATGTTTTTCGATAACTAGGAATAAATGTATTAATCCAACTAGAAAACTGAGCCTCGAGGAAACTTAAAAGACACTCACCGTTGCAAGAAGCTGCTGCAATGCTCCTTCCTCAGGTGTAGGACCCTGAGACCTAGCTCGTACTGTACTTACCCGATTCCAAGGTTACCTGGCACCTGAGTATACGCAGCTAATAAATGTCCTCCTGCTTCGTCAAGGCACTTAATGTATTTGACAAGGTCTAGAATGATAATTTCATTCGCAATAACTAGTGCGACTACTCGCGCTGAGCTCGATATTCTTTTTTACGTATTTAATTTCCAAAATGACCACAACTAGTTCAAAAACTCGACACGATGGCTATTTTTAGACCTGTCAAAACGCGGGCATATAATCTTGCCAGATTAAAAATACTCACTCAAAACTTTACAGCCTCTCGCCCCCTTCTTCCACTCCTGGCGGTCTTGAGCGGTCTTCTACCAGTTTTTGTCCCAGAGACCCAATTCGTCACTCCATCTTTTCCTGTATGTATGTTAATGTTAAATATGATAAGCCTTATCCATCAAAAACATCAAAATAATCCCCTCTAAACCTGTAATAATACAAAAAGACCGCTCACACCCGCCACTTAAGCCAAACCAAGAATAAGCCTCAAGAAAAGTTGGCGTTTCCTCCCCCACGTTAAAGCCTTCCGATATGGCAGTCCTGCACTCTCTCCGTCATTTGTCTGACTCGCTGTGAGCAAACTGAGCCAACTCCTGGGTACTACATTATATCCATCTTAGTTATGGACTTCTACAGCTCAATTCTTGCGACGGGCCGGTCTAGAGACTGTAGTGAGGACGAAGAAAGATATCGATGGTCATTCGATATAATGAACTCGGTATTTATGTGTTACCTCTTTGTAGGTTTTGTATGAGACCAATTTTAATAATCATATAAAAAAATATTAATTTTCAGCGACAATGTTCTCTAGGTTACCAAAAGTTGTGCTCTATATATTATGTAGTTCTAATAATTGGGTAACATAGTCACAATAGAAGACCAATCACCCTGGCTTTGGCTGCATCCCATCTCATCATATACCTCTATCTCTTAAGTATGTGCCTGTATGTAAATGTAATGCAATTTAATTTTTATATATTTTGCAGCTACAATGTATTATGCCATATCCTATAACAGTAAACCTTTCCATCGATAATAAGCACATCACTAATCGTCCTTAGAAGGCAGGCGCACTTCCTTACACACTGAATTTCTTTTTAATACCCTCTGTAGTCTTTTTATATCTCCCCAACAATGCGGGAGAAACTTGCTGAATGAACAACATTAGATATTGTTGAAACTCCAGCTTTTCATCCATAAGCAATATCTTGACTGGAAAGACGAAGTTATTGGAAGACACCTTTGTTTTTCCAGTGTTGTTATTTAACCAACTTTACCTACTCTGTGAGTAGCTAAAGTAGGTTACAGTCTTCACAAAATAAAAGGCCCGGTGGCCCAAACCACATACAACCTTATTACGTCAGTGACACGACGCTGTCACCGGGCCTTTAATTTGATCAGTGCTATTGAATTAATTTAAATCTCGAACTTGTTCTTATTGTTATGTTAGCAGAGAAGCTGAGAAGAAATTATCCCCAATTTATAATCGTGCACTTTGTGCCAAGTCTTTGAAATTTGGTATGGTCTTAGGTATGGTTTAAGGATTTGGGAAACCACCACACGAACCTTGTGCGTAACCTCTGGTGGCCTGTCTGCTATAAATCCAATGTGACATATATATTTTTTTAAATGGGTTTCTATTATCAAATAACGTTGAGAAATACCACTTAAATAGCTTCTCGATGCAAGGAATTCATTTCTTAGGTAATTTGTGCTTAAAAATCAATTTTATGGACAAAATGTTCCCCAAACTTTTCTTACTACTCAACAGATTTTAATTTCTGACATATCGAAGAACGGCTGTTCTTCGACATATTATTATTAACTATCTTTGTGACACAGATTTTTAGTAGATTGATTAGAAGCAGGCCGAATCCGGCTCCAAAATCTAGCGAAATCGAAAAAAAAAAACCTATTTCTCGTCATATTTTAATTCCTGGCATCGAAAATCGAAAACACGCCCGCTCGGGTAAGAACACCTTCCATATTCTAGGCATTTTTTAGGATGGGAACTCTAATATCACGTCATAGCATAAGGTTCAAAATCGCGATGCATTAAAAAACTATGCGAGCGAACCGGTCAAAACTATGCGAGCGAACCGGTCAAAACTATGCGAGCGAACCGGTCAAAACTATGCGAGCGAACCGGTCAAAAGCCAAAAGATAAAAACAGTTCTAACGCTGATGTCAAGTCGAGATTAGAGCTAACTTGCTCTACATCTTTCAGCCCTTATAAATACCATCTTTCAATATAAATACGACCTTACCCCTAACAAAGGATGGACATAATAACATTTGTCTTATGCCATTTAGTTCGCCGTCCTCCTACAATATTCAGAAGTTGGCAATATGTATTGGCTTTGGAGAGGCTAAATCAATATCGCGTAGTATTCCACGCTTCAACTAAAAATCTTTTTTGTGCGGAAGGCCTGGTTTTAGAGCTGTTTGTAAAATCACACTGTGTTGATGTCAACACATTTAAGCCCTTAATAATAAAGTGATATCAGCTCTGAGAGCTATCTCAAGCGTGTGAAAATTTCGGATTTAAAATGTCATTCTAACATGGAGTGCTACAAGGATATTTTGACACTCGGATAAGACTATGATGGCTCTTATAATAAAACAAGGTGCATTTTATACTGCATGTGCTTGCCAAAAGATCTTTGTACTACAGTAGGTGAGATAACTCTCATAGCTGAGAGTAAATTATTGTTTGTGGTGTCATAATTCATAATTTCTTTGTTGCATAAAACCCACATATAGAAAGGGTAATTGTATCTATCAATAAATATCTTCCAGCATATTAAGGAAGGATGAGATGGGATATTTGTGGAGCAGGGGTAGACCTGTGTACAACATAAAAAAAAAAACCTTATACTTATATAATATAATATGTTACCCTGTTTAATATAAACTACATATACGAGTATTCATACAAAATATAATAATGTTTGATGCATACATTCATAAAACATACAGTTATCTAAATAGATACATATTAAACCCGAAAAGAAAGGAAGAATATTTTTTACGTCACTTTTAGATAATATATTAATATCGTGTAATGGACATTTGCGGCGGAAAATGTCTTCCGAGGAGTGTTTCATTCGATTTGCGTAAAGTATTTGTTGAAAGAGTGATACTAAAATAAATACATGGCGTCACGCCTTTACCCATACAGGGTGGAAGTGGCACAATTGTGCCCACTTTTAGCCAGATATTTTATACTCCATTTTGCGTAACAGGGGGTTACGCCCTAGCTTTGGAGAGCTAAGGAATTATGTTATGAGTAGATCAGACTCAGCGATCGACTAAAAGCATCTGTTGTTTGGTCGTGTACTGACTGATTAAAAACTGTTTCTGGATCCTGATCTCGATCTGAAAATGATCCTGGTTACTTTAATACTTTTTTATTTCAAATACTCTGCATTTCTATTATAACTGCACTACATATCCAGCACATAGCGGCACTTTGTTGTTAACTTGCTATTTGTCACAATAATCTACAGTAACTTGGCGAACCTGCATACATTTTTCAATCGATTACCTCAAGTCTATTTGTAGAGCACACGAAGTTAACCATTTTGGACGTAAATATTTGACAAGTTAGCAGAACTTCGACGTCAATAGTCTTACAAATTTCACAACTTGGATTGTTCTAATATAGTTTCGCTCTAAATTGAAGACATCGTGGAGGCATTGATTTTCACATTTTCAGCGTTTCAATTGAATCATGATTTATTCATTGAATAGCTGCGCCAATTTCGACTTCTCGACATAAAACTTTTAACAAAATATCGTTCGTTTTGTGTGATGTCGTTCCTTTCTTTCTCATTTAAAGGTCCAGTCCGTTTAGTCATGGTACGAGTAACTGTATTCACAGCTTGAAGCATATCTTACATCATTATACATTTTGGTGATATGAAATTTATACAAGGACTCTTTGCTCAGTTCTTTATTCTGTTCTGGTTCTGTTAATGGTTTGTTAGATTAACAGATTTCTATTTCTTTATGATTGAGTGTGCTGCTACATATTTTTCATTGAAGAGTTCTTCAGTTTCTCAAAAAAGAAATCTATCTTGTATAGTTTCTAGAGCGCGTCGTCTTATTAATCAAAATAACGATATTCAAATATTTTTTAGAGTCAGCTAGAAATTACCCTTACCAGCCAAACCTGTTTAGATAACTTTTTTGTGTTTCTATTCATATTATTTATTGCACAGAAAATATAAATGTACAGAAAGTTAGAGAGATTTCTTCCAGCAAACCTAGGCAAGAAAGGAGTGATAGTGTAGTCCCAAATAAAAATGTGATTAACTGCTTACGTTCTGACCACAGCGGTCAAACAGTTTCATTCTCTGTTGCTAGTTAGGCTAATCCTGATCGATCAATTTATACGCCAATTACATCCCATAGACTAGAAACTTATACAAAAAGCTTAGATGTATCGGATTTTAATAAATTTAACTCGATCAAATTGTATTCAGGCTTCTTTTATATTATTCAAACGGACCATGTAAAAAAAATTTTTACCAAACTGAAACAACCGGTCAAGCGCGAGTCGAAATCGCGCACGAAGGGTTCCGTACCATCGTATAATGGTAGGGATGGTGTGGATTGAATAGATTGGATTTTACATAGTAAAATGACAAAGTTATTGGTGCGGCTACTTTCAAATTCCATGTAGGCAGGTGTATTCACAACTTGTACGTTAGAAGTTCAACTTTCCACCAATGACTCGTGAGGTCTATAGAACACCCAGAACTCACCTCAATCGAAATCGAATTATTTATAATAATCAATATGTAATGTTTGTTAAACTCAACCCATTTAAAAGAGATCTAAAAATCAATATATTGGAGTTTCTTCCCCTGCTGCCCCTACAGTGGTCCAATGTAGAGAAGAGGCAATTTTACAGAAAATATAGAAAATATTGGAATTTGAATCCAGTAAATCCAATCCAAAAAAAAACTTCTCACACGGTAAGAGCCACATTGTGCCAAATATTTAATATCCAATGAATCTAGTTCCAAAAATCCCAGTTTCAGATTGTGTCCCCAAGAGTACATACCAGTATTCAACGCATGTAACGTGCCACCCCACGTGCCTCGATCCGGTTCGAACCGGTTCATTCCCCTGACAGGCCACCATAAATTCCCGTCGCTTCAGGAGGCTGAGTGAAGGTCGTGCTTGATTTCCCGCGGGGAGGGTGAGATTTTAAAAAGGTGCATTGGCCTTGGAAAGTTCGGGGAGGTGTGCTCCATTTGATTTGGCCGGGTGATTAGAATTATGTGAAGATCCTCGCTTATCATGGGCATATGAGCACTGCATAATTAAATTGCAATGGCCGCTGTATACTTCCGCGCGAGACGATCTGAGGGTGATGTACATTGCGTTTTCCAGACTACCAATATCAGATATATAAAATATAGCAATGGTAATTATAAAATGGTATTACGTGTTGACAACACTGAGGTGTTCTAAAGGCCGCGTCCAAACTGAATGGTACAGTTGCATGCGATTTTCTCATGGAGTGGGTTTTTGTCTCATGCGATTTTGCATGTGGAGTCTTCGCATATATCCTCTTCATCATCATCATCATTGTCATCGTCATCGTCACCTCCATCTTGGATTTTATTATGAAATGTTTTGTTACATCGTCCATGAGATGGTCGAGTTTCATTATTTTGTCCTCTACGTTTATTATGTGTTCTCATCACACACAGATCACACCAGAAAATTGGAGACGTTGTGTGTCTCCAATTTTCTGGTGTGACCTGAAAAACAAAATATAAATGTATAATTGAATTGGTAGTCCTTGATTGTTATTTATAATTTTTATGAACTTCATATTTATTACCTCATCGGCCATTTTAAAGGTGCTATTATGTCTTGCAATACTTATATCCTTTTACTTGTGCCCATAAAAGTTCTATAGGGTTTAGCTCACAGTAATATAGTGGCAATCTTAGTACAGTGATTCCATGTCGGGAAGCCATTTCGTCCACTGCATACCCATAATAAAATATTTGTGTGTAAAATACAATGTGTAAAATATGTGTGTGCGTCAGATCGTCTCGCGCGAGAGTATACACCGGACATAATTACGTGGCGCAGTGCAGTCGGGCTTTTAATTCGTCGCGTTCGCTGGAGAATTTCAAAGTTGAGTACCGGATAAGTTGAAGCGGTCGCTGCAACCGAAATCGGTCAGACCACATCATCAAATCAGAATTAAGTAAAGGATATAAGGTTTATTGTCGGGGACGAAATACACGTGTCTACGAATGGAGATCACGAGACGGCAAATGTGGTAAAAAGTCAAATTACGAATCAAATAAATTGAATGCAGATGCTCATTGCAGAGACAGATTGCAGATTGCAGGGACTGTGGAACGCACTTCCTTGAACTATGAGAAACAGTCCAACTCTTTTATCTTTACAAAACCGGGTAAAAGAGCACTTTCTCTCTTTTTCGTGATAGTTTTACAAGTATATTATTAATATTTGTTAACTATATAAACAGGTTTATGTATGTATATGTTACGGTCAACTCAATAAATCCGGTAAGTATACATTCTAACCACAGATTTTGATGAATGTAATAAAAATAGCCAAAATTAGTCGGACTAACTACTTTAAGCGGTTGATACTAAGTTTTATTCATCGCTAATACTCATCAAGAGGGTTTTGTAAGAGTAATAAGATACGCTTATTTTCTTAATTAAATATGATTTATTAAAAATAAAATATTACAAATAGTTAAATTATTCTTAATAAAGTCTGTCTATAATGCACAGTATTGCACAGGATGTTAATTAGATAAGTGTAAAATATTTTATGTGTACTTAAGATTATATTTTAAGTATGTTTTATTGTTCTAAACTGTTCAACCTAACACGAAGGATAAAGGGGGCTTCGCTTCGCTCACTCCCTTTACCCTTTTGCCTTGCGTTTTGCCTTGATATTAGTTGTGCAAATCAGAATGAATTATATTCACCACGGACGAAGTGATTATATATACCAACCGATTAATGTGATAAATCTTGTTGTATTAATTACTTTATCTAAACACGTATCATAAACCCTCTTTACTGCGTACAAAAACCGCACGTTACGATCAGCATAATGTTAAACTACTTTGTAAAAACTCATTTCTTATCTGAAAAATTACACATTATGACCATAATGTGTGATTTTTCTACATATTATGACATTCAAATTTCGAACGCCGACGCCCGTCTGCTTATCGCCCCTAGTTTGTCTGTGAAGTTGGTACTGACATTCAAATTTCGAACGCCGACGCCCGCACGCAGGCGGGCGTCGGCGAAAGTTGGTACTACAGAACAAGCTAAAAAACTGCAGAGCCACAATGCCGGTCAAACATGCGGTTCCTGAACACATCAAAGAGAGCTTATGATATGAGTGTAGATAAACTAGTATATGTCACTGTACATAATTAGGCATTCAAACTCTCGAGTGATATGATAGTCGCATAGTAGTTTATGTGACTGCTGCATAATGGAGGGCATTAAAACTCGAGAGTGGGCTCGAAAACGAGCCGAAGGCGAGTTTCATAATAATATCACTCGAGAGTTTTAATGCCTAATTATGTGCAGTTACATACACTAGTTTATCTACGCACATATCATAAGCTCTCTTTGATGTGTTCAGGAACCGCATGTTTGACCGGCATTGTGGTTCTGCAATTGTTTAGCTTGTTCTTTAGTTCCAACTTCACGCAGACGGGCGTCGGCGTTCTAAATTTGAATGTCAGTACCAACTTCACAGACAAACTAGGAACGGCACGCGGGTGGGCGTCGGCGTTCGAAATTTGAATGTTATGTTATATGTAGAAAAACTACACATAATGACCATTATGTGTAGTTTTCCAGATACGAAACGAGTTTTTACCAAGTAGTTTAACATAATGCTGATCGTAACGTGCGGTTTTTGAACTCAGTAAAGAGGGTTTATGATACGTGTGTAGATAAAGTACTATTAAGCATCGATATTGGTAAGTATAAATAATAGCCAGTTAGTAAGCATAATAAACAAATCATTTTCTTCACCGCAGCATATTTATATATAGATATGTATTTTATTTTCCGTATTTCATAGATATTTAATTTACCTATATTAGATATTGTGCGCTGATAAATTGTCCTCTCTCTATTTATAGAGATAAGCTCGCATCTTTTTAAATATACATAGTCAGGTCATAAGTTCTGTCACATGTGCAATATGAAATAATTTAGACATGTTCATTATTTATGTAAACATTTATATAGCAAAATGAACTTAATAAAACATAGATTCTTATGGTAATAAAGTTTATTCAAAATGACCCCCGCGATATTGAATACAGGCCTTTATTCTGCGCGGCCAGTCGTCTATCGCAGCACGAACGAGGTCCATGTCAATATTGGCGGCTGCCTTAATCAAGGATGCCTTGAGTGACTCCAAATCAGGATGAGGCTTTGAGCAGGCCTTTTCCTCCAAGTGTTGCCATATCTTGTAATCTAACGGACTCAAATCTGGACTGGAGGAGGGCCAGTCTTCGTGCCGGATGAAGTCGATTTCACGCGCCGCCAGCCAGTCTTGTGTGCTTTTCGCTCTATGAGCTGGCGCAGAATCTTGTTGGAATACCCAGTGCCTGTTATTAAACATGGTATGAGAAACAGGTTCCACAAGGTTCTTGAGGACTGTATTTTGATACACAACTGCATTCGTTTTTACGCCTTTCTCACAAAAATGTGCCTCAGTTAAGCCCCAATAAGAGACTCCTAACCAAACCATGAGCGAGGATGGAAAATGACCTCGTTGGACACGCGGAATACGGTTGCTCGCTTCTTCACTGCTGTGTGCGTACACCTTATCATTTTGTTTGTTGTAGCTCTCTTCCACGGTGAAAATTTTTTCATCCGAAAAAAGAATTTCCCGATGCTTTTTTCCCGCGTACCGCTTCAACAAAGCGCGGCATCTCTTCAGTCTCAGGTCCATTAAATGAGCGTCCAAACGATGTCCTGTTTTTCATCGATATGCCCTAAGCCCTAAGTCTTCATTTAACACCCTTTTCACCGTGGTCCTGCTTAACCCCATCTGAAGGGCCAACAGTTTCTGCTTACGTATGGGATTTATTTGAATTCGCGCCTTCACAGCTTTTATCACTGCTGGAGTCCTAACAGAGCGAGGGCGACCACTTCTTGACCTGTCATCTACACTAGAGTCTTCATTGTATCGTTTTATGGTACGAAAAAAAATCTTTTGGTTATATTCAAATTTTTCAGTAAGTCGAATATCTGAATTGGCGCATAACCGCAACGATGCAACGCAATAACTGCGACAAGGTCTTATTTAAGTATCCACTCCATATTTAAAAATGAAGAAAATTCTAAAAAGTACACATTTTTATTTTCATGAAAAATTCGAAATTCGAATTCAATAAACTTTTTTGTGGCCAGCGTTCTAAATTCATAAGTTTTTATTGTGTGACAGAACTTATGACCTGACTGTGTATATATATATATAAATAAATATGAATACAAAAAGAGATTCATATAAAAACACAGCAGTAAGCCAACATTCATAACGCAAATGACTACATGTATTTCAATGTATTTGGATATTGTAAAAATAAGAGTACGTCAGTTGTTTGAAAGTGAACTTTACTAGGCTGACGCAAATACTAAACGGGACTCATTCGACTAACGGAATCCACTTGCTCTTAATCAGCGATTCTCGATGTTTAACTCGGGAGTTACGAAACTTAATTAGAAAGTAGGAACGTTTCTACGCGCCAAGTTCTCGCGGGTGTCCTGTGCCATGATTCTAGAGAGCGGAGCGGTGCATGAATGACTTACGAGAACCATAGTAAACACCAGATTCAGATAAATATTTTTTTTTTATTGAATATAAATAAATAAATTATCTTATTCAACGTCAAAACTATACTTTCTTATAACTACATGTAATTTTTTTTGGGAAATATTAAACTGCACATCAAAAATACTGATTTGTACAGCAACTATCAGGGTAAAATACTGGTAAAAGGGGTGATCGAAGCGAAGCCCCTTTATCCTTCGTGTTAGGTTGAACATGCACAAGAACAACAAAAAATAATTAAAACATAAACTTGAGTACACATAAATCATTTAAAATATAAAAAGTGTTTTTGATGATCCTTTTTTGCTGTGAAAATCAGTATTTTGATGTGCGACTAACTAGCCATTTTTTTTTTAATAAAGAACTCAACCAAATTCACTGACGAGCTCTGTGGCGCAGCGGTTGTGGGTCTGCCTACCATGCGAGAGGTCCCAGGTTCGATTCCCGGCTGGGGATACAGAAAAAAATACTCCAGGTCTTGGATGTTTATATGTGTGTGACGTCGCTGTTTCTGGTTCCCACAGGGTATCCTAGTGTGGGGCCAGAAGCAATGTATGTGCAATGTATGAAATGTATGGATGACGTAAGTATCCAATATTTAAATGATGTGAGTGGCAAATGTTATTTGTGGACCGCAACCGAGTGGTGGCCAAGAGAAGGCCATAAATCAATCAGATTCTCCCACAGATTGATTTTGAGATCATTCTTCTTCCTGCTTCTCCCACAGTGTTCCAATGTTGGGAGAGGCAAAAAGAGACGTTTGCTAACTATATACAGTCTGTTACCGGCATGTGGGCATTTATTAAAACTGATAATAACATGCTCCGTTAACAATCGTTTGCACGTATTAGTAAATAATAATTATGTTAATTAACTCCACAATTAAACTTTCTAAATTTGCAGCTTAAATGTAGTAGACGTATTGCCTAATAGTCGTAACTCATGTCGTTGAATTACATGGTACAAGGCATGTCGATAGTGTGACAGTGTGACAGGCACGACAAGTGTTGATAGTGTGACAGTGTGACAGGCACGACAAGTGTTGATAGTAACTTGCGTGCTTTACATTGTGGGCAATTAAAATTTTGTTAGAAAGTTAACAAACTCTGAAATAAAATTTATTAATTAAATTAATGTTATGGTTACGTTACAGACACACGTTATTTTAACGTCCTTTATTAAAAGCCCAGCTGCTGGTAACACACTGTATAAATAACTACAGTTATAAAGAAATGTTGACTTTGACTTTTGGCAGACGAAAAAGCGACAATTGCAGAAAATTCATGGATGCAAGATACACAGGACCGACTTTAATGGCATTACTTAATGGATAACTCAACACTGGGTTTCTGGAGAGCTGCTGATTGATAATGATGATGAAACATGCTAAAAAAGTGTGTTTTTAGGATATCAGGAATATATAGTACTCATTTGGTAGCTCAAAAGTAACGGATCAGACTAGGTATTGATAATTGAGAATTCGCTTAGCGCCCGTCGAAGTGGCATTAAACAAACATAAACATGGCAGTTTCTACGTGTTTTAGTGAAATTCGAATCGAAACTCAAACACCGTCTTTAGTCAAAGCATTTGATTGGGGGAAAAATCTCGGGGATAATTGAGCTGAAATACTTTTAATCTAGTCGCCTCAATCCGAACCAAACGTAGTCGTACATACGTACTCGTTAGAGCAATTCGGAACGCACCTTTTTTTTCTCGTTGTGTCAAAATGACGCCTTACGGACCCTCTAAGGAGACCCGCCCTAAGAGTTACTTTGACACTACCTTTATACCTCACTGCCCTACTTTGAATGTGTAGGTACTAAAAATTTATGGAGTTATTGGCTAGAGAATTCTGACCAAACTTCAATGAATCGAAACCACTCAGCTGTGGGGCCATTACCAGATGACTGATTATTTTACATAGATTTTGAACTTTATTACCAATCAAGGTTCAAAATCGCGGGCAATTTCTTGATCTACCCACAGACGTGTGGTTAAGAGTTGCCCTTTCATCTGTCAAGTGAAACTGACTACCGAAACAGCAGCCAAAAATAACGATGTTTTTTTTTTCGATTACGAATATTTTCAGAAATTCTGTTTCTCAGTAAAGCTCCGTTTACACAACATAGCAAAAGTTTCATCCGGATAAAAATTGTAACAAAGTTGTGGCGATGAAACAGAATTAATCATCGGCTTTCAAAAACCCAGTTAACGACATAAGTCACACTTGTTTACAATGCAGTGAGTGAGCGGACTCTCCGCCCCGCCCAGTAGCTTCGTCGGCGATCACTCAGCTAATGCAGAGTGAATTAACTCCGCACAGGGTATAACATAATGGTATTTATCTACACACGTAACATAAACCCTCTTGCCTGCGTCCAAAAACCGCACGTTACGACCATCATAATGTTATACTGCTTGGTAAAAACTCATTTCTTTTCTGAATATTGATCATTATGACCATAATGCACCAAAATTTGTCAAATTATGACATTCAAATTTCGAACGCCGACGCCCGCCTGTGTCTCGCCCCTAGTTTGTCTGTGAAGTTGGTACTACGGAAAAAGCTAACAAGCTAACAACTGCAGAGCATTGATCAAGCTCAAATTCAGATTTTATTATATAAATCTCAATTTTGTGCGACCGAGTTGTAAGACTGTTTCAGCTCCATATTATGAGTGTTTTAGAGAAATTCAATTTTTATAAATAACACTGTGTTTTCACCATCTTACGGTGACTTATACATATTTTAAGGGATTGTTAGGGAAATTATTCTGAACAAGATTCACCACGTAACCGATTCGGATAGAGCGAATTTCTCGGCTTCGCTTTTAATCGCTATCTTCAAAGAAGCCTTAAGTAATAGGTAAGTTGCACTGCAAACAACGAATTAGTTTATGTGTTTATTTAAAGTCTGTCATGGTTTAATCTGACACACAAAGCAACAAGCAAGCAACATTTGATTCTGAAATTAGTAACGTCAGATATTATTATAAGTAGTAATGATATTATTTGCGTCCAACTCTCTAACTAAATTATTTAGCAAAGGCTAGTGAATTTAACCGCACATCAAAAATACTGATTTTCACAGCAAAAAAGGATGAACAAAAACAATATTTTATGTGTACTTAAGTTAATATTTAAAAGTATTTTTTGTTGTTCTTACATGTTCAACCTAACACGAGGGATAAAAGGGGCTTCACTTCGCTAACCCTCTTTACCCTTCAACTAAGCTACCGCAGCATTTTGCCCTGATATTTGCTGTGCAAATCAGTATTTTTGATGTGCAGTTCAATATTTCCCTTTAGCAAAGCTTACGCTACTGCAGTTTAGTTCCTCCGAGGTTGTGTTTGTAACAAAACAATCGGGCGATAAAAGCGCGGGCGCATCCGCTTCCGGCCGCCGCACAAGACGACAGTGACAGAGACTGTTTAGCTGTCTCGATTCCGGTGAAATTAATATTCGGCTCCTTGTTGCCTGATGGAGTGCGTTTTGTTACTGTCTCGAGTTTGGAGGCAGCATCAAATGAGTAGAAAAACAAAAAGATGTTTAAATGCGATGGGCAATGGGCGTATGGGATAAATCGTGACGCCTTCATTGTTTGGTTTACACATTTTGCAGCAAATTTCTTGTATGTCACTTTACACAACACGTACAAAGATAAGCTATTGGTTTTGTGAGAACATTAGACCTCGCGAGCCCTTCGACATACACACATACATACAGACATACTTAAACATATTGTCACGACTGACGGACAAAAGGCTTTATTAAAATGCGATACAAGTTTATTTTGCAATTTCACGAAGAAAGTCCAATTTTAAATTGAAATTAAGTTGCTTGAATTTTCCAATTACTAGCAGACTTTTGATCAAAATAGCGTATAAGTTTTGGCGATTTTTAGCGTTGTTCCTAGGAGGGTTCGTCTCGTAAAGGCGCAGAGAACTGCGTAGTCAGAGTAGGTTTAAATTTTCTGGAATAAAATTTCAAACTGAAATCTGCTATATAACGAATACGTTTGGAACAGCGGACCTCCCCCCCCCCCCCCCCCCCCCGCCCACCCCTTTCGCCTCCGTTGCCTCTCGTCACACCCCCGACCGCTTGAAGTTGATCGGATGGACTACAGGCATTATTAAAAATAAAATAACCCGACTACTTTTTATTTCAATACCACAAGGAAAGTCTGCTACCATTTACAGAAAATCGCATTAAATTAAGTCCGTTTAACCGCCAGGGTGCCACGGAGCGACACACAGATACACACACATACACAAACAGAGGAAGGCAGGCAGGCAGATAGAAAGGCCGACAGACGCTTCAAACTTATAAGACCCGTCTTTTTTTCGGGGGTTAATAAATCAAATTATACCAATCACAATAATAATGTTACACGAAAAATACTCCAAAAACGCTTCCAACAACTTTCCGACTGTTAATTCGTCAGTTGACAGTATGCAGTAAAATTCGGAAAATAAAAAGTATTTTCAACCTCGACTACTGTCACGTTTATCGCGCTGTACATACTAATGTGTGATACGTGCGTGGCTACCCTAATCTTCACGAAGCCAAAAAAGAAAAAGTTGGAACTCTGTCATTGTAGCATTGGAATTTTGTAATAAGCAACGATGTGGCCACGTAGAATTTCTGAAGGGCACCAAACTGAGAAAAAAAATCATACGGGGTGGCAGAGGCACAATTGTGCCCTCTTTGAGCCAGTTATTCAATATTCCATTTTGCGTGATAGGGGGCTAGCCCATCGCCGCAGCTATGGAGTAATGAAGGTTTCCTCACGATGTTTTTTCAACACCACCGTCAGAAAGTCCGTATATTGTCTCATTAGTACATGGTCAGGAATCGAACCTGCATCTCCTATGTGAGAAGCAAGCGTGAAGCCCATTAGACCACGGAGCTCATATTTAATTGTTACTGAAATACCCGTGTAAAATATAATGTCAATCAGCTGGCCGTTAATTTGGCTGTTCTGTAAAACTGTCAAGTGTCAACAGTTTATCTGTCAGTCAGATGTCAGTTGGAACGTTGACAGATATTGATATTATGCATAATTAAATTAGTTTTCTAATCAGAAACAAACACGCCTCAAGTATCCGTTCGAAAACTGTGAACAATTGACGTCACGAGGGGTGTTGTTGAAAAAAATATTGAAAAAATTAAATTAAATTAAATCAGTCTCTTAAAATAGGCTAAATTTCATAAAATAAAATAAAAACTAGTAAGTCTTTATTCTTGCGTTGCCAATTAGCCCTATTCGAAGATTTGACAAATCTCAACTGAAAAGGGACTAGAGCAATAAATACGTAAAAAAGACATGACGAATTTGTTCTACATCAAGACTTCACGAATCAGCCCTAGTAACACATTTTTAGAGACTTGACAAGGCAAAACTATAACTTGACTTGACGAGTTGATTGTTAGCCATATCTTATTTACACGGCCTGTCTTTTATTGCGATTTCATTGGTCAATTTCGAAATTGAATGACATTGCGGCTGATATCAGAAATGTTGATGCATGATGCAAAAATTCGATATGAGGCATTCTGACATCTAAGAATTTCAATCGCTTTTGAGAATTTATTAATCTAAACACGATTATTTCACAGAATCAGCCCTTTATTGCAGCTTTGTTTGTTCTCGAAAACAGTCCAACAGTGAAATATTTTAAAACACGTGATTGCTAAATTAACCTAAGTTAGTTAAACCGCTGTTTGAATTGCTTAAAAATTTAACTATGATAAGGTTCTTCGTCACCTCGGCCTTACCTATCCAGCAGAACCTTATAAAACGTGTCGCGGAGTCGCGCCACTTTATTCTGTTTTTGATTGTGTGTACGTGCGGGCCGCGGCGTGACGCAACTGTCACTGTCACGGGAGGTTGGGATGTGACTGGACTGTTAGGGTAAAATGTTGTATTTTTTGACAATGAGGGAATTGTGCAGCTCGGAAGATCAGAATGGTTTTGATATTTAAAAAAAATGTGATGGGAGTCGCCATATGAGTTTCTAACAAAATCTCGACACAACGTTTTTGTGGCCTCCCGCAAGCACTTCGGTATGAACAACGCCTGGACCTCAGAAGGCAAGATCATAATCGTGCTGCCGGACAAGTCCCGTCGTAAGGTGGAGTCCTGGGGTGATCTACAGCCGCTGACATCCGAGTACCCGAGCATGGACCGCTCCCAGCCATCGCAAGACAAGGGGAAGAAGCCAGCCGCAGGCGCAACTGCTAACGCCAAGAAGGGCGGAGGCGTCGTGACCAGGAGAGGAGGCCAGGTGCCTGCGAAGTGAGGTTATTGTGATGTCTCCCCGTTCATCATCTCGTCTTGCATAATGTGTGTGCATTGTGCCGGCTCGTCGGCAGTCGGCAATACAATATAGGTACTTCACTCGTTACAGCACTTTATGTGGTTTTTTCAATTTGTCTTTCGTAGGTAATTGTAATTTTGTAAATTCTTGCAGTAGGTACATTTAACTAGCTTTATATTTTTAATTCTACTGTCATCGGTCACAAAGCTGAGTTCATGTTCGTGTTTTTTTTTCTTATTCCTGATTATGTTCCGGCTAGTTCCGAATCGCGAAATGTGTACTCGAGTTTTTTTGTTTTTTTTTCTTTTTCACTTTAGATTTATTTAATTAATTTTGTTTTCTTCCTCTGTCAAGATGTGCATTCCGATGTGCAGCATGTATTTTCCAATGTCTTAAGTACCTATGAAGAGCTATTATAGTTTACTTATTGATTTCTTCCAGTATTCCTATGTGGATAGGGGCTGGGTCAGGTTCCATTATTTGTGTTTTAGTTTAGTTTAGTTTTAGTTATATATATATATATATATATATATATACATATATTAGGTAGTTATTATATCTATCATTATTTTATACATATGGATAGTTTATGTAATATTGATAATAGTTTTTTCTCTTGTTCCTCAAGCGACGACTACATTAGTGCGGAGAGCGATAACTCCTTTGTGGTGGAACCGCTATCCGCCAAACTGAGGACTGTCTTTGTTGGCCTGGAGGGTAACTTAAATATTGTTCATATCAATGCCCAAAGCATCCACTCTAGTTACCCAGACCTTCTCGAAGCGTTCAGCACAAAACATGTGGATGGTATACTTATTTCTGAATCTTTCCTAAAACCTTCTATGCCTTCCACCATGTATTCACTACCTGGATACCAGCTGTATCGGAACGATAGAGTTGGAAAAGCTGGTGGTGGTGTAGCTATTTTCCTTCGTTCGGACATATCCTGCAAAGTTGTGAGTGTCTCCCCGAGTGAGTACTCTGAATCTGCTGAACATCTTTTCCTTGAAATCTGTCTTCACCATAGTAAAGTTCTGCTCGGTGTTCTCTACAGTCCTTCGCTTCTCATCAATTACTTCGATTCCTTCGAGTCCCTGCTCAATGAGCTGACTCCTCTTTATAATGATGTCCTAATCCTCGGCGACTTTAATACATGTCTTCTTAAAAATGATTCCCGCTCGGCCCAACTCCGGTCTATTGTCAATTCATTCAACTTGCATATTCTCCCTCTAAATGCGACTCATTGTCAACCACATTGTACTCCCTCTCTCCTTGATATCATGATATCATCTGATATAGACAAAGTTGCTGCCCACGGTCAATTTAATTCTCCTTTTTCTTATCATGACCTGGTTTATCTCTCCTATAAGGTCAAGTCTCCCAAGAACAGAGCCAAATTTATCTTTCTTCGTAGCTTTAAGGGCATTGATCCATCGTTACTCCAATCTGATGCATCATCAATCGACTGGTCACCTGTCATTTCTAGTGAGGCCGTTGACGACAAGATCCACCATTTCAACACAATTATTCTGGGACTATTTGACAAACACGCACCCATCAAAAAGGTCAAAGTAAAACACCTTCCTGCGCCTTGGCTCACGGACCCCATCAAACGGTTGATGGCTAAACGGAACCGAGCTAAATATCAGCATAAAAAGGAACCCACCGACGATAATTTTGCTGCCTACAAATGCCTCCGGAACCGTTGTAACCGTATGTGCCGTGATGCCAAGCGTCGCCACATCTTTGAGTGCATTCAAAACTACACCCCTTCCGAAGTGTGGAAATTCCTGAGATCTCTAGGTGTCGGTAAGCCCCAGAATCAAATGGTTGGTGACGTCGATCTCAACGGTCTTAACAGATTTTTCTCGGCTCCCCCAGTCGTTATGGATCCCATCGTTAAGGATGCCACTCTGCATGGGCTCCGCTCCAGGCCGGCGTTGACCTCCACTCCTTTCGACTTCAGTCCAGTCGGATTTAACACAGTTAAGAAGGCGGTGCTGGCTATCTCATCGAAAGCTGTAGGTGATGATTGCATCTGCTCTAATATGATCAGCAACGTGCTCGATTATATTCTTCCCGCTATCACACACATTATAAATCACTCTCTCTCTAGCTGTTCTTTCCCCTATGTGTGGAAAAAAGCATTAGTCATACCTTTACCCAAATCCTCAAACCCCTCCTCTTTCAAAGAGTATCGTCCTATTTCTATCCTGCCTATGCTTTCCAAAGTCCTAGAATCCATTGTCCACTCCCAGCTTTCCTCCTACCTTACGTCTCACTGTCTGCTGAATCGATTCCAGTCGGGATTCAGGCCGGGTCATAGTACCGTTACGGCCTTACTCAAAGTCACTGACGACATTCAGTTGGCTATGGACGAGAAACAGCTCACCGTACTAGCGCTACTTGACTTCAGCAGCGCATTCGACTGTGTTGATTTCGACATCCTCGTTGAGATACTGAAGTCTCTGAATGTCTCCCCGGCCTCAGCCAGCTGGTTCGACTCCTACCTGAGAGGTCGTCAGCAGCGTATAAGGTCCGAGGAGACTTCAACAGAATGGTGCGACCTTTTTGCAGGGGTGCCTCAGGGTGGTATCCTGTCCCCTCTTCTCTTTTCTGTCTTCATAAATTCTATCTCAGATACTCTCTCTTCCTCTTATCATCTCTATGCCGATGATCTCCAAATTTACCGTCATTTTTCTCCCTGTGATGTTAACTCTGCTGTGGCCTTGCTGAATGCTGATCTTGAGTGTATCAGGGATTGGGCTCTGTCACACGGGCTACTCGTCAATCCTTGTAAGTCGCAGTCAATGATTATCGGGTCCAGGCACTCTCTCCAAGTGTTACAGCATATGTCCACTGCACCCATAATGTACGATGGAATCGTAATTCCCTACAGCTCCAAGGCCAAAAATCTCGGAGTCATCTTTGATAACCTGCTGTCTTGGTCAGCGCATGTCTGCGAGGTTAGTAGGCGTGTCTTCGCTACGTTTTACTCTCTCAGACGACTTCAGCACTTCTTACCTCTTCAGACCAAAATTACACTCGCCCAATCTCTGTTACTTCCCCTCATTGACTACGCAGATGTCTGCTGGATCAGCGCAAACGAAGAGCAACTGGACAAACTCGAGCGACTTCAAAATCTTGGGATTCGGTTTATTTTCGGTTTGCGCAAATTTGACCATGTTTGTCAGTATCGCAGGGATCTGAAGTGGCTTCCAATCCGTCTTCGCCGGGATTCCCACATCCTCTTCACTCTCTTTAAGATTTTACATAATCCTCATTACCCTGGCTTCTTACGTGATTCGTTCACTTTTCTTTCTTCAGATAGGCCTCGGAGACCTCACACTCGGTCGCTGCTCACAACACCGCAACATAAAACTGTCGCATATGAACATGGGTTCCGACTCCGGGCTATCAAGCTCTGGAACAAACTCCCCAGCACCGTCAGGGACAGTCCATCTCTTAACATCTTCAAAAGTAGTTTGAAGGAACATTACCTTTCTCTTCTGTAGTAGATTATATTTTATTTATATATTGTATAGGTATTTATTGATATTTAAATATAGTATTTATAGGTATTATATTATTATGTAGGTTCTCATTTATTTATATGTGTAAATATGTAAGTAATTTATTATAAATATATTAAAGTCACTCTGATGTTTAGTTTTTTTTATATGTTGTGCATAATAGGTCTATCCCTTCGCATGAAACTATTTTTCCCTGTCAGCCCTGGGTTTGCTGGAAGAAATCTCTATATAGAGATAAGCACGCCTTTGTTTACTAACTATGTTTGTAATTGTCCACTAATGTGTATATGCAATAAAGTATAATAATAAAGTATAATAATATGAATGAAGAAAAGAGCTCGTAGTTACATACATACATACATATCATGTTCATGCCTTTTCCCATATAGGGTGGCAGAGGTTAGCTTAAGCCGACTTTTAGCCAGCAGGTAATTCAATGCTAATGGTTCACCTTGCTTTAGATGGAACCTACCCCGCCGCCCCATTTCTAGTTACCGTACTAGTAGAGTTTTCCTTCACCTTAATTTAATCCTCCAAAGTTAAACCAAAAAGTTACTCGACACAACATCACATTCTAAAATCGACACGACAATAAAACATCAGCAAATTGAGACATCCACCGACCGGTAGGAATGAATTGGAAAATTCATGCTGCGGCCATGACAGGCAATGATTGATGGCGGCGCGATAAACTCGGTTATCAAGGTGCCATCGTGAAAAATACCCTGAATTGTGGGCACATTTGAATATGTCCTTTACCTTTGAATATGCCTTTTTCCGGGATTTAGGTTTATCAGTAAGTAGTTCGTATTTGGGGCAGCAGGTCACTGTGTTGCTTGATTAGCGAATGTGTTTGGAAACTTTATGCGAAGGACGTGACGATTTGATCCAAATTTTTGGATTAGTTAATCTGAATGTTAGTCAGCCTGATTCCAGAGGCATCACAACTAAACTTAGGTACTTAAATATATGTTTAAAAAAAAAACAAAGAAAGCATCCAGTGAGATCCCGTCGACTTGATGATGAGCAGCCTCTGAGTGCTTTGGTCCGCCGACAGTAGTTCCGTATTACCCATCTCCACTTTAGGCTCTTTTTCCACTTTCCTAGATATATCTTTCACATCTTTTGTCGAATTTGAAAGTCATTATCAAAACATAACCTTGTACACTCGCGTAAGGACTATGCAGCCCTAGATTAAAATGTTACGCCTACTCACGTAAGGTTCTATGCCGGTTTGCTGGAAGAGATTTCTTATTGAGGAAAAGCCTGTCTTTGTACACTATGTTAATGTGTGTCGATGACCTCTGTGGGCTGCGATTGTGGCTCTCCCTATCATGCGAGAGGTCCCGGGTTCGATCCCTGGCCGGGGATACAGAAAAAAAACCAGGTCCTAGATGTTTATATGTGTTGTGACGTCGCTGTTTCTGGATCCCACGATACAGGGTATCCTAGTGTGGGGCCTAAAGCAATGATGGGCCTGTAAAAAAAATATGAACTGACTATCCAGTCCAAGAGCGAGCGCGCGACTGGTAAGGGCGGTTGTTCAGAAATGCACGAGTGTGTGTGTTTTGTGTTCGTTGTACGTGTATTGTATAGTCAGTGAACTGTAGACCGGAAACCGTGTTTTTTGGAAATGTGGTAAAAAAATAATTGATGACTGCGAGCGCACAAGTTTATTCAGTTAACATTACTCCTACATCAACAAAATCAAAATGCATGCACGACCAACACTGTCACTCTGCTATTGAGAGACATGTCCGCCATAATTACTATCGTTTTTCGCCACTAACCTTTAGAAAAGCACGACCCAGACCCATCCATAACCTGTCGGCTCAGATAACACAAAAAGTCCTACCAACAGTCCTTCTACAACCGACTATCGCCCTTATACTCCACGAGATTAGAGGAATCTAGGACTGAAATTGGGTGAAGGTTTACGACGACTTAAATCAAGACATGGGATGCTAAGTGTCAAGCGCTTACTATTATGAAGCGATCAAGAAATATCGGCAAGTTAGACATGCTTCAATGGTTCTTTTTGTAAGTTTGCATGGCATTCACGGTGTTGTATTGAAGCTTATTAGGTGATAGCGTTTGTGTGTAATGTACAGATGAAATGGATGAAAGGTGTGTACGTAAATAATGTCTTGGTTTGAGGATTTCAATGGACTTCGACGAAAAGGACCATAAATTTTGACGAAGTGTAGAGCCAGGTATTCATTAGAGAGCCGCAGTATTAACCGATTGCGGCCCACGGTCAGCTAGAGCTGTCATTTTCCCGTTATAAGTTTTGAATTTTATGGCATGAAGTTCAAAATCGCGATGCATCATAACGGGATTCGGTAAAGGCAATAAGAAAACGCTACATTTCGCAGCACCAATTCAATTTATCTTTTCAATGTAACATACATACTTAGTACAAGAAACGGTAGGTTTCCTGAAACTGTCGTTCCTAAGATATCTGGTTCCGCATTTTGCTTTACACTTACTACGCGTAGTTTGGATAGACATTTAAGTAATATATTTGTTCAAAGCTTTCGTGGGTTTATGTTCAAAATGTCAAACTCTCCTCGCTGTCATGTTTCGCACGAGATACAGTAACAGCATGACTCTGAGTAACCGTCAATCTTTGAGCGGCAGCTGTGCATTCGAGGGGTTAACCTTCACTACTTACATATTTGCTACAAAATAATTTAAAATATTAACGAACAGGATATTCGCTTTCGCTGAGGGTATTCCGGTAGGATTAATCTGGTGATGGATCGGGGTCTACGTTTTAATATCATTTATATTTGTAGTATTCCATGGATTTCCCTTCTCCCGAGGCCTGTCTGGCTTGTTTTGGCGATATTTGGTGATATTAAAATAATTGCTTCTTGATTTTTATTACATAAGGTTATTTATTATTTATAGCTACAGTTTTACAACATCAATCATCCGTGGTATATGAGTAGTGGATATGGTCGCCCGTCAAGCAGGGTTCGAATCCCAGTATTGACCATATGTACCAATGAGGTAAGTAGTTTAACAAGTATAGGTATAAAAGAAATCCGTGGTCTAACGGGTATCACGCTTGCTTCTCACACAGGAAATGCAGGTTCGATTCCTGACCATGTACCAATGAGATAATTAATTTATCTTAAGTACGGTATCGGACATTCAGTGTTTCGGATGTCACGTTAAGCCGTAGGTCCCGGATACTATCGCTACGTGGTAGTGGTCGTTAAACCCCTCCACCAACCCGCACCGAGCCAGCGTGGTGGAGTATGGCTTGATCTTACTCGTATCCGAGTAAAGGCCTGTGCCTCTCGGTGAGGACATTAATGGGCTACATTATTATATAGGTATAAAAAGGTTTCTTGGCCCCTGAAGAAGTCCACTATCTCTCTCTTGCCCATGGATATTCTCTATTGTTCTCATGCGCTGCTGCTCACTCCAGGATGTACTCAGGAGACAAGGAACTTGGCATCAGATATACATTAGAGATAAGCTCGCCTTTGCGCATCATTGTATTGTAACTGTACCATTATATATTCCGTTAAATAATAGTTGTATATGTGACTGTTACATGACAACCCGGATGGCCGAGACGGCAGTGACCCTGCCTACCAAGCCAAGGGCCCCGAGTTCGAGTCAGTATCCGTTCTCATCAAATATTTATTTGATGAGAACGGATGTTTGTACCCTAGTCATGGTTGTTTATCTATCTAAGTATAATATTTATCCATATAAGTATGTGTATCGTTGTCTAGTACCCAATATACAGGGAATCCTAGTTTGGAGCTAGATCAATGTGTGTAAATAGTGTCCAAGGTTATTATAATGTACAGTTACATACACTACTTTATTTCACATGTTATAGGCTCTCTATGATATGTTCAGGAACCGCATGTTACGACCGGCATTGCGGCATTGACATTTAATTTCGAATAGGATGTCATCTCGACGGATATTAAAATTAGGGCCCAGTTCTGGCTGTTGAGGTGAGGGGCGCCGCATTCGCCCGTCGTCTTCTGGCGGGGTAGCGCAACTGGCGGGGTAGCGGGCGGTGCGGAATACCATCGGTTCGCCCGGCGACGTAAAAAACTAAGTGTTTTTTCGCATTTACAGAAAAACGGAAATAAGCTTATTTATGAAAAAATTGATAAATATGGAGCTCTAAAAGAGTAAAATTTATGTATAACAATTATGAAAGAATGTAGTTATTTTATATAAAAATTATTTTATTTCCTTTTAAATATAGACTATGATCAGGATTTTTACAATTGAGGCAAATTAATTTAATCGTGTAACGACATAGTATTTAAACTAGATTATCTCTTTGTGAACAATCCGTCCGCCCCGCTTATAATATATTATGAAGCCTCCGGCTGGGGCGATAGGGCAGCAGGACTTGGGGCAACTCATCACCCTGCTCGCACTCTTCAGCAGCCCCACTGCCCTGGGCAGACTCACCGCTCTGCTTCGCAATGCATGGGCCGCTCAGAGTCGTCCACTAAGACGCGCAGTTGCTGATATGGAAGAAGCGGCTGCTCCATGTGTACCCGAGGGACTACCGCATTGACGTGATGCTCCTCACCGTAAGCGACAAGCTAAGGGCCACAGGCCAGTACTCCTCGTATCTCCACCAGCATCACGTCGATGCTACCAGTGGGGCGCTTTTACTGCCACCCTCGACTAGTCCTCCACAATCTGCCCCGTCAACCAGCCGGAAGACGTTGAACGCCTTGCATCGTGGCTGACCAGCCAGATCCAAGACACGCTCGACCTGTCGTCACACACCTTAGCTCGCGGGGATAAGCCCACACTTCTCCCTGCTGAGCTACGCGCACTCACCTGAGAATGGCGTGCTCTGCGGAAGCAATGGCAGCGTTGCCCTACGATGAAAACCAGACTCAATGCCATGACGCTCTGCCGGCATGAGTTGAAGCGCCAACTTTATGTCACGCCGAAGAATCTTCGGAAAGCCACGTCGAATCCATAGACGATCACGTCCCCTCCGTGGATCGCCTTTGCCATTTGCCCACTACTCCTGCTCTTGTCTAACCAATCCTGGGCAGCGACGGCCTACCGAGATTCCGAGCCCAAGACCTTGCGGAGATCTTCACCGACTGCCTCGAGAAGCAGTTCAAGCCGAACCCTACGGATGATGTGGAGCACGTCGCAGCAGTCGAGAGATACCTGCGAGAGTACTTGACCACGCCTATAGCTCCCGAAGAGGACTCCATCGTCGTCTCACTCGGCCAGATAATGTGTGAATTTTGACGTATCAAGCCCAGGAAAGCCCCGGGCGCAGACCGCATACCCAACACAGCGCTGTTATATTTGCCACCTCGTACTGTAGCACCGTTACGCGCCTGTTTAGCGGCATCTTGCGCACGGGCCACTATCTAACCTAGTGTAAAAACCTAAGCCAGGCAAGGACACCAAGCAGCCTGAGAGCTATCGGTAGATCACCCTACCGAGAACCATCTCAAAGGTGTTCGAGAAACTCCTGCTAGCAAAGTTACTGCCCCACATTAAGCCGCGCCCGGAACTGTTCGGCTAGAGGCCCGAGCATTCTACGATACATCAGCTCACCAGAGTACTGAATGATATGACGGTCTGTTTTAACAAAAAAGAATACAATGTCGCAGTACTTCTGGATATGGGGAAGGCGTTCGACAGAGTATGGCACGAGAGGTTGCTGTACAAGCTGTCGACGTCTGCAGTCCCTAGAAGAACGGTCAAAATAATCGCGTCGTTTCTGAAGAATCACCGCTTCCGAGTGATGGTTCAAGACGCCATCTCCGAGGAAAAGCCCGTTGCAGCAGGCGCCCCCCAAGGGTCCTGTATGTTTCTCGCCTGCTACGCCCGATACACGGACGACATCTCCGACATCGTGTGGTCTCCGCAGTTGAAGTACCTGGGAGTGACCATTGATCGCCGGTTCACCATGAAGCAACACGTTGACAACGTCGTCAGCCAGGTCAAGGTGGCACGCGACAAGCTGCGTCCACTTGTCGACTGCAGCCTTCCTCTGAGGGCGAAGCTCGGGATCTACAAGTCCTACGTAAGATCCCGTCTCACCTACGCGGCCCCGGCATGGTACGCCCTTTGCTCGGAGATAAACAAACGGAGACACAGAGCCCTCTCTCTGCGTACCATCATCGACACCCCCCGCTACGTGAGGAAGGCGACGATCAAGAGGGACCTAAGATGGTAACCAGTGGACCAGCTTGTCTAGAGGCTGGCGAAGGGCATGCCCGCGCGTGCGGATGCGTCAAACCACCCGCATATCCGCGCCTGGCACCGCACTACGCGTGCCCACCCGACTGCCACTGCCTGCCACGCGACCTGGTTCGCAATCAGCTACTGCAGACCAGCACCACACAAAGACCACCGCTCGTAAGGGCGACCCGATGACCTGTCCATAGGATTGGAAAGAGGCCATGCTTCGGGAAGAGGTCCATTGACCTGACCTAAACTCCCCACGCCCCAGAAGAGGTGCGTGAGAAGACCCAGACGGCGATTGTATTGTATTCGAGTACGAGCATTCGAGGAATAAACACTCAAGAATGAAAGGAGTTTTTATTCAACAACTGATCTACAACAATCACTCCTCTATCCATCGGACAAGAGCGTTTTGGGGGATCCGTACCTAAAAAGGAGGAGCCCTTATAGAATCACTCGCGTGTCCGTCCGTCCGTCTGTCACGGGCACTTTTCTCAGGGACTACAAGAGATAGAGTCTTGAAATCTCCTGCAAAAACACTCATCTTGATAACCGCAACATAATTCAAGTCTAATATGAAAAAAAAATGCCAGCAAAAAAGTGCATGGGGTAAAATAACACAAAGTAAATAAGGAAAACACATCATCATTCATCATTGAATCATGGAAAATGGCTCTTTACAAACTTTTCATATTTATATTTATTTATACAGGTGACATTTAATTAGCTGACCATATTATGGGGAATTTATTCAATATTACAGTCAAAGAAATATTAGAAATAAAAATGTCAAGTATCCGCCTAGGGCTTCGTCAAAAACTAATTAATAAAATATGAATAAAAAAGTCAAAATTAACTTAGAACTAAGGAAATAGGCCGCCCCGCGTTATATCCAATGAAAAGGTCCCCATAACTCTTGCCGTGTTTCCACGCTGCACCGCAAGGGAGATTCTCTGCATCAGATATGACCTCTAGGTCTAGCGAAGCGCATAACCCCGCTCCCTCAAGCAAGCGGCGTCCTATCTTTATACCTTACCTTACATAAATAAAAAATACAAAAATAAAACACAATACATACGTTATTTGACTGCTATTCAAAATAGATACTTTTAGGAACTGTCAAAACTAGTTCTATGAAATGCTAGCATGTGACGTTATAGTCAAATATATGTCTTTATCTACACACGTGTCATAAACCCTCTTTACTGCGTACAAAAACCGCACGTTACGATCAGCATAATATTAAACTACTTGGTTAAAACTCATTTCTTATCTGAAAAATTACACATTATGACCATAATGTGTAGTTTTTCTACATATTATGACATTAAAATTTCGAACGCCGACGCCCGCCCGCGTGCCGCCCGTAGTTTGTCTGTGTAGTTGGTACTACATAACAAGTTAAAACAACTGCAGAGGCACAATGCCGGTCGAACATGCGGTTCCTGAACACATCAAAGAGAGCTTATGATATGTGTGTAGATAAACTAGTGTATGTAACTGTACATTATTAGGCATTAAAACTCTCGAGTGATATTATTATGAAACACTCTCGAGTATTAATGCCCTCCATTATGTAGCAGTCACATAAACTACTATTTTAACACAAAAAATAACTTATAAAAATACAACAGTTGGAAATATACAATTACTGTCAAACGTGTTGGTTGAAATAGGTTCAGCTTGAGACACGTTTCTGGATTTATTGGACTAACTTGTCAAATATCAACACAGTAGGCGGTAGGGTCACGGTGTGTCTTTGGTGTGAAAAAGGCACTAACTGAGAGTGGGGCCCTCAGCGCTGATTTTCAGTTAGGGCCACAATCGCTGTGTGTATGTGCGTGCAATATATTTCTTAAATAAACTATAATCGATATATAATACTATTCATAGCTTATAAACTAAATTGGTGTACGCATATATGTATTCACGGCATAAACTACATAGCATTAAATGCAATGATCAATTAAATCCTAATACTTGTATTAAATAATTAGAAATAAATTGTGCAGTGTTGTTAAAAAAATAATAAAAAAATTTAACATAACTGATTGCTCTCCCCTGCACTACCCTGACCCCAGTGGTTTCTAGAGCGAGCGGAATAGTACATTGTTGCCCAGGTATAGAAAGTAAGCAATAGATGGACGAGTTAGTTCGCGGGCCAAGCCGCAGGTGAGGCCCGCGAAGATGCGAGTACATCTATTGCACTTTCTACCGAGGCATTAACATGTGCTTGTCACACCTAATGTAAGGAAGTAAAACAGGTTGAGTACACAGTACAATACACAGTTTAATTAAAAGTAATATTGATATTCGCATTAGGGCAGTTGTGGAATGACAAGGAAATGTATTTTCCCGGAACATTTATATTAGTATTTTGTGTCATTTCGGCCGGTATACAAAGGTGAGCTTATCTCTAATAAGAGATTTCTTCCAGCAAAACTAGTTCCGATGAGAAAGGTAGGATATTATCATAATTTTAACATTTTGACGGTGTAGGTATTTCTGGTTGAATAATCGACCAATAGCAGAGTAGAAAGTAAAAAGGCCGCTAAACACTACATTTTACTTTGCAAATCTACATTGTTTGACTGTTTTTGAATTGTACTACTAAGAACTACTTTCTACTCTCATTTCAATCCATCTTTGGCCATATTTCCGAGCAGTGGCGTGAAAAGAGACCTTGCAGCCTCTTCCGCGGCGGCTCCGGGGGTGGACACGGTAGACGCCAGGTGAGAGGGGGCGAAAGTGCAGACACACGTGGCGTCCCACAGCAAGGGACGGCCCCGCTCCCAAGGTATCATGGTCAGGCCATCCGGACGCTTCCCATCGGTACGAAAAAGTCCCGGGGCTGCAATATAAAGGACATATTTGCTATGACAAGAGCCCGCTGGACAATTTTTGTTTTAGTACTGATAACTTCAGAAGCTATGATCAAAAAGGGAAAAAAAATACCACCTCCCCCTTACATCCAAAACTTCAGCCTAAAGTTATGAAAAAAAAAACATAATATAGAATCTAAGCCAAAGATTACAGGAAAACCTACCCGGAATTGCCAATCAAGGTATTTGTTTGGTATACAAACTCATAAATGCGTCTAATAATAATAATAATACCTTGGACACATTTACATACATTGATCTAGCCCCAAACTAGGATTCCCTGTATCTTGGGTACTAGACAACGATGCATATACTTATATAGATAAATATTATGCTTGGATAGATAAACAACCATCACTAGGGTACAAACATCCGTTCTCATCAAACAAACATTTGCCCCCACCGGGACTCGAACCCGGGACCCTTGGCTTCGTAGGCAGGGTCATTGCCGAGTAGTATGAAAGTAGACGCACCAATAACTTTGTAAACAACATTTTGCTATGTAAAATCCAAACTATTCACTCCACGCCATCCCTACCATTGTACGTGGTACGAAAACCTTTGTGTATGAGTGCGACTCGCACTTGACCGCTTTTTAAATTCCTATTCCCCTAAAAATGCCTAACCTAAAAGTGAAATTCTAAGTTCCGCTGTCGGGGTGCAGCCTTAAGTAGAAAGGTAAAAAGTTTGAAATGGTTTAATTTGGTACTGTTCGTGCCAAGTTGCTTTACCCCTGAGCGAGCTGTTGCTCTCTCTCTCTCTCTTATCCTTCTTACTCTATGCGAGAAAAAAAACCCAAACGACGTGGCAAAAGATAGGACTAAGTAAATAGATTCCTTATACAATAGCAATTAATTCAGATACAGAATTTTAGTAAAATTAACAATTATTAAATTAAAACGAGAGGTCGGTCCAGAGTGATTTCTTTGAAAGAAAGCAGCGCAAGAAGTAATGGCTCAACAAACAGAAATCTAATAATTTTAATTTAATTAAAAGACGCATTTAAAGGATAAAGGATTGGTTTTATGTAATTTCAAGCAAAAAATGATGCTATTTAGATGGGAAAGAACTAGGAATACGAATTATTGAATAATAACGTAAACGTGGGCACATTAGTGCCTCCGCCACTCGGTCTGGGAAATAGCATGACGCTACATTTGCTTTGTAGATATACTATTAAAACTTTACTTCTTGATTTTAAAGTGCTTAACACTTAACTCTCCCGAGTCTATACATCCTGGAGATATGTAAGCACGTAATACTTAACCTCGAGATCTTTCCCACAAATGCCCATGACGTAGTCACCTACTGTAAAAATATGAGCCAAGTCAGGTCAAATTGTATAACTTTTTGCCTGACGTAATCGAAGATGCACCAAAAACAGCCTAACTCCGAGATGTAAAAAAACTGCTAAAATAGAATGCGTTCTATTCGGTAGATGACTTTTATACAATCTCATGGACAAAACATTCATGATAAACTGGTTTTTTTTTTATAAATATTGATATCAATAAAAATTAAAAATTACAGTGAGTTTGTTTAAAGTAACGTAATTTTATTTGCTTATTTCAATGCAGAATTGATGCCAGCCCATTGTAAAACAACTTCACTGGTAAGTAATGTACTGTGAAGATAGTTATTATCAGAATCAGAGCGACGACTATACGCTTACAGTCCAGAAAGCGAGAAATGCGTTTTGTGAGTGATAACGCTATTGCCAATTGTCTAGTCCCTTGATTCCCGCCTGGGGGTAGTAGCGGCGCATATTTACTGCCGTACAAATAATCATTATTGTAAGGCTAGAATGTTTGACGATATGTGAGTACGAGGTAGGTATGTTATATGCATGCAATTAATATATAAAAATACCTTAGTAATGTTACATCTAATCAAGTGTTTTCCCACCTCATGACACGAGAGACCGAAATCGCGCGACACATCCTCCAGTCTCAATAATCATGATCAATTTGACAATGGTATTACGCCTTCCATTACATCTCTTTCCATAAGTCTGTAATAAAGCTTTTACATAAAAAATAACAAGAGGCAACAACAAGTCGTATTGAATACGTTGACACAGTGCGACTGGCGAGCCAATCAAGGCTTCCGAAATGCGCGTAGCCGACCTTAGCGTAGCCCTTGCGCAGCCCCCCGGGAGTCCCGCACATCACCTCCCCTAAACTGATGTGCCTCTCTGGGTCAGGGGACTACAGACCTGGCACTAACTGTACGAGGGCAACGCCACGTGCCGGGCGGGGGGCGACTGTGATCGTGCCGGACAGCGATTGTGTGCGTGCACAGCTACTTACAGATGTAGGCACAATCGCAGTTCTCAGTCTCGCCTTCTTGCTTGTACCTCTTACGCAAAGGAGTTATTGAAAATGGCGGTGCCTTAGCTATCTCATATGAAAAAGACATGACCATAATGTAACTTTACAGGTACAATCTGTTCACAATATGTATTCTGAAGTCCGAATCGATAGCATGCATTAACTGCACAAAACAGAACACACTTGGCTGTCACACCACACTGCCATTACGGTGGCAATGTGCCAAATAGGCCGTGCTGGAATGCACCTTAAGCTGTTGTAATTAACGTATGATGTCGCCTGGCGGTGCAGGTGGTTATGTCGTTCTAATAGGGATGGGAACGGCTTAGCAACATCGATAACTTTGTGTTTTCCGATATTTACGCTGGACACTCGGTCTCGGTACAGCGATTTGCGTATTTGTTTCCACGGTTGGGATTTCCTCTGGGCTTTGTAAAATTTCATCGATATTTTTCAACTTGACTGGTGAATAAATACTTTTGATTCAACTGTCATAGTTCAACGCTTTAATAAGATACGAGCAATCTAATAATGATCCATTTAAAAGTAAGACATACAATTTTAAACTAAAAGAAAGAAAGAAAGAAAATAAATTTATTGTGACATACAAAATAATATAGTAGGAACAGCAAAATAAAACTAAATTACAAAAAAATACAATTTCAAGGTAGCAAATGGTAGCTTTATGTCATAACAATACCATAACGCTGGTTTTTTATGGCACTAGTTTTGTGGGGACTGTCGTGCACGACTGGACATCATCCACCTTAAAAAAATAGCAATAAACTTATTCTAAGACGCTCATAATTAACAAAACTACATAAAAGAAAGTGATAACAAATACATAATATTTTATTATTAATAAAAGCGGTGAAGAGCTCCGTGTTCAAATGGGTTTCACGCTTGCTTCTCAACAGGAGAAGCAGGTTTGATTCCTGACCATGTACCAATGATATAATTTATTTATTTTAATAACATTATACGGGCGTTCTAACGATGATGGAAAACATCGTGAGGAAACCTTAATTACTTCATTCCTGCGGCGATGGGCTAGCCCCCTGTCACATAAAAAACGGAGTATTGAATAACTGGCTCCTAGTGGGCTCAATCGCGCTTCTGCCACTCCGTATGGGAAAAGGCGTGACGCTATGTTATGATATATAAATTAAGCACATGATTTATAAATAAAATATAAATAATAAATAAACATTACAATATATATATATATATATAATATAAATAGTATAGGTGATAGGTAGGTACCTAAAAGCTAGCACAGAACAACCGCCTATGGAATGGAATGGCTGTTATTTGGGTAAAAAAGGCATGTTATACGCTTTTATGCTATCTACATGGCTAACACTGAGTTGCAGAAGCGATCTATAATTTTTAAAGTCTCGCAATACGCTAATGGCCAAGCAATACGCTTCCAAGCGTGTCATGAACTTTATTTACTCAGAAATAAGAGCCACGTTTTATCAAAAAACAAAATTTCATGAATCTAACATGGCGTTAGCGTCTTGCGGGGCTTTCCAAATTAAAGATACCTCGACCGTGGAAAGGTCCCCGTTACTCCAGGCGGAAAGACCCGCAGTGTGAGGGGGACGGAATCGGGAAAAAATGAAAAAACGTAGCGCAAAACCACAGAATAATTGTTTAAAAATAAACTACGCTATTTTGTTCAAAAGTTTTTTAAGGAGATTTTGCGAATACATAATGTCTACATTTTGAACACAGTTCCACAACGAAATTAGTTAGGATTTCAGAATTACATGAAAAATTAAATCTATTTAGAGGTGTTTTCGTAATTAAATTCTATCGAGAAAATTTCATCCAATCGCGTTTTTGTTTTAGTCAAAATCTTAATCAAATACTCAATAAATGTTACCCCAAAAATCAAATCTGTAGATGACTTCATGGTGTAGTAAATGGATTCGAAAAAAACCCCATTTTTTTTCGTAGCACCTTAATGGATGGATGGATGGATGGACTTTACAGGCAGCGAGGAGATTCCAATGCAAAATTATATTATGGCGGCTATATCGATATCATGCTACGTCACTATTTACCACCCTAGTTTCGAATAGCTACCTACCTTTTGGCGTTTAGGCTTGCATATCGCAGTCTATTACTTAGCAGTTTGTTTATATATTGATACTGATAGTATGAACCAGGTATATGAACTACGAGGGTCGTGCCAAAAGAAATTAGATATTAAAAAATTACAAAGTTTATTCTTTATTATTGTTATCTATTTTATCGAAATATTCACCGTGTGTATACACTTTTTCATCCGTCTAAAATTCTTAAAAATTTCAAAGACCATTCTTCTTTGGGTACTTACCTCAAAGCCAGGGCATCTTCTTTGGTCTCAAAGCGATTTTCTTTTAATTTTTCTTTAATTTTCGGGAACTGGTAAACATCACAGGGTGCCAGGTCAGGAGAATATGGCGGGTGAGGGATTATAGTGCCATTTTTATCACGCTTTTATTAGCTTCACCTGTATGTTTGTTTGTTTGTTTGTATGTAAACGACTCCTTTGGACTCGATTTTGACCCACTTTAAACGGACAGATTCAATTCAAACTTTGTAAACTTATCAAGCATCAGCGACAATGTAATAATTTCATAAGTTTACCTCATTATCCTGATAAGGATCGCCAGGATTAATTAATTTCTCGTATTTGGGGGATTGACAAAACAGTCTACTCACTTTTCGGCTCGCGAACTCGAACTAAAAAATAAAAAATAAATATAGTTTAAAAAAACTAAAAAACACGCTTTTAAAGCACTTCGAACTAAAAAGTTAAAAATAATTTTTAATATAACCTTAAACTTTGTAAACTTATCAAGCATCAGCGACAATGTAATAATTTCATAAGTTTACCTCATTATCCTGATAAGGATCGCCAGGATTAATTAATTTCTCGTATTTGGGGGATTGACAAAACAGTCTACTCACTTTTCGGCTCGCGAACTCGAACTAAAAAATAAAAAATAAATATAGTTTAAAAAAACTAAAAAACACGCTTTTAAAGCACTTCGAACTAAAAAGTTAAAAATAATTTTTAATATAACCTTAAAACAATAATGAATAAAAATACTATTATTATTGTGAAAAGAAAAGCGTCGGGCGCTTTGTTCCATATCTTTCGTACATAGAGCTCCCGACGCTTTTTATTTCACAATAATAATAGTATTTTTTATTCATTATTGTTTTAAGGTTATACTAAAAATTATTTTTAAATTTTTAGTTCGAAGTGCTTTAAAAGCGTGTTTTTTATTTTTTTTAACTATATTTATTTGAACTAAAATAGTCGAGTGTTCTGGCAGTGTGCGGGGGCGCTGTTGTCGTGGTGCCAGAGCAGGTTCCTGACTTTGGCCGCTTGTCACACCAAGCTGACAACACTTGTGGAGTTTAAACTGTCACATACCATTCTGAGTTGACAGTTCTTTGATCCTCTAGCACCACAGTCGCAATATGCCCTCACTTGCAGAAAAATGAGGCAACCACTTGTTCCTGTGTGCATCATGCTCGGCGAGATTTTGTTGGAGTCGGTTCATCTTCAAAGCACCATACCGTTGACTGCCGCTTTGTATCAGGATCGTAGTTATACAACCATGTTTCGTCACCTGTCACTATATCTACACAGATTTCTTCTCGCCAGCGTCGAATTTACACCAATCCACCCGGCGTTCTTCTTGCAAATCGTTGAGTTTATGCGGCACCGATCTCGAACAACGCTTATGGAGGGACCATTAGTACTCAATCAATTATGGTTTGCAGTGCTGCTAATCCAATGCCTAGATCTCGCTCAACCTCTAAGTATGTGATTTGTCGGTTGTCACAGATATTTTTTTCCGCGGCTTGCACATTTTCTTGAGTAACTGCGGTAAGCGGTTTCGCCACATCTTCAAAACTCTCCTGCCCTCTTTTAAATTCAGCAAACCAATTAAAGACAGTTGCATGCGAACAATCAGACTCACCAAAAGTCGTGGTTAAAAGTTCAACATTTTTGGGGCTTTAAACATTTTTAAAGTCATAATAAATCATAACTCAAAAATATCGTCGACTAAGTTCCATTGTAACTGCAAATTCCAGCCAGATTCAATCAGAAAAAAAATATTAAAAAATATTGCGCAGATTTCCGGAATATTCCATTTTTAAATTTATAGCTATTTAATCAGCCTTCACGATAGTGTACAACTGGCCATTATCAATCAAATTTGCAGGGAGCATACAATTTATTTTGTTTTATATTCTCATATCCTTGTTTGTTGTTAAAAATAAATTGAATCAACGTCCTTACAGTATTGAAAAACATCGTAAGGAGACCTTCATATCTCCATAGCTTCGGCGATGGGCTAGATCCCTGTCATCCAAAATATGAACTGGCTAAACTTAGACACAACTGAGCTAGCCTATCTCTAAAAAAAAACAAAAAAACACATGTATTTGTCACGTTAAAACAAGTCAATCGAGTCCGAACTCGGGGTTTACGAGTAGCCGTTGAAGAGTTTTACTATCCACCTTCAGGCCCCATTATCAGATCAGCTCAATACCCTCACTAATCCATGAACAAATCACCGAGACGATTCTAAAGAGCCTTAACTTGGTAGGATTGCGTTATTTTATTACAGAGTTCCTGTGACTACCGACTATCCGGCTCCATCATCAGATTAGCTCGTTGGTATAATGACATGGCATTGTCACCGAATTTACATAATTATTCCAAATTTTAGCACAATCTAAAACCGGGAAGTGCGTCAAATTTCACTTGCAATATTTGTTTACATAGTTACTTACTTCCTTAGTTACAAGTGAACCTAATAAAAAGCGTGTTAAAAAGAGATTTATTCCAGAAAACATTGGGTGGATAGGATACACCAAAAAAACAGATAGAGCTATTGTGCACAACGTTAAATACTTACTATACATCGTTAATTACATCAATACAATATACTTACATAAGTCTATTATAGAAGAGTAAGATAGAGTCCTTTTAAGCAACTTTTAAAAATATTAAGTTAAATTGATCCCCAACATTGATAATTTCTGACGTCATTAAACCGAGTAATTAAAGTTAATTTATCTCAATGTAATCTGATTGCAACGGTAACGATTAACGGTAAAACTCTTGACAGTGAATAGTAACGTCATCGGTATACCCGTGGTATACCCTTTCGATCGTGCAGCCAATTAATTAGATGCGGTCATGCAAATTATGAGTTGCGATCTGTCACGGGTTTCCCGTATTACACCTTAAAACTGAAAAGAGTCTGAGCATAAATGAGCACGCAAGCTACTCCTGTAGATCTACACAAGAAAGTCGCAAAATGATGTCAACATCCATGCAGAGGATGTTCACATAATTTTGGCGGCTGTTTAGATATTTCTAGTTTTTTATGATGTGTGTATCTTTAAGTGTCTTACGTGCTGACATATTTCTGAAGCTGACTGTACATATAGTGTTGTAGTTGTCTAGTTAGTCCTTAGTATAAGTCTGTTGCAGCTTTTTATTGAGGGTTATTCTTTCAATAGTTGTATAATTCTTGATTTACATACTTGCCAAGGTTTGCCAAACTCCTGCTCCTCCCCTAAACTTAAAAAGAATAAATGTTTTCCGGGCTTGTAGCTTGTGATAGATTGGCAAACCTTAGCAAGCATGAAAATTAGGTTGGTTAGTCCATTTAGTCAAAAAGACATTCTCATTATTTTCAGGTGAGTGAGCACAGAACCGAATTTGGATGCGGAACCCTGAATCGCTGATGGATTCTTACTGCCTGTGCAATTATGCACTATAGTCAAGGTGAGTTTAAAAGTACAAAATAAAATATAGAGACACAACAAGTTTTAAGGCATCCAAGAATAAACTAAGAAATATTCATCAGGACTTAGAATTGCTGACATTTCGTGCAGCCGTCGCCTGTGTATGAATCTCTGTGATTTTGTATTGCGGTTCTCGTCTAGGTAATGTAGAACGAAAAGAGGAGACGAAAACTAGGGTTTAATGCAAGTTTCATCAAAATCGGTTCAATAGTTTTAAAATTATCAAAAACATGACTGAAAAAGAACAGCTCGATAACTTGAAAAATGATTAAACACTGCCAAAAAAGACGCGATTAACAGTATTATAATGCTGCCGCAGCGAGTGAAGTGACAACCATGTTGCAGTTCGAGCTGTTATGAACTTTATTTTAATATGGTTGTGTGCAAAATTACAACCATCACGAAGAGTGTTGCTTATTTTACCGATAGACGAGCTTAAACACACTCTTACACTAGCATTATTTGATAGTGATATACTAAAATATTGTAGCATTAGTATTTCCGGTAACACCAGTCATATCGATCAATCAGAGCTGTCTTTTATAGCTATCTATGATTGGTCAAATTGGAACGGTATTGAGACTGATATCAGAAATATAAAAGTGGCTCTGTGAGCAGTAGACTTCGTCAGTTTAATTTTTTAACAACACAAACAAACCTATGAATGATCTGGTTACGACATGGAGTATGAAAGTTTGTTAACTACATTTTGCGGTCTTAAACGCAGATTATAGACTTTTCACTAAAATTATATAGCCTGTTACTCTCTAAAAATCCAACGACACCTCATTTGTTAAAATCCGTCAAGCTGTTCGACTGTAGCGGTTCTTTGAAATTGAAAAACCCCCACATCTCCGCCATTTTGAAAAAATTCAAAACCTGAATCAAAAAAAAAACACAAAAATTTGTTGAAAAATGCGGCCTGCAGAGGATAACATCCGGACACACAACCGAACATACGAAAGCATTTCTGCCCAATCTTGAAACGGAGATTCCTCGCCCGCTTCGCTCGCTCGGTCAATAAAATGTTTATACATACACGGTATTAACCATCCCAACCAATTCAAACGTTGATACAAAACAAATCAGAGGTCGATGGAGACAAAAATTACAACTACATACAGTTTCTCAAGGCCTGGCAAGGACAAATTAGGACGTGTTTTTGGTTTTATTTCTGGTATTCTGGGACCACAATAATTTTTTTGATTCGACGCCTCTTTGGCGCGTTGGTCATTATTCAGGGTTTTTTATCAAACTATATTGTTATCAAAAAGTTGAAAAGACATCATTCGTATCTACTTACTATGACACCGATTTGATCAGAACAACTTTACTATTCATTCCTAGATTACAGGAGAAGTAAAAAATAGAGTTGCTCTGATCAAATAGGTTTTTAATATAAAGTTGCTCATTATTACGACGCTAACAACTCCTTTAAATATGACTACCCTTTCTGTTACAGCTTGGGTGTATATGCTTGTGCCAATCGCTTTTTAAATCATAGTGAGTAAGATGTAAGGACTAGATAGGACTTATACCGATAACCCCCATACATACATATATAAGAGTAGCAACAATAAACGTGTCTGCATAAGAAAACTATGAAATCACCAAAGCGGAGGCTCATTAAACCCGATAAATCACCAAAACGAAGCCTCATTAAACCCGATAAAAGCAACTTCTCTCACACTCGCCCCGAAATCTGTTCATGAAGACAGTACAGAAATAACCGTAGCATGCAGCCTCTCCTAACAGCCAGGGGCCTAGGCAGTGCAATTAATGGCACAACATGTCATAAATTTCGATCAATTACCGACGGTATCACCGTCACCTCGCCTCGGCGCGGCGCCGCGTAGGGAGCTGTCCAGACGACGTGTTTTGGTTGATTTCACGCGATTCAGGGGCGATTTATTGTGACAATTAGGGGGAGAGTTGCGCTTGCTCTGCTCTGCAAGATATAATATGAAACGTGAATTGATTTTAGTGTTACTTTCTTTTTCAAGTATAAAAGGTCGGAGAAACAACCATTCTAAAATTAAAAACCGGAAATTGCGCGTTCAAACTGGCGGTTGGCAGTTTGGCGCGAAAACGGACTTACAGCGTCTAGTGACAGCAAAAATATGTTATGTTAATGTATATGCATATACATATACATTAACATAAACATTTATTGTAAGGGACAGAGACAAGACTTACAAGACATGTTTAGCTGTCACGCGTTACTTTAAAATCGTGATTTGTGTTGTAAATCAGTACCAACGTGCACAAGAGGGGCTTGTTATGTTTTTAGGTCTCAAAATACTATTTAGTGTGACAAATATCTTAACTGAGGCTTCTCCATCGTTTGGACCAAAGGAAATGAAGTGAATTAGGTACCTAGTTATTTTGTCATTCTATAGATATTTTGCATAAAACGTCATTATTAACCCGAGCTTAATGGTCCTAGAACTTCTACTAAATTCTCCTACTGGTAGGTTGGGAGCACAAGAGCACCCTTATCCTCATGCTCCTACTGCAAAGAGAAGAAATGTGATGTGTCAAGTAGGAGCTTATATATGTATGGAGGGTGTCCTTGAGCTCCAACCAGCAGGAGTATTTAGCAGGATCACGAGGACGAATCTGTTTGTCGCTTTTTCTCTTTCGGACTGTCGTAAACTATCATTTTAGAGTCTTTTCTGCTAGTATTCTGATGTAAATTTGTGCAGACATAAGCGCAGGAGTATGCGTAGTAGATTCTTAGACTAAGTCATTTACCAAGTTATATCCCCAGATTATACTAAACTAAGGTCAGCAGCAAAAAACAAAAACAATCAGAAGCGTAACTCATTACTAGTTACGTTATGTCCTCAGGTAAAAACTTTAAAAAAACGTTTACCTTATAAGTAAGTTTTAGTTTGTTTTCCCGAGGACATTCGTAGTGAGAAAAATAAGAGGAAATTTAAGAACTCCCTTAAAAATATCTGTTAGATAGTCTTCAACTGTTGGTTGGTCTTTTGGTGAGACTCGTGATCTCACACTCAAACCATTCAAATGGTTTTGTGAGACAATTGTTGGTTGTTATGTTTTTATCGTATGTAATAATGAATAAATAATGAATATATATTAATAAAAAAGGTCTAAGAAAGAATTAAAATATAGCTCCATGCGGTAAGATAGCTTAGCTATCATTAGTGCCCTGCGCTTATTCACGGCTTACTGAAGTTTAAACTCAATAGCAAACCCCTGCAGGTGTGGGGGAGGAACAAGTAGACAGGCTGAGATACAAATTCATCATTGTGTTCAACTACCAACATGTGCCGTTTATCTTGAAACATATATTTCAAACCTACTTACTCATATATCCGGAGATGTTTGTAACTATTTTAAATTAACATCGATGGGTATTGACAAATGCCCTCTTTAAAGCGCTATTCCTCCAAAGGAACTGTTCCCAAACCCCCAAAAAAATATATAATATAGTGACATTCTTTTCCTTCAACGTGTATGTTTGAAAACATTATATATACATATAATGTTTTCAAACTTACATTGACATACGTCAATACAAATCAATGTATACAAATAAAAACTATATAGATGTTTTTCACCTAAAACTTGCTATTTCTTGGGATCTTAAAGGAATGGTATGGAAAAAGATATGGTTCTTTCATCAAAAAATAGGTATTAAATATATATAAAAACTTTAATATCAAGAAATAAAATTTTGATGAAATGAATAAAAATATAATGTTTTCGCACTTATATATTTATATATCGCACGTATTTCTGCCGCAGCGACTGACATGACAGACATGTTGCTGTGTGAACTGTTAGAAACTTTATTTTAATATGGTTGTGTCCAAAATACACGAACCTAAATGATTGTTTTCCATATAGCTCTGTTTCTGGCGTCCCTTCTCCAAGATGTTATTCTGCTCGCGAAGGTTAGCAATTCTTTCAAGGGTCAGTGCATTCTCTGATACAACAAGATACCTCTGGAGATTTTGAAATTGCCATTTGAGCAATTTAATAAGCATGTTAAAGCGACTTTGTCGAAAACGGGATAATACAATATTCAAGATTACTTAAATGACGGGACTGTATGAGGTTAATCTAGCTCAACACAGACCTTGCTGTTAATAATTTTGTAATTATTTATTCCTGCTTATTAATCATAATAATTAAATTTTTCATATTTGTAATATTTAAGCACAACCTATTTTTAAAAGAGATCTAAAAATCAATCTGTGGGAGTTTCTACGCCCTTCTTCTCCCACAGTGGTCTAATGTAGAGAAGAGGCAAAAAATTACTTTGACTTATCTCTACAATAATACTTTCCTGCTGTGAGTTTTTACATAAAAGTTTTTATTTTGAGCGATTATAGATAGAAATATCACCTTGTAACTTCGGTCCATAAATTCATAATCACATCAAAATGTACTATCCAAATAATTTTCAAGTTCAAGTTCAAGTTCAAAGATTTTTATTCATAACAGCACAAAAATTGAGATTTAATGAACGTCATAACATAATACATCAAACATATAACATTAAGTAGGTGCCTAATATTACATAGAACATAATATATAGGGTGCAATGAACTGGTTTAATGGCAGTCTTGTAAAAAGTCATTAATTTTGTAGTGCACAAAGTGTGCTTTATACATTTTTTGAACCGAGTTTCAGTCAAGTTTTGTATTTCTTGCGGAATTTTATTGTAGAAGCGTATACAGTGTCCCATAAAAGACCAGCTAATTTTTGTGAGTCTGAACATTCGAAAAAAAAAATATGTTTATTTCTAGTTTGCACATTGTGGCGGCTATCAATGGTTTTAAAGCTACTGATATTTTTCCTCACATACATTATGTTTTAATACATATATTGACTTGCAACTGTTAGGATGTTGGTTTCTTTGAATAAATCTCTCAGAGATTCCCTATTACATAGCTTATAAATAAATCGGATCGCTCTCTTCTGCAAAATGAACATGTTCTCAATGTCAGCCGCCCGTCCCCATAGTAGTATGCCGTAGGACATAATTCTATGGAAATAACTAAAATATACAAGCCTAGCAGTTGCAACGTCAGTCAATTCCCTGATTATTTTAACCGCATATGCTGCGGAGCTAAGTCTATGTGCTAATTTTACAATATGGGGACCCCACTGTAGTTTGGCATAAATATTAATATCATTTTATCAATAAATAATTACATTACCGACTAATTATGCGGCCGTATCGCAATTTGCTCACTTAGCTAAAACAGCCGCCGCGTTGTAGCTAAATTGTAATACGCGACAGATTTTCTAATTAATGCACGATTTATCACCTTCCCCGCTGCATGGTGCCGCCAGTGCCACATTGTAATTGTGTGCACAATTTGAATTTAATTTAAAACCAGTATATACCTACTGCTACATATTTCAGTACGATCTGGGGGGTGGGCATAGTATTTATGCTTTAAATAAGTCAACGTACTTTGAGAATTGCTGAAGTCGACGTACTTTTTTGATAGCTTCGTGAAAATCCTCGTGCAGGTAGGTATATCTCGCTTAGCAACAGAACAGTTAAAGTTGGATGTTATCAGGAAATGCTCTTAGCAATTTAGATTTAATGACGTACAAAGCACTATTTACTAAATTTGTGGATTGGATTGCATTATTTATTCATAGTTTATGTTTACATCATAAAATAGTTTATTTTTTCAATATTCTTATTAAGTTTAACATTTATTAAAGAATACGACAACCTGCATAATGTGTACGTCCATAATGACACCCTAATTTATCATTTTCGCGATCTGCAGCAATGACGTGGTGTTTGTACAGACATCGTTAGCTAACTGCGACTTGAAGTCGGGTTCTCTCGCAGCCAATTTTAGCTGCGCGAATTTTGTAGTATCAAGTTTATTATGACTTGACATTTGATTCGTTATTTGTTTTATCTACACACGTATCATAAACCCTCTTTACTGCGTCCAAAAACCGCACGTTACGATCAGCATTATGCTAAATTACTTTGTAAAAACAAATTTCTTATCTGAGTATTGAAAATTATGACCATAATGTGTAAATTTTCTACATATTATGACATTCAAATTTCTAACGCCGACGCCCGCCTGCGTGCCACCCCTACTTTGTCTGTGAAGTTGGTACTACAGAACAAGCTAAACAACTCAATGCCACAATGCCGGTCAAACATGCGGTTCCTGATCACATCAAAGAGAGCGTATGATATGTGTCTAGATAAACTAGTGTATGTAACTGTACATAATTAGGCATTATGTTTCAGTCACATAAACAACTATTAACGCCACTAATATTTCTTGCGGTGATGGGCTACCCCACTGCCCATGCAATATGGAAAGAAAAACTGGCTTAATTGGTACTACTCTGCCTCTGGCACGCCATATGGTATAGATGTGACGCTGTGATTGTTTTTCCAAGCAAACAGTTTTTCACTTTACTCTATTCATATGCAAAAAGTAATTGAATTGGTGTTTCCACCAAAGAACGCCATTCACGCGCGTGTTGAACAATGCCTTTCAAGTCAGTCAGCAGTGGGAGGTAGACCACATCAGGTACCTACAGATAACTCTAGTCTAGCCTGAGCACTCCAGGCTTCTCTCAGGTTTGGCTTCAAGGTTGTGAATTTTGTGGGATATCTCACAAGTCCTCATTATATACTAAGCGGATTTGCTCTATTCAATCTTATAAAAAACTTAATTGGACTGTACTGTGTGCTGGAGTTTGCATAGAGCTAGATAGGAATGTTTTGAGAAATCGAGTATGTGGGATATACAGGTGGGGCATTTGAAAACGTCGGTGTATTGAAACTATATACATAGTCAGGTCATAAGTTCTGTCACACAATAAAATCTTTTGAATTTAGAACGCTGACCACAAAAAAGTTTATTTAATTCGAATTTCGAATTTTTCATGAAAATAAAAATGTGTACTTTTTAGAATTTTCCTCATTTTTTAATATGGAGTGGACACTTAGAGGACCGTGTCGCAGTTATTGCGTTGCATCGTTGCGGTTACGCGCCAATTCAGATTTTCTACTTACTGAAAATTTTGAATATAACCAAAAGATTCGTTTATCGTACCATAAAACGATACAATGAAGACTCTAGTGTAGATGACAGGTCAAGAAGTGGTCGCCCTCGCTCTGTTAGGACTCCAGCAGTGATAAAAGCTGTGAAGGCGCAAATTCAAAGAAATCCCATACGTAAGCAGAAACTGTTGGCCCTTCAGATGGGGTTAAGCAGGACCACGGTGAAAAGGGTGTTAAATGAAGCCTTAGGGCTAAGTGCATATCGAAGAAAAACAGGACATCGTTTGGACGCTCGTTTAATGGACCTGAGACTAAAGAGATGCCGCGCTTTGTTGAAGCGGTACGCGGGAAAAAAGCATCGGGAAATTCTTTTTTCGGATGAAAAAATTTTCACCGTGGAAGAGAGCTACAACAAACAAAATGATAAGGCGTACGCACACAGCAGTGAAGAAGCGAGCAACCGTATTCCGCGTGTCCAACGAGGTCATTTTCCATCCTCGCTCATGGTTTGGTTGGGAGTCTCTTATTGGGGCTTAACTGAGGTACATTTTTGTGAGAAAGGCGTAAAAACGAATGCAGTTGTGTATCAAAATACAGTCCTCAAGAACCTTGTGGAACCTGTTTCTCATACCACGTTTAATAACAGGCACTGGGTATTCCAACAAGATTCTGCGCCAGCTCATAGAGCGAAAAGCACACAAGACTGGCTGGCGGCGCGTGAAATCGACTTCATCCGGCACAAAGACTGGCCCTCCTCCAGTCCAGATTTGAGTCCGTTAGATTACAAGATATGGCAACACTTGGAGGAAAAGGCCTGCTCAAAGCCTCATCCTGATTTGGAGTCACTCAAGGCATCCTTGATTAAGGCAGCCGCCGATATTGACATGGACCTCGTTCGTGCTGCGATAGACGACTGGCCGCGCAGAATAAAGGCCTGTATTCAAAATCGCGGGGGTCATTTTGAATAAACTTTATTACCATAAGAATCTATGTTTTATTAAGTTCATTTTGTTATATAAATGTTTACATAAATAATAAACATGTCTAAATTATTACATATTGCACATGTGACAGAACTTATGACCTGACTGTGTATAAAAAAATTTTGCTGTGACTGCGACATCGATTTTAATGAAACATAACTACATAATTCGATTAAAAGAAACTATTTTTGGATTTCACCAAAACCGGCAAATATTAGTATAATAAATTTATGCCAATACTGATCCTTTAAGATGACCCACCTGTATTGCCTCTATTCCAGGTTATTTTCTAAGGAAGAATGTCTTCGTCAAGACCATGTTTATTCAGTCAATAACTATTGAGTTTATCTTTTGTCGAAACAACATTTTAATGCTTCGTGGGTGAAAACAAGAAAGATATCCCGTTTTATTGGTGTTCTTTTGATTCAATCGCATCACATAAAGTGCATGAGTCACAAGGATAGTTCTGAATTACTCGATTGACGTCGTCCGAACTATCAACAGACACTGCGAGTTCTGGACTCCTTCCAAATGCAATTCAAAGATTGAGTTAATAAATTTTCAATGGTAGTTGTGATATGCGAAGATATTTCCTCAGAGGGTAAATTTGGTAAACCAGAGATTTTAACCAGTTTCGTTTGGGTGACCTGCCTCACAATTTGTCGCCAGTCTTCTCTGATGCTTTTCTGGGATGTGATTAAATCTGGTCTGATTTAATCCTACAGCAGCACTCACAATTCCATAATGATCACATATCCTGCTCGCAGAAGATGAGATCGACAACGGATTAACACAAACCACGAACGCAAAAAATCGTACCCTTTTTTGGCGCTGCATCGCCTGAATATTCGCCAAGTTTTTTCCCCGAAAGCATCTGAAAGGCTTCCTAGGTGAGGATTTGTTTGGGCCGTCGCTCACAGCGCGCCTGCATTATTGAGTACCACTGAGTAGCGAGACGGGACGTGCGGGGCGGGTTTAAATGGGCGAGTTGGGTGGACGGTTTGTTGGGATGGTGGGAAATCACTTTACTGCAGAGTAAGTATACTGCACAAAGCAAAGTATTAGTATGCTTGCTGGCTGTGATTTACGTAACGGGGAGGCTCATGACTACCAAGAGAACTAATATTCTTGTTTAGTGCAAGACAGGATTCATGGCCAGAAGCAAAAGAGGAAATCGCGGAGGTGCTGCCGTATTTTAATGGATTAAATAAAATCTAATAAGCCATTTTCAAGCACGAGAACTGGCTGAAAAAGTACTGGAATATTGTGGCAATTAACGGATAAATTATTTCGAAAAACATGTTCAGAAACTAGAAAATAAATAACCAGAATGATAAAGGTGTACAAAAATATATAAAAGGTTTTATCATAGAACTATTTCATGCGATAATTTTATAGGAACATTGGATTTTGATTGTGGTAAATAAATTATTAGTTGATAGGTGATATTCAAATGGCTACAGCTTACGATATTCAATTATCTAGTCATAGTAGTAGTTTAGTAGGTAGTAGTTTTAACTGGCAGTCTAGTGAACAGTAAATTAAATAACTACCTGCTAATGTAAGAATATAATAAGAAGCACAGATTATAAAGTATTGTAATAAATACTTAACAAACACAAATGGACATGAAAATGGATTGATTATCCCTAATACTGCAGGGAAGTGCGTTCCGCAGTCGGATAGCCCATAGATATACGAGTGTTTCTAAGCTGCAGAGAGACAACGCCCTTCCCACTACACTCCACAATATATTAGATTACACTGATTCTGATGGAGATCGTATTGTCCAATGTGATACCTTGCTAATTGAATCCAGGTTGTTGGCCCACGCTCCATTTTCCCTTCTTTCGGCCACACTCACATACTCACATACTTGCCCATATTGGTATTCGAGTCAGTTCGCTCACGTAAAGCCTGCACCGCTCGCGAGTGGTACTCCAGGCCCCTAGTGTCTGTCGCGCCAGACACACACATTCCCAGACTCACATACAATCAGCAATCTTACCTCCTGCGCTCAAAACATACCTTAGAAGAACGACTTACGACTTAGGTCTCCTAACCTAGGTGAGGGAGTAGTGGGGTCTGTCAATTTTGGATACCTTGGTTGCGGTTGAAATGTATTCTGAGAAGTGCTAGAATAAAGCAAGTGTTTGGAATATAGGTGAGGTAACATGGAAATTTATTTACATATCGCATATTTACATTTTAGATTTCTGAAAGTAATAATTCAAACAAAATTAGAATATGTTCAATTAGTTAATAATCATAATAATATTCATTTATTTCAGACATTAGTCCATTGTGTTAGTAAAAATATCTTCTATTCTATTGTTAGTAGTTTCACCCTTAAAAAAAAACAACAACAAAAATAAATAAGCAAATACATAGATTAAATCTCTAGATCCTGGTGTGGAGCTACACTCAACATTTTAACATTGGGGAGTCCCACCGTTCTATGAAGACACTCAGGATCCTGTTGGTGCTGCCGCGGAGGCGCACCATCATGGAGCCGCTCCGTTTTCTCATTATAGCATAAAAGTCATCCGTAAGCGCCTACGCAAACATTCCAGAGGTAATGCAAAACCGCGGCAGTCGCAGCTGAACCCTGAATGCGTTATTATACAGGACTCGCAGGTCGCCATATGCCCGCTGCGTAAAGTCGACCCAAAGGCTGCAGGTGTAAAATGACTGACAGTATGCTTTAAAAAGCGTGATGACTACATTTGTACACCTTACAAACCTTCGGGCCAACATATTACAGCGGACAGCCAGCGACCTGCGTTCCCTCTCTAAGTCCATATTGTCCCTAAGATCCTCAGTGACCCAGTGGCCCAGGTATTTAAACTTCTGTACCCTAAACCGAGGTCTACCACAGAGTGAGACTTCAGGCATATTATTGGTTCAGGCAAAATAACTGCGCCAGATGACTACCGCTGTCGCTGGGTAATTTTCCCAGAAGATGTTATCTCGCTGTACGGTGAAGCTCAGCTGTTAGGTTCAGATATTTATTTTTAAGATAGGCACTATGTAATTAGGACTATAAAAATGAAAAATAGTTTTTCCCGTAATGTATTCGTAGATTAGGAATTTATCTGTTTACGAGTAGAACGAGTTCACTGTCATGATGTCAGGTAAATACGGAAAGATGTTCTAAATAAAAATTCTGGCAGTCGGATTGGCCACACCCGATACCTTTCATCAACACCTTAATGAGCAAGCTTGGCAGAGAATGATCTGATTGTGCTTGATTCGGAGTGAGTGTCTATAACCCTCGGAGGGGACTAACTTACTTAGCGGCGATGAGCTAGCCCCCTGGTAATGAATCACTGACAAAACGTGGGCAGAATTGTGCCTCTGACGACCTTACGGGAAATGGCGTGATGCTATATTTATATATAACTTGATCACTCTTTTAAAGTCACGAGCATAGATGGTATACTGGAGATTGTTAAAATCATCTGTAGATGCCTGGCCTGATAAATAATGAACAAATCGAGTGTGTTAAAATAATTGACTTCATCACACAACATAAAACAACAGTTGTAAACTTGTGAGGCTTGAACGCGTGAGCTATAAAATTAATTAGGCTATGCTGCCACGATAGATAAAAGTACCGTTACATGGGGCCGTAAAATATGCGATGCGAGAGCTTGATTCCACTTCGACACTATGGTATACATGGAGTTTAGAAGAGACGAATGCTTCATCAACATTTTAGGTTCGTATTATTATGGAGAAACAAACTTGCTCATATTTTTAACCCTCTACTAGTATGTTGCGTCGTTCACGTAGCTCTATTTGGCAGATTTCTGTATAGAATAATATCTAGGTAAATAGGACGCAAGGGGGACGAAGGCGGTAACAGAGCGGCTTCCCAGTACCGTGAGGCGTCCAGCGGGCAGACTACCGGCCAGATGGACGGACGATATCATCGCACGCAGTGACTGCGGAAGGCTCAGGACCGGGGCAGATGGCCTGGAAATGAGCTGAATTATGATGATGATGAAGAACATAAAGTGCAAGCTAGATGGAGTGTGTCGTTATGGAGAAGTCATCATCATCTTGCTGAGCCCACATCAATCCACTGCTGGGTATAAGCCTTTTCTTTACCGATCATCACGGTCCATGCTAACCGCACCCATCATCACATTTAGTCAAGAAAAGCAGAGACCTACATTTTAAGGACACAATATATTATCATTATGCAGGTAACTTCTGAAAAACGAAGAGGAGAATCGTAAGCTGTAGCCATTTATAGAAGACGTAAGTTCACCAGTAGACTGCAGTTTGAATGGTGATTATTGCTACCGAAGCTACGTTTCACGAAGTTCAATACCGATTCCTACAAAGTTCCTATAGATGACCTCTGTGGCGCAGTTGTTGGGGCTCTGCCTGCCATGTCAGAGGTCCCGGGTTCGATCCCCGGCTGGGGGTAAAGAAAAAAATCCCTAGGTCTTGGATGTTGATATGTGTGTGACATCGCTGTTCCTGGTTCCCACGACAAAGGGTATCCTAGTGTGGGGCCAGAAGCAATTTATGTGCCTGCATGTAAACAGTAAAAAAAATAGCCATAGCCTAACTAATATGGTCGGCGGTAAATCGGCTCTACGAAAACATCATTTTTATTGTACAGAAAAAACTGATGAATGACTTACCAAGGATTTGACGCCTTAGCCGTTTTTTTTGTTGGAGGGGAAAAAATGGAATCACCCATGACAAGGAGTCAGACCTCCCTGCTATGTCCGGGTCCCCACACATTGAGCGGGCATCATCTCGTGTGGTATACGGACTAAAAATAACCATTTGTGTTTTACAGTTATCGATATTCGATTTTACTCCAAAGCCCTAAGCGATACCTTCTTTATAAGTACCCTGGATCTTTCTACATTAAAGAAACTCCTTCGTCACCTCTTTGAGTTCCTACCTCCCTGTAGGCAGTACACACTCAAGTATGAGGAGTGCGCGCCGCCATTGTCACCTCAGACAATGGACAGCGTTATTTATGCTTGTTTCCGCGTCATTTCACGTCATTATCCGCCCTTTCGGAACTTGACTCTCTGCGCCGGATTTTCTGATGTAAATTTAAAAATAACTTTACTTAAACGGCTCAAGATCATTTAGTTGCACGACTCACATCTGTATTCGGAAGCTGTAAGTCGTCTGGATTGAAAAAAAAAACTCGCGACTTTTTCTTAGAAATTGTACCAATCGTACAGGCAATGTGGTGTAAAAGGACACACAATATTATGACCCAGGTCATGAATTAGCCACATTCAACCATTCAGCTCAGCATCTAGCAGCTATGCCGATGATGACTCAAGTCAAAGTTATGTAAAAACAACACAGAAAACCACAACTTACAAAGACAAAACCGATACTAAGAACACAAAGCCTAGTCATTTAATTACTACTCAAATTATAAATGAAAACAAATTGAAGGAGTTCTAACCGAATCCAAATAATACAAGATTAAAAAAAGAATCTAGCCTCCTCAATTTGGCATCGCGTCTTGCGATACTATTTTTAATGGATAAGCGTAAAACCAGCCCATTTAATGGTGTTCATATTTGCCCCAGCCAAGTCGCCAGTAGTCTGGCAGGCTTCCTATCAGATAGTGGGATAGACGACGGTAGTACTAGACATGGCTTTTGTGTGATAACCCAGTTTTTGGTATGAATGTTCTGTACATGACATTCGAGATAACAGGTAGGTATACTATATGTAGGGTAGGTATACTTACTGGGTTGGTCTTGTTTTTGGCTGGATTTTGGTAAGAAGGCTAGATTCTGAGTTATCACGGAAATTAACTATGTGTATATACAGTCGGAGAAAATTTGGTTGTTTTAGTATATATACCTAAATAGGTTCTATCTATAAAAACGGTTCAGACTCCACAAGATCACCAGTCTCAATGCCATATCAGTAGTAGGACTGCCGTAGCAATAATTCAGTGACGTGCTGAAGTAAAAACGTGTTTAAAATAGCGGTTTTATAAGATAAAATGATCCTCAAACCCAGGCCATTATAATCACTTAAATTAGCTTTCTAGATCTACCGCAGACTTCTGTTACTCAGTAGCCAGCCTTTATTGATTACGAGCACCCGAGGGTACACTGATAAAAACTTTATACAACTACCCACAGCACTGTTATTTAAGCGGGAATTTCTTCAGATAAACTCTTTGGTAGATAAAAGTTACTCTATTATTTCAACTTATCGAGGTTGTAGTTTCCGGCGGTTTTTCGAAAAACCACTTCCCGAGTATTTCGATTCCGCCCTCTAAATTATGTGTAGCGTTGTGCGGAAGCAACGTTACAAGTGCGGTTATCGCTTTTCTACCGTTGCGAAGATTTATTTTTGAAGTTAGATGATTTATTCTGTGTGTTGCATTTCATTTCCGAACGTTGTGGGTTATTAAAATTTTCGATTTCCAATTTGTTATGTAAAGTTAGTCGTCTCAGTACAGCGAGTTACAAAGCCAGTAAATTATGAATTGACTCATAGTTAGTTTTGGTTTACTTAGGCTATGGTAGCAGTCCAAGTTCTAGTCCATCCAACATCACTAGGTCAGTGAAGTCTGTAAACTATATAGTTTAGGTGTACCTTAATGTATAATGAATGAAACTTAATTAGACATTTATTATTTAACAAATCAAGTCTATCAGTGTTCTGTACTTTCATAAGCCTGCAAACATAATGCACAAATGGCCGACCACACGGACTGCTACTCAAATAAAGTGTCGCTTAAATCTCATTCTAACGCTGTTTGTACCAAGTAATAATAATAATAGTGATAATAATACTTTGGACACATTTACACACATTGATTTAGCCCCAAACTAGGATTCCCTGTATCTTGGGTACTAGACAACGATACACATACATATATAGATAAATATTATACTAAGATAGATAAACAACCATGACTAGGGCACAAACATCCGTTATCATCAAACAAATATTTGCCCGAACCCGGGACCCTTGGTTTCGTAGGCAGGGTCACTGCCGACTCAGCCATTCGGGTCGTCATCGAGCAAGTGACATTGAGTCGCCCAACTTTATCAGTTTTTAGTTACTATAAAACGCTCCTCATTCACTTAAACAAGCTAGGTCAGTGACTATTCACATGTTCAAAGGCCAAGCTAATAACAGACCAAACAATGTAATTTTTGTTGTGTTAACCCCCCGACAGACAGTCGCGTGACAATCGACCATAAAAAAGACACGTCGCCCGATTACAACATGTTTATTCGCTGAAAAGTTTATCAAAGCTGTCGACAACGTGATAATAACGGGTTGTTACCATTGATTTTATATTTGTTAACGAGTACTCAACAACGGTATTGCGTTGTTGTTTTGCACCTAATGTGTTTATTGTAGCTTGTAAGTGGAGTTGTGTTTTAAAGTGGTTTTTGTGGACAAGACTATTTTAGTGGCTACGATATTTTTGATTCAGTTTTGTTTATTAATATAAAGTTCAGAATGCAGTGTTTTAATTATGATTAACATAGAAAATACAGTGAAGAAACCTTCTTATCTCCATATATGCGGCGAGGGGCTAGGCCTCTGTCACTCCGTATGGCAAAAACCCTATGTTTATTCCTGCTTAACTTCGTCATTTCTATAAGGGGAATATTAAACTGCACATTAAAGATACTGATTTGCACAAAAAATATCAGGGCAAAATGCTGCGGTAGCTTAGGTGAAGGCTTAGCCCCTATCTTTCGTGTTAGGTTGAACATTTAAGAACAACAAAAAATACTTAAAACATAAACTTAAGTACACATAAAATATTTAAAACATAAAAATTGTTTTTGTTGATCCTTTTTTGGTGTGCAAATCAGTATTTTTGATGTGCGATTAAATACTAGCCTTTCTATAATAGCACAGTCAGGTAAAAAAGGTGCTAAGGTGCTAGATTTTTAGATCACCTAGGTACAACAAAAAACTTAAGCCACAACTGCGAGAAAGATCTCAGCCTGGAGAGTCAGTGTACTTTCAGATAATAAAAGCAGTCACATTCACCTGTGATTTATGCTACGTCTCCGGGCCCGTCTGACTTCGCAATTACTTTTTATGTAGTCGGCGTATGTGCAATGTAACATATTGTCCTTCATGTTTTCTTATAACGTTTTCCTATCTGCTTTAGATAAAATAAATAAATGTTTGTCTGTTGATGTATTTCGGAGTTACAAGTTACTATTTATTAAGGAATTCTTTGGAGCTCAAGTAGTCAGTATATTTAAATGGAACGCAACTTAACGCTTCGCAATCGCATCGTAATATTTCAAACTTGAAACCAGTTCAGTATCTTTGTAATTTACTAAACCTGACTCCATCCCAATTATAACCTAAAAATATCTTCTAACTGCATATAAAAAACCACAAACACTGACTACCAAAAATTATCCGGTCCCCAAAACGGTGTTTCATTAAAGTGACATATTGTATCATTAATTTCGGGACATGCAAGAATAAAGTAGGATAAAAATGAAAGGGACGGCTACATGTGTCGTGATATACATCATGGCGGTGGGACAAAAATAAAGGACGTTTTGATATATGCGTTTGAGTAATATGTGTGGATAATATGGGTGAATGCGTCAGAAATAGTGAGTCTAATTATGATTGTCAGATGCGATCGTCGGCGCCATAACTTGTTGCACTGTCCTTCGAGTAGTGAATGAATATACTTATGAGTATTGTTAGTAGCTGCCAGTTTAAATTATGACTAGTATCTAGAAACAGATTTTGCAGTCACATGGGTCGTTTTTAATTGGGAATGCTTATTCTTGGATTAATTGAACACGGCGATTTCTCAGAGACGAAATGCAAAGTTGTATGTAAATAGCAAAGTATACCAAACTTATCTTACGTTGTATTGATTCATTAAAGTATGCACTGTTGAACAAATCAACGATCAAACTTGTTGACGTAATATGGAACAGATAGCTTTTGTCTAGCCTTCAAAGACAAGTTGTAACTACGAGCAGTGTTGAGTCTTATAATACATAATTAATACAAACAAAATACGTAATTATTACCCATAATTTGAGGAGATTTCACTGGCGTCAACAAGAAAATAGTATTTGAAACAGAAGCCAATGGGACAAAAATATCTGGCAACCCTACCAATGGCACCCGGATAAGCTGAGGACCGTTCCACCGTGATTCCTTACTGAGGACCGTTCCACCGTGGTTCCTTACTAGTATGTGTTGTCCTCTACCAATGGCACCCGGATAAGCTGAGGACCGTTCCACCGTGGTTCCTTACTGAGGACCGTTCCACCGTGGTTCCTTACTGAGGACCGTTCCACCGTGGTTCCTTACTGAGGACCGTTCCACCGTGGTTCCTTACTAGTATGTGTTGTCCTCTACCAATGGCACCCGGATAAGCTGAGGACCGTTCCACCGTGGTTCCTTACTAGTATGTGTTGTCCTCTTTTAACACACTTTGTCAAATAATGCTATTTGCGTACTGAGTAAGTTCTGAAATCTAATTTACAAGCACTGAAGGCACCTTCAGACCATTTGATATATATTACATCTCAAGATGTAATTTTTTATCGCTAACCATACATGAACTTTAATCTATATTACTCCATAGACAAAAATCCCGTGACGTAATATATAGCTCCATAATGGGCAGGTCAGTCAGAATACCGCGTCCTTTCTTCATCCCAACATGCAGGTCGAACATCAGCGCCAATAACCCCATGCTTCGAATGTGTCGTCGCTACAATGAAGTTGTGGCCACCGAAGATGATGTTCCTGACATCTGCCACGTCTCGTTGCCTTGCTTTAAATATAAAATGCGCAAAATCCTTAAGCAGGTATGATAAATCATTGATTGTACCAGATATCGATCATCATTTATTTATGTTTTTAAATTGTTTTTTATTTAGTTTTTTTAGTTCGATTTCATCTCTTAAGTGTAGAAAAATAAATTAAGTTTTTCCAATAGTTAAGTAGGTAATCTTTCCATTGTATGTAGTTTTTGTTTAGTTAGTTCTAGATTTACCTCACACCATGCTGTGTACACATACTTTTGGCGCTGGAGACAGCCCCTTTTGTACTTGTTTTGTTGCTGTAATTTGATGTATTATCTCTAGTGCTGTTTTGTGTACCTAATATAATAAATAAATAATAAATAAATAAATAAATAAATGTAAAACCGGCTACCCACTATAGAATATTATATTTGACGTATTCAAAAAAACCTAAGATTTCTTAAGTTCCCATAGCTTGAAGCTATCTTCACCTAACTTCAGAGCGTAATTCTGAGGACCCATTTTTTGGTAGAGAGCGCTCGCTGACCACAGAGCGAGTTGGTGCTGCACTAATTCCTGGCCACAAAGTAAACTCATTGAAGCTGTGTAACTGTGGTTCGACTCTAGATCACTGACATTATTTACACAGACACGTCACGGCTTCGCCCATATTGCGTTTGTACTAACTAATATTTTCTGAATTACAATTTATACGCACTAGCAAATATCTGAGAAGGAGCCCATTTTCCGGTCTAGAGGGCACTTCTGACCACAGGGCGTGGTGCTGCACAAATTCCCGGCCACAAAGCTACGGCCCTGAAGTTGTGTTACAGTGGCGAGGCGCGGGACAAGCCGCAGGCGCCGGGATATCAACAGTCGTGAGCTTGACTCTGTGACAGGTAGCGGTGGCAGAGGAAACAGCTATTCTATTCTACAGGTATTCGAGGAAACAGCTATTCTATTACATAGAGAGGAAACAGCTATTCTATTCTATAGAGAAGAAACAGCTATTCTATTCTAGCTATTAGAGCAAACAGCAAGGGTATGGAGGCTATTCCTTGAAAGAAATGTCCCTCTCTCGTGTCGATGTTTTCATCATAGACAGTTTGTTTCCGTCCATTGCTAGGTATTGCTGGCTGCTGGTCGACCAACGCTCCTTTTCTTTCATTAGGCCACTACTCAGTCCGGGATCCACCTCTACAGTTGATGTTTCGATACGAGTAATATCTGGCTGTAGCTGCTACGTCAAAAGCTCTTTCAATAAATTTAATGATTTCACCCCTCGCTCAGCTTAGGAATATTAACGCGTAATTGAATGCTGACCATTGAACCAAAAAGCTATGCAATTATAGCTTAGAAAATAAATTAACAATTGCAACGTTTCACCCTGTTCTGTGCATTTTAACTAGAGATATTTGGAAACACTGTACCATAACAGATTCATGTTTAGGCTGACTTAATATTTTATAGAAAAACTATATACTCTTATTAGAGTTGTCATAATTATTTCGCATGACACCTGATTTGTATGCCAAATCGCAACATTGACATAACCCAGTCCTTACGTCGTATTTAGCACCGCATAATGTATCAAACTCAAACTCAAACTCAAAAGCACTTTATTACTGTAGATATTTACATATGCTTAGCAAACGTCATTTTTTGCCTCTTCTCCACATTGGACCACTGTGGGAGAAGAAGGGCGTAGAAACTCCCACAGATTTATTTTTAGATCTATTTTAAAAATAGGTTGTGCTTAACTAATACAATTATGATTTATTTTTATTTAATAAGCTGGAATAAATAATTACAAAATTATTAACAGCAAGGTCTGTGTTGAGCCAAATTAACCCCATACAGTCCTGTCATTTAAGTAATCTTGAACATTGTAATATCCCTTTTTTTTTTTGTATGTCATATGCAATCAAAATTTGATCTAAAAGCGTCTAGCATCCTTAAAAATGACAGTTTCACTGCTATCCGGATTGATGGTAGCGATACATATCGAGGTATCGGCCGTAGCCGCGGCTCCTGCCGACCGTACCCGAGACAGCTGCGCGCAGGATGTCCGGCGCGGCGCGGCGCGGCGGCCGGCGCTGAAACTTATTAATTGCTTGAAAGCACACCAAGCGTGTCGCGCCTGCGCTGTCCGCTTGTTGCCCTAACTTTTGTGCTGACTGTACTCTCGATTAACCTTTTGGAGAGTCAGGGCGGATGATGGACTTGCCTTTTACTACTGCTATTCAAAGTTTGACTACTACTTACAATAATTATGTATTTTAAATCGTTGACTTCCGTTGTCGTCATCGTCGAAATAGTTCTATTAAAACATACCTGACATCATCATCAAAATTTCAAAGTCTACGTTTATGCTAGCTTCCCCTAACTGTTCTATTTTCTTATGACCAAATCAAATATTTGCGCCAAAATATAGGTCTTCCTAATCATTTACAAAGTGAAAGTAGTGCACTCAACATAACCTAGAAAACGTGGTTTTGCATTACAGTGTTATAGTGCCGAAAACCGATAGTACAGTAGCGTTGCGTCGACATTAATATGTTGGTATCTTGTTACCGAACCGAGCATGCAAAATTAATGTTTCAGGGTAGTGGGACCGCTGATGGGATAAAACAGGTTTACATATCAAAGGAACAACATCGTGAGTGTTTACATAAACATTTATTTAGAGGCATATACATTGATTCTGGCTCCACACTAAGATAGCTTGTGTCGTGGGAAACAGAAACAGCGACTTTACACACTTATAAACTTACAAGATCTGGGGATTTCTTTTTCACCCTTTCCAGCCGGGACTCGAACCCGAATTTCTCGCTTGGGAGTAAATCTGATCTTCATAGTATTACCATGGCGATGGACTGGCCCCTGACACTCAAAATGGAGTATAACTAAAGTTGGGCAACAAACTGAGATCCTGCCAACCCGTGCGGGGAAAAGCGTGACGTGGTGTTACAAAACGGTGTAGTAATATTTTATGGAGTTGTTAGGGACATCATTCTGAACAACTTTTACTATGACAGCGGTTTGATCCAAGCAACTTTTTTTTTCTTTCCTCCTTACATTTTGGCCCCGTCGATCATCTGATCTGTATGTAGAGGTAAAAAAATAAAATTTTCCAGATCAAATCGGTATCCTAGAGAAAGTTGTTTAGAATGATGTCCCTAACAACCCCTTAAACTATGACGAAACCTTCCTTATACACCTGTATATACGCTATTAACGCTAGGCAATGTCATTCTTTATTTTATCACAGCAAACAATATTTATAAAACTTCATTTCATGTTGAAATAACTTTTAATATTTAATGTTGACATTCAAAATATAGGCAACGGCTCTATATAAACGGCAAAAACACAATGAAATAACTCGTATGTTTGCCTTGCTACCCGCGGGCAAATCGAGGGGATTGTGTCATTTAAACTGTGTAAAACGTAAAAAATAATGTCATTAATTTATTATTTTATCCGATTATTCTTGATTTTTTATTTCAATAATTAATGAAAACCATGGTGACACTTGTCGACTCAAATACAAATACAAATAGCTTATTTTATTTCAAAGAAAATTGTTTACATACATGGGATCTCCTTTTAAGAATTGTCAATACCTGTACCCTTCCCTGTACCCTCCCACATGACTTGATTTATGACATGACATGACTCTTTTTATAAATACTCAAGATCATATTGTTTTTGTGTTCTACATATAATTCGGTATCTTACCGTAATATTTTATTTTTAACTACTGTTGGCCTTTACAGGTGGCTTTTTGGGGTTCCGTACCCGAAGGGTGCCAAACGGGACCCTATAACGGGGCTCTGTCCGTCCGTCTGCTTGTCCGCCACAGTCAAAATCGCTCTTGGCCGGTTTTTTTTTGTGAGCGGGTATGTAAATACCATGTGCAATACAATCACAAATATACAAAATAAACGGCCACGTGCGAGTCGGACTCGCGCACGAAGGGTTCCGTACCACCGTACAATGGTGGGGATGGTGTGGAGTGAATAGTTTGGATTTTACATAGCAAAATGTTGTTTACAAAGTCATTGGTGCTACTTTCACACTCCATGTACGTAACCAGGTGCATTCATAAGTTTGAATTGAAAGAATTGTTGTATGGGATCCCCCTTCAATATTTATTTTATAATAATGTTTTTTAGTATTTTTTGTTATAGCAGCAACAAAAATACATCACCTGTAAAAATTCAACAGACAGCGGAGTCTTAGTAATAGTGTCCCGTTTTTACCCTTTGGGTACGGGACACTAATAAAACGAACAGTATAGGTAGAGGTTAAAACCTTGATAGAGGTGTTGTCGATTGTTATATCGAGTTGTTATATGTTGATTGTCTAACCGCCAGTTAAAATGTACGGCGTATAAGTTGACCCAAAATGGCGGCGTCTGCGGAGGTAAAAATGACTGTTTTAGATACATTTTACCCTGCGCAGACGCCGCCATTTGGTTCAACTTATACGCCGGGTACTACACAGCAATGATCTATAATGTCAAGGCGTGTGAACTGTCATGGACATTATGTACTCTAAAATAAGGCATTTTATGGACTGACTGATTTGACTACTCAAAAACCGAGGGTTTGGGATGTATCGCGATTTGGAACCCTATGCCATGGTAATAAAATTTAAAACCTGTAGCGGAAAAGTGGCGTTAGCTAACGCCGGTGGTAGCTGAGGGGTTAAAGATCGTTTCTGCAACTGGCTGTTAATGTATTGAAGTATACAGCGCTACTTAAATATAGAGGTGAGGTGTGAGTGTGCATCCGGACATGTGGTCACATACCACACTTGTGTGAATCATTCAACAAAATAAGTAGCACAATATATATGTAAATGCAAGATGGCGGCAAACACTGTCACTCGCAAAACTATGTACTCGAACAAATTTAAAACAAGGTTGTTACCACAACGTCTAGTGATGAATCAGTGCGGGAACCTAAACTGTTCCGCAAAATTACCATGACCGTCTTAAAACAAGTCTTGGTTATATTTAAATAAAACGCACTAAATATGGCGTATTGGAATGTCAATGGTTGTCATTGTAATCTGGGGGCACGGTAGTGCCCCCGCCAAGACGAGCAAGCGCAGCGCAAGCGCACTACCTACCTTTTTTCGAAGCGCCTCGTCGATTTTTAGAACCCTCACAACTTGGGTTTGGATTATAGCAGTTAAACAAAATTCTCGGGACCTTACCTTAAATTACACGGAAGTTCTAACGGTGATGGAAAACATCGTGTCAATTTCCATAGCTGCGACGATGGGCTAGCCCCCTTGTCAAAACTGGCTGATCGAGGGCGTGACGCATTGTCAGTAAAAAGTATCTGTTTTGATTTTGACTCATCTGGAAACTGCCATATTGCATGGAATACCACGTCGATACAAATAAAATGCTAACAGATTCCGTACGCGTCCACATCGAGTACAGTTTGCACGTCACAGCAGAGCGTTTTGAATAACAAAACAGATACGGATTCAGAGAGGCAATGAGTCATTATACAATTGATGTTTCCGTGTTTAGCTAAAGCGTTTGGTTCCATGAATACAGTGGTTTTGATTTGCAGAGTCGAGTTTGTAAATCTAAGCGACGAGGTACGATTTCAATAGTGATTTGTTCATGAACTGTCTTTATTTACGTTATCTTTAACTGATTTATCCAAGGCGATGGACATGAAACAACATGAAATATCAGTAATTGTTATTACGAGCAAAACCTGGTGCCCGAGTCTCTTTTGAAACACAAATAGCAAATGCAAAACTCAAAAACTGAAAACACTCATTGAGCGAAAAAGAGCTCTCGGAGCGAGGCAATCCTTCGGCAGACTAGACAACCGGTTTAGCTTAATGGGTAGTGACCCTGCCTACGAACCTGACGATCCTAGGTTCGAATCCCGGTAAGGCCAAATATTTTTGTGATGAGCCTGAATATTTATTGCTTTGTCTTAGTTGTTTTCTATGTATATACATATATATAAGTGTTTAATATGTTGTCTCCCTCTTTATTATACATATATCGTAGTCTTGTAGCCATAACACAAGCCTTGTTGAGCTTACTATGGGCCTAGTTCGATCTGTGTAACATTGTCCTCTAATATTTATATTTAATATTTGTATCCTATGGTGCGAGGCAATTTGCTATGTAGTTTCTGTGATTGCCACAACGCGTCAAGTGCGTTTTCATAAGAACCAGAACAAGAATTTCGCTATGTGGATGTTTTACAGTGACCACGAAGCGTTCGGTGCTATATTTTCTCTCGTTGAGCATTTTCGGTCTTTGAGCGTAACATATCGATTGTTCCCAAGGGCGCAAAATGGCTTACTTAGCTTGTCAGCGGCGCCTATTTTGTTTGGAGACGTCGGTCAATGCCAAAACGGGATTTTGCGCCCTTTGCAGCGATCGATACACTATTTGCTTTTTTAAATTTCATAAGAGACCAGGCTCTCTGGATTCGATTGTCGCTGGACCGAATGAGTTGGCAGCAAAGGAGGAGACTTATACCACGCAATGGGCAGGAACAACCTGATGATGTTATTTTCGCCTTTCTTCATTTCTTACATGTTAGCCAAAAAAACCGTCATCTTCATCATCGGAGGAGTCCCTATACTGAATTAATATTATCCTACCTATCTTCAACCCATAGTGGTGAAGGACTATTCCAAATTGTTCTTCAAATTAATCAAACATTAACCCTCAAACATGTATGGAAGTTAACAAAGCCATGGGCGGTCTTAAAACGCTTAACTCAACCGAGAGGGGATTCCAATATTGAGTTATGTCTCGAGGATGAGGAGTTAGGCTTTAAGTGGAGTCCAGCTAGAGTCTGCTACGATCCATCCACTGCTAGCAATTAAAAAGGCTATCTTATAATCGGTCTGTCAGTAACTCTGCCTTAAGATCCAGCGGCTTCGAACCCCAACTATGCGGAAATCCCTTATCTGGGGTGATGAGAGATGTCCCTGTTTCTGATTCCCGCGAAACAGCTTCTTTATCAGGCCAAAGGCATATTGTGCCTGTATGATAAAGTCAGAATTAAAGAAGAATCCTGTTTTTTATTTTTTTTTTTCTGTAGATAATTACATATACTTAGCAAACGTCATTTTTTGCCGCTTCTCTACATTGGACCACTGTGGGAGAAGAAGGGCGTAGAAACTCCCACAGATTGATTTTTAGATCTCTTTTAAAAATAGGTTGTGCTTAACTAATACAAAGATGAAAAAATTAATTGTTATTATTAATGGTTAGCTCTGCGTTAAGGTCAAGTATAGGCTTACCCCCAGTTTCTGAAAGAGCGGTCAAACATCCGATTAATCCAATGATATTAACAAAAGTTCGACAAGTTGTCTCATCTTATTTTCCTTTCGGAAACCGGGCGTTATTATTTTATTCCGACGTCTATGAATTTCTGACAAATCTAATGTTATTTTCTTTTGTTAAAGTAATACTGTAAGCACTGTAACTTTGTTAATTATTTTTATGCTGACTTAATCATAAGATGTATGGCTTATAAAATAAATAAGATTAAAAAAAAAAAACCTCTCAAGAGACAGCTCGTTATAATCGTGTCTGATTGGTTGATTTTTGGATTTGTAAGGGATTCAACCTTTTAATTAAGCTGACGCAAACTTTCTGGGTCTGGACTGAAAACCAGCGTCACAGGCCTCCTGTCACATTATCCTGAGGCTGAGTCCTTTTGCTACCGCGGCATGGGCGTGCACACGGCAGCAAAACCATTCACAAGTTGCCAGCACGTTTTGATGATATTTCTTTCTTTTATATACGTTAGTTTTGTTTCAATGTATTCCTTTCATATTCTGTAAACAAGAACATTTATAAAACATTGCTTCTGGCCCCACACTAGGATACCCTGTGTCGTGGGAACCAGAAACAGCGACGTCACAAGCATATAAACATCCAAGACCTGGGGATTTTTTTTTCTTTACCCCCAGCCGGGTATTGAACCCGGAACCTCTCACATGGTAGGCAGAGCCACAATCGCTGCGCCACAGAGGTCGTCTATGTGTGTGTTTGTATCGACACGGGAATTATTTGCAATTAATTATATTCTGTTCTATTCTTAACTCCTAGATGTCAGGGAGTAAAGGATGATAAGGCTACAGTTAAAGGCTTACTCTTATCTCCATAATCTAAATGTACATATTGGTGAACGGTAAGGGTTGATAGGGGCTAAGCTCGATGTGTGGTACTTAAAGACGCTATCGAATCGGCAGGTTTACTCCCATGCACTCCCATTCGCTCTTCCTGCACTGTTAAGGACAAGGTCTTAACCTGGTTTGCTAGAAAAGTCTCCCATTAGCGATAAGCTCGCTTTTGTGCACTTCATGTAAACTCTTGTTTTTTATACGATTTGTGTGCGATAGAAAATATGAATTTTGAATAGCTAAAGTACATCCCATATTACTTCCGTTAAGTTGGCTGCAGTGCGCAACTGAAAAAAATGGGGAAAAGCAATATCCGGTTGCCAGACTCAGACCACATTTCCCGACGGGTATGTAGTAGCCAGATGGTACAACTACGAAATAAAGTACTAGTTACTTGAGATCCGGAAGCTCCTGTGCGACGTAGCAACATTTTCAAAATCACCTTTATTTAGTTTAATTTGAAGTAAACTGGAGAGTTAGCTGGCTGTCAATATTGCATTATCTTTTAAATACCTACTTGTTTTTACTACTGTTTTGATGCGTTGATGATTTGGGGTTGGTATTCTATTTCAGTCACTGATAAGATGCATTTACCTAACTATTGACCCAGCGAGCAAGCGTCTAGTTTCGTGACTAATATGCCACAATTTAAATAGGCGAATATCCAAAATTCAGTCAATTTGAACCAATAGATTGAAAACGACAGCCGTTCAAAGTTCCGTCATTTTGTCACTGACTGACTCATCATCGAGGGGTGGTGGGTGAGGGAATTTTGTATGGAGGGGGTTATAGGATAACCTACGATGGGGGTTGTGGGTGGGGAAAAGGTGTTAGGTGAGGAGAGTTAGGTTCTCTCCAACATAGGTGGGTTGGTTTCAAAACTCTGGAATGGATTGGCTAAACCAGGAGAACAAGAAAAGTGTCTACTGTGTTCACAGAAACGCTAGTTTAAAGCTAGCAACACTGATTTAATTGCAAAGGGAAAACTTACATGAAATACATCAAACATACTTTGAATGTGTCGTGCCTATGAGGCAATGATGTGATCACAGGAGAGGTTGCTACTTCACCTGTACCATCCATCGCGGTGAAATATGTGACATGCAGTAACGGACTTGAAAGGTCCCGGCATACGAGATAACCAAACAAAATTGAATACCCACCATGCAGAACAGTGTGAACAGGAGATACTATCGGATGTTGATAATAGTAGTTTATGTGACTGCTACATAATGGAGGGCATTAATACTCAAGGGTGGGTTTATGAAACGAGCCGAACTCGAGAGTTTTCATGCCCAATTATGTACAGTTACATACACTAGTTTATCTACACACATATCATAAGCTCTCTTTGATGTGTTCAGGAACCGCATTTTCAACCGGCATTGTGGCATTGATCATTGCTCTGCAGTTGTTTAGCTTGTTCAGCAGTACCAACTTCACAGACGGCGGCACAGAGGGGCGGCACGCAGGTGGGCTTGGGCGTTTGAAATTCGAATGTCATAATTTGACAAATTTTGGTACATTATGGTCATAATGTACCAAAAATCAGGTAAGAAATGAATTTTTACCAAGAAGTTTATCATTATGCTGGTCGTAACGCGTGGTTTTTGGACGCGGAAAGAGGGTTTATGATACGTGTGTAGATAAAGATATATAACAATCTGCCACAGGCATAAAAAAATCTGCCACTGACTCTTTTTAAGTGGATAAATATTTCTACACCATAGATGAATTTTGACTGAGAAATGTAAATATTAATATAAGTTAAGTGGTGGTGGTTTTTTTATATGAGTAAGAATAATTTTGACATTTTACATAGGTACTTAGAATACAGGTTTTTTATAGAAATGAATTTTTAGCTTATATTGTTTTAATATAATATAATATATATTTGCATGCCTAATTAGGTAAAATATGCAGAAAAACATAATCTTAGTTACATCTGATATGTACCATATTTTAAGCAAACCAATGTATTTGTCTTTGGCACAAAACGTGTCGCTCGTGCTCGTTAGATGGGAATAAGCCGAGTAGGCACCTAGTTTGATCGAGAAGCGGTTTCGCTGAAGGGTCTCAGCAGATATAGCGAAGGGTTAGGAAAATAGAGCCCTTACAAATAATAGATGCGCAGTCGTACGTGATTGATTGATTGGGTCGTTAGACTAATACGAATATGCTTGGTTGGATGTGATAGGAAGGATATTTGGATACGAATATATTTACTTATAACTAGCGAAACGTGAGGGCAACTGTGCATCTGACACCCCGGAAAGGAAAAGGTGATATCTATTTGATCAGACCATCATCAGCATCGGTCGAACGATCGGTCCAAAATATATGAAGATGTCAAAAATGAAAATCTTTCTTTTTTTCTGGATTCCCTAACCGGAGGCTGCCAAACGGAACCCTACTACTAAGCCTCCACTGTCCGTCTGTCTATCCGTCCGTCCGTACGTCAGCGGGCTCTATCTATAATAAATAATAATAATACCTTGGACACTATTTACACACATTGATCTAGCCCCAAACTAGGATTCCCTGTTCCTTAGTTACTAGACAACGATACACATAATTATCTAGTTAAATATTATACTTAGATAGATAAACAACCATGACCAGGGTACAAACATCCGTTCTCATCAAACAAATATTTGCCCCCACCGGGACTCGAACCCGGGACCCTTGGCTTCGTAGGCAGGGTCACTTATTCAAATATCATAGACATTTCGCGGCTCCCTCATTGTTATTGCTGGCGAAATTATCAAAAGCAAGGTCATTGATATCTGGATATTGACAAATTATTTCTCGAATATCGAAACCTTTTGCATAAATTTACTTTACTTACTTTTTTACTCTGTGATTCATTTGTGAGTAACCTAAGGTGAACGAAATTATTTGCATACTTTAACTTTAATAACTTTTACTCTGTGATCCATTTATGAGTATCTTCAGATGAACGAAACCCTTTGCTTAAATTAACTATACTTACTTTTACTCTGTGATACAAACACTAAACAAAACAAACAAACTTAAAGCACTCTCTGCGTGGAACTAAAGTGACAGTTTGCTTCCCCATTTGGACTGGTTTTCCATCAGGAGCCTGGAACTGCTGGGTAAAGGCCTCCCCATGTCATAACCACAATTCCATCCACCCTGGTAGAAACGTATCCAGGTCGTCCCGCCATCTCCGCCTCGGCCTGCCTCTACGCTAGCGTTCAGCTTGTGGCATCCAGTCAGTGACGATGTTCGCCCATCTATCTGGATGCATGCGAGCTTGGCGGTCTGCACGCTCACATCAGCAATGCCAGTCAAGGAACCCAGTGTCGTGTTCCTGACGTGATCCATGCTTCGAACATTTAAAATGCTGCGCTCCATGGAGAAATATCAACACAGCGAAATGCAATCGTAAAATGATGACAACATTCACGGTGATGCAGTGAATGATATCATAATTGTGACACATTGGCTATGTAGATATTTCTGGATGTTTATGAATTGTAGATCTATTTGAGTATTTTGCGTCCTCACATACATCTGATGCTGACATTACAAACTCTATATATATACATACATCATAGCCATCGCAAGTAACAATTTAAAGTACCAAGTTCCAACTCATTAATTAATAATAACTGGATTAGCGTACGGGCGTGAATGTAGGGAACCCTTCATTATGGTGATCAAGGTTTGCACTTAGATCGGGTCCTGGTGGGTCTTTAGTCGGTAAATAGTATGTCGTGGTGAGCCGACCGACAGACAGACTGTCGTTAAAGAATATGTATGGTTTAGTAAATAAATTATTTAATAAATTAGGCTGGAGATGAAGTACTAGCTTTCCCGGCAGACGTATTTCATCTATTGACAGAAGCATAAACTGCACCAAAGATACATCGATTAATCGACCGTTTGCTTTGCGATTTCGCTATTTTCACGTGAATACCTAAGATTTCAACGAATAGTTTTTAAAAAAGATTTGGAAGACCAAATAAGTCCAGCCGCTTGCGAGTTTCGCGGTTACCAACTCATTAAGTTATTCATTTTCATAATATAGATGTCACACTTGCTAATCGCAGAGCTAACAAACTTAACTCGATAACTCCTAGCTAGCCAACAAAGCGTCAAGTATTTTACGATTCCCATAAACATGGGATGCTTCCCGTTCAATCATGGGATGGAGACAGAACGCTATGGAGCAACCCAAATAATAAAAACCTACCATAAATCACTGCGATGGAAAGTGTTGAAGTGCCCCTCTCAGCTCTACTTTATGCCGTTCAATACATTTCCTCTGTTCAAATCCCCATGGTTACGAAGAAATTCAAATTTGGCCGATTTCCATGAATAAGAAATAATAATAACAACCCTAATACTTGATATGTTATCTGAAGGGATGTGACCGGTTGTTTTCTTTTTTGGTTGTTGCAGTTATCTGACTGAAAAGAGTGTTAACATTAGATTACATTTTTACCGTGAAAAAATTATGCTGGCTTAGAAATTGGAACCTCATAGTCATAGTCATAGTCATAGTCATTTATTTGCTTAAAATATGGTACATATCAGATGTTACTAAAATTATGTTTTTCGCATCTTTACCTAATTAGGCATGCAAATATATATTATATTATATTAAAACACTAAGCTAATAATTCATTTCTATAAAAAACATGTATACTAAGTATCTATGTAAAATGTCAAAATAATTCTTACTCATTTCAAATAACTTAGCTTAATTATTATTAATCTTTACATTTATCTGTCAAAAAAATCTTCTATGTTGTAGAAACATTTATCGACTAACCATTTGTGTAGGTGGTTCTTAAAAAGAGACAGTGGTAAATTTTTGAATGCTAGTGGCAGATTGTTGTATATGTTTATCAACATCCGATAGCAACTCCTTTGGCAGAAGACTGTTCTGCATGGTGGGTTGGGTATACAATTGTGTTTGGGTATCTCGTATGCCACGACCTCTCAAGTTGGGAGTATTTTGTAAATAGGTTCTGGTGACTATGTACAAAACAGGCCATTTCAAAAATATAGAGACTTGGCAGGGTCAATAATTTCAATTTTATAAAGAGAAGTTTGCAAGAATCTCGGGGCTTTGCATTGCAAATAGCTCTAATGCACTGTTTTTGAACTATGAATGCTCTATTTATTTCCCTAGCATTTCCCCACAGTATAAGACCATACCTTAAAACGGATGCCACATACCCATGATATGCCATTAATGCTGTTTGTGTGTCAGCAGTTTTTTTTAATCTATACAAGGCATAAATAAACTTGTTCAGTTTGTGGCAAACCATCTCTATGTGCGGCAGCCACGTGCAATGTTCGTCTAAGACAATACCTAAGAACGTAGTGGATGGTGTGTGTTGTATTTCTATGTCATTACAGCGTACATTTATGTGTTTGTATGTCATTTTATTATTTCTAAATTGAATGTAATTTGTTTTATTTAAGTTGACTTTTAGATTATTTGCGGCGAACCAATTTGTTACCTTGTCCATTGTCATATTTACATCATTTTCAAAATGTGTCTCTGAATGTGTTACTCCTAGAAAGGGCTATATTACAAGAAACTATAATCATGTGCGATTATAACCATCACCTGGATTATTGACGTCATTGCGATGCTAATCTCAAGTATCAGTATTTCAGGAAGATACACAGATAATTTACGCGGATATTAAAAGAATCCGCAACTTGTATTATTATCAGTCTTTGATTAAAGGATTGACTCGTACTACTCAGACTCAAAGTGCTTACTAGAGCTAAGTCCATCTTGTATCAAGAAGGTGTTGATCCATTACCTAATGAAGGTAGGTACTAGGTATAGTTATAACAATAATAATGTAGCCCATTAATGTCCCAACCGAGGGGCACGGGCCTTTATCCGGATACGAGTAAGATTAAGCCATACTCCACCACGCTGGCTCACTACGGGTTGATGGAGGGGTTTTACCACCACTACCACGCAGCGATAGTAGTCGGGACCTACAACTTAACGTGCCATACGAAACGCTGAACGTCCGATAATATACTTAAGATAAGTTAATTATCTCATTGGTACGTGATCAGGAATCGAACCTGCATATCCTGTGTGAGAAGCAAGCGTGAAACCCTTGCTACTACTGGGGGTACTAGGTTTACTCATAAAAATACAGTTCTCTACAAAGCTTTGATGTTGACTGAGTTATAGATCTAGCAACACTCAAATTACTCTTTGGTATTCTCCCTAATATCCTAAACGTTGAAGTGGCTGATCCGTCATGCAATATGTATGAGATGCATTTTACTTCATCGCTGCGTGCCACAATACATCATGGCTATACGTCACTCCGGATTACGATTGGACTTGCAACATTACTACTTGGGAATACAGGTTTATCGGTTTGACGAGGGTGATCCGAATAAAAGTTCTGAGTCTTCAAAGTCAATGTTCTGTCTTTCATCATAAAACGAGTGAAATTATTAAAGCGAAGACATTAAATAATAAGTTATTAGCAGGAGAATATGTCTCGGCATTAAATAGCAATGAAACGCAATTTTTTGTTACTTCTTCCACAAAATAAATAGGTACAGAAATCAATCTACATCAAGCGCGCTCGGGCAACGCACACATAGATACTGCTCACGGACACGATATCTCAGAGCAGTTCAAACCAGTGCGAGCGTGAGTGCCATCCGCTTGACACGCGCGACTGTTAATGCAAATAATGCAACAATGGAGCAACGGAAAAAAATATATTATAACTGTTCAGTGGACGGTTGTTTAAATTCAACATTAAACTATGAATTGGCGTTTTTTAAGCTACCAGTGGTTTCGGAAAGTAGCTATCTGCCTGTATTTCGATTGTTCGTTTTAACGTTATATGTATAGAACAGTTAGGTAGGTAGGTAAGGTCCCCGAATAATATATCTAAGATCGATTTAAATAAATAACAGTTGCCTATTTATCAATCAGTATATTAAAATAAGTATTAACAAAATTTTTGTTAGGTAAATTCACGCCACCTTACTTACGTAAGTTGAAAACATGTTTTTTTGTTTGTGTAGATATTGTGTTGTTTTTCATGTCATTTGACAGGTGTAAGTCTAAAACGGACAGAGCAATATAAATTTTGTAACTCGGGTAGTCCGTTTAGAAGTTATCAGGGATTTTCGATAGTGAAAATTGACAAACGTAAAATTGTGTAAGTATTTTTCTGATCTGTAAACTTTTTGTATTGTAATGCTTTCATTATTTTCGTTTCATTCTTCATAATAAATCATACAACTAGATAGGAGCGCCAGTACCACGACAGTTTTTCGTGCATAAGCCCTAGTTGACAACCCTAGAGCAATCGCCGAGCGTAGCTATGAAAAGTGAAGTACATACAAGTGGTTGACTTCTGTACCTATTTATTTTGTGCTTCTTCCTTGATTCGTCACACTAGGTAGGTTCATAAAAATAAAAGAGGAATGTCGCAATGGAGTTCTATTTTCCTAACAAACGGCACGTGTACATTGCGTTACTCATAGACTACCCGGAACTTTTTGACCTCATCGCATCGCGTAAATGACGCATTGTGACTACACTCTCATTGGTCACGTTCACAAGGCTTTCCTTCCCTGCCTTTAGGTCCATTTGTACAGTATTTAATTTTTGTGCCAATTCGACAACTTCCCATCATGACAAAGGTGTGAATGACAAGTTCCCATATTGACAACTTCCGAATTCGACCACTACCCATTTCGACAACATTACGGCTTTGAGTCAGTGGTGTGTACCCATTTAACCTTACACTACTTTAACCCCGAAACAAACGTGTTCTATTTCGAGCAGTAGAGGATAATTGACAAAGACTGGTTTGAATCAAACTATGCTGTATTGGTCCAAATGGCGTATGTAACTTACCATTCTCTCTCCTTGAGATATAACCAAAATATTGTGGAAGTGGGAAGTTTTCAAATTGGAATGTTGTCAACGTCCAAACGGGATTTTGTCAATATGGGAAGTTGTGGAATCCAAAAGTTGTCGAATTGGGAACTTGTCGTTATGAACCTTTTCGTAATAGAAAGATGTCGAAAATTAAATGGTCTACAGGATTCCATGTACTTTGTATTCTCGTAATATCATCTCCTATTTGACTGATTACAATATCTTTACATTTGATGTTGACTATAGGAATCTTTTGTAGTACTGGCATAATTATACACCTATCCGTTTCCATTAACAGCAACAAGTAAGTGCGAGTTAAGTAATACAGTAGCCATCAATATTAAAACCTTGAACAGTGACCAGTAGCCTACATCTTTCGGTACAGAAACGAATCAATACTAGAAATCGAACAGTCAATCTGTAGTCTCTAATCCCACTATTTGCCGGACCATTGAACCTTGATCTATTCTATACCCCGAACTCATGGCAAGTCTCATTGATAGAAGGGATTTCGGTATCAAACTTGCTGGTCAACTGAATGTGGTTTAGGAGAATATTATTGGCGATTCCGCTGCGGGCCTATTAGACCGTTTGACTGGATTGAATATTGATGCGGCGGCAGATGGCGGCACACTCGGCACATAATTAATTTCCTGGCTGACCGCGACTGTAGGAAGAGTGGCAGACTAGATCAGTAGGGTACTGGGATGGGAACTATTTACATATGGATCTCGTTACTGGGTTATAGAAAGTTCTAATTCGATTCGCAAAAGTTTTTATAGTTCAGTGCAAATATGTAACTATCATTAACAATACGGCTACATTGATAGGCTATGTCGAATGTTCAGGCTTCTAGATAAATAGGAGACGATAAATGTTAAAAGATCTGATTTTTTGCTGCCTAAACCGTCCCTATATTGCAGAGATATCGAGAGAAGAGTTCGCTCACTATTGCCTTACAATGACAGTTATTTGCACTGAACTGTGCGACATACATTAAAATTGAAAACATTGTTACCCAGTGCTTTTGATGTATCCAGGGACTACAGTGGTACCCCTACCTTAACCGGTTATCAAGCCGAAGAGTCTCGAGTTCGAAATAATTCGTCGCTAATAAGCGTGCTATCGAATTTCTACCAATTTGAACTATAAAAGGCACACCCTTCTGTAATATGACGTCGCGTGGGGAACCACCATTGTCAAACTTGCGGTGCTAGTGGAAACTGGAAGGAACAGACGTCATTAGAATCAAATTTGATTCTCCTCTGGGAACATGTGTATCTGGTGAAGTAAAAACTGAAAGGAGGGAGTTTTGGGGTGATGAGTAAATAAAACTTGTTAAATGCAGGGCGAGTAAAAATTCAGTTTGAGTGGCGAAGGAAAGTCTCTAAGGCAAATCACAAGGATAATGTTGTGGCTTAAAACATAATAAGCTTGAGAGTCGCATGACATCCGGCAAATCGCTACAAAAATACGCGCAAAATACCATTTCAATTGATTTTAAGATCATTTATTTATTTATTTTATTATCTTAAAAAAATCCACAGCTAAATATATGCATGATTAAACAGCTAATTAAACCTTAACTTAAGCCAATAATGGATTTAAATTCCTTAAGCTAAACATCATGACATTATACTGAGGAGGTTAAATAAGTATATACACAAAGAGAACAGTAAAATATGTTACTAAAAACAAATTCAATTATTAAATTATTAATTTTGAATGTTGAATGCACGGGTAAAATGTGTAGTGTGCAGTGTAGTGTAGTGTGGTGGTGTACGCCCCTGCTTAGCCCTATGACCGTAGTCTTGGCTCACATCGACCCACTGCGGGGCACAGAGACTGTGCAGACCTCGTTTAGTATACTGCAAGTTTCTTCACACCATTTTTAAATGCAACTTTTTCGGCGTCTACACGTCTTGTCAATCCCACATCTGTTTACCCAGCATCCATCTTTCGTCGCCCATCTATCTCTTCCTAGTAATTATTAAGAGCGGTAGCCTGGCTGCTCACTCGTAATTGGTGTGATCGTTCACGACTTGCGCTTAGGGGGCTGGGCTGTCCATTCGTCATTGGCAGAAGCTATTTAGTCAACAAGCTGAGAGGGACTGAAATCGTTTGAGTAGTTCACTAATTGGAGGCGATTGGCTTGGCGATGGAAGGTGAAAGTTCAAGTTAATAAGAAGTCTAGAATGGAAAAACATTACTTCGTTGATCAAATTTAGGACTTGTTGCAGAAATGTTCATAGGAATAACATGCTTTGAAACAGTGACGTTCTTGGAGGCAGTCTGTCATGCATAACATGTTACACAGACAGTAATGAATGGTTAGAACAAGGTTTTTTTCCTTAAAATACATGTTATCGGAGGAATACCTTCAGCGGAAGCATCTTCCTCTTTATGCTGCACATTATATCGATCGAATAATAGCGGTAAGGGAACTGCACCGCTAGTTGTTGCACAAGTAAAGTGCCGCTTAAATCTCATACTGGAGCACTCTATATATGACATGACAGAATGAAATGAGTGTCCCTCAAACTTTGTGTTGTCGGTAGTGCATCCGTGCGTAAGGTTTTTATTGTGATCCGAATAATATGAGTGTCATATAAAACTCATTGGTAGAGTTTTCGTGTTTGTAAAAATAAATAAAACGTGATTGAGGAAAACATTTTTGGCGTCCATTAATAGCAATCACACTCTTCGCAGAGCAGAAAAACGTAACAATTCGCTTTTAATTTGTCGGCACAAACACCTCGGACCGTCATTCATTTCGATAGTACTTCAAGCGGAAAACAGGACTCATCATTATACACGTTCCCGGGAAATGAAAAATACAGTTACGTGAAACTGTTTTCTGATTTTGAAGGGATGTCAAAGTGATAGATAGCATGCTGTGAGATCTAAGTACGGGTCGGACTCCCACATGAAGGGTTCCGTACCATCATACAAGAAAAAACACTAAATCCTAAATAATAAAACCAAAACAAGAAGAAAAAATATATGTGTTCTCTGGGAATCGAACCCGGAACTTCAAGATTGCGAAAACGATACGAAACCGACTGAGCCATCTCAAATTTATTAAGAGCAGCGAAATTTATGGTGATATTGAATCATGATGTTATGAGGTATTTCGCAGGGGCAGGGATAAAAAAAAGAACCCTTTTAATTTTCAAAATTACGTGTAGTTCATTATTTGTTGCTGCTTCAGCAACAGATATGCACATTCTGTGAAAATTTCAGCTCTCTACCTATTTCGGTTAATCCGATAGAGCCCGGTGACGGACGGACGGACAGACAGACATACGGACAGCGGAGGCTTAGTAATAGGGTCCCGTTTGGCACCCTTCAGGTACGGAACCCTTAAAAGGAAGTGCTATTTTTTATAAGTTCAAAGTCAATTGAAACTGCAAAAAATACATATAAATAGAATTGATTTCTTAAGAATATTTGACCACTTTCTTTATTAGAACTATACTGATTTGTAATGTTTTCGGAACCCTTCCGAAATGGACGTAACAGACCGAAACCGGTCCTAACGGTTCCCTATCTATCACAAGCCTTACGATCAAGTCGACTTACTCCAATGCCATTCGATTTTAGTCCCTATAGTCCCCAAAATAGGCACGTTGCAGAGTCCAGAATGGGTAAAGGACCTCTGCTGTACAAAGGGGGTCGTGTATTCATTATAAATCACGGTTAACGCAACCTAAACCGACTGTGTAATGCAGAGTTACGATTCGGACTTGCTGGGCTGTCGGTTAATGATGTATAGCCGCATTCTGGTTAAACTGTACTGATGCAGTGAGACTCCAGTTATTGTAAAGCATGTACAAGCTGAAATTCAACCACCTGGTACACACAACTGTAACTGGTAATCGTCATACACATATAACGTAATTTGTACTCTATCACAAATGAGGCAGTGCTCAAGACCGTACAGCTGTGCAGCATCACCGCAATGCTGAAGCAGAGACAGCTGCGGTGTCCCGGACACGTGCATCGCATGGAGCTCACCCGTCTGTCTAGACCAACCCTCCTGAGTGAACTCGCACACGCCAAGAGACCAGTCGGACAACCTCTGTTGCGTTTCAGAGATTGCGCCAAGCGTGACTTCCTCGCGTTCAAAATCGAAGCCAACATATAGGAGGAGCTCGCCACCGACCGAGACGAATGGAGGAGAGTTGTCGCGGAGGGTCGCACAACACAGTGTTTTGATGCGCTGGGTGCAAAAAGGAACAACGGCATGTTCTACCACCCAGACCGCACGAAGGATAGAGATGGTTTCCTACCCTGAACCACCACTTCGTCCTGACATTTCGTGTGCAATTCGAGTGTGGATACGTCATATTGTAAGCTGTACAAGTACAGTTCACAATATCTCGATAGTTTCAAACTCGCGAGATAAATCCCGTGAGATTATAAACTAACGGTCATAAACATCCTAGACCTAGAGTATTTTTTCTTCTTACCCATCCGGGATGTAAAAATAATGAAGGTGGATGGGGACCTTCTTTGGGAGACCTGCCCCATGATCAATGTGCGACCCATGGCCACCCAGATGATCGGATAACACCTCTGACTGCCGGGTACCGGTGGATTAGGTAAGCGCAGGAACTAAAAAACAGGTCAAGTGCGAATCGGACTCGCGCACGAAGGGTTCCGTAGCACTTAACAATGTTAGGGATGGTGTGGAGTGAATAGTTTGGATTTTACATAGCAAAATGTTGTTTACAAAGTTATTGGTGTGGCTATTTTCATACTCCATGTACGTAACCAAGTGCATTTATAAGTTTGTATGTGGTATACAGATAAATAACGGCCTTTGAAATTCCGGGTAGGTTTTCCTGAATTTTTTGGATAAAGTTGTATATTCTGTATTTTTTTTCATAATTTTAGACTGTGGTTTCGGAGATAAGGGGGGAATTGACATTTTTGATCTTTATGATCATTAACAAATCAAAATTAAAATTAAAAAAAAAAAAAAAAAATGAACATTTTATAAAGAGTGCTTTTCAATGGTACCCTACGGTACTTATAACGGTGTTGTTTTTTTTTTTTTCGTTTTGTCATTTTACCCCTTCCACTTTTTTGTGGGCAATATTTGTTGTCAATAACAATTGTGTCATATTAGACTTGAATTATAATTCGGTTATCAGGATAAGTATTTCTGCAGAAAACTTCCTAACTCCCTAAACTTCCTAAGAAGAAAGACAGACGGATGGACGGACGGACGGACACGCGACTGATCCTATAAAAGACTTGGCTTAGTGAAAAGAAGATCTTTACCAACAGTGAGTGGAGACTGGATATACACATACAACGTGTCATCGAATAACGGTCAGTTTAACTGACCCCTGCCTAGATTCTATTCACGCTAAAATGAAGCTCACACAGGTGGCCGACCACCAAAATTAAAACTGATTTCGTTTTCTTTACTATGCAAAACGAAAGGGTACGCTTAGTTTCTTCACATAGCCTTCGAAAACAAAGGCCTACCAAAGGGTTCCGTTCTCGCTCCGAGTCTGTTCAACCTGTACATCCATGACCTTCCAGTCACCACCCCAAGGAAGTTCATAAATGCCGACGACATCGCATTAGTAGTTCAGCACAAGGTGTTTGATCACCCTGTCTAAAACCTACCAATCCTGGGCCACTTCTGCAAAATCTGGCGTTTGAAGACAGAGATTAGCTGTCTCCACCTCCACAACCTCCCAGCTAACCATCGTCTCAACGTTGAATGCAATGGGGTTCAACACACAATGTCATACAACAATGCCCCTAAATATCTGGGCATAACACTGGATAGATCCCTTACATTAAAAAACCACCTATCAAATGTATCCAGGAATCTCCAGACCAGGAACAACATACTCTCCAAACTAACTGGCACTCCATAGGGTGCAAGTGCAGCATGCCTTCGCACAACAGCTCTGTCTCTCGTCTACTAGACCGCCAAATACTGGTCGCCAGTCTGGCTGGAAAGCGCACACGTTGCGCTAGTGGACGTGGAGCTCAACAAAACCAAGCAGTGCATATCTGGAACGCTGAACTCCATCCCCACACCCTGGATATCAGTCCTATCAAATACTGCCCGAACATCCGCAGAAGAGCGGCCTTAATGAGAGAACATTCCAAAATCTCCAAAAACGTCGCTCTACCATACCGCCAGGAGTTTCTCTGGCCCGAACACAAGAGGCTGAAGTCACGACATGCTCCCTACCGCCTCGCGCTAAACCTATCAAAGGAAAACTTCACGTCAAGGGCGATTGGACTAAATGCTGGCAAGCTGAGATGGAGTGCAACGTAAGTGACTGCATTCACCCAGAGACATATGTACCGGGCTCCGAACTTTCCCATCGGGACTGGTGCCAAATAAATAGAATCCGTACAGACCACGAACGCAGCGCCCATTACAGACACCGCTATGGCTGGTCTGCCTTTCCAAGCGGCGACTGCGGTGCCGAGTTCCAGAAAGTCGACCACATAGTGCCTGAGTGCCCTCTGCGGACTTACCCTGGAGATATCGATGATTTCATCACCCTTACAAATGACGCAACCAACTTGTTAAGAAATTTGTACGTACTTGTGACGTTCCTACTACACAAACAACCAAAAACCCATATTTTAATGAACATTTTTTGCCGGGTGGGTGCGGGTTCGTATAAGTTAGCGATGACCTTTAGTCGGCGATTACCTTAGAGCCGCGCAACTAGGCGGCACGCGACTCTTGCACGCAATGCTTACGTGCGGTCTGTCTGTATTTAGGTAAATAAACCCATACAAGGTGGCAGTGGCACAATTGTGCCCAGGTGAAACCAGTTATGAATTACTCCATTTTCAGTGACAGGAGGGGCATTGTACAATATGACAGTGATAGTTATTATGCTGTTCCACACGCCAAACAAACAATCGGTCACCATTATCAGCTGAGAGGATCGCGAGTTTGTGTTCCCACCGCTAGGGCCAGGCGCCAGGCCAGTCGAGCCCTCGAGGCTTGCGTCTCAAACTATTGAGTGCTTGCCAGGGTTCCCTGAGGTATTGCTTTTGGAGTTTTTCCTGGGAAATCAGCAAAAATAACAGAGTTTTGCACATCTAAAACTGCTGTCTTTGTCTATGGTCCATGAAGGCATCATTTTTTTTTGCTCTTTTACCTATCTATAGTCAGGAATCTTTCTTCTTGTTGTTGTCTAATGCACAAACTAATCTGGCTGACTGACGTATCTTTAACCGACTTGACCAAAGGATAATAATAATAAAAATATTTAAAAAATATGGAAGTTTACAATTTGCCGGTATCTATGTTAATATTTTTATATACCTAAATATATCATATTAATCATATTCTTCAAGACAGCTGGACCGTTTTGGAATTGTTTTTTTGTTTGAGATGATTTACCTTTCCATTGGTCCAATTTACATCAGGCCAGGATCTGATGAAGGGATCCTGGAGAAATCGAGAGAATTTTCAAATATTTTAGGCAGACCTATAGTGATTTTTGGATTTTTCATAGTAACTCGTGCTTGTACATAATCTCAAGAATTATCATTTTGTGCTGTTGACCGATGATGAAGACTACAGATGGCTACCAGAACTGCTCAATATGTACTAGGAGTCCCACAAGTTGCGATATGATAACTTTATATGTCATTCAGGATCAGGACATGATAGGATCCTGGATAAAAAAGGAACTCTTTAATTATTGAAGACGCGTTTATGTATATTTTGTAACAAATAGACTTAAATTAAAGTCAGTTTTTTTCTGAAGTTTTACTTTTTGTCAAATTATTTTATGAAATCCAAAAATTTTATTGAAAACAAAATTTTCTTATGGGATTTGACTACTGCGCTTTGAGAATAAACGCTTTTTAATATTTTTGTGCTGACATGGTTTTTTATAATAATAATACCTTCGACACTATTTATACACATTGATCCAGCCCTAAACTAGACAACGATACACATTGTTATATAGATAAATATTATGCTTAGATAGATAAACAACCATGACTAGGATACAAACATCCATTCTCATCAAACAAATATTTGCCCCCACCGGGACTCGAACCCGGGACCCCTGACTTCTTAGGCAGGGTCACTGCCGATTGGGCCATTCGGGTCGTTTAAATCTTTCAGTTCCTAATGTGACTCTCGGGAGCAAAAGTTGCTCACGTCCGTAGTAAAAAAGTTGATCCCACAGCCCTGCACGGTCATCCTGGGTAAAACGAACGAACGAAATCTTCCGAAAACCTGTCCAAATACTAGGCAATCTAAAAAAATAAAAAGGCAAAATTAACCTTACTTATAACACCACCATTCATCAGGTAATTGAAAGTTCCTATCCACTACTGGATGATTTGTCACTAAATATATGTACAAAATATTTTTCCCACTACTGAGCCAGGCCTCCCACTATTGCAATCACACTAGCTTATCCTGACCCATGTATTTTGGCCATATTAATTTACGGATTTCCTAAGACTTCAACTGGCAACCCAGAATGTGTCTGTAGAGCTTAAGGCCAAGGAGATTTATACGTTCACGCTTTCGATGCAAAACATTTGCGCTTTGTTTCTTATGGAGCAATTCTGGTGAAAGTTGTAAATTGCAGTTATGGATAGGTTAGAAAATGGCTATATTCATTTATTTATTAACGGCGTTACCAACTGGACAAGAAACATTACATTTCAGACACTGTAAACATAAAGCTAAGCTTCTGGCCCCACACTGGGATAGCTGGCCCTACACTAGAATACCCTGTGACGTGCGTACCAGAAACAGCGATGTCACACACACGTAAACATCCAACACGCGGGGATTTTTTTTTTCAATCAATCAAATCAATAAAAAAATATTTATTTCTGTAGATATTTACATCAACTAAGCAAATGTCATTGTTTGCATTTTCTCTAAATTGGACCACTGTGGGAATAGCTGGGCGAAGAAACTCCCATAGCTTGATTTTTAGATCTCTTTTAAAATTTTGTTGGGTTTAACTTGTACAAATATTACTATATAATAAAACAGCGAGTTCTGTGTTGAGTTAGATTAACCCTAAAAAGCGAAGCGAAGAGCTCCGTGGTCTTATGGGTTTCAAGCTTGCTTCTCACACAGGAGATGCGGGTTCGATTACTGACCATGTACCGATAGGGTATTTAATTTAACTCAAGTACAGATTCGGACGTTCAGTGTTTCGGATCGCACGTTAAGCTGTAGGTCCCGGCTACTCTCGCTACGTGGTAGTGGTCGTAAAACCCCTCCACCAACCCGCACTGAGCCAGCGCGGTGGAATATGGCTCCTTAGTCGTATCCGAGTAAAGGCCTTTGCCCCTCGGTGGGGACATTAACGGGCTACATGTGTAACCCCATACAGTCCCGTCATTTAATTAATCTTAAACATTGTAATATCCCAAATTTTAGACCAAGTCACTTTTACATGATTTTGAAATTCCTCAAATGGAAATTTCAAAATCTTGCTAGTAGACAACAACATTGTCATAGCGTCACATCTTTTCCGTATGGAGTGGCATAGGCACGATGGCGCCCAATTTAGCTTGTATCGTGACGTGACAGGAAGAGGACAGGAGGCCAGCCCATCTTAAAGTAATTTTTTTTTGTCGGTACAGTTTTTTGAAATTTTACAAAATGGCGGCGATTGACCGCAAAATGTAGTTTAAAAAGTTATTGGTGCGACTACTTTCATACTTCAAGTACGTAAACAGGTGCATTCCTAAGTTTGTATGTGTTATTAAAAGAAATTGTCACTCGCGAGATCTATAGCTTAGAGAAACATTTGTATATTTCTGATATCAGTCTCATTACCGTTCCAATTCAACAAATCATATAGATAGCTAGAAAAGGCAGCTCTGATTGGTCGATATTCTGGTGTTATTAGAAATTCTAAGGTATTTTAGTATATCTACCTACTATTAATACATTAATGCTGGTGTAAGAGTGTCTTTAAGCTCGTCTATCGGTAAAATAAGCAACTCGATTCGTGGTGGTTGTAATTTTGCACACAACCATATTAAAATAAAGTTCATAACAGCTCAAACTGCAACATGGTTGTTACGTTACGAAAATCGTGTTTTTATTAATTTCTCCACAAACACTGATTATTTCTTACAAACATTTAGTTTTAAGATATTTGAATATCTATTTTTTGATGCAAGAACCACATAAACATTATTTTTAGAGCCCCAGAAATGGCATTTTTTCCAAAAGCTCCCATAGACGTGTGATGTTTTCAAACAGATTAAAGAAAACAGACGCCTGCATAATTATTTTTTTCGGGAATTAGCGAGGGGGGATAAAAAAAACTACCGGATGAAAAACGATTGCGCGAATGACCATGAACAGAGGCACTTCCTGAAATAAGCGAAAAAAATACTGAATCGCACGACAAAATTATTGATTTGCGCGACTTTGGCTAAAAAAAGACTGTCTGGGCGAAGTGGTAGGTCAGGGTAGGTGGAGGATTACGGAGTTGGGTAAAGCGAAACCTCCTTTATACATCGTGTAAGGTTAACCATGTTACTCGAATTAAGGTTTTCAAGTTTCTGTTTTTAGATTTCTAGTCGCTCAATTCATTGATTTTGTCAGAAGAAGCCAGTATTTCGAGTCGCGCGCATTTTTTTTCGCTATTTAGCTAGTATCCATCATTAAGTCAAAACCAGTATTTTTGAAACTACATCTACAGTCATACTTTTAAATAATACTCTTTTAATAGTGTCTCCTTTAGGGAACGGGCATTTGACCGAATGTGACGTTCCCGAGCGTCTTCAAAACAATTACCCAATAATAGTGCAGGAACTAAAGGTAGTCCCGCCTTAGTGACCACAGCGGCTAAAGGCTCTTAGAAGTAGCTAATTTTGAGTGAGATTTACAGCTTCAAGAAAATTCGGCAATAGCTGCGTTTCGGGGTTTGTCTAATTTATAGTCGACGTTACTTTTTGTTTTCAAATGATTTTACGGCGCCCAAGGCTTTTAGACGCGATTATATTTTCACGGCACCTCAATTTACTGCTTTACTGCAAAGCTTGCATGAAGAAATATTTATATTGTGTGCTCTTTACGAGTTTGTGGCAAATTGTCTATTGCCTATCAACGTCACCAAAATTACCTACAACAATTAATCAATCAAAAATTACTATAGATATTTACATATTCTTAGGAAATGTTTTGCCCCTTTTATACTTTGGACCAGTTTGGGGCAAGTATATGAATAAGATTAAGCCATTATCCACCACGCTGGCTCAGAGCCGGTTGATGGAGGTGTTTTACGACCACTATCATGTAGCGATAGTAGCTGGACCTACCGCTTGAGTGTTATTCGAAGCACTGAACCTCCGATAATGTACTAAAGGTAAATTTATTATCTCATTGGTACATGGTCAAGTTTCGAACCTGCATCTCTTGTGTGAGAAACAATCGTTAAACCGATGGCGATGGGCTAGCACCCTGTCACTTTAAATTGAGTGATCGAGGCAACTGATCGGTCATTAAAGGAAAACTTGTGATTTCATATACCTATTGTCTTGTAACATCAGTCAGGTAACTTAGTTAAAAAATAATAACTGTTATATTAATACAAGTTAAAAACATAAAAAGCTGACTTCAACTGCAAGCTCTATTTTTTTCTACCCGGTTGGGATGTGAATAAGGTCTATGTACTTACATGAAAAGTCCTCATCAAAACTTTTGCTGGACGGAACCACAAACCAAAACGTCATCTGTCTATATATTTTTTGTTTTTGTTGATTTTTTCAAAACGCAAGATTTCCTTCAAGAATCATCAAAATCGTTGCATCATTAATGGAATAATCGCGTAGCAAACATAAAAAAAAAACAGTAGAATCGAGAACCTCCTCTTTTTTTTAAAGTTGAAAATGCCAACATAAAGTTAATGAAACCTACCACGTGACGCCAACCTCAGTGCAGCAGTCTACGCTAAAATATAACTAATGATATGCACTAAGCATAATTTAAATAGTTAATCTAATGTTACAAGGGTATTTAATGTTGGAAATTTTAAAACGTGAAAGTTCGTCAGGGGATAGTGTTTAAAAAGAGATGTTAAAGTCGTTTGTGTCGAGATCTCGGCCAGGCGACATCTGTGTCTAAATAAACACTTGGCCGCTCCAAGAAAGCGTGGTGTAACTGGATAAACTTGCTGTTTCTTTAATCTGAGACTGATTGTGAACTGGATATAAAATCTCAAAGAAACAGGAATAATTATTGAAAAAAGGATTACGGCAATAGTACAAATTTAGTGGCGTTTGTAGAGAGGCATATACTTATGAATTAATGTACTAGATGATTAAGATGATTATGAAAGTTTCAATGACACCTAATAAGTTTTGATGAAGGTACCGAATTGATATTACATCCATAATAGTAGTTTTTGTGAATGATACATAATGGAGGGCATTTTCATAATTATATCACTCGAGTTTTAATATCCAATTATGTAAAGTTACATACTCTAAACCGGCATTGTGGCATTGATCATTGCTCTGCACTTGTTTAGCATGTTCAGTAGTACCAACTTATAGTATATTATTAAGCTGATCGCAACGTGCGGTTTTTGGACGCAGTAAAGAGGGTTATGATACGTGTGTAGATAAAATATATTAGTAGCATTGAATGACCAAATAATATAATAGGTAATACTATGAGTAACTTAATAGGTTTAGCTATAACATTCAAACGACTCTGCGATATACTAAGTAACGAATAAGTTGCGAGACCTGAAATGAACAAATTCTAAATAAATGGTTCTCTGTAATAAATCGCGACTGTGCCTCTGCCATCCCGTATGGAAAAAGGCGTGACGTTAAGTTCTTTTTTAATACAGAAAATTTCATTTTCATAGATACGCCACCCCTCTCTCCGTGTAGTTGGGCTGATATTCTAATTTGTTTCACAGGGCTGCATAAATATTTAGTTAAGTTTTAATCCCAGCTGCTCTCTCTGTGTTTGTACAGACAATGTTAGGAGATCGTGAGAAGCGACGAGCGATTCTTGTCTCCTTGTCACTGGTTCGGAATATTGTCTTGTTGTCAGCTTGTGAATGGAATTAAGATGTTATTGCAACCATGGAAACCTAGATCAAGATTAATATTTAGAAGCGAATATTTTATTCTCATTTTCAGTTTTTGTAGTGAATATTCCTTGGGCGACGACTCAAAGGATATAAAGGATACAGTTTGTAGAGTCGCTACTTTTTTAGGGAATGGATCCTTAGAGGCCAGTCGTATTGATTTAAATACAGATAAGATTTGGTTGAAAATAAAGATGCACATATGCAGATAAACCAGGATTATTTTACCATGATAGAATAATTATATTTTTGTTTAAAATACTATGTGAGAAACATAGGCCATTTTGTGGTCCCTTTTAGTTTTTTGAACCCGAAGGCTGCTAAACGGGAACCTATTACTAAGCCTCCGCTGTCCATCTGTCCGTCTGTCCGTCCGTCCGTCACCGGCTGTATCTTATGAACCACAACAGGTAGAAAGTTGAAAATTTCACAGAATGCGTATTTTTGAACAACACGAGATTTTTTAATTTAAATGGGGACTCCATGTCAGAGACGTGTTTTAACACCCACGATATAACAAACCATATTATAATTCAAATATGGTCGTAGTTTACGTAGCTTATCACATGGTTGTGAGTGGTGGTGTAATTAGTTCGATATCGGTTGCGCACTCTTAAAGTTATGGGTCCGAATCCACGCTCGGACATAATATTATTTTCTTCTTGTTATATTATTTTCAGCGCTTGAGTTGTCTTGCACGTCAGTACGGAACCCTCCGTGAGCGAGTCCGAGCCGCACTTGACCGATTTTTATTAAAAGTCCATCTGGACTGGAGAGGCAAAATTCGACGTATTTCGACTATACAGCCAATTCTTATTTTTGACTTATAATTCATATTTTTGTGATTCCTAGTTCACTTCAATTACGTGTACGTTGCTGCACGCGCCACGAATTAAGAGCGCTGAGCGACATTGGCGGGAATTACTGCGCATATGTACAGGTATTGAAAAGTGACTTCTGCGCATTCAAGGCCACCGCTCATAACTCGTGGCGCGAGGGTGATATTTAATTAGCTGACCATATTTTTGGGAATGGCAGTACACATCAATATGAAAAACTTTCCCAAAGAAACATGTGGTCGCAAATGAGAAAAAAAACTGGTCTCTCAGTACATTGACCCAATCAGCTGATTACAAGATACGACGGGAGGCCCATTTATTTTTTCGTTTGCGACCATATGTTTCTTGGGGAAAGTTGTTCATAATTGTAGGTACTGTCATCCCCCAAAATATGGTCGGCTAATTAGATGAAGCCCGATATTATTTGTAAGCTATGCATCTGTCTCGTCTTGAATAAATACGATGCCCACTTTTCAAACCGACCGATACAAAGTCTTAACACGCTCAGCGCCAGTATATCTTAAATGATACACCTATAATTTTGTAGTATTTTTTTTAAGAAAAACCCCATATTGTCTTTATTTTTTAAGATAATAATAATAATAATAATAATTCTTTATTGCACAGAAAACACAATGGAAAAAATACAACGAACAATATGCAAAGGTGAGCTTATTTCTAAAAAGAAATTTCTTACAGCTAACCTGTGAGGAAAGGAAAAATATTTATAGAGAGGTAGTCCTAGTGTACAATTAAGATTTAAAAGAAAGAAATAAAGTCAATATACTATCAGATAAATCAAAGAGTTCCGTCCTATTTCCATCCAACCAATCCTTTCCAAAGTCCTTGAATCAATTGTCCACTCCCAGCTGTCCTCGTACCTTTCCTCCATGGATTTACTGAACCCTTTTCAGTCTGGTTTTAGGCCAGGGCATAGCACCACCACCGCACTGCTCAAGGTAACTGACGATATCCAACTGGCAATGGATAAGAAGCAGCTCACAGTCCTGACTCTCCTTGACTTTAGCAGCGCCTTCAACTGCGTCGACTTCGATATACTTGTTGAAATCATAAAAACACTCAATGTCTCTTCACACTCGGCTCGCTGGTTTGACTCCTACCTGAGAGACCGCCAGCAGCGCATCAAGTCTGAAGAAGTTACTACGGAATGGTGCAAGCTCTCTACTGGTGTTCCGCAGGGTGGCATCCTTTCTCCTCTTCTTTTCTCAGTTTTCATCCATTCCATCTCGGATGTATTGTCTTCCTCGTATCATCTCTATGCAGATGACCTTCAAATTTATCGGCATTTTCCCCTGTGTGATCTGACTTCGACTGTAGAGGCTTTGAATGCTGACCTCGACAACATCAGGAAATGGGCTCTTTCGTATGGGCTATTAGTCAACCCGGATAAGTCTCAGGCGATGATACTGGGTACACGGCGCTTACTTAATTTGTTGCAGCATAGGTCAGTTGCTCCCGTGCTTTATGACGGTACCATTGTCAAGTACAGCGAGAAAGCCAAAAATCTTGGGATTGTTTTTGATACTCTTTTATCCTGGTGATCTAGATATAGATCTAGAAGAGAGGGGGTGCAGTGGGGCTGGAAGTGAGTTGCACTCAAGGGAAGAATATTTAAATTTAGGGAGCTGATGATAGACTGGAGTTTGGCTGAGCGAACATCATTTTAAGTAAACAGGTATTAAAATCACCTAGGATAACTGTGTCACTGTAAAGAGGAGATAGATCATTAAGAATGCTTTCAAAAGAATCAAAGTAGTCGATGAGTAGAGAGGGGCTGTAGAAGACACCCAGAAGGACCTTATTGTGATGCAGGCATAACTCGAGAAAGAGGTGTTCAGCGGATCCAGAGTACAGACTAGGTGAGTGGCTGATGACTTTGCAAGAAATGTTGGAACGAAGGTAAATAGCAACACCGCCACCAGCCTTACCTGTCCTATCATTCCGATAGAGCCTGTACCCCGGCAGAGCATACAAGGTAGATGGAAGAGAGGGTTTAAGAAATGATTCGGAGATCAGAATACCATGAATGCTCTGATCGCTGAAGGAGTCGATAAGGTCGGCATGACTGGAATGAATGCTCTGAGCATTTATGTGAACGACATTGAAGTTCCTACCGAGGTTGGAAAACACACGTTTGAGGGCAATAGGCAAAACGTCGTTCGTGGACGGCAATCCACTTCCCACGCTATCGGAATCTTCACTATCAGAGCAGGAGAAGTAACTATCACTAAAGTCGTAGGTATTCATATAAGTAAATATCATATAATAAATAAATAATAAAATAAATACAATTAAACCAACTAAAATCACAAAAAATTAAAAGTATCTAAATTCTCAACAATCTAACAGAAAGCCCGAACCCAGCCATACCCTGGGTTTACATGAGTGCAGTATGGAAATAAATACGATATAACAATAGAATGAGACGTTGGCGGGCAGCACAAACAAAAAATAAAATAAAGAAACAGCAAAATAAATCTAAATTCGAACATAAAATATTACCGTTCGTACCGTCCGGTTGCCCGTCCGTTCCATCCGGCTGTTTGTTTGTCCGTACAATAAAAAAAAAAAGATCACAGAACACAAATCGTAATGTCACTATGCTTGACTTGACAATCTTGACATGACATACGAAAATGACTTGGCGAGCTAAAAAGTGAATCATATCTACCCTTTACGTAAAATAACAATAAGTTACAGGAAATAACCCGACCAAATCACGCGACATAGATTGCACTGCACACGAGTACAACAACCCAATAACATTCCACTACTTCTTCTTAGTTCCTGCCTTCGTCTGGCCGGCGGCGGCACGCCTAGCGCTGATTTCTCGCTGCTTGCTTGCCGCGGGTGCCGCACAACCTGTCAGCGCAGCCACAGGCACTAGCTCAGCCGGTTTTGGAGTCGAGTCGGCGACCTTTTGCCCGGATTGCAGAGTAGAGGGAGGGAACTTGCTGGTGTATACCTGAAGCTCCGCCATACGCTCCACCTTCTGTCTGCTTTTGTCAGGAAGCAATAGGACAACCTTACCTCCAGAAGTCCAGCAGTTCTGCACACCAAAGTGTTTCCGGGCAGTAAGAAACACATCGTGTCTGCACTTGGTCAAGAACTCTGAAACGGTGGTTGCAGTGCCCTTCAATGCGGTTTTACCATTCCACACCTCCATACATAAGATATTTACACCCTAAAAACAGGCACATTCTCCAGGGCCAACGCTTTTGAATGCGCTACTAAAATGTATGAAACGGTGTATATTGTGGGGTAAACCGGCCTCCGAAGTCGGGCAGTGTGGTGTATCATTAAGGATACACTGGCCTGTGACAAAGCACCCTATGGTGTACCATTAAAGATACACTGGCGCTGAGCGTGTTAAATGGAAAAATAACCTTCAAAAGACAAAACCACATCTGCTATAGATTGTACATGACCAAATTTGGCCGTTGAAGTATAACAATGTACATTCGGTACTTAAGCCTTCTTCACCCTAAAATTCCCATTCGTAAATAGCTCTTTACCCTCGAATGTTACGCCTTAAAGGTGTTCACACCAATCAAGCCTACTTAAGAGTCCCCCGAATTTTATCACCATTGCTGAGTGGCTTTACGACTTGCCCCAGCGGTGTTAGCTGAGTCGGGATTAGACTCCTCGTATTTTATGATCGGCCCTGTCTATGATAGTAATAAAGTATGATTTGTAGCTGCATCTAGATACAGTTTGGACCAGTGGCTTGTTGCTGTATGTAATGAAATACCCTTCTATATATATAATGACATACTTTTCTAGCAATAACGTCAAAGGCGATGGTGATGACAAGATCTGCTTTCAGATGCTTTTCAGTGTACTTGATCATTTGTTACAACCCATAACGCATATAATCAATGCGTCGCTGAGCGAGTATTGCTTCCTGAGCCAGTGGACAAGAGCATTAGTGTTACCCCTACCTAAAACATCTAACCCGTCCTCCTTCAAAGAGTTCCGTCCCATTTCCATCCTACCAATCCTTTCCAAATTCCTTGAATCAATTGTCCACACCCAGCTGTCCTCGTACCTTTCCTCCATGAATTTACTGAACCCTTTTCAGTCTGGTTTTAGGCCAGGGCATAGCACCACCACCGCACTGCTCAAGGTAACTGACGATATCCAACTGGCAATGGATAAGAAGCAGCTCACAGTCCTGACTCTCCTTGACTTTAGCAGCGCCTTCAACTGCGTCGACTTCGATATACTTGTTGAAATCATAAAAACACTCAATGTCTCTTCACACTCGGCTCGCTGGTTTGACTCCTACCTGAGAGACCGCCAGCAGCGCATCAAGTCTGAAGAAGTTACTACGGAATGGTGCAAGCTCTCTACTGGTGTTCCGCAGGGTGGCATCCTTTCTCCTCTTCTTTTCTCAGTTTTCATCCATTCCATCTCGGATGTATTGTCTTCCTCGTATCATCTCTATGCAGATGACCTTCAAATTTATCGGCATTTTCCCCTGTGTGATCTGACTTCGACTGTAGAGGCTTTGAATGCTGACCTCGACAACATCAGGAAATGGGCTCTTTCGTATGGGCTATTAGTCAACCCGGATAAGTCTCAGGCGATGATACTGGGTACACGGCACTTACTTAATTTGTTGCAGCATAGGTCAGTTGCTCCCGTGCTTTATGACGGTACCATTGTCAAGTACAGCGAGAAAGCCAAAAATCTTGGGATTGTTTTTGATACTCTTTTATCCTGGTGATCTAGATATAGATCTAGAAGAGAGGGGGTGCAGTGGGGCTGGAAGTGAGTTGCACTCAAGGGAAGAATATTTAAATTTAGGGAGCTGATGATAGACTGGAGTTTGGCTGAGCGAACATCATTTTAAGTAAACAGGTATTAAAATCACCTAGGATAACTGTGTCACTGTAAAGAGGAGATAGATCATTAAGAATGCTTTCAAAAGAATCAAAGTAGTCGATGAGTAGAGAGGGGCTGTAGAAGACACCCAGAAGGACCTTATTGTGATGCAGGCATAACTCGAGAAAGAGGTGTTCAGCGGATCCAGAGTACAGACTAGGTGAGTGGCTGATGACTTTGCAAGAAATGTTGGAACGAAGGTAAATAGCAACACCGCCACCAGCCTTACCTGTCCTATCATTCCGATAGAGCCTGTACCCCGGCAGAGCATACAAGGTAGATGGAAGAGAGGGTTTAAGAAATGATTCGGAGATCAGAATACCATGAATGCTCTGATCGCTGAAGGAGTCGATAAGGTCGGCATGACTGGAATGAATGCTCTGAGCATTTATGTGAACGACATTGAAGTTCCTACCGAGGTTGGAAAACACACGTTTGAGGGCAATAGGCAAAACGTCGTTCGTGGACGGCAATCCACTTCCCACGCTATCGGAATCTTCACTATCAGAGCAGGAGAAGTAACTATCACTAAAGTCGTAGGTATTCATATAAGTAAATATCATATAATAAATAAATAATAAAATAAATACAATTAAACCAACTAAAATCACAAAAAATTAAAAGTATCTAAATTCTCAACAATCTAACAGAAAGCCCGAACCCAGCCATACCCTGGGTTTACATGAGTGCAGTATGGAAATAAATACGATATAACAATAGAATGAGACGTTGGCGGGCAGCACAAACAAAAAATAAAATAAAGAAACAGCAAAATAAATCTAAATTCGAACATAAAATATTACCGTTCGTACCGTCCGGTTGCCCGTCCGTTCCATCCGGCTGTTTGTTTGTCCGTACAATAAAAAAAAAAAGATCACAGAACACAAATCGTAATGTCACTATGCTTGACTTGACAATCTTGACATGACATACGAAAATGACTTGGCGAGCTAAAAAGTGAATCATATCTACCCTTTACGTAAAATAACAATAAGTTACAGGAAATAACCCGACCAAATCACGCGACATAGATTGCACTGCACACGAGTACAACAACCCAATAACATTCCACTACTTCTTCTTAGTTCCTGCCTTCGTCTGGCCGGCGGCGGCACGCCTAGCGCTGATTTCTCGCTGCTTGCTTGCCGCGGGTGCCGCACAACCTGTCAGCGCAGCCACAGGCACTAGCTCAGCCGGTTTTGGAGTCGAGTCGGCGACCTTTTGCCCGGATTGCAGAGTAGAGGGAGGGAACTTGCTGGTGTATACCTGAAGCTCCGCCATACGCTCCACCTTCTGTCTGCTTTTGTCAGGAAGCAATAGGACAACCTTACCTCCAGAAGTCCAGCAGTTCTGCACACCAAAGTGTTTCCGGGCAGTAAGAAACACATCGTGTCTGCACTTGGTCAAGAACTCTGAAACGGTGGTTGCAGTGCCCTTCAATGCGGTTTTACCATTCCACACCTCCATACATAAGATATTTACACCCTAAAAACAGGCACATTCTCCAGGGCCAACGCTTTTGAATGCGCTACTAAAATGTATGAAACGGTGTATATTGTGGGGTAAACCGGCCTCCGAAGTCGGGCAGTGTGGTGTATCATTAAGGATACACTGGCCTGTGACAAAGCACCCTATGGTGTACCATTAAAGATACACTGGCGCTGAGCGTGTTAAATGGAAAAATAACCTTCAAAAGACAAAACCACATCTGCTATAGATTGTACATGACCAAATTTGGCCGTTGAAGTATAACAATGTACATTCGGTACTTAAGCCTTCTTCACCCTAAAATTCCCATTCGTAAATAGCTCTTTACCCTCGAATGTTACGCCTTAAAGGTGTTCACACCAATCAAGCCTACTTAAGAGTCCCCCGAATTTTATCACCATTGCTGAGTGGCTTTACGACTTGCCCCAGCGGTGTTAGCTGAGTCGGGATTAGACTCCTCGTATTTTATGATCGGCCCTGTCTATGATAGTAATAAAGTATGATTTGTAGCTGCATCTAGATACAGTTTGGACCAGTGGCTTGTTGCTGTATGTAATGAAATACCCTTCTATATATATAATGACATACTTTTCTAGCAATAACGTCAAAGGCGATGGTGATGACAAGATCTGCTTTCAGATGCTTTTCAGTGTACTTGATCATTTGTTACAACCCATAACGCATATAATCAATGCGTCGCTGAGCGAGTACTGCTTCCTGAGCCAGTGGACAAGAGCATTAGTGTTACCCCTACCTAAAACATCTAACCCGTCCTCCTTCAAAGAGTTCCGTCCCATTTCCATCCTACCAATCCTTTCCAAATTCCTTGAATCAATTGTCCACACCCAGCTGTCCTCGTACCTTTCCTCCATGAATTTACTGAACCCTTTTCAGTCTGGTTTTAGACCGGGGCATAGCACCACCACAGCACTGCTCAAGGTAACTGACGATATCCAACTGGCAATGGATAAGAAGCAGCTGACAGTCCTGACTCTCCTAGACTTTAGCAGCGCCTTCAACTGCGTCGACTTCGAAATACTTGTTGAAATCTTAAAATCGCTTAACGTCTCTTCACACTCGGCTCGCTGGTTTGACTCTTACTTGAGAGACCGCCAGCAGCGCATCAAGTCTGAAGAGGTCACTACAGAATGGTGCAAGCTCTCTACAGGTGTTCCGCAGGGTGGCATCCTTTCCCCTCTTCTCTTCTCAGTTTTCATCCATTCCATCTCGGATGTATTGTCTTCCTCGTATCATCTTTATGCAGATGACCTTCAAATTTATCGGCATTTTCCCCTGTGTGATCTGACTTCGACTTTTGAGGCTTTGAATGCTGACCTCGACAACATCAGGAAATGGTCTCTTTCGTATGGGCTATTAGTCAACCCGGACAAGTCTCAGGTGATGATACTAGGTACACGGCACTTACTTGATTTGTTGCAGAATAAGTCCGTTGATCCCGTTCTATTTGACGGTACCATTGTCAAGTATAGCGAGAAAGCCAAAAATCTTGGCGTTGTTTTTGACAATCTATTATCCTGGTCGCCCCATGTTTGTGAGGTCAGCAGACGAGTCTTTGCATCCTTTCATTCTCTTCGGCGTTTGCAGTTCTTCCTGCCTAGGCAGACTAAAATCATGAGCTCAGACCCTTCTTCTGCCTTTAATAGACTACGCCGATGTTTGCTGGGCCAGTGCGAACGAATATCTACTGAACAAACTCGAGCGACTCCAAAATCTCGGGATTAGGTTTATTTTCGGACTTCGTAAGTACGACCACGTGTCCCAATATCGTAGGGAATTAGGCTGGCTCCCGATCCGACTTCGTCGTGATATGCACATTCTCTCCTTCCTCATAATTCATAATTCATAATTTCTTTATTGCACACAACTAATATATGGACAACAAGACTTACATAAAAATAGTGTACAAAGGCGAGCTTGTCTCTAATAAGAGATCTCTTCCAGCAAACCAAATTAGGATGGGAATGGTCGATTGCTGAGCAGGGATGACAATGTGTACAACAATATAATTTAGTACATATCTAAATAACTAACATATGGTTAGATATATGTTATATCTAAATAACTAATATAAAACAATATTAACTAAATATACGAGGGCTTACATAAATATCATATAATATACTCGTACATGCTAAACATAAATACTATATAAATATATATAATTTTTAAATAAATATACTAATAAATACATACATACTACCTATATTTCTAAAGAGAAAGGTAATGCTTCTTCACGCGACTTTTAAATATGTTAAGAGAAGGACTGTCTCTGATAGTGCAGGGGAGTGCATTCCACAATTGAATGGTCCTCTTCAATATTTTGAGAAATCCGTGCTACCCTGCATATCTTCGTGAACGTTTTGAGTATCTTTTCTCAGGGGATAGACTTCGGAGATCTCACACGGTGTCACTTTTGCCAATTCCTCAGCACAACACTGTTGCTTACGAGCACTCGTTTAGGTTAAGGGCAATACGTTTGTGGAATGCACTTCCTTGCGCTATAAGGGATTGCAAATCCTTGGTCACTTTCAAGAAAAAATTGAAACAGCATCTCCTCTCTTCCGAATAGTGGGTATCTCATAGTATTTATGTTTATCTTTATTCTTTATTGCATAGATAGTATAAAGTTACAGACAATTAAAAGTAATGTAATAAGCAAAGGCGAGCTTATCTCTAAAAAGAGATTTCTTCCAGCAAACCTAGGCAGGACAGGAGAGTTAATTATACAGGAAAGTCCTAGTTCGCAATAACACTATACATACGGACGCAAATTACTTTCAAAATATATATAAACTATACCAAATATAAAATAAATATATATATATATATACTTCCACTACATAAAATAAAATGTATAGCATGAACATACATAAACTATAATAAATCATACATATACCTACATAAATATGGTACCATTTACGGAAGAGAAAGGAAATGCACTTTCAATCTTTTCTTAAAAGTGAAAATTGAGGGACTTTCCCTAATAGCGCAGGGAAGTGCGTTCCACAGTCGGATTGCCCTTAACCTAAACGAGAGTTCGTAAGCGGCAGTGTTATGCCGAGGAGTTGAAAGGAGAGACACCGTGTAGGATCTCGGATTGCTATCCCTGGGGAAAAGAAAGTCAAAACGTTGGCGTAGATATGTGGGGTATCGGGGATTTCGCAAAATATTGAACAGATAGGAGAGAATGTGCATGTCACGGCGAAGACGGATCGGAAGCCACTCCAGCTCCTTACGATACTGGGAGACATGGTCATACTTGCGCAACCCGTAGATAAACCGAATCCCGAGATTTTGAAGTCGTTCCAGTTTGTTCAGTTGTTCTTCGTTCGCGCTGGCCCAACAAACATCCGCATAGTCTATTAAAGGTAGTAGAAGGGACTGAGCAAGAGTGATTTTAGTCTGCCGTGGCAGGAAGTATTGCAATCTTCGGAGGGAGTGAAATGACGTAAAGACTCGTCTGCTGACCTCACAAACATGGGGCGACCAGGACTATCTATTATCTATTTATTTATTGTATTCTATTTATTTATTTTATAGTAATTACGTAGGGTGTATTGTGATTTATTTGATAGTATATTTATTTTATTTATTTCTTTTAACTCTTAATTGTACACTAGGACTACCTCTCTATATTTTATTTTTCTCTTTTCTTCACAGGTTAGCTGTAAGAAATTTCTTTTTAGAAATAAGCTCACCTTTGCATACTGTTTCTGTTATAATTTCCACTGTGTTTTCTGTGCAATAAAGGATTATTATTATTATTATTATACCCCGATTCCTTTACAATTCAATTCACAATCACTTTAAATTACAGCTGTCTTTGCATGTACTCCCTGGCACCTAGGAATTTCTGATAGACATCTAGGAATGGGATTCTGAAAGACATTCTCAGATGTCAGAATTTAAAAACATTAAACACTGGACTGATTTTAATGATCTCTTAGCGTAATGATTATTAAAATATCGAAAAACTTCACGGAAAAAAGTTATACAAGGAAACATATTTTTCGCACCACCTTCTCGAAAATGCAAACCTTACCTTAAGCAAGTCATTGTAGTCTCTAGGTTTGAGCGGTCACAAAAAGTTGTACTGAATTTCATTATGTCACAACCTAGATCACTTCAGGAATTAAAAGATTTTCACTTCTCGTAGTTCTTATTGCTAGCCTTAAAATCTTATTTCGTGAAATACATACTGCGCTCACTGCCTCGCTCCCCGGGGGCGGGGCGGCGGCGGAGCACGGTGGCGGAGCGCAGTGGCGGATCATACTGTTGTGCTGAAATTTCTGTTCTAGTAGCCTTGCTTTTTATATTTTGTCGAAGAAGGTGCGAGAAATAGAGTATACTCCTCGGGGATAAAGCTATATTTTGTCTTGGGCACGCTTGAATCCCTCACTGCTCTCAGGACTCCACCTTAATTCCCGAGCAAAGCGAGATATGAAGGAAAAATGATGATTTTTTCGAATTTATTTACTCCACCATAAAGTCGTCTAGGAAGGAAAATGCCATTGGAGGAAATTTCCTTGGTAGAAAAGACCTCTAAATTGTTTTACTTTTTCGTGTAATTCTTAAATCCTAACTAATTTCATTGCAGAATTGTATTCAAAATGTGAATATGATGTATTCTTGAACTCTCCTTGAAAATCATTTTAATAAAATAGCGTAGTTTATTTCTAAACAATTTTTATGTGGTTTGGCGCTACGTTATTTTAGTTTATGTCGAGCGTATTGTTTGCGCTTCCTTTTCTTTCATGTGTGGAAGTATACCTTTTATTTATATTTTTTCCTATCACCTTAACTCATAACACCCTCACTTCGATCGGGAGTTATCTGGAGTCATTCGTTACCTTCAGGATTCAATATCACGTCCGTAACATAAAGCAGAGCTTTATCCCCTTGGTGCAAAATCTTCTATCAAATTTTATTTTTACAAGAAATATAACATTTATATATATACAACTTAACCTTGCTAAATGTATAAAAATAAAAATATTAAACAATGCCATTCAGGTTGCCGCCGTCAGGTGGCAGGGTGCCCAACATGCTGGCCCCATTACTTCGCTAATAGCCAGACTAATCCTCTGGGCGACGTAGGTTCTTGGATCCCTCGGAGCTTCGACGAATCTCATGGAAAGCGTTGGGCCCCAGGGCCCAAAGGTCTCCACGCCTCCACGGCACAACTATGTGCTGCAGCTCTCCCCGAGGGCTGCATATTTGCGCCGCTTGAGACCCTCCGCAGACTCCGCCGCAGCTGCTAAGTGGGGCGCAAGTGTGTCAACACATTTCGCGTCCCACACTAGCGACTTCCTATTCTTCTCCTATTCTACCTATTCCAGGACACTATATTGCCATGCCCGTGCCAGGGTCCATATTTGGTAATATGTTAAATTTGTTTTTACCATCTTTGTAAACCTATGGAGTGCAATAAATGATTGAGTATTGAGTATTCTGCCACGGAATGAGTTTCATTCCGTCGGGCCTCTTATAAAATTAAAATTAATTAATTAATTTTTAGGGTTCCGCACCCGAAGGATGCCTACCGCGGGACCCTATTACTAAGCCACCGCTGTTCGTCCGTCTGTCACCAGGCTGTATTTCATGAACCGTGATAGTAAGACAGTTGAAATTTTCGCAGATGATGTATTTCTGTTGATGCCATAAATACAAATACTAAAAAACATAATAACTATATATTTAGGGGGCTCCCATACAACAATTCTTTCAATACCACTTACGAATACATACTTATGAATGCACCTGATTACATACATGGAGTGTGAAAGTAGCCGCACCAATAACTTTGTAAACAACATTTTACTATGTACAATCCAAACTACAAACGTATACGGTGGTGGCACTTGACCGATTTTTAGGGTTCCGTACCCGAAGGGTTCCAAACGGGACTCTATTACTAAGACTCCGCTGTCCGTCCGTCCGTCCGTCCGTCCGTCTGTCACCAGGCTGTATTTCAAGAACCTAGCTAGCTAGAGAGTTGAAATTTTCACAGATTATGTATTTATGTTGCCGCTATAACAACAAATACTAAAAAACAGGATAAAAGAAATATTTAAGGGGGCTCCCATACAACAATTCTTTCAATACCACATACAAACTTATGGATGCACCTGGTTACGTACATGGAGTGTGAAAGTAACCGCACCAATAACTTTGTAAACAATATTTTGCTGTGTAAAATCCAAACTATTCACTCCACACCATCGCTTCCATTGAACGGTGGTACGGAACCCTTCGTGCGCGATTTAGACTCGCACTTGACCGGTTTTTTATTTAGTGATTTCGATGTCGCACTGCTGGACAAATTCCTCTCCCTTTTTTGTCCACACTTCTCTGGTCTGGGCCACCTCTGGCCAACCCGGCAGAAACTTGTCAAGGTCGTCCCGCCATCTCCGTCTGGGCTTGTCTGTCCCTACGCCGGTATCTTTCAGTCTGTGGCACCACAAGTCAGTGGCGATTTTCGCCCATCTGTCTGGGTGCATGCACTTACGTGGCCGGCCCAGTTCCACTTTAGCTTGCCGGTCTTTATACCCACATCAGCGCAGTGTGGTGTTCCTTATGCAGTCCTTACGTTCACTTTCATACCTATTTGTTATTTGTTATGTTATGTTTCGTTCATTTTAATATTTTAGAACGGGAAATATTAAACTGCTCATCAAAACTACTGATTTGCACAGCAAATATCAGGGAAACATGCTGCGGCAGCTTAGGTGTAGGGTAAAAGGGCGTAAGCGAAGCGAAGCCCCCTTTATCCTTCGTGTTAGGTTGAACATGGAAGAACAACAAAAAATACTTAAAATATAAATTTTAGTACACATAAAATATTTAAAACATAAAAAGTGCTTTTGCTGATCCTGTTTTGCTGTGAAAATCAGTATTTTTGATGTAGGACGAAAACCTTAGAAGCCCTTTAGAATATGTACCGATGATATGTACTTAATTTGTTTCAGGTGAGATCTGGCTTTTCAAATCACCCTTCCAGTATTGGTAAGTTATGTAGTTACTGATCTAAAGCAGGCATTTTTGACCGAGCGAGCGGAGCGAGCGAAGGGCTCCATTTCGACAAGATAGGAGGCCGATTTTGATTTCGTCTGACTCTATGTCTCTATGTGTGTCTGTCAGTTCCGGTCTAGGGGCCACAGTTTTCAAGCGATCCTCACAAAACTTGGCACAACTAGTTTTATTTTTATTTTTTTGTCGAGAACTTTTCTCGGACTCCTCGAAGTAGGAGACGGATTAGTAAAGAGAAGCTATACAGACCATGAGAGTGAGTGAAATAGACTACTACTATTTTCGTGAAAAGTCAATAGATTGTATTTTAAATCGCAGAATGTAGTTTACAAAGTTATTGGTGCGGCTACTTTACTACTTGATTTTGATTGAATCTAAAATACTTGCCTATAAATTGGTACACAGTCCCCTCTGTTAGCGAGGTCTACTGCCCACAGGGCCACTTGTAATAATTATTGTAACGTTGATAGCCCTGATTAAATAATAAGAAAAAAGTCTATCCTCATCACACGTCAAAGAATTATCTTTACATATTCGGTCCTTATCAATGGTAACTACGTAATATTTGAAAGGCATATTCCAATTCGACTATCTACGATCACAGAATACTTTTAATAACCATACGTCGTAACCGTTACCTTTTCTTAGGGTTCCGTACCCGAAGGGTTCCGAGCGAGACTCTATTTACGAAGCCTCCGTTGTGCGTCCGTTTGTCCGTCTGTCAATCTTCCAGTATGACTGTCTGTCTGTCTTTCTGTCAGCGGGCTAGAGCTCATGAACCGGCGTAGGTAGTTATAAATTTGCAAAAAAAATATATAAAAATAGGCTTTCTCTATATTAGAGCCGTGTGTTTTTTTTTTGCGTGAGTCCGACTCGCACTTGATCGGTTTCCTTCTATTTGTTCTATTTGCCGCCAGTAATCTTCAGCTGGCAAAGCGTTTGGAGATTCCATTAGGATAATGCTCAGTTGTAGTTGACTAATGGCCGCGAGAGTTACCGGTCTTTTCATGCACTCACTCATTCCATTCACTCTGCGGCCGGGAAGCATGGCGCTGTCAAAGGAACATGTAATGGCCAGTATTTAGCACGCTTGGTAAGACAAAGTATTTTTGACGCAACATCTTTGTTAAAAAGTTTACCTCTATTATGATTCTCAAAGGCACATTTTCAATGCAGGTAGCTCTAAAATTTTGTACGATTTTATTTAACAATTTATTATTTTTTTGTACCTAAAGTTACGTAATCTGTCTAATGTTAAACCTAGTGTCACCACACTAGGGCTAACTTGTTACGTGGTGTCGATATCATTTGACGACCCGAATGGCCGAGTCGGCAGTGACCCTGCCTACGAAGCCAAGGGTCTCGGGTTCGAGTCCCGGTGGGGGCAAATATTTGTTTGATGAGAACGTATTTTTGTACCCTTGTCATGGTTGCTTATCTATCTAAGTATGATATTTATCTATATAAGTACGTGTATTGTTGTCTAGTACCCAAGATACAGGGAATCCTAGTTTGGGCCTAGATCAATGTGTGTAAATAGTGTCCAAGGTATTATTACCATTTTTTTTTATTACCATTTAATGTTTGACAATTTGATTCATTGCAATTGTACATACAACATATGTAAGTTAATTAAAAATTCTGAGAAAAATCTAAATATAAGTACAAAACAAAAACTAGTGTTTTTGTTTCTTATTAGTTTAAGAAGAGCACAAGTTGAAGTAAGAGAGAATACAAGTTGAAGTAACTTGTATTCCGTCCTAATCTATCAATGTAGTTCGATTACAAAACTTGGGTTGCATCCACTCTCATTCTAATTATGACGAGCAAACTCGTAAACGGTCAGCGATCGAGAATATACGAATTTATAAACTGCTCTCGACCTGGCCATTCGGATTTGCATGCTGATTCAGAGCGATACGATCGATTCTGAATCGAGAATAACCGAGAATTGCAATCGAGTCGTAAATTTCGAGTGGCCCTTGACTCAAAACCGAAACGGAATGCCAGCGAGCGGCATTTAAATTTAGAACTCCTGGACATTGGAACATGGCGGCGGCGCTAAGAGCACGCGCAGTTGTTTTTCTTCTCATTATGCTTTATAGCTATACTTGTCTGCTTTGGACGATATGGCTACTAATATTGTGTTGATATATTACCTGGTTCAGATTTTCCGTCCTCACAGTACAGTATGTCGTATGTTTTTCCAAAATAAAATTTTCATGGAAAAAAAATATGTATCGCAAAAATGTACTTTATTTCTCTGTAGCTTATTTTCTTAGATAACTTCACCGACATTGATTTTTGCAGCAAGTGCTATTGCCACTTGATTATTTTCCTTTTTTTACTGTTACTATTTTTAACACCCCTAGGGTCGTGTTGTAACTAATTTTGCAAATCTAAGGGTCTCAAATTCGCCATCTTTTAGACATTTTATCATCACGATACCTCCTATTATGAGAGAAATTTCGCGAAATCCCTTCTTACGCACTGCCGCTATTAACCCAGATGTAACGGGAGTTTTAATAATTCACCAAGTAAAAATAATAAAAAAAAAACGACGTCGTCTTTTTTTTATTTCCCGGTCGGGATGCTAATGTCGTCTATACATAGACAGGAAAACGATACTGCGAAATTGGTCTACTTTTTACAATACGAATATAATATGCAACACATATGCGAAAAATGCCAGATTGCACATTTAATGATAAAGAACGTAAACACCACTAATAATTCAACAAACCAAAAACTTTAAAAACACAAGCCCTATTTCTCCCCCGGTCGGGGTACGAATGCCGTCAAAATACGCGAAAACAAGGCTACGAAATCTGTCTGTCCGACAGTCAAGTCCACACGTGTTATACTTCATAAACGAATATATGGCACTTATAGACAGAATTCATCTTATAACAATGATCTTAAACAACACTGATAAGTCACAGTAAAGCAGTAATAAGCAAATTCGTTTACCTGGATGATATCATAATTCCAGTATTTTGCTTTAAAGTTTGCAAATGGATTTTTTTCCTCCACGAAATTTCGATTTTTGAAACACATACGCCATGCTTACAGTAATTACGGGTACTGTAATGTTAAATTATACTCAAACCACACTCAGACAACGAACCTGGCAAGAGGCTTAAAAACCAAAAAGGTGCAAGAAAAAGCAAAAGAAAAGGAGGTCGTCCAAAACACGGCCAGATGAGGCTGGCAGCCTGAGCTGATTAAACCTCGTTAGGCTGTTTAATCGAAAATAAACGTAGAAGCTATTGTGAGCGGTGTTAATGTTGGATTAATTCCCGCAGCTCGACGGTGGGCCAAGCCCCCTTGTCCAATTAAAAGTTATTGATGACTTGTACCTCGCGTGAGTTTTTCGAGTACTCGTTGAGATTACTCGAAAACGCCTGTTTGGGCGGTCTGGCACTGTTGGACTGATTAGAAATCGTGAACGAGTCCATCGATTTAACATCATTGCCTCTGCTAATAATAATGGGATTAACAAGCAGTTCATTATGAAGATCTATGCTTTATAGTAGTTTATGTGACTGCTACATAATGGAGGGCATTAAAACTCGAGAGTGGGCTTATGAAATAATTATGTACAGTTACCATACACTAGTTTATCTACATAAATAAGTACATATCGTAAGCTCTCTTTGATGTATTCAGGAACCGCAAGTTCGATCGGCATTGTGGCATTGATCATTGCTCTGCAGTTGTTTAACTTGTTTAAAAGTACCAACTTCACAGACAAACTAGGAGCGGCATGCAGGTGGGCGTCAGCTTTCGAAATTTGAATGTCATAATTTGAGAAATTTTGGTACATTATGGTCATAATGTACAATATTCAGATAAGAAATGAGTTTATACCAAGAGGTTTATCGTTATGCTGGTCGTAACGTGTGGTTTTTGGACGCAGTAAAGAGGGTTTATGATACGTGTGTAGATAAATTAACTTAAGCTGTAATTTTCTGTGCTAGCATTATTTAATAAAATATGTAATGTAAAGTGAGAATCTGGAGCTTGGAATATGTGCTCCATCAAGCGATGAGCTTACAACTTTTCAGTGATGGATCTTCGTTTGTAAACCTGGTCGTAGGATATAATGATGAAAATAATAAAAAAAAAAAACCTGTTTTAATTGGTGGTTACTTCAGATACAAATAAACATAGCGTTTCTAATGGGTTTCACGCTTGCTTCTCACCCAGGAGATGCAGGTTCGATTACTGACCGTGTACCGATAGGATATTTAATTTAACTTAAATACAGAATCGGACGTTCAGTGTTTCGGATGTCACGTTAACCTGTAGGTCCCGGCTACTATCGCTACGTGGTAGTGCTCGTTAAACCCCTCCATGACGACCGGTTTAACCTAGCGGGTAGTGACGCTGCCTACGAAGCTGACGGTCCTGTGTTCGGATCCCGGTAAGGGCAAATATTTGTGTGATGAGCATGAAGACTTGGAAGTTTTATATGTATTTACCAAAGTATTTATCTCTATTAAATATATCGTCGTCTAGTACCCATAACACAAGCCTTATTGAGCTTTATATGGAACTAGTTCGATTTGTGTAAGCTTGTCCTCGAGTATTTATTTATTTAATATTATTATCAAACAGCACTGAGCCAGCGTGGTGGACAATGGCTTAATCTTATTCGTATCGGGGTGAATGCCTGTGCCCCTCGGTAGGGACATAAATTGGCAACAGCGTCACACCTTTTCCCACACTGGGTGGCAGAGGAACAGTCAGCCCACTTTAAGCCAGTTATTTTGCGTGCCAAGGAGCTAGTACATCGCCGCATCTATGGCGATTGAAGGTGTTCTCACTATGTTTTCACTTTCGAACATCCGTTTAAGCTCTTCAGATTTAGTCTGAACAAATGTTCAGTGAGACTCTCTTTTCCGTCCAGTAATAAACAAGCCATTTCACAGCAGGCCTTGTAGTCGTGTGGAATCGATTACTCGATTCAGCTCGCAACAAATTAATCGAATAGCATTCTCTCACACGACTCGGCCAGGCGTGCCTCATTCGATACAGACGGGTATCGAGCCAATGAATAAGCCAGTGTTAGGGGATCTTAGTATATTTTGATAGGAATATAAGTGTTTTAAATTTATTGTATGTTTGCGGGATTCAATTGCGATGTAGAATACTGATCAAGGCATGCCGTTATTTCCCGATTGCGAGACGGTGACTGTACTTTGACTGTCCCTCAAACTCGGAATTGTTGATTCTGCTTCTCCCACAGTGGTCCAATGTAGAGAAGAGGCAAAAAATGACGTTTGCTAAGTATATGTAAATATCTGCAGTAATAAAGTACTTTGACTTTGATTGTACTTCCGAGCCTCGAGTCTTCCGAGTTCAGACTTCGTTTTGTCAAATGCTATTGGACTTCGGCAGTCCGCTACCAGCGCATGCCATCTGTAAACAGAAGTCAAGGTCAAAGTCGAAGTCAAAGTCAAAGTACTTTATTACTGAAGATATTTACATATACTTAGAAAAGGTAATTTTTTTTCTCTTCTCCACACTGTTGGAGAAGAAGGGCGTAGAAACTCCCACAGATGGATTTTTAGATCTGTTTTGAAAATTGGTTCTTAACTAATACAAATATGAAAAAAAAAAATATGAATAATAAACAGGAATAAATAATTACAAAATTATTAACAGCAAGGTCTGTGTTGAGCCAGATTAACCCCATACAGACCCATCATTTAAGTAATCTTGAACATTGTAATATCCCTTTTTAGACAAAGTCGCTTTAAAATGCTTTTTAAATTGCTCAAATGGCAATTTCAAAATCTCCTGAGGTACCTAATATCTTATTGTAGTAGAGAATGCACAGACCCTTGAAAGAATTGCTAACCTTGGCGAGTCTAAACCGGGGCGCACACAGTCTGTGATTATTTCTTAGGTTAACGTTACAGCTATCGCTAAGTTTGGAAAATGTTGTAACGTTCTTGCGTACGTACATTATATTTTCGAAAATAAATTTACCAGCTACAGTTAGAATGTAAATTTCTTTAAAAAGCTGTCTTAAGGAGTCTGTTCGATTTAAGTTATAAATTGCTCGAATAATCTTTTCTGTAAAATAAAAATAGTTTTAATATCCGCTGCTTTCCCCCACAACAAGATACCATAGGACATGACACTATGAAAGTAACTAAAATATACTAGCCTAGATGTAGCCACATCCATGCTTTGTCTGATGTTCCTAACAGCGTAAGCCGCAGAACTTAATTTACCAGCTAATTTATCTATGTGGGGTCCCCACTGCTATTTGCTTTCAATGGTTATTCCAAGAAACTTCGTATCATTTACTAATTTTAACGTGCTGTTGTCTAACACTAAACTGGTCTCAACTTGCCTGACATTTGGTGAGAATTTGATACACTTAGTTTTACCAGCGTTTAACAATACATTATTAACTTTAATTAGAATTAGATTTTATTTAATTAATAGCGTATTATGATCAACACAATCTAATGCCTTCGACAGATCGCAAAAAAACTCCGATAGCATCCTGTGCGGCCTCCCATGCAGAATAAATATGAGATATGAGGGTAATACCTGCATCCGTAGTCGATTTACCCCTAGTGAAACTGTATTGTTGGTGTGGAGCTGTTTTGAACGGTTGAAGTGTGAGAGCATTCGACTGAGTATAATCTTTTCAAATATTTTACGTGTTGGAAGAACAGATATTGGTCTGAAATTTGAAGGATTACTCTTATCTCTCGACTTGAACAGAGGTATCAGTTTGCTGTGTTTCATGAGGTCTGGAAAAGCTCCATCATCAACACATTTATTGATTATATAAGCTAATTGTGGGGCTATAACTAGAATTACTGAACCAATGACTTAGACTGATATACCCCACAGGTCTTCAGTATTTTTTAAGTTAAGTAAACTAAAAGTTTCTGACAATGTCCTGGGGATATACATGATGAAATTTCAAATATACCTTACTGACGCTAGTGTTATTTTTTAATAAAGTCTGCTTCATATGGAGATGAATTTATTCGATCTGTTGTGAGTACGGGTACATTGGTAAAGAATGTTTTAAAAGCTCGAGCAACCTCAGCGTTGATTTTACAACATCATCACCTATCTTTAGGCAGAAATCATTGTCCCTTTGCCAGTTTCACGGTTTAATATTTGCCAAACTGTTTTCATTCTATTATTTGAATTTTGTATTTTTATATTAATGAGTAAAATTTTGCAGTTCTACGAACAACTTGATAGTTTTGGAATATTTTTTAACATAATCATGAAATTTTCGATCAAAGTTATAGGTTTTTTGTTCTTAAAGGTGATACGAGATAACTCTACTTTTACGAATTCCAAACGTTGCCCAGTCATTAAATCTAGATTTACCGTTGTAGTCACTGACTTTCTTTAATTTAAAAACTTTATTAATTCTGTTTAAATAATATTGAAGTAGTCTGACTAGATTTTGTTTGGGTACTGTTCATTAAAATCCGGTTCTGGCAAATTTATATCTAAGTTTTTCGTATATGTCTCTAGTCTATGGGATGTAATAGACCTATAAAATGATAGACCAGTCTTATCCTTACTAGAAATCGAGAATGAAACTGTTTGACCACTGTGATCGGAAGGTTAGCAGTTAACAAGACTTTAACTTGTGAATGGTGAATGCACAGTCACAAAAAAACGTTATCGTAAGTGTAAATCTAGTCGGCTCTAGAAATACATGACATAAATTAAACGATTTGAATAAAATTATTAATCGTTGTTTCATTGTTGTTCCTACAAGCAAATCTACATTAAGATCGCCACAAATAATTAACTTTTTTCTGTTATTACATAGTTTAGTGAGGGCTTCCTCCATAATTTTCTCAAATATTCCGAAATTGCCATGGCCGTTTTCATCTCTCGGAGGTCTGTAGACACAAACAATAATATGGCTATCTAACTCAACACAGGATACCTCTATTTGTCTTTCAACAGTAAGTGCAAGAATATCTTTCCGTTGTTTCACCTTAATATTATTTTTCACTAAGATTAAAGAACCACCTCTATGTATTGTAACAACTGACAATTTTTTAATTATTTATGTTAAAAGACATCATATTTTCCTTCAACCAGTGTTTTGTAACACAAATAACATTGATGTCAGAATTTTTCAGAAATAATTTTAATACAAGTTCTTTGCCAGGTAGCCCCTGGATGTTTTGATGGGTAATATTTAAGTGGGGCTTACACTTTGATATATTTAGTGGCACTCATATGCTAGAGATTTCCTCAATTGTCTTATGAACTAATTTAAATTACTTGGATCAGATTCCAATGTAGCATGCAAAGTATGATTAACAGGTGAATTCCCCATAGGGTTGCATGTCATATTACTCTTAACATAAGCTGATGTCAAGTTGAACTTGGTTAAACCAACTCTAGCTGCGTCGCATATATTATAAGCTAACAATGTAGCTACTAATTTTCTATATTTATTAGACAGGTACAATGTATCCTGTGTCAGAGTAAAGTTATGAAAAAAAATATTCATGTTGAAATATAAAATAGCATCGCTGTGATGACATGTTAAATTAAATAAATGAATATTCATTCTATGCGCAGATTTGTTCTGTAGTTCTGCCAAATTACAAGCGTATGGAAAATTGCATAGTCTAAATTTGCATTTCATCCTACTATGTAAGTCTAGAAGTGTTTCAACACTTTTCTTCAAATCATTCCGACTCATGTTTGAATGATTTCCCACCTTAATTACAATAGTGCTGTACTCATCATAGATAGCGCGACTAATTATCTTCACAAGATCTACAAATGGACTATTTGGACAGAAAATGTTCGTTATTTTTTGCTTAAGCCGGTAATGTAATAGAGGCCCAAATCCTGCACATACTTTGTCTGAAGCATGAACTGAACCTAAGATCGACTTTTTCGGCTGTTCCCTTTAAATTTTACTCTCCGTAAGACTTCAACGATAAGGTAAAAAAAAGTTCAACCAAATCATTCTAGCAGTTTGAAAGTGTCGCAGTTCCCAACACATTTAGCAATTCATTTTGTTTCAATTTATTCATTCATAACGTATAACATATAAGTACAGACAGACACGTTGCTCCTGGTCCCACACTAGGATATTCTGTACCGTACAACAGTAAATACCACTAGGCAACACTGATGTAGGCCAAGATGAAATGCATATTGGACTAGATTTACGGCATTAAAACGCATAAAGCCGCGCAACTAGGCGGCACGCGACTCTTGCACGCGAAGTAACGTGCGGTCTGTCTGTGACAAACTTAGCTATACAAACAAAACCAACAGTTTTACCCTTGTATAGCATTCCATACTCCATTTTGTGTTACAGGGGGCTAGCCCATCGCCGCAACTATTTAGATAAATATAGGGTTTAAACGTATAATTCAACAGGTTAACTTACCAAAAATGTTTTCGAACATTATTAATGGTGCTTCATTGATTTATTCATGACTCCATTTACACCGTTTTTATTTTCTACTACGGGGCTGTCCATTTTTAACATCTATGTTTGACGTCACCTCACGATTGCGATCATTGACGATGCTAAATTATAATAATAATAATAATAATAATAATACCTTGGACACCTTTTACACACATTGATCTAGCCCCAAACTAGGATCTTTATCTTGGGTACTAGACAACGATACACATACTTATATAGAGAAATATTATACTTAGATAGATAAACAACCATGACTAGGGTACAAACATCCGTTCTCATCAAACAAACATTTGCCCCCACCGGGACTCGAACCCGGGACCCTTGGTTTCGTAGGCAGCGTCACTGCCGACTCGGCCATTCGGGTCGTCGTTAATATTAGTAAAGTAATTAATTTTAGTATAGTAGCGTATACGTCGCGCCACACGTTATGAGCGGTGTTTCTGAATGCGCAGTAGTTACTTTTCAATACCTGTACATATGCGCAGTAATTCCAGCCAACGTCGGCGTCGCCCAGCGCTCTTAATTCGTTGCGCGAGGCGTACAACCTAATCCCTGGCTCTCAGAAAACGCTAAGAGAAAGCGTTGCCGACCCAGGAAGAGATGGAGTGATGAGAGATCTTGGGACAAGAACTGAAGGGAGACCGCTCAGGATCGGATAGAGTAGAAGAGGGGGAGGTAGGCCTTTGCCCAGCAGTGGGACATTATGGGCTTATAAGAATAATTCACAATAATATCAGCAGCGTAGTAGTGACGGTAGTTATGCACAAAAATTTCCCACGAGTTCGCAAAGGCGTATATTTACGAACCGAGAAGTTTACGGCACGATCCGAAGGCGATGGTCGTAGCGAGGTTAGTAAAAAGCCTTTTCGAACAAGTTAGGAACATAATTTTTCCACCTGAGAAGCTAAAATCAAGCGGCAAAGGTTTATTTTAAGCTCAGAAGTCAGAAAAATATTTTTTTGTTCAGCGTTGTCCTTGTAAATTGTAGAACCTCTGCGACTATTTTACGTTACGTTATCCTAATCCATTTTCCAATATATATAATACGACTTTGGCAGACAGCAACTTTCGAAAAGCACAATCAAGCAAATGTAGACTATTCGCTAAGTTTCACCCAAGCTTTTAGTCAATATAAAATTACCGCCTATCGATTCAGCTTGAAATTACAATATTCTTTACACCAAACTCATATACCATTGTACCTACATAATATATGTTGATGGCGGCTACTTAACTCTCATGGGTCATTATCAGAATGATATGCAATAACCCATAATTGGCAAGTGCAATATAACGATCAATTTTGTAACCAATCATGTAAATTTTAACAACTGCAACTGTACTGAATTCCGGCCATTTTTTTACTAGAAATAACTTACAGTCAACAGGATGAAAGAAAATTATAATATTAATATAATTTTCTTATGATTTAAAAACATCGCCATCCTAAAAGAAGAGTTGTGGTTCTAGTCAACACATTTTTTTTTAAATAATTTTATACTCAAAGGTCTCACGACCAGCTTACGTCCATAGCAAGAGGTGATTATTTCACCAACGAAATGCGGTATTTGTTTCTATAATAGTTTGGATATTGTTCATATTAAGTTTACAGTAAAAACAGTTAAGGTTACTGTTTTATAACAATGTTATCAGGAAATTGTTGCAAGGAGTTGTCAAGGAGAGCTGAATCTGTTCTCTATAAGAGAACAGATTCAGCTCTCCTTGACGCAAAAGTATTCGTGTATTAACCGTGTAATAAACAATATGAAGACATTAAAATGTTTCTGAAGGTTACATGAGAGGGAAAGGGAAATACGAATTGTTTCTTCTAGGGTAACCGAAAGTAGTCCCAAGAAAATGTGCTCGCAACAACGTGGAAACGGCTCCGCTTAGAAGTAGGACGCATAATGGCTACAAAAAAGCGAAGGTAAAATGTATTCAGTGTGTTCCACACTGCATATTTAGGGTGAACTAAAACATCCGCGGGGGACCGCCCTGATTCATGAACGATTCGACTACTACTTAATTTCCAACTCGATTCGATACCACGACAGGGGCCTTCGTCTGACCAATCAATGAATAACATCGAGTCTGTTGTTCGACACTTTTTGAAATGACCATGTACCCACAAATACTCGTGTACCTACAAGTATATATAATTTACTTTGTACGCATGAATGGTACCATCACGCACAAACTTCCGTGGTTTTTGTGATGTAAATAATGTATTTAATTAAGAGTATATAACTGTTATTACTGTTTGATAATAAAAATAAATAAAAAAACATCGCAGCTAACGTCGAATGACCGTGTTTTGATTGGTCGCCTTGGTAATTTAACCGGTCCAGTTCCACGCCTGCGCGCGAGCCATCGCGATTTGAACATTATGCCATGGTAATACAATTAAAAACCTATAACGGGAAATGGCATTTCAAGAAAAGCCATGGTAGGTGAGTTGTAGGACTCACCAACTCACTGTGTTTTGCAGATTTCGGAGGCACAGAATAAAGGTACTGTTCTGATCATAAATAGTTCAGGCAAACTGCGAGTGACCGTTGTCGGAAGAGCAGAGACTCAATCCTTAACCTATCAACAACTTCGTCAAAAATACGCTAAATGGGGGCCGAAAGCTTGTCCTAGATCTAAACGATTAGTGATCGCTCGCTACCCTCACCACCTCACCACCTCACCACCTCACCACCTCACCACCTCACCACCTCACCACGACCCAACACCACCTCACCACGACCCAACACCACCTCACCACGACCCAACACCACCTCACCACGACCCAACACCACCTCACCACGACCCAACACCACCTCACCACGACCCAACACATTTATGAGGCTTCGCAATTTTGGACCTCGTGCCATGGTAAAAAAAAACCTTTTACGGGAAATGGGCATCATATGATGCCGTGGGTCGTTGAGTGGTTGAGCTACTCTTTTCAATTGTCTTCGAATTATCTCTAGATATTCTCCTTCGGTGGAAAATAGTACATTTCGAAAAGGCTTATATTTACGAACCGAGAAGTTTACGGCACGAGCCGAAGGCGAGGTTCGTAGCGAGATTTATAAAATGCCTTATCGAACGAGTTAGGAATAGAATTCTTCCGCCTGAGAACCCAAAATCAAGCGGTGAAGGTGCTATTTTTAGCTCAGAAGTCGGAAAAAATACAATTTGTTTGTGATTGTGGGGCGATTGTTCCATTCCCAGATAAACAGTCAGCTAACTTTATGTGAAATTTCACACGTACGATGAACAGACAGATAAAAGTTTTCTGATGAAGGAATAATCGGCCATAAATCGAAAACTGAAATCGATATTCGTAACTAGCACACCTGAATCAGGCTGCAGGTAACGCTACATTTCAATATTGTTTCTGTGAGGTTATTATTCAAATAGGATTCGATCTATCAACGTCTCTGTTACGTTACGAACACCATCCGATGCAGGTGTTGTTCTGATATATGAATGAATATAGTGCTTAAGTGGAACTTGCGAGGGTTATTTTATATTGCAGCGGCAGATGGCGACACAGTCGACTGTGCTGTGAATCGAGGAGAAATATTTGACGTCAAAATACTGGAATTTTTCAATACGGACTGTTCTAGCACGCTATGAATAGATTCTAGAACAGCGCAGTACTTTTATACTTGTGCCCAGAATGTTTAATAAAGTGATGAGCTGAACTAGATTGTATAATTATCGTGGCTGGATCTGCTGGTCGTAACATTACATTTAAAAGAGGTACTTTTAACTTCGACTATTTTTGTTCAGTGAAATTACTTAAATATTTACTTTAAATATACTGGCACATTAAAATGGAAACCACGTGTATAAAGGCGAGTTTATCTCTGAAAGAGATTTCTTCCACTAAACCTAGGATGGACAAGATACATTAAATATTGCATTTCTTATTTCGGAAATATCTTAAAAAGGATTCAAAAAGTTGTGAGTATTTTCGATAATTTTTAATGCAGTTTCTCCATATTTTTTGATGAAGTTTTTTCGCAGCATTTATAAAGTCTCTTCATACTTTTTCGACAGAAATATTCGCTATCGTATTTCCAGTTGTTTTCTGTATCGCCCCCAATGTCATGTTAACAAAAACCAGTAGACGAAGTATGACATAATTAAAGCGAATAAATGCACAGTTTAAACATGGACACTCGTCAATTTGATGTGTTCCTGTCATACCCTGAAACATTGTTCCTCAATTTCATAAATAGGATCAAAACATTTGCAACACAAGATAATATACTATGAGTATTAATTATTTAAAAAAATCGTGATCATCGTGAACAAATTAGATCCTCTATACGGGTTATCATATGGTTTCACAGATAAAGTTGTTCAAAATAAATTTTTCTTTGTTTTTAAAGGCTAGTATTTAATCGCACATCAAAAATACTGATTAGCACAGCAAAAAAGGATCAACAAAAACAGTTTTTATGTTTTAAATATTGAATGAGTACTTAAGTGTTATGTTTCAAGTATATTTTGTTGTTCGTTAATGTTGAACCTAATACGAATACCCTTCACCTAAGCTACCGCAGTATTTTGCCCTTATATTTGATGTAAAAATCAGTTGAGATGAAGATGTGGAGTCGAATATTTTCCGTTTTTAAAAAGCCGAGCTGCAAATTTCAGGTGCTTCTTATTCGGCCTCAAAATGGTACGTTGTCTTCTTTCCCCTGACCTTTGGAGGGGGGCATTGAGCTACCATAGTAATAGTAGTTCAATGGTGGGGCCTGTTTTGGAGCTCGGCAGGGGCACACGGTCAATTCTGGTGCTCATGCAAATGCATGAGCCTGCGGCGGCGGGGGCGGGGGCGGCGGGGGCGGCGGGCCGGCCGAATGAGCCGAAATCGTTTTCGTATCGCAACGTTTGTCGTGTCGCTATCGTATGCTAAGTAACGTGATGGGATTCGAGGTTCTATTGGGGAGTTAGCTTTATTTGTTCCATAATTTATTTATAATAAATAATCAAACATTGTTAATGTTTACTTTATTTTTACAACAAAATCTAATTATTGAACAAAATAACTTCTTTAGTTCGGAGTGGTGGGCAAATGTAAGTAATCTACAACTTGGGAAGAAAGTTATCGAAGGTATAAATGGCAGAAAATATGAAATAATTAAATTTTGCTACATAGGCCTCTGTTATCTCAAACCAGTTATCTTGGATTATGAAATTATTTTTTATTTACCCTCCAAAAAATATTTTCTTCCTTCCCCTAAATAAAAGACGTTTGTCACGTGGTGAGTGACGCGTCGCGTTGCCGTGGACGAGGTCCACATCCGCGGTCAGTTTTCCGCGATTTTATTTTGATAGCTTCTTCTCCCTCTTCTCCTTTATATTAGGAATTATTCAGTTTTCCTTCACATAGTGGTTGCCCATGCAGATTTTGTTGTTTTTTGACCTTTTTTTGTGCATTCTTTGAGCAAAATACCTTTTTAGTCTAGATTACTGTGGCCATGAGCTTTCCATAAATGATAATGATAAATGATAATTATTTGCAAGAAATATGGTACAGACAGTTGTTTCCAAATTATAACATAAAGATCACATATTTCACCTACAATACAGGCATGCATAATTGTTATTAAATTAACATTAATTCTTATGTCAGAGTAAAAATGTCCAAGTAAGAATCATTCAAAATCAAAATCATGTCAAGTTAATATTCTGTCAAAAAATTCATTCAAACTATAATAGGACTCATTAATCAACAGGTCACGAAGTTTAGTTTTAAAGGAAGCGGTTTCATGACTTAAAACTCCTTAAGAGGTGGTGAATCAAATCAAATCAAATCAAATAAGTTTATTTGCATGATTTTTGGTAACAATATTGGATCTTAATTTTATACATTTTCATCGCAAAAATCTGCTTTTTCAGGCGTACAAATATTGATTATAATAAATTAATTTTAAGTCATCACATTATTTAATTAAATTAAATAGTTCTAACATTTTATAAAATATATAATTCACACTTCAATTAAATTAAATAGTTCTACCATTTTATCAGAAAAATACATAATTCACACTTCAATGTCATAAGTAAGTAAGTTATAGTTTTATTAATAATTTGTAATTAGGTACACTATTTTATTTGTCTCTATTAAGATACTCATTGATAGAATAGAATCAACGACAGATGAGCCAATCATGTAATTCAGTTATAAACAAATTAAATCGTAGTTTTTTCAATTCTGTTGATAGGGCATTGTATATTTTTATTGCCATATGAAAGACATTATTCTGGACTGAAGTTAGTTTGCATTTATGAACAAATAACCTCTCTCCAATATTTTCTCTCTGGGTTCGAAGAGTTTTATCTTCGGTACGATATGAATATGATCGAGTAAATTAATAGGATGTTCACCACAATGCTCCAAAAACTATTCACTAGATTCACTTTGCGCTTGTTTCTGCGGTGCTGTAAGCATTCGTGGCACCCATCTTGTAATGACATATTAGAGTTACAAAAAGTTATGAAGTATTGTATGTAAAGTATGACGACTCGAATGGCCGAGTCGGCAGTGACACTGCCTACGAAGCCAAGGGGTTCGAGTCCCGGTGGGGGCAAATATTTGTTTGATGAGAACGGATGTTTGTAGCCTAGTCATGGTTGTTTATCTATCCAAGCATAATATTTATCTATATAAGTATGTGTATCGTTGTCTAGTACCCAAGATACAGGGAATCCTGGTTTGGGGCTAGATTAATGTGTGTAAATGGTGTCCAAGGTATTATTTATTAAATATATGGTATCCAAGAAAAGCCTAGTTACCTCTGCTAATATATTAAAGTACAAGTTTCTCTACTTTTTCACGTTACCTTCCGTGGTGGCAGAAACAGAACCACCGGATCGAGTATCATCTTCAATGCTTTCCCTTCTCTTTGAAATTAACTTGACCACTTTTGAATGACATCCATCTCTTCGTGGATGTTTTTGCAGCTCTTCCTTGCTTCTTGAGGAATTTAATAACACCGCGGTGCTCGATTTTCGTCAACATTTTCGCGTCTGACATCTTCTTGCACTTGCGAATCATGATTATGTAAAAAGGAATGATGCTTAACCGATGAAACTTATAATTTGCTACGTTGGATAATGTCTTAAGATAAACCTAACCCAAAACTACCACCATTACTAACAAAAACAATCCGATACCGACAATACCCTGAAGACACCACCGAGATACAGTGTTTTCACTAGTTCGTTTGTCACTGATTCCTCCTATATTACGTATATGTATTAATTAAGTATGTGTCCTTATTTTTATAAGTAGAACTTGAGTAAAACATGATATCTGTCAATAAACAATTTCATTTAATTTCACTTCATTTCACCACGAAAGTGCTACTTACTACGTGTTGTTATTGACAATACAGATAAAACACGATGTGGCCTACAAATGTTGCTATCATTTATTTTCTATAATTTCTTGCACAGGGATCCCATTTCTTAACCATGAATCAAAATAACGCAACTTGCGCCATCATCATTTTCAATTTCTCAACTGGTCGTTAAATACTTAATCCTATTTCAACGAACCGACGGAAACACAGCAATTTTGGAACTGGTTCCCCAAAATTAATGTTACTGATTAGGAGACTGCTTAACTTGACTACTGTAAGAATGGAATTATATACAGGGTTGTTGCAAGTCACATTTTTTTTGCGGTTTACTGACTCCTCTCATGATTGACCCAGTTTATAATTACTATCTAAAAATTATCTAAACAAACTAACTCAGTAATGATTGTTTCCTTTTATAAAAACTATTAGCACACACGGAAACATGATTATAATATTAAATAAATAGTTTTAGAAGTATCTGAGGACCAACCCTGCCCGTAGTTTGGTTGATGCTGTTGGTGGCACCGATAACAAATCATCAGACTGCACATAAGTCATCACAGCCTGTTTAACCGATACACCCACGTATAAACTGAATGATTAAATACCTGTGACGTGTGACCAAAAAAATAGAAGGATGTATTTGGATTCAACCTCATTTTAATGAAACTTTTTGGTTAGGCTTTCCCTCTGACGCACTAAATACTGTCACGTGAGGTTAGGGCGGGAATCTCACGGGAATGATGGTGAAATTATTTTTAAAATAGAGTGAATTCTTATTTTTAGTGAAATAAAGGGAAATAAGGAGTCTTGCGACAACTTGGAATGAAGAATTTATTTTTGTCCGTGTATTTTTTTATAAACATAACTTTTTTTACTTAAGGACAAGTAAATTCTATTTATCCTTACCTCCGCAGCTCAGACTTGGTCTTTGACTGACATCGAAAGTCCAGGCATGATGTTTGCCAGCGAAATATGGAGAGCAGTATTCTGGGGGTCCGGCTATTGGCTAAAATAAACTCCTATTCCCAGTTATGAGAACTAGTAAGATCGGTTTTAAGCCTCCAAAAGTCCCTTTATTACAAATTTCATCGAAAACTTTTGCGTGGTTTTCGTAAACTCAAAACATTTATAGGTATACCTAGAAATATTCCTCGTTTCATAGCATATATGGAATTTCATACATCTATTGCAAAAGTGAAACTCAAACTCTATATTGCTACTAGGTGTAAAAAGGCGGTACACTTTATATTACCTTTTAGGGTATTGAAATATAATATATACAGTTTTAAGAATATAATATTCTTGTATTCTAACATTGGGCAGTCCATCATTATAATGCGTTCATAACTCAAAAACTCAAAAGTCAAATCATTTATCGCAAATAGGCAAAAATTATGTATTTTTACAAGTCAAACACTTACTTAAGTCTCACATACATAAATAAAAATAAAAAATAATAAATCAAATATGATCAAATAACTAATGAGTACATGACTGATTAAGGTTTGAATTAAAAAAATTAAATCTGCCTTTCGAGTGGTGATTCATGGCTGAATCTCGCACAGGAAAAGGAAACTCCATTAACTCTACCAGTGCTACGGAAATACGCCCGTCATTACATAATGTACAATATACAAATAATCTAATCTGATGACAATATTATTTCATTTAATATTAATATTATAAAATCGTATCCATAAGTGCCAAAAACATGTCTCAAAATAACAATCTAACTAAATAAATAAATAAGAACAAAGACAAGCTATAATGAACATAACATATGAAAAAACAGACTGGAATAGTCCGCCCAAGCGGCACCCGTTCACGAGTATGACATGTGCACCGGCCATCACCCCCCTCGCCATGTTTGAGGGAGCGGAGCAACCCGCCACACAGAGCAGCCGCAAGCAAATACCTTTCATTGAGCATGACCATAAACTCTGGTTCGTAGGGTAGCGTCGAATAACCAATCTCAAACACAACAAAAAAGGAAATACAGCATCACACCTTTTACTATACGGGGTGGCAAAAGGCACAGTTACGTTCACATTTACCCAATCATATTCCATTTTGCATGACAGGGGCTAGCCGCTATGCCAAGCGCCGAAATTCACTATCGACCAATTTCACCCTTTATACTTTATGCGCGCGCGCAGCAACATTATTTCATCTTCGTGCTCATTTACAAAGTATACTTATGCTTAAATTAAATTACTAAGCAAAGGTAGTGTTTTTACGGTATTAACCGGTATTTTTGAGGAGCCCACGATAAAGGTTTTATCATTGTAAGTTAATTTCGGCGTTCAAAAGCTTCTTTATTTTGCAATTTTTTGCGAATGATTGACCGTTACGGTTATTTTGAGAAGTAGCAATTTTTGGCACACGAGCTTCAGCATCAGCATCATCACAACGCATCTTGATTGACGGTTGGTTTTGAATTCCTCTTTAAATGAGGTCATCGTCGGCCGATTTCGCATCAAAAATTAAATTACCCTCTGGGCATCGGTTTGTATTTGGGTTTGGGATTCCAGCACTGTTCATGGTAATTCGAATTACCGGTTAGGTTAAAGATTCACAAGCTATTTCCTGAGTGTACCCTAAGTATAAGAATTCATATTATACTAACATAAATAAAACTTGAGAATAACTTCATGGTTTTAAGGCATAATATTTCGCAATGGTCCCAAATGATTGCAGTCTATCATCACTTCGTAATATTATATTTAATTAAATCCTATCAAACAAATTTGCTTTTAAGGGTAAGTGCAACACAATTTAACTGATATTCAATTAAATGACTTATATAAGAAAGATTTACTTCAAGATTATTTTGGTGAGATTTCGCTCAATCACCAAAAGCTCTAGTATTACAATCTCTTCTCTCCCATAGTCTAAATAAAACCGGTCAAGTGCGAGTAGACATCGGACCCGCACACGAAGGGTTCCATACCATTGTACACGGAAAAACGTAAAACGACAGTACGACAGTACGACAATACCTATTTAATTTTTCATAATAAAATATTAAATACTAGGTACTACATTCAAGGCCGTACATCTAAACATTAAAAAATAGTTTTGTGTATGTAGTATGTAAGTATTAAACTATGTACTGGATAGAAATTGAGTAACTTATTTACAGAAATAAAATCAATTATGAAAAAAAACTTAATATTATTTATTATAATTTGAATGAGCAATTATTAATCATATAATGACAAATAACCAAGCACAAAACTCAATACCTGCAATTAAAACCCTTTTCCGATATGATCGGGAGAGTCCATATTTCACCGATAAACAAATAAAACAAAATGGCTAAGAAAATGGCCATACCAATAATTTCTTCTATGGGTACTTCTTTTAATTCTTGAAAATCGGTATGTTTCATTATTTTTTGCTGTTGCGGCAACAGAAATGCAGATTCTGTTAAAATTGCATCACTCTACCTATTTCGGTTGATCCGATAGAGCCCGGTGACGGACGGACGGACTGACAGATAGGCGGCTAGCGGAGGCTTAGTAATAGGGTCCCGTTTGGCACCCTTCGGGTATGGAACCCTGAAAAATACTATCATTTCAAATGCTCGATCCAAAAGGACAAACATTTATACATACACATTTATATACAGGCACATACACTGCTTCTTGCACTACACTGGGATACCTGAGTAGTGTAAACCAGAAGCAGTGACGTCACACACATAAACATCCAAGATCTGGGGATTTTTATTTTTTTTTCCCTGAGAAAAGTCCCTTTCAATACTACGACACGTGAAAAATTAAAAGTAATAATTGGAGATCGGATGTTAGGATGCATATTTACCTAAAATGATTTTTTCGCTGAAAATATGGCAGCCACACGCAAGAAGGAAAATAAACCAAATTTCACTAATCATAATATCAATAAAAACAATAGGTATATGAATGATTCTAAATATATTCTGTTAACTTATCCTTACGTTGTTTGTTATGCCAGTTTGGTAACTACCTACTTTACAATATAAGATGTGCAAATATGTATCCAATTCTATAGGCAGAAAAATACTAAAGTCTACCCCGAAACCGCAGAATTTTTACAATCGATACACAAGTGCATTCTATATAAACCAACACCTGAACGTTGATAACAGTAGTTTATGTGACATAATAGAAGGCATTAAAACTCGGGGCGAGTTTCATAATAATATCACTCGAGAGTTTTAATGTCTAATTATGTACAGTTACATACACTAGTTTATCTACACACATATCATAAGCACTCTTTGATGTGTTCAATAACCGCATGTTCGACCGGCATTGTGGCAATGATCATTGCTCTGCACTTGTTTAGCTTGTTCAGGATTACCAACTTCACAGACAAACTAGGGGCGGCACGCAGGCGGACGTCGGCGTTCGAAATTTCAATATCATAATTTGTTGAAAATTGATACATTATGGTCATATTGTATCAATATTCCGATAAGAAATGAGTTTTTACCAAGAAGTATAGTATTATGCTGGTCGTAACGTGCGGTGTTTGGACGCAGTAAAGAGCGTTTATGATACATTTGTAGATAAACATACATTCGATTCTATAATCAGAACACTCAATTTGTAGATCCCGGAATCGCAGGATTTTTTAGATACAAAAATGAATTCCATAATAGCCAACTCCGCAACATTAGGTAAATATGCATACCATTATCCAATCTCTAGTAATAATACACCAATCTTCATCATCAGCCCACATTTATTCACTACTGTATAAGGCTCCTCTTTCCCACATCCTCAACTTCGGTCCTGAGCCTTCAGCATCCCCTGCATACGCTGTCTCCAAAAAAATCACTTCTAACGAATAAAATAAGAGTTTTAATTTGACATCCTCTTAAACTTAAATGAGTGGGTTGGTCTCATTAGTATCTGAGGAGACTTAAGATTGAAGGTCGGGTCGTGCATCAATCAACATGACTGACACACTGTGCCTGGCCTAAGTAATAAATCTTAATTCAATAGTACCTTATAAATATCTAGGAATTTTACGCTGTGGCTGTGGTGAAATACCTGAGGTGTTTTTGTCGAGCGGCTAGCTAGCATTGGCTATTTAAAAAAACCAAAGGTTTCCAACAGAGATAATCATTTCGAGAGAATTGTATCCCTAACTTAATTCCGTTATTCCCATCAAAAATTGCTTGACTATAATTTTACGTGATATCGTCGTAATAACGCTTATGCCGATCATGCCTCTCTATCGCTTGTTCCGTGCTCTCGCTTGCACGCTCGGCTCAGGCGGAACGTGACAGCGGAACGTGACAATTTTTTGTGCATGCAGCCGGCGTTCATTGATTTTTAAGACGTTATCACGTCAAAAATATTACAAGATTACTGAAATAACCGTAAAAACATATTTCATTTGTCGTCTATGGAGTAGTTTGTGAAAAGTCCCTTCGCCGTTAAGTTGGCTATTCTGTAAAACTGTCAGTCGATAACGCAGATGTCAGTCGGAACGTAAACAAATATTGATATTACACTTTTTAAGTGGTATAAGCGGAAACAACCAGCCTCAAGTATAACCGTTCCAAAACTGTGAGCAAGTAACGTAACGATGAGTGTTATTTAAAAAAAAATTGAATAATAATTATACGTCTATTATTCGAAACATTCAAATTCGTTTCTTAAAATAAGCTAAAAGTCATAAAATAAAATAAAAAGTAGTACGTTTTTTTTTCATGGGTCATTAAATATTCACGGTCTCGCAGCGTGACGGGACATGCCATACTGGTTCTCTAATCCCGCTTAATTAGTTACTCAATTCAACGTCAAATCTCACGCAGTCAGTAAAATTGACGTAGTGTATGGAGAAAATGTCTCGGTCGATTTGAGTTACTGAGTAAGAGTACTGCGGGAGACATTAAATCGACGGGCATAGGACCATACAATTTGGTACAAAAAGAAGAAGTTATATGGCGGAATCAAGTTACCGTTTATGATGATGTTGATGACCTATTCTGATATCTATTATCTCGATATTGACATCTGTATATATTGACAAATCTGTATATATTGCGGCGTTGCGGTTCAAGGAAAAAAGCGACATATTCAATTGTATTGTAAATTTGCAGACCGCACCAAATATCCTTTGGGCTTCTTAGCAGACAGATGGGTCTCGACGGCGGCTGAACCAGTCCAGTATGGTTCATCTCATGCTCATACAATTTCATCGATTACGGGGTATCACCGAAGGCTTCTAGGCTTCATTCAATGAGCTTGGGTTTGGCCTCCATTATGATGCTACTTGCGTGATACCAATTTGACAGAGGAAGCTGGTGCAAGGTGTCAAACGTAAAAGTCTATATGAAGTTCATAGCTCAGACGACTTACGCCATAAGGCTGCAGTTCCGAGTGTTAGTGAACAGACTTCTCGTTACTTTCGATACCTTTGGAAGTATGATACAATTACGTAGAAAATAGCTAAGTACTCGTGCAAACCTTAACAAATTGAGTTTTTATAGATTTCACGATGGGATCCGAGTATTTTTGAGGGCGAAAGCTAAAAAATTATGTAATGCAATCCAGTTGTGTAAAATGAGGCCATCATATTGAAATAGAACGCATTTAAACGCTAAAAAGCATAATATATCCCGACACAATGCCTAATGATAGCTACAATTTGCGGTCAGATTGATGAATGTATAGCCGCCGCATTCTGCGCATAATGTATGTATAGCCGCCGCATTCTGCGCATAATGAATGTATAGCCGCCGCATTCTGCGCATAATGAATGTATAGCCGCCGCATTCTGCGCATAATCAATCATTCATCTGTTTTGTATTGTTACAATTATTTGCAATTGTGGTTGGTTTATTTGAATTGTAGTTTCACTTATTGTATAGGTCCTACATCGTTTAGCTACTTGTGGGTGGCACTTGTCATTATCGTTAACAAGTTTGGTTCGGCACTTAGCTCAAGATCTAATTCTTTTTCTGGTAAAGTACCATCAAATAACGTCTGGAATAAACAATAGGTAGGTATGTTTTAACCTTAGATAAGCATTTTTAAAAGTTTCCTATGTAGGTACTGTATGTACGTAAACAACAGTGAATAATAATTCTTTAGGTAAATGTTCTGACTATGTAACAAAATATGTTTGTTCTTACATGTCAACCTAACCCGAAGACTATTCGGGGGTTCGCTGCGCTCACCCCCTCTATTCTTAACCTAAGCTACCGTAATTTTTGCCCTGGTATTTCGTTTGCAATTCAAGTTTAAACCAGTTTTAACCGTTAGTTTATCAACTAACGCGTCATATAGTAAGTTGCTACGCTACAGTTTACTATCTGTCGATAGTTGACAAACTAACGAGAAAAAAACTTTAGTTTCTCAACTAACGGTTTTGACAATCTTACGGTGACATATATAAATTTAACAACTCCTTTTTGGAATTCAAATTATGCATTCCCTCCACAACAGGCAAAAACCATTATTCCAAGAAAACTATTAACCTGTCCAGATCACAAAGTATGATTCAAAGTTAATTAAAAATGCATAGATTTTCTTATCCTCCCGGCAATCTTCACAAGATGTCAGTCAAAAATCGTCAGTTTGAAAAATTACTGTCCTTAGACTGCCGTACATTCCATAACGATGTTACACCAACACTAGGACTTATTGTTATGATACGAAGAGCGGTCTTTAAATGTATGTCTGTGATGAATGAGCAACTAGTGATTCATTGGATTGCCGATGAGATCAGTGTAGTGTTGATGGAGAAATAGCAATGTATTTGTGGTTAGCGCAATAGTTAGCTTGGTGTCACAAGATTTTTGATCATTGTAACGTCCAACAAACTCCTTCGTCTTTGTTATATACTATGTCTATTTTGTTAATTGTATTCGAAGTCTTAATATCCGTAGAATTATGTTTGTTGCGCTTTACATGCAAAAGAAATGTAATTCCTCCAGCAGCCCGCACTAAGATGGCTCAATCTCACTCATATCCGGGAAAAGGCCTGTGCCCTTCGGTGGGGACATTAACGGCTACATTTATTATTGATGTAATTTCTATATATATGGTTATAATTTCTATATACGTGGTGGTCATATAATTAAGAACGATTTGTAGTACCAGATATTTTTTTTCAAAACTATGCTATGTGTACTTTTAAGTTCCTTCTTAAAAGTAATTAGTTGTGTTATGAAATAGCTACATCGATAAAGTAAACGGGATTAGGAGTAAATATTTAAAACATTTACTATTTTTTTTACAAATTTAAGTGATTATCGATAATTACAAATTCAAGTAGTAAAAACGCTGGACAAATAATTAAGAACGATTCTTAAGCTGCTCGAGAGTTGTTTCCGTAGATACTTATATTTTACATATCACATTAAATAAGACAGTGACAATGTTAAAAATTATAATTTAATACATTTTATTCTAAGTTAATAGTTTGTAGCGTGACCATGGCTTTTAATAACTGCCTTACACCGACGAGGCATTGATTCTATCAATTTTTGACATTTTTCAAGAGAAATAGAGCGCCATTCTTCTAAAAAAACGTTATATAACTCAGTTAGGTTACCACATCGTCGATTTGAAACCTTTTTCTTGACTTCGCACCAAAGATGCTCTATGGGATTTAAATCTGGGCTGTTCGGTGGCCATTCTAAGACAGAAACTGATTGAGATGTGAGGAATTATTTAACGGTGCGTGCAGTGTGCTTCGGATCGTTGTCGTGTTGGAATGTCCAAATAATCGGAAGTACGTCTTCAGCATATGGTAACATAGTTTCTTCGAGTATATTTTTGTACTGGAATTGATCCATGTTTCCTTCTATCAGTCTAACAGGTCCAACACCATGACCAGAGAAGCATCCCCAAATTTTCACATTTCCACCACCATGCTTTAATGTCATTTTTGTGTACTTGGGGTCGAATGCTGTATTCGGAGGGCGTCGAACATATCGTTTCCCATCAGAACATACTCTGTTAATTTTTGTTTCGTCAGAGAAAAGAACATTTTTCCACTGTCTTGCTGTCCAGCTTTCATACCTCCTAGCAAATGCAAGCCGGGCTTGCCTATGACACTGTTTCAACATGGGCACCTTTCTTGCTATCCTTCCGTTCAACTTCGCTTCTACCAATCGCCTTCGGATAGTGCGCGCTGAGATCGCTGAAGGGTTATTTTCACCAAAGTATTCTTTTTTTAACTCATTAGACCCCTTAAAAGGGTATTGTTTTGCCAAACGCACGATATTTCGATCGTCTCGCTGAGATGACTTTCTCTGTTTAGGTACACGAGGAATATTTAAAGTTGTTTGATGTGTGTTAAAATGCTTCACAGCGTGGAATATCATCGTTTTTGAGCACTGCAAATGATGGGCAATCTTTTTATATGACCAATTCATATCGCGAAGTTTTATTATTACTTCCCTTGTACATGCATCACAACTTTTATTTTTTCCCATTTTTTTATTATGAAACGATCAACTTTTTGACTTTTAAAGAACTAAATGGCGCCAAAATTACTCGAATAGTGGCCTAGTTACAGAGTGTTCTCTATTTAAATTTGAATAAAAAAATAAACTATCCAGCGTTCTTAATTATGTGGCCAGCCAGTAAGTTTGCAATAACATGTTAAGATATATTATATACAAAAAGTTTACTTATATAATAATATTGTTGAATTTATCATATTATAACTGTATGCTACGATTGTGTAAAACAGTTTTACGATACCGAGAGAGATACAAAACGATATGCAATAAGTGTTATTCTCGTAAGTTTGAAAAAAGCTTGTTTTCAAATAGTCGTTCTTAATTATATGACCACCACTATATGGTTATAATTTCTATATATAAGTATAATCGCCAAGCACGTTTGTCTCATAATATTTAAACAAAAAAATGTAAATCCGTTATTGGCTAATGTTAAGATTATTTTTCTTGCCTTACATAATTGTATTAACTGTGGATTTTTTAAGATCAATAAATAAATAAATAAATAAATAAATAAATAAATAAATAAATAAATAAATAAATAAATAAATAAATAAATAATAAATATTATAACAGTTAACTAACAGCAAGTCACTTTTCCGATAATACAATTAGCTAGTCTGTTTTGCACAAGTTTAATTTGCGTAATTTATTTATCGCAATTTAATCAATTATTCATAACAGAAATTTCATTAGAGCTCCGTGGGCTATTGGGTTTTACGCTTGCTTCTCGCACAGGAGATGCAGGTTCGATTCCTGACCAATGATATAATTAATTTATCTTAAGTACATTACATTGCATACATCGGGCGTTCTAACGGTGATGGAAAACATCGTGAGAAACCTTCATTAGTCCATGGCTGCGGCGATGGGCTAGCCCCCTGTCACCCAAAGTGGAGTATTGAATAACTGGCTCAAAGTGGGCACAATAGTGCCTCTGCCACCCCGTATGAGAAAAGGCGTGACGGATGATGAAACACTTAATACTAAAAAAATGTGAAGACAATTCTACAAGTCCGACAAAATTCCCAAAAAGAATGCAGAGGCTGCACCGGGCACAGCCTTGTAGCGAGGAAATTAAAATATTTTATAACAGCTGATTATGATTGATTCGCTTCGGAGCGCACCTCCCGAGTTATTAATTAAGAAACTAATGGGGAAACGAGAAAAAAGATGCTGAGTAGCAATGACCTTTTCTACCGTCAGCAGAGACGACGTTGATGTTTCTACGAAGTTTTAAAAAGTCCGATTTCTCGCTTGTTAATCTTGTTAGGGTAACACTGGCTGTCAAACGGCAAACAGCTGATTTCACTACGTCCCTAGAAAAATTTATATTTTAATATGATTTAGTGTAATTCTGAGCCCAATTTAGTGTTATTTTAGGATTATAGTGTAATGTTAAGTATTTCTATTGTTTGCAGTGTGTTTTAGTGACGTTTACTAGTGTCTCGAAACATGTTAAATTTGTGACCGTTGCAGGTTATAAATTTAAAAGTATTTGTTATTTCCGTACACTTTCGGCGCTTTTTGTTACCTTATTGTTAAATTATTATATTTAACAACGTTTAAAATATATTTCATAGCAATTAGTGATGTGCAAACGCTGAAAAACGTTACTATTCCACGTAAGTAATTTCGCATTGTTTTGGTGTGCAATTCCTTGATTCTTATCTCAACTGTAACCATGATGACCCGCAGAGCTGCAGCTGTCGCCTCCCGACAGCAGGAAAATGACAAGCTCAAAGTTACCTTACTAGAATTAAAAAAATCAAAGGAAATGGTCACCGAATTACTCTGTGAAAGGGAGGAAAATGAGAAAGAGCTATTATCAGTACTTGAAAGTAGAGATAAGCTAAAGAAACAATTATGTGTATTAGAACAAGAATGTAGTGATATAATTGTTGAGCGGGACAAGCTGCAGGTCACCGTAGATAGCTTCACTGTATGTAGTGCAGAGTACGAGCAAGCCCTGAAATCGATTGATTCCCTGGAGAAAGCATTGTTCGATGCCCATGAACAAATACATGCACTCCAGGAGGAGAAGGAAAACACCGCAGCTTTGCAGACCCAGAGCCTCTACAGTGAAGTCGTAGGGATCAGCCCGCAGCTGGTTACTGTTGCAACTGGAAGCCTTGATGATGTCATTGATTTAACTAATGACACATTGCCCACATCAAGGTTATTAAGTTGCAGCAATAACAAACTAGGTAAAATAAATAGGTATATACGGAAAACTCAGAAATTAATAAAACATAATAAATTGTGTACTAAAAACTTAAAAGTAAGCAAGAAAAATGTAAACTTATTACATGATTTGAATATGTGTGTATTAGAATTAGAAAGTACTAAGTTGATGTATGAAACTGACACACAAAACTTACATTTGAAAATCCAAGGCTTGGAGGATTCATTGAGATCACTAAACAGTGCATATTTGAACTCTGAGAAAGTTATAAATGAATACTCATTGGCTATGGATGATTTAATTCAAGAAATGAACCATAATTGTGAGCGGTTTGAGTCGCTGACCAACAACCATACTTGTCGCTGTGAGCAGAAAGGTGGTTGTTTGACAGCGGGCAACTCTCCGGGCTTGTGTGACAGTTTACCAACACAAGGTGTTACTGATAATAGTTCTGCCAAGTCTGATATGACCACAACACCTGATATTATAATGTACTGTGATGAGATTGGAAGTGGCATGGGCTCAGCACTCCACTCATACTCTAAGGGACATAGTGTTATTAGTAATTGCTCACCTTTTAGCACTGTAGATAATATTATAAATCAAATTTTGAATGACAGCACTATCACAGCCAGTGCCACACTGATAATTTTCATGGGCAATAGGGGAGATGTGAACAAAAATAATTTAATAAAATTTTATGAAACATTGAATGGTCTTAGTGTGAAAAAAATTATATTGTTCACATTTCCCTACTGCAACCAATTGACACAAAATGAAAATGTATATAGACATAATATGAATATAACTATGTACAATTTATGTACATATAATAATAAGTTTGATATTATTGACACTAACAATTATGTTAGTAATTATTTTACTATGACTAAAGGTAGATTTTACCTTTCAAATTATTGTAAACGACAAATAGCTATGTCACTATTATATTTATATGACATTACAGCCAAAAATTTGGCTTCTAACTCTGCTTTTACTGAGCAGCCTAATATGAATCTGGTATCAGACCAGAATAACAGGATGCATTTAAATTAGTTCATAGGACAACAGAGGACCCAGGCTCTGGCAACATATGTTCTAGTATATTAGAAAACCCTAAAAATAAGGGAAGCTCACATGCTAAGTATATAAGCCTGGTTCATCAGAATATTCAATGTATTAGAGGCAAAGATCTACAAATAGAGTTATTTTTAAATTGTAATAAAATTGACATTTTGTGCATAACAGAGCACTGGTTAACTATTAATGAAATTATGTTTAGCTTTAAAGATCACCAGGTTGGTAGTTCGTTCACCAGACTTAATTCAATACATGGTGGGGCATTAATCATACTAAACAATCAAATGAAATTCAAGGAACGTAAGGACATTGTTTCCTTATCTGTTGAACGAACTATAGAACTTGCAGCTGTGGAATTAGAACAGTTCATCGTTATATGTGTCTATAGGCCACCCTTGAGCGACTTTGAAATGTTCGAGAAAATAATGGAATCCGTCCTAACTATTTCATCACACAGTACGAAACGATTAATTATATGTGGTGACTTTAATGTTAATCTGTTAGAAAGAACTACTTTCAGCGTTAGATTAATAAATCTTTTCTCATCATTTAGGCTTAGCCATTTATTTATGGAGCCAACAAGAGTGACTGCTACTAGTGCTACATGCATTGACAACATTTTTACTGATGTTATTCCAATCAGTAAAAGTGTTGTCAGTGAATTGGATTCAGATCATTTAGGTCAATTATTTCAATTTGATTCTATTAGAGAACCTGTCATTAAAAAGAAAATTTCGTTTGTGCCAATAACTGCTGACCGGTTAGAAAGAATGAGATACTCTTTAGCCCAGGAACTACCGTTTTTGGCTGCTGAACAGTCTCCTAATATAATGTATAACTTATTCTTTGAAACCTTTATGAAACAGTACAGCGCGATATTCACTTCAAAATCGGTTGTGGTTAGTGGTTCAAACGACTTTAGTACGTGGGCTACTGCAGAGTTGCATAAACGCAGGCAAGCATTGTATGCATTGTATGAGGAACGACGGTTCAACATGAGTGACGAATTTAAAGAACAAGTCAAACAGTTCTCCAAACAATTTAAATTAGACTGTCATACAGCTAAACGTAATTTTCTGAGTAGTAAAATTAAGAATAGTTCCGATGTTATAAAAACGACTTGGAAAATAATTAATGAGGAGGCCGGTCGTAGTAAAAAAGCGAGTCACGATTACGAACTAAAAATCAATGGACAGCTTACGAGTTCTAGCTTAGAAGTTGCAACTGAATTTGAATCGTTTTTTACTAATGCACCGGCTTCCACGACTAAGTATTTAAATTCGTCACCTTTGTCTGCTGTTGCAATATTAAAAGATAATGTCTCAGAGTGTGCTTCATACTTGAATTTTAAGCACGTCACAAGTTCAGATGTCGTAAAGGCATTTAAATTGATAAATGTTAAGAAAACGAATGATCTTTGGGGACTCTCTGTTCACGTCGTTAAATCCCTGATCGAATTAATTGCACCTGACCTAGCGGTCATTTTCAACAATTGTATAGACTGCGGTGAATTTCCTGATTTAATGAAACAAAGTAAGATAATTCCCCTCTTCAAAGCAGGTAGTACTCAAGACCCCACCAATTTCAGACCTATATCAATACTACCAACATTTAGTAAAATTTTTGAGAAATTAATCTTATCACAGCTATTACATCATTTTGAATCAAATAAGCTAATGCATAACAAACAGTTTGGATTCACTCGCGGTCGTTCAACAACAGATGCCGGAATTCAGTTCATTGAAAGTATTTTTGATGCCTGGGAAGAGTCACAAGATGCCCTAGGCATTTTTTGTGACTTATCTAAGGCTTTTGATTGCGTTTGTCATGAAACATTGATCAGGAAATTACATCATTATGGAGTTAGAGACACGTCATTGAATTTGTTAAAATCTTATCTGAACGGAAGAATACAAAGGGTAGACGTAAACGGAGAACGATCACCAGGATCATTGGTTTCTTTGGGCGTGCCACAGGGCTCAATATTGGGACCCTTCCTATTCCTCATCTATATAAACGACTTACCCTATCTAGGAAGGGACTGTCATGATATGGTACTGTTTGCTGATGACACCTCACTTATTTTTAAAACAAAGCGAAACCAACACGCTACTGATGATCACGTGAACAATACCATATCAAGAGTGGTAAATTGGTTTAATGTTAATAATTTGCTATTAAATGAGAAAAAGACTAAATGTGTTAAGTTTCTTACTACTAACGTTAAAAATAATCAGACATGTATAACAATTAAAAATGAGGAATTGGAATTGGTAACCAGCACAGTGTTTCTAGGTATAACGTTGGATTCCAAACTCCAATGGGGTCCACATATTGATAAGCTATCGAACAGACTGAGCTCTGCAGCTTTTGCATGCAGGAAAATCCGTCACTTGACAGATTTAAAAACAGCCAGATTAGTTTATTTTAGTTATTTTCATAGTATTATGTCCTACGGTATTCTGCTCTGGGGCAGTGCTGCTGACATAAATACTATTTTTGTGCTGCAGAAGCGGGCTGTTCGTGCGATTTATAAAATTTATAAAATGAATAATAGAGATTCTCTTAGAAATAAGTTTAAAGAAGTAAATATATTGACAGTCCATAGTCAATATATTTACGAGAATATTATGTATGTCCATAAGAACATTGTTAACTTTCGAAGAAACTGTGATATACATAACTTTAATACTAGAAACAAGGACAAACTTGCAGTGCCCACTACTCGGCTCCATAAAATAAAAAACTCGTTCAAGGGTAATTGTGTAAGATTTTACAATAAACTCCCAAGCACTTTGACAGATCTATCAATTAATAAGTTCAAGAAATACATCAAGCAAAGGCTTATTTCTAAAGCTTACTACAGTATTAAAGAGTACATAGACGATAAAAATGCTTGGGACTGAATTGTTCTAATTAATTGTGAGCATCCTCACTGCCAGAGTTTCTTTTACTGGACACTTGGAGGCCTTTTACACCTCCAAAGATTAATTTAATTATACAACTCTTGACTGTGGGGACCATTTACATCTCCTATTATCATTGTATTATTGACTAAAGAGACTATACATCTCTGTTATTTATATTTTAATTATTTTATTATGACATGAGACTCTTTACATCTCTCAGAAACAATAATTAAGTACTTTTTTTTTTTTTCTGATAATATGATAATAATACCAAATATTCTGTAAAAAATGAAATGAAATGACATGTGAAAGTGCCCTTGTGGCCTATTTACAGAATAAACGTTTTGAGTTTTGAGTTTTGTTATTAATTATCAATTTGCTTTGATTTTTTCCTGCTATTTTCAGAGCCGTACTACTCTGGAGCTTTAGATAGGCAACCCTTTTTTTGAATTAACATTTTTATATCGTCATAATAATCAAAGCGTCACGTATTTTCCTATACTGGGTGACACAGGTACAAATGTATGTATGTTCATCCAGTTATTCGATAGTATATTTTCCCTGTAAGGTACATTTCTTCTGCGAATGCTACGCATCTTTAGTTGAGACACCATAAGGCGCGTTTTCATCACTTCGCTGTGACGCGACGTTATCTTATTAAAAATCTGGCTTTGGTTCACAACATTGCGCAGTTAGGTTTGCTTATTCTCAAACTTGTGTTTTTTTTTTTGGTATTTATCGTCTTTAATAAAATGCCATGTTTTTATATTTAAAAGCTATTTTGGATTTAAAAGGAATGAAAAGTTTGGTACTCTCGTCCTAATATATATGTCATCGTAAGATATTCAAAACCGTTAGTTGATAAACTAACGCGTTAGTTGATCTATGAAACGAACTATCGAAAGACAGTAAACCAGACCGACAGGGTTTAGAATTTACGTTTCTTTTGTTCTTACATGTCAACCTAACACGAAGACTATTCGGGGGCTTCGCTGTGGTCACCCTCTAGTCTTCACCTAAGCTACCGCAGAGTTTGCCCTGGTATTTCGTTTGCAATTCAAGTTTAAACCAGTTTACTATTTAACGGTTTTAACCGTTAGTTTAAAGTTATATCGATAGTTGACCAACTAACGAGAGAAAAAACGTTAGTTTATCAACTAACGGTTTTGAAAATCTTACGATGACGTTTACATAAATAGGTACACTACGCAATTCGTGTTTTATTTCCTTAGGTACACAAATCAACGGATGTATTGCAATGCACGTTAAACTCCAGTGTAGTATCCTTTAAATTGGACCCGTAGATTATATCACTTACCTTACTACAGATGTAGTGAATAATCCTTTCCTATCGGCAAAACTCGGAACAACGATAACACCCGAATGGTGCCGATGTGTCTATGAATTACTGTATTATTAAATTACGTGTAGGCACAGGTGTAGGTATCAAATAAATCGCATACTTTATTTATCAATGTCAAATGTCAAATTGCCCGTTTGACGGGTACTGAGTGCGAGTGAAGTAGTAAGACAAAAACGAACATTTCCGAGAAAATACGAAAGGAAAGGATTATTCACTACATCTGTACTTTGTCTTTCATGTCATAGACAGTTTGAGAAGCTCTGTACTTGTCGTAGATTGAATATAGATTCAATTAACACAATCTGTATCTATATTTTACCTTCTCTTATTTGAGTGATTGTTTGCAATTTGTCATCATGTTGAGACATTGTTAATTATAATTCCAACGTTTGTTGTGTTACTGCTTATTGTTTCTTGTTGTGGCACGAAGAAGATATGATTTCAACATCTGCTTCATAAAATGTATTGACAAAGTGACTGCCAGACAACGCTTGCGCACTGCCTAAACCGGTGGACCTAGAATCATGAAACGTTGTGCAACTACTGCAAAAAGAAACGATTCTAAACTTATGTTAAACTCATTTTAAGTAAATATGCATCGGAATATCCGATCTTTATATACCGTGATTTTTTTGTAATTTTAGTGGCGTAGTGCTTAATTATGCCTATACTTAAGCACTACGCACATAGTAGTGCACCAATGCCAACGCGCAGGTACCTATTCTTATCCAATAAAAAAAACAATTCGCCGCCGCGGGATTCCCCGTGTGTACGATTACAACTACAACTAGATCTCAACTGAATTTTTGGGAAAACTGTTGTACTGTACCTGTAGATACAACAGTTTTCCCAAAAATTAAGTTGATTACGCTACATTAAGTCTTTTAAATTGTTTTTTTTTGGACTAGCAAACATAAATATCGCAAATATTTCAGAATGCATTCTACATTATCTTAACTACAAAAGGAGCAATCAGATTATACCCCCATTACTAGTTATCAGATTATACCCCCATTACTAGTTATCAGATTATACCCCCATTACTAGTTATCAGATTATACCCCCATTACTAGTTATCAGATTATACCCCCATTACTAGTTATCAGATTATACCCCCATTACTAGTTATCAGATTATACCCCCATTACTAGTTATCAGATTATACCCCCATTACTAGTTATCAGATTATACCCCCATTACTAGTTATCAGATTATACCCCCATTACTAGTTATCAGATTATACCCCCATTACTAGTTATCAGATTATACCCCCATTACTAGTTATCAGATTATACCCCCATTACTAGTTATCAGATTATACCCCCATTACTAGTTATCAGATTATACCCCCATTACTAGTTATAGTCAATTATTACGTTGTTTCCATAAAAGTCTTGAAAAGGTTACCTTTCTTGTGGACTATTCTACCATTGTTATCATCAATATCAAAAATATTACCATAGATATATGCAATTCTGCATGTGTGTATCTATGTCTCAGACGTGGTCAGAACATTAAACTGATCATTTCATAATGTAAGCATCCATTTCATAATCTTGCTGACAATTTCATGAATTGGTCAAAAAGGGTTGATTTTTATGAAAACATGTCTTGCATGCATTTTTATTTAGCACTACGTGGTATTTTTTGTGATATATATGTCAAACTAACTCGAAGACCTGTCGGGGGCTTTGCTGCGCTCGCCCCTTTTAGTCCTCACCTAAGCTACCGCAGCTTTTGCAAATCAAATCAAATCTCTTTATTACTGTAAATATTTACATATACAAAGCAAACTTCATTTTTTGCTCTTCTCTACATTGGACCACTGTGGGAGAAGAAGGGCGTAGAAACACCCACAGATTGATTTTTAGATCTCTTTTAAAAATTGCTTGTGCTTATTACAAATATTACAATATTAATTACTATAATTAATAAGCAGGAATACAACATAACTACAAAATTATTAACCCCAAGGACTGCGTTGAGCTAGATTAACCCCATACAGTCCCATCATTTAAGTAGTCTTGAATATTCTAATATCCCTTTTTCGACAAAGTCGCTTTAACATGGTTTTTAAATTGCTCAAAAGGCAATTTCAAAATCCCCAGAGGTATCTTGTTGTAGTAGAGAATGCACTGACCCTTGAAAGAATTGCTAACCTTCGCGAGTCTAAGCCGGGGAGAATTTGCCCTTAAATATTTCGTCATTGAATGAAACTCCTAATTCAACCATAGTGGGCCACATCACAATACTATGAATTGTCAACCAACTTCAAAAAGGAGAAGCTTCTCAATTCAACTGTTTTTGTTTGTATGTTTGTTACGCGATTCTTCCGTCAATTACGAATCGATTTTGATAGTTTTTATTTTTATTGGTAGGTCTTATGTCAGAGGTGATTTCGTATAAATTTTATCAAAATTGATTGAGCGTTTTTTGAAAAAATCAACAAAAACAAAAACAAACACAGATAACGTTTTGGTTTGTGGTTCCGTGCAGCAAAAGGTTTGAGGTGGACTTCCATGTAAAGAGTTCATTCGCATCCCGACTGGCCAATCCCTTGACGTTTCATTATCGCAAATGGGTTCTCGTTCTACAAGCCAGATTTGCGCTAATCCAGTGCCGCAAATAGCAGAATTACCGCTCGGCTCATTGTCTTCGATCTCAGCACGGCACGGCGAATTACCGTTCCGCCATCGGACCGCTAAGTTATAGCCGAGATGAGTCCTGATTGTGAGCCACTCAGGGTCAGAAGTAAATGGGACGGCGGCTGATGTGGGAAGTGGAGGAGGTTTCGTTTGGATCTGTTGGTACTGTAAGGTACAGATGTAGTGAATAATCCTTTCCTATCGGCAAAACTCGGAACAACGATAACACCCGAATGGTGCCGATGTGTCTATGAATTACTGTATTATTAAATTACGTGTAGGTATCAAATAAATCGCATACTTTATTTATCAATGTCAAATGACAAAGACGACGACGTTTAGTAAGACAAAAACGAACATTTCCGAGAAAATACGAAAGGAAAGGATTATTCACTACATTTGTATATGGTTAGGTTCGATATTTGTCTATGCGATAATATTGTATACGGGCCTCTTTAGAGTGGGTGTTCACTTTGACACTGTTAGGTAATTTGTAATTTTAAAAAGAAAGAGGCTTGGATGTGAAAAGTCAATGTGACACACTTCACCTTAGGCTTCGGCCAGCGACTGATCTAAAGTTATATAGTTAGGATTAGCGTAATGGCTATCGAGCCAGTTTGATCCCTTTTATACAAATTGTAACCATACATGATAAATAAAAACACAAGTCAAGTCAAGTCAAGTCTTTATATTTACGAAATTCATATATAGGTAGTGCTCAAAGAAGTGCTGAGACATTACAGTACCGTCCAACAGAATGGTGTGTAGAGGTGTAAACGATATGGGGTCATTAAGACGAAAGGTATCTATTGCCAAAAGCTATCTGGCAATATCTTTCGTCTTAATAAATAAATGTAGCCCATTAAAGTCCCCTCCGAGGGGCACAGGCCGTCACCCAGATGCGAGTAAGATTGAGCCATACTCCATCACGCTGGCTCAGTGCGGTTTGATGGAGGGATTTTAGGACCACTACCACTTAGCGATAGTAGCCGGTACCAAAGCTTAATGTGTCATCCTAATCACTGAACGCCCGAATTAATTATCTCGTTGATACGTGATTGGGATTCGAACCTGCATCTCTTGTGTGAGAAGTAAGCGTGAAATCCATTAGACCACGGAGCTCATCGTCTTAATAATCTTAATTTAATATGTTAATTGTCGACCTCTGTGGCTCTGCCCACCATGCGAGAGGTACGGGTTCGATCTCCGGCTGGGGATAAAGAAAAAAATCCTCAAGTCTTGGGCGTTTATAATATGTGTGCGATGTCGCTGTTTCTGGTTTCCATGACACAGTGGAGCCAGAAGCAATATATGTGCCTGCATGTAAATGTTTATTTTTTTAATCTTTGAAGCGTTATTGTAACCAAAAGAGACACTTTCCAAATACAGAAAAAAAAAAGTTATGGAAACTTATTTTTTTTTTAATCTGAGTATTTGAAAACATCATAATGTCTTTATAAAAAATATATATGTTTGTCGTCTAAATCTAGAAAGAATATAGACATTGGTTATTGCCTCAATAAAAAGTAAGTAGTTTTTGAAAAATAAATAAATATCACAATTTCTGCACTGTTCTGCAGTAGCGACTGACTTAATAGCAGTGTGAGCTGTTAGAAACTTTATTTTAAATAGTTCTCTCCAGAATTTCAATCACCACGAATCGATTTGCTATTTTTTTCAATCGCCTTTAGGATAGCATTGGAAAACATACTACATCCTCCGTGGCGAATCAGTCTTCAGGCCCAACCTCCCAAGCCGGCAGTTCCAGGTTTGAATCCGGGCCGGAAGCAATGTAT